>JAYESA010000002.1:41772134-43094634 GCA_036927795.1 Iris macrosiphon
AAACACATGTAGTTATCGAATATTAAAGGTCAAGTAATACGTTTAACTAGCAGATCAATAATCTGAAAACATAAAGTGAATGCCACCAGCAAGAGCATTACATCTATAAATGAGTTCCCTCATGTCAAGCATGTTCTATAACATAAAGAATCATAGGTTTACATTTGAAAACCCTATTTATCTATTATATCTATCATCATAATCATCCATAAAGGTCTATATTTTAAAAATCGATTAATATTGTATTTAATTTATCCGGCCCCCTAATATCTTTTGTTGTATGATGAAGCAACAAAGTGTTCCTGCAAGGCATAAGCTCATTGAATGAAGCCTTTGTTTATTGAGAAGCTTTAAGCTTCAAGGTCCCTGTTGTATTCTTATATGCAAATTGGATCTACTCGTAGTTTCTAAGTAGGAAAATATTTTTAAATCTAAAACAAAGCAAAAGAGACTACCTACAATAAAATGATGAGCTACAAGAAGCACTAGAACACTGATGCATAGCTTTAGGAGGCCTTATTTCTTGTCTTAGTGACATAAAACTTATAAAAGATGGATGTTATTTATGATGGTTTTCACAAGAGAGAAATTTAGGGGCTCCTTTTGGTTTCTTGTCTGCAATGCTCTAAAATCAAGCGTTCCTTTTCTATCCCTAGATAACTTCAATTTTAATAGCAGTGAGAAAAAAATCCACAAAAATATGTAGTATTTGGCGCATGCACAGACCGCAAGCATGGAATCCTGCTTGAATAAAATCCAAAATCACTACAAAGTTACCAAAACGGAACCCCACCCTGGTCCAATACTCGAGTCAAAACCAAATAATTTAACTTATATTCCTAAAACATAACCCTAAATTCCATTCCTCTCTCTCCATCACACTTTCACAAAAGCTCTAGCCTCCAGGCCCAGCAGGGCATGCACTGCTGCCAACCAGGTCCTTCACCTGCTCCCAAGCGGCCATGTCTATCACCTTAAGTGTTTTTAGTTTTGATAGTAGTTTATTCTTCACATTTTCTGGCTTTTTTTTACGCTTTCCCCATTGATCATTGTCGCCCACTAAGATGACCTGTTTTTTTCAAAAGTTGGTCGTCCACCAACCATGCAACCAGACACGGTTAGAAACATTATTTTCAAAAGTTCCCACCTGTTTTTCTTTACATTCTGATTTATTTTCTTTCTTTTACCCATCACGCCACTAAATTACCTACCAAATGTTTTTTTTTTTTATGGTTTTCTCTTCTTTTACCTTCAGACTATTATTGCAACCATCAACAACTCATCATTGTTGTCGACAGATGAATTTAGCCTTTTAGAGTTATGGACATGTTATTTCTATTTTTAATTTTGTTTTATATTTCTGAAATTTTTTATGTAGTTAATTGATATATTATTAACATCATTGCATATTTAGATATTTATTTTGAGCTCTACCCAATGTGTGGTTGGTCTGACTTCAAGCCACGACCTCCTGTTGCTCAATCCTAACCATTTGTTGCTTCATGTTTAGATAGTTGTTAAAATGTTATTATATTTTTCTAGTGCGCTGGTGTTCTGCATTTCAAAACATGCATTTTGGATCGTTAAACACTTCTTTATTGCCATTTTGTTAATCATGGTCGCACAAGGCCCACCCGCCGACATAACACTAAAATCAATATCGGCCTTCAAATTTGGTTCAGTTTGTAGATGATCGCTGACCTACCAAGTAAGGAATGTATTTGGCTGACTCCATGGAGAACTGCACTCACAGACATATAATACACTGTAGAATTTCAAATATGAGAGAACCATTCTAGAGAATGTGAGAAGATTAGGATAAAATGTGAATGTTGCAGGTATATGTAATATATATTTATTAAAATGGGAAGAGTCTAACTTATAGAGAGGATACGGAAGAGATAATTGTCTAAAAAAGACAAGATAAGAGGTGATATTAGGCTATTGGTGGTACGGCTCACCACAAACCCATCCAACCTATAAAGTGGGGTTTACCTTCCGCCTAAGGAAGATAGAACCTCGCCGCCAACCAACCACCCACCCAACCCCCCCCCCCCCCTCACATGATGTGTGGGTGTTGGTAGAGATGGGACGGAGAAAAGAAGGCAAGGAATGGAAAGAATAGAGGAGCAAAAGAAGGAAACAACTCATAGAAGAAGCACATAATCCAATGAATCAACAAAGGTACGACATTAATTATCCTTTTTAAGAGCAAGAAATTACCAAGAAAAAATATTCAAAATAAAGCATTGTTTTAAAAAAACGTGCATGAGGCGCATCTGAGGCTCCAAACGCACATTGGCACCTCACTTCAACCCAAGACGCAGTGCATCGACCCAGGCGTGCCCGATTTGATTGATTCCTTCTATGCCTCCTCTCTTCTCTGTTTAAGTTGTTTAACGACCACCGTTTGCCGCCAGCCACTCGACGCCATCGCGGTCAACACTAGGTGATTTATTTTTATTTTTTTGTATTTTGTTAATTTGTAAGCCTATTTTGTTACCTTTTTTTCTTTTGTTGTTTTTGCTAATATTTGGATGTTTTAGATTTTCTTTTTTTGGTGATTCTTTTCATAGTTATTCCAAAACTTATTGCTATTTTTTGTTATTTCTTTCTTATTATTTATTTTCTATTTTTGGTGTAAAACATGTAAACTTTTATATATTGTTAATTTGTAAGCTTATATTTTTGCTTTTTTGTTGCTCTTGTTTGATATCATTTTGGCTGTTTTTTTCTACTTTATTGTTGTCTTTTGTTTGTTTCTTCTTTTCATTTACTTTATGTTTGTGATGTAAAACATGTAAGCCTATTTTGTTGCTTTTTTCTTTGTTTTTTTTATAGCTTTTTTGTTGCTATTTTTTGTTTAATTCCTTTTCTTTTCATTTATTTTATGTTTTTGATGCAAGAAACTTGTATATTTGGTTAACTTGTGATACAAATAAGACTATATATATTATTTGCACAATTTTGTGACAATGTGCGTCACATTTCGTTGAAGCTCACGCCTATGCTCCAGAGGACCCTTGTATGCACCTCGCGCTTTTGAAAACCCTGAGATAAAGCATCTTTATATTGCAAATTAATATTTAATTTGGATATTATTTTATTGATCCTTGTTAAATGCATGGTTGCTCATTATAATAATAAGTTTTTGTTGTGCGGATATGATTATTCTATTTTTAATGTTGAACCCCTTGTAAATAATTATGCACTCACACATCAAATTCACCGGACTCACCATCTTTTCCTTTATGTCATGGTGGGTTGATTTGGATCGGCCGACCCTCTCATCGATTTTGAGGTTTATTTCCTACCTCCCCTCTATATGATGGAATTGTGGTAGAGTACCACCGTCGGAAGACCAAACAGACCAATTTTCGTACAGTGTCGAAGGACGCTCATGAGCTTAGGAGAAAATTGAACTCCTTAAACGCACAATGTATCATTGTCATGAGTAGCACGCATCTTATACAAACTTTCTTAGGTAAACCAGACACATTGTCAGCCTAGCCGCATTGGTTTTTTTCAAGTCATTCATTCAACATGACCTATTGTGGCTTGATCCTTGCTTTTTTTGGACACAAAGGGAAACTTCCAACTGACATCTTGATTTCTACAACTACCAGTGGCCTTCTCTACGAGATATGATTGGGATCCTTTTTGGTTTGTTGATTATACATCTTTCTTCCTGCCCACCAGATGACTTTCATTGATGCTTTGTTTGGGTAGTGAGCCTATGCCATAGGATTCCATCGTCTCCACAAAAGTCTTGGGAGAGAAACCTTAATCCAAGTGACTAAGCGACCTACTACTAAAGTGCAATAATCAGATGTAGGATCCTGATTGTGAACCATCACTTACTCCATATGTTATTTCTCGCAATAGGATCAGAATAGGAGGATACACAAAGGTGCCCATTCCGGGGGTATAAAATCCCTCGCGCTGGACAAGTCTTGAGGCTAATAACTTTTGAAATAAAACATGCCTTGGACAACATAAAAGAAGTGAAATTACTGACCAAATGTACGGAAGATAAGATGACATAGTCCTACAAGGGAGTCAAAATAGAAATCCAATTGGTCATGAACATCGTAAGCAAGGATCGTAGTAGCGATATCGGACCTTTCCTATGAGTATCAGAATCGATGATATCGGTAATATCAGCGGTTTCGAATTGGAGAATCGGATTTATTTTATCGGAAAGCAAATAATCATTAATATTATTAAAATTTTAGAAAAAAATATTGTATACATTTAGACATAATTTTAAGTTTTTTGTGGTGTTTCTTTTGAAATTGAATGAAATAATAGTCACGCATGCTGATTGATTTACCTACGATAAATAAGTTTTCTTCATTTAAATGATTTTACAACCTTCATATGCTTTTACACCCTTGTTGATTAATTATTTTTGTTTAATTTTTTCTGCCAAATTGACTGAAAAAAGACCCCCAACGTCCACATCGGTCAATATTGATAGAGCTCGGTATCGGATCGGGACATTCCAAACCTTATCGATCGTATCGGTATCAGACGGTATTGCAAACTATGATTGTAAGGTTTTGTTAATTAGAAGGATCTTATCAACATCCACAAATGAAAAACATGCTCCAGTCCATATGGATAAAGATAAAAGGTAGGTGAAAGATAAATTTGTTGGCTTACATGAGTATCCAAGTAAACACTACAAGAACCATAAATATTAGTATGGGCATCTAGTTTCTCAATTCAGGATAGCAATTTAGTTTACCTAGTGCGGCACATTGCAGAGTAAAAAGAAATTAGTGTTTCCCATGTAACATATAGCAGAGTTATTTAAAGATACCTTTGGTGGCGTTATTAGGTAACTAGTACGCACTATGTGAGACACTAGGGAGAACCTAAATGACATCATGAAAACTCAGCCAGCAACAAATGGCAAGTTTGTCCGTCAAACAGGAGCTATACAATCCTATGACAGAGCCCCAAGAAACATAAACCACATAAATGGGCGATTGCCGCAACCAAAATAAGATAACAAATGGATTGTACTCATAGTAACTTCATTATTTCTAGAAACTCTTCTAGCTTATTATACATCTTGTGAAGAGCTCACTACTAAGACTACAGATCTCAAACCACTCTGGTATTCAATTTAACAGAGGGTCAATGCTTAGTAGTATAGCTAGAAGATGAAAACATGATTGGTAGAAAGCTGATGAGCCTACAAGTTGTAAAAATAAAGATCGCTTGTAGTTAGAGGATGAATATTCTGGAACTTGATGACGGATAGCCACTTCAATGACCATCAGCAATGTTTATTATTGACTCTTATAATCCTCATCAACTTTAAGTCTACATGCAATTATGCAAATAAGAAATAGTAGCATCCTGAAACGAGTATCTGCAGATGTCATAAGACTCGTAACCTTAAGAAATTGGAGTATGAATTTAAGTATGTATACATAAATAATTGTATACAGCGAATATACACATTTACATACATTTATTTACTTGACGTTCAGATTGTCACCCCCAGATCACCAGATTCCTCATTGTTTTCATCACCTTTTCTTTTCAAATCCATCTCTATTTGTGTCTTCACCTCCTACTACTATCATCGTGGTTAAAAATGCATATATATGAAACACACTATCACATAAGAACAAGATTTAGCAATATATAAGGTTGTGCAAGACGATCAAAACTCCCAGAAGGCAGTCAACCTTCAATAATTAAACTTGTACACTTTAGAGGGAAGAGGGAGGGAAGAAGGGGGGGGGGGGGGGGGGGGGGGGGGGGGGGGTGGTGGTTGTTATACTAAGAGTTTACAGACAACAAAAACGAAAGTCTTCTATAGATCAACCTTATTCATCTTTCCTAAGGTTTGGCCTCAATCATGATACATGAACATACACATTCTGCAATTACAAAATGAATGCAGCCTGTCACCTAGCCTCCTCTAGCTTGTAAAACAAAATAAGAAAAGGGGGAAATTGTAATAGATAATAATTTATAGTTGGAGCCAAGGAGCCTAGCCTCGGAGTACCCATGGTTGAAGGAGATTGGAATGTGAAAGAGTTGGTGTGTTGCCATGTCGTGGTTGTCATAAGAGTGGTTCGTTCGAGTGGAGCTGGAATAAAGGAGAAGGTGGTCAGGTGGCAGGGAAAAAGATGAAAGCCAAGATTCAAGAATGAGACAATAAGAATGATTTAGGTGAATAGATAATGGATTTGGAAAGGTATGAGAGGCAAATAATAACCAGAGTTACCATAAATAGCTCAATACTTGTACAAACAAGGAATATTGTTCTAGACCACTTGATGTTGCATGAAAGTCTTCTATATACCAACCTTATGCATCCTTTCCTAAGGTTCGGCATCTATCATGAAACATGAACAAAATACACCCTGTAAAAGTACACAATGAATGCACACCGTCACCTAGCCTCCTCTAGCTTGTAAAACAAAATTTCTAGTTGGAGCCAAGGAGGCTAGCCTTGGAGTACCCATGGTTGAAGGATATTGGAAGGTGAAAGAGTTGGCGTGGTACCATGTTGTGGTTGTCATAAGAGTGGTTCGTTCTAGTGGAGGTGGAACAAGGAGAAGGTTGTCAGATGGTAGGGAAAAAGTTGAAATCCAATATTCGAAATGAGACAATAAGAACGATTTTAGGCCAGTAGATAATAAATTTGGAAAGTTAGTCAAAAAAAAAAAACAGAGTCAACATAAATAGCTCAACACCAATCACTTTGTGTCCACAATATCATGCTCGTGGGATATAGGGTGATGGGCGGTTAACAACCCAAAAATCATCCCCATGGGATAACAATATCTGCCATAGCCTCTACGGCGAGGCTAGCCAACACGCGGCAATCTAAGCTAGGTTGTCTTGCTATAAAGGAACAACCATCCTCTTTAATATCCTATTCAATTCGGGGATTTGAAGATATCCCAATTAATAGGGATTTAAACAATATTCCTAATCAGGGATTTAAACGATATCCCTAATCAGGGATTTAATCATATCCTTGTGATCTCGCTTGTGGGATAACTGAAACCACCGCTTGTTCGACAGGGCTAGCGTATGGCGACGTTAGGCTTCTTCATTCTCAGCGAGACTAAGCCATTGTGGAGGAAGCTAGCCAAATTTGGCTAAAAGCCCGCCAGCCTGTATAGCGGAGCTGGCAGCTTTGGCTAAATGTTAGCCTGCTAGGCTTGTCCGTTTGGTGAAGCTAACTACTCGGGTTGTTTAGCTCATATGTACGACGGAACTAGCCACTTGGACTGTTAGCTTGCACGTACGACAAAGCTTACCACTTTGGCTTATCCAGTTGTGCATATTAGCCTATCTTAGGCACATTTGACACGAGTTGAGCTAGGATGAGTTCACTGGGGTCCAGATAACCATTCTATCCCTTATTGGCTTGCTTGAGCCTGACGGTGTACGAAGTAAGAAACAACTAACGAGTTGTCCAGAAGTTGTCTTTTTGTTAAGTGTCAACATCAACGCACCCTGATGGAATTCTCGCAACATTAGTAACTAGGATAACCTATATAGATAATTATAGCAAGTCGTAGGACTTGTGTAGTCGTAATATATTGATTGTCTTGGTTGTCTTTATTTCAATAGTAGTTATCTTTCATTCATGTTGTTACTTTTCGAGATCGTTCATTGGTACCACATTGATCTCTAGTACTTCATGCTTTATTTTTCAATGCTTACGATACATGTTGTATGTTAGATTTGTTGTTATGTTTTGTGTTACGGTTTTCAATCTCTCTCCGAGCTTCCTTTGTGATACTTGCTATTTGGACTTCTTTTGTGATACTTGCTATTTGGGGTTGGGTTGACCATACTAGTTTTGTATGACCAGATCTTATAATTTATCCAAAGGATCTATCGAAGCTTTCCCTCGATGTAACGCACCAGGAGGTCTGCAGCATGAGAGCTTGATGGGTTTTCTTCTCCATCCATTCTTTTGTATCACTACACTATATATTTTTTTTTGCGTATTTAGCCACATAACATGTGTTAAGCCCTTATATCTAGGAGCATTATCCCATCTTCGAACACCATGGCTGTATATACTAAAGTGCAGCTAGTTTTGTGATTATGTGTTATTGACACTTATGCTAGTATTTTATTTTGTGTACTAGCTTCATGATCATATATAATATAATGTTTGGGACGCCTTTATTACTTTTCATACTACATGATATTTTACTGGTTCTTGTTTGTTCGGATTGAGACATAGGATTGCTAGTAGGTCATTGGACAAACTAATGGTTTGTAGACTACCCCTCTGTCTTTGTCCAACCGCAACCGTACTACGGGATGCTGGTATACTCCATAGTGCGTAGTTAACCGAGTCATACTCCCATTCTCTGTAGGCCGGTAGTGGGACATGAAATTAATTGTTCCCTTAACGACTATGTATCCTAAGTTGTATACTATAGCCATTAATAAAAAATGTAAGTGTTAACTCATTGTACCGAGGATCACAATGGTGGAAAGATTTGGAATATTAGTTTTAGCAGGAGTATTAACGAAGAATATGTTAGTCAATATTTAGCATTAATGCAACTTCTGTCTAACTACAAATTTATAATTTCGGTATGGTTGATAGGGTGATTTGGAGATGGAATAATTCTGAAAGATTTACTGTAAATTCCTTTTATTCTTTTAGTATGGTTAGTTTGCAGAGAGAGAATTCATAAGCGAAGAATCTCCAATGTGATAGTATTTATCTGTTTTGCGGTAAGGATGATGAAATGGTAAAACATCTTTTTAACCAATAGTAGTATCATGTCAATATGGAGAGCTACCTCAGATAGGAGAATTTGCAGCTCAGGGACGAATCAGAGATTTTAAGGCTTTAGTGGAACGAAGGAGGAGGACAACACTGAGTATAGTTTCCCTCTATATTTGGGTTTCAGTAATTTAAACGGTAGTAAGCAAGAGACTTTGTAATATTTTTTTGTTCTGCTGACACTAGCTCAACCTTGTTTGTTGTCTTGGTATGTAATAATGCAGTATTCCATCAGGATATGAGAGAAGATGTACTTCTACTTGCTTATTAATAATACTAGTATATATGCACGCAATTTGCATGTATTTCACTACATGGATATAACAAATAATATTTTTTAAACAGAAAATTTACTATATCGATAATAATTTTATATTAATTAAGTACACCGACAAAAGTTTCGAAAAATTTGAAATTCCGATACATATCGCCATCAGAGATGGCGAAAATTAGGAAGTGCTCGATTTTCGGCAACCCAGTTGGCAAAAATCCGACGAAATCCGACGTGACAATTCTTGGAGTGGAGAAAGTGGGAACCGGTTGGAGTTGGCGAAAATCCAGCAGTTTAATTATGCGGTCTGGGGTGGTTGGTTTAAGGTGTGACTGTGGTGGTCGGTTTAAATGTGGGTAGTTGGTTTAATATGGTGGTTGGTTTGATATGGTTGGTAGGTGTTGGTGTGTTCGTAGCATAAGGAGGGAGGGAGGAATGATGCAGGAAGTAAATCAAGAAGAACAGAAGTAAGCAGAGAAGAGAAGAGAAGAGAAGGAGAACGAGAAAAAAAGTTTGTAATATTTTTATTTTTATTTTTGTGATTTTGATAAATAGTATTAATTCTAATCCTATCATAATTATAATTGTAATCCTGTCATTCTAGTATCGATTACTATTTTAACCATTATAATTGTAATCCTCATGATAGTAGTCATGCTAACACTAAATATTTGATTACATATTTTAACACTAAGTATTAAATATTGCAGATGGGTACCAAAAACGATGGACGTATTCCGGGAGGGCTACCATATATATGATTATCCAGCTGCATGAGTCGCACATTTCTAGTTTAGTATTTTCTGGAAAGGTATACTAAAATTAAATTATTTTAGTCAATATAATTTATATATTTTTACATGTCTAATAATAACATCGTTTATATATCTCATATATAGCAATACGATTATCCTGATACGTTTCGAGCACGAGAGTATGTCGCATGGCGTTATGAGGACGATATTGGGTACTGGATGTTGACTGAAGAACAACATGGTATGGTGAACGTATTTTGTTTTGATCAGATACATTTCTACGTCACGACAGAGACTTGATCTTCAGTTTAGGAACGGTGGTGGCCCGGAAGAAATAACTTTCAGTTATCGTTCGGAGAAATGACCATTTTGCTAGTAGATGTGGCAAATATCTTAGGATTACCTATTACGGGTGAACCTATAATATTTGAAAATGATGAGTCATTTAGCGGCAAAACTGTGATTATCGTATTGGTGAGGAAGAAATCTTAGTGGATGCGGAACGAGTAAGTATAACATTTAATGTTATTATTTATGTAATATATATTTTTATTTAGTTTAACTGATATCATTTTTTTATTATCTGTTCAGGTTACTGCTTGCACCAAGGCCTACTTACTAGGTCTAATCAACATAATTTTGTTTCCAAACTCCGGATTTAGGACAAATTTACGTTTTTTTACCTTTTCTAAAAAAATTGACAGAACCTACCCGTCATGCATAGGAAGCTTCTGTGTTGGCATATTTGTACAACATGTCAAATTTTCTGCATTTTACTTCAGCGGATAAAAGACAGAAAAATTTGAATGGATGTATGACATTATTACAGGTATAAAATTTTCATATATTTCATTTACAAAAGAAATATGTACACTTTACATGATCTGATTTTTCTAGATTTGGTCCTACGAGCACTTCTGTATCGGTAGGCCAGTCTACCGTATTGATACCGAAGATGGTGTCTTCCCATCAGCTTTACGCTGGATGACGGCTGCAGCAGATCCAACTCGATGTGCTCACAAGGATATCGTAGTATATCGGGGCCAATTCGATTCACTAAGGTTTAACGAGGTAAAAAATTTATAGTCTCTTATATTTTTTTTATTATTTCATACAGTCAATATGTTTATTATCTTATAATTTTTTGACATGAAATAGGTAATTTTTTACTGTACCGACTTGGGCAGAATCCTCTTGAGTTACAAATAACAGCCTTTGGATTGAGTCTACATAGATTTTTCATAATATTCCACGATAACATCATGTATCATCCAGCTGATTGTGTTATGCGACAGTTCCGGATGATACAACACATTCCTGATGAGCCACCATGTTTCAATCGTGGTAAAAGCAATGCAACTACCAGAGCACGCAGATTGATTCCTAGGTGAAATGCTAGATTTGAGACACATAAGATGGGACATTTGTCTCAAATGATGTCCTCTATTGATGATGGTAAGTTATTCCAAAAGTTTAACAAATTTTACTTCAAAAATTATAAGAAATCATATGCTCATAATTTGTAATGGTACAGCTTACGGTGATGATGCATATAGATCTTGGTGGAGAGCTCATCTTATCAGCAACAGAGCCTACCACTATGAGGAGTTTCGATTCCAACATTGAGCCATAGATGATTATAGTCTCCGTAGCTATTATGATTATGTAGAAGGGCAAGGGCCGATACGTTATTTTTATATGAAAATGTCTATCTCCGTAGTACTTATTTATGTCCTCTATTGAATTCTATTTAATATTTCAGCTTCCAAATTTAAATACTGCATACCAAAATTATCCAGTGAGCGACCAGTTGCGCACAGCGGTTGGCAAATTTTTGGCTGCTATGCAACAGGGACCGACTCCTCCGAACCCTCTCTTACTTATTCCAGGAGATTATCCTCAGGGTCTTGTTGCACAACGACAAGCACGTCCCCCTAGGAAGTATACCTCTGTTTGGCATCAGGATGATAGTCTGCCACTACAAGATGACGATGTTCCTCAGTAGGCTGGTGCGGGCACTACTCGGTAGGCTGGTGAGGGCACTTCTCACTGGGCTGACTGGGGCACTTCTCAGGCGACGGTTGTTGCGGGCACTACTCAGTGGGCTGGTGAGGGTACTATTCAGTGGGCTGACTGGGGCACTTCTCAGGCGACGGCTGGTGCGGGCACTACTCGGTGGGCTGGTGAGGGCACTTCTCAGGCAACGGCTGGTGCGGGCACTACTCGGTGGGCTGACTGGGGCACTTCTCAGGCGACGGCCGGTGCGGGCACTACTCAGTGGGCCCATGAGGGAGATTCTCAGTGGGATAGCCTATTCGCCCCCGGAGTTACCAGCTATACGCATATCTTGACAACTCTATCAGCACCGATGCCATCTCAAGTGGAGGACAGTCAAGGAGGTGGTGATGATGCGGCCCCAGAGAATACACGAGAAAAGAGGGACCGACTCAATCTAAGAGAGATTGATCGTCCGAACTATCGAAAATTAGCCAAGAGAGGTCGATGAAATTGTTATATCAGTATCAACTTTATTTGAATGTAACTTTCTTTTATTTCAATGAAATAACATATTGTTCTCATAAAATAAAACTATTTAAAAATCTACGACAATGCCTTCATTCTCTTGATTGGTTTGTACATCTCCTTCTATTGTGTCCTAAACCATTGCAGTTACTACATTGAAGATCTCTTAAAGCTTGATCATTCGCTATGATCCGGTTCTTCTTTGGTCTTCCCGTCTTGCGTCGTACATCTGGTACTCCAATGTGACATCTAACCAATGTACTTTGGAGGTTGTAAGGGACTGAAATTAGCTCCAAGTGTGGCTCATATACGCTTCATAATGCTTCCTTAGAGAAAATACCTGGATAAAAACTCTCGATGCTAATATTTTTAGACTTACACGCATAACATGCATGTACATATGGAAGCAAAGTATGATACTCACTTTAAACATGAACAAGATTTTTCATCTAAGTTTACAACATATGTTCTATTTGTTTTACAATATAATATTTCAAATAAATATCTAACTATATTCAACGTTTGCAGCCGGTGTTTTTCTTTTATGATAAAAGCCATAGTTTGTAACATCTTCGGACAATAATCAGTTTGAAGATTTTCAGCTTTTTGCCAGTTCTTGTCCTGAAGTGTTATAATTTTGGCTCGAATTCCATCAAGTAGTGTCGTTATTAGTTTATCACGTAAAATTTTTACCCAGTTATTGAAGCTGTTAGAGTTATTTTATTTTGTTATTTATCATATGAGGGTATAATAGTAAATGTGGGTGTATTGCATATCAATATAAATAGACATGAGATGCAACCTAGGGTTTAAGGTCCTTGCAATCTTCTTTCTAATATTCTCTCTTCTCCTACTTTCCCTTCTCCACTCCATCTCCAAACTTCACTTGGTATCAGAGCATATATTTGTTAGTACTATACATCCCATCCACGACAGGGTCGATCGAACTCGGCCGTGAGTTCGATAGGGGTTCGGGGACGGTAGCCCCTGATTGCAGGGTTTCGACTGTTTTTTGTCTACTTTTCATGATTCGTCGTTCGTGGTTCGTTTATGAGATCTAGGATTTCTACAGATCTTCGTTGGTTATTCGTCGTCGGTTGAGGTTCGTTGTGAGATCTAGGGTTTCAAAGATCTCGTCTTTCTGTTGCATCTGCAAGTATGGTGGGGACCGAATCTTCTAGCGAGATTAATAGTGGTAATGGTAGCGGAGGTGATTCTCCTTTTACTGTTATTCATAATGATGAATTGGGAAAGTCGATTACAGCGGTGAAACTCAATGGTGCGAACTACCTTGCCTGGTCCAAGTCTATCAAAGTTAAGGGCGAAGAAGAAGTTGAAGTTTTTGACGGAAGAACCCCGCCTGAAATGTCCGCTGAGTATGGAGATTGGATGAGTGCAGATGCATACGTTATGTCGTGGTTGTGGCATAGTATGGAACCACATATCGCTGCTAATGTTCAGTGGTGTGAATCAAACAAACAGATTTGGGCATCTCTGGAAGAATCATATTCGCAGAAGCGAAACGTTGCCCGTATCTATGAGTTGTACGAGTTATTGTTCAATACAAAGCAAAATGGGAAGCCTGTGAATGAATATCTGGCTCAAAGAAGGCTTTGTGGGAGGAACTGCTTCAATATCATCCTGTTACTACTGATTTGAAGGAAGCTCGCAGACAGAAGGAAGAGTTTCATGTTTCACTTATCCTAGCCGGCTTGGATCTTGCGCTTGAACCTTATAAAGCTCAAATCCTTGCTGGAGAGCAGTTACCTACGGTGGCAGATATTTTCTCCCGTCTCAATCGTTCCTTTCTGGGACAGAGTTCTGTGGTACCGAGTACTGACTCTTCTGCCCTAGTTTCTAGTGTTGTTGGTCGTGGTGGTGGACGTAGTAGTGGACGTGGCGGTAGAGATGGTGGTCATAGTTTTGGTTGAGGAGGAGGCCGTGGTGGTAGAGACAATGGTCGTGGTGGTGGCCGCGGTGGTGGTGGTGGCCGTGGTCAACCACGGAAGTGTAACTATTATGGAATGCTCGGTCATGTAGAAGACTACTGTTGGGACAAGTGGGGCAAACCAGAATATGCACATCAAGTGCATGCTGAAAATATACAGTCCCAGGTCACCACTTCTGCTCCCAGAGATGATACTTCGGGTTTCAATCAGACTTCAACGTCCGATACCTCATCTCCATTTCAACAGATCCTCCAGAAATTGAACGCGCTTGCTAGTACCACCTCCCAACCTACTGCAACCATGGCACATATAGGTAATCCTGCTTTTGTGGCAACCCAGTCACCATCCACCTCTTGGGTCATCGACTCAGGAGCAAGCTCTTACATGTCTGGTATAACATCTATCTTTCATAATCGTAGTTCCATGAAACATAATATTATCTTGGCTGATGGGTCTACTCGTCCTGTGCTTGGAAAATGTGTCATTCACCCTACTTAATCACTATCATTATTTGATTCATTATATGTGCCTAATTTTTCATTTAATTTGTTATCTATGAGCCAGTTAACCAAATCTCTTCAATGTTCTGTGACATTTTCTCCCAATTCGTATGTTTTTCAGGACCCCAGGACGAAGAAGATGATTGGTTCGGGGCATGAAAAAGATAGACTGTACTACTTGGATCTACCTGGAAAAGCCTTCACTTCTGTTTCTACTTCTCCGTTGCAGTGGCATTATCGTTTGGGACATCCGTCTTTGGCTAAGTTGCGTCAAGTTGTTCCTAGTTTGAGTCATGTTTCTAGTCTTCAATGTGAGGCTTGTCAATTAGGCAAGCATCACCGTAGTTCCTTTCCTCGTCGTAGTGAGAGTCGTCAATTAGAGTCTTTTGATCTTGTTCATTCTGATATTTGGGGTCCGTCTAGAGTCAAAAGTCCGAAAGGATTTCAGTATTTTGTTATTTTTATTGATGATTATTCCAGAATGACTTGGTGTTATTTAATGAAAGAAAGATCTGAGTTTCCAAATGTGTTATACGTCTTTTATAATGAAGTCTATGTTCAGTTTAATAAACGTATCAAAATTTTGCGTTCTGATAATGCTTTGGAGTATACTCAAACTTCTGTGAACAGTTTCTATGTTGATCGTGGTATGATTCATCAAACCAGTTGTGTCCACACCTCTCAACAAAATGGTATAGCCGAACGCAAACATCGACACATTTTAGATGTGGCTCGAACTCTCATGTTCAATATGCATGTCCCTAAACAGTATTGGGCAGATGCCGTTCTTACTGCATGTTATCTTATTAATCGCATGCCATCATCTGTATTAAATAACAAAGTTCTATTTACCATATTACATACAGATGTCGTACCATTTTCCTTATCTCCTCGAGTGTTTGGCTGTGTTGCTTTTATTCATAACTTGGAACCTAATCGAGATAAGCTGGCTCCTAGATCTCTGAAGTGTGTCTTTCTTGGTTATCCCCGTACTCAAAAAGGTTATCGTTGTTACAGTCCACAGTCACGCAAATATTATGTCAGTGCGGATGTTACATTCTTTGAGTCTACCCCTTTCTTTCCTTCAGGAGACCGTTGTATTCCTTTTACAACAGATTTGATATCTTCCATATCACTTCCGGTCATTCCTGAATCAATTTCTGTCTCCATTCCCCATTTACAGGTTTATCAGAGATCCAAGGACAGGCCAGTGGTTCTACAAAATTCAGCCTTCAACCAATCATCTTCCGTGCCTGAGGTTTCTGCTCCCATCACTATCCAGATGATCTTCCTATTGCTCTCAGAAAAAGACAACGCCTTTGTACCACAAAAAATAAGCATCTCATTTCTAACTATGTTTCATTACACCGTACTTCATCATCTTTTCATGCATTTGTTGTTTCATTGTCTTCTACTTTTATTCCCAAAACTTACAAGCAGGCTATGTCATCTTCTGGTTGGAAAAGTGCAATGGATGAGGAGATGTATGCTTTACATCAAAATCAGACTTGGGAGCTTACATCACTTCTTGTTGGAAAACAAACAGTGGGTTATAGATGGGTGTACACTGTTAAGTATCACCCTGATGGTTCTGTTGAGCGCCTCAAGGCACGGTTGGTTGCCAAAGGGTATACTCAGACATATGGCGTGGATTATATAGAGACTTTCTCTCCAGTGGCTCGGCTGAATTCAGTTAGAATTCTTATTTCTGTGGCGGTTAATCACCAATGGCCTATATATATCAGCTGGACATAAAGAATGCTTTCTTGCATGGTGACTTACAGGAGGAGGTTTATATGGATCAACCACCGGGATATGTTGTAGCAGGAAATAAAAGACTCGTATGTCGATTGAAGAAAGCATTATATGGACTGAAGCAGTCACCTCGTGCTTGGTTTGACAAGTTCAGTTCTCATTCAGTATGGCTTTCGGCGTACCACATCAGATCATTCAGTATTTTGCCATTCTTCCTCAGCAGGTATTATCGTGTTGATTGTTTATGTTGATGATATCATTATATCTGGGAGTGATCATGCTGGAATTGTGGACTTGAAGGCCTACCTTAGTCGTCAGTTTCATACTAAGGTTTTGGGTCTTCTTCGATATTTTCTTGGAATCGAGGTTGCTCGATCTAAGAAAGGTGTGTATCTGTCACAACGCAAGTATGTTCTAGACTTGCTCTCCGAGACTGGGATGTTAAAGTGTCGGCCAGTTGAGACTCCTATGGATTATCATGACAAGCTTGATGCTGACAGGGGAGAGTTATTTGAGGATGTTGGATATTATAGACGTTTGGTTGGCAAACTTATATATCTTACTGTTACTCGACCAGACATCACATGTGCAGTTGGAGTAGTTAGTCAGTTTATGCATGCCCCTCGGCAACCACATTGGGAGGCTATCTCTCGCATTCTTCGATACTTGAAGGGTGCACCTGGAAAGGGTTTGTTGTACAAACCTTCCCAGTTGCTTACGGTGACTGGATTCAGTGATGCTGATTGGGCAGGCAGTCGTAGTGATAGGAGGTCTACTTCTGGCTATTGTACGTTTGTGGGTGGCAATCTTGTCACGTGGCGTAGTAAGAAGCAGAATGTTGTGGCTCGTTCTAGTGCAGAGACCGAGTACCGTGCGATGGCTCATACAGCTTCTGAGATGATGTGGGTGCAGTCTCTTCTTCATGAAATGAGAATCATGATTCCTATTCCGATGGAGATGTATTGTGATAATTTTATCGCAAGTAATCCGGTGTTTCATGAGCGCACGAAGCATATCGAGGTGGATTGTCATTTTGTTCGTGATTTGTTGCTGAAGAAACAGATTGTCACTCCTTATGTTCGGTCAGAGGATCAATTAGGTGATATCCTCACCAAACCACTTGCTCGTGGTCAATTTTCTGATTTATGTAGCAAGCTGGGCATGTCTGATCTATATGCTCCTGCTTGAGGGAGGGTGTTAGAGTTATTTTATTTTGTTATTTATCATATGAGGGTATAATAGTAATTGTGGGTGTATTGCATATCAATATAAATAGACATGAGATGCAACCTAGGGTTTAAGGCCCTTGCAATCTTCATTCTCATATTCTCTCTTCTCCTACTTTCCCTTCTCCTCTCCATCTCCAAACTTCACTGAAGCATTCAACAAGATTGTACGTGTAAATACCTAATATGGGACAAAGAGAATAAGTTGTTATCCAGTGTGAAAAGATACAAGTTTTATCATTTACTCCAACGAGCGAGTTGTAAACATCTATGTTTTCAGCTTTAATTTTTTTTCAAACAATAGTTCACATCTGTTTCATTATAGTATATAGCAAGATAATCTAAACTATGTTGAAAATGTGAAAATCTGAAAGTTTTTTTAAAATTTTGCTTAAAATGTTGAATACAAAAAAAATTAGGCGATTCTGGAAAGATATCATGCATAGTCCTTATCAATCATTTTTGTTTATCTGATATAAAAGAAAATGTATTCCATGCATCAAAATATTTTTCAAAAGATGTTCTCAAACCGTTTAAAAACCAAGTCCAAGAATCAATATTTTCACTCTCAGCAACAGCATAAGCAATTAGATATAATTGATAATTTGGATCATGAGCAAAAGCAATAAATAAAATACCTTGATATCTAGAGAAAAAAAAGTAGCATCAGTACTAATCACAGGTAAACATCCTCTTAAAAATCCATCAATGAATGCCTTAAAACAAATAAAAATTCTTTTAAATCTATTGTCTTCTGTAGTCTGTATAAAACATTGGCTACCTAGATTTGTCTCAATAATTCTAAAATCATACTCTTCAAGACTACTATATGCATCAATATAAATACCATTTATTTCGGATAGAGCAAGTTTCCTAGATTTCCAAGCTTTACAATATTTAATATATATTTCATGTTCTCTATATATATCATTTACAACATGTGATGGACTATACGTCGAATTTTATCAATAATCTTTTTTTTTAACCCATACAGTAGTAGCTAATGGATGAGAACTTGTTGTAAGTTCCCCTAAACAAGAATGTACGTTTTCTAGCGTAGTAATAACAAAACCTTCACCTTTACCACTTGCTTTAGCGTATACTCTCCAATTACAACTTGAATCGTTACATTTATATACAATCTCACTAGCATTGTTTAAAGTAGCATGACAAGTAAAATTATGTGCAATTGCTATATCACTAATAAAACATCTAAATTCAGAGCGATTATCAAAATTTCTTCCAATGATTAATCCAGAAATGCTAACACTATCAACATTGCCATCAATTTATCATCTAAATTTTCAATTAAATCATCATTGTTTTCATCGTCGTTATTATCATCATCTACTATATGTTCTTGTTCAGTAAATGAAATAACTTGATGAGAAGAACTAGGAGCAGTATTAACTTGATTAGAAGCACGTATACTACTTACAATATTATTTCTAGGTGGTGGTAAAGTTACATAAATATTATGTACGTTGCTTGTACATTAACTTCTATAATAAATTTTCATGCTTGTTCACTAACTAACTTTATACAATTAGTTAAATAAACATGAACCAATATAAATTCATAATTAATAGAACATTGTTCAACAATTTGATTACGTAAACTATCAAACGAAATATTTCATCAAGTAAAAAAATTTCAGTTAAACCTCCTTCATAAACTAACTCATTTAGGAGACCTCCAACCGAACATAATATTGTTAGACTTTGATCCATGACAAGAGAATAAGCTTCTAAATACAATGAGTGAGCTGAAGTAGCTTCTGTTGAGTAAGAGATTAACTTCTGTTGAGTGAGAAATGAATAGAAAAAAAAAAATTTGAAAGTATACGTGGGTTGGGTGAGAAATGAATAGCAGAAGAAGAGAATAATTTTTTTTTATAGATATGAGAAAAAAATAGCCGTTGTAAAAATATAAATGTTACAATATGGACGTTACAATATGAACATTACAAAAAATATCCAAAAAAAAAACCAACAAAAAAATAACACAAAAAAACCAACACAAAAAATCAAACCCAACTATCCCAAAAGAAAAAGAAAAAAACCAAATCAAACCCTAAACATAAAACCAAAAAACAAACCAAAACTAAAACAAACCGAAACCAACAATTTTTCTCTAACTAATTTGGCGAAAATTTAGAAAGTTTCAAAAAAAAATTTAAGAATTTCGCCATCTCTGATGGCGATATGTATCGGGATTTCAAAATTTTCAAAACTTCTATCGGTGTACTTAATTAATATAAAATTATTATTGGTACAGTAAATTTTTTGTTTTTTAAATTTTTTATTACTTGAGATGACAAAAGCCGTATAATTTTTTTACTTCTTGAGAATAGCAAACAACAATCCCTTTATTTTTTTTTTACACGTAATTATCTAACTACTCATGTTAGATTTAATGAACAGTTTTAATTGGTAGACATAAATAAGGGTATTTCAAGGAAAAAAAAATATACGGTGAAACCTACAACTTTTATTATTATTATTATTATTATTATTATTATTATTATTAAAAGTATGCTTGACCGTGAAAATTTTATTTCTAAAAATATCCTTTACTATATAAACTAATTAAAAATATTAATTAAAATCAATAAGGTATCTATTCAACTATATAATGCCAAAATTAGATTTCACCGTAAAAAAATTATTTTCAAAAATAACTTTTACTATATTAACTAATTAAAATCATGAACCCCTAAAAGCGAGAAAGATCAAAAAAGAGATGGTAGCGAAGGATGGGCTCACCGAACCGGCGCCAGGACCGGGAGACGGAGCTGAGGCGGACGAGGTCGGCGGGGTCGTCGAGAATCATGAGCACGCTCGTCGAGGTGTCCGGACCCAGCCATTCCAGGAAATCGAAGCCCACGTCCATCGTAGAAAGAATCACTAGATCAAATCAACGAACCAAATCCGTGAGAATTCAAATCGGCAAATTCCCATATTCAAAATTTCCAAATTGAGAAGGAGGAACTTGATACCTAGAGATTATGGAGAGAGACGAAATTTAAGTGAGGATTCGATTGGAGAAATTTAGAGAGAGAGAGAAATACAGGGGAAGGGCATCGTGGCCACCGACTGGGGCTTTTTTATATGTCGGTCTGGGTGTATTTTTTTAGGCTTTGATAAAGGCACAACAAAAATGACTCGGAACAGTCTAAATTTTTTCCATTGATAATTACAAATTTGCCACTCCCAAAAGTTATTCATCGGACTGTTCACTTCCAATTATTATTTTTATAATCAGGACTGTCAGTTCTTCCAATTTGTAGGACTGTCAAAATTTTGACAGTCCGAAAGGGAGGACTACGCGAGGTGACACGAGGGCGGGACTGCGTGGAGGCCGAAAGGGGGGACGAGGCGGAGGAGCGGGAGGGGGAGGAGAAGGCGGGGACAGGAGGCGGGGGAGGAGGCGGAGGCGCTTGCGGTGGAAGACGGGGCCGCTGCTGCGTGCGGGGGCGACGGTGGAGGACGAGGTCGTTGCTGCGCGCAGGGGCGACGGCGAGCGGTGGGGGCGGCGGCGAGCGGTGGAGGACGTGACCGCTGCTGCGCGCGGGACAGCGGCAAGCGGTGGGGGCGACAACGAGCGGTGGAGGAGCGGGAGGGGGAGCAGGAGGAGGGAGGTGAAGATGGTGGGCAACCCTAGTAAAATTTGGGCTAGCCTGAGTAAAATTTCTTCCTAACTGGGCTAGCATCAATACTGGGCTAGCCCCGAGTCATTTTTGTAGTGCCTTTATCAAGAGCCATTTTTTAAGGGCCCGGCTATTCACACCCCATGACCTACTAAGCACATCCCATATAACTTAAATTGAAAAATAGATTCATGTTAAAAGACCCATATATCCACATGACCTATTAAGTACACCCCACCAGCCTCCCTCCTACACACTAGTCATCTTCTTCTTCCTTCTTTAATTTTCACATTCTCTAACCCAACCCAAAAATCCTAAAACCCTACATTGAAAATGTGAAGAAGGCATCATGGAGGAAGAAAATTCACTTCAAAGACACAATGTACATTCTCTCTTTACGTAATTTCTCTGTTTGAAGTAGTGTATGAGAAGTGTTGGACCCAAAAAAAAATTCGCGATGAGCACGACCAATATTGGTAGAACGGACCACTGTTTGTTCTACCTGTATTGGCCGAACATTTCAGTAACAGTTCGACTGGGAGAGGT
Source organism: Iris macrosiphon (assembly GCA_036927795.1). Lineage (NCBI taxonomy): Eukaryota > Viridiplantae > Streptophyta > Magnoliopsida > Asparagales > Iridaceae > Iris > Iris macrosiphon. Next base: position 41,794,100 of record JAYESA010000002.1, read on the forward strand.
CGAACATGACATGCATAGTTCGAACAATGATTGCCGAACATGTCGGTTAGTGTCCGACCTGTATTTGTCGAACATAAGAGCTATGCCTGACTAATGCTGGTCGAACATTGTGTTTTTTTATTTCATTTTTTTGTTCAACTTATTAAGTTGTAGGTCTTTTTTTTACAGGAAAATTCCAAATAACACTGAAATGAACACTGAAATAAACATTATTAATCATCCCATGTATGAACAAGCTGATTTCTCAGAAGAATTTCAGACGAATGTAATATTTGACAATCGTGAATCGTTGGTGAGTTGGGCATATACGGTAGGAAGCCATCATAATATGGTCGTTTTGGTTAAACGATCGGATAACGAAGATGGTAGAAGGCGAGTGTCACGCCCCGATTCCTTGGAATCGTTGCGTGACATGTTGGTATCAGAGCGCAGCTTCAAGTTCCATGACCCTTCGTATGGGAAAAGTTCTTTAACGATAAATTCCTGTGCGAACTCTTGAACTCGTTAGGCCGAAATAAGATACGTTCATGCAATAAGTCCATAATACATTATGATCCTAATGTAATTTACCTTCTTTTGAAGGAATGGCACCAGCGCAATCCTCAGCGCAAGCACCGAGCGAGACGCAAGTCCAGGAGAGCAGTTCCGGCACTTCAGGAAGCTCTTGGAGCCAACAGGGCATGTCTCGAGCCGTATTCCATGTCGATCCGCTTGAGCGGGTGATGCAAATATTAGAGACACAACGACAAAGAGATGATGCTCGCCAAGCCAAGTTCGAAAGTAATCTAGAGACCCGATTCTCAGTCCAACAAAAGCAGGTAGATGCCCTGCAACAGATCGTGCAGACTTTGGCCTCCAACCAGTCCGCGGCAACAGCAGCGACTCCGGTGGAATAGCCCGTGCTTGAAGTTGAGACGCCACAAACTCCAAGGAAGAGGGATGTGACTGCCTTCGACTTTGGCGACTTCAAGAAAGTCTGCAACACTCCATTCAAAGGGACTGAGGACCCAATCGTGGTCCTAGATTGGCTCGCCGAACTTGAGGATCATTTCAAACTGCTTGAAGTACCGGAGGAGAAGTGCGTCGCATGCGCTCAAATACAGCTCCGCCTCAACGCGCATGATTGGTGGAACGTGCATCGACGATCTCTTCAATTTGACCATGGAGAGGAGGCGATCTCGTGGGCGACTTTTCGTGCAGCGTTTGAAAAGGAGTTTATACCCCCTCCCGTGCGCCGTCAGAAGAAAAACGAGTTTGTACAACTGCAGCAGGGCAGCATGACAGTCAAACAGTATTCTGCTGAATTCAACCGACATGTTGGTATCAGGAAGCTCTGATACCAACATGTCACGCAACGATTCCACGGAATCAGGGCGTGACAACAAGCTTGGATAATTTTGGGTTGTGAGCGCGGTGGTAAATATCGGTCTCCTAAGACAAAAGTTGCTCAAGCAAATTCGGCAAACATTGACAAGAAGCCAAGACACGAAACGCTTACGGGCACGAAGAAATATAAATGTCCGTTTTCAATTGAAGGGAGTACAATTAAATGACCCAGGACAATGGTCATTGACGGTTATATGCGACTCACATAATCACCCAATGGGACAAAATTTGGTTGGACACTCATATGCTGGTCGACTAACACCCACTGAAGATCAACTTGTTAAAGACTTGTCGAAGAATAATACAAGGAAAAAAGATATATTGAGCACGTTGAAGGAATTTTTTAGTGGGAATGAGTCGACATTGAAGACAATTTTCAATGCTCGACAAAAGCATAGAGTTGTCGAGCATGGAGGCCTATCTCAAATGCAATACTTGTTGGAAAAGTTGGAGTAAAAAAAGTACTACTATCTGGATAGGAGATGTGAGCAAACCGATAGGGTGAATGATCTTTTTTATGCTCACCCGACTAGTGTGAATTTGTTGCGTGCTTTTCCCGATATTTTATTGATGGATTGTACCTACAAGACTAACAGGTATAGGATGCCACTTTTGGAAGTGGTAGGGGTCACATCCACAAATATTATATTTTCTGTGGCATGTATTTATTTAGAGGCCGAGCGGGAGGACAATTATAGATGGGTGCTTAGTACGCTCAAATGATTAGTTGATCAATCATGCTTACCAAATGTGATTGTGACTGATCGAAAGATAGCACTTATGAATGTTATAAGCGTTACATCCCCAGCTCCACACACTTGCTATGTCGGTGGCATATTAACAATAATATTTTGGCCAATTGCAAAAAGTTATTTCATACCAAGGAGAAGTGAGATTGTTTTAATAACTCATAGAATTCGTTGGTTCTTGCTGAAGATCAACCGAGATTCAATGAGTTACGTAGAAGATTGGAGCAAGATTACTGCAATTATCCAAAAGCAGTTAATTATGCCATTAAGAATTGGATAGAGCCGTATAAAGAAAGATTTGTTTCGTGTTGGACTAACAATGTGATGCATTTTGAGAACACGACAAGTAGCAAGTACGTGTCTTTAAACAATACTTTGCATATATAAATGTTAATTACGATATAAAGTTAATTACGATATAAAGTACGATTTTGACTCTATGAATTTCATACTCACAGGACGGAGAGTGCACATGCAAAATTGAAAACACAATTGGGCACTAGTCAATCAACTTTTGAGATCTCATGGAAAAGGATACATGATTTGCTGATTACGTCACACAACCAAATTAAGGCCTCATTTAAGATGAGCCTTAATGTGGCACCACATCGTTATAGTTCTCCCATATTCAAGATTATCCAAGGATTGGTGTCTCATCATGCTCTTGGTAGGATTTTCGATGAGATGAAGGATATAGATAATACTGGTGTAGATCCCCTCATTTGTGGTCGTGAGTTGAGGAGGACTTGCGGGTTACCTTGTGCATATGAACTTGCAAAGTTGAAACGGGATGGTTAAGTTATCCAGCTCGATATGGTTGACAGATTTTGGAGGAAGTTGGATTATGAACCCTCCAAAACAGACAGTATAGCTGATGCAGATGTCCGAAGCCATTGGGTGGAGACCATGTGTAATATTAATTATATGTTTGATGCGGCTACCGATTCCCCAAGGTTGTTGATGCTGAAAAGACTTCGAAAGATATCAGTTCCTTCGACATCTTCGTTGCTTGAACCGATGGTCCACAGACGACCTCGTGGTAGGCCAAGTAAAACAAAAATTCGCACTTCAAATTCGACGAAACATGAACCAAGCAAATTTGAAATTGTTGAGTCCGCTCACGATAATTGTTCACCGTTCGAGGAAACTCTAATTTTTGATGGACCCCCTTCGGCAAAACCAATGTTCACTTCCATCCGAAGGAAAAAGTAACCAGTTCAACGTCAGTCATCACACAATACCACCGATCTTGCATATATAGGACAAGTTTTACCTCAACACCATCTGTGTGTGTTGAGTACGAAAAATATACTAGGGGATGGATATTATGGTTTTTGATGCATAGCCCATGCACTAGGGTTGGGGGAGGAATCCTGGCCAAAAGTTCGTAATTACCTCATCTAAGATATCACAAACTTGGAAGATTTAGACGGTAAATGTAACTTGATTAAGCAGTCTCCGGAAAAAGTACTTGAATCTTTGAATTGCTTCGTAACACCAGTTTATGACAACAAGTACTGGTGGTCATTCCCCGATATGTACTACTTGGCGGCGTCAGCCTACAACATGGCCATCGTCCACATGCACGAGCAAATTAATGTTATGTTTCTACCTATGAGGACAGAAGTTTCAACGAACCCTCGGCTTGTATGCATTGCATTTGTTGATACAAATCATTTCATAGTGGTAAAATTTATTTCCTAATGTAAGCTTTAGGTTGTATTATGAAAATCAATAATATTGATATATTATTATTTGTATGACGGTAAATTTGGTCGAAGACGCACCGCTACCACCCATTATCGACAGATGATCTACTTTGCGTCTTCTATGTGCTGTTGGTTGGGATAAAATTTATAAATAACGGATTGAAAAGTATCGTGAAACTGTTCCCTCTAGAAGCTCATTTGTTGATGGTGATCCGATTAGTATTATCCAGATGTAATTTAAAATTTTAATTATGAAATTGTATTGGATTGCAAAATGTACTTGTGAAAGACTCGAAATTCGACATATTCTGTGAAAATGCAAAGTGATTGTATATACAAAGTGGTGTGTAATTTGACATATTCTGTAAGATTGGCTTGAAAATATACTGTTCGATCAGTACTGGTCGACCAAAGGTCGATTGTTCGACCATTATATGTCGAACAGTCTAAAACAAGTTCGACCAAGATCAGCCGAAAATATATTTGACTGTTCGACCTGTAATGGTCAAACAATAGGCCTAAGTTCGACCAGTACTGGTCGAACAATACATTTTCAAACATTAATCATAATTTTTCTCAGAATTTTGAAATCACTTTGCATGAACAAATTTTAAAATCACTTTATAGGTCATTTTCAAGTACAAATTTGAACAAAGTAGTACATAATCACAATTTCAAAGACACGATTCACAACAAAGAAACAACAAAGTCATAATTCACTAAGACAAAGTCACAAATACATTGCATGACAATTTCAAAGTCATGATTCACTACATCACATTTCAAAATACAGAAATCTATGATCTATGACGCCTTCGACTCCTAATAGTAGACGCCCGATTCAAAGATTCGGGTGGTTCTTCGGGCTCGATCTTCAAAGCACGATATGCGCCGACTAAAGATGGAACTAAGATCGATGTGTCTAGTCCCTCTTCATTCTCTACCCATTGCTGGTAGACCGGCTCTAAATATCCCAAAGCATTTTCGATCATTTTCCATGGTTGTGGCCCTGTCTGGGTAGATGTAGTACCGACGGCGATAGAGACGTTCTTCGGATCTTGGATGATAGGATGTGAAAACATCCTATACCAATCCATATAATCGTCTGAACACTCCCATGTGGGGTTAGCAACTCTCCCACAGGCTTCGGTAGACAGTACATGGTTGCTCCAGTATCGGAAGTAGCCTCCCAAAATATCTCACGTCAGCTTGTACTTCTGGCCCGTATTTTTCCAACAGAAAATGCTTGGAATCAAAGGAAAATCAGGTATCTTTTGGAGTAGTCCAAATTGTCGAAGCACACGGTCGGGACGATACGGCTCTACACAGTCAAAGGCACGTATGCATCCATGCTAGAAAGTTACGTCGTTCCGAGGATGAGAGTCCCTCATCCCATTATAAGGTGTCCAATTGACCCACATCATAAACTAAAGAAATTAGTAATATGTAGAACACATAAATAACTGGCATAAATGGATGTAATAACATTCACACTGTGTACTTGAAGATTGTCCAATACTTCCCTCATGGCCAAGACCCGGTAGGTAGTTCCTGCAAAATGGGATCTATGGGCCTACCTCATAGCAAGTGGTTCGCCCACCTTATAATTCACATTATGGGTTGGCCTTGTGACAAGAAAATACTCGTATATCCAGGCCTGCAAAAAAATAAGAAGCATATAAGAACATAACATAAAAATCAGACATATAAGAACATAAAAATGTGCATATAAGAAAGAGAGATAGCTACCTCCAGTAATGTAAGGTATCCACATATTTGTCGCACCCTACTCCAAGATGCTAGTCCAAGTTATCGATACAAGTATACTAGAGTAGCTGCTCCCTAAGCATACTCATGGACGCGGTTGACTGTCTCCAGAAGACTAAATTTTTTTGTGTCAATACGTGTGCCACTTTTGTCTACAAAAATTGTGCATCCAATCACGAACCATAAGTATGCACGGGCTGCACGTCTTCTTATCCTCTCATTCGGGCTAGTGACATCTCCACTAAATTGAGCCAAGAGCCACTCCAACCGGACCTAGCTACCTTTCTGGCCCTGAAGGGCATCGACTACCTCCCTTTCTTTCACCCCCAACAACCGACTAATTATTTTCTCAGGGGCCTCCGGTCCCCTTCCTGACTCTGGTGCAACCACCAGTTGTCACGTCCCGATTCCGTGGAATTGATAGTCGTCCCCTGGGCATGACGTCGTGCGTGCCTAGGTTGCGCACTGCATAAGGTTAAGGTATTTTATATAACGAGCACATATTTAGAGTACGCAGATAATTGAAATACAATATTGAAACATGGAAAAGTTCTCTTTATTAAAAATGAACATCTTTTACAAACTCTTGAACGAGTCAGATAATTGCCGCACGGGCTTACAAAAGTGGACTCAAAATAAGATAATCGTCCTGTACATTACATCCTTTTACTAAAACTTCAAAACTATAGATCTTCTGGCAAAGCTATCGCCTTCCCACGGCGCTGCATAAATTTGAAGCACGAGCTCCTGGGTCTTCAAAATGCTTCTACTAAGGCACGATCAGGGCGTGCTGGTTGGTGGACTGGAATGGGGAGTGGCTTTAGCTCCTCGCATGATCTTCTTGGTGCGGAAAACCTATTTCAACGAGGGTCAGTACATCAAAATGCACTAGTGAAGGTTAGCTAACCCAACTATACCAAATCATAAGTTATTTATGTGAAGCATGCAAGTTATTTTTGTGGTCTTTCTATCTTGCCTTAGTTCATTTTATAAGCAAGCATTAGATATACAACTTTAAAGAAATAAACTTGCCACCGTTCGGTGACTTTTACCTTCCCGTCTGAACTACCTACATAATACTTACCATTTCCTTCCCTGCCACGAAGACACAAGTTAGCTTTGAACAGGTTTAAATATACGTGGGGATCACTGGTAGGATGCCATAATGGACGAGTTATAGTCTTGAACGAGGATGGTATGCAACGAAAGCACGTGTGGCGCTATACGCCATCCCGTCCAGCACGTGAGATTATCGTAAAGTTTCGTCCGAATCGGATCGGTGCCAGTGCCCCAACGACCGTCCGCAGGAATCATTGACCTTGTGCACAAGTTGTCCGTGATCAAACGACGTTTATACTAATTTATCAATTGATGCAGTTGAAGCAACATGACTACGGGACAAGTAGCGTGGCATGATTCATTTTACATAGTCTCCCTGAACAGTTTATTACATAACAAGGTGTGTTCCACACATAGCACAATTATAGAAGAAGTATACATTCTAACTGAAATTAAAGCATATGAAGAACATTTTTACACGAACTAGCATGCAACAAGGTAACCGTTCACAAGTTGATTGACAAGCATAAAGTAGTCCAAGTCTATTCCTTTTTATCTTGACATCTTTTAGTTATTATGGTATTATTTGATCGGAACAAGCAATAATGCAAGATTTTAGATGTGAAGACTTGGAAGAAGGGTCAACTGAATCGAATATAGCCACTCACAAGTTGGTTGAAGAGAGAGAAGGAAAGAGGTGCTTCAAGACTCCGTTCGTACAATGTCTACTGCACGATTACCTGCATTGCCACGAACAGTTGATCAATACCTCTTCAGCTCTTTTCAAGCTCAAAATGGAATGCAATTCAACGAACAAAAGCAATAAAATCCATCAAAACTGTTCAAGAAAATGCAAATCCAAAAACCAACTCAAAGTCGCGAAAGTAACAAGACGACATCGAAAACTAGGAAAAAAAACTTGTAGTAGAGAGGTCCCTCTTGACTCTGCCGCTAAGTCCATCATCGGGGCACGGTCCACTGAATATTGGGAATCGATTCCAAAGAAGCAAATCCATAACGAGGATAAGATCTTGATTCAATCTATCCCGATTGAACGATACCAATTTGTATTTCTTACCCGTGCTCCTCGAATAGGGGGAACGGGGCATCACATCCTAACCAACTAATATGAAGTTTTGTCCACGAAACTTAGGAATAGAACCTACCACTATAAAACAATGAAGAAAACTTTTCCCTCATCTCAGACTCAAGATCCCAGGTCGATTCTTCGACTGAATGATTTCTCCAAAGCACGCGCACGAGAGGAACCCAACGACTTCGAAGCAGCTTCTCCTTGTGATCCATGATCCGTACATGATATTCAACATAAGTCAAGTATGCCCTTAAGTCCAGTTGATCAAGATCCACTACATGACTTGGGTCGTACGCGTACTTCCTTAGCTGTGAAACGTGGAAGATATCGTGCACTTCAGATAGTGACGGTGGCAGGACAATCTGATATGTGTATGAGGCGACTCGCTTTAGTATCTCGAACGGCCCGACGAATCTTGAACTTAGCTTCCCCTTTGCTCCAAATCTGTTAACTCCTTGCATGGGCGAGACCTTGAGAAATACTCGATCACCTTCTAAGAACTCAAGAGGTCGGTGATGCATGTTTGAGTAGCTTTTCTGACGACTCTGTGCTACCTTCAGCCGTCCACGAATCAAGCGGATCTTCTGGACGGTTTGCTCCATGAGTTCTGGGCCAAGAATTTGTCGTTCACCAACTTCATCCCAACAGATCGGGGATCTGCACTTCCACCCATATAATGCCTCATATGGCGCCGGCTGTATGCTGGACTGATAGCTATTGTTGTATGCAAATTTGGCTAACAGTAGATGCATGTCCCAACTTGTTTTCAAGTTCAAGGCGTAGAGCCGTAGCATGTTTTCGAGGATTTGGTTAACCCGCTCTGTCTGGCCGTCTGTCTGAGGATGGTAGGCGAAGCTAAACTTTAACTTCGTCCCCATTGCTGACTGAAGGCTCTCCCAGAAATGTGATAAGAATCGACCATCTCGATCGGAAATAATGGATACGGGCATGCCGTGGAGTCGAACGATCTCGTTGAGGTAGATCTGGGCTAGGCGGTCGGCACTCCAAGTAACTTTGATAGGCAGAAAGTGAGCTGACTTGGTGAGTCGATCGACGATGACCCAGACGACATCGTTTCCCCGTTGCGTCTTTGGCAAACCAACAATAAAATCCATTGTTATGTGTTCCCATTTCTACTCTGGTATAGCAAGTTTCTGCATCTCTCCACCCGGCTTCTGGTGCTCGGCCTTTTCTATCTGACAAGCCATGCATTGCGACACAAACAACGCCATATCCCTTTTTATGTCGTGCCATCAAAATGTCGTACGGAGGTCTCGATACATCTTTGTGCTTCCTCGATGTGAAGTATAACTCGCATAGTGGGCTTCGGTGAGTATCTCCTTTCTGAAGTTTGTATCGTTAGGAACACACAATCTTTCCTTCACCCGCATCATTCTATCTATGCTTACCGCAAAGTCGGTTTCCTTTCCTGCTGAGATAAGACTTCACATCTTTTCTAAGAATATGTCATCCTTTTGAGCGAACTTTACTTTCTCCAATAAGTCTAGTTTGAGGTGTAGCTGAGCCACTTGTACCCCCTTTTTGTATCTGATTCGGAGTGTAATGCCCAAACTTTCGAGATCCCGTTGCAGCACGTTGTCGATAGCTAAACTCCCAACGAACACTTGACTCAGCGTATCAGCTACAACGTTACCCTTGCCCGGTGTGTATCTGATCATTAAGTCAAAGTCGCTAAGGAGTTTAAGCCAGCGTCGTTGCCGTAGATTTAGATCCTTTTAAGTATAGAGATATTTTAAGCTTTTGTGATCCGTGTAGATTTTACTCGGTATACCATAAAGGTAATGCCAACATAGCTTAAGCGCGAACACCACTGCTGCAAGTTCTAGATCAAGCGTTGGATAGTTTTTCTCGTGAGGCTTCAACTGCCTCGACGCAAAGGCTATCACTTTGTCCCTCTGCATAAGGATACATCCAAAACCCTTTTCTGAGGCGTCGCTATAGATCTTAAAATCATTGGGTCTGTCCGAAAGAGTAAGAATTGGTGCTGAGACAAGTAGATACTTTAACTCCATAAATGAAGCTTCACAGTCGTTCGTCCACACGAACGTTACTCCCTTCCGAGTGAGATGAGTCAGAGGCAAGGCGATCCTTGCAAAATCTTTTATAAACCTTCTGTAGTAGCCTGCTAGACCAAGAAAACTCCGAATATCGCTAGCTGACTCAGGCATTTTCCATTTTACGATGGCTTCTACTTTCTTCGGGTCAACCGAGATGCCCTCTGTGGAAATAATATGCCCAAGAAAAGATATGCTGTCCAACCAGAACTCATACTTACTTAGCTTCGCATACAACTTATTATCTCAAAGAGTTTGAAGCACCATCCGCAGGTGTCCTGCGTGATCATCCTTATTCTTCGAGTATACTAGGATGTCATCTATGAAAACTACCACAAATTTGTCAAGAAAGGGCCGGAACACACGATTCATCAAATCCTTGAAAGCGCCAGGGGCATTCATCAGTCCAAACGGCATAACTGAAAACTCATAATGGCCATAGCAGGTTTGGAATGCTGATTTCGACATGTCCTCTGGCTTAATCTTCAATTGGTGGTAGCCAGAGCGAAGATCGATTTTTGAGAACACCGACGCCCCTTGCAGTTGATCGAAAAGGTCGTCGATCCTGGGCAGGGGATACTTGTTTCGAATAGTGACCTTGTTTAGCTCTCGATAGTCTATGCAGAGTCGCAACATTCTGTCCTTCTTCTTTACAAAGAGTATAGGCGTGCCCCAAGGAGACACGCTCGGACGAATGTATCCACGGTCTAGTAGTTCCTAATGTTGGCACTTTAACTCCCTTAGTTCAGCATAGGCCATTCTGTACGGAGCTTTGGAAATCGGTTGGTTATTTGGGAAGGTGTCGATGGTGAACTCAATTTCTCGGTTGGGTGGCATGCCAGGTAGTTCGCTCGAAAATACATCAGGGAACTTTGCCACAATGGAAGAAGACTCAATGTTTGGGTAATCCAGCTGCGTGTCCCGAACCGACGCTAAGTATCCCTCGCATCCAGAGTATAGCATTCGCCGAGCTGACATCGCAGAAATTACTATGTAGGCCCTGGATGCATTTATTGCTGGACCACTTGTGTAGCATAATTCAGCCTCTCCAGATAGACTGAAGATGACTCGTTTATCTGCATATTCGATAGTTGCCGAGAAAGCACCAAGCCAATCCATCCTCAAAATGATGTCATAATCCCGAACATCTAGGACTAACACATCCAGCGAGAGTTTCCTTCCCCTAATACAGACGTGACCACCCTGACATACTAAACAGACATGTATTTTTGTGCCTGATGGGGTGGTAACACTAAGGTCTAAATATAATGGTATCATTTCTATATTATTTTCTACGGCAAAATTCGTGGATATAAAGCTATGCGTTACACCAGAATCAAATGGCACACATGCATGTATGTTATTGAAAAGCAATATACCTGATGTGTTTGATAATAAACGAAAGAAATAAAACGAGGTTTATACGAAACCCGCTCTTTGGTTTACAAACAAGAAGTACAATTAATCCTATACGAGGATGTCAAGTACAATTTTTAATTTGGGTAAATATTGCTATAGGAGTCTGATCTACAGTCGATCACTTTGTCCCTTGGACCACACGATGATGAAGAAGTACTGTAGAAGACAGAAAAAGCTTCGAAGGTTGCAAAGGAGAGTGGATGCTCGATGCCAAAGTCGTCGATCACTACTCTTTTCCTGAGCTCTAGATTCTTCTCCCTCAAAGACTTTTCGACTCTCGACCTTAATTTCTCCTTTTTTTGTTGACCCTTTGACCTCCTGACCCTCTGTCAATAGAGGTCTCTATTTATAGGGTTTTAGTGATAGTAACCCTCTAGTTGGTGTAAAAGCCGGGTAGTGGGGAGTATGGCACTTTTTATGCGACGGTTACAATAACCGCCACCCACGTATAAATGATCCTTTGAATGAGCGTGTGACGCGTGTTCCATTAAGAGATAATGCGTATAACTGCTGCGAAGATCATGGCATAAAAGCCACGTAGGTAGTTATCTCTCGCGTAGAAAAGGTTGGCGTAGAAGCCAATAACTGTCATCATGGCGTAGAAGCCAAATATTTATCAAACTGGCGTAGAGGCCAGGTAGGCGTAGAAGCCGAGCAAGCATAGAAGCCGAGTAGGCATAGAAGCCTGGTAGGCGTTGAAGCCTGATGCTGCACAGACAGGTAGCTAGCATAGAAGATAGCTGATCCTCCTTCCTTGACTGAGGCCTTGAGCGAATTCTGGACCAAAAAGCCTTAATACGCACCAATGCCAACGTAGCCTGAGTTGGCTTATTTCAGGGAGATGGTGTACAGCGTGCTCTTCAAAGCTGAAAATGGCCTGGTGGCGTATTCCAAGGAGATAGCGTACAACGCGCTCCCATAGCTGAAAATAGCTTGATGGCGTAATGTGCAAAAGTGATGATGTGGACGTATTAGCCGAAATTACGGCTTTTGGAGATGTAATCAAATCTTTTGCATTAAATGCAGAGATCTGCCCCCATCCTGTGCATTAAATACAGAGACGTGCCTCGAAGACCTGTCACCATTCCGAGCATTAAATGCAGAGACGTGTCTCGAAGATCTGCCACCATTCCGAGCATTAAATGCAGAGGCGTGTCTCGAAGATCTGCCACCATTCTGTGCATTAAATGCAGAGACGTGCCTCGAGCTCTGTACGAAGAGCAGCTTTTGACGTGGCCGTCTGTTTGTTTTCTGCGGAGCGTAAAAAGCTCACATCTGCCTGTGTAAAACTAGACAGCGTATTCTCTTGTATGCGTAAAAGCAGTTTACGCCAAGGAAATGTCACTAAACGACAGTTTGGGTCGCTGTGCCGCGCCATAATTATAGCCGTCGTCTGGATAGTCGTGCAGTACTCTTTGTCAGGAATCAGACGTCAGGTTCACTGCATAATTTGACTGGTTCATTCGAGGAATACGAAGTATTCCTCGTACACTTCTATGCTGCATTAAAAGCGGATGAGTTTTACGCCATAAAGGCGATATAATACCCTTTTTACGCTGAAGCAGCCTGGACATACTGTATTACGCGGATAGTCATTGAGCTTGTATTTTACGCTGTGCTTAGCAAGAAAGCTCTGTTGTACGCCGATGGCTCTGAAGTTATATTTTACGCTGTCCAGCACTAAAATGCTGCGTATGACTCTTCAGCGTATTTTTCATGCTTCTACAAGACCCCCTTCAAAGTTTTCAAATTCCTCATAATTTGAAACACTTTGAATGAAGCATGAAATTGTCAAGTCTGACTCGTTCTTCAAGGCTGATTTCTTGGCGGATTATTAGGGATTTGTTGGGATTCAGTGTGTTCTCTTTTGCCTATATAAAGGCTGAGGAGTTAACCTGTTCTTCCCATATTTTCTTTACCACACAGAGATGATTGCCGGAGTTCGTCGGGTCGACTTGAGGAAGAAGACCATGTTCTTCCAGCATGTAAGGAGCCAAAAAAGAAGGCATCTTCGAGCAAAAATCCTCTGCAATGATGGATCATGGAAGGATATCATAGCTTCTTTTGCTCGGGATAATCAACAACTTCATATGGCGGTCCGTCCAGGAGAGAGGAAGGGTCACATTCGACCACACAGCTTGCAAGCTGTATTTTCTCCTGTCGTTCGTGGACGACAGCAGAAAAACTAGCTCTGTCCTCGAGTATTGAGTTGGGTGTAAAACCTCAACTCAATCTGTCATGGCGTATAGAGGATGGGCTCTGAATAATTTAGGCAGGCCCAGTTTTGTATCCTCCCGCCATTAATCATTTTCTTGTTAATCGGTCGCGGAAACTAACTAACTGCTGAAGAAGATGGAAGAAGATCTCCACCAATACGAGAACCTGGCAGAATATATTCTGGCGATGATCTTTCGATGAAGATGAGGAAATCCTTTGTAGACGGAATTTCCCTCATATGTAATCATAAAAATGAAGAAAAACCCTTTGTAGACTGGATTTTCCTCATATGTAATCATGATTTAATAAAATCGTCTTCTTCTGTGCATATGATTATTTTGCCATATATTTTGCTGTGATGAAGTTTGAATATGTGTAGCTTCGACACGTCTGGTAACTTTACGCCGACTCTGATAGAAAGAGTATTTGGTCCCGTCCTGTCTTTTATGCATAACTGAAGATGCGCAGAAAGTCGCTTAGCACTTAAGTCGAGTATTCGAACTATCCTGCTATTTAGGAATGGGGAACTGCATAGAATTCTGAACTGTCACTCTTCTGAGAAAGAGATTTTTTGTTCAGACCATCATATTCAAGAATGATTTTTCGAAAATCCCTCGAAATAGGGCGAGAAACGGCTGTCAAAATTGAGTCGCCATCTTGAACTATAGATGAAATATTTAGACTGGATTCTGGATGAACTTCCAATCGACCCAAGAAGAAGAGTCATTTTCAATGTTGAACTCTGTATGCTTTGGGTACTTGGGATATTTTGAGGTCAAGAAGGAGCATCTTCTGCGTGAACCCTTGTAATTGACCGCCTTGGGATTTTTTTATATATATACGCATACTCTGGCCTACGTATTTTCAGATATGCAGAGAGTCGTAGATCTGTAAATGTGGATGAGCGGAAAATCATAAGTTCGTAGCCTCTCGAGCGTACAAGTTGCTGAGCATAAAAGCATCCGGGCGTAGAAACTGTAGATTTGTAGCCTCTGAAAAGAAAATCTTTCGAGCGTGAAGTTGTGGATTTGTTGCCTCTGAGCGTAAAAGCCACCGAGCGTGAAATCATAGATTTGTAGCTTCTGAGCGTGAAGTCGTAGGTTTGTAGCCTCTCGAGCATAAAAGCTACCGAGCATAAAAGCATCCGGGCGTAAAACCATAGACTTATAGCGTGTGAGCGTAAAACCGTAGATTTGTAGCTACCAAGCGTAAAAAGCTCCTTGGCGTAAAACTACGAATCTGATTTGCACGAAAACTTTTCGAATTAGCTGCCTGTCCACCTTCCCTGAGTAATAGGCTGACGTAGTTCCCAATCATAACAGAATATTAAATATCGGATTTGGTTAGGGATTCGAGGAGTCCATCTGAACTCTATATATATCCCAAGGCTTTCAGAGAGGAGACTCTTCACCTGTCTTTTACAAAAGAAAGTTTTCGTCTCTTCGAGTTCTCTCCTTCGTTTTCTCCGAGTATTCTGAGTTTCCAGCAATGGCACCAAAACCAATCTCTTCCTCTAAGGGAAAGAAGGCTGAATCTTCTTCTCGCTCCTCTGCCCAAGCAAGAGCGACTTTCGCCGGGCAAGGCGATCCTCATTCCGAACGAAGTATCCCGCCGACGAGCTGTGCGCCGGGCGTTATAGGTAAAGCTTTTGGGATGATAAGAACGAAGAAAACCCTTCGCACATGTTATACGTGAACGCACTAGGTCGTCTTCTGTGCTGATAGCCTCTTCGAGAAAGATGATACACAGAGATGTTTCATCTTCTACGCCCACATTTCTAATGTGTCAGCGTAAAAACACTATATTTTCGCAGTCCAGCGTAAAAGCTTTGACTGTCGAAACTTGGCGTATACTATAAAATTTTGAGTGTTACGCTTCTGGATGAAAATTCTGACGTAATAACTCAAACTTTGGCAGTCTGGCGTAAAGCACAAACTGTCAGGTTTTTTTGCGTATACTGTCAGTCTTGAATTTTACTCCTTGGAATAAGATTCCAGCGTAAAAGATCAAGTTTTTATAGTCTTGGCGTAAAGCACAGACTGTTGCCTTTTGGCATATGCTGCAAGATTGTAAGGTCTAGTATAGAAACTGACGTGTTTTCTTGCACCTTGTAGTTAACTTGCATATGTCCCCGTTGGCTGAGGTGATGGATTCTGCTGTCGGGATGCTGTATTCCAACTACCTGGAGGATTTGTCCCACATGACATTTCCTATCTCCGGACCTCAATATCCTGAAGGAAGGGCAAATCTGATATTGTCCCAAGGGGAACGAATGCTATTGAGCATGATCAACGGGGAGCCCCTGACGCATATAGACGGGGCACAATATGTAAAGCCGGCTTTTCTTTTCGGGGACATGATTGACAAACAGTCCCAGACGAAGCCCAAGAAAGAACTCTGGGTTTTTTCTACCGGGGGCTTGGTCATGTACCTGCCCAAGATGCTGAGAGACTACCCTATCTCGGCATTCTTCCATGCCACACATCCCAGGAGGATGTCGTGGACCCTGACCCCTAATCTTCACGGCCAGCCGGGGAAGATATTTTACCAGAAAGGATCTGACCAAGGGTCATTTGTCAGCCGTCCTTCCGGTTCTGTGATGCCGTTCAGGGGATTGTATCCGGGCAGTATCCCGAGTGAAGACACTTCACTGCTCCAACCAGTCCAATTATCGACTTTCTGTAATGATTTCATGGGGCATGGAGGAGTTAACCCCAAGGTTAATCCTTGGACAAATGAGTGGATCACCCCTACAAATCTTCGGTGGGCTCGTTTGACTGACTGGGCCCTGAAGCATTTTCAGACTGAGCTGGAGAGCATTGGTCTGTACGCAGCTGTGAGTGCTACCAGTGTTGGGTTACCTCTCAACCCTAGCCTGTTTCTAGCTTTGATGGAGCGATATATCTCGCTCACCGGGACTTTCGCCACTCCACTGGGGGAGTTAGGATTGGCCCTTCACGAAATGACAGAGATTTCAAGACTGCCAATGGGGGATACTCCTTATGAAGAGTATGTTCCCACAAACCGGGAGCTAGGGGATTCAGACCCTCGGGTAATGGCAGTGTACCAGGAGCTGATGTGACACTACCTTGCTTGTACCACCTTTTATAATGAGCCCTCTGATTTGGCTCATACCAATAAATGGGCGTCCTACCTCTTCTTTCACCGGGCCAGGGCTGCTAAGCCAGAGAAAGTCTTGGATAGCAAGGATCAGCCTTTGAGCTTTCTGAGCGTGCTTAGTGCTCAGGTAGTAGATGATCTTATGGAAGACGTTGGGGCTCCAGATCAGATTCTCGACGAAGGGATAGGAAAATATCCTGTAGGCACTAAGGCCTACAGTTATCTGAGGCATTGTCACAGGCCTCTGTCCAAGGAAGTTCAACTGGCTGGCTTTCTCTCTATATGGCTGCGCCGATTGGTAGTACCAGGCATTGCATCTGCGGATCGTATTCACCGCAACACCTTATGGCCTGCAGTACGTCTGGTGTTCGGGGCAAGACTGGGTTTGCTCCCTGCCATGGTATGCCGCATACAAGCTTGCCTGAGGGCCCTTACCGATGGACTGCTCACCAATGAATTACCGTTCCTGTATTTGATGGGATGGTTAATTCTCCACAACCCCAGGGTGATGTCTCCTGGCTCTGGCAGTAGTTCGGGGAGTAATTTTTTGCTGAATTACAAGAATTCCTCCTGGAATGTGACCACAGTTTTAGACTGTCGGCGGGCACTAAATTTCAGTCACAGCTGGAAGCTTTTCTGCATCGTCCCCTATGTACATCTCAATCAACAGGGGCGCAAACTTCAGGACTTAGGTGACGGAAAGACCGTTCTTTCTCCTGAAGCTTTTAATTGGTTGCTCTGCATCAGACCTTCCCATTTACTATACAGAAGTGAGGATCAATGCTTCTTGGAACCCTACCTGCCTAGTCGGTTTGCCAGGCAGCTTGGGTATGACCAATTGCATATGGGCAATGCCGTCACCAGCTTCAAGTCCAGGGGTGGACTTATTGATGGAGCGAGAGGATGGCGATACTTCATCATGGGTTATACTGAAGCAGTTTTTACTGTGCCCGCGACTTCACTTTCCATGGAGTTGCGCATCCTTCACTCATATGCCCAGTTTTATGTGGCAACTAATACCTTCCATCGCAATTTTGATATGCGTGGAAGTTTTAGGATGCCCTCTTCTAAGTCCATGGGAAGAGACGATGTCCCATCAGTCTTCTCTCACGAGGGTGAAGATTTTGTCAATCCAGATGAACCTTTGTTGGCAGTACCGAGGGGTGAAATACCTCTGCCTGCAGGGCCTTTGGTCATCTCTGGTAAGCGAAGGGCTCCTGTTCTGAAGGAGACTTTCCCTCGTAAGAAGAAGAAGAAGACGGTTGGTCGTCCTGTCAGGACTTTCCACCCCTGAGGTTCCTAGGAGTGAACCTGCTGTTTCCCCTGTTGGGGACGATTCTTTGATTGAAGGTTCCTCGCCTTTTAGAGAGGGAACCTCTACAGTTCCGGCTGGCAGTGCCGGAGAATCCCTGCTTGAGGCTGCTGTCGCTGCTACCGCTGCTACCGCTTCAGGTAGTGGTATGAGATCGCCTTCAAGGCCGAGCCGAATAAGGATATCTTTATCCAGATCAGTATCGGTAGAAACCCTTGCCGTGTCTGTAAGTGCACCTAGCGAGATTCTACCTGATGAACCTCGATTGGATCTGGGTGAAGACTCGGAAGAATACCTGCCAATGTCAGTTAGCACACCCCCTTCTCCAAGTATGACAGCTTGCTTAGCATCATTAAGAAATAATTTAGCTGTACTGGCTGCAGACACGACATATATACCATCGGCCATGGGTAAATGTCGTCTTTACGCCTCTTTTAGAAAAATTAACATCATGATGATATTAACTTTCTCTTGTCTTCTTTTCATGGAAAGACATCTACGGGGAGGGCAGCGTTGACGCGCCTTTTGGTTCTGTTTCAGCTCCTGGCGATGACATGGAGGTGCCCGACTTTGAAGAGGAAATATTTTTGGGTGCCGGCTCGCCCGAAATGGTTCCGATATCTAGAGAGGAGGATGAGCCTGTCGCTACGATAATGCCTCCTTTGAGTACGCCAGTCACTTCGTCCGCTGTTGGCGCATCTTCTTTTGTCGCACCATCCGTTGAGGCAACGACCGTGGCAACATCGTCAGCAGTCATTCCTGGAGGGAGATTTGCCAATATTGCAGCCACTCCCAGTGTCCATTCGGATCTCGCCATGCTGACTGAGCAGTATACTGGTATCTTATACACCACTTTGAAAACGCTGATATCAATGGTGTTGGAGATGAATCTAGGCTTCGAGGCGCTGAGGAGGTCCTCTCAGTTTGCGATAGTGCCGATCAGGGACTTCAACGACACTGGGAGGGCTGACACGCTGGAGCAGATAGTTAATGGTTTGGAGCAACCCATTAACGAATACTTGCAGCTATCTCGAGGCAGCATTGACGGTCTCGTTCAAGCTAGATATGACTCCCTGACTGCAGAGCTTGCTGGGCAAATGGAAGCTCTGGACAAATCTGTCTAGGAACAGCAGCAGGAGATGGATCAGGAGCGTGCCGAACTGGAGTATGTCATTCCTCAGCTGACTCAGTGCGAAGTCGAATATGAGGAAGAGATAGCGAGGGTCCGCAGATTGAGAGATGAACTCGCTCATGCGGAGGAGAAGACTCTCTCTTTGTCGACATCTCGAGATGTGCTAAAGAATCAAATAGAGACCGCTCAACAGAACCTGACGCATGCGAATGTCATCCACGCAAGTTTTGTACATGCTCGGTCAGAGTTATTCACCTTGTACAATGAGGCAACAAGGTTGGAGCGAGCTCGCGCTGACGTCTTGAACTCCAGGGACGAGAGAATGGCCACTCTGGCGCAGCAGATTCGCGACTTAACCGCTCCCCCCAAATGATGTACTTTTTTGCTTTTCAATATAATTTTGCTCTTTCTGGGAATAATAAAGAGGCTTTTATCTGACTTTGTGGACCCATCATTTTGGAATATAAATGACAGGTTTGGGTGAAAGTGATATCAGAGGTAATATGAACGTGATATACTCTTGGTAAGCTTCAGCTGGATATATCTATTCAGAGGTTATATGGACATGTAGAATATGCTCCAACTAAAATTTGTACGCAAAACACTATCATAGGTAATATGGACGTGATAGGTCTTGAAGTTCCAAATTAGTTAAACATATCTATTCAGAGGTTATATGGACATGATAGGATACGATCCAACTAGGATTGTTTTGGAAGTAGTATTGTCAGAATAAGATCTTCACCATACTCCATTTGAGCAAATGAGGTTAAGTATAGTACCTCTTAAGGAATTTGCCGTTGATAGGAGCCATTAATAAGTCTCCATTATGCTTAGCTAACCTGTAAGCGCCGTTTGAGAACGTCGTCTCGATCACATAAGGGCCTTCCCATTTGGGTTGGAATTTGTCCTTACTCTTGTGAGTAATGATCATTGGCCTTCTCACAGCTAAAACTAGCTCGCCAACTTTGAACACTCTTTCCTTTACTTTTTGATTAAAAGCTTTAGAAATGCGTGCCTGGTAGAGCGCGATGCGCTGTTGAGCTTGGAGGCGTTTCTCGTCTAATCCTTCTAGCTCTTGAAGCCTTAATAGGTCATTCTTTTCTTGAGTCAACTCATTAGCCACTGCTATCCTAAGTGACGGAATCTGGATTTCGATGGGGAGAACTGCTTCACTCTCGTAGACCAATGAGAATGGGGTACAACCTGTCGGTGCTCGCACCGTTGTGCGGTATGCCCAGAGACATTCTCCTAGCTTCTCATTCCAATCTCTCTTGTTCAAAGAGATAAACTTTTTTAAGAGTTTGATAATAGTTTTGTTGAAAGCTTTCGCCAAACCATTAGCAGCAAGATTATATGCCGTAGAGGCCACATTTTGTATCTGATTTTTATCGCAAAATTGATGAAACGCTTGGCTAATAAACTGAGGCCCATTGTCATAAATTATCCTTCGGGATATCCCAAAGCGATAAATGACATGATGCTTGATGAAGATGATCACATTAGATGTCTTCACCTCAGCAAGAGGGATCGCCTCTGCCCATTTGGAGAAATAATCCATGATGGCCAGTATGAACCGGTGACCTCTGTAAGAAGACGGGTGAATAGGACCAATGATATCCATACCCCATACTTCGAAAGGCCAGGATACAACCGTAGGATGCAGATATTCAGGAGGTTGATGTATAAAGTCTGCATGCACCTGACAGACTTTGCATTGTCTTGTATACTTTATTGCATCTGTGATCATAGTAGGCCAGTAATAGCCCATCCTCCTGATACGATCCTGTAGCCTAGGACCGGGTTGATGCGCTCCGCATACGCCGTCGTAAGCTTCACGGATAATCCGCTGTGCCTCGTCATCAGAGAGACATCTCAATAGCAGTCCGTCGTAGGTCCGGCGATATAGACATTGTAAAGAAGCATCATGATAGAAGCGTAATGATCATCTTTTGACGGATACTGTCACGCCCCGATCTCCTGCAGGCAAATCGGCCGTTCCCGCTAGGCGGGAATCACCCTCGCCAGCGCTCCCACGGAACGTTCGCTTAACCCATCCGGGCGTGATACCGCACGAGCGTGATCCACGCCCGTGCAAGGCCATGGTTCATTGGCTGGCGGCAAGAGTTCTAAGCCACAGAGTCGCACAGATTGTCCGAGTGCAACGGAGTCATGAACGCATAGGCGATCGGTAATAGGTTCACTGAGTCGACAAATATAGCGGAAGCATAGAAACACAAGTTAAAGTAAAGCAAGCTCTTTTATTGATATAAACTTGTGTTACAGGCGGCGTATAGCCGAGATTACAAGTCGCTCAAGCCTCTCTCTCTCAAATAGTAAAAGCGTGCCAAGTGGCTACAACTGTGAAATGATTTGTACAGGCGATGGTCAGGCGATGTTCACAACTTATGTCTTGTATATGTGCTTCAGTCCCGGACGCACCGTTGCAAGGCTTCAGAGGGAACTCCTGGCCTTAGCACGCACGAAGGAGGCGTCCGCACCGAACGAGGTTCTCCCGCACCCTGCATACAAACTGGTGGATTATCAGTACATTGAATGCACTGGTGGGGAAACTACTCGCCCGCTCGACAAATCCAAACATGTAATACAGGTTCCGTGCACAACTATTAAGTTGTCTTTCTAGTTGCCTTAGGATCAGTTTTATGCAGATATTGAATAGCCTAACGTGTCAGGCAGTGCGCCGTGCGATGTTAGAGGAAACACGGCGAGACTTACCAACTTACCATCTCCTTCCCTGTCCAAGGCAAACATTGAGGCAAACAGTATAAATTCGAGCAAAGGCATGTATAAACATTCAGGAGGCAAGCATATACAAACAGGAGGGTCGTTTTAACATGATCGTTCAGGTGTTTAGTTGTTCTTGATGCGATGCAGTGACTCGCACGCGGATAGCCGCTAAGCGAGGATGACTTATCTATATGAACACGGTCGCTGGCAAAGCCATTATGGACACTAGTCTTAAACGAGAGTAGTTTGCAACGAAAGTACAGTGGGTGCTACAAGCTATCTCGTTTAGTACAGTAGACTATACAGTAAGTTCAGCTATGGAGCGGATGGTATGCAGCGAAAGAACGGTAGGTGCTGCACACTATCTCGTCCAGTACAGTTGGCTGAAACAGTGGAGTTCCATCCGGATCGGAGCGGCCCCAGTGCCCCGGAGACCGTCCGTGGAACTATGCCTCGTTTTTGAGTTGTCCGCGACATGCAGGTCAGGGTCAGGGTCAGTTTCCCCTTCACTAGATACTCGAGTACTGTAGAACAGGAGTACAGTGGTACAGTGGTACAGTGGTACAGTAGAACAGTAGTACAGTAGTGCACGATTACAGGAGGTGCTTGAATCATGATTCTGTACAGTGATTAACTTGTCTTGATGCATTCCCCTGGTTCGGGGCTGCCTGGTGACCTAACGGTCCCGGATACTTGCAGGAACATTCAGGCACGGAACGACTACGTAGTAGTCTTCCGGGGTTTGGATGAAAACACGGTAACATTCAAGCAGACAAGCATGCGTTTCTAGGTACATAAGCAGGCACGTTGCTCGGGCCCGAAGGTAGTCCGAGAGATGAAACCGTTAAGGGACTTAGCATGCGAGGGTCTGAATATAAGCAGTATTTCCTTTTCCATGTTCTAGCAAGCAATATGAGTTGGGATTATTCCCTTAGCTAGGTGCGTTGGATTTATTAGCATGCAGGGGGTGATTCACCTAGCGACTAGCATAAACATTCCAGATTTTATGTGTGCTGGCTAAGCAAAGACAAGTTCACCGTAGCCACCCACCTTAGCGATGATTCGCCTCGGTAGAGCGATACGTCTGAGCGAGCCTCTGAAAGTCCAAGCCAGATTCCTGTAGGGGCAAGTCTGGATATCCTTTGCTTCTTGATCGAGGCAAAGCGGGTCGGGACAGTTGCACGATTGCCGATTGAGACGGCAGTCCGCTTGAACGGAATGGGGTGTTACATCCTACCCAACTTAGAAAAAGTCTCGTCCTCGAGACTTACTAAGGACAAGCAGTAATCTAGGGTTGAGGCAATCCTAGACAAGTCGTTTGTACTTGTTCATTTGGATATTCACTTGCACAAGCGTCGAAATCAGCATATCGCTTAGACTGGATCATGCGCACTTTCGAAGGGCCCCTCTAGCATGAACACGTCAACCAGCTTAGTGATAGCGAAGTCTCAGCACTCGAGTTTCACCTTTTCTAAGTCTTGGATGGTGCACTAGTTCAAGGCGTCCCTCGAATAGATGCATTCAACCAAACTTAGGGTTAGTGAAAATCGGACAAGCTACTAGCGATACTCTCAGGGGTTCGCACAGGTTGGCACAAAGGCCACTCGCAGCATACAACCAGACAAGCAATCATATCAATCAAAACGCATTTTGAAAGTATTTAAACTTATTGTTGGAACATCCCATCGAGGCATTGAGAGAGAGCGTGCACATAACCCACGAACGAGCTTTCAAAACAGAGATATCGAATCGAAGTCCAAAGGCGTAGAAGCTAGGCTCTGATACCATTCTGTCACGCCCCGATCTCCCGCAGGCAAATCGGCCATTCCCGCTAGGCGGGAATCACCCTCGCCAGTGCTCCCGCGAAACGATTGCTTAACCCATCCGGGCGTGATGCCGCACGAGCGTGATCCACGCCCGTGCAAGGCCATGGTTCATTGGTTGGCGGCAAGAGTTCTAAGCCACAGAGTCGCACAGATTGTCCGAGTGCAGCGGAGTCATGAACGCATAGGCGATCGGTAATAGGTTCACTGAGTCGACAAATATAGCGGAAGCATAGAAACACAAGTTGAAGTAAAGCAAGCTCTTTTATTGATATAAACTTGTGTTACAGGCGGCGTATAGCCGAGATTACAAGTCGCTCAAGCCTCTCTCTCTCAAATAGTAAAAGCGTGCCAAGTGGCTACAACTGTGAAATAATTTGTACAGGCGATGGTCAGGCGATGTTCACAACTTATGTCTTGTATATGTGCTTCAGTCCCAGACGCACCGTTGCAAGGCTTCAGAAGGAACTCCAGGCCTTAGCACGCACGAAGGAGGCATCCGCACCGAACGAGGTTCTCCCGCACCCTGCATACAAACTGGTGGATTATCAGTACATTGAATGCACTGGTGGGGAAGCTACTCGCCCGCTCGACAAATCCAAACACGTAATACAGGTTCCGTGCACAACTATTAAGTTGTCTTTCTAGTTGCCTTAGGATCAGTTTCATGCAGATATTGAATAGCCTAACGTGTCGGGCAGTGCGCCGTGCGATGTTAGAGGAAACACGGCGAGACTTACCAACTTACCATCTCCTTCCCTATCCAAGGCAAACATTGAGGCAAACAGTATAAATTCGAGCAGAGGCATGTATAAACATTCAGGAGGCAAGCATATGCAAACAGGAGGGTCATTTTAACATGATCATTCAGGTGTTTAGTTATTCTTGATGCGATGCAGTGACTCGCACGCGGATAGCCGCTAAGCGAGGATGACTTATCTATATGAACACGGTCGCTGGCAAAGCCATTATGGACACTAGTCTTAAATGAGAGTAGTTTGCAACGAAAGTACAGTGGGTGCTACAAGCCATCTCGTTTAGTACAGTAGACTATACAGTAAGTTCAGCCATGGAGCGGATGGTATGCAGCGAAAGAACGGTAGGTGCTGCACACTATCTCGTCCAGTACAGTTGGCTGAAATAGTAGAGTTCCATCCGGATCGGAGCGGCCCCAGTGCCCCAGAGACCGTCCGTGGAACTATGCCTCATTTTTGAGTTGTCCGCGACATGCAGGTCAGGGTCAGGGTCAGTTTCCCCTTCACTAGATACTCGAGTACTGTAGAACAGGAGTACAGTGGTACAGTGGTACAGTGGTACAGTAGAACAGTAGTACAGTAGTGCACGATTACAGGAGGTGCTTGAATCATGATTCTGTACAGTGATTAACTTGTCTTGATGCATTCCCCTGGTTCGGGGCTGCCTGGTGACCTAACGGTCCCGGATACTTGCAGGAACATTCAGGCACGGAACAACTACATAGTAGTCTTCCGGGGTTTGGATGAAAACACGGTAACATTCAAGCAGACAAGCATGCGTTTCTAGGTACATAAGCAGGCACGTTGCTCGGGCCCGAAGGTAGTCCGAGAGATGAAACCGTTAAGGGACTTAGCATGCGAGGGTCTGAATATAAGCAGTATTTCCTTTTCCATGTTCTAGCAAGCAATATGAGTTGGGATTATTCCCTTAGCTAGGTACGTTGGATTTATTAGCATGCAGGGGGTGATTCACCTAGCGACTAGCATAAACATTCTAGATTTTATGTGTGCTGGCTAAGCAAAGACAAGTTTACCGTAGCCACCCACCTTAGCGATGATTCGCCTCGGTAGAGCGATACGTCTGAGCGAGCCTCTGAAAGTCCAAGCCGGATTTCTGTAGGGGCAAGTCTGGATATCCTTTGCTTCTTGATCGAGGCAAAGCGGGTCGGGATAGTTGCACGATTGCCGATTGAGACGGTAGTCCGCTTGAACGGAATGGGGTATTACAGATACTGCTTCTTTAGGGTCCTCCGGTAAGATTCCGTATGCCACAAAATCTATAAAGGGACTTCTCCAGTCCTTTTTGGGAGGATCTGTATTCACAACGTAGCTGCGTTCTATGTGAAAGTTGTTTTTCACACAAAATAAATCTCTGTTAAGAATGATCACCAAATTCTACCTTCTTATAGGAATAGCTAAATCTGCAGCTAGACTGGCTAGGGCATCAGCTTCCAGATTTTGAGACCGAGGTACATGCTCTAGGAAGAATCTTTTGAATGTCATAGCTACCTCGACCGTTGCTCGGTGATAGGGGATGAGGTCTGGATTCTGGACTTCATATATTCCTCTGACTTGATTGACGATCAGCAGAGAATCACCGAAAGCTTCCAGAGATTCGACGTCCAATTATTTAGCGACTTGGAGCCCGATTAGTAGAGCGTTATACTCCGCCATATTATTAGAACAGGGCTCGCTAAGAGAATATGCTCGATAGATGACGAGTTTATCAGGAGTAACCAGGACAATTCCTACTCCTCAAACCACGTTTTCCCTTGGACCAGTCCTGGAGGCACCATCGAAGAATAGTTGCCATGTATTACTTTCCACTGCGGAATTACATTCTGCAACTTCGTCGGGGATGTCCTCGTATAGTTTGGAGGTCTCCAGGATCGGATGAGCAGCTAGGAAATCAGCCAATGCTTGGCCTTTGATGGACTTCTGAGGGACATACACTATGTCATATGGTGTTAATAACATCGCCCAAGTCGCGAGTCAGGAATTAATAACACTTGGCTTATTCATCAGTACCCGAAGAGGATTAATCCTGGAGATGATATGAATAGTTTGGCCTGTGACATAGTATCGTGTCTTCTGAATAGCGAACATCAGAGCCAAGCATTCTTTTTCCACTGGATTGTACCGGTGTTCGACTCCGACCATCATCCTGCTTAAGTAGTAGATAGCCTGTTCATGACCCACATCGTTCTTCTGTGCAAGAAGAGCTCCCAGATAATGATCCATCGCTCGAACATACAACAAGAATGGTCTTCCTATGACGGGAGGCACCAGAACTGGAGGATTAGTGAGGTAGCGTTTGATATCATTAAATGCTTGCTGACAAGCTTCGTCCCATACGAAGGATACACCTTTCTTCATGAGACAAGAAAATGGCTGACATCTCCCAGAGAGGTTGGATATGAATCTCCGGATATAAGCCAGACGACCCTGGAATCCCCTGAGTTCCCTCAGATTATGGGGTGGTCGCATTTCTAAGATGGCCTTGACTTTATCATGGTCCACTTGAATGCCTTTAGCGGTAATGACAAATCTCAGGAATTTGCCACTGGATACACCAAGAAAGGACTTGGTAGGATTCATTTTGAGTTGATGTCGGCGCATCAACTCAAATACTGTCTTCAAGTCTTGGATGTGATCATCTTTGAGGCAGCTTTTGACAGCTATATCATCCACGTAATATTCGACTATTTTGCGTAAATGCTCGTGGAATATGTTACTCATAGCCCGTTGGTACGTAGCCCCGGCATTCTTCAATCCGAAGGGCATGACCGTATAGCAATATACCCCCAGTGGTGTCCGGAAGGCAGTATACTTCTCGTCTTCAGGATGCATCTTGATTTGATTGTATCCTGAAAATTCGTCCATGAAAGACATGTGTTCAAAACTGCATGTATTGTCGATCATGACGTCTGTAATGATAAAAGAATATATCGGCGCTGGTGCTGCTTTACAGGCTTTGAATCGGGCAATATATTGAGCTTATGAGTAGCCACCTTTGGATCAAGACCTGGCATATCCTCATAATTCCACGCAAAGACGTCGATATATTCTTTTATCAGCTGGATTATTTCTTCCCTTTCTTCTTCGGAAAGATTGTTACTGATAAATATCGACTTTGGCGAAAGTTCATCCCCGACATCAATCTGGATAACTTTATCTTTAGTAGGAGGTTCTCTCTGCTCGAACCGGAGTTCTCATTGTGTATCCATTTGTTGAGCCCAAGAGTCATTCTCAAACGGTTCAGATTCTTGTTCGTCTGCTTTGAAGGAATCTGTCAATACCGTATTTACTGATAATCTTCGTTCGAGAGCATTAGATGAGCCGGAGGGCGACGAGCCGTTTTGAGAAGAGGAAAAGATATCCTTATTTGACTCAGAAGTTGCAAGGGAGGTGGTATACCCTAACCCAAAACGAGTTCGTTGACAGTAGGGATCACCATGCAGCGGCATTCGTCTGCCTTTTCCGTAGTTGAGGCCTGGTTCTAGCTTCAAGTCATAACCCATACTTTGCATAATCTTCAAAGCTTGCGGGCTGTATCTGTGAACCTGTATTTTACCAACATCGTCATTGGGAGAATCTTCTTGTATAATCGGTTCATTGCACATGCGGCCGAAGACTATTGAACGCTGACTGCTGCAAGTAGGCGGGACAATGAAGATAGAATCCTCATGTGGTCCATATGTCGTGATGACATTAGATGATGACGCTACTTCCCACACATACGGATGATAGGAATCTATAACTTCCAAGAATTTTTGTGCTATAGGTTCTATGTCGTCATGGGGAAAGAATTCCTGCTTTGGAGTTTGAGCGCCAATGTACTGGAAAAGAGGATCTTTATTATCATCAGGAACCACGTTCTCGGGTATATTTACATTAGTCGGCTGCTTGATGCGCCGAAGGTTGATGACCAAGGGTGGAGGCTTCTGGTTCAAAGTGATCACTAGGGGATCACCTCCTTTTCCTGACCTAGTTTTTTTCAGGTGGATAGCCATGGGCTCCATGGCTTTTGGACGAGTAGTTCGCCCTTTCACCTTGATTGACAGAGGTTGCTTGGCAGAGGGTTCTTCCGGCTCCCGGTGGGATTCCTTCTCTGTTTCTCCTGACACCTCCTCCATGTAGTCTTGAGTGTACAACATGGCATCGGAGTAGTAGGACTCTACTCCTTTAAATGGGTTCAGGTCAGCAAACTCCGTTTGTACTGTTCCTTGGGCATCTACATATTTAAAGCATTGATGTAGAGTCGAAGGAACGATGTTGTGGTCGTGGATCCAAGGTCTGCCCAGCAGAATATTGTAGGACACCTATGAATCAATGACATAACATGTAGCCACTGATCTGAGGTCGCCAATCTGGATCCTCAGGCAAATTTCCCCAACGGCTTACTTTTCCTGGCGTTGAAACCCACGATTGTAGTGGTAGTGTAAGCCAATTCGCTAGTAGAAATCCTCAGCGGTCTGAGCAGACTATGAGGAATGATGCTGATCGATGATCCCGGATCTATGTGAATCCGGTCAACCTCTATGGAACCGACGTATCCGGTATAATAGAGGGGTCTGTCATGCCAGTTATGCTTTAATATCATGTCATCTTGAGTGAAAGTGATATTCGGGACCACCTCCATCACGCTGTGGCATTGAGGACATGCCACGGGTTCTTTATCAGGGGACTTGAGCTGGGTCAAGTATGCATCCGCCTGCATTAATGCTTCACTCAGGGCTTGACGAGTGTCTAGAGAAAGCCTGAGTAGTTCGAAGATGGACAACCTGGCCGGTGTATTAGCCAATTGGGCCAGGATGTCGAAGTTGTATGGCTTCTCTAAACCTTTGTTTTGAATGTTCTTTATGGGTTTATCGAAGCACACTTCTTTTTGCTTCCCTTTGTTCGCCGAAGCTGGTCTCGAAGGACCGGTCTCTGGTATGGCGGGTTCCGATTCTAAAGGCTTGGCAGCTGAAGCGTCCGCCGATGCATCTTCCTGACTCGCTCCATAGTCCTTGAGGTAAGCTTTTCCTGAACGGGTTCCAGTAGCCAAAACCTCGTCTTCTGATGCCGAGTGTACCGTAACCATGTGACATGGTTTACGCTTCGAGTTTTTTTTAGACTTAGCCTTAGTAGCTTGAGTCTCTTCCTCGATTTCTGATACCAGATCTGGATGAACCCACATAATCTTGCCTCGCTGGGTAGTTAGGGGTATCAGGTCATGATTTTGACCCCTAGCTGGAGGGAGATTAACGATGTTCATCGTTGTACCGTAACCATGTGACCGTCTTCTCGCTGTTGCACAGAGTGATGGCCTTAGCATCGATCAGCTCCTGGATCTTCCTCTTTAGTACATAACACGCCTTTGTAGGGTGGTGTATGTATCTATGGAAGATGCAGTACTTGGGGTTATTAGTACTGCCGACTTCATTAGGCCGCTTTACCTCAAGGAGGGTAATCTTGCCGCTGCTGACGAGACACTCGAATATGCTCGGAATATCGTCGTCGTCGAAAGAGTACACTTTAATGGGCCTGGAAGTCCCAGGTTTCGTCTGTATGGTTGCCGCAGTCTTTTGCCTAGACGTATTGATCGCCAGAGCTTCTTTTCCTTTGGCACCACAAGGATGGTCGCTGTTGGAGGATGATCTCTTGCCTCTATCAGAGGCAGAGATCATAATGCCATTATCGCGCGCCTTTTGATTGTTGTCCTCAGCGGCTACCGCTGAGATGATGAAGGAGGGCCAATCATGGAACTGATATGGTCCTGTGTACACTGAGATCACGGAAAGAAGGTTCTTCCTGCAAATGTCTACCAATGCCGAGTCTGGAACTCCGGGAGGCATTTGCAAGGTGGCTTGACGAAAATGTTCGATGAAAGTGCGAACGTTCTCTTTTTCCTTCTGCTTTACTTCGATGAGAGAGGACATAGACATGTCCATTCCTCCTTCGTAGAATTGTGCGAAGAACAAAGTCTTGAAATCTTCAAAGAAAGCAATACAGTTATCCGCAAGACTACGGTACCACTGATAAGCCACCCCCGAGAGACAACCTTTGAACACTCGAGTGAGAAGGGCGTCATTCCCTTGTAATAACACCGTCATCATACTGAAGTAGTTCATGTACTGACTCGGTGATATTTTTTCCTTAAACAAAGCCATAGTCTGTGGCTTGTATTTAGGAGGGAAAGGGACCTCATCCCAGATAGCGGGGTAAGGCTGGTTGATTCCTAATTTCTTGAGCTGATCTTTGTGCTTCAAGGCATCAAATTGGGCTTTCAAATCCCGTACTACCTGCATCGGATCTTCAGCCGGTAGCGGGACCACGGAGTGATGAAGGATCGGTTATACTGCAACTCCAATGGGAGGTAATACATTCTCCGAGTGAGGAAGTGGAGGAGCTGCTGACCCCTGATCTAGAGCAGGCTCCTGATTCACGTTGGATGGTGGTAAGTCCACCCCCACACGTATCTGAGTTGAAGGGACCGATGCTTCAGCCATAGCAGCTGTGTGTTGAGTCAGCATCATCTGGTGCATATTCTCCATCATGGATTGCATCTCTTTCAGAGACGTCTCCAGTACAGCAATGCGTTGCTCAGTACTTTCTGACGGGGAAGCTTCCTCGCGTTCATCTCCAATAGCGTAGACTCCCATTTCCCTGGGTGTCATTGAAGGATTAGTATAGGTCTCTGTAGAAGTTGACTCTATACTTTCAACATCCGATTCAGGAAACTGGCGATCCCCAGCATCGAAATCCGAAGAGTACGAAGCCGGTTGTCGTAACTTTGAATGGGTGTTTCAGAATACCCCAGCTTCAGCGTTCTTAAGGAGCTTGTCGAATCTCCTTTGGCTTGGACGTCTTGAGTTCGACCTTCCTCTTGGTACGTGTGAAGTCATGTTCATTGATGCATGTGTGGGCTCTTCTTCCTGGAAAGACAGAGAGTAGTTCAACCGGTCAAAAATCGACCGTTTTGCTTCAGAACAGCAATAATTAACTACAATCCTATGACTATTACAATAGTGCTCCCTAGGAGGTGTAATAGACATGCTGGAAGATCCCCTGTCCTTGCGTTTCTGGATCAGATACTCACGCAGGTCAGGAGGATTTACAGGAGAAGAAAAAGAAGATGGCTTGTTCCTTCTATTCACATCAGTGGGCATGAGGATATTGGGAACCATAGTTTTCCCTGTGCCACCCGTATATAACAGGTTGGCCATCTGGGTAGCGGATGATCCCTGGGGAGTACGTCTTTCTGCGAACTGAGCCTTCTTTACGCTGAGGGGCTTCACCTGGCGTAATATGGAGCTCTGCTCAGGCTGGCGTAAAGCTGAGAAGGTCCTCAGTCGGCCATCAGCTTCTCGCGTGATGTGGAGGGCGGGCAGATTCTTCCCTTGCTGGCGTAAAGGCCGAGAAGCTGCGTAGTCTGCCACTTGTTTTCCCTTGCATAGATTGCAGGGATCATCTGCTTTTCCACGGAGGGCAGATGCATTTTTACGCATGGAGCACGTTTGGAATTCCTGACTTGGCGCTAAGGCATTGTCATAAATTCTGTCTGTCACGTCATCGACGGGAGACAGAGTTTTATGCGCAGAGCGCGGAGTAGACTTCTGAACTAGCACTGAGGCATCGTCAGAAGTTTTGTCTACCACGTCATGGACGGGAGACATAATTTTACGTGCGAGGTACAAAGTAGACTTCTAGACTAGCGCTGAGGCATTGTCTGAAGTTTTGTCTGCCACGTCACGGACGGGAGACAGAGTTTTACGCACGGAGCGCGAAGGTTGTACAGCTACAACCTGGCTGGTCGGAGAGATCAGAGAGTCGGCAAGAATGGTAGGGGATGTCTTGGGCATCCAGACCTTACACAGCTTCCTGTTGTCTTGGACAGAGAGAGAGAGTGAGAGCTATCCCCTGCTCGAAGCATATCTTCGTAGGCAGACTGGTCGAACTGGACGACCAGGGTCTTCTTCACGGATCCTACGGATACCGCATCGTGTTGAGCAATTGCTTTCTCGTCAGAAGAGAAAGACGTCCCCAGCAGAGTCGCCATCTTGTGTTTGATAATAAACGAAAGAAATAAAATGAGGTTTATACGTAACCCGCTCTTTGGTTTACAAACAAGAAGTAAATTAATCCTATACGAGGATGTCAAGTACAATTTTAATCTGGGTAAATATTGCTATAGGAGTCTGATCTGCAGTCGATCACTTTGTCCCTTGGACCATACGATGATGAAGAAGTGCTGTAGAAGATAGAAAAAGATTCGAAGGTTGCAAAGGAGAGTGGATGCTCGATGCCAAAGTCGTCGATCACTACTCTTTGCCTGAGCTCTGGATTCTTCTCCCTCAAAGACTTTTTGACTCTCAACCTTAATTTCTCCTTTTTTTGTTGACCCTTTGACCTCCTGCCCTTTGTCAATAGAGGTCTTTATTTATAGGGTTTTAGTGACAGTAACCCTCCAGTTGGCGCAGAAGCCGGGAAGTGGGGAGTATGGCACTTTTTATGCGACGGTTACAATAACCGCCACCCACATATAAATAATCCTTTGAATGAGCGTGTGACGCGTGTCCCATTAAGAGATAATGCATATAACTGCTGCGAAGATCACAACATAAAAGCCACGTAGGTAGTTATCCCTCGCGTAGAAAAGGTTGGCGTAGAAGCCAATTACTGTCATCATGGCGTAGAAGCCAAATATTTATCAAACTGGCGTAGAGGCCAGGTAGGCGTAGAAGTCGAGCAGGCATAGAAGCCGAGTAGGCGTAGAAGCCTGGTAGGCGTAGAAGCCTGATGCTGCACAGACAGGTAGCTAGCGTAGAAGATAGCTGATCCTCCTTCCTTGACTGAGGCCATGAGCGAATTCTGGACCAAATAGCCTTAATACGCACCAATGCCAACGTAGCCTAAGTTGGCGTATTTCAGGAAGATGGTGTACAACGTGCTCTTCAAAGCTGAAAATGGCCTGGTGGCGTATTCCAAGGAGATAGCGTACAGCGCGCTCCCATCGCTGAAAATAGCCTGATGGCGTAATGTACAAAAGTGATGATATAGACGTATTAGCCGAAATTATGGCTTTTGGAGATGTAATCAAATCTCTTGCATTAAATACAGAGATCTGCCCCCATCCTGCGTATTAAATGCAAAGGCGTGCCTCGAAGACCTGTCACCATTCCGAGCATTAAATGCAGAGACGTGTCTCGAAGATCTGCCACCATTCCGGGCATTAAATGCAGAGGCGTGTCTCGAAGATCTGCCACCATTCTGCGCATTAAATGCAGAGACGTGCCTCGAGCTCTGTACGAAGAGCAGCTTTTAACGTGGCCGTCTGTTTGTCTTCTGCGGAGCGTAAAAAGCTCATATCTGCCTGTGTAAAACTAGGCAGCGTATTCTCTTGTATGCGTAAAAGCAGTTTACACCAAGAAAATATCACGAAACGACAGTTTGGGTCGCTGTGCTGCGCCATCATTATAGTCGTCGTCTGGATAGTCGTGCAGTACTCTTTGTCAGAAATCAGACGTTAGGTTCACTGCATGATTTGACTAGTTCATTCGAGGAATACGGAGCATTCCTCGTACACTTCTATGCTGCATTAAAAGCGGATGAGTTTTACGCCATAAAGGCGATATAATACCTTTTTTATGCTGAAGCAGCCTGGACATATTGCATTACGCGGATAGTCCTTGAGCTTGTATTTTACGCTGTGCTTAGCGAGAAAGCTCTGTTGTACGCCGATGGCTTTGAAGTTATATTTTATGCTGCCCAGCACTAAAATGCTGCGTATGACTCTTCAGCGTATTTTTTATGCTTCTACACCTGACACAACGGTGTCCGATGGAAGGGCTTCTTCCTGTGTCATAGTGTACACCCGGCCTTGAGCTTGACGATGCCCTTACTACGGTGCGGCTTGGTTGACCTGCGGTGCTGTGATATGATTTGGATGTTGAGGATTGTGAACTGAGTAGCGCGGACAGTCACGAATTCCATGAATTGGATCACCACAAATGAGGCATAACCCGAGCTTCTTGCGACAATTTTCGGCCGTGTGCCCTGGCTTCTTACAGAAGGAACATGGTTGCCCTGGATTTTCTTTTTGCTGACCACCATTATTTGGACGCTTTGGAGCATTATTTTCTTTCTCTTTGCTATGGCGCTTGTGATTGGAAGTATGCACAGTGCCGGCAACAACTGGAGGATACTGCGGTTCAAGAGAAAGGGCATGGTTGAGAACTCCCCACATAGTCTGGTATTGGGGAACGACCACGTGCGCATGGATGGCAGGTCGCAGGCCGCCTTCAAATCGTCTGGCATGACTCGCCACATCAGGTAAATATGAGCTTGCAAATTTGACGAGCCGGTTGAATTCGGCGGAGTACTACTTCACGGTCATGTTGCCTTGCCGAAGCTGTACGAACTCATTCTCCTTTTGTGGACGTACGGGAGGGGGTATGAACTCCTCTTTGAACGCGCCACAGAAAGTAGCTGTAAAACCCCCTTATTTTAAATATTAATTAATCATTGAATTTAATTTTATTATTTCGTAGTTAATTAGAAAATATAATTTATTGAATTTTAATTACTAGGTAAATATTTATCTAGAATTTATGGAGCAAAACTATTATTTTACCTTATTTTATTTTATGTAGGAAGCCTTGTAGAAGAATGATAGATTATTTTATTATACTAATATAATTTTCTGGAATTTTAGTACCACATAAAAATATATGTATGTTTATATAAATAGATAAAGTAAATAGAAGAAAAAGAAAAAAAATGAATTCCTTAAACCCTAGGTAATAACCCCAAACCCCCCATTCAGTAATCCCTAAGCCTATTATCACCACAGCAGCGGGTCTTCACCCGCGCGGCACGGGTCTTACCCCCCGTTTCCTAATCCCTCTCTCTCTATATATATATCCCATACTAAACCCTAACCCTAACCTATCTCCACTCTAATCCACGTCGACCCTGCGCCGACCTCGACGACCGTCGGAGCACCCCGCAGCCACCGGAGCACCGCCGACCACCCCCGCGTCCGCGTAACCGCGCAAATCAGTCCGCACAGAAAACTACAGTGACGTACCCAACTTCAAGCGAAGTTTCTCGTTCCATCTCGTGATCAATTTTTGATCCGTTTTCACCGGTATGTTCACGACCTATCCCCCTTCAAACACTATAAATTAGTTTCCATCGAACAGCGGTTAACACTAGGTAGAAATCGTGGCCAAGTTGGAGAAAAAAACCCATCTTTTACAAACTACAGAAAACTGTTGCGGCCACCTATGTTTAAGGACTGATATCTTCCTCCACAGACATCCAAACTTAACTCTACCTTTTTCTATATGAAGACCATATAACCGAGATAATTTCTTGTTAATTAGATTATTTTATTTTATGTTATATGCAGAAATAAATTAGGTTAAAATCATGAAAAACTGGTTTACAAAACTAAAAATTGTGATACGGAGCACGCCCCACCAAACGGGACCGCCCTGTCATGTACCAATTACACCAAAAGGCGCGTATAATATATCCTGACGTGTAAACTTTTATGGAAACTGATTTGGATGTATGTGCGCGTCAGAATCAACCCATATCCGTGAAAAGTCCCCGTATTGCGACTTTCGTAAAATATCGCACCATTTAGTGTACGCTCGTCGGAATGCGACAAAACTAGTATCATAGGATTCGTGGTATCACGCTGGTCCTGTGACCCAAGTTTTACGTAATTTCGAGACAGTTGACCAAGTCACCTATTTGCGGGTCCCACGGTTGACTTTTAGGGCGAATTTGTGTTCGGCTTACCGAATCCAAAATTGGATATACCGTTGAGTTTATATTAACGTTTAAAATTTTTTTAACCTATAATTTGTCCCATTTAGAGACCGTTACCCCTGGCACGCTTTTCGGTGCAAAATGGGCCACAAATTGACCCCGCTTTGACCCAAAATTACCGTTTTGTCCCTGTGTCCAAATTGGACGAAAGGGTAGTATTTTTTAGCTATCTCGCTGATTCCGGGAACGTTGGTGATGTTTATTTCAGCATCCGAAGACGTTTATTCAGAGGTCATAGTTCTTGATCTTGTGTACTTGACATCTAGACGCTTATACTTTACAGATTTTTTGCCAAGCAAGTATACCTTTCCATTGTACTGTGATTTATATTCTATATGATGCATGGATTTTATTTCTAATCATTTAGTTCATATATTTTAACTGCTATATAAACTGCGCGTCCAAGAATAACTTGGGTGCAACGACGGTGTCGTCGTATTCTGTTATTATTATATATATATGCATGTTGACCTAGTTTATGAGATCACCCTATTATCATTGAGGCATTCCTATGTTTTATTGGCTATAACACTGTTGTTACACGAGTGTGAGTCTTATGTAGGACACGGACTTGCGTACTCGGCTGACCACTGGTACGTATAGGACGTGCGACGGATAGGGATAACTGCTGATAGAAATTGCATGCTAGAAGATATGGCAGTTATTAGAGGTTTCATCGTATCATGGATGTGACATGCTTCGAGCATGGGTAGGGAGAACAATAAGTTAGGTGTTTGGGCTCCTTTGTACTTTCCTTGTGTAACCCGTACGCTCCGTCGGAGATGCGCGGTCATGATGACCACTATATATTATATATTATCAAGCGGCCTCTGGCGTTCAAAAGACGACATACTTTTTAGGCCCCTGAATCTTCAAGAGAATCATGCCAATCCCATTTTATCCAGATAGCCCACGTGTTGGAAAGTTGTTCTCAAACTATATTCACATAGATGGTTAGGCGAACCCATTAAATGTTTATTTTCAGTAATTTATTGGCATACTTTTATGTATCTTGTTATGTCCCTCTGAGGACCTGGTCCCTTTCCAGGTTTAGACTTGCAGGAGTATCCACAGGAGTACGGACCCGGACCCAGACCTGACGCTTCATACCAGACTGAGGAGGTCGTAACTTCAGAGTACCTTTGATTCATCGCAGTTGATGGATATTCTAGTTGCTATTTCTTTTATGGACATTTATTTTATATTAGAGTTTGATCTCTTCTCTCATTTAGTAGTTTTTTAGCATAGTCGATCTGCAGTAGATTTGTTTCCATCCGACTATCGTACCTGAGACTTCATATTTGAGATTCAGTTATATATTCCTATTTCTTTATTTGTGCTGTGGATGAGATATAGATTGTGTGTGACTTGTGTTGACATTATATTACCACTTGTGGATTTGATATTCATATTACAACATACATATGTATTATGGTATCCATATATTGGAGTTGCTATGTACATACGACTGGCATGCTTACCTGTTCCTAGTCTTACGTATTTTGGGACTGGGACATGACATATTTTTAGTGGTGACCTATGCAGGTCGAGAATATATTGTCTCGGTTATGTTACTGTACCGAACAAGCCTGCGTATAGGAATAGAGTATAGGATCTCTTCCACATTTGACTAAAAATCATCTCCCCTTTCAACCTTCTTATTTAAATACTTGCATCCTGTTTGATTCCTGTACTCCTTCTAATCATTTCGTCCACCTCTTGCAGAGAGATGGATTTGCGTAGTGGATGTACTGCCGCCGGAGGTGACACACCTTCAGGAGTCAACAGCCAAACTCGAGGGGAGACCTCGACGACTCCTAGACTTCCAGGGCCGGATGGACAGACCCACAATCCAGTTCTATTTGATCTTTTCGTATTGCCAAATGGGACCTTTCTAGCCTCATCGATACCACAGGATGGCCAGACACAACTGTTCCAATTCTTCCAAATGATGATGCCGGAATAGAGATAACAGGCGGCCGCACTAGCCGTAGAGCAGAGGCAGCAAGCGGCAGGCAGAGGCAAGAATTTCTGATAGCACTTGAGAGAATGGCTGCACATGCAACTGTACCAGCCCAAACACTAGTTTCAGTACCGTGAGCTAGAGTTGGTTCAGTCAAGGACTTTGTACAGATGGGTCCCAAGCCGTATAAAGGCACTGAGAGCCCAAAGGAGACCACAAACTAGATTACCCATATCCAAAAGTTATTAGAAGTATCACAACTGCCTACAGATCTATGGATGACAGGCATAAGGACGCAGCTAGATGGTAATGCTCATCATTGGTAGGAATTAATAGAGCACTAGTTGGGTACATGCCAGACTTGGAAATAATTCTTGGAGTGCTTTGAGAGAAAGTACTTTTCGGACACTGTAAGGGATGCATTGTATGACCAGTTCCTTCATATGGAATAGGGGAACAAGACAGTTGACGAGTATGATACAGAGTTTAGTCGCCTTAGTAAATATGGCACTGCCCTGATATGAATGACTTAGAGAAGGCTAAGAGGTTTTACCGCGGACTGACTCAGGAGCTCCAACACTACACTAGCTCACAGTCCCGGATCTCTTATGCCGAATTATTGACAGAAGCTAGACTACAAGAGACCATCAGCAAGGGAAAGGGAGGTCAAATGAAGACACAGCAAGGAACAGCAAGGACACAACAAGGAGGGCCTATCAGACGTCCTTTGGTACAACAACAGCAGCATCAGCACAAAGCAGGACAATACCAGAATTCGGAGAAGCCCCACTGCAATTATTGTGGGAAATGCGGACACATTTCGAGAGACTGTCGGACTCGCTTGGGACAATGTATGAGGTATGGTACCGGACAGCATATAGCAAGAGACTGTCTAATATAGCAAGCATTGACACTTCTACCGCCAATACAGAGGCTAGCACTTCCAACACCGAAGCCAGTTCAACAGATGATAAGACCAGGAGCACCTCTACCCCCAGCAGCCGAAGGATTTCAGCGAGGACCACCGCTACCTACTCAGGAGGATCAATTCACGAGGGCCAGACATGGACTACCATAGAGGAATGAACAAGCTTTTGTACTAGAAGTGGATGACATGGAACATGAGATTGATGTTATAGCAGATATTACTCTTGATTTTACTTTTCCTGCTATGACATTATTTGATACGGGAGCCACCCACTCGTTCATATCTTCTAGTTTTATTGCCAAACATAATATTGCCACTACACCTTTACCTAGTTGTATTAGAATTCTCACCGGAGGAGGAGTTGTACCTAATAGTCAGATTTGTAGATTATGTCCCGTAGTGATTCGTGGCAGAGAGATGAATGCCCGACTCTTAGTCCTTCCTATGACAACTTTTGATATTGTTCTTGGGATGGACTGGCTAAGCAAGTACCACGCTTTCTTCGACTGTTTTGGAGAAATCATTCTTTTTAAGGTACCAGGCCAGCCGAAACTTGAGTTTGCACGAGGATCCACAAAAGCCCTTGAAGGTGTTCAGCTTGCAATGGACGACATTATTTATCGCCCTATCATTTCAGAGTTTTAAGACGTCTTTCCAGAGGAATTGCCAGGACTACCCCCAGACAGAGACGTAGAATTCTCAATTGAATTGACACCGGAAGCAGCACCCATAGCGTCCCATGTTTATAGATTGGCGAAGAAGGAGATGGATGAGCTGAAGGCACAATTGAAAGAATTAGAGGAGAAATGTTTCATCCGGCTAAGTGCATCACCCTCGGGAGCACCAGTGTTGTTTGTACCAAAGAAGGATGAGTCTATGCGTATGTGCATTGACTACAAAGCCTTAAATGCAGTGACCATGAAGAATAAATATTCATTGCCACACATTGATGACTTATTTGATCAACTTAGTGGAGCCAAGGTGGTTTCGAAAATAGACTTGAGATTGGGATATCACCAGGTGAAGGTACGGAAGCAGGACATCCTGAAGACCGCATTCAGGATAAGATATGGACACTACGAGTTTCTGGTCATATTATTTGGGTTGACCAATGCTCCAGCTATCTTTATGGACTTAATGTCGAGTATTCTATCAGTATTTGGACCAGTTCGTGGTCGTCTTCATAGATGACATACTTATCTATTCGAAGAGCCACGAGGAGCACGAGAAGCACCTGCGGATTGTCCTAGAGACCTTGAGGAGAGAGTAGTTATATGCGAAGCTCAGTAAATGTGAGTTTTTCTTGGACAGAGTCTCATTTTTTGGGAATGTTGTTACGGGAGATGGTATTTCTGTTGATCCAGAGAAAATATCGGCAGTCGAGACATGGCCCGTTCCTAAATCAGCATCAGAGGTGAGGAGTTTCCTTGGACTTGCGGGATATTACCGACGATTTATGAAGAACATCTCAAGGATAGCAGCGCCTATGACTCGGTTGACGTACAAGGATCAAGAGTTCGTATGGACCGACGAGTGTCAAGCCGTTTTCGAGGAGTTGAAGAAGCGACTGGCCACAGCACCAGTATTGACTATTCCATCAGGATCAGGAGGTTATGTGATTTACAGTGACGCATCAGAAAAAGTCTTGGGATGCGTGTTGATGCAGCATGGCAAGGTGATTGCATATGCATCTAGACATTTACGAGTACATGAGAAGAATTATCCAACTTGTGACTTAGAACTTGCAGTCGTGGTTTTTTTCTTTGAAGCTATGGAGGCATTACTTATATAGGGAACGAGTGGAGATCTATACAGACCACAAAAGCCTCAAGTATGTCTTCACGCAGAAGGAGCTAAATATGAGGCAACGTCGGTGGCTTGAGTTGATGAAGGATTTTAAGATAGAGCTACATTATCACCCAGGCAAGGCTAAAGTAGTAGCAGACGCGTTAAGCCGGAAACCAGCAGCTTACATTTTAACAACACAGAGAGAATTATTGGAGAACTTGCAAGAGCTTGGCATAGAAGTGATATTACTCGGAGCAGATGGGACATTAGCCAACTTGCAAGTACAGCCATCACTAGTAGAGAGGATCAAGGCAGCATTGCCTACGAACGCCAGATTCAGGTGATTGAAAGAAAGGACAGAGGTCAAAGAGTAGATGGGATTGCGCATTCATGATGATGGGACATTACGATATGGTGATCGTCTATATGTTCCCAATGGGGAGATTCGACAGGAGCTGATGGCGGAAGCTCATAGTTCGATATATTATATTCATCCTGGAGGCACCAAGATGTACCGTGACTTACGATAACACTTTTGGTGGCATGGAATGAAAAGAGAGATAACCCGCTTTGTAGCCAAATGTCTAGTATGTCAGCAGGTAAAGGCGGAGCACCAGAGAACAGCAGGGCTACTACAATCACTTTTGATTCCTGAGTGGAAGTGGGAGCACATCACTATGGACTTTGTCACCGATTTTCCAAAGAGTCAAAATAGGAGAGATACAATATGGGTAATAGTGGATCGACTCACCAAGTCTGCCCACTTCTTGCCTTTTAGAGTTGGCCAGTCTAAGGAAGCTTTGGCTGACTTATACATGAGGCAAATCGTGAGGTTGCACGGCATTCTGGTCAGCATTGTGTTAGACATGGATTCGCGTTTTATATCTCACTTTTGGAGAAGCATGCAAGAGAGTCTTGGAACTCGTTTGAAGTTCAGTACATCTTATCACCCGCAGACAAATGGACAGTCCGAACGTACTATTCAGACACTTGAGGATATGTTGAGGGCTTGTATGTTGGACTTTGGAGGATCATGGGAGGACCACCTACATCTTGTGGAGTTTTCTTACAACAATAGCTATCAAGCGAGCATCCAAATGGCTCTGTTTGAAGCATTGTATGGAAGAAAGTGTAGGTCGCCCGTATGTTGGAGTGACGTGGGAGAACGTCAGATTCTTGGACCAGAGTTGGTAGTTAACACCGTAGATACAGTAAAGAATATACAGGGGCACTTGCGAGCAACGCAAGACAGGCAGAAGTTGTGGGCAGACCTTCATCGTCGTCCCTTGGAGTTTAAAGAAGGCGATCATGTCTTCTTGAGGATATCACCTACTAGAGGCACTATTCGGTTCGGAGGGCGTGGCAAGTTGAGCCCAAGGTATATTGGACCATTTAACGTGCTAGAGAGAGTGGGAGTTATGGCGTATCGACTGGCACTACCACCTTTACTTGAGGGAGTTTATGATGTATTCCATGTGTCGCAACTTAGGCGATATGTAGCAGATAGCAATCATGTTTTCGACCACTCGGAGATCACCATTGGGCCAAGCTTGTCATACCAAGAGCAACTCGTGGGGATCCTTGATCGTCGAGAGAAAGTGTTAAGGAATCAGCCTATTCCCTTGGTCCGCGTGGCATGGAAGCATCACACGCCAGGAGAATCCACTTGGGAGCGCGATGACGACATGCGCAAACGTTTTTCGTATCTGTTCGTAGACCAAGGTATGAAATTACTTTGTTCATTCCTACCATATACCATCCTTGATTTTCTATCGTGGCTTAGTTTAATTTTGAGGACAAAATTTTTATAAGTTGGGTAGAATATAAAACCCCCTTATTTTAAATATTAATTAATCATTGAATTTAATTTTATTATTTCGTAGTTAATTAGAAAATATAATTTATTGAATTTTAATTACTAGGTAAATATTCATCTAGAATTTATGGAGCAAAACTATTATTTTATCTTATTTTATTTTATGTAGGAAGCCTTGTAGAAGAATGATAGATTATTTTATTATAATAATATAAGTTTTTGGAATTTTAGTACCACATAAAAATATATGTATGTATATATAAATAGATAGAGTAAATATAAGAAAAAGAAAAGAAAAAAAATGAATTCCTTAAACCCTAGGTAATAACCCCAAACCCCCCATTCAGTA
Organism: Iris macrosiphon; assembly: GCA_036927795.1. NCBI lineage: Eukaryota > Viridiplantae > Streptophyta > Magnoliopsida > Asparagales > Iridaceae > Iris > Iris macrosiphon. The sequence continues at coordinate 41,837,134 of JAYESA010000002.1, forward strand.
ATCCCTAAGCCTATTATCACCACAGCAGCGGGTCTTCACCCGCGCGGCCCGGGTCTTCCCCACGTTTCCTATTCGCTCTCTATATATATATCCCATACTAAACCCTAACCATAACCTATCTCCACTCTAATCCACGCCGACCCTGCACCGACCTCGACGACCGCCGGTACACCCCGCAGCCACTGGAGCACCGCCGACCACTCCCGCGTCCGCGTAACCGCGCAAATCAGTCCGCACAGAAAACTGCAGCGACATACCCAACTTCAAGCAAAGTTTCCCGTTCCATCTCGTTATCAATTTCCGATCCGTCTTCACCGGTATGTTCACGACCTATCACCCTTCCAACTCTGTAAATTAGTTTCCATCGAACAACGGTTAACACTAGGTAAAAATCGAGGCCAAGTTGGAAAAAAACCATCGTTTACAAACTGCAGAAAACTGTTGCGACCACCTATGTTTAAGGATTGATATCTTCCTCCACAGGCATCCAAACTTAACTCTACCTTTTTCTATATGAAGACCATATAACCGAGACAATTTTCTGTTAATTAGATTATTTTATTTTGTGTTATATGCAGAAATAAATTAGGTTAAAAATAAAAAAATAGTTTTTAAAACTTTAAAAATTGCGATACGGAGTGCACCCCACCAAACGGGATCGCCCTGTCACGTACCAATTACACCAAAAGGCGCGTATGGTATATCCTGACGTGTGGGCTTTCGCGAAAACTGATTTGGACGTGTGTGCGCGTCGGAATCAACCCATATCCGTAAAAAGTCCCCATATCGCAACTTTTGCAAAATATTGCACCATTTAGTGTACGCTCGTCGGAATGTGACGAAACTGATGCCATGGGATTCGTGGTATCACGCTGGTTCTGTGATCCAAGTTTTATGCAATTCCGAGACAGTTGACCAAGCCGCCTATTTGCGGGCCCTACGGTTGACTTTTAGGGCAAATTTGTGTTCGGCTCACCGGAATCCAAAATTGGACCTACCGTTGAGTTCGTATTGACGTTTAGAATTTGTTTGACCTATAATTTGTTCCATTTAGAGACCGTTATCCCTAGCACGCTTTTCGATGCAAAGTGGGCCACAAGTGGACCCCGCTTTGACCCAAAATTATTGTTTTGCCCCTGTGTCCAAATTGGACGAAAGGGTAGTATTTTCTAGCTATCTCGCTAAGTCCGGAAATGTTGGTAATGTTTATTTCAGCATCCGGAGATGTTTATTCGGAGGCCATAGTTCCTGATCTTGTGTACTTGACATCTGGACGCTTATACTTTACAGATTTCTTGCCAGGCAAGTATACCTTGCCATTGTATTATGATTGACATTCTATACGATGCATACATTTTATTTCTGTCCATTTAGTTCATATATTTTAACTGCTATATAAACTGCGCATCCAAGAATAACTTGGGTGCAGCGACGGTGTCGTCGTATTCTATTTTTATTATATATATGCATGTTGACCTAGTTTATGAGACCACCCCATTATCATTGAGGCATTCCTATATTTCATTGGCCACGACACTGTTATTACACGAGTGTGAGTCTCATGTAGGACACGGACTTGCGTACTCGGCTGGCCACTGGTACTTATAGGACGTACGACGGATAGGGATAACCGTTGATAGAAATTGCATGCTAGAAGACCTGGCAGTTATTTAGAGGTTTTATCGTGTCATGGATGTGACATGCTTAGAGCATGGGGTGGGAAGAACAATAAGTAAGGCGTTTGGGCTCATTTGTATTTTCCTTGTGTAACCCGTACGCTCCGCCGGAGATGCGCGGTCATGATGACCACTAATATTATATATTATCAGACGGCCTCTGGCGTTCAAAAGATGACATGCTTTTTAGGCCCTTGAATCTCTAAGAGAATCATGCCAATCCTATTTTAGCCAGATAGCCCATGTGTTGGAAAGTTGTTCTCAAACTGCATTCACATAGATGGTTAGGCGACCCCATTGGATATTTATTTTCAGTACTTTATTGGCATGCTTCTATGTATCTTGTTATGTCCCTCTGAGGACCTGGTCCCTTTCTAGGTATAGACTTGCAGGAGTATCCACAAGAGTATGGACCCGGACCCGGACCCGACGCTTCATACCAGACTGAGGAGGTCTTACCTTCAGAATACCTTTGATTTATCACAGCTGATGGATATTCTAGTTGCTATATCTTTTATGGACATTTATCTTATATTAGAGTTTGATCTCATCTCTCATTTAGTAGTTTTTTAGCATAGTCGATTTATAGTGGATTTGTTTCCATCCGACTATCATACCTGAGACTTCATATTTAAGATTCAGTTATATATTACTATTTCTTTATTTGTCCTGTGGATGAGATATAGATTGCGTGTCACTTGTGTTGACAGTATATTACCACTTGTGGATTTGATATTCATATTACAGCGTACATGTGTATTATGGTATATATATTGGAGTTGCCATATACATACGGCTGACATGCTTACGTATTCCTAGTCCTATGTATTTTGGGACTGGGGCATGATAGTAGCCCACGCAATCGTCTCTTCTTCATCGTCAACTGGAAAAGATCTTCGATGTACGTCCCACCAATCGTGCACGTTCAGACGGAGCTGCAGTTGGGCACACACGATGCACTTTTCTTCAGGTACCTCTAGCAATTTGAAGTAATCCTCAAGCTCTGCCAGCCAATCTAGAGCCACGATCGGATCCTCAGTCCCTTTAAACGGCGTATTATAGACCTTCTTGAAGTCGGCAAAGTCGAAGGTAGTCACATCATTCTTATTTGGAGTTTGAGACGTTTCGACTTCAGGTACGGGTTGCTCCACCGGTGTCGCTGTTGTTGTCGCGGAATGGTTGGAGGCCAAGGTCTGAATGATCTGTTGCAAGGTATCTACCTGCTTCTGTTGGAATGCAAATTGGGCTTCTAGATTGCCTTCAAACTTGCTCTGTCATTCTTCTACCCGCTTCTCGGCTCGTTCATAACGAGCCTTATCCCTCTGTTGACTTGCTTCAAGCATCTACACCATTTGTTCAATCGGGTTGACACGAGGCATGGCTCGCTGGCTTCGAGAACTTCTCGAGGTGCCAGAACTACTTTCTTGGGCTTGTACCTCACCCTGTGCTAGCGTACCCTAGTCCCAAAATACGTAGGACTAGGAATACGAAAGCATGCTAGCCATATGTATATGGAGACTCCAATATATGGAAACCATAACACATACGTACGCTGTATTATGAAAAATAATTCACAAGTGGTATATAATTGTCACCAGTCACAGGGCATAACTAAATCTCATCCACAAAAATCATAAAGAAATAAATGATCAATATGTCAATGAACCAAATATGAACTAGTCGAGAAGAACTAATAGTTGGATGGAGACAAATCCACTACCAAAATAGAATATAAAAGTAAATATAATAAGTACATCATCTAATGATCAGAGAGATTCGAATGGTAGACCTCCTCGAAAGATAACAAAGTAGCAAGTCCTGATCCGTGCTCCTGCGAATAGTTGTGATCGTCTACACCTGGAAAGGGACCAGGTCCTCAGAGGGACGTATCAAGATACATAGAAGCATGACAATAAAATACTGAAAATAAACATCCAAGGGTCGTCTAACTGCCTATGTGAATGCACTTTGAGAACAACTTTTCAACACGTGGGCTATCTGGCTAAAATGAGATTTGCATGATTCTCTCGGAGAATCAGAGGCCTAAAAAGCATGACGTCTTTTGAACGTCAGAGGCCGCCTGTAGATAATATAGGGCTCATCTGACCACGCATCTCCGGCGGAACGTGCGGGTTACACAAAAAAGTACAAAGGAGCCCAAACGCCTTACTTGTTGTTCTCCCCACCCCATGCTCTATTCTTGCCATATCCATGACACGATGAGACCTCTAATAACTGCCAAGTCTTCTAACATATCTCTATTAGCAGTTATTTTCTATCGCACGTCCCATACGTACTGATGATTAGTCAATACGTATGTCCGTGATCTATATGAGACTCACAACTCGTGTAAGAAATGTGTCATGGCCAATGAAATATAAGAATGCCTCATGATAATAGGGTGATCTCGTAAAACTAGATTAACATGCATAATATATAGTAAAGATAATACGACACCACTGTCGTTACACCCAAGTTATTCTTGGACGCGCAGTTTATATAGCAGTTAAAATATATGAACTAAATAACAAAAATAAAATACATGCACCATATGGAATACAAATCACAGTACAATGGCAAGGTATACTTGTCTGGCAAGAAAGCTGCGTAGTGTAAATGTCCAGATGTCAAACACAAGGGATCAGAACTATGGCATCCGAATGAACGTCTTCAGATGCTTAAATAAATATCACCAAAGTCTCTGAAATCAGCAAGATAGCTAGAAACACTACCCTTTCATCTAATTTGGACAAAGGGGCAAAATGGTAATTTTGGGTAAAAGCGGGGTCCATGTGCGGCCAATTTTGCACCAAAATGCATGCCAAAGGTAAAGGTGTCACCCTGCTATTTTCATCCAAGGGTAGTTTGGTAATTGTCAATGGGTATTAATTATTTTAGGATTATTTAAAATTAATATTTGTGCATGACATAATTTATTTATTTATTGGTATTATTATTTGTTGCTAGTGTAGATTTATTTGGACTTGTATAGTGGACCTAACCATTTATTTAGAAATCATGAAACAAACTTTTAGACTAGTCTAAGTTGAGCCCATGAATTAGGCCCATGGATTAGGAGGCTTAATTAATAGTGAAACTATTAGACTAGAACATTCACTCCTTAATTAATTTCTTCATGAGAGGCCCCAAGGGGTATTTGTGACTTTTCACATTGCATGGAGGATGTATATAGGCCGCCACCCTCCTTAAGGAGAGAGAAAACCATTCATTTTCATTCAAATTCCAATTCTAGATCTACAATTTTCCTCTCCAAATTCCCTCCATTTTCTCATCAATTCTCCACCAATCCCCTTCTAATTTCATCATTAAGGTTGCTACATCAAGGATCTACAAGAAGGAAGCAATGAGCAAAGAAGAGAAGGCCAAGGTCTATAAGGAGAGGAGCTACTTGTCAATTGAAAACTTTTCATTGGAAATCCATCTCCCAATAGGTATAATTTAGTTTCTCCCCTTCTAATAGACTCTAGGTCTGAGATTTTACCATGAGAAACCAACCCACATGCATAGGCTACCCATAGGATTTGGTTTTGGGTCAATTGGAGACCTACGGTAGAAGTTATGACCAATTTGGTGCCAATTTTGGGAGAATTCCGAGATTGGCACATGTAGTGCTTGTCAATTGATCTAATAGATCTAATTGACACATGATTGTTTGTTTGTGACTAGTGTCGTGTCCACAATTGGATATGTGTAGGCCGTATCTCGTCAATTTGACGAAACAGGTTAATTTTGGGGGTTTTTTTCCAACACGGGGCCTTGTGCATATCACATTGTGACACAGACACGTAGACACTCTAATTAATATACGTATTGTTCATAATTTATGTATTGGACTTGTACGTATCCTCCGGAATACGTTTGGTTGTGTGTTGGGGCCGTATCACAAGCGTAGCATAGAAAAGTGTGATACGGGTGCGATGCGCTCCATGTGTTTGATGTTTTGTTCTTCTCATTATACGTACATGTGTAATTATGTATATATATGCTATCTATGGGTTTGTAGAGTATATAATAGGGTATTTGGGTTGTGTGTTGTGTGTGTCCATATATATATAAATGTACTAGTATAGGTAGTTATATATATATATATATATATATATATATATATATATATATATATATATATATATATATATATATATATATATATAGGATGATTCATATGGTTAGAGATATATAGTGTTGTGTGTAGATGTGTGTGTGTGATTATATACATACATACATACATACATACATACATACCATACATACCATACATACATACATACATACATACATACATACATACATACATACATATATAATAATGCATAGTTGTGTTAGAATATTGTGTAGCATGGTGTGTCAGTGTGTGTTGGGTAGGATAGAACAGCAGCCGTGTATCAGTGAGGTAGTTACCAGTATTAGGAAGGGGCTTGGCACACAAGTGCAACCATCAGTCCCTAATGCAGTGCACAGTTGAATGGAGAGAGCAGCTGCAACCGAGTTATTGTGTGCAGTGCACATCTAATGCAGATAGTAACTGCAGGAGCAATGAAGAACAACACCTGCAGCGGAGGCAAACAATGAAGAACAACACATGCAGCAGAGGTAATCGATGAAGGGAGCAACTGTAACAGGCTTTTGAAGAAACTGAGCAACAGTTAGCTACTAAGGATACGGTGCACTCGGATAGATCATCAATGGAGGAGAGGTGAGCAGTACAATGATGTTCAGCAGTGCACAACAACCCTACATCATAGCATCACCACAGTTATGTGGTATATCCATCTTCAGTAGCATTGTACATCAATCGTACATTAAAAAGAGCAGAGATCAGTATCAGCAAGGGGGATCTCAGCAGTGTGGAAGCACAGTACTGTGCAGTACCTGTAGCACCAATGCTTTCAGAGTATATCCAGTTCAGTTTCCAGGTAGCGTTTATTAGTGCATCCAGTTAGTATTAGCTGAGATTTTGGTTTAATGTATGGTTAGTAATTAGGTTCTGTATAGCTCAATTAATAGTTGAGTTTAGATGTTAGTTAGTTAGCTAAACTGCATACATATATGCATACTTGATTTTTAGTAGTTTAGTTAGTTTGGTAGTATTTTTATGTAGGTAGTTACCTTGGTTCTTTCAATAGTAGATATATATACCTACTAGCTAAGCACACATATATATATATATATATCTAGGTTGTAGGTGGCGTTAATGATAGAAAGTTGGTAGATATTATGGTACTAGTAAATATATATATATATATATATATATATATATATATATATATATATATATATATATATATATATATATATATATATATATATATATATATACTTGTATTAGTTGTTATTGTTAGTAGCTAGATATTATATGGTTATTTATATATTGTATTAGTCATACTAAGTGTTGGGTTGCCTTGAGATACCAGGGTATCACCAAGGTATTAGGCCGATACCCAAGATATTGGATTAGGTATCTAGTTAGTTGTGATACGCATTGGTGCAAGGCCAAGGTATCCAAATTAAATTGTTTTGATATAGTAATATGATGTTTGGCTCGTATACATATATAAAACCATATTTTCATAATTAGAAACTTGCGTATCTTAGGATACGACTCTTTGAGTGCACTATGGTGTGTTAGCTTAGCTAGCATAACATAGTTTTATAGTATATCGACTTAGTGACTTAGCATTAGACTCTTGCAACCTAGAATTCATTGGTTTAACTTAGAAATAGCGTATTGACCTAGAATTGCATCAACTTCACTTATTTTCATCTTTAAACCTTGTATTGATGCAACATACCATATATAGGTTGCGAGACACCAGCTTGGGCATCGAGAGACACACTTTGCTTAGGATTTCAGGCGAGTACATTTCTATGATTGTTTTTAATTCATAATATTGTATATATGCATATTCTAGAATTGTATACATTGATTCCCGGCACAGTGATTTTACGGACTGGTGCTATATGGATCCCGTCAGGAGGTGTTATCCCCTACCGTGTGCAACGGGTACCCAGTCACATGTATTTCATCGTGTGCATCGGGTATTGAATTTCATGTGCTTCTTGTGCATCCACTATTTCGTGTGCTAGTGTGACTATATCGTGATCATGTACGTAACCTGTCGTGATTGGATCCATAAGTATTGGTTGGGGCGGGGGAGTAGGAGTTGGTTATGTGATCAAAGCCCTCTTGATCTCATGTGCATATCGATTATACACCTCACGTATAATAGAGTTACCTTTATACCTCATGTGCAACCTAAACCGATCACATAACGAACTTGCACTCTAAATCACGTAGTTAGTATTCTTGTTCTCTACTTGCAGTTACCCTTGTATTTACTTTTCAGTTCTTATTGTGCTTATTGCTTGTTCACCCTGTATTGTATATTCTTTCTAATTGTACATCTTGTATCTTTTTCTATTGCTTGTTATATATGCTTGATTATGTTATTGGAACTGCCTTCAGAGGTATGTACTTTGCTCCAATCCTTACTGGATATATTTTTTCAGATGATTGGCTAGAGGAGCTGTGTCCCACATATTACGATCCACAGGAGGGTGAGACTTTAGAGGATACTCCCCTAGAGCAGGAGGATATAGTACCAGTGACTGAGGAGGTTTAGTTTATGTGTAGTGATTCTTGTATTAGACTATTCTTTTGTGGAGATTCACAGATGTATTATTATTTCATATTGTGGATTGTATCTTTCTTTCCTTCGCTATTCTATTTGTGCATTATTCTTCCTTAGATTGTTTGTGATTGAGATGAGTTATACTTGTAAGGTACCATATTGCTCCTCCGTTTGGAGTTGAGATGATTGACATGTACCATATTATATTGCTGAGATGTTAGATAGTTAGAAATGACCCAGACAGCGTTCTACCGCCGATTCTACGGCGTAGGCTGGGCGTAACCACGTACTCGTGCCCGAATATCCGGGTGCGGGTCATGACAAAAGTTCTCTAAATGGAACAAATTATAGGTCAAACAAATTCTAAACGTCGATAGGAACTCAACGGTATGTCCAATTTTGGGTTCCGGTGAGTCGATCACAAATTCGCCCTTCAAGTCAAACCGCAGGGCCCGCGAATAGGTGGCTCGGTCAACTGTCTCAGAATCACGTAAAACTTGGGTCACAGAACCAGCATGATACCACGAATCCAACGGCGTAAGTTTCGTCGCATTTCGACGAGCGTACACAAAGTGGGGTAGTTGTTTGCAAAAGTCGTGATACGGAAACTTTTTACGGATACAGGTTGATTCGGACACACACACACACACGTCCGAATCAATTTCTGTAAAAGTCCACAAGTCAGGATATACCATACGCGCCTTTCGATGCAATTGCTACACGATGAGGCGATCCCGTTCGGTGGGGTGTACTCCGTATCACAAATTTTTTGTTTTAAAAATATCAAGTTTTTGGTCGTTTTGGAGGCCAAATAATTTAATAAATAAAACAAATATAAAAACTAAAAGAACAGTAAAATTTCTGGTTATATTGATAAAAAAACCTTTCAATTAGATTTTGAAAATATTTAACGGATTCGTGGTAAATTGGGCAAGAACATAGGGGTTTGGGTCAAAATTCTGGACTGTTCTTGGACAGTTTTTCGGCCGACTTCCGGTCGATTTTTCGACCAATTCGGGACACGAAAACTCGTCCCGCTTGGAGGAAATCCTAGAGGGTTAGGTTGCGAACGTATACTGACAAATCACTCAAGAAAAGAATAAAAGATGAGAGAGATATATCACCTCGTAGAGGGGGACGTTGGGTCGTTGTTCACACGCGTGCGCTCAGCCCGCGACTGCTGCGGCGGCGGTTGCCGGCCGCTGCGGCGGCTATCGATGACGTCGGGGGGTCGGCGTAGTAGAAAGGGGATTAGGGTTAGGGTTTAGGTCTAGATCTTGATATATATATGTATATATATATAGGCATGGAGAGGGGGGAGTCTGGGCCGCGGGGGGGGGGGGGGGGGGTGTAGGGGGTGGGTGGGTTGCTGCAGGTAGGTTAGGAATTGGGTTTAGGAAATAGGTTTTATATTTTCTTTGTTTTTGTTTTTGTTTTTGTTTTTGTTTTTATTTATTTATTTATTATTATTATTATTATTATTAACTATATATTTATTAATATATATATTTACATATATAGATGAGGTTATAAAAAAATCCAGAAAGAATATTTTCACACAAAATAAATTCTAGAAAATTTTACTTTATAAAGCTTTAATAAAATACTACACCCAAAATATTTTATAACATATTTTGTAATTAATAATTAGATATTTATCTAGTTATAATAAATCAAATAACTGTATTATCCAATTAACTAAGTAAATAACTAAATGGATAACTAAAAAAATAGGATAATAGTAAATAATATGCGAATCTTACAAAAAAAAAAGAAATTGCCTAATTTGGCATGGAGAATTATGGGATGCTAATTATAGAAAGTTTGGATTAAAAAAATTACCACAAATAAATTATATATATATATATATATATATATATATATATATATATATATATATATATATATATATAATATCTAAATATTTAACACAAGAATCTATGGTTGTTACACTAATGTCATATTAATGCCAAATGATCAAATTTTTGTGCCACGAAAAGATCCTACAGGTAGTGTCTCCTGTGTAGGCTACTTCCTATGAAGGACGATACAGATTTTGGGGCTATCATATATCATTAATGTCCAAACAACGGTGAAGTATCCTAATAAAATTATTGGATTTTAATTAATTTAAAAAGTAATCTAAAACAAATACAGAAAATACAAAATACACACAAGATACTTATTTTTGGGTGAGAGAGTTTACAATCTACCCAACTTACAAGAATTCTGTCCTTGAAATTAAAAATAAGACATGATTTATTAAATCTTTCACATTCGTATATAAGACAAGTCAATCGCAATCTCTTCCAAAAATTCAAATAACGAAATCTATTCAAATCCATCGCAATCACTTCAAAATTAAAATAACCACTATTTAAATCAAAATTTAACCTATCGTAATCTCTTCTCGATTTTTAAATCATCAACATCCAAATTTAAGTCAAATCTATATGACATCTTCAAGATTTAAATAACCCACATCAAATTTTAAATCACGATTTCCAACTATCATAATCTCCTATAGATTTTAAATAATAAACAACTCTAATCAAATCTTATTCCTATTTTCAACTTAAGAATTTTGTACTCTTCAAATTTTAAATTCAATTTCCATCCTCAATATTTCAAATAGGTGATCCAACAATCAAAATTTAACTTAATTCAAATCATCAAATTATAAAATTTTGAATTCAATCCATCAATGTTCATGTTTAGAGTTCTATTTTTTCCTCAAAATTTAAATCGTTAATTCAATCTCCAATATTTAAAATTTAAATAATATGCTCAAATTATAAATATTTGGTCCGCAATACCAAGATTTTAAAATTTATTCTATAAGACATTCTTATCTTTAAAGTTAAATCCTCATCATCTTAATCATTCTTCTAAAAATTTCTCAAAATTAAAATGACTTAAATTTCTCAATCTAATCTTACTTGATCACAATCTAAAAAAAAGTTTACCTCAAGTTGACAATGCAACTCCTACCCAACTTAGAATTTACTGATCTATAACACAAGACTATATTTTTAAGAAAGACTCCTTCAAATTATTTAATCGTGTTATTCAATACTAAAAAAAAAATTTAACACAAAATATCTCACATGTTTTATGCCCTTACTTACAAAAGATAGTCACCAAGTAATGTGATTGGCCTATTGGGTATATCTAGTACTCTTCGTGTATCAAACTTATACCAAGCATGAACGTTTGTCTTTCCGAAATAGAGGAAGACGAAAAATAATAATAAAGAATTCAATGAGGAGGTGATAGAATACAAGTACGGGGTTCAAGACAATTAAAGAATTCAAAAGGGAGTTGTCAAGGCAGTTGTAGATTAAAATCTTATATATTTTTTTGGTATATTCCTATTCGCATGCTCATATTAGAACAGTTATATAACCGATACGATATGCTTGGACATATCTAGAGGGCAAGTATATTCGTCTACTAGTCAACTATATATCTCAATCTACGTAGAGTAGTTATGCGAAGAGCGAACCAAGCGCACTAAGGTTAGCTAGACCAAAATACACTGATTCTGATTTAGCCAATGTATTAATGTGGGCACCCAATAATACATATGTCATGAACAAGCTCGATAAAGAATAAGCTTGTAAAACTAGGCTATAATAGCAACATGAGTCAAGATATTCCAAATAACATAAGTACGCGGGATTATGATGAGTGAAAGGTACAAAATAATTCAAGTTCACCAAGAAGCTAAGACTTGTCCGGTGTTGTGCCTCTATAGTTGCCATACTAATTTTTTGTCTAAGTCTCTAGTTGACCAAATGGGGGTATGGGCCTCTAAGTTCTACAGTTTGGATAAACACTATTGTCTTATGCTAGCATATAGTTAGTGTTATTCAATTACACTTCATTAATAGGTCAAAAGGACTATGTGATACTAGGTTGTGAGGCATACTACCCAACTTACAAGAATCAACTAATACTGTAACTGTCTTGTAGGGATAAAGTAGAAACTCTTATTGGGGTATATGAGAAAAAATCTTGGTACTTATTAAGGTATCCTATTGCATTATATAGGTAATGGTCATTTTAAGTCTTAATCATAGTACTAATAGAACAAAAGCGTTAATATTAAGAATGGAGAAGTTACTGGCTCTCAAGGCTCTCAAGTGAGAGAGGATATAACTTTATTGAGATATATGGAACATATTACTTGATTTGAAACTAAAGGATAATCATAAAATCATAATCTAAATGAGCAACTCAACTATCAGGTTCTAACTACTAAGCACAGAATTTCAAAATTCAAGATTAACAACTATAATCCTAGCAAACTATATATTCCAACATAAAAGGAATCACTTGGCCTACAATCAGAAGGGTTAGGTGGCACAAATTGAAAGATGAAGGAAATTTTTTAGCCATCGCATAAAAAGTGAGCGTTAAGGTTTCGGAGAAACAAGATATAAAATTAAATAGAGAGACTCTTGATAATATCATGGTTTCCTAAGGAAAATATGGTATGCTAATCTCTGTGTTCGAGGTATGATAAAAGAAAATGTTCTACTCATTCAATAGGGTTTAATTGGTAAAGCGCTATGACAATTGATCTATGATAGAGAGAGGAATTAATGCAAGATGGAAAAGTATATAGATAGTTGGATGAGATGGCTGGGTCGGTGACTCATGGAGACTCAAGTATGACTCAACGATGATCATAGATTTTAGGGGACCTACTAAGCGGAAGGTAGGGTACTCTTGCTCTTACTAAGGTATTGGTTCATTCTTCTTGGTTTTCTATGGTAATGTTCTGCTAATATCAAGACAAGAATCTAAATTTATAGTTCTCTAATACTATCTCACTATGAAAGTTAGGTTTATTCCTAATATTCAACCTTAGATTTCTATTGGTTCCTTAATACTAGGGTCAAACAATATGGTCAAATTTCTAACTAACCATAGTAATGTATATACTACTCTCAAGTCATTCATAAATATATCAAGGGATAATGGTCAATTAATTTACAGGTAAGGGATGTTAGGGTTCATTAGGTATTCTAAACTTAGTGATGTGTTAATATTCTAGTTGTATTCTTAGTAGGAATGTTATCCTAATTATTATCCTAACAACAAGGATTCCTATATTATAGCAGAAGGCTATACTCAAGGAATTATTAGGGAAGTACATTAAATAGGAAGAGGTGAGAAAACAAGGATACCGATGTCAAGATAATTAAGCGAGTACAATTTTGAAGGTCAAGGAAGGTAGGTGAGTCATAGTCAAATGTGGATGGGACCTAAAACTCTAATCCTAGGTGCAAGATCGCTCGGTACAATTATGTAACCAAAATGACTAACTCGACCTGCATGGGCCACCACAAAAATATGTCACGCCCCAGTCCCAAAATACATAGGACTAGGAATACGTAAGCATGCTAGCCGTATGTATATGAAGACTTCAATATATTGAAACCATAACACATACGTACGCTGTATTATAAACAATAATTCACAAGTGGTATATAATTGTCACCAGTCACAGGACATAACTAAATCTTATCCACAAAAATCATAAAGAAATAAATGATCAATATGTCAATGAACCAAATATGAACTAGTCGAGAAGAACTAATAGTTGGATGGAGACAAATCCACTACCAAACTAGAATATAAAAGTAAATATAAGAAGTACATCATTTAATGATCAGAGAGGCTCAAAGGGAAGACCTTATCGAAAGATAACGAAGTAGCAAGTCCTGATCCGTGCTCCTGTGAATAGTCATGATCGTCTACACCTGGAAAAGGACCAGATCCTCAGAGGGATGTAACAAGATATATAGAAGCATGCCAATAAAATACTGAAAATAAATATCCAAGGGTCGTCTAACCGCCTATGTGAATGCACTTTAAGAACAACTTTCCAATACGTGGGCTATCTGGCTAAAATGGGATTGACATTATTCTCTCGGAGAATCAGGGGCCTAAAAAGTATGACATCTTTTGAACGTGCGGGTTACACAAGGAAAGTACAAAGGAGCCCAAAAGCCTTACTTATTGTTATCCCCACCCCATTCTCTATTCATGCCATATCCATGACACGATGAAACCTCTAATAACTGCCAAGTCTTCTAACATATCTCTATTAGCAGTTATTTTCTATCGCACGTCCCATACGTACTGATGATCAGTCAATACGTAAGTCCGTGATCTATATGAGACTCACAACTCATGTAAGAAATATGTCATGGCCAATGAAATATAATAATGCCTCATGATAATAGGGTGGTCTCGTAAAACTAGGTTAACATGCATAATTTATAATAAAGATAAAATACGACGCCACCGTCGTTGCACCCAAGTTATTCTTGGACGTGCAGTTTATATAGAAGTTAAAATATATGAACTAAATAACATAAATAAAATACATGTACCATATGGAATATAAATCACAGTACAATGGCAAGGTATACTTGCCTGGCAAGAAAGCTGCGTAGTGTAAGCGTCTAGACGTCAAGCACAAAGGATCAGAACTATAGCATCCAAATGAACGTGTACGGATGCTGAAATAAACATCACTAAAGTCTCCGAAATCAGTAAGATAGCTAGAAAACACAACCCTTTCATCCAATTTGGATACAGGGGCAAAACGGTAATTTTGGATCAAAATGGGTCCATGTGCGGCCTACTTTGCATCGAAATACGTGCCAGAGGTAAAGGTATCTAAATAGAACAAATTATAGGTCAAACAAATCCTAAATGTCGATACAAACTCAATGGTATATCCAATTTTAGATTTCGGTGAGCCGATCACAAATTCGCCCTTCAAGTCAAACCGTAGGGCCCGCGAATAGGCGACTCGGTCAACTGTCCCAGAATTGCGTAAAACTTGGGTCACAGGACCAGCGTGATACCACGAATCCAACGACGCAAGTTTTGTCGCATTCCGTTGAACGTACACAAAATGGGGTGGTTGTTTGCAAAAGTCGCGATACGGGAACTTTTTACGGATACAGATTGATTCCGATGCGCACACACGTCCGAATCAACTTTCGTGAAAGTCCAAACGTCATGATATACCATACGCATCTTTCGGTGCAATTGGTATGCGACAAGGCGGTCCCGTTTGGTGGAATGCACTTCGTATCACAAAATTTTAGTTTTAAAAATATCAAATTTTTGGTCGTTTTGGAGGCCGAATAATTTAACAAATAAAATAAATTAATAAAAACTAAAAGAACAGTAAAATTTTTGGTTATATTGAGAAGAAAATCTTTAAATTAGATTTTGAAAATATTTAATGGATTGGTGGCAAATTGGGCATAAACATGGGGGTTTGGGTTAAAATTTTGGACTGTTCTTGGACAGTTTTTCGGCCAACTTTCGGTCAATTTTTTGACCAATTCGGGACACAAAAACTCGTCCCGCTTGAAGGGAATCCTAGAGGGTTAGGTTGCTAACGTATACGGACAAATCGCTCGAGAAAAGGATGAGAGATGAGAGAGATATATCACCTCGAAGAGGGGGATGTCGGGTCGCTGTTCACACGCGTGCGCTCAGCCCACGGTTGTTGTCGACGGCGTCGAGGGGTCGGCACAGGTGTAAACCCCCTCACCCAAAATAGATATTTTGTGTATATTTTATATTATTATATTTATTATAGATTATTTTAAATATTGAATTTCTTTAGAGTATTCTCTTAGTTAATTAGAAAATAAATTTCTTAATAAATTTACTTATATAAATATTTATTTAGAATCATTTTTAGGCTTTTTTAGATTTTTGGAGATTTTTCTAGAATTTTTAGGGTAATTAAAACATAGAAAACGTAAATTTTTATGACTTCCATGATTTACTCTGAGACCATACTTGCATATTCTTCCTACCAAATATTTATTTTATGTTAAAATATTTAATTATATTTTTATGTAATTTATTTAAAATTTTAAAAAAATTATTTAGATTTTTGAAATTATTTAGGATTTATTTGGATATATATAGTCTTAATATTAGATAGATGCTAATTTAGTGTTAATATATATTAATAAGATTATATATAAATTATTTCTATTATCTTTAATTCTATTTAAGATTATAAATTATTGAGATAAAATTAAACTATATTTTAAATTAATTCAAATCCTGAGCCTACTAGGAAAACAACTTCATGCATATCCTATCCTTATTTAAATTGATCCTAATCATATCCAAATTAGTCAATCCTAGTCGTATTCAATTAAGTAGTCTCCACCATTATAAATACCTATTAGACTTATGGAATAAACTCATCTTTCATATTTTTCTTCCCCAAACTCCTCTCTTTTTCGTCCAAAAATAGTCAAAATTCGTCATAAATTTAGCCTCATTTTCTAGTAGTTATGACGACTTAAAAAGACGATATCTCCTAGATGAATATATAAATTATTTTTTTTTGTTAGAACCATATGAAGGTTAGTTTTCTGAATATATAAATTATTTTAATAATTTATGAACCTATTTTTCTAGAATATTCTGAATGTGCCAGTTGTCCAAAATCGGACGTGTTTTCGTGTTTTCGAGATTCCGGGAGATCCCGAACTCGGAATTACGAGCCGTTTGAAGTTTCGAAAATCTGAAATGATGAACTTATAAAATATTATTTTTTTGGAATTTAATATGCAAGTTTAATCTACTGTAAAATTCATGCAACGTAGACGTAAATAGGAAACCACCAAAAATTATCATATGCGCGCCCTTGTGGACATAACTCTTTACCGACTTGTGATTTTATGTTACCGTCGATTCCGGCATTCATGTAGCGCTAAAAATCTATAGGATTTTACATACAAATTCAGGAATTAAGTCGGTTGACTTTTTGGTCAACGGATTGCCTCGATTTGCGTGCCATGGATCACAAATCCGTAAAGTTGACTTTCTTTGGACCAAAATTAGGGTTTAGTAATAAAATTAGATTATAATAAGATTAAAATACTATTTTAGGTTATTTTATTCAGAATTAAAATAGATTAAAATGGAGGAACCTATTCACCCACTTTTGTAACCTAACTTGTTTAATTTATGTGTCGGATAGATCGGACGATGCCTTGAGTTGGGACTTCATTCTTTTTTAGACCAGGCAAGATACCTTACCAAATTGCTTATAGTACTTTGCATGCTTATCATATTTTTATATATTCATTATATATGTGTTTTCTTTCAGTCATAATTATATACTATATATATGTTGACACACACTTGACACATAGTATCATGGTAGGGGAGGACAATCAGTAGGCGTATGGACTACCCACTCTGGTAAACCGTAGTAACTAGCACGCACTACGGGAGTTGTGTTGCGATGGTAGCTATCCTCGCGGCATATCGGCTGATGGTGTCACGATGGTCGCTACCCTCGCGCTATGACGGCTGATGATGTTCATGGACGTGTGTGTGAGTTGTGAGATAGATAGAGTATCCTACACCTACCCATACGTCAAAATGGTTGTCCTCACTATGCATATTCATATAGATTGTCTAGTACATCGTACTTATATATTTTTTGTCTATTATGCATGTTTTACTGTATTCAATTGGCATGCTTCTATGTATCTTGTTACGTCCCTCTGAGGACCTGGTCCCTTTCCAGGTGTAGACGATCATGACTATTTGTAGGAGCACGGATCAGGACTAGCTACTTATCTCTCTTTCGAGGAGGTCTTTTCTTCGAGCCTCATTGATCATTAGATGTACTTATGTGGTTTCTCTTATATTCTAGTTGGTAGTGGATTTGTCTCCGCCCAACTACTTGTTCTTATCAAGCATTTTATACTTGATTCAGTTATATAGTTGATTGGTTATTTGATTCTGTGGATGGGATCTAGTTATTCCCTGTAACTTGTGACAATATATATACCACATGTGAGTTAAAATTCATATTACAACATACGTGTGTATTATGGTATCCATATATTGGAGTTGCCATATACATACGACTGGCATGCTTACGTATTCCTGGTCCTACGTGTTTTTGGACTGGGGCGTGACAGCAGGAGGAAGGGGATTAGGGTTAGGGTTAGGGTCTAGGTCTAGGTCTTGATATATATATGTATATATATAGACAGGGAGAGGGGGGAGTCTGGGCCCCCGGGGGGGGGGGTGCTGCGGGTAGGTTAGGAATTGGGTTTAGGAAATAGGTTTATATTTTCTTTTTCTTTTATTTTCTTTTTCTTTTTCTTTTTCGTTTCCTTTTTATTTATTTTTATTTTTATTTTTATTTTTATTTTTATTTTTATTTTTATTTTTATTTTTATTTTTATTTTTATTTTTATTTTTATTTTTATTTTTATTTTTATTTTTATTTTTATTTTATTTTTATTTTTATTTTTATTTTTATTTTTATTTTTATTTTTATTTTTATTTTTATTTTTATTTTTATTTTTATTTTTATTTTTATTTTTATTTTTATTTTTATTTTTATTTTTATTTTTATTTTTATTTTTATTTTTATTTTTATTTTTATTTTTATTTTTATTTTTATTTTTATTTTTATTTTTATTTTTATTTTTATTAATAATAATAATAATAATAATAATAATAATAATAATAATAATAATAATAATAATAATAATAATAATAATAATAATAATAATAATAATAATAATAATAATAATAATAATAATAATAATAATAATAATAACTATATATTTATTAACATATATATTTACATATATAGATGATGTTATAAACAAATTCAGAAAGAATATTTGCATACAAAATAAATTCTAGAAATTTTTACTTTGTAAAGCTTTAATAAAATACTACACCCAAAATATTTTATAAAATATTTTATAATTAATAATTAGATATTTATCTAGTTATAATAAATCAAATAACTGTATTATCCAATTAACTAAGTAAATAACTAAATGGATAACCAATAAAATAGGATAATAGTAAATAATATGCGAATATTACAAAAAGAAAAATTGCCTAATTTGGTATAAAGAATTATGGGATACTAATTATAGGAAGTTGGGATTGAAAAATAACCACAAATAAATTATATATATAAAATATCTAAATATTTAACACAAGAATCTATGATTGTTACACTAATGTCATATTAATGCCAAATGATCGAATTTTTGTGCCACAAAAAGATCCTATAGGCAGTGTCTCTTGTGTAGGCAACTTTCTATGAAGGGCGATACAGATTTTGGGGCTATCATATATCATTAATGTTCAAACAACGGCGAAGTATCCTAATAAAATTATTGGATTTTAATTGATTTGAAAAATAATCTAAAACAAATATAGAAAATATAAAATACACACAAGATACCTTTTTTTGGATGAGGGAGTTTACAGCTGATGCTTGCGCTTGAGTCATTCCTTCAAAAGAAGGTAAATTATATCAGGCTCATAATGTATTGTGGACTTATTGTATGGAACGTATCTCATTTTGGCCAAACGAGTTCAAGAGTTCGCATAGGGAATAGATCGCTAATGGAACTTTTTCGACACGAGGGTCAAAGGAACTTGAAGCTGTGCTCTGATCCTAATATGTCATACCCCGATTCCGTGGAATCGATAGTCGTCCCCCGGGTATGACGCCGTGCGTGCCTAGGTTGCGCACCGCACAAGGCTAAGGTATTTTATATAATGAGCGCATATTCAAAGTACGTAGATAATTAAAATACAATATTGAAACATGGAAAAGTTCTCTTTATTAAAAATGAACATCTTTTATAAACCCTTGAACGAGTCGGATAATTGCCGCACGGGCTTACAAAAGTAGACTCAAAATAAGATAATCGTCCTGTACATTACATAATTTTACTAAAACTTTAAAACTATTAGACCTTTTGGCGAAGTTATTGCCTTCCCATGGAGCTACATAAATTTGAAGCACGAGCTCCTGGGTCTTCAAAATACTTCTACTAAGGCACGATCAGGACGTACGGGTTGGTGGACTGGAATCAGAAGTGGCTTTAGCTCATCGAAGGATCTCTTTGGTGCGGGGAACCCGTTTCAACGAGGGTCAGTACATCAAAAGGTACTGGTGAAGGCGAGCTAACCCAACTATAGCAAATCATAAGTTATTTATGTGAAGCATGCAAGTTATTTTTGTGGTCTTTCTATCTTGTCTTAGTTCATTTTACAAGCAAGCATTAGATATGCAACTTTACAGTAATAAACATGCCACCGTTCGGTGACTTTTACCTTCCCGTCTGAACTACCTACACAATACTTACCATGTCCTTTCCTGCCACGAAGACACAAGTTAGCTTTGCACATGTTTAGATATACGTGGGGATCACTGGCAGGATGCCATAATGGACGAGTTATAGTCTTGAACGAGTATGGTATGCAACGAAAGCACGTGAGGCGCTACACGCCATCCCGTCCAACACGTGAGATTATCGTAAAGTTTTGTTCGAATCTGATCAGTGCCAGTGCCCCAGCGACCGTCCACAGGAACCATTGACCTTGTGAACAAGTTGTCCGTAATCAAACGACATATATACTAAGTTATCAATTGATGTAGTTGAAGCAACATGACTATGAGACAAGTAGAATGACATGATTTAATTTACATAGTCTCCCTGAATAGTTTATTGCATAACAAGGTGTGTTCCACATATAGCACAATTATAGAAGAAGTATACATTCTAACTAAAATTGAAGCATATGAAGAATATTTTTATACGAACTAGCATGCAACAAGGTAACCGTTCACAAGTTGATTGACAAGCATAAAGTAGTCCAAATCTATTCCTTTTTATCTTGACATCTTTTAGTTATTATGGTATTGTTTGATCAAAACAAGCAATAATGCAAGATTTTAGATGTGAAGACTTGGAAGAAGGGCAACTAAATCGAACATAGCCACTCACAAGTTGGTTGAAGAGAGGAAAGAAAATAGGTGCTTAAAGACTCCGTTCGCACAACGTCTACTGTACGATCACCTGCATTGCCACGAACAGCTGATCAATACCTCTTCAGCTCTTTCCAAGCTCGTAATGGAGTGCAATTCAACGAACAAAAGAAATAAAATCCATCAAAATTATTCAAGAAAATGCAAATCCAAAAACCAACTCAAAATTACGAAAGCAACAAGACGACAGCGAAAACTACGCTAGAAAACTTGCAGCGGAGAGGTCCCTCTTGACTCTGCCGCTAAGTCCATCCTCGGGGCACGGTCTAATGAATATAGGAATCGATTCCGAAGAAGCAAATCCATAACGAGGATAAGATCTTCATTCAATCTATCCCGATCGAACGATACCAATTTGTATTTCTTAGCCGCGCTCCCCGAATAGGGGGAATGGGGTACCACACCAGTAATCCACTAATCGGGAGTCCTGTATGACAAAATACGTCATCCAACGTAATTGTCATCTCATCGAATGGATATATGGAATGAGTTGGTCTCCAGTTGCCAACGCTCAACAAACGCACAAATAAGATTTTTGTTTGGCGTCTTATACGAAATCTACCTCAAGTCCAGAATTTTGGAATATTGAATCAACAATTAAAAATTACTAATATCTCTACCAAACCTCCATGTTTCTATCTTGGTCATGTGGCACCAACACTTCAACACATTCCTCTCAATCCCATTCCAAATCTCGAATGCCACATGAGTCTTGAAACTTGGGATAAGTCGGGGATCTTTAGGTCCACCGGGACGTCAATACATCATCGTCCTCACCCTCTTCTTTACTCTGTTCTTCTTCTAGGCGTTCTTCCCTCTTCTTCCTCAACTTGCATGTTCAAAACAGGCTCGAGTTCTTCCTCATCAAATTGCTCGCTCATTTGAATCAGAGCATCTGTTACTGCTTCTTGACGACTGGTATGTGCAGCTGCCAACTCTTCCAATCGATGCCTCCTATAAGAAGCTGTAGGTCGTCTCCTCCTCGTATATGTCCTTCCTGCTAGATTGATTCAAAATATTGACAAATAAAAAATTAACGAGGATAAACAATTTGGGCTTGAAAATAAATTGTTCGACCAATCTGTGTCGAATATATCCCTACTGTTCGACCAACACAGGTCAAACATATCACTAATATTCAACCAACATAGGTCGATCATATCCCTATTGTTCGATCAATAAGGAACGAACATGTGATCTTTCGTTTGACACACTATGGTCGAATCTGCACAACAATGTTCGACTATCGTGGGTCAAACATTATTCTGTGCACTCAACATACCTTGCTCGAACATAACCGTTAATACACCCATTTTTTTTAATTTATTTCATTTTAACAAGAATTTAAGGGATTCGAAACCCTAGCAGTGATCCTCAACAAAAATAATACTCATTTTGAACTAATTAGGATGTTCTATTTGAAATACTCACCCCCAAATAGATCGTCTGCAGATTGGTCTTGGGATTGCCTCTCCATTGTGGTGGTCGAAAAATCCGAAATCTCCTCGGCAATGGTGTGTCGAACGGAGAAGAAAGGGGACCGGTTGGGTTTAGAGAGAGCAGAGTAGAGAGGGAACCGGCTGTAAGGGTGTGGGTTATGCTTAGGAATGATGATATGTTTTAGGTTATAATAGAAAATAATATTTTGGTCATGTGGTGGGGGTGTACTTAGCATTTATGTTAATTTCATTCATTTAAAATGGGGTGTACTTAACACTTAAGGTGTGCTAAGTAATACATGGGGTGTGTATAGATTCTTCCATTTATTAAACCACCATTTACGAAGTGATTTAAAAAAATTATTTGTTTTTTTATTTGAGATGCTTAGCGTAACGTTCGAGATTTTGTGCACGATGTATTACATATCTTTTGGGTTCACTGTCCCCAACTTCTACCAAATAAATAGAAAGAATAATACGTCCTCTAGCTCGATCCACTGATCTTTCGTCACCCAGTCAGGATCTTATACCTCTTTCCGATAACCACAAGGGTTACTCGAGTTCAGTTGTTTGTTAATTTTGTTGAGACATTTATTTTGGTCGGCTCAATTTTTTTTTTAAATCAGTATAATATAATTTTTGATGTCTTTATAAGCATCTTAAATCGATAAGATTTTTATTATTTTATTTTATTTATATCCTCATATAAAACTTTTAGAACCGCTACTTAATGAATTTTTAAGTATGTGTTGTACTGGTTTAAAAGTCGTTACTTAAAATCATCAAAATCGGATTTCTCATAACTGCTTATAATTGGTACTCTAAAAATGTCTCATAACTGTTACCTCTACAATTGCCCAGCAGACCCTAAGGGCCAGAGTCACCGACAAGTGTCAGTCTTTCTTATATCATTTTGATTTTCTATAGCCTTTTTTAGTACAATAAAATATAGCAATTAGTCATGCCCCACAATGCTATAGATACCAAAGACCTCTAATTCATAGGGTTAAGTTGAAAGACATTCTCCAGCTGGATGGATTCAATATGATGTTCTCATTGCTCCTACTTGAGAGAGAATATTTATTATTTTTGCGGACATCATGGTCAAATAGGCAAATAAAATATTATTTGCTTTTAGTTTGTGGTTTTTATTGTAGTAAACTATTAATGGAGTTTTTTTAGAAATTTGTAGAACAAAAGATAGATGGAGAAAAAAAAAGAGTTTTTTGTAATTTTGGGTCAAAGTGGGGTCCACATGTGGCCCACCTTGCAACGAAAAGTGTGCCAGAGGTAAATGTCTCTAAATGAGACAAATTATAGGTCAAACAAATTTTAAATGTCAATACGAACTAAATGGTACGTCCAATTTTGGATTTCAGTGAGCCGATCATAAATTTGCCCTTAAAGGCAACCGTAGGGCTCGCAAATAGGCGGCTTGGTCAACTGTCTCAGAATCGTGTGAAACTTGGGTCACAGGACCAGCGTGATGCCACGAATCCAATGGCATAAATTTTGTCGCATTCCGACGAGCGTAAACAAAATAGGGTGGTATTTTACAAAAGTCGTAATACGGAGACTTTTTACGGATACTGGTTGATTCCGACGAGCACACACGTCCGAATCAATTTCTGCAAAATCCCACACATCAGGCCATACCATATGCATCTTTTAGTACAATTGGTACGCGATGAGACGTTCCTATTTGGCGCAGCGTGCTCCATATCGCAAATTCTAATATTTAAAAATAAGTTTTTCTGAGATTTCTACTTGATTTATCTCTGGTTCTGACACAAGATAAAATAAACTAATTAACAGGGTATGATCTTGGTTATATAGGCTTTACATAGCAAAAAGTAGATTTTAATTTGGATGTCTATGGTGGAAGATATCAGCCTCTAAACATAGGTCGTTGGAACAATTCGTAACAGTTTTAAAAATATGGTTTTCTTCCAATTTGGCTTCGATTTCTACCTGGTGTTTAAGGCTGTTCGAATGAAACTAATTAATGGGGTTTAAAGAGGGATAGGTTGTGATCATACTGACAAAGACGGATTTGAAAATGATCGAGAGATGAGACAAAAATCGACGCATGAAGTAGGGGTCGTCGCTGCCTGTTCCTACCGCGGTTGACCGCGCGGTTTGTTGTTACGGCCGACCGGCGACTCTCCGGTGACTGCGCGGGGTTGCGTTGGTTCTTCGGTGGAGCGTTGGGGGTGATTACACTACTAAAAGTTGTGAGATTAGCGACATTTTTATCTACGTCAAGGTAAAACGTCGCTAATATTAAAGATATCAGCGATTCCAAATATTAACGTCGCTATAAGTCGCTGTTTAGCGACATATAGCAACGTTTAGCGACTATAATTCAATTTTTTAAAAGAATAGTCGCTATAAGTTATCTAAAGTCGCTAAATGTTGCTGAATTTTATAATTTAGCGATGTTTAGCGACGTATTTAGCGACATTTATATTTTAAATATTTAGCGACGTGTTTAGCGATGTCTGTAACATCGCAAAACATTCCTGTTAGCGACATTTTTATTTGATGTTGCTAAACATCGCTAAAATTTCAATAATTACGGATCGATTCCGATTCCCCCCTTCTGTCGAAATTTTCCAAAATTTTAAAACCCGCGGCGTTCCCTACCCCCCTCTCCGGCGGCTGACGTCCTCCATAGCGGCCTACTGCGGCATCCCCCTCCTCTTCCTCCTCCTCTAGGTAAACCCTAACTCTTCTCTCTCACAGGATACGACATGACACAGACACAGACACGACACACATACACGTGACAGATACGACACACACACACACACACACACGTGACACTAACTCTAACCCAAAACTGACACGACACATACATACTCTGTTCCACTATCGTTCACCCTCCTTTGACGTTTCGGACAGCCTGATCCCCGTTCCCTTCAGTTATGCCTTCACCGTCGTCATCCCCTGTCCCTGCTGCGCTAGCAAGCCGTATGTCGCTGGAACGCTCGCCCCCGCCCCAAACCCTAACATTTATATATATATATATATATATATATATATATATATATATATATATATATATATATATTTATATGGCAAGTTTTGCAGCAGGAGGGGATCAGGACCTAGGGTTAGGGTTTTTGACCTGGGATCTTGGTTCTTCCAGTGCTACAAAAGTTGGAGTGGGTGGCACACATAGAGCAGAGGGAGGTGGCTAGACTATGGTCGTGCATAGGAAGCGGCCGATCCATAAGATGGAGATGCGACACTTCGGGCTGACGGGGACTGCTCTCGTCAAGCGAGGCGGCAAGGAGATTCGGGGTGGGCAAGAAAACTTGGGAGTTGGGTAGTCGAGAGATTCGGTGGGAGGAGGCACCTACAGACATCCACGAGGGGCTCTCGTGCCCTCCCCCCCAGCAATTAGATCTCGTGCTCTCCTCCTCTCAGTAAGGAGTTGGCGGATATAGGGTAACCCATGCTGCAACCCAAGGCGTGTCGATTAGGGCTCCACTATTAGGTGCCCAAGGACCTAGCAAATCCTATGCGGAGACCTGTCGTGCTGGATCCGATCATAGCAATGAAGATATATACTTTGTGGAACCAAAGCAAGTATGGGATAGGCAGCGTGCCTCCTTTACGGCAAAAGAGATTCCTGAAATAGCCGAGTTTTGGAAGAAAAACCTTATTCTTTTTGTTCTGGGAGACAAACCAATTTACATTAGATTCGGGCCTATGCCCATAGAGTATGATGCCAACTCCTTGGGCACCTGGTAAGCTTGAGGCACTAATTATAAACATATAAAATGACATCCAATTATTATTTTTTCTTTAAGCATTGAGAATATATATGCCTTATGTTGTTCATGACCAATAACTACTACAACTCCTTTATGAAGAAAAAAGTAAAACCTAGTATAAATATGTATACATAATTAGTACAGTCAGCAAATTACAATTAGCTGCTAATACATGTAATCAGTTCAGTATAAATAAGAGAAGGAGGGAGAATAGAGGGGTTGGATGTATTGTTGCTTTCTTAGTTTCAAATTACTTTAGATCTGTAACTTCTTCTTCTTCTTCTTCTTCTTCTTCTTCTTCTTCTTCTTCTTCTTCTTCCTTACAACTCTAATAAAACCCCTAAAATTTCCAAATCCCCAACTCTTTCGTCTTGTATTACTGAATTTCTTTATTTCCATGTCTAATTCATATATTTCTTCTTCCTCACCTGGACTCAAACAACCATATGTACACACACACATACATAAGACATTGTGTATTAAGTTAGAGTAGTTCTTACCTTCCTCCAGAGAATCATACTGTATTTAATAACTTATCAAACATAAACTGTCATTTTTGCAGAAGTATCTAGAAATGGATATGAATTACTATCTGCGTCATCGTTCGTGGATGTACAACTGTCATCCTGATAGCATGTATGGTGTGCAAGATGAATTCATTGAGGGTGTACAACAGTTCCTGCAGTTCGCCAAGGCGTTCCCTCGGTACATGGACGGTACCAAAATTAAGTATTCGTGAGTGAGATGTCGCAACTTAAAATATCATCCAGAAGTGGAAGTCACATATTATTTGTACTCGAAGGGCTTCACGCCGAATTACTATTAGTAGACTGCGCACGGAGAACTTGTGTCTCTAGCATCAGAGTCGGAGCCTTATGTGGAGCCATATATGGATGTCCACGACCACACAGCTTATGACGACGGGTGGGTGAACATGGTTTTTGATGCGGCGGGGCCTAGTTTCAATCCGGACAATCATGATGTAGCCGAGGAGGCAGCAAATGTCGATGCTACAAAGTTTGTGGAGTTGTTGGAGAATGCAAGGACTATATTATATCCTGGTTGTGAGGATCATTCACCATTGGAGGTGGTTACAAGATTGTTGAGCATCAAGTCCAATTTTAACATATCGTAAGAATGCTATAATCGACTGATCGATTTGATTATAGAGATCTTGCCCCAGGGTGCAAAGTTGCCTAAAGACTTCTACCGATCTAAGAGGATGGTGAGATCGCTCTGGATGGGATACGAGAAAATCGATGCATGTTGCAATAGGTGCATGTTGTACTATAAAGACGACAAGGATGAAGATGCGTGCAGATTCTGTGGTGTTGATCGCTACAAGGCCACTAGTAGAGGAAAGTCTGTCGGTGCAAGGAAGCCTACCGATTCGATGCACTACTTGCCTTTGACGCCGCAGTTGCAGAGGTTGTTTATGGTTAAGGAGACTGCAGAAAATATGTGTTGGCACAGGCAGAAACAGATCGAAGGAGTATTGGATCATCCATCCAATAGAGAAGAATGGAAGCACTTTGATCGGGAGTATCCAGATTTTGCTTCGTATCCTCGTAATATCAGATTGGGGCTCTCCTCTGACGGTTTTACCCCATTTAGACTTTCGGGCTCCCAGTATTCATGTTGGCCTGTGATCGTCACTCCGTACAATCTACCGCCTTAGATGTGCATGAAGACTCCGTATATGTTCCTAACCGTTATTATCCCGGGTCCAAACAATCTGAAGAGGAACATCGATGTATATTTACAGCCTTTGATAGATGAGTTGAATCAGTTGTGGAAAGTAGGTGCCAACACGTATGATGTTTCTAGAAAGCAAAATTTTTAGATAAGGGCAGCACTTACGTGGACCATCAACGACTTTCCGGCCTATAGAATATTATCGGGATGGAGCACTTATGGTCGTCTCTCATGTCCGTATTACATGGACCGTACTAAGGCTTTCCATTTGAAACAAGGAGGCAAACCGTGCTTCTTCGATTGTCATCGACAATTTCTGTCGAAGGATCATTCGTACCGGAGGAACATAAATGCTTTTCATGCGGGCATTGTGGAGAAGGCCAATCCACCGCCAAGGTAGCCCGGATACACAATATAGGAAGAGGTAAAAGATTTACCAAGTGCTATCGAAGATCTTGCTAAGGGGTACAAGTATGACGGATTTGGTCGCACCCATAACTGGACGAAGAGGAGTATATTCTGGGATCTGCCTTATTGGAGCACCAATCTGATCAGACATAACCTTGATGTCATATATATCGAGAAGAATGTGTTTGATAATATAATTAATACTATAATGGAGGTAAAGGGGAAGACGAAAGACAATCCGAAGGCTAGGTTGGACTTAGAAAAAATATGTAGGCGTCCTGCGTTGCATTTGATAGAGGAGGAGAATGGAAAGTTAAAACAGCCTAAGTCAGTTTTCTCACTGGAGAAAGAGGATAAATGGAGACTTTGTAGGTGGATTCAGGGTCTAAAGTTTCCAGACGGGTACGTGTCAAACTTGAGAAGATGCGTCGACCTCAAGGAGAATAAACTGGCGGGTATGAAGAGCCACGATTGTCACGTATTCATGGAGAGGTTAATTTCGATTACATTTTGGGAATTCTTACCGCAGGTCGTTTGGGATCCATTGACAGAGCTCAGCATATTCTTCAGAGATCTTTGTTCTACTAAGTTGCTCGTCGATCGTCTAGAAAAGCAAGAGAAGGACATTACGGTAACACTATGTAAGCTCGAGAAGGTATTTCCTCCTGGATTCTTCGACTCTATGGAGCATTTGCTAATTCATCTTTCCTATGAGGCACGTGTTGGTGGTCCTATCGGTTATCAGTGGATGTACCCCTTCGAGCAGCATCTGAATCACCTAAAGAGAAAGGTGAAAACAAGGCACGGGTTGAGGGCCCTATTTGTGAAGCTTATGTTTTTGAGGAGATTACAAACTTTTGCTCGACGTATTTCAAACCTCATGTTGCTACTAATAGAATTAGAGCTCCGAGAAACGACGATGAATATCAGGAATCTAATGATGCAATACTCAAAGTATTCAATACGTCCGGAAAGCCTTCTGGGAAAATAAAGAAGAGATATTTGAATGACGATGAACTAAGTACTGCTCAGTTGTATATATTACTCAATTGCGATGAGGATGAAGTGGAGAAGCTAAAGGGGTAAGTAATTAATACGTCCACGTTTATATTATCTCATTGTACTAGTATAAGCTACTATTATGCTACTAATCAGCAGTTGCTTCATTATTTTTCAATACATATAATGATGAATTGAGGTCGGTTAGACCCTACATAACAGACGAAGAAGTAGAACAAGAAATGAGATACCATTTTCCTTCTTGGTTGAGCGCATATGTAAGAAGCTTGGTAATTACTTTTTATTTTTGTACTTGCAAAATAAATAACTTACTATCGCTACTTTGGTATTTAGGTCGATCGTCTAATAACACCCAAGACTAAATCTATTAGAACTCTAGCCAAGGGACCAATTACTGCCATTAAAATATGGCCAAGTTTATGTGTGAATGGGTTTAGGTTCAAGTCAACAAATGCTCCTATCAGAGACAACTTTCTGGATCTTGATTCCACGAAAAACAGTTGTTTGTGTATCAAATCTTCGAACTACAAAGACGTCGATCCAAGCAATGATTTCTTTGGCATCTTACAAGAGATTATAGAGTTGACATATAATTCTAGCACATAACCTGCTAATATCGTGCTATTCAAGTGTGAATGGTTTGATCCGATTCAAGATCAAGGTTGGAAAATTGACAAGCATGGTCTTGTGGATATAAACTACAAGCGTAGATATCAAGGCTACGAACCATTTATCCTATCAAGTCAGGCTCAGCTCGTGTACTTCATAACTTATCCTAGATGGGAGACAACAATGTCAGATTGGTGGGCAGTATGCAAGACTAAAGCTAGAAATACCTTTGACATTGACGAAATAGCTTATTAAGAGGATGAGCTACCTCTTGTAACAAATATTGTAGATGTTGACTTAACGAAAGTTACTCATTACACGAGTAATAATGTAGAAGATATAAAATTATCCGAAGAGAAAGACGAAGACGAAGTAGATGAAAGTGAAGATAAGGAGGATGAAGAGGAAGAGGAGGATGAGGAAGGCGAACAAGATGAATTTTTTGAAGATGATTGAAAATAAAATATTTTGCCTGTAGAATATACTATATTTTGACTGTAGAATGTACTAATTTGACGAATATATGTATTATATTTTGACTGTAGAATATATTATCCATTTAGACTTGTGACACAACTAGTTATTTACTGTACAATTCTATGAATGCTGTGAGATATGCATAACATTTTGAGTGTACAATGTACTATATATTTGTGTATTTCTTTATTCATCATATATTGTTATCAGGTATAACAAAATGATGCGGAGGGTTCGGCAGGTCCCGAGGTAGACATAGTGCTCCTCCGATACTGCCTACTGTTGGTTCTAGATCCTCGTCGCCCAGTACTCCAGTATATCGATCAGTCACATCTCCGACTGCAATGACGTTATGTGGCATCACTCCTGGGACGAGTAGTTCCAGGCCTGATAGTACTCCTTCGTCCAGCGTTCCTCCTGCTGACGGAACCCTGGAGACAGATGATCATATGGAGGAGGTCGAGCCGACGTTGTCCCATCATCAGCTAGATCCTCCATACGCACCTCTGGAGGAGACGAGGACAAAGATTTGGTCCGACGGTATAAAGTAAGTCAATTAGATGGTTTAGCATCATATATATAGTGTATTTATTCATTCATCATATATTAACTTTTTCGATCAAAATAATTATCTCTGTATAGATATCGTCCATCGTCGGTTTAGAGACGCCTGGGCCTCTTTCTGAGGAACAACTATGGTGGCCCTTGGATCAACTACTCTGAAGCTCCGGAGGAGAGGAAGGCATTCTGGTTTGTGCACTTCAAGGTAAAAGTATATTATATAAATCCTCTATTTTATGCATATTATATAACTTATCCGTGATGCTCACTTATTAAATTATTTATTGTAGCAAACGTATTTCTATCCTCCGCACTGGGCCGAGTTGATCGAGCGGATGTTTCCTGCCGTTGCCGCCAAGCTTATCCGTGATGCTCTGGATGACCAGAAGGCTCGTGATCACATTGGAAAACCGATCCAAGGTTGGATCATGCCTGAGCAATGGACTGCGATGAGGGCTAGATTCGACGATCCGAGGTACAAGAAAAAGTCAGAGACGGCCAAGGCGGCTAGGCGGAATGCTGCAAAGTGGTGTGGTGGCTCAATTCCGATGACGAAACATTTCCGTCGTTTGGTATGTTTTTTATTTAAGATATATTATTTTAATATAAGTATGATAAAATGGTAGTAGGAAAAAATGTTTAATTTTAGTACTAAATAATATATTTTTAACAGGTATAGAGGGGTGAGGATGCAAACATGGTGACCGTCTTCCTGGCCACCCATCGAAAGGACGAAAATCTCATTGATGAGAGGGCCTCGCAGACCTATGTAAGTATTACTTTACTTTGTGTTAATTTTAATATAACTTAGGCAATTATCGAGTATCCAAACTTTTCTAGGCCGAGTATCTTAGGCTGCTTGAGCGGGCGACTGCTAGTGCACCTACAGCTGGAGAGGCTGGTACTTCCTCGCAGCCCACTCCAGCTCCAGCTCCGTCGACGGACGAGCTATGGATGACTGCCGCTGGTGGTCTCCAGAGGGGTACGTACTACAGTACGGGACCCTATAGCGCCCTGGTTGTGACGTAGTCATCTAGGGCCTCCCCGATAAGTGTGTATTCCCTATAGTCCTCGCAGTCGTAAGCCCGAGTCCAGGAGGCCGTTGACCGTCAGATGGCGTCTCTGCATAATGAGTTGCTGCGAAGGATGGAGGAGCAGCCCCGATCCCAGCTACAGGCGGATGATGCGACGCTCATCGAACGATTTGATATGCTAGAGCGCAGCATCATGGAGCTCTGGGATTTAACAGCTGATCTTAGAGCCTTGATAGAGCGCAGCGTGACGGAGCTACAGGCATCACAACTATCCATGGGCGAGAGGCTGACGATGATGTAGGATTTAATGGTTCATAGCAGTACGAGGCTGTTATCTACCATGGATTCTTACAACCAGCGACTCGTAGAGTTGGAGCGGTGTCACGACCCGCACCCGGAAAATCAGGCATGAGTCATGGGTACGTCCAGCCTACGTCGCAGCATCGACGGTAGAATGCTGTCTAGGTCTACTAACAATCTCACACAATCAATATATAAACCTGTCAAGATCTCAACTCCAAATAGAGGAGCAATATTATAATGATAATCACAATGTACTCAATCACGAATCTAAGCACGATAAGATAACACAGAAGACTAACAACTACAAAGTCTAAACAATTGCTACTAAAAACAACCACAATAATAATAATAATATAACAATATCCAAAATCATATACAATACAAGTCTCAATCTAAAATCGGAGACAAATTCGGTACCAAAAGCTAAAAATAATAATAACAAGGTCCTAGTAATCCCGGCTAACCCAGAAATTACTCCTAAACTAGAGGGTCCCTGTCTACACCATCGACAGGCATAGGTCCATAAAATGTCGGACACCAATCCTCCGGATACTCTGGAAAAATATGTCCAGTCAGGACTGGAGCAAGTACACCTCTAACAGCAGTTCCAGTTAAATGATAAAAACTATAAAACAGTTGTAGCAAGTAGCAAGGTGTAGAAAATAAAGTATGAAACAAGAAATATATATATCACTGGTGCATAAAGATAAAGATGCATGTATATCAGAAGCAAGATAGTAATAACTGTAAGATGCAAGAAATCTAAACTAAGAGTAAGTCTGTGCACAAGAACGTGTAGTGAGTCCAGCATAAAATACATGTAAAGAGTCAAGTCCAGAAACTATAAGTGAGACCAACAAGAAATGTAAGAGAGTCCAGACTATAAAGAATAAACTCGTGTCTTTGAAATACTTGTTTCGACATGTAAACGGCTAGGGGTAAGTACGGCTCACCGCACACTAGGTGTGCGGCTGCTATCATTCCAGATTAGACCAGAGGGGATAATTTCTGATAATTCCAGATGGAAATGTTTACATGTCTACTTGAGTATTTCCCTGTCCCGACTAGTACATATGAACCAAGACCCGACACGTAAATCAAGTATGAGTCCAGCCAGAAACATGAAAGATGCCTGTAGTGATGCCTGTAGGTGATGCCAGTAGTGATTCCAGAATAGAGGCCAGAAATATAAAATATACGTGTCGCAAGTAAATGAATCCAGAAATACCAGTCCGTGTCATGCCAGAAAATCAGATGATACTATACTAGAAGCTGAATCATAATAATCATCAGATAATGGAAACTATCAGAGAATGTACTCGCCTGACGTCAGGAGCAACTAGCGATCCGAACTGGTGTTGCAATGACCTATTGCGAAAAGAAAGATTAAACATATTTCTAATGAGTTAAACAGATATAAAATAACTAAAAATAGGCTTCTAGGGTCGTTCTAGGTCAAATGGGTCAAACCGATAAAATCTGGGTCAAAAGGTCAACTCGGGGTCCAAAAAGTAAACTCTGGGTCAAAACTAGGTCAAAAGTTGACTTTGGCGGTCAACCGGGTCAACTACGGTCAACTCTAGGTCAAACTAGGGTGTCCCTGAAATTCTAGGTCAAAACTAGGTCATTAAGCTAATAAATCCTCAAACTCGCCTCCTTGAGATACCGGGATACCCTCGGTATCCGATATCTCGACCTAAGCTATACGCCCCGTCTATACCCCACATAATATATATTAGCACGCATAAATATATATAACTATATATATAAAAGCTTCTCTAATCTCAAACCTAGGCTAAAACTCAATACCTTGCCCCGACGCTCAATACCTTGAGTATATCAAGGTATTGAGATACTCAAGCCTTACCCCTTACTAACACTAGCTAGCTAACTAATTATCTATAATATATACTACCATATACTAATATATATATAACATATATCTAACTAACTATATATATATATATATATATATATATATATATATATATATATATACACACACACACAACCTAGTGTATAGGTAAACACCTCAATACCTTACCCCCGATATCCAACTTATCTCAATACCTTGGTATCTCAAGGTATTGAGATACCTTACCCTCTAATTCTAGGTAACTTAGCTAGCTATCTATATAAATATTTACTTATATATATACTACTATATGTAATATCAATATCAATATATATATATATATATATATATATATATATATATATATATATATATATATATATAATCTAGTAGAGGCAATACCTCAACCTTACCCCCGATACCCAACTTATCTCAATACCTTGGTATCTCAAGGTATTGAGATACCTTACCCTCTAATTCTAGCCAATTAGCTAGCTATCTATAATATATACTTATATATATATATATATATACATATAACCTGGTACATAGGCTACCTAAATACCTTACCTCACTACCCTCCATACCTTGGTATCTCAAGGTATTGAGGTACCTACCTTACTCCCCACTAACTAACTAGATAACTATCTATAAATACATATACCTAGCTATATAACTAAGCATATATATATATATATATATATATATATATATATATATATATATATATATATATATATATATATCTAACACCTATGCATACATACCTACATATCTCTATATATATATATCCACACATACACATACACATATACATATATCCACACATATCATATATATATATATATATATGTATATCTATACTAATAACTATGTATCTATCTATCTCTATATCTATATCTATCTATATATATATATATATATATATATATATATATATATATATATATAAAAGAAGGGGGAGGGGGGAAACTGGATCGAGCGCGCGTGCTGAAACCGCGCGCTGCCGCTGCCCTGCCGCTACCCTGCTGCTGCTGCTGCAGCGTGCTGCCGCAGCATTGCTGTGCCTGCACACACGCTGCTGTAGCGTGCTGCCGCTGCGCTGTCGCGGTACGCTGCCGCGGCGCCACGAGCGCCTGTTGCTGCTGCGCTCGCTCTACGCTGCTGCGGCGCCTGCAGCTCCTCTCGCCCGACCACACACACACAAACACGCACACACAATCACACATACACACGACTACACACACACACACACACACACACACACATATATATATATATATATATATATATATATATATATATATATATATATATATATATATATATTCACACCAACATACATACATATATATATACACACAACTATATATAAATATACACACTCACAAATACACTAATACATATAGGTACACACACATATATACACACACATATCAATATATATATATATATATATATATATATATATATATATATATATATATATATTTATATATATATATATATATATATATATATATATATATATATATATATATATTTATATATATATATATATATATATATATATATATATATATATATATATTTATATATATATATATATATATATATATATATATATATATATATATATATACACAAACATACACACACACACACGCTCACAAACACACACTCACTCTCACACACACACTCTCACACACACATAAACATATAAACACACACACACACACACACACACACACACACACACATATATATATATATATATATATATATATATATAGAAACACACACATTTATATATATACTCATATATATACATGCATAAACACAACACACACAACACACAACACACAACACAACACACAACACCCCACCAACGCACGCCCAACGACCCCTACATGCACAAACACACACACATATATATATATATATATATATATATATATAAAATATAATCCGAGAACTCTAGCACACACTCCCTGAATCTAACCCAATGTGCGCACAAGCCCGAAACTAAGAAACCAAGTCGAAATGGTCGTTTGGTCATTTCGACGAACACGTGGTGTGCGATTCGTAAAACCTCTTGAAACGCACACCAAACCTACTCGGAATCGGCCCAAAATTTACCCACGGGTTCTAAACGATGTCTAGATCCTAGAAAAAATACTAACTCGTCGATTCTAGGCCCTTGGCAAAAATGCGCACGCACATAGAACCGGCGACGACGAAAACCCAAAAAATGCCCAAAATGCCCAAAATGCCCATTTCTCCGCTATACGACTTCACGTGTCCGAACGGAGACACGCACTAACCCTCAAGACACCCGACAACGTCTACCTTGGTCTGTCTAACCTAGGGCATCACCCAAAATTGGCCAATCTCGGATTCCACCCAAAATTGACACAAAACCTAGTGTTAAAGTCTCCAAACACAACCAAACTAGTTCCAACTTCCTCCCACGGGTAGCCCTAAGATATAGGAAGGTTCTAAACTACTAACTACACTATATAATTATAATTACAAGAGGAAAAATTAGGGTTTACCTCTTGAGAGTTGGAATCCCAAGCCAAAGTCTCTAAAACTCTCCAAATCCACCACACCAAGCTTCCAAGCTTTTAATCCAAGCTCCAACACCAAATCTAAGCTCTACCCACCTAGTTTAGGGAAAAGAAAAGGGTTAGAGTTTACATAGATGGAAGAAAATAGAAGAAGGAAGAGAAAGAAGAGGGAAAAACTTACTTGGAATGAGAATTTGGAAGAAGAAAGAAGAATAAAGGAGTGGAGAAGAAGAAGAAGAAGAAGAAGAAGAAGGAATAAAGAAGAGGGGGGGGGAGGAGCTGCTGTTTTGATCGGCCAAGGGGGATTAGAAAATAGGTTTAGGGTTGGGTTTGGTGAAATGACTAAAAAGCCCCTAATTTAAGTCATCCTAATTGGGATTTGAGTTTGGGGTTCCAAATGCACTCAAATAAAATCCTAATCACTCCAACTAGCTAAAATAAAATATAATAAATATTCTAAACCCAAAAATAGGTCTCACAAGGGTGTTGGTTGGGTCGAACATGGGTCCACTAGGGTCTGACATGGGTCCAGGCTAGCCAAAACCCTAAAATAATCAATAAAAAATAATACAACCAACAATTAAATATTAATATAAATATTTATAATAAATACACAATTAACCAAATTAAAAAAATAATACTCGGCTCTGGAAATGGGGTAGTGACAAGCCTATCCTCCTTAGAAAATTTTGTCCTCAAAATTTGAAGTCAATCGTACTCCCTCTAGGCCAAACCCCTAACAATCACAGTCAAGAAATTCTACCTAAACAACATACAAGATCATGGTCCTACTGGTCGTGTTATCACAGTCTCAATCAGGTTCACTACACTATCTACCACAGCACAAAGAAAGTCTAACAGGTACTAATGAAGCACACCACAAGGGATGGAAAGGACGGAAGAAGAACAAAGAGACAGACCTGCTAACCCGACACCCGTAGCATCGGGCTCCTCGACCATCAACGCATAAGCTCTGCTCTGCTGGGGTATATCCCTTTGCTGGTGCGGGGCATGATACTGTGCCACAGGTGGCCTAGCTCCAACTCTCCGATCCTGTGCTCTACCCAATGGAGGTGAAGTGGGGCAATCTCGTATCTGGTGAGCAGCGGATCCACAGAACAAACACACCTTCGGCCTCCTCCTACAAACATTCCAAGTGTGTCCTGCCTTCCTACAGTAGGCACAAGTAGGCACCCTTTGATCCTGACCCTGCTGCGCTGCCTTCTGCACATAGGGACGCTTAGCCGATCTCGTACTGCCACTCGCACTACCTGAATTATCCTTGCCTCTCTTGGACTTGAGCTCCAAGTCATCCTCTGCTCTCTGAGCGTCTCCTACTATCTGCTCGAAAGTTGCCTCGCGGTCGCTCTTAGTCAAAGACTTGACCACCATAACCAAGCCCTTGCGAAACTTCCTTGCCTTTGCTGCCTCACTCAAGCCATCCACGAATCTGCCCAGACGGCAGAACTCTGCTGCGTACTCGTCCACCATCATGCTCCCTTGGACGAGTGCCTCGAACTGGCTCTCCAAAGCACTGAGTGCCACATCTGGGAAAAACTTCTCCTTAAAAAGCCTCTTGAAACCCTCCCAAGTAAGCCCTGGTGCCGCAATCCTCGTATCAGTGTGATACCACATCAAAGCGAGGTCGAACATCTGACTGCCGCTGCCTCTATCTGCATGTTGTCTGGAATCTGTGCCAACCGAAAAATCTCCTCAATCTGCTCTATCCAGTCATCCGCGTACATGATTTCCTCTGTACCCCAAAACTCCTTGGGCCGCATCCTCTGGAAGTCAATGATGCTGCTCGGCCTCGGATGCTGTGCCTGATCTGCCTGTGGCTGAATCTGTGCCACTCTGTCCACTGCCGTCATGGCCACCTGGTGGGCGTTCTCAATGCCCAGCCTTATCACATCTACCTGACGGTGCTGCGCGTCCATCATCTTCCTGAAGAACGCAAACAACTGCGAGGCATCTACTGGTGTAGGAAGTGGTAGAGGAACCACCGGAACGACTGGGGTAGTCTTCGGATCGACAAGTGGAGGAGGATCCCCGAGAGAAGCAGATGCTTCCTTAACCGCAGGAGTGGTGAGTAGAGCGGTAGCAGCTGCCTGAATACGAGCTGGACGAGAGGTAGCAGACCTCTCGGTGGCAACTGCTGGAACGATACGATGGGATTGTGTCATCGGAGGCATCCTGAACACAGATCAAAAGAGTTAATACGGCGCAAGATACGATATCATCAAAGAAGGACAGTGTTATTTCAAAAGAAACAATTTCAGAATAATTAGATTGGAATTGTTCCTAGTCGTGATTGAGTACACTCTCATCCTAGATCCTATATCCTATAGCAGGCTCACAGCAGTACAACTAAATCGTTGTACTACTACGACATCGCACTAATTGCGAATCGAGACCTGCATGGTGCCGCCACCAAAAACGTGTCACGACCCGCACCCTGAAAATCGGGCATGAGTCGTGGGTACGTCCAGCCTACGCCGCAGCATCGGTGGTAGAACGCTGTCTAGGTCTACTAACAATCTCACACAATCAATATATAAACCTGTCAAGATCTCAACTCCAAACGGAGGAGCAATATCATAATGATAATCACAATATACTCAATTACGAATCTAAGCACGATAAGATAACACAGAAGACTGACAACTATAAAGTCTAAACAATTGCTACTAAAAACAACCACAATAATAATAATACAATAATATCCAAAATTATATACAATACAAGTCTCAATCTAAAATCGGAGACAAATCCGGTACCAAAAGCTAATAAAAACAATAACAAGGTCCTAGTGATCCCGGCTACCAACCCGAAAATCACTCATAAACTAGAGGGTCCCTGTCTGCACCATCGATAGGCTCAGGTCCATAAAATGTCGGACACCAATCCTCCGGATACTCTGGAAAAAATATGTCCAGTCAGGACTGGAGCAAGTACACCTCTAACAACAGTTCCAGTTAAATGATAAAAACTATAAAACAGTTGTAGCAAGTAGCAAGGTGTAGGAAATAAAGTATAAAACAAAAAATATACATATCACTGGTGCATAAAGATAAAGATGCATGGATATCAGAAGCAAGATAGTAATAACTGTAAGATGCAAGAAATCTAAACTAAGAGTAAGTCTGTGCACAAGAATGTGTAGTGAGTCCAGCATGAAATACATGTAAAGAGTCAAGTCCAGAAACTATAAGTGAGACCAGCAAGAAATGCAAGAGAGTCCAGACTATAAAGAATGGACTCGTGTCTTTGAAATACTTATTTCGACATGTAAATAGCTAGGGGTAAGTACGGCTCACCGTACACTGGGTGTGCGGCTGCGATCATTCCAGATTAGACCAGAGGGGGTGATTCCTGATGATTCTAGATGAGAATGTTTATATGTCTACTCGAGTATTTTCCCATCCCGACTAGTACAAATGAATCCAAGACCCGACACGTAAATCAAGTATGAGTCCAGCCAGAAACATGAGTGATGCCTGTAGGTAATACCAGTAGTGATTCCAGAATAGAGGCCAGAAACATGAAATATACGTGTCGCAAGTAAATGAATCCAAAATACCAGTCCGTGTCGTGCCAAAAAATCAGATAATACTATACTAGAAGCTGAATCATAATAATCATCAGATAATGGAAACATCAGAGAATGTACTCACCTGACGTCCGGAGCAACTAGCGATCCGAACTGGTGTCGCAATGACCTATTGCGAAAAGCAAGGTTAAACAGATTTCTAATGAGTTAAACAAATATAAAATAACTAAAAATAGGCTTCTAGGGTCGTTCTAGGTCAAACGGGTCAAATCTGGGTCAAAAAGTCAACTCGGGGTCCAAAAAGTAAACTCTGGGTCAAAACTAGGTCAAAAGTTGACTTTGGCGGTCAACCGGGTCAACTACAGTCAACTCTAGGTCAAACCAGGGTGCCCCTAAAATTCTAGGTCAAAACTAGGTCATTAAGCTAATAAACCCTCAAACTCGCCTCCTTGAGATACCGGGATACCCTCGGTATCCGATACCTCGACCTAAGCTATACGCCCCGTCTATACCCCATATAATATATACTAGCACGCATAAATCTATACTACTATATAATACGAAAAGCTGAGACTTTGCCGTGAAATATTTTGTTCCTAAAATACCCTTATCTATGTTTACTACTTAAAATTGTTCATTAAATTTAACATGGGTTAGGTAATTACGTGTGAAAATAATAATAAAGGGAATTGTTGTTTGCTCTTCCAAAAATGTAAAAAATTAAAAAGTTTTGCTCTTCGCAAGTAGTAAAAAAAAAGTTATTGTTTGCTCTTCCCAAATAGTATGAAATACGTGCAAGGCACATGCATATTTACTAGTATATATAACTATATATATAAAAGCATCTCTAATATCAAACCTAGGCTAAAACTTAATACCTTGCCCCGACGCTCTCAAGGTATTGAGATACTCAAGCCTTACCCCTTACTAACACTAGCTAGCTAACTAACTATCTATAATATATACTACTATATATATATATATATATATATATATATATATATATATATATACAACCTAGTGTATAGGTAAACACCTCAATACCTTACCCCCGATACCCAACTTATCTCAATACCTTGGTATCTCAAGGTATTGAGATACCTTACCCTCTAATTCTAGGTAACTTAGCTAGCTATCTATCTATATATATACTTATATATATACTACTATATGTAATATCAATATCAATATCAATATCAATATATATATATATATATATATATATATATATATATATATATATATATATATAATCTAGTAGAGGCAATACCTCAACCTTACCCCCGATACCCAACTTATCTCAATACCTTGGTATCTCAAGGTATTGAGATACCTTACCCTCTAATTCTGGATAACTAGCTAGCTATCTATAATATATACTTATATATATATATATATATATATATATATATATATATATATATATATATATATATATATATATATATATATATATATATATATATATATATATATATATATATAACCTAGTACATAGGCTACCTCAATGCCTTACCTCACTTTACCTCACTACCCTCCATACCTTGGTATCTCAAGGTATTGAGATACCTACCTTACTCCCCACTAACTAACTAGATAACTATCTATAAATACATATACCTAGCTATATAACTAAGCATATATATATATATATATATATATATATATATATATATATATATATATATATAACACCTATGAATACATACCTACATATCTATATATATATATATCTACACATACACATACACATATACATATATCCACACATATCATATGTTTGTATATCTATACTAATAACTATGTATCTATCTATCTCTCTATCTATGTATCTATCTATCTATCTATGTATCTATCTATATATATACATATATCTCTATCTATATGCATATATATATATATATATATACGTCAATACATATATACATATATCTATATAAAAGAAGGGGGAGGGGGGAAACTGGATCGAGCGCGCGCGCTGAAACCGCGCGCTGCCGCTGCCCTGCTGCTGCTGAGCGCAGCTGCTGCTACAGCGTGCTACCGCGGCGTGCTGCCGCTGCTGCCGTGGCGCTGCTGCGCCTGAGCGTAGCTGCTGCTGCGTGCTGCCGCGGCGCTACCGCGGCACGCTGCCGCGACGCTGCTGCTGCCGCGCTCCGCGGCGCTGTTGCTGCGCTCCGCGGCGCCACCAGCGCCTGCTGCTGCTGTGCTCGCTCTACGCTGCTGCGGCGCTTGCAGCTCCTCCAAGTCGAAATGACCGTTCGGTTATTTCGACGAATACGTGGTGTGCGGTTCGCAAAACCTCCTGAAACGCACACCAAACCTACTCGGAATCGGCCCAAAATTTATCCACGGGTTCTAAACGATATCTAGATCCTAGAAAAAATGCTAACTCGTCGATTCTAGGCCCGTGACAAAAACGTGCACGCACATAGAACCGGCGACGACGAAAACCCCAAAAATGCCCGAAACGCCCATTTCTCCGCGACACGACTTCACGTGTCCGAACGAAGACATGCACTAACCCTCAAGACACCCGACAACGTCTACCTAGGTCCGTCTAACCTAGGATATCACCCAAAATTGGGCCAATCTCGGATTCCACCCGAAATTGATATAAAACCTAGTGTTAAAGTCTCTAAACACAACCAAACTAGTTCCAACTTCCTCCCACGGGTAGCCCTAAGGTCTAGGAAGGTTCTAAACTATTAACTATACTATATAAGAGTAATTACAAGGGGAAAAATCAAGGTTTACCTCTTGGGAGTTGGAATCCCAAGCCAAAGTCTCCAAAACTCTCCAAATCTACCACACCAAGCTCCAAGCTTCCAATCCAAGCTCCAACACCAAATCTAAGCTCTACCCACCTAGGTTAGGGAAAAGAAAAGGGTTAGGGTTTACATAGATGGAAGAAAATAGAAGAAGGAAGAGAAAGAAGAGGGAAAAACTTACTTGGAATGAGAATTTGGAAGAAGAAAGAAGAAGAAAGGAGTGGAGAAGAAGAAGAAGAAGAAGAAGGAATGAAGAAGAGGGGGGAGGAGCTGCTATTTTGATCGGCCAAGGAGGATTAGGGAATAGGTTTAGGGTTGGGTTTGGTGAAATGACTAAAAAGCCCCTAATTTAAGTCATCCTAATTGAGATTTGGGTTTGGGGTTCCAAATGCACTCAAATAAAATCCTAATCACTCCAACTAGCTAAAATAAAATATAATAAATATTCTAAACCCAAAAATAGGTCTCACAAGGGTGTTGCTTGGGTCGGACATGGGTCCACTAGGGTCTGACATGGGTCCAGGCTAGCCGAAACCCTAAAATAATCAATAAAAAATAATACAACCAATAATTAAATATTAATATAAATATTTATAATAAATACACAATTAACCAAATTAAAAAAAATATCCGGCCCTGTAAATAGGGTAGTGACAAGCGGATACGTCCTCCTGGTGCGCCTACATCGACACAGACTCCACCGACGTCACTACCTTTTCCATCGACATCGGTGTCGATTTCACGGGAGCAGTATGATCTGTTCTTATCCTTCATGTGTGTCGGTGGTCATCCTCCTACAGATCCGTAGTACTCCTAGTTAGGACCATTTTATTATTAATTGTTTGTGTTTCAGACATTATTTTTTGTATTCTTTAGGACGAGGCTTTTAATTTGCTGTATTCTTTGTATTCTTTAGGATGAGATTCAGTTTTTAATTTTAATGTTTTGTTTTCTTCAAATTTTATTATATTATTCATATTAAATATATGTTAATTTACCGGTGTTGAGTGTTCAACCCAAGGGGGTCGGCGAACCCAGTAAATTCAACGGAGGATTGCTCCGGGTCTATTTGTACAGATTATGAATTAATAAACTACAGGAATAATAGTTTGGAAATAATTAAGTATTCAATTTTTTATATTTTTTTACTGTATCATTAGCGACATTTTTAGCGACGTTTAGCGACGTTTAGTGACGTTTAGCCATGTCGCTAAATACATCACTAAATACATCGCTAATTACCTCGCTAAAACGTTGCTAAAGACGTCGCAAAAAACGTCGCTAAAGAAAGTCGCTGTCCGTCGTAATTTGCTGACATGGCTGTATTGCCATTTCATAGTAACGTCACTATAAACGTCCTTACGTACGTCGCTAATTTGTGACATAAAGTGACAAATATACACGTCGCTAATTAGCGACGTGGCGTCACTAAACGT
Source organism: Iris macrosiphon (assembly GCA_036927795.1). Lineage (NCBI taxonomy): Eukaryota > Viridiplantae > Streptophyta > Magnoliopsida > Asparagales > Iridaceae > Iris > Iris macrosiphon. The sequence continues at coordinate 41,881,856 of JAYESA010000002.1, forward strand.
CGCTAATCTAGCGACGCATTTACGTCGCTAGAAAACGTCGGCATAGCGACGTTTGGCGACGTTTTTCCTGTCAGCGACTAACTTAAAGGCGACTTCAGTAAAATATCGCTAATTACGTCACTAAAATTATTTAGCGACGTTTATTGATCATTTAGCGACGTTTCTTTAAGTCGCTAATTTGACTTATCCAGATGTCACTACCACATTCCAGAATAGGAGTATTTTGTCTTTTTATATATTATAAGTATTGTGTATATTTAATTTAAATAATTTTATGATATGTATATTTATATATATATTATTGTATAGTGTTCATTAATGTTTGAGTTAGTAGACTAGATCTAGATGCCCACTAGATGGAGCCCTGACCGAAATATAGTGTTATGGATTTAATTTGTAATTTTTGGGATTTATTATTTAGGGTTATAATTAATTATTGTAATTTTATTTAATTGTTGCGCCTTACCGTTACTTCGATATTTGGAGCGCTACCCTAGCTTTTGCCCTAGATATGTCCGTCTTTTATTCTAATCTTTGTGTAACTCATAAATATTTCCTCTTATGCTTCATTTTAGTCGCACAATATTCGTCGCGGACGCTTATTTTAAATTCTAAATAAATTCAACTTTGTATCCTTGTACGTTCCAATCAAAATTGGAGACACAATCTCGACCTATTTTGTGCAACCCAAATTATGATAATATTCTATTCTGAGTCTTTTACGTCTATGACACTTGTGTCCCACCTAATTTTAGCCTTATGTACTTCTAATTAATTTTAGAACACCTATTGCATTAATTTTAATTAAATTGATGTAAGGACCCAACTTGACCCAAAACTACACCCAACACCAAACCAAATCCCCATTTACACCCTCAAGTCTCATACTAAACACCAAACATCCTTTTCATCCAATACATCACACCAAACATGGGATTTTTCTACATTAAATCCCAAAACCCACTTTCTGTACAATTTTCCAATTGTTGGGGACTTAACTGCAAAATGCAATGATGTGTCACCATCCTATTGGTCAAGACCCATGAAGAAATCAACCTCTCCCCTTTGACCGTTCAACCCTTTCCCTCTCTCATCTTATGTTTATGTATTTTTCCTCCATGTCTAATCTAGGCCATCCATTTAAAATGTAGCCATCTACACCACACACCCATATATATATATATATATATATATATATATATATATATAATCCCTCATAACCCCTCTCCCAATGCAAACCCCATCCCCATGTGTATTTGGCCGGCCCTAAACCCAAGGCTACCATCATCATTATCCCCCATATGCAAAATACCTCCCCATTAATTTTCTTCATCACCTCCACCATCAAAACTCCAAAAACACCTAAAACATAAAAACCTAACCAACCCGGCCATCTCTTTCGGCCCAACTCCAGCCTCTTCTCCGACCCTCCACCAGAGCCATCTCCTTCCAACCGCCGGACCCGACTTTACACCAACCCGCCCGAGCCTTCCCTCGACAGGACGACCTCGCCTTATCCTCCGTTCATCACTCCCTCCACAGTCCTCGAGTCCTCCATCGAGCAGCGGCTACTCAACCGATTGCTGCAACCGTCGACCTGAGCCGCCCGACTGTCTGGAAGCCGCTGAAACACTCCCATCGACTGCACCACAACCGCCTGCTCGACTCCGGTGATCCCCCACAGCGCCCACGTCGGTCGGCCACTGCTCCCAGCCACCACTACCGTTCGACTCGAGCAGTCACCTGAGACTCCCAACCACCCATCTCCATCCTCCGTCGACTCTCCATCACCTCTCCTCCCTGTCGATCCCTCGCTTGAGCAACTCCGGCCAACCTCCATTAACATCGCCATGACCTCCCAGTCAGTCCCCGTCGACCACCGTTTCCTGTCCAACCCGACGACAGCCCAGCCTCGCCGAGCCCTCCACTCCGGCCATCCCTGGTTCCCAATCATCAACACCATCACCATTATCATCGTCGTCAACATCGTCATCGTCATCAACATCATCACCTTAACCATCATCATCGTTATCGACGTCATCGTCATCGTTGACATGTCCCACCTCGCCGGAGACGAACCACAATAGCCTCCCTCGACCCCGTGTACGTGCAGGTTCGTTCCTGCCCTCCTTCATGATTTTGTACGTATGTGTATGTATTCATTTAGTATATGTTTAGTATGTATATAATTGGTATATATATATTGTAGGTAATTTAATGTTAAATGATAGTTAAGACTATATATATATTTTTAGATGCACTAGGTGACCCTAGTGTAATTATGGATATCCCGTAGCTACATTGACCATGTGACCCTGAGTGATTGTAAGTGTCTGCCTTGTGTACACTGATGTACTGGCAAGACATGTATAGTTTGACTGTCTGATTGCACAGCAATAACAGACGTGACACCCGCGCAATTAGACGCGCACTTGACCCTAGTTGATCAGTGTCATACCTAGAGTAGCCCCCGAGTTCAATGTATTTATGATTGTGTGTATGTTAGTATGATGTCTGATACAATATTGTATTATTAAATAATGTCTATAGGATTGTTGGATTGTTCAGACATGACTTCGGAATCAGAACATTATTGTTGCCAGCAGCAGGACCCCCAGGCGAGTATATTCTCTGACAGTTTTCATTATGTTGATTATCTCTATAATTTTAGTTGTGTAGCATACATGATTCTGACACTATATATACACGAGTTGGCATTATCGAGACCTGTCATGAGAAGTCGTGATTGGAATCCATCGTGCTAGCTGTCACAACCCGCACCCGGTATAGGGGTACGAGAGCGTGGGTATGTCCAGCCTATGCCGCAGCATCGGCGGTAGAATGCTGTCTAGGTCATGATACTATCTAATCAATCTCACATGGATATCCAACTCCATACGGAGACACGGATAATCACAATATAATATGAACAACATACTCAATCACATAACTACAGCACGAAAAGATCTCGAAGAAATAAGATAAAATGCAACACAAGTCTAAATAGAAATAATCTAACTCAATATTATAATCCAAGTCTCAACAAGTATGCCGGAGACAAATCCAGTACCAAAAATAATCTGCTAAAAGAACTAACTAGATAACCAGTGATTTCGGCTAAACCTCCCTGAATCATAACTGAACTACCAAGTCCAAGACTGCAGCTACTCACCCTATGGTCCATAAATGTCGGACACCAGTTCCTCTAAGGCATAGTCTGGAAAATATTTTCCAGTCAGGAAGGAGCAAAGTACATCTCAAATAACATTTCCATTTAATTGATAAGGGCTATAAACAATAAACAGATAATGCTATATACTGAGAGAAGACAGTGAATAAATACAATGGCAAAATAAAAAGACAGGCAATGTAAAGAGACAGGCAATATAGACAATATAAAACAGTCAATGCATATATGAAATGAAGAGAATGAGTTACAATATCATATACGGTGATGTAGTATATGATCTAAAGTAGAGAACTGTAACTATTATAAGTATTTAAAATATCAGTCTATCATGTGATCGGCTTGGGACAAGATCAGGCTGGTTACATATGATTAGCTATGATTCATGTAAGGTCAGGCTAACCATTTGGTTAGCTATGATGCTAGTAGTGGTCAGGCTAATCATATATAACAGCTATGAGGCATGTAATGGTCAGGCCGCACCCGACGTGAGATGTGGGATGAGCTATGATGCATGTAGAGTTGGGTATGATCACATAATCTACTATTATTTCCCCCGCCCCCAACTAGTACAATGGATCTAATCACGACATGTCACGATACACGAGCAATATCCAATATATCATGTACAGGGTCTAAATATCAATGTCGTGTACAATATCAATACGATAATCAATGTAACATCTCATGATTGCAGATCGAATCTATATACTAGTCCGTGTAGCACAGTGTCAAGAATCAGATGTAATATTTCTAGATACTGGAAATATAGATATTATCAAATAATTGGAAAATTTTTCAGAGAATGTACTCGCCTTGGGTCCAAAGCTGGTAACACCAATGTCCTGTTCCAGAGTATCGTCTGGATGATCCAACAGTCCTATAGACATATCATAAAATATAATATCGCATCAGATATTTCACTAGCACCCAATAAAAATGCACTAAACTCAGGACTACGCTAGGTATGACACTGGTCAACTAGGGTCAAGTGTGCGTCAAATTGCATGGGTATCGTGTCTGCAATGTTGTGTAAGTCAGACAGTCAAAGATACGGATCTCGCCAGTACGTCGATGTACATATGGAAGTCTGCTAACATGCTACGTGGTCATACTTGGGTCATCTAGTAGATAGACACATAAAACATATTATATATATTATTAACTAGCATTAATACTTACAATATATATACACCAAATTAAATACATATACAATATATGTATACCAATTAATTACATATATAATATATATTAGTTGAACAATATATATATACATCATATTGAATAATGTACACATACTAAATATATGTACATAATACACTATACCAATTGAACAATACTCATATATATATATATATATATATATATATATATGTGTGTGTGTGTGTGTGTGTGTGTGTGTGTGTGTGTGTGTGTGTGATATATATATATATATATAGATATATAGGTATATATACATATGTGTTTATATATATATATATTTGCCTATATATATATATATATATATATATATATATATATATATATATATATATATATATATATATATATATATATATATATATATATATATATATATATATATATATATATATAGTTAGTTAGTAGTGTTAGAGAGGGGCAAGTTGGATATCTCAATACCTTGAGATATCAAGGTATCTCAATACCTTGAGATATTCAAGGTATTGGGTATCGGGACGAGGTTTTAGGCGTTAGCCTAGGAATGATATTAGTGTTAGATTTTTATGTATTGGTGTACATTTATATACGTGTTAGCATATGCATTAGTGGATTTATGCGGGGTGTATAGCTTAGGTTGAGGTATCGGATACCGAGGGTATCCCGGTATCTCAAGGAGGCGAGTTTGAGGGTTAACTAGCTTAATGAGCTAGTTTTGATCTAAAATTTTAGGGGCACCCTAGTTTAACCTAGAGTTGACCATAATTTCCCCCGTTGACCTCAAAAGTTATCGTTTGATCTAGTTTTGACCCAAAGTTGACTTTTTAGACCCCGGGTTGACTTTTTGACCCAAATTTCATCGGTTTGACCGGTTCGACCTAGAATAACCCTAGAATCTTATTTTTAGTTATTTTATACCAGTTTAACTCTTTAGAATCTCGTTTAACCTTGCTTATCACATGTCACGACCCGCATCCGGTATAGGGGCATTAGTGCGTGGGTACGTCCAGCCTACGCCGCAGCATCGGCGATAAAACGCTGTCTAGGTCACAATGCTATCTAATCATTCTCGCACGAGCATCCAACTCCATAAGGAGTCACATATAGCATAATATCATATGAACAATACTCAATCACATAGCTAAAGCACGATAAGATATCTAAGAAATAAATAAATCAAATTACAACACAAGCCTAAATAGAATAATATAACTCAACAATAATATCCAAGTCTCAATAAAGTTTGCCGGAGACAAATACGGTACCATAAACTGCTAATAAAAACTAACTAAATAGCTATTGATCCCGGCTAGACCTCCCGGAATCACACCTGGCTACAAGGTCCAAGTTAGCAACTACTCACCCTGTGGTCCATAAAATGTCGGACACCCGTCCTCTAAGGCGTAGTTTGGAAAAATATTTCCAGTCAGGATAGAGCAAAGTACATCTCTAACAACAGTTCTATATCAATGATATAAACTATGTAGCAGTAAATAGATAAAAATATACTAGATGCATATACATGTACAAGAGATATACAATAAAGAAAATACTGGAAATACTGTAAATAAATGCGGGAAGGAACAATATGTCAATGAAGAAGAATACTATGACTAAGTGTGTGAGTACTAGATTTAACATGTGATCGGCTTGGGAACTTGTACACGAGTACGGGCCTGGCTAGTCATACGTGCGATGTATGGCCAACACTAACATGAGAACAAGACTTGTACATGAAGGGTATGATCACATATCTACACTAAAATACTTCCCACCCCCGACTGGTATAGTAGATCCAACCATGGTACTCTATGGAACGGGATTCTCAAGGAAGGTAGCAAGTCTCCCCGAGAATCAGTGACTATACATGCATAAGATAAACAATAAAACAAGACTTGTACAAGATACACCATATACAAGGAATAATATCTCATAACGAGATCCGAATATACCAATCCGTGTAACCATCGTGTCAAGAAATATGGATATTTACACTAAATACAATGAACATAGAGAATATCATAGATAAGAAACTATCAGAGAATGTACTCGCATGTGGTCCTTTGCTGGTATGAATCAGAATCCAAGTCACAGTCCAAATAACCTATGTATTATAATTTTACCATGTCAAAATATAATTTATTTTAATTTATTTAATTCTGGAATAATTACTCTAAAATCTTATTTTAATCTTATTATTCTGATTTTTATGTCAAAACCTAATTTTGCCCAAAAGAACCTAATTTTTTATCAACTCGAGACTCATGGCACGCAAATCGAGGCGATCTGTTGACCGAAAAGTCAACCGACACAAACTCAAATTTCATGCATGAATTCCCGTATATTTCATCATTAAAAATATTCTAGAATTTATGTCTCGTCCGAATTCAAATTCGTTTGAGAATTATGATACATACTAATTTCGTATCGGGCACTGATGGTTAATTTCTAACCTAGAAGTTCTACAGAATTAACAGTATATAAATACTTCGAAATAAATTCCGGGAAAAATATATGTTAATGAAATCGACATTATCTTTCCGAAACTTTAAACGGTTCATGATTCTGTTTCCTGGTTCTCCCGAAATCATAAAAACATCGAAACACGTCTGTGTTTCGGACATGCTGTGCTCTACGAATTTTCTAGAATTTAATACTCATAATTTCGTAAAACAATTTATATAATACGAAATCTAACCTCAATATCATTCTAACGCAAGAAACTGGGCCTCGTTTAGAGTCCGGAGCTATGCGCAATGGCTTCTGGAAGATGAAGGAACCCTAGATGGCAATTCTCCAAAATCTCTCTCTCTAAAATAATGGGATAATTAGGGTTATTATAATATATATATATATATATATATATATATATATATATATATATATATATATATATATATATATATATATATATATATATATATAGAGAGAGAGAGAGAGAGAGAGAGAGAGAGAGATGTTGAGCGGCTGAATTTAAATTAATAGGGTGACACGTGTCATGATTTAATTGGATAGTTTTGGTTATATTATTTGTTTTTGATTTGCCTTTATCAAAATATTATTTAAGTCATTTTAAATCTAAATACCTCAAAATAAATATTAAAATTAATCATAAAAATATGAAAAAATTACAGAAAATAATTTTGAACTAAAAAACACTAGAAAAATACTTAGGACAATTTTATTTTCATAGGTTTTCTACTATAATTAGGAGAAGCTCTAAACATTAATTTTACCCATATAACTAAAAATAAATACTAAAATTATTCCAAAAATTCTGAAATAATTCCAGAAAATATGTAATAATATTATAATCCCTAGAAAATAATGTGGGTCCATTCTATATTTCTGGGATTGCATAATAAATTCTACAAGTCCTAAAAATTAGTTATTAGCCTAAATAACTCCCAATAAATACTAAAATACTCAGAAAATTTCCAAAAATTCTAGAAAATATATTTTATTATTTACAACCTAAAATAAAATTTTGAAATATTTTTAATTATGTTTGACCCTAAAATAAGTTCTTGAAAGTCCTAGAAAATTAGGCTACTAGTTTTTAATTAACTAAAAATTATGAAAAAATTCCACTAGCCCCAAATTAACCAAAAAATAACATTTAACCTAGAATTTCAGGATACAGAGGTTACAAGTCTACCCACCTAAAAAAAAATTTTGTCCTCAAAATTTAAAATCCTCAATTATTTTATTTATTTATTACCATCAAAATTAAATTCATCGCACCAAATAATCATGAAGTAAATCCACATTGTTGTTTCACAAAATTTTTAAAATATCATATTCCTGAAAATCCTCGAAATAAAAATCAAATTCTATTCTTATTACAATCTCCTTCAAAAATTTAAGTTAATAATTAAATACTCAAAAAATTAATATCCAATCCTCTAATTTAAATTCAATCGGTGTATATTTATAAAATCTAAAGTCCCATCCCAAAATTTGAATTCAAACACTAATCTATTAATGATTTACTCCTCTATTCTTTTTCCACACAACACTCATCAATGTAATACTTATAAAATCCTCAAATACCGCATTCAATTTACATCTTAAATTTATATCTTGCAGTCAAATAAATACAATGATAATCTTCTTAAATTCCTCATATTTTAATGACAGTTTTAATCATATCCTAATCTTCATAAAATTTATGATTTTAACAAATCGTCAATTCTGCCAAATTAAGTTCTCAACTCTTCATTAATGTTTATCCTCGAAATTTAAGGCACGTGGTCTCTCTTTGTCAAGTCATAACCTCTTCACTACTCTTCACTACGGTCAAACCCCCAACAATAAGAGTCTTAGAAAAAATCCTACCTACAGTCATACAACATGCAATCTAGAAAAATATATGTATGCTTTATGGTCTATTTTGTCATGGTATTGCAGTCTCTGTCAGGATGTACTTACTAACTATATTCTAGCAAAAATCACTGATATAAGCTACGATACTAAGAAATCAATCAATTAAAAGACGAGAAAAGGAACATAGGGAAGGGATAACAAGACAGATAGATTGAAAATATTCCTAGTTGTAATTGAGTATCCGTTCTCATCCTAGTATGCTATATCATAGATCCTATCGCAGGCATGCAGTAGTACAACTAAGTTGTCGCACTACCACGATATCGCACAACTTGCGAAGTCTGACCTGCATGGGCCGCCACTAAAAATGTGTCATGACCCGCACCCGGTATAGGGCATGAGTGTGTGGGTACGTCCAGCCTACGCCGCAGCATCGGCGGTAGAACGCTGTCTAGGTCACAATGATATCTAATCATTCTCACACGAGCATCCAACTCCATAAGGAGTCACAAATAGCACAATATCATATGAACAATACTCAATCACATAGCTAAAGCACGATAAGATATCTAAGAAATAAATAAACCAAATTACAACAAAAGCCTAAGTAGAATAATCCAACTCAACAAGAATATCCAAGTCTCAACAAAGTATGCCGGAGACAAATTCGGTACCATAAACTGCTAATAAAAACTAACTAAATAGCTATTGATCCCGGCTAGACCTCCCGGAATCATACCTGGCTACAAGGTCCAAGTTAGCAACTACTCACCCTGTGGTCCATAAAATGTCGGACACCCGTCCTCTAAGGCGTAGTCTGGAAAACTATTTCCAGTCAGGATGGAGAAAAGTACATCTCTAATAGCAGTTCTATATCAATGATATAAACTATGTAGCAGTAAATAGATAGAAATATACAAGATGCATATACATGTACAAGAGATATACAATAAAGGAAATACTGTAAATAAATGCGGAAAGGAACAATATATCAATGAAGAAGAATACTATGACTAAGTGTGTGAGTACTAGCTTTAACATATGATCGGCTTAGGAACTTGTACACGAGTACGGGCCTGGCTAGTCATATGTGCGGTGTATGGCCAACACTAACATGAAAACAAGACTTGTACATGAAGGGTGTGATCACATATCTACACTAAAATACTCTCCACCCCCGACTGGTATAGTAGATCCAACCATGGTATGTTATGGCACGGTATTCTATAGAAAGGTATCAAGTCTCCCCGAGAATCAGTGTCTGTATATACACAAGATAAACAATAAAACAAGACTTGTACAAGATACACCATATACAAGGACTAACATCTCATGACGAGATCCGGATATACCAATCCGTGTAACCATCGTGTCAAGAAATATGGATATTTATACTAAATATAATGAACATAGAGAATATCATAGATAAGAAACTATCAGAGAATGTACTCGTCTGTGGTCCTTTGCTGGTATGAATCAGAATCCAAGTCACAGTCCAAATAACCTATGTATTACAATTTTACAATGTCAAAATATAATTTATTTTAATTTATTTAATTCTGGATTAATTACTCTAAAATATTATTTTAATCTTATTATTCTGATTTTTATATCAAAACCTAATTTTGCCCAAAAGAACCTAAATTTTTATTGACTCGAGACTCATGGCACGCAAATCGAGACGATCTGTTGACCGAAAAGTCAACCGACACAAACTCGACTTTCATGCATAATTTCTTATAGATTTCATCATCAAAAATATGCTAGAATTTATGGCTTGTCCGAATTTAAATTCGTTTGAGAATTATGACACATACTAATTTCGTATCGGGTACCGATGGTTAATTTCTAACCTAGAAGTTCTATAGTATTAACAGTATATAAATACTTCGAAATAAATTATGGGAAAAATATATGTCAATTATCTCGACATTATCTTTCCGAAACTTTAAACGGTTCTTGATTCTGATTCCTGGTTCTCCCGGAATCACGAAAACATCAAAATACGTCTATTTTTGGACATGCTGTGCTCTACGAATTTTCTAGAATTTAATACTCATAATTTCGTAAAATAATTTATATAATCCGAAAGCTAACCTCAATATCATTCTAACGCAAGAAACTGGGCCTCGTTTGGAGTACGAAGCTATGCACAATGGCTTCTGGAAGATGAAGGAACCCTAGATGGCAATTCTCCAAAATCTCTCTCTCTAAAATAATGGGATAATTAGGGTTATTATAATATATATATATATATATATATATATATATATATATATATATATATATATATATATATATATATATATATATATATATATATATATATATATAAAGATGTTGAGCGGCTGAATGAAAATTGATAGGGTGACACGTGTCATAATTTGATTGGATGGTTTTGGTTATATTATTTGTTTTTTATTTGCCTTTGTCAAAATATTATTTAAGTCGATTTAAATCTAAATAATTGAAAATAAATATTAAAATTAATCATAAAATCTAAAAAAATTACAAAAAATATATTTTGAACCCAAAAACCATAGAAAAATACTTGGGACAATTTATGTTCATAGATTTTCTACTATAATTAGGAGAAGCTCTAAACATTAGTTTTACCCATATAACTAAAAATAAATACTAAAATTATTCTAAAAATTCTGAAATAATTCCAGAAAATATATAATAATGTTATAAATCCTAGAAAATAACGTGGATCCATTCTATATTCTTGGGATTGCACAATAAATTCTACAAGTCCTAAAAATTAGTTATTAACCTAACAATAAATACTAAAAATACTCAAAAAAATTCCAAAAATTCTAGAAAATATATTTTATTATTTAGAACCTAAAATAAAATTTTGGAATATTTTTAATTATGTTTGACCCTAAAATAAGTTCTTGAAAGTCCTAAGAAATTAGGGTTACTAGTTTTTAATTAACTAAAAATTATTCCACTAGCCCCAAATTAACCTAAAAATAACATTTAACCTAGAATTTCAGGATACAGAGGTTACATCACAATAGGTTCTTACGATGCCAGTCCGGATCTCGATCCTCACCAGTTGCTCATGACATAGGCGAGTACCTACCTCTGATCGTTTCTATTTCATGATAGCGTATATATCACCTGTTCTAGAACTATAATACTTGATTCTGATATATTATTTTACGAGCTGGTACTAGTTGGATCCCGTCATGAGATGTTATCCCCCTTACCGTGTTCAGCGTGTACTCTATCACGTGTATTTCATTATGTGCTTCGGGTATTGATTCTCATGTGCTATCATGTGCTTCGTGTGCTCTCGCCTTCATGTGCGCGAGTTATTTATCATATACGTAGCGAGTCATAGTTGGATCCAAGAGTATTAGTGGGGGAGGAGAGTAAAAGTTGGTTATGTGATCAAAGCCAAACAGTATTCATGTGTATGTCGGTTATGCAACTCACCCATAATGGAGTTATCGTAGATTATTCATGTGCAACCTAAGTCGATCACATAATGAACTTGGGCTCCAGGCACTTAGCTAGTATTCCTATTTTCTCACATGTAGTTACTTCTCTACTACTTGTATTGTTCTCCAGTTTTACATTGCAGTTACTTTATCTGTTCCACCTTGTACGTTCCAATCAAAATTGGAGACACAATCTCGACCTATTTTGTGCAACCCAAATTATGATAATATTCTATTCTGAGTCTTTTACGTCTATGACACTTGTGTCCCACCTAATTTTAGCCTTATGTACTTCTAATTAATTTTAGAACACCTATTGCATTAATTTTAATTAAATTGATGTAAGGACCCAACTTGACCCAAAACTACACCCAACACCAAACCAAATCCCCATTTACACCCTCAAGTCTCATACTAAACACCAAACATCCTTTTCATCCAATACATCACACCAAACATGGGGTTTTTCTACATTAAATCCCAAAACCCACTTTCTGTACAATTTTCCAATTATTGGGGACTTAACTGCAAAATGCAATGATGTGTCACCATCCTATTGGTCAAGACCCATGAAGAAATCAACCTCTCCCCTTTGACCGTTCAACCCTTTCCCTCTCTCATCTTTTGTTTATGTATTTTTCCTCCATGTCTAATCTAGGCCATCCATTTAAAATGTAGCCATCTACACCACACACCCATATACATATATATATATATATATATATATATATATATATATATATATATATATATATATATATATATATATATATAATCCCTCATAACCCCTCTCCCAATGCAAACCCCATCCCCATGTGTATTTGGCCGGCCCTAAACCCAAGGCTACCATCATCATTATCCCCCATATGCAAAATACCTCCCCATTAATTTTCTTCATCACCTCCACCATCAAAACTCCAAAAACACCTAAAACATAAAAACCTAACCAACCCGGCCATCTCTCTCGGCCCAACTCCAGCCTCTTCTCCGACCCTCCACCAGAGCCATCTCCTTCCAACCGCCGGACCCGACTTTACACCAACCCGCCCGAGCCTTCCCTCGACAGGACGACCTCGCCTTATCCTCCGTTCATCACTCCCTCCACAGTCCCCGAGTCCTCCATCGAGCAGCGGCTACTCAACCGATTGCTGCAACCGTCGACCTGAGCCGCCCGACTGTCTGGAAGCCGCTGAAACACTCCCATCGACTGCACCACAACCGCCTGCTCGACTCCGGTGATCCCCCACAGCGCCCACGTCGGTCGGCCACTGCTCCCAGCCACCACTACCGTTCGACTCGAGCAGTCACCTGAGACTCCCAACCACCCATCTCCATCCTCCGTCGACTCTCCATCACCTCTCCTCCCTGTCGATCCCTCGCTTGAGCAACTCCGGCCAACCTCCATTAACATCGCCATGACCTCCCAGTCAGTCCCCGTCGACCACCGTTTCCTGTCCAACCCGACGACAGCCCAGCCTCGTCGAGCCCTCCACTCCGGCCATCCCTGGTTCCCAATCATCAACACCATCACCATTATCATCGTCGTCAACATCGTCATCGTCATCAACATCATCACCTTAACCATCATCATCGTTATCGACGTTATCGTCATCGTCGACGTGTCCCACCTCGCCGGAGACGAACCACAGTAGCCTCCCTCGACCCCGTGTACGTGCAGGTTCGTTCCTGCCCTCCTTCATGATTTTGTACGTATGTGTATGTATTCATTTAGTATATGTTTAGTATGTATATAATTGGTATATATATATTATAGGTAATTTAATGTTAAATGATAGTTAAGACTATATATATATTTTTAGATGCACTAGGTGACCCTAGTGTAATTATGGATATTCCGTAGCTACATTGACCATGTGACCCTGAGTGATTGTAAGTGTCTGCCTTGTGTATACTGATGTACTGGCAAGACATGTATAGTTTGACTGTCTGATTGCACAGCAATAACAGACGTGACACCCGCGCAATTAGACGCGCACTTGACCCTAGTTGATCAGTGTCATACCTAGAGTAGCCCCCGAGTTTAATGTATTTATGATTGTGTGTATGTTAGTATGATGTCTGATACAATATTGTATTATTAAATAATGTCTATAGGATTGTTGGATTGTTCAGACATGACTTCGGAATCAGAACATTATTGTTGCCAGCAGCAGGACCCCCAGGCGAGTATATTCTCTGACAGTTTTCATTATGTTGATTATCTCTATAATTTTAGTTGTGTAGCATACATGATTCTGACACTATATATACACGAGTTGGCATTATCGAGACCTGTCATGAGAAGTCGTGATTGGAATCCATCGTGCTAGCTGTCACAACCCGCACCCGGTATAGGGGTACGAGAGCGTGGGTATGTCCAGCCTATGCCGCAGCATCGGCGGTAGAACGCTGTCTAGGTCATGATACTATCTAATCAATCTCACATGGATATCCAACTCCATACGGAGACACGGATAATCACAATATAATATGAACAACATACTCAATCACATAACTACAGCACGAAAAGATCTCGAAGAAATAAGATAAAATGCAACACAAGTCTAAATAGAAATAATCTAACTCAATATTATAATCCAAGTCTCAACAAGTATGCCGGAGACAAATCCAGTACCAAAAATAATCTGCTAAAAGAACTAACTAGATAACCAGTGATTTTGGCTAAACCTCCCTGAATCACAACTGAACTACCAAGTCCAAGACTGCAGCTACTCACCCTATGGTCCATAAATGTCGGACACCAGTTCCTCTAAGGCATAGTCTGGAAAATATTTTCCAGTCAGGAAGGAGCAAAGTACATCTCAAATAACATTTCCATTTAATTGATAAGGGCTATAAACAATAAACAGATAATGCTATATACTGAGAGAAGACAGTGAATAAATACAATGGCAAAATAAAGAGACAGGCAATGTAAAGAGACAGGCAATATAGACAATATAAAACAGTCAATGCATATATGAAATGAAGAGAATGAGTTACAATATCATATACGGTGATGTAGTATATGATCTAAAGTAGAGAACTGTAACTATTATAAGTGTTTAAAATATCAGTCTATCATGTGATCGGCTTGGGACAAGATCAGGCTGGTTACATATGATTAGCTATGATTCATGTAAGGTCAGGCTAACCATTTGGTTAGCTATGATGCTAGTAGTGGTCAGGCTAATCATATATAACAGCTATGAGGCATGTAATGGTCAGGCCGCACCCGACGTGAGATGTGGGATGAGCTATGATGCATGTAGAGTTGGGTATGATCACATAATCTACTATTATTTCCCCCGCCCCCAACTAGTACAATGGATCTAATCACGACATGTCACGATACACGAGCAATATCCAATATATCATGTACAGGGTCTAAATATCAATGTCGTGTACAATATCAATACGATAATCAATGTAACATCTCATGATTGCAGATCCAATCTATATACTAGTCCGTGTAGCACAGTGTCAAGAATCAGATGTAATATTTCTAGATACTGGAAATATAGATATTATCAAATAATTGGAAAATTTTCAGAGAATGTACTCGCCTTGGGTCCAAAAGCTGGTAACACCAATGTCCTGTTCAGAGTATCGTCTGGATGATCCAACAGTCCTATAGACATATCATAAAATATAATATCGCATCAGATATTTCACTAGCACCCAATAAAAATGCACTAAACTCAGGACTACGCTAGGTATGACACTGGTCAACTAGGGTCAAGTGTGCGTCAAATTGCATGGGTATCGTGTCTGCAATGTTGTGTAAGTCAGACAGTCAAAGATACGGGTCTCGCCAGTACGTCGAATGTACATATGGAAGTCTGCTAACATGCTACGTGGTCATACTTGGGTCATCTAGTAGATAGACACATAAAATATATTATATATTATTAACTAGCATTAATACTTACAATATATATACACCAAATTAAAAACATATACAATATATGTATACCAATTAATTATATATATAATATATATTAGTTGAACAATATATATATACATCATATTGAATAATGTACACATACTAAATATATGTACATAATACACTATACCAATTGAACAATACTCATATAATATATATTATATATATATATATATATATATATATATATATATATATATATATATATATATATATATATATACATCATATGTATGCCAATGATACATTTAAATATATCTAATAGTTTAAGAAAAAGCTATATATATATATGTACCATTATACATTTTATTAATTATATACTATATGAAAATAACCAATATATATATATATATATATATATGAATACATATATATTATTACGTATGAATACATATATACTATATGAAAATAACCAATATACATACATACATATATATATACATATATATTATTACGTATGAATACATATATACTATATGAAAATAACCAATATACATACATACATACATACATACATATATATATATATATATATATATATATATATATAATATGAATACATATATATTATTACGTATGAATACATATATACTATATGAAAATAACCAATATATATACATACATATATATATATATATATATATATATATATATATATATATATATATATATATATGAATACATATATATTATTACGTATGAATACATATATACTATATGAAAATAACCAATATACATACATACACGATGGGGAGGACCGTACCAACACACGACGACGGCGAAGACGTCGACGACGAGGTGGTGGTACTGCTGCTTCGGGTTGGCCGCCGGGGAGAGCTAGCCGGAGATGAGATGTTGGTCGGGGAGAGATGTTGGGATGAGCAGCCGGGGTAGGGGATGGAGTTGAAGTGGCAGCGCCGGAGATGAGCTCAGGGAAGGTGGTGATGATGGAGTGCAGCAGGAGAAGATGGAGGGGGAGTGGCCGGACCGATCGGGGGAGAGCTGAGCTATGGTGTTGGTGGTGGAGGCTCGTGTAGGGAGCTGAAGGTGGTGGTTCTAATGGCGGATTCGACGGGGAGGAGAACACGCCGGGGAAGGGAGGTGATGGCAAGGGGGAGTTGGCCTCGACGGAGGGTGGTGGTACTGCAGGATCTCGTCGGGGAAGACGAAGACGAGGATGGTGGTGATGGAGAGGAGGAGGCGGGGAAGAACGGCGAGGGGGAGGTCGTTCAGGCAATGTGGTTGGCCGCCGGGGTGTAGTCCGGCATGGTGGCGAGGTATGTAGCTCTTCGGGTTGTCGTAGTGGGACAGGATCGAGGCTGCTCCTGTGGGACTGTAGAGGGACGGTGGATCTTCGGAGTGCTGCGGGGATGATGTCGACGATGACAGGTGATGCTGGAGGGAGGCCGGCGGGGAGCTCGAACGGAGGTGCGGGAGGAGGATGAGCAGGGAGCTTGGCCGGAATGTGGAGCTCGTGGCAGCGCCGGGGTGTCGAGGTGGGCTCATAGCAGCGCCGGGGAGGGAAGTCGAGTGTAGGTGGTGGTGTGGAGTTGATGATGATGATGCTTCGGGTTGGCCGGGGTGAGTTGCAGTGTGACGAGTAGTGGTGGTGCGGGAAGTCGGTTCAGGAGAGGAGGAGGAGACGAGGATGGTCGGAGAACTGGAGCAACGGCCGGGGGAGGGGGCCATTTAATTAATAAGGGCTATAAACAATAAACAGATAATGCTATATACTGAGAGAAGACAGTGAATAAATGCAATGGCAAAATAAAGAGACATGCAATGTAAAGAGACAGGCAATATAGACAATATGAAACAGTCAATACATATATGAAAGAAACGAAGAGAATGAGGTACAATATCATATACGGTGATGTAGTATATGATCTAAAGTAGAGAACTATAACTATTATAAGTGTTTGGAATATCAGTCTATCATGTGATCGGCTTGGGACAAGATCATGCTGGTTACATATGATTAGCTATGATTCATGTCAGGTCAGGCTAACCATTTGGTTAGCTATAATGCTAGTAGTGGTCAGGCTAATCATATATAATAACTATGAGGCATGTAATGGTCAGGCCGCACCCGACGTGAGATGTGGGATGAGCTATGATGCATGTAGAGTTGGGTATGATGACATAATCTACTAATATTTCCCCCGCCCCTAACTAGTACAATGGATCTAATCACGACACGTCACGATACACGAGCAATATCCAATATATCATGTACAAGGGTCTAAATATCAATGTCAGGAAGGAGCAAAGTATATCTCAAATAATATTTCCATTTAATTGATAAGGGCTATAAACAATAAACAGATAATGCTATATACTGAGAGAAGACAGTGAATAGATGCAATGGCAAAATAAAGAAACAGGCAATGTAAAGAGACAGGCAATATAGACAATATGAAACAGTCAATGCATATATAAAAATGAAGAGAATGAAGTACAATATCATATACGGTGATGTAGTATATGATCTAAAGTAGAGAACTGTAACTATTATAAGTGTTTGGAATATCAATCTATCATGTGATCGACTTGGGACAAGATCAGGCTGGTTACATATGATTAGCTATAATTCATGTTAAGGTCAGGCTAACCATTTGGTTAGCTATGATGCTAGTAGTGGTCAGGCTAATCATATATAACAGCTATGAGGCATATAATGGTCAGGCCGCACCCGACGTGAGATGTGGGGTGAGCTATGATGCATGTAGAGTTGGGTATGATCACATAATCTACTAATATTTCCCCCGCCCCCCAACTAGTACAATGGATCTAATCACGACACGTCACGATATACGAGCAATATCCAATATATCATGTACAGGGTCTAAATATCAATGTCGTGTACAATGTCAATACGATAATCAATATAACATCTCATGATTGCAGATCCAATCTATATACTAGTCTGTGTAGCACAGTGTCAAGAATCAGATGTAACATTTCTAGATACTGGAATAATAGATATTATCAAATAATTAGAAAAATTATCAGAGAATATACTCGCCTTGGTCCTAAGCTGGTAACACCAATGTCCTGTTCCAGAGTATCGTCTGGATGATCAAACAGTCCTATAGATATATCATAAAATATAATATCGCATCAGACATTTTACTAGCACCCAATAAAAATGCACTGAACTCAAGGACTACGCTAGGTATGACACTGGCCAACTAGGGTCAAGTGTGCATCAAATTACACGGGTATCGTGTCTGCAATGTTGTGTAAGTCAGACAGTCAAAGATACGAGTCTCGCCAGTACGTCGATGTACATATGGCAGTCTGCTAACATGCTACGTGGTCATACTTGGGTCATCTAGTAGATAGACACATAAAACATATTATATATATTATTAACTAGCATTAATACTTACAATATATATACACCAAATTAAATACATATACAATATATGTATACCAATTAATTACATATATAATATATATATTAGTTTGAACAATATATATATACATCATATTGAATAATGTACACATACTAAATATATGTACATAATACACTATACCAATTGAACAATACTCATATAATATATATATATATATATATATATATATATATATATATATATATATATATATATATATATATATATATATATACATCATATGTATGCCAACGATACATTTAAATATATCTATTAGTTTGAGAAAAAAGCTATATATATATGTACCATTATACATTTTATTAATTATATACTATATGAAAATAACCAATGTACACACACACACACACACACACATATATATATATATATATAAATATATATGAATACATATATATTATTACGTATGAATACATATATACTATATGAAAATAACCAATATACATACATACATATATATATATATATACATACATATATATATATACATACATATATATATATATATATATATATATATATATATATATATATATATATATATATATATATATATGTATGTATGTATGTATGTATGTATGTATGTATGTATGTATGTATGTATGTATGTATGTATATTGGTTAATTTCATATAATATATATGTATTCATACGTAATAATATATATGTATTAATATATATATATGTATGTATATTGGTTATTTTCATATAGTATATATGTATTCATACGTAATAATATATATATATATATATATATATATATATATATATATATATATATATATATATATGAATACATATATATTATTACGTATGAATACATATATACTATATGAAAATAACCAATATACATACATACACGAGGGGGAGGACCGTACCTACACACGACGACGGCGAAGACGTCGACGACGAGGTGGTGGTATTGCTGCTTCGGGTTGGCCGCCGGGGAGAGCTGGCCGGAGATGAGATTGGTCGGGGAGAGATGTCGGGATGAGCAGCGGGGGTAGGGGATGGAGTTGAAGTGGCAGCGCCGGAGATGAGCTCATGGAAGATGGTGATGATGGAGTGCAGCAGGAGAAGATGGAGGGGGAGTGGCCGGACCGATCGGGGGAGAGCTGAGCTATGGTGATGGTGGTGGAGGCTCGTGTAGGGAGCTGAAGGTGGTGGTTCTAAGGGCGGATTCGACGGGGAGGAGAACACGCCGGGGAAGGGAGGTGATGGCAAGGGGGAGTTGGCCTCGACGGAGGGTGGTGGTATTGCAGGATCTCGTCGGGGAAGATGAAGACGAGGATGGTGGTGATGGAGAGGAGGAGGCGGGGAAGAACGATGAGGGGGAGGTCATTCAGGCAATGTGGTTGGCCGCCGGGGTGTAGTCCGACACGATGGCGAGGTGTGGAGCTCTTCGGGTCATCGTAGTGGGACAGGATCGAGGCTGCTCCGGCGGGACTGTAGAGGGACGGTGGAGCTTCGGGTGCTGCGGGGATGATGTCGACGATGACGGGTGATGCTGGAGGGAGGTCGGCGGGGAGCTCGAACGGAGGTGCGGGAGGAGGATGAGCAGGGAGCTTGGCCGGAATGTGGAGCTCGTGGCAGCGCCGGGGTGTCGAGGTAGGCTCGTAGCAGCGCCGGGGAGGGAAGTTGAGTGTAGGTGGTGGTGTGGAGTTGATGATGATGATGCTTCGGGTTGGCCGGGGTGAGTTGCAGTGTGACGAGTAGTGGTGGTGCGGGGAGTCGGTTCAGGAGCGGAGGAGGAGACGAGGATGGTCGGAGAACTGGAGCAGCGGCCGGGGGAGGGGGCCGGTCGGGCTAGGTGATAGGGGTGGGGATGGTTTATTCCTTTCTTTTTAAAAGAAAGAGGAGAAGAAGAAGTGGAGAGGAAAAAGAAGAAGAAGAGAAAGGGAGAAGAAAATTTTGGTTGGCTGTGAGTGTAGGGAGGGAGGAGGAGAGAGAGAGAGGGTGAGGTTTTCAAGGCTCCTTGAAATTAAGGCTGCATTGAGAAGTGGGGAGAAAGAGACACTTTATAGGAGAGGTGATGGGAGGTGTGTGGTGATGATGAGTCCCATTTTGAATGGGTGGCCAGGATTCGTCATGGAGAAAAATTTTCATGTAAGGAGGGGGTTGGTTGACTAGTCAAATATTAGGGCTCTCCATTTGGTTTGAACCAATGGAGTGTTGACACCTAATACAATATTTGCAAATAAGCCCCCTTAAATTTGGATATTTGCACAGACACATGAAATAATAAAAAATTGGTAGGCAATTTAGGTATTTGGTATTTTGTAGGGTGAGGGGGTTGTGTGTGTTTGTATGGGCTTAAAGAATGGGGTATTTGGATTAGATTGGGTTAAAACGGGATTAGTCAAAGTTGCTATCCCCAATTTAATTAGAAATAAATGCAAGCGGTGTTCTAAAATTAATTAGGAGTACATGGGGCCAAAATTTGGTTAGGAAATGAATATCATTAGTGAAGAAAACTTAAAACAAAATATTACCCTAATTTGAGTTGCACAAAAAATGGGTCGAGATTGTCTCCATTTTTGATTGGAACGCACAACGATACAAAGTCAGATTTTATTTAGAAATTAAATAAATGTCCGCGACGAATATTGTGCGGCTAAAATAAAGCACAAGAGAGCATAATTACGAGTTATAAAAAGGTCAGAATGGAAGGTGGGCATGTCTAGGGCAAGGTTGTGAAATTCGTTGGAAGGCAAAAGCTAGGGTAGTGCTCCAAATATCGAAGCAACGGTAAGGCGCAACAATTAAATAAAATTACGGTAATTAATCACTATCCCAAATAATTAAATTCTAATTAATACAAATTAATACACAACCCTATAATTCGGTCAGGTGTTCATCTAGTGGGCTTCTAGGTCAAGTCTACCAGCTCAACATTAATGAACACTGTATATATAATATTATAAATACACATCTCATGCAATTATTTAAATTAAATACATGCAATATTAAATATATATAAAAAGTTAAAAATACCCCTATTTTTAGAACGTGGTAGTGACAAGTCTACCCTCCTTAAAAGAATTTCGTCCTCGAAATTCAAGATCCTCAATAGCAGTATTTACCCGTTATATTACCTTCCATCAAAATTTAAAACCCACATAATCAACCCACATTGTCATTTCAATATTTTTCAAAATTCCGTAATTATTGGATTCCTGAAAATCCTCAAATTTAAAAATTTCAAATTCAATTCTTATCACAATCTCCTCCGAAATCTTAAGTTCATATCTAAATACTCAAAATTGATATCCAATCCTCTAATTTAAACTCAATCAATGCACACTTTTATAAATTGAGAAATCCCATCTAAAAATACTAATCCATGAATCCAATCGATGTATATTTATAAAATTTAAAAAAAATCTCGTCCAAAAGTTTGTGTTCAAACACTAAACCATTAATCATCTTACTTCTCGAACCATGGGTAAATCACTAAATACAAAATTCACTATCCAATCCTTTGATTGAAAATCCAGTCAATGCACGTTTATAAAAAAATTTAAAAGTCTTATCCCAAAATTGGAATTCAACGCTAATCCATTAATGATTTTATTCCTTGATTTCCCTTTTCCTCAAAATAGTCAACAATGCGACACTTATGGAATCTTCAAATACAACATTCATAATATAAAATTTTAAATTCATATCTTGCAATCAAATAGATATAATGATAATCTCCCAGATTTTCTCTAATTTTAATAACCAATTTAATCATATCATAATCTTCCTAAAATTAATAATCATCAATTATGACATGTTAATTTCTTAACTCTTCATTTAAATTAATGTTTATCCTTGAATTTTTAATGATAATTTCAATCATATCTCGATCTTCATAAAATCAATGATCCATCAATTTTTGCTATATTAACTCCTTAATGCTTTTCCTCAAATTTTAATCATCTTGTCTCTTTTTGTCGAATCATAACCCTTTCATTAATTCCTTTACTACGGTCAACTCTCTACAATCAAAGTCTAAGAGAATCCTACCTATAGTCATACAACACGCAATACAACACACAATATAAATAAAATATGCAATCTAGATGAAACGCGCATGGTCATAGTCTCTTTTGTCATGGTATTACAGTCTCTGTCGGGGTTTACTACTAACCATATCCTAGCAAGAAAATCTTTGATACAAGTTACGGTACTAAAGAATAAATCAATCAATCAACAGACGGAAAAGGAACAGAAGGAAAGATCAGAGCAAACTCTTCTAACCCATTACTTGGGTATCTTCATCCTCTAATATACACTTAACTCTGGCACATTCACTAACTAACTCCTATCCTTGTATACTGGTACCCATATCAACTAATCATTAGTCCACAACATCCATGAATACATCCTCATTGCAAACACCTGTCTATTAATACCAAAATTTGATACCAAGGACCTCTAACACAATCATAGGTCATTGATGCATTCAAAGTTTGATACTCCTATCCCTTTAGGTACCTCTGTTCTACTACAAGTATACCCACTGCTAGTTCTCTTTTCTACTACAATTGTTCATACTAGTTGTTCTTATCATTCAAGTGCACACCAAGTGCAACACACCATACTAAGTATTGTTCTCCCTAATACAACTCTAGGTGGACACCCAAGTCTGTTTGTAGTGCCATCTCAATCATGCCCAAGTCAACAGATCCTCACGTATGCACTTCATCCTCTCATATACTAATATATATTTCTTACCCACCATAAAATTAATTCTCAAATAAAATCATCAAAATTTTACTTCTCGAACGATTTAAAGTAAGAGGCATATACTTTCTCAAAAGTCAAATACTCAATATCGAAACAAAATTTTAATCACTTCTAAAATCTTTATAGCTTGACTATGTTTATTGAATCAAATTTAGAATCCTCAAAATTTAATAACATAGAATCTCAACTCCTCAAAATTCTTAAAAATTGAAATTTATTTCCACTCTTCAATTTTAAATCCACAAATATACATATAAATGCTCACGGTCTCTAATACTCAAGGTGCACTCAAATACACCCATTGTCTACAACTCTCAATTGTGTACTAAAATTGTACTGCCCGAATCACTTGCACTATTACTTCTAAATGATCAAAGTTATCATCACACGTATTTTCTCCAACAAGTTTCTATCTATATTAACTGATATACTAAATTAACATTACCATACAAGGCACTTACTATTAGCACCTTGCTCAACTAATCCTTGATATAGAATCATTAGTACCCTTGGTATGATAACACTAGCTCATTATTGGATCATCTCATCAAACTTATCAGAACTCACAATTACTTGCTCCTTCTATAACACCCATGTTTCACTTTACTCTCATGGGTAAGTATATGGTTCCTCATCTCGATTGATGTATATGTATTTTCCTCTAATCTTTTACAGCCTGTTAAACTAGTCTGTGATACGCTTCACCACTTTCATTACCAATCTTGATATTTCTCTACTCATGACATCTCATTATAACTCTTTATGCGTATACATTTTTTTATTTTTAACACACCCGGTATCAATCATCAAATTGAACATCATGCTCCATTAATCCTTAACATAATTCCTTGATACTTAATTATTTACATAGATCATCCAATTACAAAATCATGATTATCTAGGACGGGTATGCTGGCTCTGATACTAACTCTTGGAATCATCACTGATACTCTTTTCTCCTTCTATCTATAGTGCCAATCTAACTATAACACCTATCATAGAACTATTGCTACAAGGCACTACGCTATGGGTTAACTCTAGATTAATGCCTACTGCTCACATTTCCAACTAGGAAACACTTACAAACTCACAAGCAACACTTAGTCAATACTAATACTCAAGACACAAACATAATTATAAGTCACTAATTATCATACTTAACAAGGAATCCTCAAAGAAAGTTGAGGACTGAAGGTATTTCTACTGCTAGCAAACAAAAGAAATGATGGAATAAAGTCCTGTAATAACAGAAATAGATAAGTGTTGAGATGATACTTTAAGAACCGATTTAAGATACAACCTGATAATCATACACGTCTATCAAAAATTATGACACTTAGAATCCTCGTCACGCTAGTAAGCATAGGTGCGATAAACGACATATTCCGTAACTAAGGTATGCAACTCTATAATCATGTCATCAAGAATCTTTGCCACTCCAACCGGTATGGCTGCGAGAGACTCTAAATTTCATAACTAAAGTATGTACATCCAAGTTAGGTTCCTACGTTCTCGTCACGACAGCTAATATGGCTGCGATAAACTCTAGGTTCCATAACCAAAGTGGATGTTTTACCTTCTCACTGTCCTTATCAATATATGTCATCAGATGATACCGTAAATTTTAGCCAGTAAAATTCATCTCGATAAGAAATCAACTCAACAATGATACCAAGAATTTAAATTTAACAACTAGTCAACAAGAATCAAACTCAATATCAATAAGCGAGAACAGACAAAAACAAGGGGAAAGGAATTTAAATTGGAAATTGTAATAAGATTCTCAAGGGGTCGTCCCAGGAATCTTTCAAGAATTTTGTGATTGAGTATCCTCTCTCATCCTAGTATCCTATGTCCTATATTCTATAGCAGGCACGCAGTAGTACAACTATGACGTCGCACTACCACGATATCGCACAACTTGCAAAGTCTGACCTGCATGGGCCACCACTAAAAATGTGTCACGACCCGCACCTGGTATAGGGGCATGAGAGCGTGGGTACGTCCAGCCTACGCCGCAACATCGGCGGTAGAACGCTGTCTAGGTCATGATACTATCTAACCAATCTCACATGGATATCCAACTCCATATGGAGACACGGATAATCACAATATAATATGAACAACATACTCAATCACATAACTACAGCACGATAAGATCTCGAAGAAATAAGATAAAATGTAACACAAGTCTAAATAGAAATAATCTAACTCAATATTATAATCCAAGTCTCAATAAGTATGCCGGAGACAAATCCGGTACCAACAATAATCTGCTAAAAGAACTAACTAGATAACTAGTGATTTCGGCTAAACCTCCCGGAATCACAACTGAACTACCAAGTCCAAGACTGCAGCTACTCTCCCCGTGGTCCATAAATGTTGGACACCAGTTCCTCTAAGGCATAGTCTGAAAAATATTTTCCAGTCAGGAAGGAGCAAAGTACATATCAAATAACATTTTCATTTAATTGATAAGGGCTATAAACAATAAACAGATAATGCTATATACTGAGAGAAGACAGTGAATAAATGCAATGGCAAAATAAAGAGACAAGCAATATAGACAATATGAAAAAGTCAATGCATATATGAAACAAAGAGAATGAGGTACAATATCATATACGGTGATGTAGTATATGATCTAAAGTAGAGAACTGTAACTATTCTAAGTGTTTGGAATATCAGTCTATCATGTGATCGGCTTGGAACAAGATCAGGCTGGTTATATATGATTAGCTATGATTCATGTAAGGTCAGGCTAACCATTTGGTTAGCTATAATGCTAGTAGTGGTCAGGCTAATCATATATAACAGCTATGAGGCATGTAATGGTCAGGTCGCACCCGATATGAGATGTAGGGTGAGCTATGATGCATATAGAGTTGGGTATGATCACATAATCTACTAATATTCCCTCCGCCCCCAACTAGTACAGTGGATCCAATCACGACACGTCACGATGCACGAGCAATATCCAATATATCATGTACAGGGTCTAAATATCAATGTCGTGTACAATATCGATACGATAATCAATGTAACATCTCATGATTGCAGATCCAATCTATATACTAGTCCATGTAGCACAGTGTCAAGAATCAGATGTAACATTTCTAGATACTGGAATTATAGATATTATCAAATAATTGGAAAAATTATCAGAGAATGTACTCGTCTTGGGTCCTTAGCTGGTAACACCAATGCCCTGTTCTAGAGTATCGTCTGGATGATCCAACAGTCCTATAAACATATCATAAAATATAATATCGCATCAGATATTTTACTAGCACCCAATAAAAATGCACTAAACTCAGGACTACGCTAGGTATGACACTGGCCAACTAGGGTCAAGTGTGCGTCAAATTGCACGGGTATCGTGTCTGCAATGCTGTGCAAGTCAGACAGTCAAAGATACGGGTCTCGCTAGTACATCGATGTACATATGGCAGTCTGCTAACATGCTACGTGGTCATGCTTGGGTCATCTAGTAGATAGACACATAAAATATATTATATATATTATTAACTAGCATTAATCTTTACAATATATATACAACAAATTAAATACATATACAATATATGTAAACCAACTAATTACATATATAATATATATTAGTTGAACAATATATATATACATCATATTGAATAATGTACACATACTAAATATATGTACATAATACACTATACCAATTGAACAATACTCATATACAATATATCTACATATATATATATATATATATATATATATATATATATATATATATATATATATATATATATATATATATATATATATATATATATATATATATATATATATATATCTCTCTCTCTCTCTCTCTCTCTCTCTCTCTCTCTCTCTCTCTCTATATATATATATATATATATATATATATATATATATATATGTATATATATATATATATATATATATATATATATATATATACATCATTTGTATGCCAAAGATACATTTAAATATATCTATTAGTTTGAGAAAAAGCTATATATATATATGTACCATTATATATTTTATTAATTATATACTATATGATAATAATCAATATACATACATACATATATATATATATATATATATATATATATATATATATATATATATATATATATATATATATATATATATATATATATATATATATATATATATATATATATATATATATATATATATATATATATATATATATATATATATATATATGTATATTGGTTATTTTCATATAGTATATATATATATATATATATATATATATATATATATATATATATATATATATATATATATATATATATATATATATATATATATATATATATATATATATATATATATATATATATATATATATATATATATATAAATATATATATGAATATATATATATATATATGAATACATATATATATTATTACATATGAATACTTATATATATATTATTACGTATGAATACATATATACTATATGAAAATAACCAATATACATATACATATACATATACATATACATATACATATACATATACATATACATATACATATATATATATATATATATATATATATATATATATATATATATATATATATATATATATATATGAATACATATATATTATTAAGTATATATATATATATATATATATATATATATATATATATATATATATATATATATATATATATATATGAATACATATATATTATTACGTATGAATACATATATACTATATGAAAATAACCAATATACATACATACACGAGGGGGAGGACCGTACCTGGGCACGACGACGGCGAAGACGTCGACGAGGAGGTGGTGGTACTGCTGCTTCGGGTTGGCCACCGGGGAGAGCTGGCCGGAGAAGAGATGTTGGTCGGGGAGAGATGTCGGGATGAGCACCCTGGGTAGGGGCCTGAGTTGAAGTGGCAGCGCCGGAGATGAGCTCAGGGAAGGTGGTGATGATGGAGTGCAGCAGGAGAAGATGTAGGGGGAGTGGCCGGACCGGTCGGGGAGAGCTGAGCTATGATGATGGTGGTGGAGGCTCGTGTAGGGAGCTGAAGGTGGTGGTTCTAATGGCGGATTCGATGGGGAGGAGAACACGCCGGGGAAGGGAGGTGATGGCAAGGGGGAGTTGGCCTCGACGGAGGGTGGTGGTACTGCGGGATCTCGTCGGGGAAGATGAAGACGAGGATGGTGGTGATGGAGAGGAGGAGGCGGGGAAGAACGGCGAGGGGGAGGTCGTCCAGGCAATGTGGTTGGTCGCCGGGGTGTAGTCCGGCACGATGGCGAGGTGGGGAGCTCCGGGCGGAGGACGAGGAGGTCGGGTCGTCGCAGTGGTACGAGATTGAGGCTGTTCCGACGGGACTGCAGAGGGACGGTGGAGCTTCGGGTGCTGCGGGGATGATGTCGATGATGACGGGTGATGTTGGAGGAAGGCCGGCGGGGAGCTCGAACGGAGATGCGAAAGAAGGATGAGCAGGGAGCTTGGCCGCAATGTGGAGCTCGTGGCAGCGCCAGGGTGTCGAGGTGGGCTCGTAGCAGCGCCGGGGAGGGAAGTCGAGTGTAGGTGGTGGTGTGGAGTTGATGATGATGATGGTGGTGATGCTTCGGGTTGGCTGAGGTGAGTTGCAGTAGGATGAGCTGTGGTGGTGCAGGGAGTCAGTTCAGGAGAGGAGGAGGAGACGAGGATGGTCGGAGAGCTGGAGAAGCGGCTGGGGGAGGGGGCCAGCCGGGCTAGGTGATAGGGATGGGGATGGTTTATTCCTTTCTTTTTAAAAGAAAGAGTAGAAGAAGAAGTGGAGAGGAAGAAGAAGAAGAAGAAGAGAAAGAGAGAAGAAAATTTTGGTTGGCTGTGAGTATAGGGAGGGAGGAGGAGAGAGAGAGGGTAACATTTTCAAGGCTCCTTAAAATCAGGGCTGTATTGGGAAGTGGGGAGAAATAGACACTTTATAGGAGAGGTGATGGGAGGTGTGTGGTGATGATGAGCCCCATTTTGAATGGGTGGCCAGGATTCGTCATGGAGAAAATCATTCATGTAAGGAGGGGGTTGGTTGACTAGTCAAATATTAGGGCTCTCCATTTGGTTTGAACCAATGGAGTGTTGACACCTAATACAACATTTGCAAATGAGCCCCCTTAAATTTGGGTATTTGCACAGACACATAAAATAATGAAAAATTGGTGGGCGATTTAGGTGTTTGGTGTTTTGTAGGGTAAGGGGGTTGTGTGTGTTTGTATGGGCTTAAAGAATGGGGTATTTGGATTAAATTGGGTTAAAACGGGATTAGTCAAAGTTGGTATCCCCAATTTAATTAGAAATAAATGCAAGCGATGTTCTAAAATTAATTAGGAGTACATGGGGCCAAAATTTGGTTAGGACACGAATATCATTAGTGAAGAAGACTCAGAACAGAATATTACTCTAATTTGTGTTACACGAAAAATGGGTCGAGATTATCTCCAATTTAGATTGGAACGCACAACGATACAAAGTCAGATTTTATTTAGAAATTAAATAAATATCCGCGATGAATATTGTGCGGCTAAAATAAAGCACAAGAGAGCATAATTACGAGTTACAAAAAGGTCAGAATGGAAGGCAGGCACGTCTAGGGCAAGGTTGTGAAATTTGTTGGAAGATAAAAGCTAGGGTAGTGCTCCAAATATTGAAGCAACAGTAAGGCGCAACAATTAAATAAAATTACGGTAATTAATCACAATCCCAAATAATTAAATTCTAATTAATACAAATTAATACACAACCCTATAATTCGGTCAGGTGTTCATCTAGTGGGCTTCTAGGTCAAGTCTACCAGCTCAACATTAATAAACACTGTATATATAATATTATAAATACACATCTTATGCAATTATTTAAATTAAATACACGCAATATTAAATATATATAAAAAGTCAAAAATACCCTGTTTTTAGAACGTGGTAGTGACACTAGCTGGGGGGACGGGAAAATATTAGTAGCTTATGTGATCATACCCAACTCTACATGCATCATAGCTCACCCATACCTCACGTCTGTGCAGCCTGACCATTACATGCCTCATAGCCTGTTATGTATGATTAGCCTGACTATTGCTCACATCATAGCTATCCGGATGGTTAGCCTTACCTTACATGAATCATAGCTAATCATACATAGCAAGCTTGATCAGTCCCAAGCCGATCACATGATATGCTAATATTTTACACACTTAGCTAGATGTTCTTGACATGTATCTCTAGTATATTATTCTAGCATCTCTACATGTTCTAGTTATTGTTCTAGCATTTTACTTATATTCTAGTTCATTGTTCTAGCATGCGCTTGTATTTCTGTTCATTGCTAGATATACATTGATGATGACATATGCTCTAGTACTTTATTATTCCAGTATTCCTTTATTTCAGTACTTCATTATTCCATTATTTCTTATTTCCTGTATTCATATCTATCTATACTGTGTTATAGTTTTTATCAATATACATGGAACTGTTGTTAGTGCTTGTACTTTGCTCCAATCCTGATTGAATATTTTTTCCAGACTGCGACTTAGAGGACTTATTTCCAGCATACTTGAAGATTTGGACATTATGGATTGCAGGTTAGATTATTTATTGTTGTTTAGACTTGTCTTGTATTTAATTTGTTTTCTTCGATATCTTATCGTGCTTTAGTTTATATGATTGAGTATTCCATATTATATTATGATATCTGTGTCTCCTTATGGAGTTGGATATTCGTGAGAGATTGATTAGATAGTATCATGACCTAGACAGCGTTCTACCGCCGATGCTGCGGCGTAGGCTGGACGTACCCACGTACTCGTGCCCCTATACCGGGTGCGGGTTATGACACCTGAATACCGATAATAGCTTATTGGGGAAGGGTAATATTGTGCATAGGCACTCGCTAAGGATGAATAACAAAAAAATAAGAACCCTGTATATCTTTGTTGTCCTGCTGGGGATAGAGAGAAGTACAAGCCTAGACTTAGACATAGTAGTTTTTCAAGAACTTGCCGTTGATGGACATCATGAGCAAGTCGCCATTAGGTTTGCCAATTGGTAGGCACCGTTGGAGAATAAAAATTCTACAACGAATGGGCCATCCCATTTGGGTTAGAACTTGCCGATCATCTTGTGGGTCATGATCATCGGCCTTCTTATTGTCAAGATGAGGTCACCCACTTGGAAGTCCTCTTCTTGAACTGTTTGTTGAAGGCTCCTGAGAGGCGTGCTTCGTACAACTCAATGTGTTGTTAAGCTAAGAAACATTTCTCGTCGAGTGATTCTAACTCTTCTACCCGTCAATGATGATTTTCGTCGACGGTGATTGTCATCGACGGTTATCCGGTTGGAGAGAGCCACTCGGAGCGAGGGAATTTGGACCTTAAGAAGGAGGACTACTTCTCTTTCGTAGACCAAGGAGAATAATGTGCTACCAGCTGACGTCCGGACCATTGTTCGATATGCCCAGAGACATTCACCCATATTATCATTCCAGTCACGCTTATTGGATGACACGAACTTTTTGAGTAGCTTTATGATGGTCTTATTAAATGCTTTGCCAGACCATTTGCTGCTGGATTATAGGCAATTGAGTCTATATGACGTGATGCTTGACGAATTATGGATCATTGTCATGGATATCCTTCGTGGTAGGACAAAGCGGTATATGACGTGATGCTTGACGAAGTTGATCACGTTTGTTATTTTGACTTCAGCAAGTGGTACGACTTTCGTCCACTTAGAGAAGTAGTTGGTAATAACAAGGATAAACCAATATCCTTTAGATAAAGGTGGACTGACTGACCCTATGATATCCATGCCCCAGGCTTCTAACGGACAAGACGCAATGTTCGAGTGTAGGAACTTCGAGGGTTGATGGATGAAGTCAGCATAGATTTGGCACATCCGGCACTTCCTTGCTTAGTCGACAACATCCGTGACCATTGTCGGCCAATAGTAACCCATTCTTCGGAGACGGTTTTGTAGCTTGGGTTCGGGCTGATGGACACCATAAATATCGTCGTGAGCCTCGCAGAGAGCCTACTTTGCTTCTACATTCGATAAGCATTGTAGCAGAAGATCGTTGTAGGAATGATGATACAATATTTGGTAGCCGTATCATATTAGAACTAGAG
Organism: Iris macrosiphon; assembly: GCA_036927795.1. Taxonomy (NCBI): domain Eukaryota; kingdom Viridiplantae; phylum Streptophyta; class Magnoliopsida; order Asparagales; family Iridaceae; genus Iris; species Iris macrosiphon. The sequence continues at coordinate 41,915,258 of JAYESA010000002.1, forward strand.
GGAATGTCTTCTGATAGAAGTGGCTTCCTTTGGGTTCTCAAGAAGAATTCCATAGACTTCGTAGTCGATGAATGGGAGTCTCTAGTCTTGGGAGTCGATATTTGTCTCTACTGAGTATCTCGGGCATAGACATAGGTTGTTCTTCGGGCATACCAGCTCTTGACCGACCACGGTGATCAGTACATGAGTATTGACCGGAGCAGCTAAAAAGGCTACGAGGCCGGCCAGGGGGTCAGCCTCGATGTTTTGCAGTCAAGGGACATACTCTATGAAGAAACCCTCGAAGGTGGAGATAATGTCGAGCGCAGATTGATGGTAGGAAATCAAGTCCTCGTTCCGGACTTCGTATTCGCCTAGGACTTGATTGACTATCAATTTGGAGTCACAGTAGGCCTCTAAGTAGTCAACTCCTACTTGTTTAGCGAGTTGGAGCCCAATGATGAGAGCGTTATACTTTGCCATATTGTTGGAGTCTGGCTCTGTGAGGGGGTAAGCACGATTGATGACCAGATCGTATGGAAAAATTAGTACTATCCCGATGCCTTGCCTTTGGGCCCTGTTCTTGAAGCCCCATCGAAGAACATTCGCCAAATGGCTTCTGTGCCTTTGGTCATGTTTGAGTCTGCTACTTTGTCTGGGATCTTGTCACTACCACATTTTAGGAAAAAGGGTATTTTAGTAATTTCCTATTTAAATAAATATTGTGCATGGTAAATAATTTTTGTTGTATTATTTAATTGTTGTTGGATGTTATTTAATTATTTTGGACTTATTTTAGTGGACCAAACTAGTGTAGTTTGGACCCTTAGACCAACATGAATTAAATAGTTAGATTTGGCCCATTTAGAAAGCCCATAGTTAAGGAGATGGATTAAATTAATTAAGTGATTAGACTAGAAGCTTCCTTCCTTAATTATTTCTTCATGAGAGGCCCCAAGGGGTACATTGGACATTTTATAATTGCTTGGGAGAGGGGCAAGGCCGGCCTATTAAAAGAGGGGAGAAATTTCTCTCTCCTCTCATTCTCATTCCAAATCTAGATCTAGAATTTCCACTCCCAAATTCCCTCCATTCCCATTCCAATTCCCTACCAAATTTATTCCAAATTCTTCCCAATTCACCATTAGAGAAGGAGGAAGCAAGGATCTAGAAGAAGGAAGCAAGGATCTAGAAAGAGGAGCAATGATCTACAATTTGGAAGCAAGTTCTTCTCAATTGGAGGTTTCATTGGGAATCCATCTCCCAATAGGTATAATTCAGATTTTTCCATTTAAATAGCTTCTAAATCTGAGATTTAATCATGTAAAATCAACCTATATGTATATACTACCCATAGGACTTTGTTTTGTGTTCATAGGAGACCCATGGAGAAAGTTATGGTGCTTTTTGTGTTAATTTTGTTGGAATTCCGAATTTATATTTTGTTGTGTGTATCAATTGATCCTATAGATCAATTGGACATGAGCTTATATGTTTGGGGCTAGTGTCGTGTCCATAATTTGGTACATGTGGTTCGTATCCCAACTATTTGGTGATACATGTCATTTTGGGGGTTTTCCCTCCGACACGGGGCTTTGAACATGTCGTATTTTGACACAGACACATAGATCTACTTTTGACACTTTGATTTATTTATAAATATTATTTGTGATTTGTTTGTATCCTTTGGGGTGCAATTGGTTGTGTGTTGGACTCGTGTCACATGTGTATCCTAGATCTAGTGGGATACGGTGTGATACTCTCCAATTGTGTGGATTTTTGAATAGATCTAATTATGTATGGTTTAAATTCTTCAATTATAATTAGTAAATATATATAGATATTATATATTTATTTTGTGTATTTATTATAGTAATTATTGTAGCATAGATCTATATATTTTTGTGTGTGCTAATATGATGTACAAATATAATATGTAGCTTTCTTGCATGTAATTATATATGTACTTATGTTAATGTATAAATTATACATAAATGTTTTATAAAATATATTTATGTGTTTAATTGTGTAATTATATTATTTATAATTATTATGTAATTATTTGTATATTAATGTATATATTTTAGGTGTGCTTCTAGCCATGTAAAATATGAACATTAATATGAGCATGTGTTGTAACTATTGGTATTTAATTATAAGTTTATATGTGCATATATATATAAGTATATAATTATTTATTTATATATATGTATTATGATTATTATTGCATATATATATTTATATATATATATATATTTCTGTATTTTAGTGACAGTGGGTTTGTGACAGTGAAACTGTCGCTAAATAGGCGGGTCAGCAGCAGCCGTTGTAGCCCACTGTGCATTAATGACAGTTCTGTCATTAATGCTGCGGGCGGGATCTTAGCAGCAGTGGCGACAGTTTTCGATGACAGTTGATTAACTGTCACCAATGCAGCAGCAGTGGGTTTTATTACACAGTGGCTTTTGCGACATTTTTCTGTGACAGTTGAGCCTGTCACTATAAGCTGTTTTAATTAAATTGTATTTTTAACTCCCTATTTTCAGTGACGCTTTGGCAGTTTTAAATTATATTTTATATATTATTATTGTATATATATATATGTGTATATATATGTGTTTTGTGAGGTATAATATTTGTAATAATATATTATTTTATTTGTATACATATTGGTTTGTATATATATTATTTTAGGGTATATATTATTTGTATTAGTATTATACTTTGTGTGAGTATGATTTGGGATCTAATTTTTATTCCTAAATTATTGTATTTTATTTCTATATTATTTATATAGATTTCTTGTGAGGTTGACCTTGGTTTGACTTTAGAGTTGACCATAGTTAACTTTTGACTTAGAATTTATTTATTGACCTAGGAGTTGACTAGTTTGACTTGTTCTCTTTTCGGGACATTGTTTTAATGTGGTATTCCATATCTAGGTCTTCGAGGCACCGAGTCAGACATCTGTGAGACTGTTCTTTGGATTTCAGGCAAGTACATTCTCTGATAGTTTCTCATTTATGATATCCTCTATGTTCGTTGTATCTAGTGTAGATTTACATATTTCTCTCGACACTATGGTTACACGGATTGGTATATCCGGATCTCATCATGAGATGTTATTCCTTGGTATATGGTGTATATGGTGCAAGTATTATTTCATTGGTTATCTTGTACATGTACAGACACCGATTCACGGGGAGACTAGCTATCTTCTTGGGGAATCTAGTGCCATAGCATACCGTGGTTGGATCTATTATACCAGTTGGGGGTGGGGAGTATTAGTATAGATATGTGATCAAATCCCTATTGAATAAAGTATTGGTAAGCGAATAGTGTTGATCATGCACCGCACGTATGATTAGCCAGGCCGCATTGTATCTTGCCCAAGCCGATCACATGTTAAGCTAGTACTCACACACTTAGTCATTAGTATTATTGTTTTATTGGCATATTGTTCATTATTGTATTTCTTTCCAGTATTTCCTTATTGTCTATATATCTCTTGTATCTATTTTGTGCATCTTGTTTATCCACAGCTATTTACTGTTACATAGTTTTTATCATGGATTAGAACTGCTGTTAGAGATGTACTCTGCTCCTTTCCTGACTGGATATATTTTTCCAGATGACACTGAGGAGTACCCTACCTATTATGGACCCCAGGATGTTGTGGGTTTAGATTCGGAGACCCTGGCTCAAGAAGGACTTATCCCAACTGAGACAGTTGACCCTGGAGTGTAGCTTGTAGTATGATAGTATTCTTTTGTACTGGATTTGTCTCCAGCTTATTTTTGTTACTCTTCAGACTCATTGATGTATTATTTTAAACTCATGAGTTGATGACTATTCTATTCTTATCTGATCCGTGTTCATTCTATCTTAGTTCTGTGATTGAGTACACTATCTTTTGGTGGTTCATTATATTAGATAGACTTTCTAGACAGCGTTCTACCGCCGATTCTGCGGCGTAGGCTGGGCGTTGTTTCCGACTAGTACCCTTACCCCGGGTGCGGGTCGTGACACGTTTTTGGTGGTGGCCCATGCAGGTCTAGCTTCACTAGTATGTGATGTCGTGGTAGTGCGACAACTTAGTTGTACTATTGCGAGCCTGCAATAGGATATAGGATATAGGCTGAGATACTCAATCACATCTAGGAAAATTCTTTTGATTCAACTATTCTCCTTTGATATTGATACTTGATCTCTTAAACTGTCCTTTCCTTGATGTCTTACATCTTGTGCCATATTGATTCTTTCTTTCGCTTTGTCTCAGGATGCCGCCTAAGACTAGATCACAGCAGGGGAGAGCAGCTTCTGAGAGGTCTGCGATATCCCGAGGGCCTGCACCAGTCACTTCTCCGGTGATTGGAGTGTCAGCTGCTTTCGGAGGTCCACCACCTACTCAGAGGACTGTGCCAGCTGTATCTGAGGGGCTTTCACCTCCACCTCCTGTGCCAGCAGAGGCGTCACAGATGTTTATACTGTTTCGTGAGATGCTCGAGGCACAAAGGGCTCAGTCAGAGGCACATCAGAGGCAGACCGATGTTCTACGGCAGGGCATCGACAGTGCTCATCAGCTTGCTCGTGCTGTAGTTGAGAGAGGAGTTCTGATCCAGCAGCAGGTTGTTCCTCAAGTTGCTCAGCTTCGGCCAGGCAACATTCAGGACTTCAAGAAACTGGAGCCTAGGGTTTTCAAAGGGACGGAGGGCATCGTCTATGCTGATGATTGGTTCGAGGACATTGAGCGTCTTATGAGGGTGTCCCATCTTTCTGAAGATCTGAAGGTTGAGGCCGTAGGACTTCAACTGTTCGACGTCGCTCGCACTTGGTTCAGGAATGAGCCGGTTCTAGTTGACGCAGGACAATCTTGGGAGGTATTCAAGGACCTTTTCAAGAAGAAGTTTTTCGCCCGAATAGACAGGCTTGACTTGGGGAGACAATTTGAGAGTCTCATTCAGGGGAGCATATCTGTGGAGGAATATGCTGCGAAGTTCGGTAGGTTGAGCCGATTTGCAGAGTACTTGGTGAGGGAGCCGGAGGTTCGAGCTATTCGTTTCCGAGAGGGTCTAAACTGGGAGGTGAAGATTCTCATTCCGTCTTTTTATGAGACATACTCGGAGATACTTGCGGAGGCACGCAAGGTTGAGCGGGATCTGGGTTTAAAGACCAAGAGAGACCGTGATTCTTTTCTGGGGGCCAACGGCAGTGCAGTATCTGCCAAACGTCCTCATTTCCAGTCCAGACCTTTTTAGCAGCCACAGCAGAACCAGACTCCAGCTAGAGCGCCTTTTCACCAGGCACCTCAGCAGCAGAGGCAGTTACAGTAGGCCCCATACAACTTCTACAAAAAGCCCGGCCACATCTGGGAAGTTTGTAGGAGGAGGCTAGGAGTTTGTTTGTATTGTGGTACTGAAGGGCATCAATCGAGGGAGTGTCCTCGTCGTGCAGTTCAAGGAGCAGCTCCAGCTCCGAGGACACAGACGAGACCACCTGCAGCATAGCCGAGGGGACCGCTTCCGACACAGCAGCATCGTTTTGTCCAGCATCAACAGCAGGGAGGTGCTCGGCAGGGACGAGCGTTTGCTATGACCGTCGAAGAGGAGGAACCCACAGGAGATGTCATCGCAGGTTCTATTCTTCTTGATTCCATTCCAGCTTTTACTTTGTTTGATAGTGGTGCTTCCCATAGTTTTGTATCTGTTTCTTTTGCTCTGAAGCATGGTTTGGTAGCTGAGTCTTTGCTTAGGACTTGCAAGATCATGACCGGGGGAGGCATTATCCTGGTTAATGATATTTGCAAGGATCAGAGAGTTACTCTGGGAGGTCGAGAGTTGAGTGCATGTCTACTTGTAATGCCACTTCCAAGCTATGACATTGTACTTGGGATGGATTGGTTGAGTAGGCACCATGCTAGCATAGACTATAGAGGAGGTAGAGTTTTGTTTGGTCCGCCAGGAGAGCCAGAGTTCGAGTTTACTAGAGGAGCTGCGGAGCAGAAAGAAGGCATTATTTGTGGAGCTATGGTAGAAGACAAGGAGTTGCCACATCCGTTGATAGCAGAATTCTTGGATGTGTTTCCTGAGGAATTGCCAGGATTGCCACCAGATCGAGATGTTGAATTTTTTATAGACTTGGTGCCAGGTGCAGAACCAATTTCGCAACATGTCTATAGAGTAAACAACAGCGAGCTGGTCGAGTTGAAGAAGCAGGTGGACGAATTGCAGGATAAAGGGTTTATCAGATCGAGTTCTTCACCATGGGGAGCCCCGGTATTGTTTGTACCGAAGAAGGATGGATCGGTGCGCATGTGCATTGATTACAGGGCTTTGAATAATCTCACTATCAAGAATAAGTATCCTTTGCCACGGATTGATGATCTGTTTGATCAATTGAATGGTACGAAGGTGTTTTCTAAGATAGATTTGAGATCAGGCTACCATCAAGTGAAGGTGAAGCCGGAGGACATACCGAAGACTGCTTTTAGAACTCGGTATGGTCAGTACGAGTTTATGGTGATGCCGTTTGGTTTGACTAATGCACCGACGGTATTTATGAACTTGATGAACAAGGTGTTCCACCAGTACCTTGACAAGTTCGTGGTGGTGTTCATCGACGACATACTCATATACTCGAGGACACCGGAGGAGCATGAGGAGCATTTGAGGATTGTGTTGGATGTGCTGAGGAAGGAGAAGCTGTATGAGGAAGTTATCCAAATGTGAGTTTTTCTTGGACAAAGTAGAATTATTGGGGCATGTTGTGACTGGTGATGGTATTTCAGTGGATCCGAAGAAGATTTCAGCAATGGAATCTTGGAAGACTCCGAGTTCAGTAGCAGAGATCAGGAGTTTCTTGGGATTGGCAGCCTATTACAGAAAGTTTGTGCAAGATTTTTCGAGGATTGCCGAGCCGATGACCAGACTCACAAGGAAGGATGTGGAGTTTGTTTGGACGGAGGATTGTCAGGTTGCTTTTGAGGAGTTAAAGAAGAGGTTGACGTCTGCTCCTATTTTGACGTTGCCATCAGGGTCCGGAGGTTTCACTATTTATAGTGATGCATCGGGGAAGGGTTTAGGTTGTGTTCTTCAGCAGCATGGGAAAGTGATTGCCTATGCATCCAGACAATTGCGTCCTCATGAAAAAAACTATCCTACCCATGATTTGGAGTTGGCAGCTGTCATATTCGCCCTGAAGTTGTGGAAACATTATTTGTACGGAGAGCGTGTGGAGATCTTCACAGACCACAAAAGCTTGAAGTACGTTTTCACGCAGAAGGAGTTGAACATGAGGCAGCGTCGGTGGTTGGAACTGATGAAGGATTTTGATATCTCTTTGTAATATCATCCTGGGAAAGCAAATGTAGTGGCCGATGCTTTGAGCAGGTATCCGGTAGCTATGTTCTTGACGCAGGATCGATATCTGTTGGAGGACTTGGAGAGCTTGGGCATTGAGGTGATTGTTCCTGGGTGTGCTATGCAGATGTGGGGATTGCAGATACACTCAGATTTGATGGACAGGATCAAGGCAGCACAGTATGATGATGTATCTTTGAGGAGTATCAGAGCTCAGGTGAGAGCAGGATTGGAGGATGATTTCACTATTGCAGAGGATGGATCCTTGAGGCATGGAGTTAGATTGTGTGTGCCTAGTGGGGAGTTGCGCAAGGAGGTATTACAGGAAGCGCATCGCTCTCAGTATTCCATACATCCAGGTGCTAACAAGATGTATCGGGATATGCGAGAGAGTGTGTGGTGGTATGGCATGAAGAAGGAAGTGGCACAGTTTGTATCCAGATGCTTAGTTTGCCAGCAGGTGAAAGCCGAGAGGCAGAGGCCAGGAGGGTTACTTCAGCCATTACCCATTCCAGAGTGGAAGTGGGAACACATTACTATGGATTTTATGTCCGGACTTCCACGATCTCCAGGAGGGAAAGACGCAATTTGGGTCATTGTTGATAGATTGACCAAGTTGGCCCACTTTTTGCCTTTCAAGGTGGGTTTGTCTACGGAGAAGCTGGCAGAGATGTATGTGAGGCAGATCGTTAGGATACACGGAGTTCCCGTCAGCATAGTCTCAGATCGAGATAGTCGTTTCACTTCTCATTTTTGGAGGAGTTTGCAGGAGAGTTTGGGCACTCAGCTCAAGTTCAGTACTGCATATCATCCCTAGACAGATGGGCAGTCAGAGAGGACTATCCAGACTCTCGAGGATATGTTGCGCACTTGTGTACTAGATTTCGGGGGTTCTTGGGAGGACCATCTCCATTTGGTAGAGTTTGCTTACAACAACAGTTACCAGGACAGTATAGAGATGTCACCTTTTGAAGCTCTATATGGTCGGAGGTGTCGTACTCCTTTGTCTTGGGACGATGTTGGAGAGAGAATTTTTCTTGGGCCAGAGATGGTTGTGGATGCAGCGGAGAAGGTTCATTTGATCAGAGACAGACTTCGAGTGGCGCAGGACAGACAGCGGCATTGGGCCGATAGCCATCGGAGACCTTTGGAGTTTGAGGTATAGTTTAGATTTTGTTTGTGCTTGTTCTTATTTGTTATAGATTAAGTTCTTAAGATGGTGTTTTGTTCTAGGTGGGTGGTTTGGTGTTTCTGAGGATTTCTCCGACACGAGGCACGATTCGCTTCGGTAGAGGCGAAAAGTTTAGTCCGCGATTCATCGGACCTTTTACTATTCTAGAGAGGGTCGGTGCAGTTGCTTATAGACTAGACTTGCCACCTGCATTAGAGGGAGTGCACAACGTGTTTCATGTGTCACAGTTGAGATGATACATGGCAGATCCTAGTCATGTATTGGATCACTCGGAGATAGAGGTGGGCCCTACTCTTAGCTATCCAGAGCAGCCAGTTGAGATTCTGGATCGGAGAGAGAAGGTGCTGAAGAACCAGACTATTCCTTTGGTGCGCGTCACATGGAGGCATCACTCTCCGAGGGAGTCTACCTGGGAGAGAGAGGATGACATGCGAGAGCGTTATCCATATTTGTTTGTACCTTGAGGTATGTTATTTCTAATTATGTTCTGTTCATTGTTATGTTCTGTTCATTAGTTACTTGTGATTCTTTAGTTCTGTTCTATGTTTTTCTGGGGGTAGTTTTCGTCTTTGAATTTCGAGGACAAAATTATTTTAAGGAGGGTAGACTTGTCACTACCATATTTTAGGAAAAATGGTATTTTAGTAATTTCCTATTTAAATAAATATTGTGCATGGTAAATAATTTTTGTTGTATTATTTAATTATTGTTGGATGTTATTTAATTATTTTAGACTTATTTTAGTGGACCCAACTAGTGTAGTTTGGACCCATGGACCAACATGAATTAAATAGTTAGATTTGGCCCATTTAGAAAGTCCATAGTTAAGGAGATGGATTAAATTAATTAAGTGATTAGACTAGAAGCTTCCTTCCTTAATTATTTCTTCATGAGAGGCCCCAAGGGGTACATTGGACATTTTATAATTGCTTGGGAGAGGGGCAAGGCCGGCCTATTAAAAGAGGGAAGAAATTTCTCTCTCCTCTTATTCTCATTCCAAATCTAGATCTAGAATTTCCACTCCCAAATTCCCTCCATTCCCATTCCAATTTCCTACCAAATTCATTCCAAATTCTTTCCAATTCACCATTAGAGAAGGAGGAAGCAAGGATCTAGAAGAAGGAAGTAAGGATCTACAAAGAGGAGCAAGGATCTACAATTTGGAAGCAAGTTCTTCTCAATTGGAGGTTTCATTGGGAATCCATCTCCCAATAGGTATAATTCAGATTTTCCCATTTAAATAGCTTCTAAATCTGAGATTTAATCATGTAAAATCAACCTATATGTATGTACTACCCATAGGACTTTGTTTTGTGTTCATTGGAGACCCATGGAGAAAGTTATGGTGCTTTTTATGTTAATTTTGTTGGAATTCCGAATTTACATTTTGTTGTGTGTATCAATTGATCCTATAGATCAATTGGACATGAGCTTATGTGTTTGGGGCTAGTGTCATGTCCATAATTTGGTACATGTGGTTCGTATCCCAACTATTTGGTGATACGTGTCATTTTGGGGGTTTTTCCTCCGACACGGGGCTTTGAACATGTCGTATTTTGACACAGGCACATAGTTCTACTTTTGACACTTTGATTTATTCATAAATATTATTTGTGATTTGTTTGTATCCTTCGGGGTGCAATTGGTTGTGTGTTGGACTCGTGTCACATGCGTATCCTAGATCTAGTGGGATACGGTGTGATACTCTCCAATTGTGTGGATTTTTGAATAGATCTAATTATGTATGGTTTAAATTCTTTAATTATAATTAGTAAATATATATAGATATTATATATTTATTTTGTGTATTTATTATAGTAATTATTGTAGCATAGATCTATATATTTTTGTGTGTGCTAATATGATGTACAAATATAATATGTAGCTTTCTTGCATGTAATTATATATGTACTTATGTTAATGTATAAATTATACATAAATGTTTTATAAAATATATTTATGTGTTTAATTGTGTAATTATATTATTTATAATTATTATGTAATTATTTGTATATTAATGTATATATTTTAGGTGTGCTTCTAGCCATGTAAAATATGAACATTAATATGTGCATGTGTTGTAACTATTGGTATTTAATTATAAGTTTATATGTGCATATATATATTAGTATATAATTATTTATTTATATATATGTATTGTGATTATTATTGCATATATATATTTATATATATATATATATTTCTGTATTTTAGTGACAGTAGGTTTGTGACAGTGAAACTGTCGCTAAATAGGCGGGTCAGCAGCAGCCGCTGTAGCCCACTGTGCGTTAATGACAGTTCTGTCATTAATGCTACGGGCGGGATCTTAGCAGCAGTGGCGACAGTTTTCGATGACAGTTGATTAACTGTCACCAATGCAGCAGCAGTGGGTTTTATTATACAGTGGCTTTTGCGACATTTTTCTGTGACAGTTGAGACTGTCACTATAAGCTGTTTTAATTAAATTATATTTTTAACTCCCTGTTTTCAGTGACGCTTTGGCAGTTTTAAATTATATTTTATATATTATTATTGTATATATATATGTGTATATATATGTGTTTTGTGAGGTATAATATTTGTAATAATATATTATTTTATTTGTATACATATTGGTTTGTATATATATTATTTTAGGGTATATATTATTTGTATTAGTAGTATACTTTGTGTGAGTATGATTTGGGATCTAATTTTTATTCCTAAATTATTGTATTTTATTTCTATATTATTTATATAGATTTCTTGTGAGGTTGACCTTGGTTTGACTTTAGAGTTGACCATAGTTGACTTTTGACTTAGAATTTATTTATTGACCTAGGAGTTGACTAGTTTGACTTGTTCTCTTTCCGGGACCTTGTTTTAATGTGGTATTCCATATCTAGGTCTTCGAAGCACCGAGTCAGACATCTGTGAGACTGTTCTTTGGATTTCAGGCGAGTACATTCTCTGATAGTTTCTCATTTATGATATCCTCTATGTTCGTTGTATCTAGTGTAGATTTACATGTTTCTCTCGACACTATGGTTACACGGATTGGTATATCCGGATCTCGTCATGAGATGTTATTCCTTGGTATATGGTGTATATGGTGCAAGTATTGTTTCATTGGTTATCTTGTACATGTACAGACACCGATTCTCGGGGAGACTAGCTATCTTCTTGGGGAATCTAGTGCCATAGCATACCGTGGTTGGATCTATTATACCAGTTGGGGGTGGGGAGTATTAGTATAGATATGTGATCAAATCCCTATTGAATAAAGTATTGGTAAGCAAATAGTGTTGATCATGCACCGCACGTATGATTAGCCAGGCCGTATTGTATCTTGCCCAAGCCGATCACATGTTAAGCTAGTACTCACACACTTAGTCATTAGTATTATTATTTTATTGGCATATTGTTCATTATTGTATTTCTTTCCAGTATTTCCTTATTGTCTATATATCTCTTGTATCTATTTTGTGCATCTTGTTTATCCACAGCTATTTACTGTTACATAGTTTTTATCATGGATTAGAACTGCTGTTAGAGATGTACTCTGCTCCTTTTCTGACTGGATATATTTTTCCAGATGACACTGAGGAGTACCCTACCTATTATGGACCCCAGGATGTTGTGGGTTTAGATTCGGAGACCCTGGCTCAAGAGGGACTTATCCCAACTGAGACAGTTGACCCTGGAGTGTAGCTTGTAGTATGATAGTATTCTTTTGTACTGGATTTGTCTCCAGCTTATTTTTGTTACTCTTCAGACTCATTGATGTATTATTTTAAACTCATGAGTTGATGACTATTCTATTTTTATCTGATCCGTGTTCATTCTATCTTAGTTCTGTGATTGAGTACACTATCTTTTGGTGGTTCATTATATTAGATAGACTTTCTAGACAGCGTTCTACCGCCGATTCTGCTGCGTAGGCTGGGCATTGTTTCCGACTAGTACCCTTACCCCGGGTGCGGGTCATGACAGATCTCCTCATAGAGCTTCGAGATTTTCGGTACTAGGTGGACTGCCAGAAAATCTGTCAATGCTTGGCCTTTGACCGCCTTTTGTGGGACAAATACCGTGTCGTTTGGCGACAACAGTATTGCCTATGTGGCTAGGCGAGAGTTGAATGCTCCCAGTTTAGTTATGAGGACCCTGAGAGAATTAACTCGCGAGATCACATGGATGGTTTATCCTACAAAGTAATGCCGAGTTTTCTGAATTGCGAAGACCAGAGAGAGGCACTCCTTCTCGAAGGGGTTGTACCTGTGCTCTGCATCGACCATCATTCTACTGAGATAGTAGATGGCCTATTCGTGATCTACATCGCTTGTCTGGGCTAGTAGAGCACCGAGGGAGTGATCCAGTGCCCGCATATATAGCAAAAAGGGTCTTCCCAAGACGGGGGCCACTGTCACGCCCCAGAACTAAAATATATGAGAGTGGGGGCAGACAAATCCATCTACGTATACCAGAGTATTCTATACCCCAAGATACGGTCACAACTGTCTAGACATGTGAGGGATTACTATATAATCCATCAGATAATCACGGGTCAAGAATCCTAGGTGTCTTAATCTTAAGCAAGCATCAAATTTACAAGATGTTTGATCACCAACATATAATAGTAAGTCGTTACAAACTATACATACCCAGATAATCATAAAACTAGTTAACAAAATGAAGAATTAGCACAGAGTATAATTTTACATGATAAGCTCTAGCTATTATCTAGAATATGCTTTACATGTAGGCCCACAGGATAGAATGTCAAGTCCCAAAAAATGAGCTAAACATGTGCTCAGTGGTTAAATGCCTCAAAAGAATAATATACAAGATCATGTGGGTGAGGAAGAAGAAACCCACTCATGCTCGGGTGCCCCTGATGTTCACCATCTTGAGGCAGGAAGTACGAGAGATCCTGTGGTCCTACTCCAAAATTTGGCCATATAAAACTAGTAGATTCAGACCCCAAAACAACAAGTACCACAAGGGAGACAAACTTATGAACTAAAACCAACATGTAGACAATCAATAAGAATAACATGTAAAGTAACAGTTAAACAATTTTAGAGTATTTAAACATGGATATCTAGAATCAGTATTCAGGTTACCATTTACAAATCAGTTGCTAATGCAAATCAGGACGGGACGAGACTAGACTAGAAATTAAGCGACCGCGGCCAATCGTGCCCTAAGACTTGCTATCATTAGCTAACTAGGGTTATTAAAGCCCTAGTTACTAACACATGCAGTTTGATATTCCTTACAGCCACATGCCTTGTAGACTATGTCACGCCCCAGTCCCAAAATATCGAGGGACTGGACACGTGGCAATGGCCAGCAGCACACATCGATGGACAAACCCAATTTAATGGATCCATTGGGGCATACTTAAGCTGTATTACAAATATCAGGGTTTACTAATCTCATCCACAGAATAAACACAGAAGTATCAATAGAAAATTTTAAACAACATCTAGTCACAAGTAAACATAATCGGGGAATAACCCGATATTAAGTCTGTTACAAATGTCCAATTAAACAGGAATAAAAGAGTTTATTTGCCATAAAAACTGAGTATGGAAGAAGCAGATGTTCAGGAGAAGTCCTCAGCGATCACCTCATCCTCAGGTACTGGTACTGCTCCGAGAAGTGCTCATGTTCCGTACACCTCAGGATAGATCTCGTCTGCTAAACCTGGGGACATAATTCGGATCCAGGTCCTTAGGGGACATAGCAAGGTACAAGAAAGTTCAAGCCATAATAATGCAGTACAGGAAATAAATGAAATAATAGGGTAAATAAATAACCAGCTAAGTGATATGCAAGTGAGAGTTATTAGTCATACTCAGGCTGAGACTACTACAGGATCAGTGTTGAAGAAACCATAGCAGTATTTTCTCGAAGGGCCAGAACTTACGCCAAAGCTCTGTATCAGAGACTAAGACACCTCCAGATGACATTAATTATATTATAATCAGCCTTGATATGGTAATACTCTCCCTACCCATTGTAATCTTACGTCACAGTTCACGATGTTCATGTTACGCAAGATAAAAACTAATACAATAAGTCAGGATAAAATCTAAGCATGTAAAAGTGTCATAAACCTGTATCCTATACAGAATTACCTTGAATATTTTAGGAATATTCTGTCTCATGATTCGTGTCAGGTGTCCTGGGTATATTGTACTTGATATGGCAAGTACGAGAATATAAATGTCACGATATCCATCTCTAGGTGACGTTACACAACCCCGCGTACGGTATTGGCACCCGACTATTAATCGGAATCTAAGTACGTCACACGGCCCTAGGTTAAGCATGCACAAATATATATATAGTCAAAGGAATAAATAACAAGAACTGCAAGTTTGGCAAGGTACACTTGCCTGGTGTTTCGGCTCCAATTATAACTCTGGCAACAGCTGAATTTGCAGGCAGTACTCCGGTTGCTAAAATAGACATCATAATCAGATCCAGAAAATACCAATCAGCTAGAAACGCCTGTCCTTGAGTCCAATTTGGACACAGGGGCAAAAACGATATTTTCGGGTCAAGACGGGGTCCACATCTGGGCCGCTTTGCACCGAAAAATGAGTCAGGGTCAAAGGTCTCCAAATCTGTCCAACTTAGTGTCAACAAGTCAGGAACGATGATACGAACCCAACAGAACTTCCAGAATTGGATTTCGATGAGCCGTTCTCAAAATCGCCCGTCGGGTGGAGCTTGTGGGGCCCACGACACGCAATTTTGTCAACGTTCTCAGAATCGAACCAAACTTGGCTCACATGACCAGCGTATTGCTACGAGTCCGATGGCACAAGTTTCGTCTCGATCCGACGTGTGTACACTAAGTTACAGCGAGATTCAGAAAGGTCGGATACGGGGCGGTGTCCGCGGATACGCATTAATTCCGGTGTGCACGCACATCCGAATCAACTTCTGCGAAATCCTGCACGTCCGTATCAACGACGCGCACGTATCGGTGAAGACCGCACGCGACCAAGTCATCCCGTTTGGCGGGGCGTACTCGGTTCTGGGGTAAAACAGGACGTTGGTTTTCCTGTTTTTGGATCGCGGTTTGCGATCACCACAGGACACGATGCACCGAGCGGTTTACACGGGCACCGAGGGGGTCATGTAGGCTACGCGGTGCAACAAACGGAATTGAAAACGGGGCAGCAAGGAGAAAGATATGGGTACCTGAACAGGGCTCCAGAAACCAAAGTTTCTTGTGTCCGACATGACACAAGAGACATTGTGTCCTGTGTTGTGTCCAACCTAGGTTTAGCGTTCAGGGCTTCGCCGGAGTTGCGGCGGCCTAGGGCGGGCCGGAGGGAGGCAGGGGACGGAGGAGGCGGTCGAGGGGGAGGCGACGGCACGCTGGGAGGCGGCGCAGGCAGCCGGGCGGCGCTCGGCTAGGGCTCCGGGGAAGTTCAGGGTGGCCTGGCGGAGGGGATGAAGGAGATGGGGCTCGGGGACGGCTGGGCGGAGCTGCTGTCGAAGGCGGCCGGGGCGTTCGGGTCGACGGCGGAGCGGGGCGATGTCGGGGAGGCTGGCGGCTGCGGCGGGCACGACGAGGTCGGAGGACGGAGGCGGTGGAGCGTGGCGGAGTCGAGGGGTTTAAATATGGAGAAAGGAAGGGGAATCGGTGGCCGGCGGTTACGGGTAGGGGAGGAGGCGGCTGGGCGTCGAAGGGGCGGCCGGTGGGGATGCGAACGGAAGAGGCGACGGTGGTTTTGTCGGAGAAGACGATCGGCCGCGACGGAGGGGAGGCGAGCGGTCGGCTCGAGGGCGGTTAGGGATTAGGTCGAGCGGGTCGGGTCGGTGACGGGTTGGGTCGGGTCAAGCGGATCCGGCCCGATCCAATAAAATGGATTACGGGTAGGGTCGGGCTAGTGGGTCGGGTCTGGGTTTTGGGCCCGGATCCGACCCGCTAAGGATTTGGTTCGGTTTAAATGAACCCGGTTCGGTTCAGAAATTGGTTTGGTTTATTTCAAATAAACCCGTTTATTTTGGTTTAATTAAAAAATTAGTTTTTAGGGCTTTTAAATTGCTTACGGGGTCCAATAAATTCCTGAAAAATTACCCTATGTCTAGTTTTTCATTTTACACCATAAAATATTATTTTCATAATATTTTAATATTATTTAATATCATTTAAAAATCCTTTAAAATTAAAATATCTTAGTTTTAATTGCTAAAAATTCCAAAAAATTCCAGAAAATTATGAAATATCCAAATTAAATATTCTTGAAAATCAGGAGGTTTACAATCTACCCCCTTAAGCGGATTGCGTCCTCGTAATCAAAGAATAACCAGTCAACAGAGATAACACGGTTGCAAACATTGTTCGAAGCACATCAAAATCAAGGAGAATCAAGGTTGAGAGTAACACCTAGGAAAAATTATTTTCCTAAGCTTCAAAAGTTAGGCAATTTCCCAAATGTGGGAAATCTAAAAAATTACAGTTTTAGAAAACCAGGTTTTCTTTCAAAAATATATCAGGTTAACATTTCTAAAACATTCTAAGTTATTCTTTAAAAACAATTCTAGGTTATCACTAGATTAGCAAGTTAAAATTACTAGGTGATCACTAGGTTATCTATTATTAACAAGTTAAAATTATCAGGTTAAGTCTAGGGTTACGAACCAGCAGGCACGTACTACAGAACGGAATTATAAAAACTTACGTGCATTAGCTACTCCATGGTTCTGCGCGTCTTCCACAGTCATCGCAAAAGCTTGTCCGCGTCCTTGAGGTGGTGCCCTCTGTTGTTGCTGGGCTTGCTGGTAGGGTGCTGCTTAAAGTGCCAAGGGTGGCCTTGGTTGATGTCCTCCTGGTGCTGGTAGAGCTTGTTGATTTGCCCTTGGTGCTCCTTCTCCACGTTGAGTGCAATCCCTTATCGAATGCTGACGGGATCCGTATGCTAAACACAGTCCTAATCTGCGTCGACATTCCTTAGCGAGATGGCCTGCTTTGCCACAGTAGTGACAAGTAGAAAGGACTATTACTTGTGGTGTAGATGCTTTCTGCTGTTGGTGTTGGTGAGGTCTCTTTGCAGCTTCTTCTTATGGTGCTCTGGCTGTTGCTAATGGGGAAGGCCGCTTCAGACTGGTCTCTCTCCTGGTGACCCGCTCCATGCGTTGGGCTATAGCAAGGACGTCCGAGTATAAAGTAGGTGCAACGGATCCAATTAGTTTCTGTAACTCGAAGTTGAGTCCGTCAAAAAACTTCTCGGCCTTCTCTTCTTCTGTCGGGATCAATGTTGGGGCGAAGCGACCTAGACGAATGAACTCGGCGTTGTACTCTTCCACCGTCATAGCATCCTGAGTGAGGCGATTAAACTTATCCCGAAGTTCTGATCGAGCAATAGCCAGAATGTACATCTCTTGAAAGAGTCTGGAAAATTCTTCCCAAGTGACCCGGTCTGGTCCGAGCCGTATCTCCTCGGATAGTCACCAATGATGAGCATTGTCCGTCAATTGCATTCTGACGACAGTCATCCAACGTTCCCGTGGAAGCTCTACTGCTTCTAATTGATGTCGAATGTTGGTGAGCCATTCATGAACTTCGGTTGGTCCCTCCTTGCCAGAAAAGTTATGGGACTTAAGCTGGCAGAAATCGGTAATAGAGTCCGTCATTTGTCGTTGAGCTGGTAGGTTGACCTGCTCCAGTGCATTTACTATACTGTTCCTCAAGTACTCAGCCTCGCGACGTTGGGACTTATTTTGGACTTGTTGCTGAGCTTGCATCATTGCGTAGATCATTTGAAATATCTGTTACCCGTCAATTGGCTGCCCTTGAGGGAATACAGGCATTGGTGGAACGAACTGCGGCAGCAGTGGGATGTCATCACGCCGGAACCTTGAATTATGCTGGGCTGCTTGATCGCTTTGAGAAGATTGTCCTCGGTCTTCGGGTGTCACTCCTTCATTATAAGTAACCACAGCATCGTGTGGTATATCCAAGGGATTCTTGTCTCTGCTTCTTGGATCCATTTACTCTGCATCAAAAATAAATTATAAGAGGCGCACAGGATTCAAGGCAAGATGCAAGTCAAAAATTAGTTCGAATACGATATAGATATAAAGAACGATTCAAGCAAGTGGATGAGATCCTAAAAACTTATCCTATTCTTATTTGCAGGCCTGTTCGGTCTCTAAGTTGAAACCGAACAATTTAGTCGTAGACCTGCATGGGCCACTACAAAAACTATGTCACGCCCCAGTCCCAAAATATCGAGGGATTGGACACGTGGCAATGGCCAGTAACACGCACCGATGGACAAACCCAATTTAATGGATCCATCGGGGCATACTTAAGCTGTATTACAAATATCAGGGTTTACTAATCTTATCCACAGAATAAACACAGAAGTATCAATAGAAAGTTTTAAACAACATCCAGTCACAAGTAAACATAATCGGGGAACAACCCGATTTTAAGTCTGTTACAAATATCCAATTAAACAGGAATAAAAGAGTTTATTTGCCATAAAAATTGAGCATGAAAGAAGCAGATATTCAGGAGAAGTCCTCAACGATCACCTCGTCCTCAGGTACTGGTACTGCTCCGAGAAGTGCTCCTGTTCCGTACACCTCAGGATAGATCTTGTCTGCTAAACCTGGGGACATAATCCGGATCCAGGTCCTCAGGGGACATAGCAAGGTACAAGAAAGCTCAAGCCATAATAATGCAGTACATGAAATAAATGAAACAATAGGGTAAATAAATAACCAGCTAAGTGATATGCAAGTGAGAGTTATTAGTCATACTCAGGCTGAGACTACTACAGGATCAGTGTTGAAGAAACCATAGCAATATTTTCTCGAAGGGCCAGAACTTGCGCCAAAGCTCTGTATCAGAGACTAAGACACCTCAAGATGACATTATTTATATTATAATCAGCCTTGATATGGTAATACTCTCCCCACCCAATGTAATCTCACGTCACAGTTCACGATGTTCATGTTACGCAAGATAAAAACTAATGCAATAAGTCAGGATAAACTCTAAGCATGTAAAGGTGTCATAAACCTGTATCCTATACAGAATCACCTTGAATATTTCAGAAAGATTCTGTCTCATGATTCGTGTCAGGTGTCCTGGGTATATTGTACTTGATATGGCAAGTACGAGAATATAAATGTCACAATATCCATCTCTAGGTGACGTTACACAACCCCACGTACTGTGTTGGCACCCAACTATTAATCAGAATCTAAGTACGTCACACAGCCCTAGGTTAAGCATGCACAAATATATATATAGTCAAAGGAATAAATAACTAGAACTACAAGTTTGGCAAGGTACACTTGCCTGGTATTTCGGCTCCAATTGTAACTCTGGCAATAGCTGGATTTGCAAACAGTACTCCGGTTGCTGAAATAGACATCACCATCAGATCCAAAAAATATCAATCAGCTAGAAACGCCTGTCCTTGAGTCCAATTTGGACACAGGGGCAAAAACGACATTTCGGCATGTGGGCCGCTTTGCACCGAAAAATGAGTCAGGGTCAAAGGTCTCCAAATCTGTCCAACTTAGTGTCAACAAGTCAGGAACGATGATACGAACCCAACGGAACTTCCAGAATTGGATTCCGATGAGCCGTTCTCAAAATCGCCCGTCGGGTGGAGCTTGTGGGGCCCACGACACGCAATTTTGTTAACATTCTCAGAATCGAACCAAACTTGGCTCACAGGACCAGCGTATTGCTACGAGTCTGATGGCATAAGTTTCGTCTCGATCCGACGTGTGTACACTAAGTTACAGCAAGATTCAGAAAGGTCGAATACGGGACGGTGTCCGCGGATACGCATTGATTCCGGTGTGCACGCACATCCGAATCAACTTCTGCGAAATCCGTACGTCCGTATCAACGATGCGCAGTATCGGTGAAGACCGCACGCGACCAAGTCGTCCCATTTGGCGGAGCGTACTCGGTTCTAGGGTGAAACAGGGCGTTGGTTTTCCTATTTTTGTATCGCGGTTCGCGATCACCACAGGACGCGATGCACCGAGCGGTTTACACGGGCACCGAGGGGGTCATGCATGCTACGCGGTGCAACAAACAGAATTAAAAATGGGGCAGCGAGGAGAAAGATATGGATACCTGAACAGGGCTCCAGAAACCAAAGTTTCTTGTGTCCGACACGACACAAGAGACACTGTATCCTGTGTTGTGTCCAACCTAGGTTTAGGGTTCAGGGCTTCGTCGGAGTTGCGGCAGCCTAGGGCGGGCCGGAGGGAGGCCGGGGACGGAGGAGGCGGTCGAGGGGGAGGCGACGGCGCGCTGGGAGGCGGCGCAGGCGGCCGGGCGGCGCTCGGCTAGGGCTCCGGGGAAGTTCAGGGCGGCCTGGCGGATGGGATGAAGGAGATGGGGCTCGGGGACGGCTGGTCGGAGCTGCTGTCGAAGGTGGCCGGGGCGGCCGGGGTGTTCGGATCGACGGCGGAGCAAGGCGATGTCGTGGAGGCTGGCGACTGCGGTGGGCATGGCGAGGTTGGAGGACGGAGGCGGTGGAGAGTGACAGAGTTGAGGGGTTTAAATAGGGAGAAAGGAAGGGGAACCGGTGGCCGGCGGTTACGGGTAGGGGAGGAGGCGGCTGGGCGTCGAAGGGGCGGCCGGTGGGGATGCAAACGGAAGAGGCGGCGGCGGTTTCGTCAGAGAAGACGATCGACCGCGGCGGAGGGGAGGCGAGCGGTCGGCTCGGGTGCGGTTAGGGATTAGGTCGAGCGGGTCGGGTCGGTGACGGGTCGGGTCGGGTCAGGCGGATCCGGCCAGATCCAATAAAATGGATTACGGGTCGGGTCGGGCTAGTGGGTCGGGTCTGGGTTTTGGGCCCAGATCCGACCCGCTAAGGATTTGGTTCGGTTTAAATGAACCCGGTTCGGTTCAGAAATTGGTTTGGTTTATTTCAAATAAACCCGATTTATTTTGGTTTAATTAAAAAATTAGTTTTTAGGGCTTTTAAATTGCTTCCAGGGTCCAATAAATTCCCGAAAAATTATCCTATGTCTATTTTTTCATTTTACACCATAAAATATTATTTTCATAATATTTTAATATTATTTAATATCATTTAAAAATCCTTTAAAATTAAAATATCTTAGTTTTAATTGCTAAAAATTCTAGAAAATTCCTAAAAATTGTAAAATATCCAAATTAAATATTCTTGAAAATCAGGGGGTTTACATACTATCCGGGTTATCCAAATAAACGGGTATATAGTATAGATTTATCAGGTCTAATTATTTTCTTGTCTTTTCTGGTAGTGTAACACTCGTTGGTGTGCTGAAAGTGTGTCCCTCACGACGGATAGCTCCAAATCCATTAGGTGTCGTTGGGATACCAGGATTGCATGTAGCCAGAAAATCTTTGTAGATACTTTTCTAGATTATTATTCTAGTTACTAGCCTGGACAATTATCAAGGATTCCCTACCTTGGTGCTCAGGAATCTTCCTTAGACATAATGCAAGACATGATAGTAACTTGACGGGTACAATTAAAATCAACCGCGGGAATACATGTTATGCAATATAGGTGCTACTAATAGCCATGATCAGAACAACTACCAGAATTCTCAAGTCAGGAGTGCACTACGTTGAGCCACTATCAGGAGTATCAGGATCAGGAGTATCATGGTGGTGCACTACGTCGAGCCCCTATCAGGAGTATCAGGATCAGGGGTATCAGGATGGTGCGCTACGTCGAGCCACTATTAGGAGTATTAGGATCAGGAGTATCTGGATGGTGCACTACGTTGAGCCACTATTAGGAGTATTAGGATCAGGAGTATCTGGATGGTGCACTACGTTGAGCCACTATCATGAGTATCAAATCAGGAGTATCAGTACATGTTACTCCCCATTTCCAAATATATAAATTTGGCGCGTATTATATTTTTTTTGCTTGCATGTTTAGTATATTGCATGAGACTAGACCCATTCTTTGGTTTATCTTGGTTCATGGTTTAATTGTTGGATTGGTTTAATCATGAGTTGAACCCATGGTCTAAACCTCAAACCCTCTATGTATATAAGCCAACCTCTCTATTTCTTTCTCTCTTTTTATTATTTTATTTTCTTTTTCTCTCTTGTGTTTTCTTCCTCCAAGTCTTAGGCAAGTATAACTTGCATAAAAAATGGAGAAACCCTCCAAATTATTGGTTTATTATTTTTGTTATGTGTTTCTAACCACTTTTATTACTTGGAGTATTCGGTTTTGATGGGTGGATTTGAGTAGATCTATATTTGAAGTTTATGGTTTTCATGGGTGCCATGTTTTTTTTGTGGTTTTGATATATTAAAATATGGTATTTTAGAAAAAAATTATTGGGGTTGATGGAGCACTTTATTTCGATCATTTTGGCCTTTGGTTCACTTGATTCGGAGTTAAAATAAAATTTTTATGGAGAAAATAATTTTTATTCTTTTGGAGTTTTTGTCATGGCTGAACTTGCTATTGGAGAAGACAAAGTGCTCATGCGGCCAGAACCATATACAACAGAGAGTGCTATGCGGCTTGATTGCTATACGGCCTGAGCTCTGTGCCGCTTATACCTTCTAGTATGCGTCCATCTTGTTGGATGCATGATGGCTTATTTACATAAGTGTCCTTGAACTCCCTGTGTTTTCACTCGCTGAACAAATGAGAAATTCGCTAAGTCCAAGAGACATCCATGTGGCCGAGTGACCTATGGAGCAAGCAGAGTATGCGGCCACCTTCCTTGGAAGTATGACTCTGAACCGTTGGCACATGTTTCTATGATTTGTCCTTTCTCTCTGACATGCTTTATTGCATGTCACTTCAGTCAAATCAATCACTTTATGTCACTTCATTGATACTTTATTCATTGCCCGTCACTTCGACACTTATCCCAAGGAGTATACTTTAACCTTGCCAGCAAAGCTCAAGTTATTTGCCTTCCAACCAGAGAATCGTTGTTTCACCTTGTGCGAAGCGACCAAAATCATGTAGCTAAAAAAATAAAGCTAAAAAATGTAGGAGTATGTGTCCTAGAGACATATGCGGCCTAGAGACATATGCGGCCAGGACTTCCCATGAGGCCTAGAGACATATGCGGCCTGGACTTCATATGCGGCTTAGAGACCCATGTAGCCTTGATTGAATATTTTCTTATTCTTTTATGATTTATATTTGGGTTAATGCTTGTGTTATGATTCTAAGGAAGAATGGATTTAGTAACCAGACCTTGTGTCAGACATGATCATGAGCTAAGATTGGCTATGAACATGGCATGAGTTGAAATGAGATTTCAGTATGAACCAGACTAAGTGGATAGTGACTAACCGACTATGTGCATGACATAAGTGTAGAAGCATGAAAAATACGCTGTAGAGTTATACGCAGTATTTCAGTGCTGTGTGGCGTAAGACATGACTTCAGAGCCATCAGCATACAAACAGAGCTTTATCGCTAGTACAACGTAAAACATAGCTCCAAAACAATCCGCGTAAATACAGTGTGTTCAGACTGCTTCAGCGTAAAAAGGTTGTTATATCGCCACTTTGGCGTAAAACCTCCTCGCTTTTAATGCAGTGGGAAGTCGCACGGAGAACTCTTCGTATTCCTCGAATGAACCTGTCAGATCATGCAGTAAACCTGACTCCTGACAAAGAGTTCTGCACGACTATCCAGACGATGGCTGTAATGATGGCTCGGCACAGAGACCTAAACCATCATTTAGTGACATTTTCTTGATACAAATTACTTTTACGCATTCAAGGGAATATGCCGCCTAGTTTTTTACAGGCAAATACGACCTTTTATGCTCAACAAGAGACAAATGAACCGCCACGTCAAAAGCTGCTCTTCGTACAGAGCTTGAGGCATGTCTCGACAGTTAATGCGCGTGATGGGGGCAGATCTCTGCATTTAATGTGTGGGATTTGGTTCTATTTTCAAAGACTGGGTGAGCCATAATTACTGCTCTTCTTGTTTGTAAACCAAAGAGAGGGTTTCGTATAAACCTTGTTTTATTTCTTTCGTTTATTATCAAACACAAGATGGCGACTCTGCTGAGGACGACTTTCTCATCTGACGAGAAAGCAATTGCTCAACACGATGCAGTATCAGTAGGATCAATGACCAATCAGCCTACAAAGATATGCTTCAAGCAGGGGGGTAGCTCTCATTCTCTCTCTGTCCAAGACAACAGGAAACTGCGTAAGGTCTGGATGCCCCGGACATCCCCTACCATTCCTGCCAACTCTCTGGTTTCTCCGACCAACAAGGTTGTAGCTTCGCAACCTCCGTGCCCCGTGCGTAAAACTCTGTCTCCCATCTGTGAAGTGGTAGACAAAACTTCTGACAATGCCTTAGCGCTAGTCCAGAAGTCGGCTTCGCGCTCCACGCGTAAAACTCTGTCTCCCGTCTGTGACATGGCAGACAAAGCTTCTGGTGATGCCTCAGTGCTAACCCAGAAGTCTGGTTCGCGCTCTGTGCGTAAAACTCTGTCTCCCGTCTGTGACATGGCAGACAAAATTTTTGATAATGCCTCAGTGCCAAATCAGAAATTCTAAACGCGCTCCGCGCATAAAAATGCATCTGCCCTTCTTGGAAAAATAGATGGTCCCTGCAATCTACGCAAGGGAAAACAAGTGGCAAAATTCTCAACTTCTCGGCCTTTACGCCAGCAAGAGAAGAATCTGCCCGCCCTCCAGATTACGCAAGAAGCTGATGGCCGATTGAGGACTTTCTCAGTTTTACGCCAGCCTGAGCAGAGCTCCAAGTTACGCCAGGTTAAGCCCCTCAGCGTAAAGAAGGCCCAGTTTACGGAAAGGCACACTCCTCGAGGATCATCTGCTACTCACATGGCTAACCTGCTGTATAGGGGTGGCAGGGGAAAAGTTATGGTTTCCAACATCCGCATGCCAACTGATGTAAACAGGAGGAACAAGCCTTCTTCTTCTTCTTCTTCTTCTGTTAATCCTCCTGACTTGCGTGAATATCTGATTTATAAGCGCAAAGATAGGGGATCTTCCAACATGTCTATTACGCCTCTTAGGGAGCACTATTATAATAGTCATAGGATTGTAGTTAATTATTGCTGTTCTAAAGCAAAACGGTCAATTTTGGACCGGTTGAACTACTCTCTGTCTTTCCAGGAAGAAGAGCCTACATATGCATCAGTGAACATGGCTTCACACATACCTAGAGGAAGGTCGAACTTAAGACGTCATCCCTTTAGAACTCTAAGCCAAAGGAGATTCGACAAGCTCCTTAAGAATACTGAAGCTGGGGTATTTCGAAACACCCGTTCGAGGTCACGACAACCGGCTTCGTACTCTTCTGATTCCGATATTGGGGGTCGCCAGTTTCCCGAATCAGATGCTAAAAGTATAGAGTCAACTTCTACAGAGACCTATACTAACCCTTCAAAGACACCCAGGGAGATGGGAGTCAATGCCATTGGAGATGAACGCGAAGAGGCTTCCCCAGAGAGCACTGAGTAACACATCGCTGTGTTGGAGACATCTCTAAAAGAGATACAATCCATGATAGAGAATATGCACCAAATGATGCTGACTCAACACACAGCTGCTATAGCTCAAGCATCGGTCCCTCCAACTCAAATACGTGTGGGGGTAGATTTACCACCATCCAACGTGAACCAGGAGCCCACTCTAGATCAAGAGTCAGCAACTCCCCCACTTTCTAACTCGGAGAATGTATTGCCTCCTGTTGGAGCTGCAATACAACCGATCTCTCACCACTCCGCGGTCCCTCTACCGACTGAAGATCCGATGCAGGCAGTGCAGGAGTTGAAAGCCCAATTTGATGCCTTGAAGCACAAAGATCAGCTCAAGAAATTGAGAATCAACCAGCCTTACCCAGCTATCTGGGATGAGGTCCCTTTCCCTCCTAAATACAAACCACAGACTATGGCTTTGTTTGAGGGAAAGACATCACCGAGCTAGTACATGAACTACTTCAGTATGATGACGGTGTTATTGCAAGGGAATTACGCCCTTCTCACTCGAGTGTTCAAAGGCTGCCTCTCGGGAGTGGCTTATCAGTGGTACCGTAGTCTTGTGGACAACTGCATTACTTTATTTGAAGATTTCAAGACTTTGTTCTTCGCGCGATTCTACGAAAGAGGGATGAACATGTCTATGTCCTCTCTCATCGAAGTGAAGCAGAAGGAAAAGGAGAACGTTTGCACTTTTATCGAACGTTTTCGTCAAGCCACTTTGCAAATGCCTCCCGGAGTTCCAGACTCAGTATTGGTGGACATTTGCAGGAAGAACCTTCTTCCGGTGATCTCGGTGTTCATAGGACCATATCAGTTCCATGATTGGCCCTTGTTCATCATCTCAGCGGTAGCCGCTGAGGATAACAGTCGGAAGGCGCGTGATAATAGAATTATGATATCTGCCTCTGATAGAGGCAAGAGGTCATCCTCCAACAGCGACCATCCTCGTGGTTCCAAAGGAAAAGAAGCTCTGGCGATCAATACGTCTAGGCAAAAGACTGCGACAACCACACAGACGAAACCTGAGACTTCCAGTCCCATTGAAGTGTACTCTTTTGATGACGACGATATTCCGAGCATATTCGAGTGTCTAGTCAAAAGCGACAAGATTACCCTCCCAGAGGTAAAGCGGCCTAATGAAGTCGGCAGTACCAATAACCCCAAGGACTATATTTTTCATAGGGACATACATCACCCCACAAAGGCGTGTTATATACTAAAAAGGAAGATCCAGGAGTTGATCGATGCTAAGGCCATCACTCTGCGCAACAGCGAGAAGACGGTCACAGCCAACATGATCTCCCTTCAATTTGGCGATCTGCCCCCACAAAAAGTTTCAGATGGTGTTGTACCTATTTTTCGGACAACGATGAACATCGTTAATCTTCCTCCAACCAGGGGTCAAAATCATGACCTGGTACCCCTAACTACCCATAGGGCAAGATTATGTGGGTTCATCCAGATCTGGTATCAGAGATCGAGGAAGAGACTCAAGCTGCTAAGGCTAAGTCTAAAAAGAACTCGAAGCGTAAACCATGTCATATGGTTGCGATATCCTCGACATCAGAAGAAGAGATTTTGGCTACTGGAACCCGTTCAGGAAAAGCCTACCTCAAGGACTATAGAGCAAGTCAGGAAGATGCATCGGCAGAAACTTCAGCTGCCAAGCCTTCAGAACCAGAATCCTTCATACCAGAGGCCGGTCCTTCGAGACCAACTTCGACGGACAAGGGGAAGCAAAAAGAAGTGCGCTTTGATAAACCTTTGAAGAACATTCAAAACAAAGGTTTGGAGAAGCCATATAACTTTGACATCCTGGCCCAGTTGGCTAATACACCAGCCAGATTATCCATTTTCAAATTACTCAGGATCTCCAAAGACACTCGTCAAGCCCTGAGTGAAGCATTAATGCAGGCGGATGCATACTTGACCCAGCTCAAGTCCCTTGATGAAGAACCTGTGGCATGTCCTGAATGCCATAGTGTGATGGAGGTGGTCCCAAATATCACTTTCACTCAAAATGACATGCTATTAAAATATAACAGGCATGACAGACCCCTCTATTACACCGGATACGTCGGTTCCATGGAGGTTGACCGAATTCACATAGATCTGGGATCATCAATCAGCATCATTCCTCATAGTCTGCTCAGACCGCTGAGGATTTCTACCAGCGAATTGGCTTACACCACCACTACAATCGTGGCCTTTAACGCCAGGAAAAGTAAGCTGTTGGGGAAAATTTGCCTGAGGATCCAGATTGGCTACCTCAGATCAGTGGCCATATGCTATGTCATTGATTCAGAGGTGTCCTACAACATTCTGCTGGGCAGACCATGGATCCATGATCACAATATCGTTCCTTCGACTCTACATCAATGCTTTAAATATGTAGATGCCTAAGGAACAGTACAAACGGAGTTTGCTGATCTGAACCCGTTTAAAGGAGTAGAATCCTACTACTCCGATGCCATATTCTACACTCAAGACTACATGGAGGAGGTGTCAGGCGAGACAGAGAAGGAATCCTACCGGGAACCAGAAGAACCCTCTGCCAAGCAACCTCTGTCAATCAAGGTGAAAGGACGAACTACTCGTCCGAAAGTCATGGAACCCATGTCTATCCACCTAAACAAAATCAGGTCAGGAAAAGGAAGTGATCCTCTAGTGATCACTTTGAACCAGAAGCCTCCACCCTTGATCATCAACCTTTGGCACAGCAAGCAGCCGGCTGATGTAAATATAACCAAGAACGTGGTTTCTGATGATAATAAAGATCCTCTTTTCCAGTACATTGACGCTCAAATTCCAAATCAGGAATCCTCTTCCCATGACGATATAGAACCTATAGCACAAAAATTCTTGGAAGCTATAGATTCCTATCATCCGTATGTGTGGGAAGTAGCGTCATCATCTAATATCATCACGATATATGGGCCACATGAGGATTCTATCTTTATTGTCCCGCCTACTCGCAGCAGTCAGCGTCCAATAGTCTTCGGTCGCATGCACAATAAACTGACTATACCAGAGGATTCTCCCGATGACGATGTTGGTAAAATATAGGTCCACAGATATAGTCCGCAAGCTTTGAAGATTATGCAAAATATGGGTTATGACTTGAAGCTGGAACCAGGTCTTAACTATGGAAAAGGCAGACGAATGCCGTTGCACGGTGATCCCTACTGCCAACGAACTCATTTTAGGTTAGGGTATACCACCTCGCTTGCAACTTCTGAGTCAAATGAGGATATCTTTTCCTCTTATCAAGATGGCTCGTCGCCCTCCGGTGCATATGATGCTCTCGAACGAGCATTATCAGTAAATACGATATTGGCAGATTCCCTCGAAGCAGACGAACAAGAATCTGGACCGTTTGAGAATGACTCTTGGGCTCAGCAAATGGATACACAGTGGGAACTCTGGTTTGAGAAGAGAGAAACTCCCACTAAAGATAAAGTTATCCAAATTGACGTTGGGGATGAACTTTCGCCAAAGCCGATATTTATCAGTAACAATCTTTCCGAAGAAGAAAGGGAAGAAATAATCCAGTTGATAAAAGAATATATCGATGTCTTTGCGTGGAATTATAAGGATATGCCAGGTCTTGATCCGAAAGTGGCTACTCATAAGCTCAATATATTGTCCAATTCAAAGCCTGTGAAGCAACATCAGCGCCGGTTTCGTCTGGATATGATGGACGCCATCGAAGCTGAAATCAAGAAGCTGATAGCCTGTGGCTTCATTCGGGAAGAACAACATCCTGACTGGGTCGCCAATGTTGTCCTAGTTATGAAGAAAAGTGGGAAAGTACGTGTCTGCATCGATTACCGAGATTTGAATGCAGCCTATCCCAAGGATGAGTTTCCTCTTCCCATTACAGACGTCATGATCGATAATACCTGCGGGTTTGAATGCATGTCTTTCATGGACGGATTTTCAGGATACAATCAAATCAAGATGCATCCTAAAGACGAGAAGCATACTGCCTTCTGGATACCATTGGGGGTATATTGCTACACGGTTATGCCCTTCGGACTGAAGAATGCCGGGGCTACGTACCAACGAGCTATGAGTAACATATTCCATGAGCATTTACGTAAAACAGTAGAATGTTACGTAGATGATATAGCTGTCAAAAGCCGCCTCAAGGATGATTACATCCAAGACTTGAAGACAGTGTTTGAGTTGATGCGCCAACTTCAACTCAAAATAAATCCTACAAAGTCCTTTCTTGGTGTATCCAGTGGCAAATTCCTAGGATTTGTCATTACCGCTAAAGGCATTCAAGTGGATCCTGATAAAGTCAAGGCCATCTTATAAATACGACCACCCCGTAATCTGAGAGAACTCAGGGGATTTCAAGGTCATCTGGCTTATATCCGGAGATTCATATCCAACCTCTCTGGGAGATGTCAGCATTTTTCTCGTCTCATGAAGAAAGGTGTATCCTTCGTATAGGACGAAGCCTGTCAGCAAGCATTTAATGATATCAAATGCTACCTCACTAATCCTCCAGTTCTGGTGCCTCCCGCCATAGAAAGACCATTCTTGCTGTATGTACGAGCAATGGATCATTCTTTGGGAGCTCTCCTCGCACAGAAAAATGATAAAGGTCATGAACAGGCTATCTACTATTTAAGCAAGATGATGGTCGGAGCTGAACATCGGTACAATCCAGTAGAAAAAGAATGCTTGGCCCTAATGTTCGCCATTCAGAAGATGCGACATTACGTCACAGGCCAGACTATTCATATCATCTCTAGGATCAATCCTCTTCGGGTATTAATGAACAAGCCAAGTGTTCTTAATTCCCGACTCGCGACTTGGGAGATGTTATTAACACCGTATAATATAGTGTACGTCCTTCAGAAGTCCATCAAAGGCCAAGCATTGGCCAATTTTCTAGCTGCTCATCCGATTCCGGAGACCTCCAAACTATACGAGGACATTTCTGATAAAGTTGTAGAATATAATTCCGTAATGGAAAGTGATACATGGCAACTATTCTTCGATGGTGCCTCCAGGACTGGTCCCAGGGGAAACATGGTTTCAGGAGTAGAAATTGTCCTGGTCACTCCCGATAAACTCGTCATCTATCGAGCATATTCTCTTAGCGAGCCCTGCTCTAATAATATGGTAGAGTATAACGCTCTACTAATCGGGCTCCAAGTCGCTAAAGAATTGGACGTTGAATATCTGGAAGCTTTCGGTGATTCTCTGCTGATCGTCAATCAAGTTAGAGGAATATATGAAGTCCATAACCCAGATCTCATTCCCTATCACCAAGCAATAGTCGAGATAGCCATGACGTTCAAAGGGTTCTTCCTAGAGCATGTACCTTAATCTCAGAATCTAGAAGTTGATGCCCTGGCCAGTCTAGCCGCATATTTAGCTACCCCTATAAGAAGGCAGAATTCGGTGATCCTTCTTAACAGAGATTTATTCTGTGTGAAAAACAACTTTCACATAGAACGTAGCTACGCTGTGAATACAGATCCTTCCAAGAGAGACTGGAGAAGTCCCTTTATAGATTTCGTGGCATATGGAATCTTGCCGGAGGATCCTAAAGAAGCAGTATCCATCAAAAGACGATCATTACGCTTCTATTTTGACGCGTCTTCACAATGTCTATATCGCCGAACCTACGATGGATTGCTACTATGATGTCTCTCCGATGATGAGATACATAGGATTATCCGTGAAGCTCACGATGGCGTATGCAGAGCACATCAACCCGGTCCTAAGCTACATGATCGCATTAGGAGGATGGGCTATTACTGGCCTACTATGATCACAGATGCAATAAAATATGCAAGATAATGCAAAGCCTGCCAGGTTCATGCAGATTTTATACATCAACCTTCTGAATATTTACATCCTACGAGTGCATCCTGGCCTTTCGAAGCATGGGGTATGGATATCATTGGTCCTATTCACCCGTCTTCTTCCAGAGGTCACCGATTCATACTGGCCATCACGGATTATTTCTCTAAATGGGCAGAGGCGATCCCTCTTGCTGAGGTGAAGACATCTAACGTGATCAGCTTCATCAAGCATCATGTCATTTATCGCTTCGGGATACCTCGAAGGATAATTCATGACAATAGGCCTCAATTCATCAGCCAAGCGTTTCATCAATTTTGCGATAAAAATCGGATACAAAATGTGGCCTCTACGGCATACAATCCTGCTGCTAATGGTTTGGCGGAAGCTTTCAACAAAACCATTATCAAACTCCTGAAAAAGTTTTTCTCTTCGAACAAAAGAGATTGGAACGAGAAGCTAGAAAAATATCTCTGGGCATACCGCACAACGGTACGAGCACCGACGAGTTGTACCCCATTCTCATTGGTTTACGGGAGTGAGGCTGTTCTCCCCATCGAAATCCAAATTCCGTCACTCAGAATAGCAGTGGATAATGAGTTGACACAAGAAAAAAATGACCTATTAAGGCTTCAAGAGCTAGAAGGATTAAATGAGAAACGCCTTCAAGCCCAACAACGCATCGCGTTCTACCAGGCACGTATTTCCAGAGCTTTTAATCAAAAAGTTAAGGAAATAGTGTTCAAAGTTGGCGAGCTAGTTTTAGCTATGAAAAGGCCAATGATCATTACTCACAAGAGTAAGGGTAAATTCCAACCCAAATGGGAAGGCCCTTATGTGATCGAGATGACGTTCTCAAACGGCGCTTACAGATTAGCCAAGCCTAATGGAAACTTGTTAATGGCTCCTATCAGTGGCAAATTCCTGAAGGGGTACTACGCTTAACCTCCTTTTCTCAAATGGAGTATGGTGATGATCTCATTCTGACAATACTACTTCCAAAGAACTAGTTGGATCATATTCTATCATGTCCATATAACCTCTGAATAGATATGTCTAACTAATTTGGAACATCAAAACCTATCACGTCCATATTACCTCTGATAGTGTTTTGTGTACAAATTTTAGTTGGATCATATTCTATCATGTCCATATAACCTCTGAATAGATATGTCCAACTAAAGCTTACCGAAAGTATATCACGTCCATATTACCTCTGATATCACTTTCACTCTACCCTATCGTTTATATCCCAAAATGATAGGTCCACCAAAGTTAGATAAGATTTCTTTATTATCTTCCGGAGGAGCAAAATTACATATAAAGGCGAAAAGGGTACATCATTTGGGAGGAGCAGTCAAATCACGGATCTGTTGCGCCAGTGCGGCCATCTACTCAGTCGTGGAGCTTAAAATGGTAGCACGAGCCCGCTCCAATCTTGCCTCCTCATTGTTCAAGGCAGACATTTCAGACCAATGACGCACAAAATCTGCGTGGAGGATACCCACACGTGCCAGGTTCTGCTGAGACGGTTCCCTTCGGTCATTTAGCACATCTCGAGCTGCCGACAAAGAGAGAGCCTTCTCCTTGGCCTTAGCAAGTTTGTCTTCCAATTGGCGGATCCTTGCTGACTCTTTCTCATATTCGGCCTCGCACTGGGCCAGCTGGGGAATGACATACCCTAATGAGGCATGCTCTTCATTCATCTCTTTTTGCTGAGCCTCGATAGACTTGCTCAGAGCTTCCATATCCCCAACAAGCCTCGCAGTCAAAGAGTCATATTCAGCCTGGATCTGGTCGTCAATGCTGCCCTGGGATAATTGCAAATAATTGTTAATGGGTTGTTCCAAACCATTAACTATCTGCTCCAGTGTATCAGCTCTCCCAACGTCGTTGAAATCTCTGATCGACGCTATCACAAACTGGGAGGACCTCCTCAGAGCCTCAAAACCTAGTTTCTTCTCCAGTACTATTGATATCAGCGTCTTCAAAGTGGTGTAGAAGATACTAGTATATTGTTCAATCAGCATGGCGAAATCAGATTGGGTGCTGGGAGTGGCTACAATATCGGCGAACCCCCTTCCAGGAAGGACTTCAGAGGGTGTCGTCACAGTCGTCACTTCAGTAGAGGGCGCGACAAAGGTAGAGGCACCGACAACGGCTGAAGTTGCTTGCGTACTCAAAAGAGGCATAGTCGTAATGACAGGCTCATCCTTCTCGTGAGATATCAGAACTGTTTCGGGCGAGCCGGCACCCGAAAATGTTTCCTCTTCAAAGTCGGGCACCTCCATGTCGTCGGCAGGAGCAGCAACAGAGCTAAAAGTTGCGTCGATACTGCCCTCCCCGTAGATGTCTTCCCCTGAAAAGAAGACAAGAGAAAGTTAATATCAACGTGATGTTAATTTTTCTAAAAAAGGCATAAAGATGACATTTACCCATAGCCGATGGTATATATGTCGCGTCGGCAGCCAGTACAGCTAAATCATTTCTTAATGATGCTAAGCAAGCTGTCATACCTGGAGAAGGGGGTGTGCCAACTGACACTGGCAGGTACTCCTCCAGGTTTTCACCAAGATCCACTCGAGGCTTATTGGGTGGAATCTCGCTGGGTATACTTATAAACGCGACAGGGGTTACTCCCGTTGCTGGTCTGGATAAAGATATTCTTATTTTTCTTGGCCTCGAAGGCGATCTAGTACCACTACCTGAAGCGGTAGCAGCGACAGCTGCCTCGAGCAAAGAATCTCCAGCACTGCCAGCCGAAACTTTAGAGGTTCCCTCTCTAATAGGCGAAGGACCTCTAGTCAAAAATTTATCCCCAACAGGGGAAACAACAGGTTCACTCCTAGGAACCTCAGGGCGGGAAGTCCTGACAGGACCACTAACCGTCTTCTTCTTCTTGCGAGGGGAAGCCTCCTTCAGAATAGGAGCCCGTCGCTTTCCAGAGATAATAAGGGGCTCTGCAGGTGAAGGTATTACACCTCTCGGTACTGTCATCAAAAACTCATCTGTACCGACAGGGTCTTCACCTTCGTCAGAGGAGACTGATGGGACATCCTCTATTCCAGCAGACTTATAAGTGGACATCCTAAAACTTCCACGCATATCAAAATCGCGATGGAAGGTATTAATGGCCACATAAAATAGGGAGTACGAATGGAGGATACGCAACTCCATGAAGAGAGAAGTCGCGGGTATAGTGACGCTCCAGTATAACCCATTATGAAGTATCGCTATCCTCTCGCTCCGTCGATAAGTCCACCTCTGGACTTGAAACTGGTGATGGCGTTTCCCACGTGCAACTGGTCATACCCGAACTGCCTGGTGAACCGACTAGGCAGATAGGGCTCCAAGAAGCAATGGTCTTCACTTCTGTACAATAAATGGGAAGGTCTAATGCAAACCAACCAATAAAAAGCTTCAGGACAAAGAACGGTCTTTCCTTCACCTGAATCCTAAAGTCTCGTCCCCTGTTGATTGAGATGTACAGTGGGGACGGTGCAGAAGAGCTTCCAGCTGTGAGCAAAATTTAACGCCTGCCGACAGTCTACAACTGTGGTCACGTTCCAGGTGAAATTCTTGTAATTCAATAAGAAATTATTCCCCGAACTACTACCAGAGCCAGGAGACATTACTCTGGGGTTATGAAGAATTAGCCATCCCATCAAATACAGGAACGATAATTCTACCCTGGGAAAGCTGTCACATCGTGTTTCATCGGCAAGCAGCCCATCAGTAATAGCCCTCAGGCCAGCTTGTATGCGGCATACCATGGCAGGGAGCAGGCCCAATCTTACCCCGAATACCAGACGCACTGCAGGCCATAAGGTGTTGCGGTGAATGCGATCCGAATATACAATCCCAGGTACTACCAGTTGACGTAGCCATAAGAGAGGAAGTCAGCCAGTTGAGCTTCCCTTGACAGAGGCCTGAGGCAATGCCTCATATAACTATAGGCTTTAGTGCCGGCAGGGTAACTCCCTATCTCCTCATCGAGGACCTGATCTGAAGCCCCAACGTCTTCAATAAGGTCATCGACTACTTGAGCATTAAGCACGCTCAGAAGGCTCAGAGGCTTATCCCTGCTATCCACGACTTTGTCTGGCTTAGCGGCCCTGGCCTGATGAAAGAAGAGAGAGAATGCCCACTTGTTGGTATGAGCCAAATCGGAGGGCTCATTATAAAAGGTGGTGCAAGCAAGGTAGTGGCACATCAGCTCCTGGTACACTGTCGCCACCCGAGGGTCTGTATCCCCAGCTCCCAGTTTGTGGGAACATACTCTTCATAAGGAGTATCCCCCATTGGCAGTCTTGAAATCTCTGCCATCTCGTGGAGGGCCAATCCCAACTCCCCTAGCGGAGTGGCGAAAGTCCCGGTGAGCAAGATATACCGCTCCATCAGAGCCAGAAACAGGTTGGGGTTGAGAGGTAACCCAACACTGGTAGCACTCACAGCCGCGTACAGACCAATGCTCTCCAGCTCAGTCTGAAAATGCTTCAGGGCCCAGGCAACTAAATGAGCCCATCGAAGATTTGTAGGGGTGAGCCACCCATTGGTCCGGGGATTAACCTTTGGGTATACTCCTCCTTGTCCCATGAAGTCATTGCAGAAAGTCGATAATTGGACTGGTTGGAGTAGTGAAGTGTCTTCACTCGAGACACTACCCAAAAATAATCCTCTGAAGGGTATTACAGAGCCGGAAGGGCGGATTACAAATAACCCTTGGTCGGATCATTTCTGGTAAAATATCTTTTCCGGCTGGCCGTGAAGATTGGGAGTCAGAGTCCACGACATCCTCCTCGGATGCGTGGCATGGAAGAATGCCGAGATGGGATAATCTCTCGGCATCCTGGGCAGGTACATGACCATGCCCCCAGCAGTAAAAACCTAGTCTTCCTTCTTGGGCTTCGTCTGGGATTGTTTGTTAATCATATCCCCGAAGAGGAAAGCCGGTTTTATATATTTGGCCCCATCTATATGCGCCAGGGGCTCCCCGTTAATCATGCTCAACAGCATTCGCTCCCCTTGAGATGATATCAAATTTCCCCTTCCATCAGGATACTGGGGTCCGAAAATAGAAAATGTCACATTGGACAAATCCTCCAGATAATTGGAGTTCAGCATCCCAACAGCAGAACCTATCACCTCAGCCAACGGAGATATCTGCAAGTTAACTACAAAGTGCAAAAAAAATATGTTAGTTTCTATACTAGACCTCACAGTCTTACAGCTTATGCCAAAGGTCAACAGTCTGTGCTTTTATGCCAAGACTGTAAAAACTTGAGTTTTTACGCTAGAAACTCATTCCGAGGCATAAAATCCAAGATTGGCAGTATACACAAAAATCTGACAGTCTGTGTTTTTACTCCAGACTGCCAAAGTTTGAGTTATTACGCCGGAATTTTCATCCAGAGCGTAACACCCAAAATTTGTAGTATACGCCAAATTTTGACAGTCAAAGCTTTTATGCCAGACTGCGAAAATATAGAGTTTTTACGCTGACACATTTGAAATGTGGGCGTAAAAGATAAAACATCTCTGTGCATCATCTTCCCCGAAGAGGCGTTCAGCACAGAAGATGACCTAGCGCATCCACGTACAATGTGTGCGAAGGGTTTTCTTTATTTTTCTCGTCCCAAAAGCTTTACCTATAACGCCCGGTGTACAGCTTGTCGGTGGGACACTTCGTTCAGAGTGAGGTTCGCTCAGCCCGATGAAAGTCGCTCTTGCTTGGGAGAGGAGCGAGAAGAGGAGGCAGCTTTCTTTCCATTAGAGGCAGAGGTTGGTTTCGGTGCCATTGCTAAAAAAACTTAGAGTGCTCGGAGAAGAAACGAAGGAGAGTTCTCAAAGAGACGAAGGTTTTTCTTTTATAAAAGACAGGTGAAGAGTTTTCTCTCTGAAGGCCTTAGGGTATATATAAAGTTCAGATGGACTCCTCGAATCCCTAACCAAATCCGATATTTAATACTCGATTATGATTCGGGACCACTTTAGCCTATCATTTAGGGAAGACGGACAGTCAGCGAATTCAAAAAGTTTTTCGTGCAGAGCAGATTCGTAATTTTACGTTAAAGAGCTCTTACGCTCGGGAAGCTACAAATCTACGGTTTTACGCTCAAAGGCTATAAGTCTACGGTTTTACGCCCGGATGCTTTTACGCTCGGTAGCTTTTACGCTCGAGAGGCTACAAACCTACTACTTCACGCTCAGAAGCTACAAATCTATGATTTCATGCTCGGTAGCTTTTACGCTCAGAGACGACAAATCTACGACTTCACGCTTGGAAGCTTTCTTGTCAGAGGCTACAAATCTACAGTTTTACGCCCGGATGCTCTGATGCTCAGCAGATTTTATGCTAGAGAGGCTACAAACTTATGATTTTATGCTCATCTACATTACAGATCTATGACTTTCCACATATCTAAAAATACACAGGCCAGAGTATGCGTATATCTAAAAAAATCTCAAGGCGATCAATTGTAAGGGTTCACGCAGAAGATGCTCCTTCTTGGCCTCAAAACACCCCAAGTACCCAAAGCATACAGAGTTCAGCATTGATATGACTCTTCTCCTTGGGTCGATTGAAAGTTTATCCGAAATCCAGTCAGAATATTTTCTCGACAGTTCAAGCGTGGTCAGTTTTGACAACCATTTCTCGCCCTATTTCAAGGAGTTCTCGGGAAATCATTCTTGAAGATGATGGTCTGAATAAAAATTCTCCTTTTCAGAAGAGTGACAGTTTAGAATTCAACGCAGTTCCTCA
Source organism: Iris macrosiphon (assembly GCA_036927795.1). NCBI lineage: Eukaryota > Viridiplantae > Streptophyta > Magnoliopsida > Asparagales > Iridaceae > Iris > Iris macrosiphon. Next base: position 41,953,872 of record JAYESA010000002.1, read on the forward strand.
TTCCTAACAACAGGACAGTTCGAATATTCGACTTAAATGCTAAGCAGTTTTCTACGCGTCCTTAGTTACGCATAAAAGACAGGACGGGGCCAAATACTCTTGTTATCAGAGTCAGCGTAAAGTTATTCAGACGTGTCAAAGCTACACATATTCAAACTTCATCACAGCAAAAAATATGGCAAATTATCAGATGCGTAAGATAAGACAACACTATTAAATCATGATTACATATGAGGGAAATCCAGTCTACAAAGGGTTTTTCATCTTCATGATTACATATGAAGGAAATCCCATCTACAAAGTATTTCTTATCTTTATTTAAAGATCACGCCGAGAGTCTGTTCTGTCAGGTTCTTATATTGGTGGAGATCTTCTTCCGTCTTCTTCAACAGTTAGTCGGTTTTCGCGGCCGATTAACAAAAAAATGATTAATGGCGTGAGGATACACAACTGGGCTTGTCTAAATTATTCAAAATCCCATCCTCCATACGCCATGACAGATTGAGTTGAGGTTTTAGACCCAACTCAATACTAGAAGACAGGGCTAGTTTGTCTGCCCTCGTCCACCAACGACGGGAGAAAATACAGCTTGCAAGCTGTGTGGCCAAATATGACCCTCTCTCTCATGGACGAATCGCCATATGAAGTTGCTGATTATCCCGAGCAAAGGAAGCTATGATATCCTTTCATGATCCATCGTTGCAGAGGACATTTGCTCGAAGATGCCTTCTTTTTCGGCTCCTTCCATGCTGGAAGAACATGGTCTTCTTCTTCCTCAAGTCGACCCGATGAACTCCGGCAATCATCTCTGTGTGGTGAAGGAAATGTGGGAAGAACATGATAACTCATCAGCCTTTATATAGGTAAAAGAGAATACACTGAATCCCAACAAATCCCCAAAAATCCGCCGAGAAATCAGCCTTCAGGAACGAGCCAGACTTGACCGTTTCATGCTTCATTCAAAGTATTTCAAATTACGAGGAATTTAAAAACTTTGAAGGGGGTCTTGTAGAAGCATGAAAAATACACTACAGAGTTATACGCAGTATTTCAGTGCTGTGTGGCGTAAGACGTGACTTTAAAGCCATCGGCGTATAAACAGAGCTTTATCGCTAGTACAGCGTAAAACATAGGTCCAAAAAAACCTGCCTAAATGCAGTGTGTTCAGACTGCTTCAGCATAAAAAGGTTGTTATATCGCCACTTTGGCGTAAAACCTCATCGCTTTTAATGTAGTGGGAAGTCGCACGGAGAACTCTTCGTATTTCTCGAATGAACCTGTCAGATCATGCAGTGAACCTGACTCCTGACAAAGAGTACTGCACGACTATCCAGACGACGGCTGTAATAATGGCTCGGCACAGAGACCCAGACCGTCATTTAGTGACATTTCCTTGATACAAATCGCTTTTACGTGTTCAAGGGAATACGCCGCCTAGTTTTATACAGGCAAATGCGAGCTTTTACGCTCAACAAGAGACAAACGAACCGCCACGTCAAAAGATGCTCTTCGTACAGAGCTTGAGGTACGTCTCGGCAGTTAATGGGCGTGATGGGGGCAGATCTCTGCATTTAATATACGGGATTTGGTTCTATTTTCAAAGACTGGGTGAGCCATAATTACGGCTAATACGTCCACATCATCACCTCTGCATATTACGCCATCAGGCTATTTTCAGCTATAGGAGCACGCCGTACGCTACCGCCTTGAAATACGCCAACCTGGCTATTTTCAACCATAGGAGTACGCCGTATGCTATCTCCTCGGAATATGCCAACTCAGGCTATATTTGTATTGGTGCGTAATGAGGCTATTTGGTCCAGAATTAGCTCAAGACCTCAGTCAAGGAAGGAGGATCGACTATCTTGTACGCTAGCTACCTATCCATGCAGCATCAGGCTTCTACGCCTACTTGGCTTCTACGCCAACTTGACAACCATTTGGCTTCTACGCCATGGTGACAGTTATTGGCTTCTACGCCTACCTTTTCTACGCGAGGGACAGCTACCTACGTGGCTTGCATGTCGTGATCTTCACAGCGGTTATACGTATTACCTCATGATGGGATACGCGTCACACGCAGATTCAGATGTTCCTTTATATGTGGGTGGCAGTTATTGTAACTACCGCATAAAAAGTGCCATACTCTCCACTATCCGGCTTCTACGCCGACTGGACGGTTACTGTCACTAAAACCCTATAAATAGAAACCTCTATTAACAGAGGTCCAGGGTCGAAAGGTCAAAAACTCGGAGAATAGAAGTCGAAAAATTGAAGAACAGAGAGAGTAGAGCACAGACAAAGAGTAGCGATCAACGATTTTGGCATCGAGCATCCACTCCCCTTTGCAATCTTTGAAGCTTTTCTGTCTTCTACAGCACTTCTTCATCATCGTGTGGTCCAAGGGACAAAGTGATCGACTGCAGATTAGACTCCTATAGCAATATTTATCCAGATTAAAATTTGTACTTGACATCCTCGTATAGGATTAATTGTACTTCTTGTTTGTAAACCAAAGAGAGGGTTTCATATAAACCTTGTTTTATTTCTTTCGTTTATTATCAAACAATAAGCATTCATGTTATAATAAGATCTTGATTCATGTGGCCCAATGTATAATTGGTAATTGGACTCAAATACTGTATCCGTGCTGATACCACTATTGCCTGATATTGGTTCATGAGTTAATGTACGCCAAGGTACGACACATCATGTTATGTGTTAAGTAATTATATTTGGATTATGTATCGAGAATGCCTCCAAATTCCTGAATGCGTGATACTATAAATATATATTGTTTTCCTAGCATGGACATAATAAGCGAGTCAACTACCAAAGTGTTGCTAGGATATTGATTGACTAAATGTTGCATACACGCTCGGGTGAATCCATATTGAACTTCCATGGATTCGTATCTAGCATGTCCGTACTTTATATAAAATCTTAAAAAAAATTCTTATGTGATTTGAGATTTTGAACACAATATAGGGCTAATTAGGTAACTAAAAGTGGTAGTAACAATTGGAGGGAATGGTGTCTCGAGATCATGCCAACGAACCTTCCCACAGAGATTCCATCGAAGTGTGTTGTGGGATGGCCACCATAGATACTGTATTTCATCTGCCTTAGTGGAGTACAATATTTGACCTATTATACATAATGCTGAGCCATTGTCTCCCTTTAGGAGCACTGGAACCACTAATACCGTATTTTAGTGCAGTAGCCCTACGGAGAACTGGTGCATCATAAAGTGCCTATATATTCCTTATTTGGCTCAATTAGCTCATGTTCGGCAATGACGTGATCTGAGGATACCTATTATGTATTATTTCTGAGATAATCTCAGACTCCACAAATAGCAACTCGTACAAGTGATTGGCCAATATAAAGAAAATGGACTTGGTTATGATTGTATTATTTGGTTAGTAGCCTTGAGAGATGTACTATCATAGTGTGATGGTTCAACCCTTATCCTTGTTTGGTTGTAGGGTTGGGCCTTTGTGTTAGGATATGCCATGGACCTAAGTTACGACATTGAACCTATGTATTATGATATATTTATTCCTTGGGTTTTTGTTTCTCTATTTCGTGCTTCCTTTGTGGTACTTGCTATTTGGGGTCTAACTCCACTGGTTTTGTATGGCCAGATTTTGAGCCAGCACCTGAGGAGCCAGTGTACTATCACCTAACTCATGGCGCATACCAGGAACATGGTCGTAGAGGATAACGAGTAGGTTTTCTTCTTCCCTGCTCGTTATTGTACATTTACTTCTTTTGGACGTTTCGCCACCGGAACCTGTTAGCCGGCACGTCTAGACATTAGTTTTCCTACATGATTATATTAAATTAGATTATAGAAGATCATTATCATACGCTTTTTTTACTCTTTCTGCTTCTTATTTTGCACAACTGGTCTCTAGAATATTTTGACAAGCGTTTGGGATGCCTTATTGCTTTATCATATATGCTCTATGTTTACTATTTTCTTGTTTGAATAATTGAGATATAGAAGTTCTTGACCCTAGAAGACTTGATTTTAGCATGCACCCCCTTGTCTTATTATAGCCGTGATCATCGTACGACATATAATACCTTGTACGGGATAGCTGGCCATGTTCGTCTCCGTATTTCGGTACTGGGGCGTGACAAAGTTTTAGTGGTAGCCCATGCAGGTCTGTTCTTTAGACTTGTGGGGGTGTCATAGTCATAGGAGTCTCAATGAAACATTGTCCTTCTTGAAATTCTGAATTCGTCCTCTTAGATACTCAGCTTGAATTCTTCCAGATTGATTGCTTCCTTACTCCTTCTCGTCCTGTACTTGATTATTTCTTGTGCTCTTCTTTAGGGCTTTTTCTTCCCCTGATGTTGTAGCAACAAGAGAGACATAGTTGTCAGTGGAACAAGATCATGTAGAACCCCAACCATGGATCTGAGTTGAGCCCTCGATAAATAGGACAAAGGAGCAGGCTCCAGGTGTCCCTGTACCTCCCGTAGTGCCGGCAATACTGGATACCCCGGCCTTACTAGAGATTATCCTTGGATTATTGGCTGCCCAACAACACTATATGGTGGTGCAGCAATAACAACATCAGCAACATCAGCAACAACATCTTCAGCAGCAAGAAAATAATGTCAAGTTGAACCATGGGTTGTAGACGACCCTAGAACGAGGCGGAAGAAATTCTAGGATATCTGTTAGATTTTGTAGACTGAACCCCAGATATTTCGATGGCACGGAGGACGCAATCACGACAGATGATTGACTCCAGGATATTGAGAACATTCTGGCAGTAGCTAAATTTCGGCCGAGGAACAGGTTGACCTGGTTCGCTTATAACTCCAGGATCTTTTAAGAGATTGGTGGGCCACGATAGAGGTAGGATTGAGGTATCCTATTTCGTGGGATAAGTTTAGGACCTGGTTTAGGGCAAAGTACTTTGAAATTGTTGCTCAGTGTGAGTTACAACAAATGTTCACTAACCTCAAGCAGGCTGGAAGGACATTAGACGGCTACGCGGTGGAGTTTTCCCGACTGAGCATGTTTGCTCCAACCATGGTGGCAACAGAGTTGGAGAGAGTAATGAGGTTCCAGTAGGGACTTCACTTGGAAATCTTACACATGGTAGATGAGCATGACTACTAGAATTTTGAGGCGGTATTGATAGCAGCCAAGAGGGTTGAGATAACTTCCAAGAGGATGGCATCAATAAGAGTAGATCGGAAGAGGCCTCATAGACCGAGCAATGAGGGAGGACCAGTACTGCGAACGTCAGCACCATCCACTGACATTCTCATCCATGACGTGACACAGAGGAGACCAGTGACCTCGACAGTGATGGTGTCACTATCCGTTCCCGATATACGTATTTGGAACATATTTTTATTTTAGCATGGTTGCATGTGCATGGAGACTAGACCCATTCTTTGGTTTAACCTTGCTCATGGTTTATTTTATGGGTTGGTTCAACTCATGAGAACCCTGGTTCAACACTCAACCCTACCATATATAACCCAATATTCTCTCTCTCTCTCTCTCTCTCTCTTCACTTCTTTATTTTTTCCTCTTTCTTTAGTTTTCTCTCTCTATTTCCATAGGCAAGTACACCTTACATGAGAAATGAAGAAACCCTCCATATTATTGTTTCATTATGTTTGTTATGTATTTCTAAGAACTTTTAGTACTTGGAGTTTTCTGTTTTGATGGATGGATTCATATAAATCTACATTTCTAAACTTAGGATTTTTATGGGTTTCATAAGTTTTTCTTATTTTTGATCTATTAAACATGTATTTTAGAAAACCAGTTTTTCCTATATGATAGAGCTTTTAATTTAGAGCATTTTGGATTTTGGTTCACCCGATTTGGACTTAAAATGAGGATTTTATGAACAAAATAATTTTCAGATTTTGGAGTTTCTGCCATGGCCAAACCTGCTGTTGGAGAAGACAAAGTTCGCATGCGGCCAGTGAGCTATGCGGCTGAGAGGGTTATATAACCTGAGAGGGTTATGCGGCCTAAACTCTTGCCTCATACTGACAGCATGCATCCATCTTGTTGGACGCATGACTGCTGATTTACACAAGTGTCCTTGAACACTTTATACTTTCACTCGCTAAACGAATAAGACATTCTCTAAGTCCAAGAGACAACCCATGCGACATCGACACTCATGCGGCCCTTTGTAGTTTTACTCGCTGAACGAATAAGAAATTCTCTAAGTCCAAGAGATAACCCATGCGACACTGACACTCATGCAGCCTGGAGAGCATGCGACTACTATTTTTCTTCAACGCATGACTCTGAATCGTCGACACTTATTTCTATGGTTTTATCTTTTCTTCCTGACACACCTTATGACTTATCATACCAGTCATTTTATGTCACATCACTGATACTTTATTTATTGTCCGTCACTTTAACACTTGTCCCAAGGAGTATACCTTAACCCTGAGCATGCGGCCAAGTGGTTCATGCGGCCTGACTTCATATACGGCCATGATTCATATACGACCCTGACTTCATATGCGGCCAGGATTTGTCATGCGGCCTGACTTTATTTGCGGCCCTGACTTCATATGCATCCAGGATTTGTCATGCGACCTGACTTCATATGCGGCCTCGACTTTGCATACGGCCTAGAGACCCATGCGGCCTTGCTTGTTTAATTGAATGTCTCTTATTCTTTCATTACACAATGTGTAATTGGACTCGAATATTGTATCTGTGCTGATACCACTATTTCCTGATAATTATTCATAATTTAATGTGCATCGAGGTACGACACATCGTGTCACGTATTAAGTGATTATATTTGGGTTATGCATCGAGAATGCCTCCAAATTCCTGAATGCATGATATTATAAATATATATATTATTTCCCCAGTATGAGCATAATAAACGAGTCAACTACCAAAGCGTGGTTAGGATATTGATTGTCTGAATGTTGCATACACGCTCGGATGAATCCAGATTTGACTTCTATGGATTCATATCTAGCGTGCCCGTACTTTGTACGATATCTTAAGGAAAATTCTCATGTGACTTGAGATTTCAAACACAACATAGGGCTAATTAGGTAACTAAAAGTGGTAGTAATATTGGAGGAAATGGTATCCCAAGATCATGCCAATAAACCTTCCCACATATATTCATTCTAAGTGCGCTGTGGGCTGGCCACCCCAGATACTGTATATCATTTACCTTAGTGGAGTGCAGTATCTGACATATTATTATGCCGAGCCACTGTTTCACTATAGGAATACTGGACGTACTAATACCGTATTTTTAGCGCAGTGGCCCTACGGGGGACTGGTGCATTCTACAAGTGCCTGTTTTATTTATTTGGTTCGGTTAGCTCATGTTCGGCACTAGCGTGATCTGATGATACTTATTATGCATTATTTCTGAGATAACCTCAGACTCCACAAAAATAATAAACCGTACAAATGATTGGTCGATTTAAGAAAATAGACTTGGTTGTGATTGTATTATTCGGTTAGTAGCCTAGAAAAATGGACTATCATAGTGTGATGGTTCAACCATTATCCTTGTTTGGTTGTAGGATTGGGCCTTTGTGCTAGAATATGCCATGGACCTAAGTTACGACCCTAAACCTATGTATTATTATATGTTTTTCTTAGGTTTTTGTTTCTCCATTTCTTCCTTTGTGGTACTTGTTATTTGGGGTCTAACCCCACTAGTTTTGAATGGCTAGGTTTTGAGCCAATACCCGAGGATCCAGCGTACCTTCCCCCAACTCATGGCGCATACCAGGAACATGGTCGCAAGGGATATCGAGTGGGTTTCCTTCTTCCCTGCTCATTATTGAACATTTACTTCTTTGGTATTTAGCCACCGGCACCTGTTAGCCGGCTCGTCTGGATATTACTTTCCTTACATGATTATATTAAATCAGACTGTAACTGATCACTGTCATGTACTTTTGTTACTCTTCCAGCTCCTTATTTTGCATAGCTGGTCTCCAGAACATTTTGAGAAAGCATTTGGGACACCTTATTCCTTTATTGTATATGCTCTATGCTTATTGTTTCTTGTTTGAATGATTAAGACATAGAAGTTATTGACCATAGGAGACTTGATTGTAGCATGCACCCCCTTGTCTTATACAGCCGTGATCACCGTATGACGTATAACACCTTGTACGGGTTAGATAGCCATGTCCGTCTCCGTATTGTATATGCTCGCATGTTCAGTCGTAGTATATGGGCATTTATTACCTGTAAAGAAGATCGAGTTTCCTATGGGTAACTTTGATGTTATCTTAGGCATGGACTGGTTGAGAGACAGTCATGCAAAGATATACTATCATGAGGGTAGAGTATTATTTAGAATTTTTGGTTTAGAATAGTTTATCCTTAGCAGAATATCAAGAGACCAGCGTAAAGGAGAAGTTGCAACAGTAGCAAAGAAAGAAGATCCGATATCCAAGATAGTTGAAGAATTTAAAGATATCTTTCCCAACGAAATTTCTGGATTACCCATAGTTAGAGGAGTAGAGTTCTGTATAGAGTTGATGCCAGGAGCAGAACCAGTATCCCGAAAGGTATACCCAATGTCACCATCAGAGCTTGATCAGTTATATCAACACATGAAAGAACGAAAGGCAAAGGAGTTTATTTGGACCAGTGGATCACCGTGGGGAGCACCAGCGGTATTGGTGAAGAAAAAAGATGGATCGACCCAGTTGTGTATGGATTACAGGTAGCTAAATGCAGTGAACGTGAAGAATAAATACCCATTACCAAGGATTGATAATTTATTTGACCAATTAAGCAGAGCAAGAGTCTTCTCCAAGATAGATTTATGATCAAGATATTATCAGGTGCGAGTTTGGGAGCAGGATATACCGAAGACATCATTTAGGTCATGATATGGGCATTACAAATTCTTAGTTATGTCATTCGGACTGACTAATGCTCCAACAATATTCATAGATTTGATGAACCGTATTTTCATGTCATACTTGGACCAATTTGTGGTAGTATTCATCGACGATATTCTTGTGTATTCTTGTAATGAGGAAGAGCATGAAGAACATCTCATGATAGTACTGCAAACTTTCAGGGAGCACCAGTTATATGTGAAGCGTAGTAAGTATGAGTTTTGGCTGTATCACATATCCTTTCTTGGGCACATTATTTCTGGATCAGGAGTATCGGTTGATCCCAAGAAAGTAGAAGCAGTAGAGAACTGACCAATTTCAAAGACAGTAGCAGAAGTACGTAGTTTTCTGGGCTTGGCAGGATACTACATGAGATTTGTGTCAGATTTTGCTAAGATCCCGGCGCCATTGACTCCGTTGACGCATAAAAAAGTTGAATTTGTTTGGTCAACAGAATATCAAATAGTATTTGAAGAGTTGAAGAAGAAGTTAATTTTTGCACTAATCCTTACTCTTCCCGCAGGCTCCGGAGGATTCACAGTGTATTATGATGTATCTAGAAAAGGACTTGGAAGTGTTTTGATGCAACAAGGAAGAGTGATAGCGTATGCTTCTTGACAACTCATGGATCACGAGAAGAACTATCCAACTCATGATTTGGAGTTAGCAGTGGTAGTGTTCGCACATAAGTTATGGAGGCACTACTTATATGGCGATCGAGTAAAAATATTCATAGATCATAAGAGTTTGAAGTATGTATTCACCCATAAGGATCTGAACATGAGATAGATAAGGTAGCTAGAGTTGTTGAAAGACTATGACGTGAAACTTTAGTACCATCCAGGCAAGGCTAATGTAGTAGCTGATGCACTTAGTAGAAGAGATGGCAAATTTATGTTGACCATTCAGAGGCACATTCTAGAAGACTTACGAGAGATGGGTATCGAGATAGTATTTCCACAGAGTACAGGAGTTCAGGCCAGCCTACAGATTCAGTCAACTTTGGTAGATAGAATAAAGTTAGCTCAGGCAGAGGATCCGAAGATTCAAAAGCTATAAAAATAATGTGAGTCAGGTCTTCAGAAGGAGTTGATAATATATGCGGATGGAACGCTAAGGTTTGGGGATCGCCTATACGTACCAAGCGGGAATATTCGGCAAGAAGTTATGACTGAAGAACACAGTTCCCAGTATTCCATTCATCCGGGAGGCACAAAAATGTACCAAGATATCAAGCAATACTTTTGGTGGAACGGAATGAAGAGGAAAATAGCATGCTTCGTATCACGATGTCTGATATGTCAACAGGTGAAGGCAGAACAACAGACACCGGCAGATTATTGCAGCTGCTCCCTATTCCTGAGTGGAAGTGGGAACACATCAAGATGGACTTTGTGACCAGTTTACCTATATCACCGACTGGTCGCGATGCAGTCTGGGTGATAGTGGATCAGCACACGAAAGTGGTACATTTTCTCCCCTTCAGAGGGGGACAGTCTATAGAGCAGTTGACAGATTTGTATATGCGACAGACAGTGAGACAACATAGATTACTAGAAAGAATAGTATCAGACTGAGACACGAGGTTCACTTCTCATTTCTATAAAAGCTTGCACGATAGATTGGGTACCAAGTTAAGATTCAGCACATCTTACAACCCCTAGACATACGGACAATCAGAGAGAACTATTCAGACCTTGGAGGATATGCTATGAGCTTGTACCTTAGACTTTGGTGGATCTTGGGAGAATCACCTTCACTTGATGGAATTCTCGTATAACAATAGTTATCAGTCTATTATTCAGATGGCACCATTCGAGGCACTATACGGCAGGAAGTGTAGATCACCGTTGGCTTGGGACACCATTGGAGAGCGAAAGATGTTAGGCCCCAAAATGATCATAGATATAGTAGAAGTTGTTTGGCATATCAGAAAGCGACTTCGGGTTGCGTAAGATGGGTATTGTCATTAGGTAAATCAACATCGTACGAGTTTTGTGTCGACGACTACGTATTTTTGCGGATTTCGCCTACCCATGGGGTCATTAGATTCGGGGTTCGCGGGAAGCTTAGTCCTCGAAATGTTAGACCGTTTGATATTTTCGATCGGGTAGGCAATTTTGTGAGCTCCCTGATTTTTATATAGGATTATTTTGGTAATTAGCAATTAATTATTTTTAATTTAAATATTTATTTGATAATTTATTGAACTATTGACACTTTTTGCCATGGTCTTGAGATTTTAGTACAACACTAGCCCTTACCTTCCGACCAACTTTGCATACTAGACTTAGATGAGCCAAATTAGGTTCATGGATTGAATGTCACTCATAAATTCGCATCGCTATGCTTCATTTTTTGACAACTTTCGCGACGTAAAATCTAGATATTGATAATTTAGCACTTTGTCGTTGCGTACAATTTTAATGCGCAATATCAACCATTTTCATCTAACCAACTTCACATCCATGAGTCTAACTAGACCTAACATGTTCATATTATGGGTGTCTCATTCATTTAAATTCCTACATGCTTCATAAACAACACATGGTTCAAATCCTAGTTTAAATATCCAATTTTCCATTTAAGATAACCGCATCTTGCATATTATTTGTGCACTTTTTTTAAATTAAAATAATTAATTATATAATAGGCCAAGGATCATTATAAGCCTAAAAAACCTTCATGGAATCTTAAACACAAGTTTCTTTTGTCCCCAACACAACTCCAAGCAACCAACACCCAAAAGCCCAACCAACAAGTATATATAAACATGCAACCATCTCCTCTACCTAGCCCTAGCCACCTCTCTTCTCTTATGAATGACCAAAATAGCAGCCCAATCCCTTTTTAACATCTCCTCTTCCTCATCTCCTTTTTCCACACCTTCACGCACCCCTACGAGCACCCCAAGGCCGACCCCAAGGCCAATCCTTTACCAGAACACCCCCATATTAGGTTTGCTGCTACTACTGCTTATTGATGCTGTAAACAGCAATCAAAACCCCTCCAAAACCCTATTTTGTTCATATATTTGAATTTTTATAGTACTCCTTCAAGTGGCACAAAGTTTGGAGTCTGTTTGGTACTCCGTTTGGTCGTAGTGGCGAAGAAGGTCCTCGCTGAAATCGCGTACGCATAAGTTTTCCAACTTCAATTTTTTTCCTATTTTTCATGAAATAAAAATCATTTAGAACCATGTTAATGTTATTTATTGATTAGAAATATTTTAATGCATGTGAAACCATATTTTTTATGTACAAAACTGCCCCTAGTTGTTGAACAATCTAGACACGGACACAGTGCATCAATACTAGTTGTAGTTCTTTGAAGGTTGCCATATTTTGACTATGTAAATAAATTCTAAAATTTAATATATTATAATTACATAATATTAATATATTATTTTATTATTTATTGATTTTTTGATGCAAATAGGGTAGTTTCATGCATAAACTACGTAGTATAATTGTTAGGAATCACTAGGTGTCGCCCGTAGAGAATTTTTGCATGCAATGATATTGGTTTGGTTATTTAATATAATTATAAATAATTTTATAATTAATTGTTTTGAATAATTAATGATTTAAAAATGGTTTTGAAAATATTTAATGACTAGTAATATTCTGGTGTGTAGCTATTTGCATGTGCAACCAATATAGAATTAATAACTAAATAATAACCTAATTTAACTAGAAAATTAGAGTCTAATTAGTGTAATAAATAATTGGTAGGTGTTCGAGACATTTGTGTGGAGAGCTCCGGACCGGACTTGTTGTGCTCACAGTTTGGCACGAAAAGCAAGTACACCTTGCTTAATTATATTATTCAGTTACATTATGCCTAGTTATTATTTGTTAGTTGTGTGCACATGTCGTAGAGTAGTAGACTTACCTGGTATATTATGAAGGCACGTGGTATCTTATGACCTAAAACTTGTTGAACACATTCACTGAGTGAGAGAGTGTGCATGGACTAGCGTGTTAATTGGCCATTGATACGTGAGTTCACGTCTTGTGTTAATAGTTGATTTTAGTTTAGTTTATAGATTTTTATTGACGTCATTGCATTATGTCTGCACCTCATATACGGTTCGAATAGTTCATTGGGAGGGGAGAATCTACTAGTAAGCGTATGTGATTTTTGTTTCTTACTGTGTAAATGGTGTACCCCTGATTTCTATTGAAGGCCTGGCGGGATGACTGATTCTTCTATTTCTTTTCCCTCATGTGCCACTAGAAATATCTCGAGTGCATATAACATAGATGGTTTAGTTATCCTATTTATTGTTTACTGCTTTACTTTTATGCATGTCGATTTCTTGTGTACTTGTTATATCCCTCTGAGGACCTGGCACCTTTTTCAGATCCAGATGAGCACTTGTACCCTACAAAATACGGAGTGGGAGATTTTGATGACGAGGACCTTGAGGTAGAGCCACATGAGTTTTCTTGAGAGTTATGGATGATAGTTGCTTAGTGTCTTGACTGTCCTTATCTAGTTAGCTGGCACCCAGACTATTTTATTATTGTCTAGTTGTATTTTCTTTCAGTATTCTTTTATACTTATATTTTATAGATTTTTCTCCACTAGACTTTATTTTGTAGTAGATTCTGAGACTTTATCTATTCATTCAGTTTTTTATTTGGTGATATTTGTGGATAAGACTAGATTATTAGCTTCTTGTGATATTGTGACTTAGTTATATTCTACAGCATACTACGACTGGTTAGGTCTATTAAATTGGGTTCATATACTTGTTCGTACAGCTGGCATGTGTACGTATACTTGGTCCTACGTATTTTGGGACTGAGACGTGACATGTTTATAGTGGTGGCCCATGCAGATCGAGAGCATATTGCTTCGGTTACATCACTGTACTGAGAAATCCTGCAACTAGGATTAGAATATAGGATCTCATTAACTTATTTGACTAACTTTCTTGATTTCGTTACAAATTCTTTGAAGTCGACTACCTTCCTTGGCCTTTGGAATTGTATTCTTTTAATTTTCTTGATGTCACTATAACCATTTCCTCACATCTCCCTATTTTGGAGGGATAAATGTACTCCTCTAATAGTTCCTTGAGTATAGGCTTCTGCCAGAATATGGTAATCTTTGTTGTTAGGTTTAGAAGATAATTATGATAGCATACCTACTAAAAAAATAAAGTAGAATATTGACAGCTCCAAAAAGTTTAGTATACCTAAATAAGCCCTAACATCCAACACCTGTAAGTTGATTGACCATTATCCCTTATTATATTTAGGTATGACTTGAGAGTAGTATAAACTATTAAGGTTAGTTAGAAATTTGACCATATTATTTGACCCTAGTATTGAGGAACCAATAGAAATTTATTGTTGGATATTAGGACTAAAACTAACTTCCATAGTGAGATAATATATGAAAATTATAAATTTAGATTCTTATCTTGGTATTAGCAGAGCAGTATCTTAGAAAACTAAAAGAAATGAACCAACACCTTAGTATGAGCAAGGGTACCCTATCTTCAGCCTAACAGATCCCCTAGAATCTATTATCATCGCTGATTCATATTTGAGTATTCCTAAGTCACTGACAGTGCCATATCATCTAACCTTGGGTAACTATCTTTCCTTTATTATAACTTCCTTGCTGTTACTTTAAACATCTAACCATTGCAAGGATTTGACTCTATTTTCAAATTGTGCCAACCTAGGAGACTATCATATCCTCGCGAATATCATCTCCTTTAGGAAATATGTTATCATCCAACTATTTATATGCTTTCTCATCTTGAGTTAATCATCCACTAATTATAGATCAATTTTTATAGCTCTTTAAATAATTGAACGTAGTAAATGATTATAACCTTTTTTTTTCTTGACCATACCCTAAACACGGAGACTAGCATATCACCTTCTCTTAGGACACCATGATATCCACTTTCGTTACTTATCCCTTCTATCAATTATAGAAACTTGCATACCATCTCCTCTTAACAAACCACGTTATCATCAAGAGCCTTATTTACTTTTACATCTTGTTTTCTCATAACCTTAACTTTGATGTTCGTTATTTTGTGTGATGACTAAAAAAATTCCTTCATCTTTCAAATTATGCCACCTTACCCCTCTAATTTTAGGCCATGTAATTTCTTTTATGATAAGATTATAGTTTGATAGGATTATGGTTTGATTAATCTTAAATTCTGATTTTGTTGTTAATTGTTAGAACTTGATAGGTTGAGTTGTTCATTTAGGTTAGAATATAATTTTGTAATTATCCTTTAGTTCCAAATCATATAACCTTCATCAATATATCTTAATACAGATTATATTCTCCCTCACGTTGCAAGCTAGTAACTTCTCCATTCTCAATATTAACACCTTTTGTTCTATAAGCACTGATTATAAGTAAGAATTAAGGATGACCATCACCATAGAAAGTTTTATAATGCACTAGGATACCCTAATAGTACTAAGATCTTTTCCTTATATACCTTAATAAGAGTTTCTACTCTATTTACAAGAACAAGATAGTTTTGTACAATCTTCATAAAGCAATTACAATACTAGTTAAATCTTTGTAAGTTGGGTTGCGTGTCCTAGAATTCCAAAGTTATTAAGCTACAATAATAAGGTATAATTGAAAGACACCAAAATATATGCTAGCATAAGGAGATGGTGTTTGCCAAGACTGCAGAATCCTAGCGGTCTAAACCCTAATTAGTCAACCATAGACTTAGACAAGAAGTTAGTATGACAACTGTGGAGACACAAACACCGGACGGGTCTTAGATTCTTAATGAATTTGAACTATTTATTCTTTTATTCATCATAATCTCATGTACTTATCTTTTGGACTATCTTGACTTATGCCGCTATTATAGCGTAGTTTTGCAAGCTTATTCTTTTATCGAGCTTGTTCATGAAATATGTGTTATTGGGGACGCCTACTAATACATTGTCTAAATAGAATTAATGTATTATGGTCTGATCAACCTTAGTGCACTTGGTTCTCTCTTCGTTCGCTCTTCATATGCCTATTTTGCGTGGATTGAGATATAGTTGACTTAGCTTCTTAGACAAATATACTTGCCATCTAAACATGTCAGAGCATATCGTATTGGTTACATAACTATACTGCTACGAGCCTACGAATAGAAATATACCAAGTTAGGACTCAATCCACAACTGATTTAACAATTTTCTCATTGAATTCGACTCTCTCCCTTAGCCTTCGTAATTGTAATAGTTTATTTCCCTTGACATCACTGTTATTGTTTTTCATCTCCCCTTATTTCGGAAAGATGAACACCCGTGCTTGGTATAAGTTAGAAAATGGATAGAAATAAATATTCCTGGGATATATTGCATTATTAGTTGCATGTTATATTTTTAATATACTTTTGAAGATATGGAGGAGTATATGGATATGCTAAAAAAAACTATAAGTACATAGTTGGATTGAAAGTTTTCGAGAATAAATGATATTAGAGGAACTTATGAAGATTCCTTTGGAAGAAAAAAAATCTTTTGGAAACTTAAAGTTTTGATATAGTGTTTTGTTCTAAGGTGGGTAGAAGTTGTAAAAATTATAAATGTCAAATTAAATTATAGTAAAAAAAATTATATTGCAGGTGAAACTCTTAGATGGTGGTATAGAAGGCAATTAAGAATAATATGATAGAGAGATTTGAGTGCTTTTGCCCTTAAGTTTTTTTTGAAGAAAATTTAGAATTTCTTTGAGATTATGTGAAGAAAAAAAACTTAAAGATATAGATTTGACTGTGAGGATAAGCGTATGGGGATTGAATTTAAATTTTTTATAGGATAGATTTAGAAGAAAAAATTTAATTAATTTGAGGATTTGAGTTATAGTTTAAATTTTAAGAAATAAATTATTAATTTATATTTTGAGAATATAAATTTAGTTTAAAATTTGAAGACTACGAATGTAAAAAAAAAATTTAATTTTGGACTTAGATTAGTTTGAATGAGCTTTGGTTATTTAAATTTTTGAGAAGATAATGATTGATCGAATTTAGATTTAAATTTAGTTATTTAAATTTTAAGGCGATTGTTGTTTAAGGGTAAGAGGTTGATGAATGAGGTTCTTAAGGGGCGTGTGTTGTATATAAATATGGTTTGATTTCGCGTTGTTATTTTGACGAAGTTTTAGATAATCCAATCTTCATAGACCTAGTGACTAAATCACTTGAATCGGTTGAAGGCGACCGTTAGGGAGGCCCAGCGGGTCCCACTGGAGAGGATAGTTTTTACTACGGGAGAGGCAGGTCCGGGTTTCTATAATAGGGAGCAGAGCAGGTAGGTCTTCGGAACGCCACACTTTCTGAGCTTTCCCGCTCACTTTCTGACACTGCCCTTTACCTGAGCACTGTCTAGTAGTTGGTCAAGTACAGGGTTTCCACTAGTCTTTACGAAGTAGTATATCTAGGAATTATGAAAATTGACAATAACTAGTCGAGTGGAATCACTCACTTGGCTAGAATTTCCAGCAGTAGTGCTCCCGTCACAGGTTTCAGCTTTGCTAGATCTGACATGGATGTTTTGGGCTGAATTCCATCATCAACAGACACTTGTGCAAAGATGGAAATTAGCAGCGCGTAGTTCTTTACCACAGAACTCCCTCAGATTCCTTTCTTAAGCTATGCTCTTAGTCCTAATATCCATCCTTACTCCTTCTTTTAGTCCAACTCTAGCGCCTTGACTCTCTTTTCTTTTGCTTCTCGGGTGGTGGCGAACAATGCTGCTTATGTAGCAGGGATGCCCGTCCGTAGGGCCCGGCCTGCTTCTCACCCGAAAGAACCGCATGCATCTGATATAATATATTAGCCCTTATAGTAGGGACTTGCTTATGAGCCTTTATATTATAGTAGAGTAGAAGAGGCTAGCCTACCGTTAACTCCATATTCTTTAGCTACCTATTACCAGTACTAAAGGAAGTACATATCAGGCCACCTTCCTGCGTTCCTTTTGGCTTTCTGGCCTATGTACCTTAGCGAATATCCGAATGAAAGTACCTTGCGTACTAGGGATAAAGGAAGAAAATCAATCGTACTGATTGCGCATACCCGGAATGAACAAGCAGTAAGAATTATGTACTATATTTAGGAAAGCTAAATAAGTCATATACGAAATACTCTGTATTAAATTTTAATTTATATTTAAATTTAAAATATTTGATGAATTAAATTTTTTTTTTTTTGGATTTAGATTTCTAGGATAAACATGAATTTAAATAAAGAGTTGAGAATTTAAGATTATGATATGCTTGAAATTGTGTTTAAATTTTTAGGAGATTATGATGACGAATTTAAATTTAGATTTGAAGTAGCTTGAAATATTTAAAATTTGTGAGATTTAAAATTTGCAGATTTTGATAAGATTTGACTTAAAATTTAAATTTAAGGATTTTAATAAAATTTAAACGAGTAGAATAATAATAAATTTAAAAGTGAGAATTGGTTCTAAGTTAAATTTGAGGAGTTTAAATCTTGAAGTGGACAAATTTTGAAGATTTAATTTAAATTTTTTAAGTTTTGAGAATAAAAAGTTAATTTTGAGGATCTTGTGAAGTCATAACTATTGATTTGACCCCATGATTTTATTATTTTTTTTGAGTTCAAAGTTGATGAAATTTTGTTATTGAAGATATTAAATTTTGAGGACGAAATTATTTTTAAGATGGGTAGATTGTGAGCACCCTGATTTTTAGATAGGATTATTTTGGTAATTAGAAATTAATTTTTTTTTTAATTTAAATATTTATTTGATAATTTATTGAACTATAGACACTTTTTGCTACAGTCTTAAGATTTTAGTACAACACTATCCCTTACCTTCTGACCAACTTTATAAACTAGACTTAGACGAGCCAAATTAGGTTCATGGATTAAATGTCACTCATAAATTTGCATCGCTATGCTTCATTTTTATCGCACAACTTTCGCGACGTAAAATCTAGATATTGACAATTTAGCACTTTGTCGTTGCATACGATTTTAATGCACAACATACAACATCAACCATTTTTATCTAACCAACTTCACATCCATTAGCCTAACTAGACCTAACATGTTCATATTAAGGGTGTCACATTCATTTAAATCCCTACATGCTTCATAAACATTACATGGTTCAAATTCTAGTTTAAATATCTAGTTTTCTATTTTAGAAAATCTCATCTTGCATATCTTTTGTGCACTTAAATTAAAAATAATTAATTATATAATAGTCCAAGGATCATTAGAATCCTAACAAACCTTCATGGACCCTTAAATACAAGTCCCTTTTGGGACAAACATAACTCCAAGCAACCAACACCCAAAAGCCCAACCAACAAGTATATATAAACATGCAACCCTCTCCTCAACCAAGCCATAGCTGCCTCTCCTCTCTTATGAACGACCACAACAACATCCCTCTCCCTTTTTAACATATCCTCTTCCTCCTCTTCCTTTCTCACACCTTCACTGTCACGACCCGTACCCGAAATTTGGGCATGAGCCGTGGGTACGTCCAGCCTGCGCCGCAGTGTCGACGGTAGAATGTTGTCTAGGTCTCAAACATAATACATCATGTTAATAGTCTCAACTCCATACGGAGGACAATGATCATATGAATCCACAGTTTTATAAATATACTTAATCACAAGCTATATGAAAGTAATTGGCACGATGAAAATGAGAATAAAGAGTTCTATCATAAGCCAAACACAAATAAGTACATCACAAGTCCTGAGTCTAGATGTCCTCAAAAGTCACAAATAATAATACAACTCAATCTCAGTCTAATACAATAATACAGGAAATAGAGTAATCTAAGTGCAGGCAGGTAGGATCTCCTCTAGGATAGGCAACTCCTCTGGGATTTCTGGAGTGAAATCTCCCTCTAGTCCCGGGCCGTAGTGGATGGGGCAGAATTCCTCCAAGTCCTCTGAAAATGTTATCCAATCAGGATTGGAGCGAAGTACAAACACTAAACAACAGTTTCATTTATGTTGACAAAGACTATAAAACAGTGTAAGGAATACAAGATGAATAAATGCGGAAAATATAAAGTACTAGAGAATATGAAATAGGAAATAGAACATCTTGCAATGAACAAAATACAGTGAATGCTAGAACAAGTGAATCTGAAATAAAGAATAAACATCTAGCTAAGTGTTTAAAATATCAGTTTATTATGTAATCGGCTTGGGACGAGATCAGGCTGGTTACATATGATTAACTATGATTCTTGTAGGTCAGGCTAACCATCTAGTTAGCTATGATGTATGTAATGGTCAGGCTAATCATGTATAACATCTATAAAGCATGTAATGGTTAGGCCGCACCCGAAGTGAGATGTGGGGTGAGCTATGATGCATGTAGAGTTTGGATATGATCACATAATCTACTAATAGTTCCCCATCCCCAGCTAGCACGATGGATTCCAATCATGACTCCTCATGACAGGGATCTAGGGTGCTAACCCGTGTATCCACAGTGTCAGAATCAAGTATGTAATACAACTAGATTTATAGAAGTAATCAACAAAAGCAAAAACTATCAGAGAATGTACTCGCCTGAAATCCGGTGAACAATATCAAAGATGTCTGAACTGGTGTCTCAGAGACCTAAATATAAAATATTACATCAATACAAGGTTTTGAAATGAATACAAGTTAAACTAGTTCAAATCTAGGTCATTAGGCCAAGTCTAAGTCAAAATAATCAAACTAGGTCAACTTTTGGTTAAACTAGTCAAACTTGGTCAAACTAACTATTTCTAGGTTGTATGAGTCCATCTCTAGGATGTTGGGTCCATACACTATGTATCTAGGCTATACTGTAAATTACATTAGTATTAGTTACCTTGCCTTTGAGCTAATCCTTGGTATCAATATCAATCTATTCATTGGTATCCCAATACCAATACCTACTTATCTCATATACTATCCTAGCTATCTACTAGTATCTTGGCACCTTACTAAATCTTACACTATATCTTAATACCAAACTCAATTACGCTAACTAATAATTCCCAATACCTTAACAATACTTAGTCCATAAGCTCCATACCATACTAATACCTTACCACTACACTTTACTTACCTCATGTTGCCTTCATGTCTAAGCACCCCTTACTTGTGTATACAGATACACTAACACAATTGAATATTAAGATGCTCAAGTTGAACACCTACTAACCTCACTCCTACCCATGCCTACAACCCAAGTATTTTGTTGCCTACAACAGAATTCCTACACTGCTTCCTCTGATACTGAACTCTTCCACGTGAATACCAATCAGATCCTACCTACTGGTGTTGTGCACATCACAGGCAAAGATGAGCACACCCTAAATTCCTCATATAACTACAACTTATACCAAAATCAATCTCTACGGAAACATTTGATGTTGTCATCAGATCCCCCCCCTAATGTACACTGAAACACAGCAGGCACATACTGATATGCTCACCTATCTAGACTGATACACCATCTTGCAGTGCTATCCCTCTAATCCTAACTGTACAACAATACAAGGACTACAACACACCACTCCATATCAACTAACAAGCCCTTAACTCCTTGCCTGCATACAACATTCTTATGTTGTTGTTGCTACCCACGAATGCAGCAGCTACTACCGCTTATTCCTGCAAATCCCCACGCACAAGTACTCTTTCAGACACATGACTATACTTCTCACTGGTACATAAACACAGGAAACTCAGGCAGACACTCACTCACACAGGCTCTTTTACTCACTGAATCACTCACAATACTCACTCACAGGCACACACAGGTACTTAAGTTCTCACACACAGATACACATTCACACAGTGTCTAGTACTGGGATCCTACTGATACATCCTATTAATACAGCCCACACACACAAGTACTGCACATAACCCACAGAACACAGGCATTCCTCACTGAGACACAGAGAACTAATACACTGAACTCTCACCCACAGCTTACTGATACACGATGACATAGGGTCATACACAAGTTCACACACACTTAGACACACAGAGATAGGTACACAGGTTTCACACACTTACACAGCACACACACTGTTGAAACACACAGGTACTGCACCTAATACACAGAGATACACTCACTCTCCTCATTGAAAATGAGAACTCCCCACACCTAATACCTAGACACACTGCTAATACAAGATATTCCTACACAGTCACTCAGGCACTCTCACACAGATAAACTGATATACACACAACACTGAGAATTCCTCAGTAGACACACAGACACATATCTCACTGAACTCAGGCTGCTACTGGGACATAAAACCTGGGACACTTTGAGACACACTGACACTGGTTCACTGCTAC
This sequence comes from Iris macrosiphon, assembly GCA_036927795.1. NCBI lineage: Eukaryota > Viridiplantae > Streptophyta > Magnoliopsida > Asparagales > Iridaceae > Iris > Iris macrosiphon. The sequence goes on from JAYESA010000002.1 coordinate 41,976,123, forward strand.
ACAGTTCTAACACCCTCCCAAAACAGGGACACACACTCACACAGTCTCAGTTACACATACACCTCACATACAAACCCGACTCAACCTACTGATACACCACTGAAACACATACTTACACACATACCTAACACACTGGGACACAAGGGAAACCCGAATCTAACACAGATCCATTCCCCCAGTGTCTGACACCCCGAGACACAGGGACACTAAGACCCACACTACATAAAATACACAGCACAGTAATAACCCCGACTGTGCACAAGAATTCCCTAAATTCCTACTGTACAGTGAAATCTCCCAAATCAAAACCCTAAAATTGAGATCCAACTACACGTTGGAGATGTAATCTACCTACATGCAAAACCTTATGATTTAGGGTCCACGAAATTTGGGGAAAAACCAAACGTAGGTCATCAAAACCCTAATTTCTCCTAGGTCTTCATGTAGAACCCTAGAAATCGGAATCTACATAATATGGTGGGTTCCTAATGGTCAACCACAACAGAAAAATAGAATTTAATAGGTAAAAATTGGATTCTCACCTATTGGGTGATGGTTTCCCAATGTAGGTTTCCTTTCTCCAAGTCCTCTTGGTCCAAGCTCCTTGTTTTCCCTTGATGGAGGAGGAAAGTGAAATCCTAGGGTTTGATTCTAAAATTTGGGGTGAGGGAATGGTTTTTTTCAAATGGAGGCTAGGGTTAGGTTTTCTTTCTTCATGAAGGAATGGGTTGAGGGAGGCTCCCCTTCATGATATAGGCTAGGGTTAGGGTTTCAAATGCAAGGGTTAAATTAATCCTCAATGTTAAGTTATGAAGAAATTAATTAACTAAGGTTTAGTCATTTCTAGGGTTTGAGATTCTAAACCTATAATTAAAATTTAGGGTTTCCCTAATGCTAGCTTACAAGTTAGGGTTTAGCCATTAGGGTTAGACCTAATGGGATTTCTAGGGTTTAACCTAAAACCTAATCATCAAGAAAACATCTTTAATATTTATTAAACTCAACACACTAATTATTTACATGATTAAAATTAAACAGGGGAATTTACACTAATGCTCAAATCTGAAAATGTGGTAGTGACATTTACGCCCCTCCATGAACACCCCAAGGCCGATCCCAAGGCCAATCCTTTACCTGAACACCCCCATATTCGATAGGCTGGTACTGATGCTTATTGCTGCTTTAAACAGCAACCAAAACCCCTCCAAAACCCTATTTTCTTTATCTATTTGAAATCTCCTAGCACCCTGTCAAGTGGCACGAAGTTTTGAGTCGGTTTGGTACTCCGTTTGGCCGTAGTAGTGAAGAAGGTCCCCGCCGAAATCGCGTACGCGTAAGTTTTTCAATTTCAAATTTCTTTCCTATTTTTCATGAAATAAAACTCATGTAGAACCATGTTAATGTTAGGTAGTGATTAAAAATATTTTAATGTATGTGAAACTATATTTTTATGTACAAAACTACCCCTAGTTGTTGAACAATCTAGACACGGGCACAGTGCATCAATACTAGTTGTAGTTCTTCGAAGGTTATCATATTTTGACTATGTAAATAAATTCTAAAATTTAATATACTATAATTACAAAATATTTAATGTATTATTTTATTATTTATTGATTTTTTGATGCAAATATGGTAGTTGTATGTATAAACTACGTAGCGTAGTTGCTAGGAATCACTAGTTGTCGTCCGTAGAGACTTTTTTGCACGCAATGATATTGGGTTGGTTATTTTCATATAATTATAAATAATTTCAGAATTAATAGTTTTTAAAATTAATGATTTAAAAATATTTAATGACTCGTAATATTCTGGTGTGTAGCTATTTGCATGTGCAACCAATATAGAATTAATAACTAGATAATAATCTAATTTAACTAGAAAATTAAAGTCAAATTAGTGTAATAATTAATTGGTAGGTGTTCAAGAAGTTTCTGTGGAGAGCTCCGGAACGGACTTGTTGTGCTCGCAGTTTGGCTCGGAAGGCAAGTACACGTTGCTTAATTTTATTGTTCAGTTATATTATGCTTAGTTGTTATTTGTTAGTTGTGTGCATGCATCTTAGAGTAGTAGATTTACCTGGTATATTATGAAGGCACATGGTATGTTCTGACCTGATACTTGTTCAACATGTTCACTGAGTGAGAGATAGTGCATGGACTAGCCTGTTGACTGGCCATTGATACGTGAGTTCGCATCTTGTGTTACTAGTTGATGTTAGTTTAGTTTCTAGATTTTTATTAACGTTATTGCATTATGTCTGCACCGCGTATACGGTTCGGATAGTACATTGGGAGGGAAGAATCTACTAGTGAGCGTATGTGATTTCTGTTTCTTACTATGTAAATAGTGTACCCCGAGTTCTATTGAACGCCTGGTTGGATGACTGGTTCTTCTATTTCTCTCCCTTCATGCGCCAATAGAGATGTCTCAAGTGCATATTATATAGATAGTTTAGTTATCCTATTTATTGTTTACTGCTTTACTTTTATGAATGTCGATTTCTTGTGTACTTGTTATGTCCCTCTGAGGACCTGGTACATTTTTCAAATTCAGACAAGCACTTGTACCCTATGAACTACGGAGTTGGAGATTTTGTTGACGAGGACCTTGAGATAGAGCCACATGAGTTTTCCTGAGCGTTATGGATGATAGTTGCTTAGTGTCTTGGGTGTCCTTATCTAGTTAGCTGGCACCTAGAATATTTTATTATTGTCTAGTTGTATTTTTTTTAGTATTCTTTCATACTTATATTTTGTGGATTGTTCTCCACTAGACTTTATTTTGTAGTGGATTCTGAGACTTTATCTATTCATTCAGTTTTCTAATCGGTGATATTTGTGGATGAGACTAGATTATTACCTGTCTATGATATTGTGACTTAGTTATATTCTATAGCATACTACAACTGGTTAGGTCCATTAAATTGGGTTCCTATACTTGTTCGTACAACTGACATGTGTAAGTATAACTGGTCCTACGTATTTTAGCATTGGGGCGTGATAGATGTGGCTTATCGTCTTGCCCTTTCACCTTCGCTACATGAGGTAAACGATGTATTTCATGTGTTTTAGTTGCGTAGGTATGTCCCGAATTCGAGTCATATCCTCGACCACTCTGAATTAGTCATTGGTACTGACTTATCTTACGAGGAGCAACCCGTATCCATTCTGGATCGAAGAGAGAAGGTACTCAAGAGCCAAACTATTTCTTTCGTCTGAGTTGCCTGGGCCATCACACTATTGGAAAATCGACGTGGGAGCATGAGGACGATATTCGATCTTGGTACTCACACATGTTCGATTTAGGAGGTATATTCTACCTTATGCCCTCATATGTAAATTCTGTGATCAGGTGATCACCTAAGTGTTATGATGATATTGCTTTCATGTGTAGTTTTACTAGTAGATTAATATCGTGTTTGTCTTGACTTCTCTAGCTTACTTGGATTCGAATTTCGAGGACAAAATTTTTCTAAGGTGGATAGAGATGTCACTTCCCGTTCCCAAATATACGAATTTGGAGCATATTTTTTTTTTGCTTGCATGTTTCGTATATTGTATGAGACCAGACCCATTCTTTGGTTTATCTTAGTTCATGGTTTAATTGTTGGATAGGTTTAATCATGAGTTAAACTTATGGTCTAAATCTCAAACCCTCCATGTATATAAGCCAACCTCTCTTTCTCTCTCTTCAATACTTCATTTTCTTTCTCTTTCTTATGTTTTCTCCCTCCAAGTCTTAGGCAAGTACACATTACATGAGAAATGAAGACACCCTCCATATTATTTGTTCATTATATTTGTTATATATTTCTAACAACTTTTATTACTTGCAGTTTTTGGTTTTGATGGGTGAATTTGAGTAGATCTACATTTGAAGTTTATGGTTTTCATAGGTGCCATATATTTTTTTATGGTTTTGATATATTAAAATATGGTATTTTAGAAAAATAGTTTGGAGTTGATGGAGTACTTCATTTTGAGCATTTTGGCTTTTGATTCACTTAATTCAGAGTTAAAATAAAGTTTTTATGGAGAAAATAAGTTTTTATTTTTTTAGAGTTTTTGCCATGGCTGAACTTGCTGTTGGAGAAGACGAAGTACTCATGCGGCCAGCACCATACGCGACAGAGAGTGCAATGTGGAAAGATTGCTATGCGACCTGAGCTCTGTTTCGCATATACCTTCTAGCATGCGTCCATCTTGTTGCATGCATGACGACTTATTTACATAAGTGTCCTTGAACTCCTTGTGTTTTCACTCATTAAATGAATGAGAAATTCACTAAGTCCAAGAGACATCTATGCAGCCGACCTATGCGGCAAGCAGAGTATGCGGCCACATTCCTTGGACACATGACTCTGAACGGTTGGCACATATTTTTATGATTTATCGTTTCTCTCTGACATACTTTATTGTATGTCACACCTGTCACTTTATGTCACTTCACAGACACTTTTTTTATTGTCCGTCACTTCGATAATTGCTCCAAGGAGTAGACTTTAACCCTGAGCATGCGGCCTAGAGACATATGCGGCCAGGAATTTCCTTGCAGCCTAGAGACATATGTGACCTGGACTTCATATGCGGCGTGGAAACCCATGCGGCCTTGATTATTTTGATTGAATATTTTTTTATTCTTTTATGATTTATATTTGGGTTAATGCTTGTGTTATGATTCTAAGCAAGAATGGATTTAGTAACCAGACCTCGTGCCAGGCATGACAATAAGCTAAGATTGACTATAAACATGGCATGAGTTGAACTGAGATTTAAGTATGAACCAGACTAAGTGGATAGTGACTAACCGGCTATGTGCATGACATAAGCATTCGTGTTACAATGAGATCTTGATTCATCTGACCTAATGTATAATTGGTAATTTGACTCAAATACTGTGTCCGTGCTGATACTACTACTGCCTGTTATTTGTTCATGATTTAATGTGCGCTGAGGTGCGACACACCGTGTTACGTGTTAAGTGATTATATTTGGGTTGTGCATCGAGAATGCCTCCAAATTCTTGAACGCGTGATACTATAAATATATATTATTTTTCTAGCACGGGCATAATAAACGAGTCAACTACCAAAGCGTGGCTAGGATATTGATTGACTGAATATTGTACACACGCTCAGGTGAATCCAGATTGAATTCTATGGATTCGTATCTAGCATGTCCGTACTTTGTAATACATCTTAAGAAAAATTCTCATGTGACCACGCCTTGAGATTTCGAACACAATATAGGGATAAGTAGGTAACTAAAAGAGGTAGTAACAATTGGAGGGAACGATATCCCGAGATTATGCCAATGAACCTTCCCACAAAGATTCATTCAAAGTGCGCTATGAGCTGGACACCATAGATACTGTATTTTATCTGACTTAGTGGAGTGTAATATCTGACCTATTATAAATAACGTTGAACCATTGTCTCCCTCTAGGAGCACTGGAACTGTTAATACCGTATTTTAGCACAGTGGTCCTACGGGAAACTGGTGCATCATGAAGTGCCTGTATATTTCTTACTTGGCTAGGTTATCTCATGTTCGACAATGGCGTGATCTGATGATACATATTATGCATTATTTTTAGATAACCTCAGACTCCATAAATAGCATACCGTACAAGTGATTAACCGATATAAAGAAAATAAACTTGGTTATGATTGTATTATTCGATTAGTAGCCTAGGAAGATGGACTATCATAGTGTGATTGTTCAACCCTTGTCCTTGTTTGGTTGTAGGGTTGGCCTTTGTGCTAGGATATGCCATGGACCTAAGTTACGACATTAAATGTATGTATTATGATATATTTATTCCTTGGGTTTTGTTTCTCCATTTCGTGCTTCCTTTGTAGTACTTGCAATTTGGGGTCTAACCCCACTGGTTTTGCATGGCCAGATTTTAAGCCAACACCCAAGGATCCAGCGTACTATCCCCCAAATCATGGTGCGTACCAGAAACATGGTCGCAGGGGATAATGAGTGGATTTTCTTCTTCCCTGCTCGTCATTGTACATTTACTTCTTTTAGGCGTTTAGCCACCGACACCTGTTAGCCGACACGTCTAGACATTATTTTTCCTATATGATTGTATTAAATCAGTCTGCAGATGATCACTATCATGCACTTTTGGTACTCTTCTAGCTTCTTATTTTGCACAGCTGGTCTCCAGAATATTTTGACAAGCGTTTGGGATGCCTTATTGCTTTATTATATATGCTCTATGTTTAGTGTTTTCTTGTTTGAATGATTGAGACATATAAGTTCTTGACCCTAGAAGAGTTGATTGTATCATGCACCCCTTGTCTTATTACAACCATGATCATCGTACGATGTATAGTACCTTGTACGGGGTAGCTGACCATGTCCGTCTCCGTATTCTAGTACTGGGACATGATAGTACAGTATCAGTATTAGGGTTATCAGTACAATATCAGGATTATCAGTATAATATCAGGGTTATCAATACAGTATCAGGATTATCAGGAGTTTATTTATAATATACAATCACTAGATCATATCAGAAAATCAAGATCAATATCAAGATTGTCATGTTCAGGAAATAACTAGGATTAACTAAAATAAAGGGATAAAAGAGAACTAGAGAATCATTATGAGTTAAGCATATTAAAGAGAATACTAGCATATAGGCGCATAAATCAGGCAAGAATATAACATCCGCACATAATGGACCAAATACTACTATTGGCGAACAAATGGCCAAAACGAATTTTGGCGCACAAATGGCCAAAAATAGTTTTGGCACACAAATCATACTAAAGCGCACTTCTAAGATCTTGGCGCACAATGATAGAAGTATGTGAGCCAGGAGCTAGGCACATAAATCTATCATTGGCACACAAATAAAAGTATCCAAGCTACGACTTTGGCACACTTTCATCAAGTATGCCAGCAGTGAGGTTTGGCACAAAAACAAGCGTAGGTAGGCCTACTAAAAGACAAAACACAAGTTCTAAGGCATGGCACAACAGTCGAGACGATCCTGCAGTCGAGAACACAATTCTCGAGAATGGTCAGAAGTCTTTGCTTAGTCATTAAGTAATTATGAAGGGCTATAAAGTGCACCCTCTGGAGAATGCCATATAGTGTGCCATACAGCAAAGTGCGCCAATCACCATAAGGGACAAAGTGCGCCGGTAAGAAAAGTTCACCAAAGTGCGTCAACTCTACAATATCTGTAAAGTGCACAAACTTGACTTTTTAAGTAGTAGCATACATTCTTGATGACTTGCAGACCCATTCAAAAGTGCGCCAAGTAAGATTTGCTTACTTTTGAAGGAATTGCTATAGTACAAAACGTACGTAGGAATAGATAAGTGCGTCCAGAGTACTTAACATATCTTAGCGCACTTTCTAAGGAATTTGTGAAACACACACAAGTGCACTCACTGGAACTTCGCTTATGCGACAAGGGTTCCCTGTGTACTTTTTGTATGCAATCTCAGGCCAACTTTGCATTATTTGACTTGCTGTTATCGGGCTCCATGAGCAATTTAATCCAAGAAAAACAAAATTATCGATGAGACAAGTTCTAAGTGTTACCCAAAAATAAAACTGATCAAATAATTAAAATAAGCTATACTAAGAATCAAAACAAGATCCAAGGTTGTTCCTTCGGTTGGCAAGATATACTTGCCTAAGTCAAGTTCTAGCCTAATATCAACACTACCAAGGTCACTCACGGCCAATGCCAAGCTCATCTATTGCTCTCTGCTGGAGAAGAATTTAAGAAGGAAAGAGAAATAAAAGGAAAAAAAAGTGAAGGAAAGAGAATAAGATTGCTTATATAGGAAATGGATTAATTGTAGGCCATTGGATCATAATTCATGCCTCTCACAACGTATTCATCACCGCTACCTACCAAAAAAACTAAGGGACCAACAGTCAAAAGCATGTAACTAAGAAAAACTTAAAAAAATAACCTAAATAATGCATGAATGACATAAAACATAATACAAGCAATTAAACAATAAATGAGATATACATGTATAATACGTGTATATCAGGTACGTATTCTAGAACAATGAGACGAGTCTCACAACTTTCTCCTCCTTAGAAAATTTTGTCCTCGAAATTTTAATAAGGCACGGGATCTAGCAAGAAAACTCTGTGTACATGCAATCAAGGTAAGCAATGTCATACATGAACTATGCACAATCCTAGAACAAGACAAGCATGCACAAGACAAGATCAGGGTACGAGATATACAAGCAAATATACCTCACGAGTCAAACAAATACGAGTATCGAGCACGGATATCATCCTCTCGCTCCCAAGTTGACTCGTCCGGTGAGTGATGGCCCAAGCAACTCAGACTAACCGAATAGTCCTGTTCTTGAGAATCTTCTCTCTCTGGTCCAAAATGGATACATGCCTCTCCTTATAAGAAATGTCGATACCAATGACCAATTCTGAATAATCCAGGACATGGCTTAAATCCAGTATATACTATCGTAACTGAGATACCTGAAAATTATTGTGTATCTCACGAAGCAACGACGGAAGAGCAAGGCGATAAGAAACATCTCACACTCGTTCGAGGATATCGAACATACCAATATACCGTGGACTAAGCTATCCCTGCACACCAAATATGATGACTCTTCGGGTAAGCGAAATATGAAGGAATACATGGTCACCGACAGAGAACTCAAGAGGTCGCCATTGCGAATCGGCCCAATGATGTTGATGATCTTGAGCCACCTTAAGATACTTCCAGACTTGTTTGACTACCTCAACTGTCTGGGCTATCATCTCGGGACCAAATAATTACCTCTCACCAATGTCAACCCAAGCTAACGGTGATATGCACTTCCTGCCATACAGAGTCTCGAAGGGTGTCATCAGGATATTTGCCTGAAAACTATTATTATAGGAGAATTCGACCAAGTGTAAGTGATCCTCCCACGAATCACCAAGGGCAAGTGTGCAAGATCGAAGTATTTCTTCTAGAGTCTGGATCGTACGCTCTGACTGACCATATGTCTGGGGATGATAAGCTGTACTATACTTCAAACGGCTACCCAGACTCTGCTAAAAGTGAGATATAAATCTGGAATCTCTATCTGATACGATGCTGACTAGCACTCCATTATGTCTGATAATCTGATTCATGTACATCCGAGCCAACTGCTTTGTAGATTATCTCACTCTGAAGGAAAGAAAGTAAGCAACCTTTGTGAGTCGATCTACTACTACTCAAATTGTATCTCTGTCGCTGGGGATCTAGGAAGACCGGTCAAAAAATTTATGGTGATATGATCCCACTTCCGTTCCAGAATTGGTAAAGGTTGAAGAAGTCCTACTGGTCTCTGATGTTCAGCCTTGACTTGCTGACAAACCAAACATCGAGAGATAAACCGTGCTATCTCCCTCTTCATACCATTCCACCAGAAATATTGACTAATATCTCTGTACATCTTCGTTCCTCCTGGGTGAACGAAATACTGTGAACTGTGGGCTTCAGACATAATCTCTTGATAGATATCTCCACCTGGTACACAAAGAGGATTACCAAATCGGAGAGTTTCATTACTGTGTATACTTAGTTCTGTTCTATGCCTTGCCTCATATTTTGCTCTAAGTCGCTGAAGCTTGACATCCGTTGACTTTGCTGCTCTGACCCTTTCTACTATACTGGATTGAACTTGCAGACCGGCCATCAATATTGTGTTGCCAGGCAATATTACTTCTATGTCCATATCCTGAAGATCTTCTAAAATTTCTTGTTGTGCGGTAAGAAAATACGCTTCTGCTTTCGTCTCAAAGCATCTACCACGACATTAGCCTTCCCTCTGAAGGTCAAGATCATAGTTTATCATCAACTCTAACCATCTTCTCTGCCTCATGTTGAGATCCTTCTGAGTAAAGACATACTTCAAACTCTTAAGATCAGTATAAATCTCTACTCGATCTCCATATAAATAATATCTCCAAAGTTTAAGTGCAAAGACAACTGCTGCTAACTCCAAGTCATGTGTTGGATAATTCTTCTCATGGTCTCGAAGCTGCTGAGACGCATAAGCTATAACATTACCATGCTGCATAAGAACACACCTTAGTCCTTTTTTATGACACATCGTAATATACCGTAAAACCACTTGTCCTATCTGAAAGCTTTAAAATTGGTGTCGTAATCAACTTCTGCTTGTGCTTCTTAAAAGAGGTTTGACATTCATCTGTCCAGTCAAAGCGCACATCCTTACGAGTCAATTATGTCAATGGTGCAAAAATTCTAGCAAAGTCTGACATAATTTTTTTTATAATATCCTGCTAGCCCCAGGAAACTACGAACTTCTGCAACTGTTCTAGGTACTGGCTACGTCTCAACGACTTCTATCTTCTGGGGATCCACTTCTACTCTATCTTTTGTAATAATATGCCCTAAGTATGAAATATGATCAAGCCAGAACTCGTACTTGCTGTACTTGGCATATAAATTATGTTCTCTAAGGACTTGAAGAACTGCGCAAAGATGCTGCTCGTGCTCTGCTTCACTTCGACTGTAAACCAAGATATCATCGATGAACACAATCACGATCTTGTCCAGTATGGCATAAAAATATGATTCATGAGATCCATAAATACTATTGGCGCATTGGTTGCTCCAAAGGGCATTAATAGAAACTTTTAATGTCCATATTTTGATGTGAACGCCGTCTTGGGTATCTCTTATTCTCTGACTCTGATATGATGATATCCCAACCGCAGATCAATCTTGAAAAACCCTGCCGCTCCATTAAGCTGATCGAACAAGTCATTAATCCTTGGCAAAGGATACTTATTCTTGACGGTTAATGCATTGAGGGTACGATAATCAATACATAATCAAAAAATTCTATCATTCTTCTTCACAAGTAGCATTGGGGCTCCACAAGATGATCAATTAGCACGAATGAATTCATTGGTTCTCAATTCTTCAATCATTCGGTACAAGACTTCCAATTTTGAAGGAGCCATCCTGTAGACTCTCTTTGACACTGGTGCTATTCCTGGAAGTAAATCAATGGTAAACTCTATCTCTCTTTCTGGTGGCATGCCTGGAAGCTCTTCTGAAAACACATATGGAAACTCACTGACCACTCTGGGAAATTGTACTACTTCTGTTAGTGTCATTCTCATGATTGCTGACAAAGACTCAATCTCTCTTCTAAAAAATAAGAATTCTTCCACTCCAAGGATACAAAATATAACCTTTCCAGCATGATAATCTATCATCCCATATCGGGCACTCAACCAATATATTCCTAAGACGACGTCATAAGTTCTCATAGGAAACTCTATCAGTCTAGCAGAAAAATCTCTCCCTCACACTACGACCCGAAACAAGGTATAAACTCTATTTACTCCTACGATACTGTTACCATTAAGTATATTGAGTCTTACTGATAATGATTCAGGTTCTAATCCAACTCGTATTATAAATCGTGCAGACATAAAGGAATATAAAACACCAGAATCAAACAATACTAAAGCTGAATGAGAGTTGACGAGAATGGTACTTGCCACCACCTCACCTAAAGCTAGTTGTTCCTCCACGGTAAGTACCTTAGCCAGACCTCATCCTCTCGGTGCTGGTCCTCGCTGCTGCGGATCTTCTTGTCTGGCTTTTACTTAAGCTTGGGCCTGCGTATACTGTTGTGGCCTTTGTTGCTGGAATACTTGAGATTGGGTCGGCAAAGGCCTCTGACCCTGGTGTTGCTGAACCAGCGCTGGAGCCCTATACTGGAGTCCTACCAGAAAAGATGATGATGAACTAGCTCTGTGTAGACAAGATCTCACTCTGTGGCCTAGAGCTCCACCGGCTAAGCACAACCCTTGTGCTCTACGATACTCTGAAATCATATGACATAGTTTTCTACAATGATAACACCCTGCTGAGGAAGATGTCCTATGCTGCTGAGTTTGGGTTGAGGCTGTTTGCTGAACTAAGGCTATTAAAACTGGCATCCATGGAGATCCGATAGTTAAAACCCTAACTATTGGGTCTGGTGCTGAAGACTGGTTATAAGAAACGCCTGAAGTATGGGCCCTCTTACGACCTCCAATCCTATCCATTATTCTCTGGAAGGTATACTCATACCTCCTTACTGCTCTTAATAAAGCATCAAAAGTCTAGAACTCGTGTTGTTCCACTGCCAATATGATCTCCAGGTGAATTCTTGCTGGAACCACCTTGCTCGGTCTAATCGGTCGTCACCAAGGTGGGAGCAAACTGACTTAACCTACAGAACTCTACCGTGTAGCTGTAGACAGTCCTGTCCATCTCCTTCAAGTTATTAAATCTTTATTACAGATTATAACGAGACACTTCGTCAATGTATCTGACATGAAATCTTTTGCTGAATTCGTCCTAGAGGACGGGTATTGTTAGTGAAACCATCTGTGCTGCCACCAGTCTCTGGCCAGATCTAACAACTATAATCGAACCACCTAGATTTGCTCTCTAACCAGAACTTCGGCTGCCTCTAGAATAGCCTCAGTATCCTGAAGCCAAGCGTTTGATGCAATCACATCCTCGGTGCCACAGAAATATGAGGGTTGGAGGCGCTTGAAGTTGCTTGCCGAGTTGTTGGCACGAGGTCCGCCTCTTTCCAAAGTCTATTGTACTGACTGAATGATTACATCCTTTTAACATACTTGAGATGCCAATAATTATTGAAGGATACCAATTAGCACACTGTTGTCCCCTCATGCATCAGGTACTGGTTGCACGGGAGGTACTGGTTGGATTTGAAGTTAGCTTATTTTGAGCTATTCTGGATCAGAACCCGAAATGCAGGGTTTGTTGGACATCGGGATATTGTCTGCTGCTAGAGGAACTCTAGCTGGATGATCAGAAGGACCAGGAACAATATCCCTAAAAGATAAAGGACACAAGGATCATCAAAGGGATAAACTTGATTGATCGATGATCAAAGCAGATGTTGAATCAAGATTTCAGGGATATAAATTCGATATTGGAGGAGATCAAGGAGTAGCATGATTTAGACATCTAAAACACATTGGTAAACCCCCACACTTCTGAATTATCAACCTTGCATGGGCCACCACTTAAGCCGTATTACTCCCCAGAACCAGAATACTGGATAGCGAGGGCAGAAAAAACCAGCAACGTATACCAGAGTACTCTATACCCCGAGATACGGTCACGACTGCCTAGACATATGAAGGTTTACTCTACAATCCATCAGGCAATCCTGGGTCAAAAATCCTAGTTGTCACAATCTCTAGCAAGCATCAAGTTTACAAGATGTATGATCACCAACATATAATAGTAAGACATCCTAAACTATACATATCTTGATGATCATGAAGCTAGTTACCCAAATGAAGAACTAGTAGAGTACAATGTTACATGATTATCTCTATCTATAGTCTAGTACATATTTTACATGTAGGTCCGTAGGCTAGAATATCAAGTCCCAAAATATGAGCTAAACACATGATCGATGGCTAAACACATTAAAAGAATAATTATACAAGATCAAGTGGGTGATGAAAAAGGAACCCACTTATTGCTCCGGGTTCTCCTATTGTTCACCATCTTGAGACGGAAAGTACGAAAGATCCTGCGGTCCTGTTCCGATATCTGGCCATACAAAACTAGTGGGGTAAGACCCCAATACAAAAAGTACCACAAGTGAGCCAAACTTATGAACTAAAACCATCATGTAGAAAAAATCAGTAAGAATATCTGGAATATTTAAACAAGGATGTCTGGAATCAGTACTCAGGTTACCATTTTTGGATCAGTTGTTAATTTAAGTCAGGACGGGACTAGCTAGACTGGTAATCAAGCAATCATGGTCAATCATGCCCTACGGCTTGCTATCATTAGCTAAGTAGGGTTATTACTGTCCTAGTTACTAACACATGCAGTTTGAGATTTCTTATAGCCACATGCCCTGTAGACTATCCGGGTTATCCAGACGAACGGGTACATAGTATAGATTTATCAGGTATAATCATTTTCTTGTCTTTTCTGGTAGTACAATACTCGTCGGTGTGTTAGAAGTGTGTATCTCACGACGGAGAGCTCCAAATCCATCAGGTATTGTTGGGATACGGAATTGCATGTAGCCAAAAAATCTTTCTAGATGCTTTTCTAGATTATTATTCTAGTTATTAGCCTGAATAATTATCAAGGATTCCCGACCGTGGTGCTCAGGAATCTGCCTTAGACATAATGCAAGACAAGACAGTAACTTGACGGGTACAATCAAAATCAACCACGGGTACAAGTGATACTAATAGCCTTGATCATGGCAGTTACAGGAAATCTCAAGTCAGGAGTGCACAGTACAATATCAGGGTTATCAGTACAGGATCAAGATTATTAGTACAATGTCAGGATTATCAGTACAATATCAGGGTTATCAATACATGATCAGTATTATCAGTACAGTGTCAGGATTATCAGTACAATATTAGGATTATTAGTACAAGATCATAATTATCAGTATAGTATCATGATTATTAGGAGTTCATTTATAATGTACAGTCACTAGATCATGTCAGGAAATCAAAATCAATATCAAGATTATCATGTTCAAGAAATAACCAGGATTAACTAAAATAACGGAATAAAAGAGAACTAGAGAATCATCAAGAGTTAAGCATATTAAAGAGAATACAGTCATACATGCGCATAAATCAGGCAAGAATATAACATTCGCGCACAATGGGCCAAAAACTATTATTGGCGCACAAATGGCCAAAACGGGTTTTGGCGCACAAATGGCCAAAAACAGTTTTAGCGCATAAATCATACTAAAGCGCACTTCTAGGACCTTGACGCACAATGATAAAAATGCGTAAGTCAGGAGCTTGGTGCATAAATCTATCATTGGCACACAAATAAAAGTACCCAAGCTTCGACTTTGGCACATTTTATCAAGTATGCCAGGAGTGAGGTTTGACGCATAAACAAGCACATGAAGGCTTATTAAAAGACAAAACACAAGTTCTAAGACATGGCACAACAGTCGAGACGACCCTGCAGTCGAGAACACAATTCTCGAGAATGGTCAAAAGACATTGCTTATTCATTAAGTAATTACGAAGGGCTAAAAAGTGTGTCGTCTCTGGAGAATTCCACATAGTGCGCCACACAGCAAAGTGCGCCATTCACCAGAAGGGACAAAGTGCGCCGGTAAGAAAAATTCACCAAAGCGCGTCACCTCTGCAATATCTGCAAAGTGTACCAACTTGGCTTTTTAAGCAGTGACGTACATTCTTGATGACTTGTAGACCCATTCAAAAGTGCTCTAAGTAAGATTGGCGTACTTTTGAAGGAATTGTCATAGTACAAAATATACGTAAGTGTAGAGAAGTGTGCCCAGAGTACTTAACATATCTTGGCGTACTTTCTAAGTAATTTGTGAAACACACACAAGTACACTCACTGGAACTTCGCTTATACGACATAAATTTTCTGCGTACTTTTTGTGTGCATTCTTAGGCCAACTTTGCATTCTCCGACTTGATGTTCTTGGACTCCGTGAGCAATCCAATCCATGGAAAATAAAATCATCGATGAGACAAGTTCTAAGTGTTGTCCAAAAATAAAACTGATAAAATGATTAAAATAAGCTATACTAAGAATCAAAGCAAGATCCAAGGTTATTCCTTCGGTTCACAAGATGTACTTATCTACGGTCAAGTTTTAGTCTAATACCAACACTACCAAGGTCACCCATGGTCAAAGACAACCTTAGTTGCTGCTCTCTACTGGGAAAGAAAAAAAGAAGGAAAGACAAATGAAAGAAAAGAAAAGTGAAGGAAAGGAAAGAGAATGAGATTTCTTATATAGCCAAGGGATTAATTGTATTTTATTGGATCATAATCCATGCCTTTCACCCGGGTTCATCAAAGCCACCCACTAAGAAAACCAAGGGACCAACGGTCCAAAGCATGAAACTAAGAAAAACTTACAAAAACAAAATAAACAATGCATGAATGGCATAAAGTATGATATAAGCAATTAAACAATAAATGAGCTATACATGTATAATACGCGTATATCGGGTATGTATTCTAGAACAGTGAGATGAGTCTCACATCCACCAATACTCGAGGGTTAATGAGATACTCTTTCATGTCGTCGAAGGTGCGCTGGCATTCTTTGTTCCAAACAAAGGAGACTCCCTTCTTCATAAGCTGAGTGAACGACTGACATTGTCCAAAGAGTTTTGATATAAACCTCCTGATGTATGCCAGTCTTCCTTGAAGGCTATGAAGTTCTCTGAGGTTCTTCGGTAGGAGCATTTCAAGGATTGCTTTAGTCTTGTCGGGGTCTACATGGATACCCTTCAAAGTTAGGACAAAATCAAAAAATTTGCCGTTTGAGACTCCCAAGAAAGACTTAGTAGGATTCATCTTGAGCTGGTGCGTAGTCATGAGGTCAAAAATAGTCTTCAAGTCTCGGAGGTGATCATCTTTAGAGTGACTCTTGACGGCGATATCATCAACGTAACACTCCACCGTCTTGCGTAGATGTTCATGGAAGATGGTGCTCATGGCTCGCTGGTATATAGCACCTGTATTTTTTAAACCGATGGGCATGACTGTGTAGTAGTACACTCCTATCGGCGTTCAGAACGATGCATACTTTTTGTCATCATAAGACATCTTGATTTGATTGTAGCCTGAGGTTTCGTCCATGAAGAACATACGCTCGAAGCCACAAGTATTGTCGAGCATTATGTCTGTGATCGAAAGGGGAAACTCGCCCTTAGGATACGGCGTGTACGAAGTTGGCTACTAAATTTGGATGTTGTTCTTCACGGATGAAGCCAATAACTACCAGTTTGTTGACTTCAGCTTCGATGGCGTTCATAATATCTAGCTGGAACCTCCATTGTTGTTGCTTTATTGGCTTAGCGTTCGGCAAGATATTGAGCTTGTCGGCCGGAACCTCCATGTCTTCGTAGCTCCAGGCAAAGATCTCGATGTACTCCCTGATGAGCTATAGCAGGGACTCCCTATATTCATCAAAGATACTTTTGTTGATGAATATAGGTTTAGGGGAGGATTCGTCTCCCAGATCATTTTGTATGACCTTGTCCTTAGTAGGAGGCTCTCGTTGTTTGAACCGCATCTTTTATTGTGTGTCTAGGCATTGGACCCACGGTTCTTTATCAGGGTTAACTGACACAATATTGGCAGACAATGTTTGTTTGAGCATCTCCCTGATACTGACATCGGAGTCCCAAGAGGAATATTTTGAAGAGTGAGAGTATGACTCATCTTTTTTATCCGAGCCTTCGGGGGTTGTAGGAGGCGTGACATACCAATTGCTATGTTTGGTATTATGGTAGTAATCCTCAGACTTGCTTGAAGGATCCTGTAGACACAGAGATAGTCGTCGCCCTTTGGTGTAGTTTAAGTCCCTAGCGGCTTTCATATCATATCTCATCTTTTGGATAAGGTGCTTGGTTTGACAACTGTACCGGTAAAGTGATATTTTGCCGATATCGAGTTATGGCTCCAGTTCCTATGGGACGGAGGATTGGAGACTTTCCACTCTATCGAAGATGATGAATTTGTCTCCCCTCTTCCTTGTCGGAACTATGAATAGTAGGAGTTTTGACTGGGAAGAATTCTGTTTGCTACATAGGTGGTAGTCACCTGTGAATGCAGGTGCAGGACCAGATCGTACTCAAGGGAATATAGTGCTTTGAGATGGGCAACATCCGAATAGTTCAAAGATAGCCCTTTATTAATAAAATAAGGTATCTCATCTTCCGGAATTATATCATCGAGAGAAGGGACGTTAGCATGAGCGACTACGTACTCCTCCAGTTTACCCTTCCTGAGATTAACCCCAGTGCGAGCGATGACTTTGGAGGTCTCCTACATAGGTTTACCACTAGAGGTTTGAAAGACGTAGTAGGTGTCGGATCTTCCTTCAATGGTTGACTCGATCTACGGCGGTGAACGACCAGAGGCTTATGTGCTTTTCTGTGCAGTTTTACCATGAGGGGAGGGGCTGTGTCGGGAGCGCTTACTTTGAGATGGACTCTCAAGGCTCGTCCGTTGTTGTCCCAGTCTCTACCTCATCATCGGCGTCATTGCCACCTACATCCTGGTGGACTTGCTTATAGAGGATCGAGTCAAAGTAATAGGCCTCAACCCCTTTGAATGAGTCAACGTCGACAAATTCCGTCTTGGCGATGTTGAGATCGTCCACGTACTTCAAGCACTGGTACAAGGTCAACGGTATGATCATATACTGGTATATCCACTGACATCCCAATAGGACATTGTAGAATACGTCTACGTCTATGAAGTAGCATGTGATCTCTACTCTCAAATCGCTGATCTGACATTTCAAGCAAATCTTGCCCAGAAGATAGCTTCTCCCTACGTTGAAGCCATTGATGGCAGTTTTGGTTACTGTCAGGCGATACATCCGGATGCACAGAATAGACTCCGTAGGATGATGCTGATTGACAAACCGGGGTCGATGTGTATCCGATCCACTTTGATGGCGCCAATGTACCCTATGTAATACAGAGGATGATCGTGCCGATTGTTCTTTAGCAATATATCTTGTTGCGAGAACGTGATATTGGGTATCACCTCCATCATATTATTGTAGTGGGGACATACGGCAGGATCCTTAGCTGGCGGCTTGCCTGTGTCAGGTAGGTATCGACATTCTGTAATGCCTCATTCAGAGAAACCCGAGTGTCTTTGGAGAGTCGAAGAAGCTTGAATAGTGATAACTTTGCTGGAGTATTGGCGAGTTGTGCCAAGATGTCTAAGTTGTAGGACTTCTCCAGCCCCTGAGCGGTATCTTTAGGCAGTGGTTTGTCGAAGCAAGTTTTTTTTGCTTGGACTTGTCCGCTGTTGGAGGCTAGGATAGATACGAATCAGATGTGGTGATTGGGAGCGCACTATCGTCAGGAATGTCATACTTTCGTTGGTACGCCAAACCTGACCTTGTTGTTTCTGCTATAGCTTCTTTGGAAGGGATAGAAATCGTATAATAGGATTTGGACTTCTTGCCCTTCGAATTGGTGGCAGAAGGTGTTGTCTGCTGCATCAAGTCTGGAGCAAGATCGAGATGAACCCACATGACCTCCCCATGTGATGTGGTGAGTGGTAACATCCCGGCTGTTTGGTCATGAGCTGGCAGGAGTTTGACAACCTCTATCGTTGCCCGGGGAATTGGGATTACTCCGTCCTAGGCTTCCGTTGTCGAAAAGTTACCGAACTGGAGGGATACCATGTTAGAGATAACTATTTTGTCATCAAAATCCAAGGTGGGGACCTTGGAGTCGAGCAGACGCTGGATGTACCGCTTCAGTGGGTAGCAGTCCCGCGTCGCATATTGGACGTAACAATGGTAGTGGCAGTACTTCAAATTTTTTACCTCGGCCGTCTCAATATGGCGCTTGACGTTGGGGAGCCAATGCTTGTTTTCCTTCATTAGCATGTCAAAGATTGTCATGATGTCATCATCTTCGAAGGAATAAGTTTTTTTTCGGTTTTGGAGCCTCTGTGGGCTTTTGCTCAGGCTTCTTGGTTATATTGGCCATAAGTGCCTGCTTTCCCTTGCTATCCCGGATGCTATTGCCGCTATTGTTTTTGCTGTTGTAGGAATATTTTCTCCTATCAACAGCGATGAAGATCTGTATCCCTAAGAGACTGGCGTCCTTTACCTTCTTTTCAACATCGATATTATTTATGATAACCGTTGTCCAGTCTTTAAACTGAGAGTCACCCATCAAGAACCTGACGGTGGAAAGTAGATTTCTTTGGCAGATGTCCATCATTGTGGACTCTAGGTTACTGGGGGATAACTTTAGTGTCAATTTTCTATACCGCTCGATGTAGTCCTATACAGACTCTTTCTCTCTTTCTGTAATGTTCATTAAAGAGGACATTGTCATGTCATTTCTTCCGTTATAGAACCGAGCATAAAAAGACCTTTGAGATCGTCGAATGATGAAATGCAGTTGTCCTGGAGGTTGTAGAACCAATCAAAGGCTATTCCAAACAATGCCCCAACAAAGAGCTTGGTTAAGAGGGCATCGTTGCGAGGTAGATGTCCCGTTGCCATCTCGAAGTAACTCATGAATTGAAGGAAAGATATCTTCCGATCAAATGGAGTCAAGTTGAAAGGCTTGTAGTGGGCGGGTACGGTATATCTCTCCACTCGAGGGGATATGGTTATCGAATCCCAAGCTCGCGTAACGAGTCCCGATTGCCCATTGAGTTTAGGCAGGCCCGGAGTTCCCGCACCTCCCGTATTGCTTCTCGAGCTTCATCAACTGCAGAATGAGCGGACAATCTGGGCAGGGGATGATTGTCGCCCGCGGGTAGAGCGGTTGCATTTGAATTCCCATTTGTCCCGAGGTCCAGGCTTGCCTGACCAAAAGCCCTTGATGGTTGCGAGGCCATGTTTGCCTTGATCTCCAGCATTGTTTGGATCAAGGCCTACATTGACGCACTCATGGTCTGCATCATGGCCTCGAGGATTTTGAGGCACTGTCGATCGTTGGGGCCCTTGTGATCGTCACCTGCCATGTATGATATTCTCACATGGGAAGAAATAAATGGGACGGTAGATGTCGCACTTTTTGCCTCAGAATATTACCGTGAATAATCATCCGAGAAAGTCGATAGTGCCTCATCCTCTTCGAACTCGAAGGGAACACTCCCCCCAGCGTAGGAAGCTGCATCCTCTGGACAAGGGTGTCTACCCACAGGAATCTCAGTATCTGTTCCTTGAAAATCATTGTCTCCTCGGAGCGTCAGGTTGTTGTGGAGTTCTGGAGGATAACAACCCCATATTTGCGAAGCCACCTGGGGTCCTGAGGAAGGACTAGCCCCAGTGGCTGACAGCTTCTTCTTTGAGCGCGTACCCAGGGATACTCCTTCAATGGGTACTGCGACTTGCCTTCGGTCCCTTGATGCGCTGGTTGAGAGTGAAGGATTTGATTTGTTAGACTTTCGACTTTCCCTCGTGGAGGGGGACTTCTAAACAGAGTAACATGAGGCAAATGGAAGCCCTTCCTCCTCTGGTGTTTGCACCTGTCCTTCGGGATGCTGTCGAACGGGTGCTCTTGGTTGCAGTCGTTGGAATTCCGACTGCCTGTCTGCAGGTGCTGCTACCTTGGCACAGCAACTGTTGATGATGATGTTGGCACAGTAATGCCCTGGAGAGGATACCTCATTTGCTGTAGTTGATTCCCTTGCTTTGCGCTTGTGATTGATCACGTTGCGTAAGTTAAGCGAGGGTTGATTCACCTTTGCACCCTTCTTATGAGCCCAGGTAGACCGAGCATATGGGCGCGTAGGTGTTGATTTTGCTTCATGACCAGGGGTTCGTACAAGAACTTATCCCAAGTTGCTAACAAAAGACTCTTTAGACTGACCCTGTCCAATTGTCGCTGCGGGCTGGACGCATGGGTCGATTTTGTACAACTTTCTGTCAGGGGCACACATTACAGTTAGTGATGCCTGATGATATTCGGTCGAATGAGCAATTGCCTGAACTTGGCGAACTCGTATTGCCCTAGACTTCTTCGTCGTAGCACGCGTCGGTGCGTAGTATGAAGAGTCCAAGTTCATATCTTCCCCTTTCTCAGCAAGGCACATGGAATCAGCGCTGCTTGAGATTCGGTCAAAGACGAAACTTCTGCTACTGTGCTGGTTGCATATGGCCATTTGCATACGGCTGTCGACCGATACCGCATGTAGCCATTTGTCTGCGACTGCCGACTTATGCGGCATCTGATGTGGCCGCATAGAACGTGCCTCGGCACCCAAACTTTTGGCATCGTAGTATTTTTCTTTGCCAGAGTTTGGGTGCTGAGCACCTTTCTTCACAACCAATACTGCCGCATGGACAAGGTCAGCCTGGGTTGACACATGATACGTGTCTTCAGCAACAGGGAGCGAAGCGGGGAGTGCGTGTTCCGCAGTTGGGTGAGGCACAACGACCTTTGCTACCCATGTCCTGCGGGTCTTTTTAGGCTTTACTAGCCTTGGAGAAGGACTCGCGCTGCCCCTAGAGAGCATTTTCTCAAACACTTGTTGGTCAAAACGTACCACCAACATCCTCTGGAAGGATCCTAATTTTGTCGCATCAGACTGCGTCATTGTCTTCTCATCAAATGAGAAGTTTGTCCCTAGCAGAGTCGCCATCTTGTTTGCAATTGCAAGTTGTGAATGAAACTTTTAAACAATGAACAAACAAGTACGAAAAATCCTAGATAGAATATCTAAATAAAATATTTTTTATCTGGGTTATGACGATGGAAATCGAGCGCTGCAGCGGCTCCTTTCTCCGTTGACGGTCTGACGAGAGAATGAGGATGCTCTCTTCTGTTTTCTCTCTCTTGAGCTTGTGTGCATGTACGTAACTCCTGGGCTTCTTCTTGTGGGCATGCTACCCTGCTATTTATATTCATCGTGCTGAAGGACTATCGATTTTGCATATGCCTCTGTTTGGTGGCCGCATAGGGCTCCTTCAACAGAATATGGTTGTAACTGTAGTCGCATGCCACGAACAGGCTGCCACGTGGGCCTTGGTTAAGATATGTTGTTGATAATATATCGGGATTATTTTTAACCTATTTTGTGCGTGACTTAGTCATCTGGACACGCTGTCAGCACCGATTGTGTAAGAAATCTTTTTCAGTTTTAATGGAAAGATTCTGCAAGCTGAAAGCCACATAACATCTTGGCCACATAATGTCTTGGCCGCATATGTGCTCTCCCTTGGCCTTGGTCTTATGGACACTTTGGCCGCATGATATTGTGGCCGTATGGGAGCTCTTGTCTGGCATTGGTCGAATGGACACTTTGGTCGCATGATGACGATGCCGCATATGAGCTCTCGTCTGGCCTTGGTCGAATGGACACTTTAGTGCCGGTTGCATTATAGTAACTCCAGGCTCTAGTTCCATCAAGTAAGCTACCATTGTATCCGAGGGAAGCACTCGGGTGGCCCAATAAGAGCTATATTTAGCCAAATTGATGGGCGAACCAGCTGGGCAAGTAGGGCTCCACGAAAACAACAGCTTTATTCTGGTATACTAGGTGGGAGGGACGGATGGCTTGGAGCCAGAGAAAGAGCCTGCCTGACAGACTTCGAGGCCCGTCATTATAGTGAACGACGTTTCATTCATCGTCGGTAAACTCTGGCCCTGACGTGAAGAAGGTCCATCCATTCATGAATGAGAGCTCCCTCATACCAGTTGGGACGGTATCGTATCTCCATTTTCTCAACCGATACTTATGGATCAGGGCGTCAGCAGCCACCATGTCATCGTCAGTCCCGAGGCTCATCAAAGACCCATGATGCAAGAGCATCCACCCCATCAAGTAATGGTAGGGAAGCTCAATTCGATTGAAGTGGCCTCTACCAGGGTGATCCTCGAACTTCGTAGCAAAAGTATGGAGGCTGTGATGGATACAATACACCATGGCAGGTAGGAGGGCCAGCTTGTAGCCGAATGCCAACTTCACAAACGATAAAATAATGGTGCGACTGATCCGCTCTGTCGTGCCAGACCCGCCCGGGACTACGCAATTACGCAACCAGAGCATCAAATAGCCCGTCAACAGGACCTTCGAGGATAACTTATGGGTATCTATATAAAAGTAACTGAGCTCCTCCTCAAGGCCACTCAACTCATCTACGGGTTCTTCCTCCTCCTCCGAGGAACCTCCAGGTTCCTCATTCTCAGGGGCTAGTTCCCTCTGCTCTCGGATAGAATCAACCACTTCCCAGCTTGGACCGTGGGGCCCGAACATGAACCTTATTGGACTCCTTCTGCTCCGGGAAGAGGTAGCGAATCCAAGTTATGATGTGGGGAGAAGACCCCTCTGTAGATTTCTTCTTCTTCTTCTTCAAAGATCTTTGGCAAATGCTGTGGTGGCATAGCAGTTCTTGGTACACCGCCAGGACCTCGAGGTTCTCCGCTTCTAACTCCCCGAGTTTTTCATTGCTCGGGGTATATTCTTCATAGGGCTCGTCTCCCCAAGGAAGCTTTGAGACGACATACATCTCTTGCAAAGCCAGACCTATCTCGCAGCCAGGTGTAAAAAAGATTCTCGTACGAAGATTGTACAGCTCCATCAGGACAACAAATAGGGGACGGTTCATCTCCAAAATGTAGTAGGTGCCCCTCACAGCAAAAAATAAGTCTGCAAACCTAAGCTCCCGTTCAAACGTTTTTAGAATCCACTGGGACAGACGATACCAGAAAATGTTATAATGAGCCCAGCTGAGAGTCCACAACTGCCCCGGGGGGTAAGTTCCCTTCTTGGCGACCCGGTGAAGGAAGGTGCCCGTCGCGTATATGCTGAGGTTTCACCCCAGTTCACTTCCAACAAGACCAGACTTCAGTCCCAGCAGGGAGTACGAGGGTGACTCCTTCATGCTATAAAACTCTTCCTTGTTCTTTCTGACACCACACTAGATATTACCGATGAGCGTTCCTTGTGGTTCAACGGCCAGGTTCCAGTCCATCCGTCATTGACCCATCATCACCTTCAAGTTTGATAAAGAGAAGTAGCATTCAAAGAAAGGAACATCTCCATCTTGCAGAACATAAATGACCAGTTCTCTCTAGTCGTGCCCATGCCAGACTAAGAAGACTCCAATGCATCGCCAAACAAGAAGTACGAATTCTTAAAAGTGTCACTGCTATCCCCGATAGGGATCTCCCCTGCGTTTATCTGGCTCAACTGAAAGAAAGAAATCTGCTTGCCAATCTTCTGATGTTGCCCAGGCGAAAGATCGTTATCAATCTGATTCTGGATAGTCGCAGTCAGGTCCCTCAGATTTATATTTAAAGGTAGCATGTGCTGCCCAAGGGGCAGCTCGCCAGAGGGTATAGCGGACAATGTCACTGCAAATGAAACAAAGGAGCATGGTCAGATCATCAAAATTATTATATGCGGCCTAGGTACATATGCTGCCGAGCAGACCATACGGCTGCAGTATACATACGGTATATTCACCCATGTGGCCGAATAAACCATGCGGTATGATGGGTCATGCGGCTTGGTCGGTTATACGGCATAGGTAGTCATGCGGCCGAATAAACCATTCGGCATGATGGATCATGCGGCTTGGCCAGTTATGCTGCAGAGGTAGTCATGCGGTCGAGTTTCCATGTGGCCGAGCTACCCATGCGGCAGTGAGAGACTAGCGCATAGACGAATCCATGCATCCAACAGTGCAAAAGTGACTCTGTGTTCAGGACTTTACTTCGTCTTCCCAAACAACCTACCCTTGACAGGCCATCGAACGTCGGAGGGTCCGCCACAGCAGCGTGACCCTTCCCCCTGCTGGCCTTAGCCTTACCCTTGCCGTTGGCAGCTGTTGCGGCTGAGGGAACGACTTTGGGAGCCCCGACGGAAAATTAGTAAAAAGAAGAGGATGAGAGAAGGAAATAATTTTCTCTCTCCTATCCGACCCCATATATATAGACAACATGTGACTGAAGATGAGGCGGTGGCTGATTCAGATCCCGAGTCATCTAGATCCCCGTAACATCCACGAATGAAGGCAACTCCTCGATTATTGGGCTACTTTATTCCCTGACAGCGCAAAACCCCAAGAGATCTCCTCGAAGATCGAACCAAATCCACTCAATTAATGACTTGATAACCTGGCAGAACGTGTTATGCGATAACACAGAGTCATGCGACAAAATAGAGTCATGCAACAACATGGTTATGTAGCATGTCACTCCGATGCGGTCAAAAGTACTCGACCATGCTTCTTATTCAAATTATTCCAAACTTGTCATTTTGGAAACTTTGAAGGGGGTCTTGTAGAAGCATAAAAATATTACAGGCCGCATAGAGCTTATGCCGCATAAAACATGATAGATGCGGCCAGACCGAATACACATAATAGCCTTCATGCGACCTAAACAATCAAGTCGTAAGTAAGCCACATGCGGCCTGATTAACCAAGTAGCAGAGAAGCCGTATAGTACACTATATGCGGCTTGAATGACCATAGAGTAGGGCGGTCGTATAAAAACCCCTGACACAGATCTCAATATCTATTAGAAGCTCTGACACCTCACTCATCACCCTGAGATGCTTCAAAATTCGTGCAGACGATGACTCAGGAAAAGATAATAAGTCACATCAGTGCATTAATTATCTCGACAGATGGGTCATGCCACATGTCCTATGTATGCGGATTCAAGACCCATGCGGCCTCGACATCATGCGGCCAGAGCGTCCATCTGACCAAGGCCAAACAAGAGTACGCAAGCGGATTCAAGACCCATGCGAACTCGACATCATGTGGCCAGACCGTCTACCTGACCAAGGCCAAACAAGAGTACGCATGCGGCTTCAAGACCATTGCGGCCTCGTCCACACACGGCCAGAGGGTTATTCTGACCAAGGCGAAACGAGAGTTTTTATGCGACTAAAACAGTATGCGGGTCTTGATTCACAAATTTTTTTGTTACAACCGAAGATGATTCCTCGTACAGTTAGTGTTGACCAAGTGTCCAATTGACTGAGTTATACACACAATAGCCCCGAGATCTCTTCAAATAGAAAATCCTAACATAATCCATGTGGCGGCTTGCCCGCACCATGCAACAACAGTTAAAACCGTATTCTGTTGAATGGGCCTTATGCGGCCAACAAACAGAGGCATATGTGGTACCCATATCCCATCAGCACGATGGCTATAAATATGAGTAAATGGAATATTCTAAAGGTCGGCTTTTATGCTTCAGAGAGAGACCAAACCAAAAGGGCTAGCTATTTGCGGATTCACACTAAAACCAAGGAGAGAAGCTTCTACATCCGAATCGTCCATGGAGTAAAGAGAGTTTCTACAATCCTAATTGTAGGACCGTGTATGGCAACTCTAGAGGGGGGTAAATAGAGTTTATGTATGCAGCAGAATAAAATCACTTGTTAAAATATAATTCTATGACATGCAATGGTGATCAACTACTAGCAGTTAGAATATATCTCATGTGTTAGAATACTACCAGCAGTATTATGAATATATGCAGTAGATTAAGAGAGAAAGAAAACGCAAACACCAAGATGTATACTGGTTTTCCTCTGAGAGGATGAGTCCAGTCCCGAGAACTCAAGCTCGGAGTTGTATCTACTATAATCACCAATAGTGAATCATAAGCTTTGATCCGAAGGCTTGTCACTTCTTTACACCACGAGTTTTGATCCAAAGTCTCGCAACTTTAAATCTTGAGAGAGAGTAACTTATTTTAACAAAGCTCTTTAAAACTCAGAAGACTTCTAGACCGAGATCGCACTTGGCACTAGAAAGGCTAGAGAGTTGCTCTTTAGATAGGAAGGTTAAAACTTAAGGGGTTTGCTCACAATAGGATAGAAGACTAAAGAATAGTAGAGTAGTTGTTCTTGTTGTGTTGTTGTCTTTGGAATAAAGAATTCTAATCCTATTTATAGGATATAGGCAAACAGAATTCGGTAAGAATTCGGTTAGGGTTTAATTCAAATTTCCAACCGTTGGACCAAGAAATCAGAAGCTATTGAACTGGTTGATTTTATACCAAAAGGGTAACAGATTTCGGTCCGAGTTCAACATGAGTTTAGCCCGAGTTCGGTCTCCTAGTAAGGTAGACTTTGTAAATGACTATGGCCTGATTTGGTGGATAGGTTCTTTGGTTTATTTTAGTGGAATAAGTATCTGGATATAGGTACTTGGTATTTACCAGTGCGACTCAGCGTACATCAGTCCTAGACTCAAATAAATAAAAGATTACATTTGAATATGAAACCAATAGTTGTTGCAGAGTTTGACTTTGGTACTGACGGAGTTGATATGCTTTGTATCGAGTATCTGCTTCATCTGTGTTTTGTATATGATTCATCCGATGTTTGACGATTATTAGAATCAGGTTGATTGTGACCACTTTGTGTCAATAATCTCCCCCATTATGATAATTGACAAACTATGCCAAAATACACATATGGTGAGTCTGATATAGCCTTTGATGAAAATAGTTGAAACGTAGATGAAGTTTCTTTGAATGTAGATCTTTTCTTGAAAAATTAGATTTTTAGAAAAGCTTCTCCGTAAGTAGATCTTTCCTTTGAACGTGAGCGTTTAAAATACCTGTAACTTGACATTTTTTATAGCAAAATTAGGTGCAGATATGTCAACAAAATAGATACAAATATATTACAGTTATATGTCATTAACTATACATCATCAACTATAATTATCACATATTTTGTCATTTCTTCCCCTTTGTCAAAATATCATAGTGGGAACATAATAAGTGATTATGACAAATTGAAGAAATATGCATAATAACCATATAAAAATAGCACATATTTTAATAAAAAATAAATAACCAGAAATAATAACATGCTTTTGTTTTAAGCAGAATAAATGATAAGGCTAGCACTAGGAAAATAACCAAAAATAGCATAAATGTTTGAATATTTTAAGCAAATGTTTCTAGTACAGTGAACTATGAAACATCATTATAGATCATCAGCAGCAGCATCAGCAAGCGGGTGATCGTCAAAGTATGCTCCGGCAGGGTCGAAGTACTGCTGAACAAATGGATCATCAATCCGGTATCCTGGACGGGAAGGACCATGAGCCACTGGGTGAGGTACAGTAGGATGATAGGCTAGGTGATATTGAAGATCTGCTAGTGAGTTGGCTAATGTGTGAGCTTGAAGAGTGGTGTGATAAGACTGGTCACAAAGTCGAGTGATAATCATAGTGTTCTGCTCCTGGTGTTGAGCAGCTATCATCTCGTTTTGTAACCTAAATTACTCGTGGAACATCTCTTGGATAGAGTCCAAGGTAGCAGGCTTGTGCAAAGGATGAAGGAGTAGGAGTTGGAGCAGGAGGGGCTGGGGCTGGATCAGCTGGTGCATCAAAATCAGATGAGTTGTCTTCATCAGGAATGAGAGAAATAGGCTGAATCATGCGGGCTTTGGTCCGGTAGGCTGACTCAGTAGGTTCTTTCATAGGGATGTGGAAGTGCTCAAAGATGAGTGGAAGATACATGGTATAAGGAAGTTGACATTTGTATTTATAACAGTCAATCATCTACCGAATCATGATTTTAGGAAGGCTAAAGGGAGTGGATGTGTAGAAGTGATATAAAGTAGACATTTTTTATAGGTCACATCATCTTTGGAGGTTTGCTTGGGAATGATAGCAGAGTATATGATACGGTGAAGTTCATAAAAATATTGGTTAAAATAACGAGTACGAAACTTCCCGTCAGGACAAGGATGTGGAGCACAAAGTATGTCCCTGAAAGAGTCAAGAGTGATGTCGTCTCTGAGATTGAGTTTGTCGATCTCAACTAGGACATCTCCTTCGTTAGGGATTTCAAGAATTTTACCCCAATTTGTATCATCAAATTTAATATCGATTCCACCCACTCTCGAAGAGATAGACCATTGATCATGAGATATATTGCAGTAAAATATGCAAATGGCATTCAAATATATGGATTTTCTAGTTTTGACTAGACAATAAAGATGAAATTCTATAAGTTTAGGTTTTTTGGCATGAAAAGTAGTAAAGTTAATAGGGTTGCCCTTGCAAATATTTCTTTACACAAAATCATTGAACCATAGATTAGAGGCATCAATAGAAGTAAAAATGAAATCATCATATTCTCCTGTATTTGGAATATTTAAAGAAAATAAGGAATATGTAGCATCATCACTGGAGGGTTGAGAAGAGGAAGCTTTATTTTATTTTCTCTTCCTTTTCCCAAATTTAGGAGCCATGAAATTAAGGGTTTGAGAATGTGAAGATTGTACCTTGAAAAGATTAAAGGGAATGAAGGAGAATCTCACCAAGAGCCTTAGATCTCAAGTTGAGAGAGAATAAGCCTTGAGGAAGGGGATTTCAAAACTAGGGTTTTGTAGGAAGGGTTTGATTCTCGGTTTTGAGAAGAGGGGTTTGGGAGGATGAAGTAATGAGATCAAATTCGTGGTTGCTATTGTTATATAAAAATACTTGAACCGAATTCGAACCGAGTTTGGACCGAACTCTGTCTGAGTTCTGATGGCTCAGGATTTTTGAAAATATGTTTTGTAGAAAGATATAATAGTTATAAGAAAAACATATAAGTGATCTCATACAAGTATACAATATACCAGGTCTATAAATAAGACAGGCTATCTATTAGTCATTACTATTTAGACAAGTCATTAAATAGAATTTATAGCAGTCAATTACTGAATGAATGAATAAATAATTGTATTTAGGAAATGTTTTGTAAATAAATCTTTGTATATCATTACTCAGCGAGATATTTTTGTTATTATTAAATAGCTATAGGGGCCGGTTCCCAGCTAGCGGTGGTTCGAAGACACTTAAGTACTGTGTCGCTTAAGGCTGTTTATACCTTGTTGACAGAAGAACCCTTTTTAGGCTATTTAACAATAATTTCTATGCCTTTAGAGCATAATATTGAAGAATTATTTAATAAAAGTTTTCTTCATACACAGTTTAGGAACAATTAAACTATCATATTTAATGACTACAATATACTTTTATAAATATGAAAATTGTGTTACCATAATGACTTAATAGTCATGTTTTTGTTTGTTGGTGCAATTTTCATGAGAATATCCATTTGGTTTTTTGCATTCACCAACTTTCTTCTTTACCATTACGTCTTGCCGCAAATCGTTCCACCTATATAATTAGAACAAGACTTTGATATCCACGGTTTGGATTCGTATTTGTTAGCTTTAGGAATCCACTTATACATATTTATATCAACCAATTTTCTAGCCTTACAGTGATGTGTAATGTGTCCTTTTAAACCATAATAATGACATATAGCATGGGTATTTGTGTTGGGCATAGAAGGATGAGTATGTGAAGTGGTGTGACGTATCTTGCGTGGATATTTGTAACAAAATGCATGTTTATGTGAAGTATGTTGTGTTCTACATGCATGATAGTATGGAGCATTTGGTTTGCTTGCTGGTGTCCTGTTGCGAGTGCTATTTTGTTTAGCCATGTGTCTTGTGTTAGACTGAGTAATAGATTGTACGACCTGCTTTCCCAATCTAATCTCTAACATTTTAGAGGTGTCATATAAAATATCATATTTAGCAATAAGAGTATCTATCTTAAGTGAGGCATTAGAGTACTTCTCCTTTTCCTGTTTTAAGTCCTCCTTAAGTTTAGCATTTTCTTGATTGCTTTCATCATAGCTGTCAAGAGCTTCTTGTAGGCTAAGCTCAAGTTTGGAGATTTTAATAGATTCATTAGAAGATGAGTTTTCTCTAGCTTCCTTAAGTAAGCAAATAATATGATCGTTCTTAAGCTGATAAGATTTGATATCTTTTTGAGCTTTCTTATAGTTATTTCTATGCTTATTATAGTCTTCAAACAAATCATTAAAAGCATCAGATAATTCGTCATACGAAATATTTTTTATTAGTGAGTTATTATTTACCTCGCTTACCATTAAGCACAAGTCTGTCGTATGTTGAAGGTTTTTGTCATTCTCGTACTGGATGCTTGCATTAATTGCTAGACTTTCACTTAGGAATAAGTTTACAATATCTTCTTCCTTTTTGTCATTATTATTGCATTAAATGTCTACATCTTTCTTTGTACTTGCAGCTTCTTTATTTTGGTATAAGCTTGCAACATCATGAGGTTCTTCTTCATCTTCTTCTTTGTCTCCATAAGTTGCTTCCAGCATTCTACATATCTCATATGATGTTTTGCACTTGGAGATAAGTTTGAATTCGTCTTTTCCTAGAGTGCAGTAGAGTATGTACATTGCCTTTTCATCGTCGCTTATTGTTTTCTTTTTATCTTTAGTATATTCACTATCTGCTTTGTCAACTTTTTTGTAACCATTAGTAACATAAGTCCATAAGTTAAAGCCAAAAGATTTTAGAAAAGCACACATATGTATTTTCCAAAATAGATAGTTAGTGCTGTTAAAACATGTTGCTTATCAAGAAGTTGGCTTTCACCATTGATGGAAAATAGTGATTTTGTTGTTGCCATATGTTATACTCTTTGGATGTTAATCCGATAATCAAGAGAACTTACAGTAGTTCTTATATAAAGAATATCAATTCTGATACAATTTAGAAACAAAAGATATCAGTAATATCTATATAAAGAGATCACCTGTTCTGATACCAATTGGAAGAGTAGCTGGGATCAAAAACTAATTAAGAGACTATATGCTCTAAAACCAATTATGGAGAATTGATATCAACAATAGTTCTAATGTAAGAGTACCTGCCCTGATTATAAAAACAAATTGTATCAGTAACTAAATAAGAGACTACCTGCTCTGATTCTAATTGTAGGAGCAATTGAGATGAGCAAAAGTTCCTATATAAAAGTAAAAGTTCTAATATAAGAGTAACCGCTCTGATACCAATTGTGGGAGCAATTAGGATCAGAAACTAAATAAGAGATTATCTGTTCTGATACCAGTTGAGGGAGCAAATAGTATTAGTAAAAGTTCTGCTATAAGAGTACCTGCTCGGATACCAATTGTAGGACCGTATATGGCAACTCTAGAGGGGGGTGAATAGAGTTTATGTATGCAGCGAAATAAAATCATTTGTTAAAATATAATTCTATGGCATGCAATGGTGATCAACTACTAGCACTTAGAATATATCTTATGTGTAAGAATACTACTAGCAGTATTATGAATATATGCAGTAGAGTAAGAGAGAAAGCAAACGCAAACACCAAGATGTATACTGGTTTTCCTCTGAGAGGACTAGTCCAATCCCGAGAACTCAAGCTCGAAGTTGTATCCAC
Organism: Iris macrosiphon; assembly: GCA_036927795.1. Classification (NCBI taxonomy): domain Eukaryota; kingdom Viridiplantae; phylum Streptophyta; class Magnoliopsida; order Asparagales; family Iridaceae; genus Iris; species Iris macrosiphon. Next base: position 42,008,943 of record JAYESA010000002.1, read on the forward strand.
TATAATCACCAATAGTGAATCACAAACTTTGATCCGAAGGCTTGCTACTTCTTTACAGCACGAGTTTTGATCCGAAGTCTCGCAACTTCACAGCTTGAGAGAGAGTAACTGATTTTAACAAAGATCTTTATAACTCAGAAGACTTCTAGACCGAGATTGTACTTGGCACTAGGAAGTCTAGAGAGTTGCTCTTTAGATGGGAAGGTTAAAGCTTAGGGGGTTTTCTCACAATATGATAGAAGACTAAAGAATAGTAGAGTAGTTATCCTTGTTGTGTTGTTGTCTTTGGAATAAAGAATTCCAATACTATTTATAGGATATAGGCAAACAGAATTCAGTCAAAATTCGGTTAGGGTTTAATTCAAATTTTTAATCGTTGGGCCAAGAAATCAGGAGCTATTGAACTCGTTGATTTCATACCAAAAGGGTAATCGAGTTCGGTCCGAGTTCAGTCTCCTAGTATGGTAGACTTTATAAATAAATATGGCTTGATTTGGTAGATAGGTTCTTTGATTTATTTTAGTGGACTAAATATCTGGGTATAGGTACTTGGGATTTGCCAGTGCGACTCAGCATACATTAGCCCTAGACTGAAATAAATAAAAGATTACATTTGAATATGAAACCAATAGCTGTTACAGAGTCTGACTTTGGTACTAACGGAGTTGATATGCTTTGTATCGAGTATCTGCTTCATCTGTGTTTTGGATCTGATTCATCTAATGTTTGACTATTATCAGAATCAGGTTGACTGTGACCACTTTGTGTCAACACTAACCCTCCATCGTCACCCCCCAGATCAAAATAAATTTTTACTTAGATTGTCTCTTAGGACTCTTCTCTGTACTCTCTAGTTTGTTAATCAAATCAAGTTCTTTTAGTTCTTTATTTTGATTTAAATGGCAAACAAACTCCATCGCATAACCGTCGATGGTCCTGCTCTCATGCCTACAATTGTTAAACCTATGTTGAAGCTCGTAATACACCACTGCGTCAAAATACCTCATTTGGAACCTCTCAGTAAAAGTTTCCTATGATATCAGTGTTGTGAGAGAACCCTCCTGCGCTGCCTACCAATCAATCGCCAAGTCCGACAACTGTAGCCTCACTACTGCTACACTCTCTCTAGCCAGAGTTCCTGCTGCCTCTAAGATAACCTCAGTGTCCTGCAGCCAAGCATCGAACAAAATTGCGTCCTTTGTTCTATAGAACTACGGAGGACTGAGACGCCTGAAGCTGGTAGTAGAGTTATGTATCTGAGAAATACCTTGATCCAATGCTGTCTAGATCGACTAAGTGAATACGTTACTTTGGTGCTGCTGGGTCATCATAAAACTCGAAGGATATCTATTAGGGCTCGGACAACACCCTCTGGCTGCTCGGGCTGAACTCGGTGTACATGTGCTGCCTACTGGTCCGATAGTGCCAGCCGATCTGCCTTAGGATCTACTCCAGACTCTAATCCTTAATATTGAGGCCGATCTCCAGGAATATACTGGGCTCCCGAATGCAGACCCTCCTCGAACTGCACTCGATCCATCTGGTCGATAGTAATAGGAACAGTGCCCCTGAAAGTTAAGGACACAAGAGTCAATCGAAGAACATGATAGATCAACGATAAAAGCAAATAACAGATCATGGATCAGGGATAGAGAAAATGACTATGGATCAAAGAAAAATAGTTTAGGATTAAGAGATCGAGCAACAACAATAACCCCCACATATCTATAAAAATTAGATTAAATCTGCTCAGATAGACATAATACGCTCAGACAGACCTGCATGTGCCACCACTAAAACTATGTCATGCCCCAAAAATAGAATACTGGACATCAGGACTAACAAGGTCAGGTATGTATACTTCTGATACTTTGTATATACGGTGAAGCTGTAAGACATAATGGGTCACTACTTCAAACCAACAGTCAAGCCTAGGTCCATCAAACCCTAGTATGTCAATCACAAGAATAACATAAATAATTACAAGATATAAGATCAGCTAAAATATAATAGTAAAGCGTCCCAAACTATAATATACAGATGATCATGAAGCTAGTGAACGCAAAATGAATAAACTAGCCAGAATCTAAGTCATACATGATCAACCCTAGGATATGTCAATCATGCTATTGATCGTAGGCTAACAGATCAAACCAAAACATGAGCTAAACATGTGCTCGGTGGCTAAACGTCAACAAAAGTAGAATGTACATCAGAGAGGGGAAGTAAGAAAACCCACTCAAGTGGTATGGTACTCCTGGTGGTCACCATTCTCAGAAAAGTACGAAAGATTCTCCGGTGCCCTACTAGATATGGCCATACAAAACCAGTGGGGTCAGATCCTAAATATCAAGTACCACAAATGAAGCCAATCTAGGAACTTAAACCAACAACTCAAGAAATACAAATACTGAAAGTAAAAGACTGAAGGTAATAATCTCAAGATAATAAAGAAATATTGTAAACCTGCAATGAAACATATTCTGAACTGATAAGCAAAATAGAATAACAAGTGCAGAAAATAAATATGTGATCATGTAAAGCCTAAATTATCCATTATCCATAAATTACAATAAATCATATAAGTACGGCTTGATACTTTAACTAACTAGGGTTATCAAAATCCTAATTACTAATATTTATAATGCAATGCGATACTAGAGTTCTTTATGATCGCATGCCCCTGCTGTCTGTCTAGGATATCAATACGCACAAACCAGTACCTGATACTCCTCAAGATACTCCATAAGACAAGCTACTGGATACTCCACAAGATAACTATATGAATAACTGGGACTACATGCAATCTAGGAAAATCACTAGCCATATACTAAGTGAATCTCTAGTTATTAACCGTTAGCAGTTTCTTGTATGAATCCGGTTGTGGCATTCTGCAGAATCCATCCTAGACATTATGCAATAAAACAAGTTCTAATAGTAATATAAATAAGTTTTAATATATATTGCATAAACGGACTCCTGTAAGTCACGACATTAACCATGCCACTTGAAACCAAGTGAAGCCAGGTAAAGCCATGTGAAGCCAGTTAAATTCATGTACAACCATGTGAAGCCAAGTCCAACAAGATGAAGCCAAGTAAAATCAAGTCAAGCCATGTCCGATGAAGCCATGTAAAGTTATGTCAAGTCAAATCCTGTCAATCATGTCATCACGTGTAGCCGGGCAAAGCCGGATGAAACCGAGTATAGCCAAGTCAAGTCAAGTCATCTGAAGCCATGTAAGTTCTTGTCTAGTCAGGTCAAGTAATCACATGTCCAAGAAAAAGTCAGAAGAATCAAAATAAAATCACGAAAAACCAAGAATTTCTAAAGAAAGGGTACGATCGGTATACCGTCGGTACAGTCCATTACACCGTCAGTATGCCGGTCCAGAGATAGAAAACACACAGCAAATTTTGGATTCTAATAAATCGTTATACTGTCGGTATATTGTAGTATACCGTCGGTATGCCGTTCCAAGTAGGCAAGAAAGGTTGTAGAAAATAAAGTTCTACAAATCGGTATACCGTCGGTATACTATAGTATACCGTCGATATGCCGGCCAAGACAAATATCCTGAAGTCGGTTAGGATCGGTATACTGTTGGTACACTGTAGTAGACCGTCGGTATGCCGATAAGGTTCACAAAAATATTTAAAAATCTAAATTGGTCAAAATTGGTATACCAACGCTATACCGTATTATACCGTCGGTATTTCTATTTCCAAGGATAAACATGGTTAAAGTCAAGTCTGATTTCCACGACCCAAATCAAATTCCAAAAATTACCAGAACCAAGTCTAACAAGAATTCAAGTCTAGGGTAAGTCTCATATCACAATATAGACTAAATCTTACGGTCACAACTCAGGTACTTTTTCATTACCGAGTTACCAAAAGGGACGGGACAAGATTCTTCTAGAAATCAAAATCGAGACGATTAAAAGGCTAGAAAAAATGAGATGAACAATAATAGTAAAGTAAGTCTAAGCTAAAAAGCAATAACCACAGCTCCAGGAAAGTAAAATGACAGAAATTAAAAGAAGTTCACGAAATCAGCATGGTGTACTTGCCTAAAGCGAGCTCCCAGCGTAAACCTTCTAATCCACCACCACCACGAAGGGGTTCAGAAACCACACTCCAAGTCTCAAGACAACGCTCCAAGTTCGAGAGAGAAATAAAGAAGTGAAGAGAGAGAAAGAGAAAGAAATAAATAAAATAAAACTCAAGTACTATTTATAGAGAAGTTCTCAAAAATATCTTGAAAAATAAAACAAATATCTGTCAGGCAGTATAACGCCGTTATACTGTAGTATACTATACTGTAGTATACCGTTGGTATATCGATGAGGTAGTAAATTTTCAATTTTAAAATTTTTTGAGATTTCTCAAGATCCAATAAGATACAATAAATAACAAAAACTATATATCCACATAAATACTAATAATGTAAGACGAGTCTCACACTACCAAAATAGTTCCATTTAGCGTCGTTAATGCACTACATCGTCAATTCATTAGAATTTAGTGACACCATAAAAGAACGTCACTAGACGTCGCTAATAGCGATGGCACGCAACATCCAGTAACAATTATTATTTTTATAAAAAAGAGATGTCTCCAGACATCACATCACATCGCTACCTTTTAATAATAGCAACGTCTAGCGACGTCCTAACTTTGTCGTCGCTAAATTTTGCCAATATCAGCGACGTTTGGCGACCTGGATAGTGGCGTAGCTAATATTTATAATTTATGCGGTCGGTTCAAATTTAGATTCCCGCCTCAAAATGTAGCTAGTCGTCCCTAATCGTCGCTATATTTCAAATATGGTGATGATTAGCAATGCCCATATGAGACATCACTAAAATTATTGATATTCCGATCGGTTCGACCCCCCTCTTCACCCCTCTCCCATCCCCCACTCCCCTTTCCCTTACCTCTGCCTTGACCCCCTCCCCCTCCCCCCTCCCCTCTGCCTCGACCCCCTTCTTCCCTCTCCTGCCCTTAGCCACGCCTTTTGCGCCTTCCTTCCATCGTCCAGTCCCTCTCCCTCCATGCATGCACCTCCCCTCCACTCACCTCCGTCCAGTCCCCTCCCCTGTCACGTACCTCGTGTCACGCCCCAGTCCCAAAATATGTAGGACTAGGAATACGTAAGCATGTCAGTCATATGTTTATGGCAACTCCAATATATAAAAATTATAACACATACTTATACTGTATTATGAATAATAATTCACAAGTGGTACATATATTATCAAATAAGACACAGGCAGCTATATCTTATCCACAGATGCAAGTAATGAATAAGGAAATAAACTAAACCAATAGATCCAAATGATCAAGTCAAAATAATCCCAAGATGATAGTTGGGTGAAGACAAATCCATATCAAACTAAAATGATAAAGGAGGACAAAACTCCAATATAAAATAAATGCTTAGTAAATAGAGTATCAACAAAATCCATCAACTATGAGATAATCATGGGTGCTCGGATGGTAAGCCCTCCTCGATAGAGAATGAGGAATCATGTCCTGGTCCGTACTCCTGTAGATAGTCCTGATCATCTATACCTGGGGACAGAATCTGGAACCAGGTCCTCAGAGGAACGTAATAAGATACATTAAAGCATGTTATATAAACTGAAGTAAGAAATTAAATAAATATGCAAAGGGTAATCTAACCATCTAATATGCAATTTAGAAGACAACTTCGTGCGTATGAGTGGAATGTTGGCTCATTTATATATAATAACAAGGTATCTACTAATATAATATCATCACTCCAAGTTTCATCCGAAAACTATGACTCGCCGATTTGGCTATCTCATACGCATAATGATTGTCTTTCCTCTCATCTCCGCACTGACTATGTCTCGTACACAACATGTCCAGTATTCTAACTTTTTTATGAGTCTCTAATACACTAATTATAACAGTTACGTTATAACCATTACACGTCCCGAACGTATCGATGGCCAGTCGAGTATGCTAGTTCGTGTCCTATAATGAAACATAATATCATGTGGGTGTCATGGCCAAAGGAGATATAAAAATATCCCACAAACGAGAGATAGTTTACTAAATCTAAGTCAACATGCATAAAATAAGTACAAGATACGAAAGACGACGAACAATATCGTTTGCACCCAAGTCAAGCTTAGACGCAGAATTTATAAGAAAATAAATATGCAACAATAAAATAAAATACTAAAATAAAATAAAATCATACTAGCAGAAAATATAGCAAGGTATATTGTCTGGTGTCCTGGAAGAGTTTAGGCGATGTTCTGGTTATAAACACGTCAAGTCAATAGTAATACAAAGAGAGAAAGATATACAAACGTCTCCGGATGATAAAATAAATCACCAACGTTCTCAAAATAAACGAGATAGCTAGAAAACACTACCCTTTCATCCAATTTGGACACATGGGCTAAAAGGATCATTTCGGGTCAAGATGGGATCCACATGTGGCCCACCTGGCACTGAAAAATGTGCCAAGATTGAAGGTCTCTAAATTGGACAAATTATAGGTCAAACAAATCCTAATTGATGATACAAAACCAATAGTACATCCAGTTTTGGATTTCGGTGAGCCGATCATAAAATGGTCCGTTAAGTCGGATCGTGGGGCCCGCAAAATGGCGGTTGGTTCAACGGTCTTGGAATCGAGCAAAACTTGGGTCACAGGACCAGTATAATGCCATAGATCGTATTCCAACGAGCATGCACCAACTAAAAGAGAAAATTTGTAAAATATCGATACGAGAGACTTTGTCTGATACGGTTTGATTCCGGCGTGCACACACGTCTAAATTAACTTTTATAAAATCTCACACATTCATATTTATGTTACGCGTCTTTTGCTATGATCCGCATGTGCCAAAGTTACCTTGTTTGGTGGGATGCACTCCGTATCGAAGATTTTCATGTTTTAAAAATCATGTTTTTCCTAAACTTACAACTAGAATTATGGAATTCATTAAATGAATTAAACAAAAGTAGAAAAAAGGTTTTATAGCCCTACATGTTGTCTATAATCCCTTTTAGATCCTTTTTAGGTAGATTTTAAAAAATATGCATGGTTTGGAAATAAATTGAACCTAAAGTAGGGAGTTTGAACAGTTTTTATGTAGTATAAAAATATGATTTTTTTCCAAGTTGGCTCCGCATTTTACCTAGTTTTTGTTTCTGGAACTAAAAATTCACCTAATGGGTATCGAAGAGGGTCATATAGGCTTTTCATAAAATCAAACAAAATCAAATTCCATGGAGAATCGAAGAAGTTACAAGCTCGAGAAGGAAGGTACCTCAATTGAATGCTACAGAGACATTGACCGTGGGTTGGGTTTTTCGGCGGTGTATAGCTGCTGACGACGGTCGACGACAATCGAAGGGGTGGCGCAGAGGCAGGGGTAGGTTTAGGGTTTGAGATAAGAGAAATAAATTAGGGTTAGGTTTTAAGATTATATATATATATATATATATATATATATATATATATATATATATATATATATATATATATATATATATATATAGAGAGAGAGAGAGAGAAGGGGGGTATCACAGTCGGGTTAGGGGGTCGAGTTTGGAGGTCTGCGAGGGAAACTATGAATAAGGTGGTCTCTTCTTTGCTATTGTTGTTAGTTGTTGGTGTGTGGTTGTTGTTGTTGTTATCATGTTTTTTTTTCTTTTTTCCTTTTCCTTTCTTATCTAAAAACATACTTATATATATATTTTTATATATATGTGTATATAAAGAATACCAAAAAATGTATTTAGCACATGAATTAGGTTCTAGGAAAAGTTTATAATCCTTTAAAAAAATAAAAGGGATAGTTTTGTGAAATAATTTTTTAAATAAATATTTATATAAGTAAATCAATAATTTATTTGTCTAATTAACTAAAAATAATCTAAAAAAATTAACAATAAAAAAATACATTAAATATAATTTAAAAATATGGGGGTTTACATTCAACCCAACTTACAAGAATTTCATCCTCGAAATTAAAAATAAGGCACGGTTTAAGAATATGAGGATGTCATTTGGTAGAGATGTGTCAACTACGAGATATCATACCTCAAACTCAGGAAGGGAAAAATATAAATTATGCATCAAATTATAAGGGTTGGTATGATCTACTTAAGTAAGGTAATATGACACGAATAAGTTTTAGTACAAGAAAAACTTGCACAGGGAATCGAGGTAACGAAGGATATGGTAGAGGTGATGAGTACCCAAGAGAGCGAGGTATTGATAGGAAAGAGAATACTACTAATGCTACTCGTGTCATCTACTAGTTTCGTGTGTATGCCATCTAGTTAAAATATTAACCTATACTCATTGCTGCTAAACCACCATGATATGGTAGAGGTGATGAGTACCCAAGAGAGCGAGGTATTGATAGGAAAGAGAATACTACTAATGCTACTCGTGTCATCTACTAGTTTCGTGTGTATGCCATCTAGTTAAAATATTAACCTATACTCATTGCTGCTAAACCACCATATTACATAATTTTACATCTATCTATACTCTTAAAATCGCGTGTCATAATAGGGGTCATGAGTTACATCTATGCAGTGGTAATTATAACTACAAAGTCATACCTGTATCTACGACTTCATACGCCTGCACTCCCACATTCGTCATAACGAATGCTTGGCTTTGTCTTTCGTTGCTCAGCTGTGGTCTAGCCCTCTGAAATTGAGTAGTTAGAGAAGCCATGAGTGAGCCTTGCTGATATTCATTAGGTGCTGGTAGGCGAGGTTCTTCTACTCCTGGTGCTACTGGCCTTTGTAGCTGCTGCTGTCCTATCCCTGGTGCTGGAAAGGCTGGTCGTTGCACTTGCTGTTGTCCTAAGGCACACTGTCGAGCCTGATGTTGATTAGACCCACAAATCAAACATAATCCTATCAAGCGGCGACAGTTGCGCTGAATATGTCCTTTCTTGCCACAGTAAAGGCAAGTGGGCTTCTCTTGGGTCTGATACAGGGCTTCTACTAGTTGTTGTTGTTGTGCCACAGGATGTCCACCGCTGTCATCCATAAGTCCTTCCACCAGTGGTAAGCATTTTTCTCAAGTAGAAGGTCCACCGCTGTCATCCATAAGTCCTCGGGTAACTGTGATGCCTTCAACAAATTCTCGGAGCTAATGAGATACTTGGAGACTTCCAGCGAAGTCTTTGTACCTCTGAAGTGCTTCGGGTTCATCTGAGTGAAACCCTTGATGTTGCCCTCATAAAGTCGTGGCGTTGTTGCTGGCACAGGGGATGGTGGTGGCGGGGGAGGCCTATTCATTACAGCTATAAGGGCTTGCCTCAGCAGCTCATTTTGTTGCCACTGGACTTGCATCATAGACCGCATGAACTAGGTCTAGGTAACATTTCTGTCAGTCTGTGAAAATGGCTGCGGAGGTGGCAAGAAGGGTATCTAGAAGGCAAACTGAGGTGAGAACTGAGGTGCCGGTGATGGCATACTCCCACCTTGGAGATTTGTAGTCTGCTGCGCCTGATGCCCAACCGGAGGAGCTAAAGTTTGAGGGTCTTGCTGAACCGAAAGGGTGTCTGGCCTACCTGCGATGATTATCCCGGCTGGAGTGGTGTAGTTGGGGACATCATCAATGAAGATGAAGATCTAGATCTCTCATGAGTTGCTGAGTCGCCTGCAATGATGGTGAGGGTAGCAACGGGTCCATTATGAAGATTCATCTTGCTGGGAACAAAGATAAGGACAACGTTAGAACAGATTCAAGGTACATACAAGTCAAGCGATCAAATAAGAGTTTGAAAGTAGAATCAAGGGAGGTGAATAAGTAAGTGGATGAGATCCTAGACTCTAATTCTATTTTATAGGCTTGCTCGGTACAGTAACGTAATCGAACAATATACTCTCGACCTACATTGGCCACCACAAAAATATGTCACGTTCCAGTCCCAAAATACATAAGATTAGGAATACGTAAGCATGTCAGCCCTATATATATGACAACTCTAATATATGGAAACCATAACACATACTTACGCTATATTATGAATAATAATTCTCAAGTGGTACATATATTATCAAATAAGTCACAGGCAACTATATCTCATCCACAGACGCAACTAATGAATAAGGAAATAAACTAAACCAATAAATCCAAATGATCAAGTCCAAATAATCCCAACATGATAGTTGGGTGGATACAAATCCACTACCAACACCATATCAAACTAAAATAATAGAAGAGGACAAAACTCTAATATAAAATAAATGATAAGTAAATAGAGTATTAACAAAATCCATCAACTACAAGATAATCATGGGTGCTCGGATGGTAAGACCTTCTTGACAGAGAATGAGGAATCAGGTCCTGGTCTGTACTCCTGTGGATAGTCCTGATGTCTATACATGGGGATAGAATCTGGATCCTGGTCCTCAGAGAGTCTTAACAAGATATAGTAAAAGCATGCTATATAAACTGAAGTAAGAAATTAAATAAATATGCAAAGGTTAATCTATCCATCTAATGTGCAATTTAGAAGACAACCTTCGTGCGTATTAGTAGGATTGTTGGCTCATTTACATATAATAACAAGGTATCTACTAATATAATATCATCATACCAAGTTCCATCTAGAAACTATGGATCACCGATTTGGCCATCCCATACACATAATGATTGTCTTCCCCCTCATCCTCGTACTGACCAAGTCGCATACACAACATATCCAGTATTATAACTGTACTATGAGTCTCTAATACACTTATCATAATAGTTATATTTCTAACAATTACGCGTCCTGAACGTATCGATGGCCAATCGAGTACGCCAGTTTGTGTCATATAATGAAATATCATGTCATGTGTGTGTCATGGCCAAAGGCGATATAAAAATATCCCACAATTGAGAGGTAGTCTACTAAATCTAGGTCAATATGCATAAAATAAGTACAAGATACAAAATCAAGCTTAGACGCATAATTTATATAAAACTAAATATGAAACAATAAAATAAAATGCTGAAATAAAATCATACTAGCAGTAAATATAACAAGGTATCTTGCGTGGTGTCCTAGAAGAGTTTAGGCAATATTATGACTTTGAACACATTAAGTCAATAGTTGCACAAAGAGAGAAAGATGTACGAACGTCTCCGGATGCTGAAATAAACCTCACCAACGTTCCCAGAATAACCGATATAGTCAAAAAATACTATACTTTCATCCAATTTGGACACTATAGAAGCATAAAAAGTGTGCCTCAGATAGATGGTGCAGTTTTCTACAAATAAACCCAACAGTAGAAGAATGACGCACTTTCTACTTGTTCCAAAAGAAAGACGTGCATTTCTTTACTTAGGCGCACGTTCTACTAATTTCAGAGGATGGCGCACTATTCAGAAAGTAGAAAAGTGACGCACTTTCTTAATGTTACGAAGGATGGCGCACAAACGATCTACTCTCTCTCTCAACATTTAATGCAGCAGACTGACAGCTGATAAAGACAAAAATTGAAGAGTTAGAGGTCATTATTACAGCGGACATACGACATGCAGACCCAAGTTGTCGTTTAGTGACCCAGCCGCAGTGTCATTCTCTTCAAAAGTGCACCATAATGCAATTTCTTTCAAAAGTGGGCCATAGTGCCATTTTCTTTCAAAAGTGCGCCACAGTACCATTTCTTTCAAAAGTATGCCTAAGTGTCATTTTCTTCAAAAGCATCGCAGTGTCATTCTCCTCAAAAGTGCACCGCAATGCCATTTTTCTCAGAAGTGCGCCGTAGTGCCATTTTTCCTAAAAATGCGCCAGTCTCCAGACGACTTCAAAAGTGCACATACTATCCTAACCGACAGTGAACAGTTACGAATGCGTGTCTTACATGCCATACTTCTCGTAAAATATATACAAATAACTCTCCCACGACCTATATTTTTCTTATATAGGAAGCTACATGTCAAGCAAGTAGCAAGTTGTGCACCCACTCATACAGAACTTGGGGTGTTAATCCACCAAAAGTGCGCACATAATGGTAAAAAAATATTGATTTTCTATAGTGTACACACACTCTCCTAACCGCTTATAAACCCTATAAATGGGAACACACATACAGAAAGATGGACATGAATAGAGAGAGAGAGAGAGAGAGAGAGAAATGAGGGGGCTAGAATTTTCAAGTATATAAAATTCAAGAGCAGAGTGAGAGAAATAGAAGCTTCTCATACCATTGTGCCTGAGCTTTCTTATTATTCAACTCTTCAAGTTGTTCACAGCAATCTTCAAGTATTTAAAATTCAAGAGCAGAGCGAGAGAAACAGAAGCTTTTCGTACCATTGTACCAGAGCTTTCTTGTTGTTCAACTCTCCAAGTTGTTCGTAGAATTCCTTACATCTCTATGTCATTGTGTGCATTTTTTCATTGTCGAGTGGTCCAAGGAGTAAAGTAATCGTTTGTAGATCAGATCTCTACATCTATACTTCTCCAGAATTAATTGTACTTAGATTCCTGTTTAGTATCTTTTTTTGTGCTTTTTAACAGTTTGTAACACAAAAGTTTTATATTAAAAAAACTTTTTCTTGCAAACAAAGATGGTGACTCTAATAGAGACTTCCTTCACCTCTGACGAGAAGGCGATTGCTCAACTCGACACTGCTTCTGTCGACTCAACACAGAAGCCTTGGTCGTGATGTTCGACCAACAGACATATGAAGAAATGCTCCATTCTGGGGGTAGTGTTGACCCTTCATCCGTACTCAAGTCGAGAAAAACTCGCAAAGTGTGGGTACCCAAACCTCGTCATGTATATCCCGAAGTTGCTACCAACAAGGGAAAGAACATTCTGATAGATGAGAGTTTCCATGTCCATTTTGTTCAGATCAATAACTTGGTGGACAATTCTCTTGCGTTAAACAAGGGATACAATTCGCGCAAGTCGTACAATTTCGAGCAAAGGGTGATCCATACCCAAGCTCCTCAATCTGCGTATATTCGTCGTAATATGCGAGGTAAGCAAGGCATGGACACCGATGTCCAAACCAACTAGCGCACAAATAAAGTATTGGTCAGGGAAAATTATTCTCATAATATATTGATTACGCACACAATGGAGGGAAAATTATGCGCCACTAGTGCGCTAGGTCAACACCTTCATACAAAATTAAATATGTGTAGACAAACTGCGCCAACTTCGTCTCCACAACAAAATGTGCGCTAAACAGGAGCAATCTCTACACAACATGCTGACTGTGTGCGTGTGCAGAAAAGGACTGTTAGAGAGAACTTTCTCTCCTCCCTGAAGTGCAAAAACTCGAGAGATGAAGAATCACTTTCCAACCAAGGTAGCACATCACTCTATACACAAGGGACCAAAAATGTGCACAGAAGATTTAATATATCTCATGTAAAGAGGCAGAGTCTGCCCTCTTCCTCCTCTTCTCTTCCCTCTTTTGATTTGCATGAGCTTATTGTATAAAAATATAAGGAGAGGGCCCCCTCTGACATTACAATAATGTTTTCTAATGAACATCGTTACAATTGTCATAAAGTTGTAATCGAATGTTACTGTGCATTAGCAAAACGGTCTATGTTCGACCGATTGACTTACACTATGTCTCTTAAGCCTCAACATGCAAAGAAAGTTGACAACCATGAGCACGATGACAAACCACTTTTTTTTCCAGTACATATGGCTTCATATCTTTCCTGTGGTAGGAGACAATCAAGAATAAGTTCTTCATGACACCCAGTCAGAGGTGATTTGACCAACTAGTCGACTCCTTTGAAGAAGTATACTAAAATACTCGTTCTTGAAGATGGGAGCTCATTCGTCACAAGAATCCCCATTCCTCAGAATTCAAGGCTGGGGGTAGCAATTCCCTCGATTCTGAAATTGACAGTGTAGACTCCAACTACACTGTTCTTTCTACCAGTACATCTGTCGTACACAGGGATGTTAGCATTTACGTCGTCAATGATTAACAAGACGCTTCTCCATCATAAGCCACTGAACAACGCCTCAACTCAAGACTCCTGATGAAGAGCCATTAGCATGTCCCCAATGCCATAGCATAATCGAGAAGATTTCTAACATCACCTTCACGCAAGATGATATGATACTCAAAGATAATCAGCATGACATGCCTTTGTATTGTACCTTACATCGAATCTATTATGGTAAACCGGATCCACATCGACCCTGGTTCTTTACTCAACATCATTCCTAAAACTCTACTGAGAGGATTGAATATACCGATGTACAACATGTCTGCTATCAATACTGTCATTCTAGGCTTCAATGTTGGAAGAGGTAAACCACTGGAAAAGATACGCCTAAAAATTCAGATAGACAATCTACGTTCTGAAGTCACATGCTATGTGATTAACTCTGAAGTATCCTATAATTTTTTGTTGGAACTTCCTTGGATATACGAGCATAAAATTGTACCCTCTACCCTACATTAATGCGTCAAGTATGTGAATAATAGAGGAGAGGTAAAAAAAGAGGTAGCTGACCTCAACCCTTCCAAAGGTGTCAAAGCCTATTTTGCTGACTCTGCACTATATACACCGAAATATATGAAAGATAAAGCTAATCAAGCTAGTGATGAAGCTAAAAACACTCTAAAATAAGAGCCTCTGATAATCAGAGTTAAAGGACGTACTACTCGTCCAACTCCTTCAAAGTCCCTCGGCATCGACCTACATAAGTCATCTCTACTGGTCATCAACCTTTGATGCAATGAACAAACAACAATGGAGAATGAAATACTTGTTATCGACCTTCATCGTAACAAACCATCAACATCAGTGAATCATCCCCTAGTCATCAATCTTGCCAAGCCTCCAATCAAGGCTGAAGATTCTGCCGACTATGTGGAAGATGAAGAAAATTTATATTTTATTAATAAAGAAGACTCTACTTCGCACAACATTGATGTTGAACCCTTTGCTGAAAAATTCTTAGAGGCTCTTCACCTCTACGAACCTCTGTACATACCCATGGTATCTCCATTCCAATATGGTTCATCATATGAACCATATGAGGAGGCATACTTCATAGTCACAGCGAGACAGGACAAACAACGTCATATAATTTTTGGCAAAGTTAAAAAATAAGTCGCACAGACTAATGGTTCTAACGAGGATATGGGAAATATACAACTGTATCATGTCACGCCCCAGTCCCAAAATACGTAGGACTAGGAATACGTAACATGCCAGCTACGCATTCGACCAGACTCTGGTCTGACTCGAATACGTATAAGCTGTAATATAATGGTCACTATATCTAAATAAAATAATAAATATATCTATGTCTCAATCCAATAAATATAATACATCAAGATTGAGCTACACGTGTTAAAGTTGGCCGCCCAGAAACACACAAGCTCGAATAGACTCAAGAAAGAATAAGAGTCTATAAAATTAGGCTATATAAGAAGATAAAAGAACAACATGAAGAATAACCATAACTACGGTAACAAAGAGATAAGTACCTGGTATTAATGCCCGCATGACAAGGCGATAAGCATAAGCAATTCCAGAAAGGCTCTACAACCGTCTTTGTTGTAAAACTGGCAGGGGACCAGGTCCTCAGAGGGACGTAACAAGGTACAATAAACAATATGCCAAAGTAAACAATATAATAAAACAAAAATCCAGGGTAAACTATTAAAACCAACTATGTAACATGCACGTGAGAGCATCATTCGTACTCAGGCTAAAACCACTACAAGCTCTGTGTCGGGGAACCCATAGCGACAAGTAGTATCTCAAAGGGCCAGTACATGTGCCAAAGCTCTGTTACAGAGACTAAGTCACTCTCCAGTAACATAAGTGTATATATATATATATATATATATATATATATATATATATATATATATAACCAAAAATTATCCTATAGTATGGTGTGACTCTTCCCTCCCATGTTACCTCACGTATCACATAGTAACACGCAGGGCCAAGACCTCTAACTATCACTATGAGTCATAAGTACAAGTATATAAGTATGTACGTAAACGTCATGAAGCCTATAGTCCTACATAGAGTCCTAGTACCAAGAAATACATCAAGACAAACTCTTCCTCATGTAATCAGTATTAGGTGTCCTATGGTTTGTCTTGTTGGTAGTACAAGCACGTAAAATGGGATCGTGGTATCAACTCTCTAAGTGACGTTGCTCGACTCCACGTATGACATCGACACCCGCATTCGGACGCTAAGCAATGTCTCATGGTCCTAGGGTAAACAGTTTGTCACGCCCCGGTTCCATGGATAAGGAACCGAGCCACGTGGCAATGGCCAGCAGTGTACTTCGGCGGGCATTCTAATCCAATGGGCCCGTCGGAGTACACTTAAGCTGTAAAGTACAATGGAAAACCCAACACATAACACAAGTAGACTCAATCTAAATCTCATCCACAGGCAGCAATATAAGAGCACAAATAGAAGTAAATACAACGACTAATGTGCAGGAAGGGAAATATCCAAATAGTATCAAGTACAAACACTAGAATAGTCATACGGGGACAAACCCGCTAGCACAAATAAACTGGAATGGAAATAAGCAATAAGATAACTTGGAATGGTAGCAGGTAACTAGGTAGAGATACCGTCCCAAGGAAAGAGTCACTACCAGCGATCAGGCGAAGTCCTCAGGAATGACCTCGCCCTCGGCAGTGGGTACAGCTGCTGGAAAGATGCCCGATCCGTACTCCTCCGGGTAATCCTCGAAGCCTATACCTGGAAGGGAACCAGGTCCTCAGAGGGACGTAACAAGGTACAAGAAAATAACATGCCAGGTAAACAGATAGTACAAGTGCGACAACAGGGTAGACTAGTACAACCAAACAAGTATGACACAGTTTAAAGACAACGTTCGATGCGTGGGCCGTCCAAAATAAAACCGCAGCTCCGAGCACAGAGACACACGGGTCGTACCGTGGCTCCGAGCACAGAGACACACGGGTCCTACCACTATACCATGAAACAGGATCACTACATCTATATATATAAGCGCGTGCAGAGTAGCCCAAACGTCTAGTAACTGTCTTCCCCTTCCCAAGCGGTCAACGATTGTGCGTTGAACCTGAACCTCTAACTACAGTCTCGACACACACAGAATTTAACTCAACAGACGCGACCCTAAGGTCGTCCCAGTCTCTGGTCATGATGTCAGTATCAGGATACAGGAATCTGGCATGAACACAGTGTATAAGTGTATCCTGGGGTATCGATGTACTCTGGTACGTGCATCGAGGTACTATGGAACATCAGTAATAATTCTAGGTCGTTAAGTCGAAAGTCAACACCCGGTTGTGAACCGGACACGGAAAATCGAATATCAACGTAAATACGCGCACAATGTACAAAAAGAATCACAATATCTGTAAACTGAAATACTGGATGGCAAGGTACACTTGCCTGCGTGCGGCTGTTGATGACGGGGATCGGGCACTGCGTCCAAGTCCTCAGGTCCCGCAATACCTAGAGAAGAGATACAAAATCCGAATTAATAATCTACTTAAGACAGACATGTGTGTTACACACAGCTACAACTAGACTCAGTCTCAAAAATTATCTAATAATATTATCGTCCTCAATTCATTGTCTCGAGATCCGATATAATACCCATTCTGGAATAATTCACCTGCTTTCCATTTGCCTGTATTTCATAACCTCAATCCATTTTCTATTTATCCAAAAAAAAATACTGGATTTAATTATTTATCCTCAACCATGTATATGCCAACATTTATAAATTAAACCCTAATAACTATGTCTATGTATAATCCTCGAAACACTTACCATCCGTATAACCATCAATACTTAACCCTAGTTAACATAAGTCCATATGTATATATCACATCCTCATTCAAAATAAAACTTGAGTATAACAATTCACATATTTTCTTTAGTGCAATTGTTTCACTACACTATCATTTACCATCACTAAACAAATACTAGTAATATATTAAATCTCTTTAAACACTACCTCATCCATATTCATATTTATCATCATTAACCTCAATCATATATTTCATCTATCACAATACTAAACATTTACATATACATACCCACAACCCTAGCTAGCATCACTCACATGTATAAACACCATTATATATAACGAAAATAATTTTGGAATTTAAAAGAGAGAAAGAGGGAAGTCTTATACCTCGACAACGAGGTGGTGTTGAAGCTGGAGGTCGTGGTAGAGTAGTGTTGATGGTGGTGTTAATGGTGTTGATGGTGTAATGGTGAAGGGAGGAAGGAGGAGTTGGATGTGGGGATGAGGGAGGGGCTGGGCACAGTGGCCCACGGTGGAGGGGGGCTGTGCACAGTGGCCGGAGGGTGGTGGGAGAGGTTGAGGTGGTGGTGGAAGTGTTGTGGTGGTGGTGGAAGAGGTGGTGAAGGAGGTGGTGAAGAAGAAGAAGAAGAAGAAGAAGAAGAAGAAGAAGAAGAAAAGGAAAGGGGAGGGGAGGTTCGGTCCGAATGGGAGAGGGGAGGAGAGAGAGTGAGGGAGGGGGGAGTTTTCTATGTTCCCTAGAAATTAGGGCCGGCCTAGGGATGTGTGTGTGAGGGGGGAAGTTATATAGGAGAGTGTGTAAGAATGAGTGGTGGAGAATGATTTGAATTAATTGAATGGATGGTTGTGATTGTTCATGAGGGATGAATGATTCCATGAGGGAGAGAGGGGGATTGTGACCGGTCCAAGAGGGGGGAGGGGCTTTCTTCATTGGCTCAAACCAATGAGAAAGTGACACCTATCGCTACTTTTGCACATTAGCCCCTCAAGTTCGGGAACTTGTACAAACACATGAAATGACGCAAAAATTGTGCCGAAAATTACGTTTATTAAATTGTATGACGAGGGGATGATGTGGGTGAGGAACGGGTTTAATTAAATGGGCATTGGGATTAATTTAGAATTTAAATAGGATTTACCAAGTTGGTAATCCCGAATTAAATAGAAATAAGCGTCCCGCGAATTTAATTTAATTTGGGGCACTTGGGGTCAAAATTTGGAAATGGCACAAAAACCAAAAATGGTGGGGGCTTGGAGTCAGTCTTGGACCCTTTTGTTGGTCCTGTTCAACGGGTTAAGTTAGTATCCCAAAAATTAGAGTAACGACACAGGAGTCCGACACGGAATTAAATATGAATTTCGGATTCGAAAAATTGTGCAATTAATTTAGAGCACAACGGGATCTGACTTTTTGAGACGGAAAAGTCCAGTGCCTAATTTGGCGAGTTGAGTCGAGTGTACAATATTTGTACGGAATTTATGGACTGAAAATGGGCTCCGAATAAATAGACAACGATAGCGCGCGTCAAAGGTTTTAATTTAATTAGATTAAAATTCCAGGTAAATATACTCTATTCTAAACCTCAATATTTTCTATAAAAATTTTCCTGGTCCACTCTAACCATCCACAGAATAAAATGAGGGGGGATTACATTCTTTCCAACTTAGAAAAATTTTGTCCCCGAAATTAAAAGTAAAGCACGATAATAACTAACAGAATTCTAAAATAGTCTAGTAATTAAATGCCGTACGTAAATTCATACCTTGCTCCTCAAATAAGTGCGGGAATCGCTGTCGAATAGAATCCTTGCGCTCCCAAGTAGACTCGCCTGGTGAATGGTGCTTCCATGCCACTCTGACCAGTCGAATCGTCTGTCCTCTCAAAGTCTTCTCGCTGCGATCGAGAATCTCAACTGGCTGCTCTACGTAAGACAGACTAGGCCCGACTGTAATCTCCGAATGATCAAGCACGTGGCTAGGGTCTGCGACATATCTCCCCAGCTGCGATACGTGAAATACGTCATGCACTCCCTCTAATGATGGAGGTAATGCAAGACGGTATGCCACTTCGCTAACTCGTTCCAGAATGTCAAAAGGTCCGATATACCTCGGACTCAGCTTGCCTCTGCCTCTGAATCTGATGGTACCACGAGTGGGCGATATCCTCAAAAATATGTGGTTACCCTCCTTAAACTCCAATGGTCTGCGGTACGTATCTGCCCAGTGTTTCTGTCTGTCCTGTGCTGCGCGCAGGTGGCTCTGAATCTGCTTGACCTTCTCTACTGTCTGTGTCACCAATTCGGGCCCAAGTATCTGACGCTCTCCCATGTCACTCCAACAAACTGGCGACCTGCATTTCCTGCCATACAGTGCCTCATAAGGTGCCATCTGTATGCTGGCCTGGTAACTGTTATTGTAGGAGAATTCCACCAAGTGTAGATGGTCCTCCCAAGATCCTCCAAAATCAATCATGCACGCTCTCAACATATCCTCTAATATCTGTATCGTGCGCTCTGACTGTCCGTCAGTCTGTGGATGATACGCAGTGCTGAACTTGAGACGAGTTCCTAGGCTCTCCTGCATACTCCGCCAGAAATGTGATGTGAATCTGGAATCACGATCCGATACGATGCTGACAGGCACTCCATGTAATCGTACTATCTGCCTCATATACATGTCAGCTAGTATCTCTGTGGATTGCCCAACTCTGAAGGGCAAGAAATGTGCAGACTTGGTGAGTCTGTCTACGACAACCCAAACTGCATCCTTCCCGCTAGGGCTTCACGGGAATCCTGTGACGAAGTCCATGGTAATGTGATCCCACTTCCACTCGGGAATGGGGAGTGGCTGCAATAATCCTGTAGTCCTCTGATGTTCAGCCTTGACTTGCTGACAAACTAAACACTTCGCCACAAATCTTGCAATTTCCCTCTTCATCCCATGCCACCAGAAATGTTGTCTCAAGTCTCGGTACATTTTCGTACCCCCGGGATGAATGGAATATATCGAGCTATGAGCCTCTGTCATCAACTCTTGGCGTAGCTCACCACTCGGAACATATAGGCGTTCTCCGCACCTCAGCGTTCCGTCTTCATGAATCCTGAGTCCCGTCTGCAGGCCGGCTTCTGTTCTCTCTCGCAGACGTCGAAATCTCGCATCTGTAGGCAATGCTGCCCTGATCCTCTCAATCAAAGTAGACTGAACCTCAAGACTGGCCATCTGTCCATCCATGCCTGGCAATACGATCTCTATCCCCAGCTCCTGGAGATCCTCTAGCAACTATCGCTGCATCGTCAAAAAGTATGCCATGGGCTTCCTGCTTAAGGCATCTGCTACGACGTTCGCCTTGCCAGGGTGGTACTGTAGCTCAATGTCATAATCTGTCATCAACTCTAGCCAGCGTCTCTGCCTCATATTGAGCTCCTTCTGCGTGTAGACATACTTCAGGCTTTTATGATCTGTATAAATCTCAACACGCTCACCATAAAGGTAATGTCTCCATAGCTTTAGTGCAAATATCACCGCAGCTAGCTCCAAGTCGTGCATCGGATAGTTCTTTTCATGAACTCTCAACTGTCTCGATGCGTAGGCTATCACCTTTCCGTGTTGCATCAGTACACATCCCAATCCGCTCCCTGACGCATCACTGTATACTACAAATCCTCCTGATCCGGAAGGTAGTGTCAAAATCGGTGCTGATGTCAGACGCTTCTTCAGCTCATCGAAAGCCGCCTGACACTCGTCGGTCCAGATAAACTCTTCACCTTTACGCGTCAGTCGCGTCATAGGCGCAGCTATCCTCAAAAAATTTTCCCCGAACCTCCGTAATATCCGGCAAGTCCGAGGAAACTCCTAACCTCTGTAACTGATGTAGGGGTAGGCCAGGTCTCTACTGCAGCTATCTTCTCCGGATCAACTGATAGTCCATCTCCGGTGATTATGTGTCCCAGAAATGGTACTCTGTCCAAGCAAAACTCACATTTGCTGAGTTTGGCATACAGCCTCTCGTGTCTCAGTGTCTCCAACACAATCCTGAGATGTCTCTCATGCTCCTCCTGGCTCTTGGAATATATCAGGATATCGTCTATAAATACCACCACGAACTTATCTAAGTACTGGTGGAAAACATTGTTCATCAAACACATGAATACTGCTGGTGCGTTGGTTAAACCAAACGGCATGACTAAAAACTCATAATGGCCATACTTCATCCGAAAGGCCGTCTTCTGGATGTCCTCTTTCCGTACCTTGATCTGATGATATCCGGATCTGAGGTCGATCTTCGAGAATACACATGCACCGCTAAGCTGATCAAACAAATTATCGATGCGCGGCAGTGGGTACTTGTTCTTTATCGTTACAGCATTTAGCGCCCTGTAATCGATACACAAGCGTATCGTCCCATCCTTCTTTGGTACGAACAGAATGGGTGCTCCCCATGGAGATACACTAGCCCGTATGAAGCCCTTTTCTTAGAGATCATCTACCTGAACCTTCAGCTCAACCAACTCCTTCGGTGCTAGTCTGTAAACGGGGGAAGTAACTGGATCGGCTCCTGGAGTCAACTCTATGGTGAACTCAATCTCTCTGTCATGTGGCAGTCCTGGGAGATCCTCTGAAAACACATCCTCGAACTCTGCTATAAAGTGAGGGTACATCGGTTCACCTTCTGCAATGTGTGTCGCTAGGGTAGGTTGGACACCATGCTCTTGGGCTCCCCGAAGAAACTCAAACTCTGGGTGATCTGGGGGTCTAAAGATAACACAACCACGATGGCAATCTAGCGTTGCGTGGTATTGGCTCAACCAATCCATGCCTAGGACAATGTCATAGTCCGGCATGGAGAAAACCAAAAATTGGGCACGCATCTCTCTCCCGCCGACAACTACTGAACATGACCTACAAGTGTCACTAACAGGTACTATTCCACCTCCCGTAAGAATCCTCTTGACCTTCGGAAGGGGTGCAGTGGCTATTCTATGTGTAGCCACAAAACTAGCAGCTATAAAAGAGTGTGTGGCACCCGAATCAAATAGGACTAATGCTGGTAATGTAGCTACTAAGATTGTACCTGCTATCACCTCTCCTGCTGTCTCAGCCTCCTCGATGGTCATAGCATAGGCCTGTCCCTGCCTTGGTGTCGGTGCCCTCTGTTGTTGCTGCTGCTGCTGGGCCTGCTGGTATTTATCTCCCTGTGGAGCCAAAGGTGGCCTCCTCTGGTTTTCTCCTGGTGCCGGTGGTCGCTGTGCTCCAGCTCCGGCGTAAGGTGGCATCGGTCCAGGAGGCTGCTGATAAGGCCTCGGCGCTGGCAGTGCTGGACGGTGTACCATCTGCACTGGACCTCTCTGCTCAGGGCAATCTCTGATGGCATGCTAGGGCGATCCACATCTCAAACATACGCCCAACCTTCGTCTACAGTCCCTCATCAAATGTCCCCTCTTGCTGCAGAAATGGCATGTGGAAACGACTGCTCCCTGCTGGGGTGCTGCCCTCTGTTGCTGCTGCTGCTGTACCAAGGGACGCTTCGCAGGTCCTCCCTGCGGGGCTCGGACTGCTGATGTCGACGCAAAGGGGCATTTCTGACTAGCCTCCAACTTGCTGATACGGTCTTGGCATCGCGCTGCAAGTAGTACCTCGGAGTAAGTGGTGTAGGCTGTGGACCCGATAAGCCTCTGGTTCTCATATCTCAGGCCCTCAAAAAACTTCTCGGCCTTTGCTTCTTCAGTGGGGATCAAGTATGGTACAAATCTGCTCAGGCGGAGGAACTCAGAATTGTATTCCTCTAAAGTCATACTCCCCTGGATGAGGTTCTGGAATCTGCTCCGAAGCTCTGCTCGGGCGGTAGAGGGTATGTACATCTCCTGGAAGAGTCTGGAGAACTCTTCCCAGGTGACGCGATCCGGTCCCAAACGCTCCTCCTCCGAAAGCCACCAGTGATGAGCGTTGCCGGTGAGCTGCATCCTGACAGCCGTCATCCATCGGTGTCGGGGGAGGTCAGTAGCCTCTAGCTGGTGCTGAATGCCGGTGAGCCAAGCGTGGACCTCCGTCGGCTCCTCGGTGCCCGCAAAAGGTTGCGGTATCAAACGACGGAAGTCTATGACAGACCCTCTCATCGGCGCACATGCGGGTGGTGTCGCCTGCCCCAAGGCCGTCACGATGCTCTCTTTCAAGGCCTCGGCCTGGTGCTGCTGAGCCTGCTGGGCCTGCTGCTGAGCCTGTTGCTGGGCCTGCTGCTGGGCCTGCATCATCGCGAACATCATCTGGAACATCTGGGTTCCGTCCATCGGTTGCCCTGTGGGGAATGGCATATAGGGCATCTGGGGCGGAAATGGTGGAGGAGGTGGTAACTGCTGCTCCTCCTGACTCGGGATCCTCTGATCCTCAGGTCCTGCCTGATGCGGAGTCTGGTGTCCGCCTGATGGCATGCCGGGATATCCTGATGACTGTCCCATGGGAGCTGGAGTCAGTAGAAGGACCTGCTCCAGATCCGGTTCCCCGGATGATCCAGCGTCTCGGGGAACGTCGCCAGGCTGCGCGATACGTCCACTGCGGAGATTCATAACTCTGAAAAGAAGTCATGAATGCGATCAGCGTTTGAGGAAAATAAACAAGATGCAATTTGGTAATCGATATCGAGATAGAGGTGTCATGTGAAGGTTTCAAACTTTGCAGATGAGATTTCTAACTCTATTCCTAATTTGCAGGCTCGCTTGGCACAGTCAGGTGACCAAGACGATTTAAATCGGACCTGCATGGGCCACCACAAAAACCTTGTCACGCCCCGGTTCCATGGATAAGGAACCGAGCCACGTGGCAATGGCCAGCAGTGTACTTCGGCGGGCATTCTAATCCAATGGGCCCGTCGGAGTACACTTAAGCTGTAAAGTACAATAGAAAACCCAACACATAACACAAGTAGACTCAATCTAAATCTCATCCACAGGCAGCAATATAAGAGCACAAATAGAAATAAATACAACGACTAATGTGCAGGAAGGGAAATGTCCAAATAGTATCAAGTATAAACACTAGAATAGTCACACGGGGACAAACCCGCTAGCACAAATAAACTGAAATGGAAATAAGCAATAAGATAACTTGGAATGGTAGCAGGTAACTAGGTAGAGATACCGTCCCAAGGAAAGAGTCACTACCAGCGATCAGGCGAAGTCCTCAGGAATGACCTCGTCCTCGGCAGTGGTTACAGCTGCTGGAAAGATGCCCGGTCCGTACTCCTCCGGGTAATCCTCGAAGCCTATACCTGGAAGGGAACCAGGTCCTCAGAGGGACGTAACAAGGTACAAGAAAATAACATGCCAGGTAAACAGATAGTACAAGTGCGACAACAGGGTAGACTAGTACAACCAAACAAGTGTGACACAGTTTAAAGACAACGTTCGATGCGTGGGCCGTCCAAAATAAAATCGCAGCTCCGAGCACAGAGACACACGGGTCGTACCGTAGCTCCGAGCACAGAGACACACGGTTCCTACCACTACACCATGAAACAGGATCACTACATCTATATATATAAGCGCGTGCAGAGTAGCCCAAACATCTAGTAACTGTCTTCCCCTTCCCAAGCGGTCAACGATTGTGCGTTGAACCTGAACCTCTAACTACAGTCTCGACACACAGAGAATTTAACTCAACAGACGCGACCCTAAGGTCGTCCCAGTCTCTGGTCATGATGTCAGTATCAGGATACAGGAATCTGGCACGAACACAGTGTATAAGTGTGTCCTGGGGTATCGATGTACTCTGGTACGTGCATCGAGGTACTATGGAACATCAGTAATAATTCTAGGTCGTTAAGTCAAAAGTCAACACCCGGTTGTGAACCGGACACGGAAAATCGAACATCAACGTAAATACGCGCATAATGTACAAAAAGAATCACAATATCTGTAAACTGAAATACTGGATGGCAAGGTACACTTGCCTGCGTGCGGCTGTTGATGACGGGGATCGGGCACTGCGTCCAAGTCCTCAGGTCCCGCAATACCTAGAGAAGAGATACAAAATCCGAATTAATAATCTACTTAAGACAGACATGTGTGCTACACACAGCTACAACTAGACTCAGTCTCAAAAATTATCTAATAATATTATCGTCCTCAATTCATTGTCTCGAGATCCGATATAATATCCATTCTGGAATAATTCACCTGCTTTCCATTTGCCTGTATTTCATAACCTTAATCCATTTTCTATTTATCCAAAAAAAAAATACTGGATTTAATTATTTATCCTCAACCATATATATGCCAACATTTATAAATTAAACCCTAACAATTATGTCTACGTATAATCCTCGAAACACTTACCATCCATATAACCATCAATACTTAACCCTAGTTAACATAAGTCCATATGTATATATCACATCCTCATTCAAAATAAAACTTGAGTATAACAATTCACATATTTTCTTTAGTGCAATTGTTTCACTACACTATCATTTACCATCACTAAACAAACACTAGTAATATATTAAATCTCTTTAAACACTACCTCATCCATATTCATATTTATCATCATTAACCTCAATCATATATTTCATCTATCACAATACTAAATATTTACATATACATACCCACAACCCTAGCTAGCATCACTCACATGTATAAACACCATTATATATAACCAAAACAATTTTGGAATTTAAAAGAGAGAAAGAGGGAAGTCTTATACCTCGACAACGAGGTGGTGTTGAAGCTGGAGGTCGTGGTGGAGTAGTGTTGATGGTGGTGTTAATGGTGTTGATGGTGTAATGGTGAAGGGAGGAAGGAGGAGTTGGATGTGAGGATGAGGGAGGGGCTGTGCACAGTGGCCCACGGTGGAGGGGGGCTGTGCACAGTGGCCGGAGGGTGGTGGGAGAGGTTGAGGTGGTGGTGGAAGTGTTGTGGTGGTGGTGGAAGAGGTGGTGAAGGAGGTGGTGAAGAAGAAGAAGAAGAAGAAGAAGAAGAAGAAGAAGAAAAGGAAAGGGGAGGGGAGGGGAGGTCCGAATGGGAGAAGGGAGGAGAGAGAGTGAGGGAGGGGGGAGTTTTCTATGTTCCCTAGAAATTAGGGCCGGCCTAGGGATGTGTGTGTGAGGGGGGAAGTTATATAGGAGAGTGTGTAAGAATGAGTGGTGGAGAATAATTTGAATTAATTGAATGGATGGTTGTGATTGTTCATGAGGGATGAATGATTCCATGAGGGAGAGAGGGGGATTGTGACCGGTCCAAGAGGGGGGAGGGGCTTTCTTCATTGGCTCAAACCAATGAGAAAGTGACACCTATCGCTACTTTTGCACATTAGCCCCTCAAGTTCGGGAACTTGTACAAACACATGAAATAACACAAAAATTGTGCCGAAAATTACGTTTATTAAATTTTATGACGAGGGGATGATGTGGGTGAGGAACGGGTTTAATTAAATGGGCATTGGGATTAATTTAGAATTTAAATAGGATTTACCAAGTTGGTAATCCCGAATTAAATAGAAATAAGCGTCCCGCGAATTTAATTTAATTTGGGGCACTTGGGGTCAAAATCCAGAAATGGCGCAAAAGCCAAAAATGGTGGGGGCTTGGAGTCAGTCTTGGACCCTTTTGTTGGTCCGGCTCAACGGGATAAGTTGGTATCCCAAAAATTAGAGTAACGACACAGGAGTCCGACACGGAATTAAATATGAATTTCGGATTCGAAAAAATGTGCAATTAATTTAGAGCACAACGGGATCTGACTTTTTGAGACGGAAAAGTCCAGTGCCTAATTTGGCGAGTTGAGTCGAGTGTACAATATTTGTACGGAATTTATGGACTGAAAATGGGCTCCGAATAAATAGACAACGATAGCGCGCGTCAAAGGTTTTAATTTAATTAGATTAAAATTCCAAGTAAATATACTCTATTCTAAACCTCAATATTTTCTATAAAAAATTTTCTGGTCCACTCTAACCATCCACAGAATAAAATGAGGGGGGTTTACACAGTTAAATCACAAGAATGTACATATGAAAGTACACTCAAGCAAATAATATAACATGATCTGCTGCAAGTTTGGTAAGGTACACTTGCCTGAATCTTTCCGATGAGTGAACAAAGATCCTGCTTCGGCAATCCCAGTCGTATCATCACGTACTCCTATGAACATATGATATCTACCGATCAGTTATCACACTAAGGTATGTTACACTCAACTATTTTATAGTCATATATGGTCAAAACTAGGTCACATGGCAACTAGTCTAGTTTTAGGTTCAAGTTGGTACTAAGCTACACCATTAATCTACCATAAATATATTAATAAAATATTCTCTAATAATTATGGAATAAATATTTAAAATATCTATAATTAATATTTAATCTTTTTTTATCTACTGGGTCTAGTCACTAGGGTCAACTAGTTGCACAACTTGTCCACTAGTAGGTTGATTGGAACACATTGGTACATACAAAATATAATTTTTATAATCTGGAATAAACATAAAAAAGATATAAGTCAGAGGTATCTAACATGGTACATCTGATTTTAATCATCGAAAAATAATATATCAAGTTGGTGGTCTCACAAGTTAAAGTTACAAATCGGATTCATGAGTTTTTCGATGTTCAATGAGTTGTCATACGAAAATGGATGCACAAATATGTATTAAACTTTACGAGATTGATATATAGAATATTGGAGAGATAGAGGGATGCGTTAGAAATGTTACCAAGTATTTTTTTGCTATCGTGGTACGTCACAAAGCGGTGCTAACAACGGTGCTCGAAAACTAGTTCAGCCTTGACCAATCTTCGTAAAATGCTCGCCACTAACAAAAGGTTGTGATCCAGGTGCTGTAGAAAACATGGAAGGTAGAGGACACATAGGGGTATGCATTAGAGTCACTGTGGTAGAGGTTTTGGGGTTGTGGAGGTGGTGGAGTGGCCTAAGAAGGGAATAGACTGAATTCGAATTCAGCCTGGACAGTTCTGGTGGAGGGGCTATTTTGAGGAAGTTAGAGTGAGTTTTGATGGAAATTTTGTGAATAAAAAGTGTCTATAATAGGGAGCAGAAGAAGCATACTAGATTTGAGAAAAAGATACAAACTGTGGAGGGAGATATGGCTGGAATGGTGGGGTATTGCTAAATTTGGATTCAGCCTGGGTAGTGGTGGAAAGATGGTGGTGTGGAGCGAAATGGAGAAATATTTTGGAGTTGGTTTGTGAAGAGAAAATGTGAGGAAGAGAGTTAGGAAGAATTTTTGTTCAGATGTTATGAGGTAATAAGGTGAGAAGAATTCAATAGGTGGCCAGCCATTAAGGGGGAGATGAAGGGTTGAGAGGAGAGTAATGGTTGGAGAGTTTTTGTAAGTTATGGAAAAGGGGTTAAGGGTGCTTGTGAGTTATTGAAGATGAATAAGTGGAGAGAGTTGGCTACCCATTTAGTGTACTTGATCACACTTGAGTCCAACCTAAAGTGGTTAAATGGTGAGGTGTATAGTTGGGTCAAATCCAAAGTGTTTAGGGCTGAAATAATTTTTTTTTTAATGTGTCAAGTGTAAGGTTTAGAGTGGTATATCATGACATTTAGTATTTTTTAGAGAGGATAATGGTATATAATGTTTGGCATGAACCAGGTAGGGGTAACAAAATGTTTGGGTTGAGTTATATTGGTGCCGATGGATCAATTTGGTCTAGTGTCTAATGAAAGTGTTATATATATATATATATATATATATATATATATATATATATATATATATATATATATATATATATATATATAAAGATTTTAAAAATTAATTTTGTAACTTATTTAACTAAATAAAATAATAAAAATAATTACAAATTATCCATATACTAAAATGAGAGGGCTTAAAATCTACCCAACTTATCAAAATTTTGTCCTCAAAATTTAAATAAACATGATAGAAAAGAGTAAGAGGATTCACTGCGGGAGAATGATGAATACTAATTGTATCGAGTTTCTCGATAAAAATAAAGCACGATCTAAAGATAAGGATTACAGACTGGTAGAAATTTTTTTTAGTACGCAAGGTCATACATTGGTTCTCGAAAGCTAGGGGAAACAGTTACAAATGGGATCTTACTTTGACGTCACATTCTAAGAGTAAGGATACCCTCAGTTTCAGTCATTACCCAATTTATAAAGATTAAGTTGGCAGTAAAATTTTTGGCCACAATCATATTTACAAGAGTTATAGAAAGTAAAGGGTACGAGATGATGAGGCTTTTGTGACTGTAGTCACAAGCTATCAAAGAAAATCTA
Organism: Iris macrosiphon; assembly: GCA_036927795.1. Lineage (NCBI taxonomy): Eukaryota > Viridiplantae > Streptophyta > Magnoliopsida > Asparagales > Iridaceae > Iris > Iris macrosiphon. The sequence continues at coordinate 42,039,001 of JAYESA010000002.1, forward strand.
GGTACTACCATAGTGCTATTGAGTTAATATCTCTATAAACGAAGTTTACCAATTCTTATTGCTCATAGTTAGGTCATGTTTATAAGATAATAGGATATATCTTAGTTAAATACAACTAGGGTGAGATGGTACAGAGGAAAATATTTATCCCATATCTTGGATGCCGATGAACGGTTCAACAATAAGTATCAAAGGTAATATAATTTGTCAAGGTGATTAATATTATGTAGAGAGTACAATGGGCTCAATTTCATGCAACACAAGTGACATGGACTTGTTTTGGCTCGAGTGGGCTACAGGTATATCAGTTTTCAGGGTACTTGGGTTCACGATGTACAATTGCACCAGGATTGAATATTTAAATATAGGATTTTAGAAGAAGATAAGCCAAAAATGTGGTGGGGTCTATATGATGCATTGGAGTGCATACTTGGGAGTACATCTGGGTCATTAGTTATTAGGTCCAGTTAGGCTCATGAATGTCAAAGTTGTTAGAAGAATTTAGTCGGTGTTGCGTATTTAAATTGACCGCAACGAAAAAGAATATCTATGTGTCATTTGTGTGTACAAATGCGTCGCAATGTCGTGCGACTAAAATAAACCATGGAAAGGTGAGTTTGTGAGTGATAGTCATGTCATAGGTGTAGAGTGACAAGTTAATCATAAGGGTGAAAGTTGTTGTAAAGGAAAAGATAGTGTTGTGCTCCAAATATCCGAGCCACAACAAAGGGTATCAAAGATACATAAATTAAAGTGATAATTTAATCCGTTTGAGATTAAATCTAATTAATACCAAAATAAATTCTAATTTATCCTGAATTTTCAAAAATAACCCTACACTAAAACCAAGGGCTTTTAATCTACCTAACGTATAAATATTAAGTTGGTATTAAAACTAAAGTCATGGTCCTTCTAACAAGATTTCTAGAATGGCCTATTTCCTAAATAAGAATACAAGAATTTTAGGCTTTGTTGGCCGTAATAAAAAATTATCTAAGGGAACCTAGATACTATCATGGTGCTATTGGTCAACAACTTTATAAGAAAAATTACTATACATCCAATACTGCTCTTGTATAGGTCAAGATTCTATATGGCAGAAGAAAGGACTGAGCCGGATCTATCTAATGCAAAGTTGTATAGAGGCTTCGATCATCGATGGAGATTGATAACAAAGAGACCAAAATTGAGGGAGTCACGAGATAAAGGAATTTTATACAACGATAAGAAGAAATTATAATAAGTCTACCGAGTTGAATAAGGCATGATTAGGCAGGTATTTGGAGAATCAAGTCATGGTGACTAAATCAAGGGGAATAGAGTAGAAAAGAACTAATACCTATGGTGATATGGATATTAAGACAAGGGGTGGTACCAAATAAGGGATTAATTTTAATTAAGACACAACTAGGAAAAGATGAAGGATCTACTCATTTGGATAATTAGAAGGCTTATTGTTACAAAAGAAATAGGCTTAGGATCGTAAAAAAAGATAGGAATTATTAATAGGAAGGATAGGAATACAGTCGATAAATTAATACAACAAATCCTTGATCTCGATACTATACTTCCTATAAATTTTATTCTATATAACCTCACTCATACTATTGGCAACCCACTTCTAGCTATAGATAACTACCATATATTCCTTACAACTTCGTTTAACTCGCATATTCCTAACTTAGTAGGTAAGGGTCAAGGCTAAACTAAGTAGATACTCGGGTCTATTACTCATGGCATATTATTAACTACTGGCACTCTTCAAATTACGATTGGAATTGGTCATTTCAATACTAGTCTAACCTTCAATTGGAATATCTAAAAAAAATCATGCAACTTACCCCTTCGATTACCTATCTCTCTTTACTGTGGTTTTTCTAGTTTCTACTATCTTTCTCATAGAAGTCCTCTTAGCTAGGTTACTAAGCATCAAGTCATGATCATCTCTTCTAAGTGATAATTTCATCAAACTCTATAAAATAGTAAGATTCTACACAGGCCTAGGTCTAATCTTAACTATAAGGTTTGTCAAGCTATTCTATTCATTATAAGAATCTCAAAGCAGGTCTTCTAACATCTTCCTTAAGGTTGGTCCTATTGGTTTATGGGGCTACACATATTCTAAGGTTTAACCGGTATCCTCTCAATAGTTACCATAGTCATCTCATTCATTGTGGAAACTCGATGTCTATCCTGACCATTATTGATAATTGGTAAAGGTTCTTGTCCAACACTAACTGTTGGTGGGAGTTCTAATATCTATTTGATAAGAGAAAGTTCTATGTTAAGGCTAATCCTTATATATAACTCCAAGCTATCCTCTTGTTCTAGTAGTGTACCTAGTACATGCATCTATATTACACATTTCTAATATAGATAACCCTTCCTATGAATTAATCTATCAACCCTGCTTATATAAATTTATAATTAAAAGTCAAGCACGAGTGTTAGTCCTTCCAAGATAGGAAAGAATGAGATTCAAATGATAGGGAGTTCAAGAAGGGTACCATCGAATATAATTTTTTTTTGAGGTTCAAAGGCGATAATTAGAAATCAAAAGAATGTCCAAACCAATTATGGATTGAGATCCTAACAAACATATCCTAGTGCAGGCTCGCTCGGTAGAGTAACATAACCAAAATAATTTAATTAGAAACTGCATAGGCCACCACAAAAATATGTCATACCCCAGTCCCAAAATACGTAGGACTAGGAATACGCAATATGCCAGCTACGCATTCGACCAGACTTTGGTCTGACTCGAATAAGTATAAGCTGTAATATAATGATCACTATATCTAAATAAAATAGTAAATATATATGTCTTAATCCATAATGAATATAATACATCAAGAATGAGCTACACGTGTTAAAGTTGGCCGCCCAGAAATACACAAGCTCGAATAGACTCAAGAAAGAATAAGTCTATAAAACTAGGCTATATAAGTAGATAAAAGAACAACATGAAGAATAACCATAACTACGGTAAAAAGGAGATAAGTACCTAGTACCAATGCTCGCATGACAAGGCGATAATCATAAGCAATTCTAGAAAGGCTCCAAAACCGTCTATGCTACAAAACTGGCAGGGGACCTGGTCCTCAGAGGGACGTAACAAGGTACAAGAAACAACATGCCAAAGTAAACAGTATAATAAAACCATAATCCAGGGTAAACTACTGTAACCAACTATGTGATATGCACGGGAGAGCATCACTCGTACTCAGGACAAAACCACTACAGGCTCTGTGTCGGGGAACCCATAGAGGCAAGTAGTATCTCGAAGGGCCAGTATATGTGTCAAAGCTCTGGTACAGAAACTAAGGCACTCTCCAGTAACATATATATATATATATATATATATATATATATATATATAACCAAAAATTAGCCTGTAGTATTGTGTGACTCTCCTCTTCCTTGTAACCTCACGTATCACATAGTAATACACAGGGCCAAGACCTCTAACTATCACCACGAGTCATAAGTACAATATATAAGTATGTCTGTAAACATCACGAAGAAAATAGACCTACACAGAGTCCTGGTACCAAGAAATACATCAAGACGAACTCTATCTCATGTAATCAGTGTCAGGTGTCCTATGGTATGTCGTGCTGGTAGTATAAGCATATAAAATGTGATCGTGGTATCAACTCTCTAAGTGACGTTGCTCGACTCCGCGTACGACGTTGACACCCGAATCTCGTTCGGATACTAAGTAATATCTCACGGTCCTGGGGTGAACAGTTAAATCACAAGAATGTACATATAAAAGTAAACTCAAGCAAATAATACAACAGGTTCTACTACAAGTTTGGCAAGTTACACATGCCTGAATCTTTTCGATAAGTGAACAAAGATCCTGCTACGACAATTTTAGTCGTATTTTCACGTACTCATATGAACATATGATATCTACCGATCAGTATCAAACTAAGATATGTTAGACTCAACTATTTCATAGTCATGTATGGTCAAAACTAGGTCACATGGCAACTAGTCTAGTTTTAGGTTCAAGTTACTACTATGCTACACCATTAATCTACCATAAATATAATCATAAAATATACTCTAATAATTCTGGAATAAATATTTAAAATATCTATAATTAATATTTAATCTTTTGTTTTCATATACTGGGTCTAGTCACTAGGGTCAACTAGTTGCACAACTTGTCCACTAGTAGGTTGATTGGAACACATCGGTACATACAAAATATAATTTTTATAATCTGGAATAAACATGAAAAAGATATAAGTCAGAGGTATCTAACATGGTACATCTGATTTTAATCATCGAAAAATAATATATCAAGTTGGTGGTCTCACAAGTTAAAGTTACAAATCGGATTCATGAGTTTTTCGATGTTCAATGAGTTGTCCTACGAAAATGGATGCACAAATATGTATTAAACTTCACGAGATTGATATATAGAATATTGGAGAGATAGAGGGATGCGTTAGAAATGTTACCAAGTATTTATTTGCTATCATGGTGCGTCACAAAGCGGTGCAAACAACGGTGCTCGAAAACTAGTTCAGCCTGGACCAATCTTTGTAAAATGCTCGCCACTAACAAAAGGTTGTGATCCAGGTGTTGTAGAAAACATGGAAGGTAGAGGACACATAGGGGTATGCATTAGAGTCACTGTGGTAGAGGTTTTGGGGCTGTGGAGGTGGTAGAGTGGCCTATGTCACGACCCGTACCCGATGTAAGGATACTAGTCGGAAACAACGCCCTGCCTACGCCGCAGAATTGGTGGTAGAACGCTGTCTAGAAAGTCTATCTAAAGTAATGAACCACCAATCATGATAGAATACTCAATCACAGAACTAAGATAGAATGAGCACGAATCAGATAAAGAATAGAATAGTCACAATACAACTCATGAGTTTAAAATAATAGTACATCAATGAGTTTGAAGAGTAACAAAATAAGCTGGAGACAAATCCAGTACAAAAGAATACTATCATACTACAAAGCTACACTCCAGGGTCAACTGTCTCAGTTGGGATAAGTTCCTCTTGAGCCAGGGTCTCCGAATCTAAACCCACAACATCCTGGGGTCCATAATAGGTAGGGTACTCCTCAGTGTCATCTGGAAAAATATATCCAGTCAGGAAAGGAGCAGAGTACATCTCTAACAGCAGTTCCAATCCATGATAAAAACTATGTAACAGTAAATAGCTGTGGATAAACAAGATGCACAAAATAGATACAAGAGATATATAGATAATAAGGAAATACTGGAAAGAAGTACAATAATGAACAATATGCCAATGAAATAATAATACTAATGACTAAGTGTGTGAGTACTAGCTTAACATGTGATCGGCTTGGGCAAGATACAATGCGGCCTGGCTAATCATACGTGCGGTGCATGATCAACACTATTCGCTTACCAATACTTTATTCAATAGGGATTTGATCACATATCTATACTAATACTCCCCACCCCCAACTGGTATAATAGATCCAACCACGGTATGCTATGGCACTAGATTCCCCAAGAAGATAGCTAGTCTCTCCGAGAATCGGTGTCTGTACATGTACAAGATAACCAATGAAACAATACTTGCACCATATACACCATATACCAAGGAATAACATCTCATGACGAGATCCGGATATACCAATCCGTGTAACCATAGTGTCGAGAGAAATATGTAAATCTACACTAGATACAACGAACATAGAGGATATCATAAATGAGAAACTATCAGAGAATGTACTCGCCTGAAGTCCAATAAAAAGTCTCACAGATGTCTGACTCGGTACCTCGAAGACCTAGATATAGAATACCACATTAATACAAGGTCCCGAAAAGAGAACAAGTCAAACTAGTCAACTTGTAGGTCCATAAATAAATTCTAAGTCAAAAGTCAACTATGGTCAACTCTAAAGTCAACTAAAGTCAAACATGGTCAAACCAAGGTCAACCTCTCAAGACATCTATATAAATAATATAGAATAAAAATACACAATTAGGAATCAAGGTCTTGATCCCAATTGGTACCCACACAAAGTATAAATAATATACACTCTAATATAAAGTATATACAAACCAATATTTATACAAATAATATAATATATTACTACTAGTATTATACCTCACAAAAGCACATATATATATAAGATATATAAATCAAAATACATATATATATATAAAACAATTAGATAAATATATATACTTATATATATACAATTAAATACTATTAGTTATAAAACATAATGCACATATTAATGTACGTATTTTACATGGCTAGAAGCACACATAAAAATATATTCATTAAATTAACAATTAAATATATAATAATTATAAATAATATAATTACACATTTAAACACATAAATATATTTTATAAAACATTTATGTATAATTTATGTTATTAACATAAGTACATATATATTTGCATGCAAGAAAGCTACATACATATATTTATACATCACATTAGAACACATAGAAATATATAGATCTATGCTACAATAAATACCATAATAAATACACTAAAATAAATATATAATATCTATATATATTTACTAGATATAAATGAAGAATTTAAAGCATAATTAATTAGATCTACACATAAACACACTAAATTGGAGAGTATCACACCGTATCCCACTAGATCTAGGATACGCATGTGACACGAGTCCAACACACAACCAATTGTACCCTGAAGGACACAAACATGTCACAAATAATATTTATGAATAAATCAAAGTGTCAAAAGTAGATCTATGTGTCCGTGTCAAAATACGACATGTACAAAGCCCCGTATCGGAGGGAAACCCCCAAAATGACACGTATCACCAAATAGTTTGGATACGAAGCACAAGTACCAAATATGGATATGACACAAGCCCCAAACACATAATCACATGTCCAATTGATCTATAGGATCAATTGACACACACAATAAAATATAAATTCGAAATTCCAACAAAATTGACACAAAAAGTACCATAACTTTCTCCATGGGTCTCCTATGAACACAAAACAAAGTCCTATGGGTAGTACATACATATAGGTTGATTTTATATGATTAAATCTCAGATTTAGAAGCTATTTTAATGGAAAAAATTGAATTATACCTATTGGGAGATAGATTCCCAATGAAACCTCCAATTGAGATGAACTTGCTTCCAAATTGTAGATCCTTGCTCCTCTTTGTAGATTCTTGCTTCCTCCTTCTAGATCCTTACTTCTCAACTTTCTTATGGTGAATTGGGAAGAATTTGGAATGAATTTGATGAAGAATTGGAATGGGAATGGAAGGAATTTGGTAGTGGGAAATTCTAGATCTAGATTTGGAATGAGAATGAGAGGAGAGAGAAATTTCTCCCCCTCTAATATAGGCCGGCCATGCCCCCTTCCCCAAGCAATTGTAAAATGTCCAATGTACCCCTTGGGGCCTCTCATGAAGAAATAATTAAGGAAGGAAGCTTCTAGTCTAATCACTTAATTAATTTAATCCATCTCCTTAACTATGGGCTTTCTAAATGGGCCAAATCTAACTATTTAATTCATGTTGGTCCATGGGTCCAAACTAAAATAGTTGGGTCTACTAAAATAAGTCCAAAATAATTAATTAACATCCAACAACAATTAAATAATAAAACAAAAATTATTTACCATGCACAATATTTATTTAAATAGGAAATTACTAAAATACCCTTTTTCCTAAAATGTGGTAGTGACAGCCTAAGAAGGGAATAGACTGAATTCGAATTCAGCCTGGACAGTTCTAGTGGAGGGGCTATAACAGGGAGCCGAAGAAGCATACTAGATTTATGAGAAAGATACAAACTGTGGAGGGAGATATGGCCGGATTGGTGGGGTATTGCTAAATTTGGATTCAGCCTGGGTAGGGGGTGAAAAGATGGTATTGTGGAGAGAAATTGAGAAATTTTATGGATATGGTTTGTGAAGAGAAAATATGAGAAAGAGAGTTAGGAAGAAGTTTTATTCAGGTGTTATGAGGTAATAAGGTGAGAAGAAGTCTATAGGTGGCCATTAAGGGAGAGATGAAGGGTTGAGAGGAGAGTAATGGTTGGGGAGTTTTTGTTAGTTATGGAAATAGAATGGTTAAGGGTGCTTGTTAGTTATGGAAGATGAATAAGTGGAGAGGGTTGGCTGCCCATTTAGTGTACTTAACCACACTTGAGTCCAACCTAAAGTGGTTAAATGGTGAGGTGCATAGTTGGGTTAAATCCAAAGTGTTTAGGGCAGAAATAATTTTTTTAATGTGTCAAGTGTAGAAGCATAAAAAATACGCTGCAAGCTCTACGCAGCATGTTGAAGCAAAGCAGCATAAACAGAGGACTTCAGAGCCTTCAAACGTGCAAACAGAGCTTCTCCGCCAAAGCACAGTAAGAAATACAGGCTCAAGGACGATCCGCGTAGGGTAGTACGTCCAGGCTGCTTCAGCGTAAACAGGGTGCTTCATCGCCTTTATGGCGTAAAACTCATCCTCTTTCAAATTCAACATTGAAGTGCACGAGGGACGCTTCGTATTCTCCGAAGTGAACCTGTCAGAGCCTGCAATGAACCTGTCAGATCCTGCAATGAACCTGACGTCTCGACTTCTGAAAAAGGGATACTGCTCGACTACCCAGGCGATGGCTATAATGATGGCGCGGTACTGCAACCCAGGCTGTCGTTTACTGCTATTTGACTTGCGTAAACCGCTTTTACGTACACAGAGGAATACGCTGCCTAGTTTACAGAGGCAGATGAGAGCTCCTTACGCTCCGCAGAAGACAAACCGCCTGCCACGTCAAAAGTTGTACCTCGTATGAGATTTGAGGCACGTCTCTGTATTTTATGCACAGAGCGGTGACAGGTTCTCGAGGCACGTCTCTGCATTTGAAGTGCAAAAATTGACAGATGCCCGAGGCACGTCTCTGCACCATGCGCAGGCCAAGTGACAGACCTTCAAAACATGCCTCTGCGTTTAATGCACCGGATGATGGCGAATCTCCATAATTAATGCTGGGGATTTGATTAAATCTCCAAAAGATGTAATTCCGGCTAAAGCATCCATATCCACTCGGCCTCTGTGCCCACTCGGCTTCTATGCCCACTCGGCTTCTACGCCTGCTCGGCCTCTGTGCCCACTCGGCTTCTACGCCCACTCGGCTTCTATGCCTGCTCGGCCTCTGTGCCCACTCGGCTTCTATGCCCACTCGGCTTCTACGCCTGCTCGGCCTCTGTGCCCACTCGACTTCTACGCCCACTCTGCTTCTATGCCCACTCGGCCTCTATGCCCACCCGGCTTCTACGCCCACTCGGTTTCTATGCCTACTTGGCTACTATGCCATAGTGACAGTTATTTGGCTTCTACGCCAACCTCTTCTACACAAGGGATAACTACCTACGTGGCTTCTACGCCGTGATCTTTGTAGCAGATATATGCATTATGTCCCTTAGTTGGACGTGCGTCACATGCTCACTCAGAAGGTCATCTATACGCAGGCATTGGTTATTTTAAACCGTCGTGTAAAAGGGTGCTGTACTTTCCACTACTCGGTTTCTACGCCGACTGTGTGGTCACTGTCACTAAAAACTCTATAAATAGAGACCTCTATCAACGAGGAACAAGGTCGAACGATCAGAAATAGGTCGACAAATTAGAGAAAAAGAGAGAGAGAGAGAGAGAAGAGTCCAGAGCTCGGGCAAAGAGAAGGGATCGACGACTTTGGCATCGGACATCCACCCTCTTCAGCAACCTTCAAAGCTGCTACCTGTCTTCCACGGCACTTCTTCAACATCGTGTGGTCCAAGGGCTAAAGTGATCGACTGCAGATCAGACACCTATAGCAATATTCACCCAGATTAAATAAATTGTACTTAGACATCCTCGTGTAGGATCAAATTTGTACAATCTTGTTTGTAAACATAAAAGAAGGGCAGTTTTCGTACAAGACCTCGTTTTTTGCATTCATCAAATCTTTTCTCGTTTATTATCCTAAATAAGATGGTGACTCTGCTGGGGACATCTTTCTCTTCTGATGAGGAAGCTATTGCTCGAAACGATGCGGTATCCATGGGATCCGTGAAGAAGACACTGGTCGTCCAGTTCGACCAGTCTGCCTACGAAGATATGCTCCGAACAAGGGGCAGCTCTCACTCTCTCTCGGTCCAAAACAACAGGAAGCTGCATAAGGTCTGGATGTCCAAGACATCCTCTACCATTCCTGTGGAATCTCTGATCTCTCCGACCAATGAGGTTATAGCGTTGCTCCCTCCGTGCCCTGTGCGTAAAATTTAGTCGCCTATCTCTGACAGAACCGACAAAACTTCTGGCAATGCCTCAGCGCTAACCCAGAAGTATACTCCGCGCTCTGCGCGTGAAATTCAGTCTCCTGTCCCTGGCGGAATAGACAAAACTTCTGGCAATGCCTCAGCGCTAACCCAGAAGTATACTCCGCGCTCTACGCGTGAAATTCAGTCTCCCGTCCCTGGCGGAATAGAAAAAACTTCTGATAAAGCCTCAGCACCAAATCAGAAGTACAAGACACGCTCTGCACGTAAAACAACATCTGACCTCTACGGAGAACCAGGTGATCCCTGTGATCTCCGCAAGGGAAAGCGAGCGGCGGACTACTCAACTTCTCGGCCTTTGCGCCAGCAAGGGAACAATCTGCACGCCCTCCGAATTACGCGAGACGCTGATGGCCGCCTGAGGACATCCTCAGCTTTATGCCAACGAGAGCGAAGCTCCAAATTACGCCAGGCGAAGTCCCTAAGTGTAAAGAAGGCTCCAGTTGCGGAAAGACACCCTCCCCGGGGATTATCCGCCACCCAGATGGCCAACCTGTTGTATACGGGTGGCATAGGGAAGACTATGACTCCCATCATCTGCATGCCCACCAATGGGAACAGAAGGAACAAGCCATCATCTTCTTCTTCCGCAACTCCTCCTGACCTGCGCAAGTATCTAATCCAGAAATGCAAGGAGAGGGGATCTTCCAGCGTGGCTATTACGCCTCATAGCGAGCACTATTATGATAGTCACAAGATTGTAATTAATTGTTGCTGTTCTAAAGCAAAACGGCCGATTTTCGACCGACTAAGCTACTCTCCATCTTTCCTAGAAGAAGAGCCCATGCGTGCATCTGTGAACATGGCTTCACATATACCTGGAGAAAGCTCAGGCTCAAGACGTTCGTCCTCTAGAACTCCGAGCCGAAGGAAATTCAATATGCTCCTTAGGGACACCGAAGCCGGGGTGTTCCAGAACACTCGTTCAAGGTCCCGACAACTGACTTCGGGCTCTTCTGATTCTGATGTTGGGGGTCGTCAGTCTCCCGAATCAGATACTGAGAGTATAGAGTCAACTTCTGCAGCGACCTATACTCATCCTTCAATGACGCCCAGGGAGATGGGAGTTTATGCCATTAAAGACGCCAACGAGAAAGCCTCGCCATCAGAGAACGCTGAGCAACGCATTACTACACTAGAGACATCTCTGAAACAAATGCATTCCATGATGGAGGACATGCACCAAATGATATTAACTCAACAGGCGGCTGCTATGGCTCGAACATCGGTCCCGCCTACTCAGATACGTGTGGGGGTGGATCTACCACCATCCAACACGATCCAAGAGCCTGCCCTAGATCAAGAGTCAGCCGGTCCTTCACTTCCTTACTCGGAGAATGTACTACCTCCTGCGGGAGTCACAATACAACCAACTCCGCACCATTCCGTGGTCTCGCTACCAGCTGAAAATCTGATGCAAGCAGTGCGGGAGTTGAAAGCCCAATTTGACGCCTTGAAGCACAAAGATCAGCTCAAGAAATTGGGAATCAACCAGCCATACCCAGCTATCTGGGAAGAGGTCCCTTTTCCTCCGTGGTACAAACCTCAGACCATGGCCCTGTTCGAGGGAAAAATATCACCAAGTCAGTACATGAACTATTTCAGTATGATGACGGTGTTGCTACAAGGGAATGACACCCTCCTCACCCGGGTGTTCAAGGGCTGTCTCTCGGGAGTAGCTTACCAGTGATACCGCAGCCTGGCGGACAACTGCATTACTTCCTTTGAAGACTTCAAGGCTTTATTCTTCACACGATTCTACGAGGGAGGAATGGACATTTCTATGTCCTCTCTTATCGAAGTCAAGCAGAGGGAGAAGGAGGACGTTCGAACCTTCGTCGAATATTTTCGTCAAGCCACTTTACAGATGCCTCCAGGAGTTCCAGACTCAGTATTATGGACATTTGCAGAAAGAACCTTCTTCACATGATCTCGGTGTTCATAGGACCATATCAATTCCATGACTGGCCCTCGTTCATCATCTCAGCGGTAGCCGCCGAGGATAACAGTCGCAAGGCGCGTGACAATGGCATCATGATCTCTACCTCTGACAGAGACAAGAGGTCATCCCCCAACGGCCACCATCCTCGCAGTTCCAAAGGAAAAGAAGCTCTGGCAATCAATACGTCCAGACAGAAGACTGTGGCAACCGCGCAGACGAAACCCGGGACTTCCAGGCCCGTCGAAGTATACTCTTTCGACGACGACAATATTTCGAGTATATTCGAGTGTCTCGTCAAAAGTGGCAAGATCACCCTTCCGGAGGAGAGGCGGCCCAGTGAAGTCGGCAGTGCCAACAACCCCAAGTACTGCATCTTCCACAGATACGTACACCACCCAACAAAGGTGTGTTACATACTGAAAAGAAAGATCCAAGAGCTGATCGATGCTAAAGCCATCACCCTGCGCAACAGCGAGAAGACGGTCACAGCCAACATGATCTCTCTGAAATTTGGCAATCTGCCTCCCCAAGAAGTACCGGACGGTGTTACACCTATTTCCCGGATAACGATGAACATCGTTAATCTCCCTCCGGCTAGGGGTCAAAATTACGACCTGTTACCCCTAACTACCCAGAGAGGCGAGATTATGTGGGTTCACCCAGACTTGGTATCGGAGCTCGAAAAAGAGACTAATGCTACTAAAGCTAAGTCCAGGAAGAACTCCAAATACAAGCCCTGCCACATGGTTGCAACTTCTTCGACATCAGACGAAGACGAGGTTTTGGCCACAGCAACCCGTTCAGGGAAGGCTTACCTCAAGGACTACGGAGCAAGTCAGGAAGATGCACCTGCAGACGCTTCAGCTGCCAAGCCTTCAGAACCAGAGCCCACGGTACCAGAGGCCGGTCCTTCGATAAGCCTGTGAAAAATATTCAAAACAAAGGTTTAGAGAAGCCGTACAACTTCGACATCTTGGCCCAACTGGCTAATACACCAGCCAGGTTGTCCATCTTCGAGCTACTCAGGCTCTCCCAAGACACTCGTCTAGCCCTGAGTGAAGCATTGATGCAGGCGGATACATACTTGACCCAACTCAAGTCCCCCGATGAAGAACCCGTGGCGTGTCCTCGATGCCACAGTGTGATGGAGGTGGTCCCAAATATCACTTTCACTCAAGACGACATGTTCTAAAAATATAACAGGCATGACAGACCCCTCTACCACACCGGGTACGTCGGTTCCATGGAGGTTGATCGGATTCACATAGATCCAGGATCCTCAATCAGCATTATTCCTCATAGTCTGCTCAGACCGCTGAGGATTCCTACCAGCAAACTGGCTTACACCACCACTACTATTGTGGGTTTCAACGCCGGAAGAAGTAAGCCGTTGGAAAAAATTTGCCTGAAGATCCAGATTGGCAACCTCAGATTGGTGGCTACATGCTACATCATCGATTCAGAGGTGTCCTACAATATCCTGCTGGGTAGACCATGGATCCACGACCACAACATTGTTCCTTTGACTCTACATCAATGCTTCAAATATGTAGACGCCCAAGGGACAGTATAAACGGAGGTTGCTAACCTAAACCCGTTTAAAGGAGTAGAATCCTACTACTCCGACGCCGTGTTATACTCTCAAGACTACAAGGAAGAGGTGTCAGCCCAAGCAGAGAAGGAATCCCACCGGGAGCCTGAAGAACCTTCTGCCAAGCAACCTCTGTTAATCAAGGTGAAAGGACGGACTACCCGTCCAAAAGCCACAGAGCCTATGGCTATCCACCTGAACAAGACCAGGTCAGGGAAAGGGGGTGATCCTCTAGTGATCACTCTGAACCAGAAGCCTCCGCCCTTAATCATCAACATTCGGCGCAACAAGCAGCCGAGTGATATAAATACAAACAGGAATGCGGTTTCTGATAATAACAATGGACCTCTTTTCCAGTATATCGACGTTCGGATTCTAAATCAGGAACCCTCTTCCCATGACGATATAGAGCCTATAGCACAAAAATTCTTGGCAGCTATAGATTCCTATCATCCGTACATATGGGAAGTGACGTCATTATCCAATGTCACCATGACGTATGGACCACATGAGGATTCTATCTTCATTGTTCCACCTGCCCGCAATGGTCAGCATTCAATAGTCTTCGGCCGCATGCGCAACGAACAGACTATACAAGAGGATTCCTTCGATGATGAATCTGGTGAAATGCAAGTTTACAGGTACAGCCCGCAAGTCTTGAAGATCATGCAAAATATGGGTTATAACTTGAAGATGGAACCGGGTCTTAACTACGGGAAAGGCAGACGAACACCGCTGCTCGGCAATCCCCACTATCAACAAACCCGTTTCGGGTTAGGGTATGCCACCTCCCTTACGACTTCCACGTCAGATGAGGATATCTTTTTCCCTTTTCAAGATGGCTAATCGCCCTCCGACTCATCTCGCGCTCTCGAGCAAACATTATCAGCAAATATGGTAGCGACGGATTCCTTCGAATCAGACGAACAAGAATCCGAACCATTCGAGAATGACGCTTGGGCTCAGCAGATAGATACACAATGGGAGTTCCGCTTCGAGCAAAGAGAACCTCCCACTAAAGATGAAGTTATCCAGATTGACGTAGGGGATAAATTTTCACCAAAGCCGATATTTATCAGTAACAACCTTTTCGAAGAAGAAAGGAAAGAAATTATCCAGCTGATAAAAGAGTATATCGACATCTTTGCGTGGAATTATGAGGATATACCAGGTCTTGATCCAAAGGTGGCTACTCATAAACTCAACGTACTGCCCGATTCGAAGCCTGTGAAGCAGCACCTACGCCGGTTCCGCCCGAACATGATGGACGCCATTGAAGCTGAAGTCAAGAAGTTGATAGCCTGCGGCTTCATCCGTGAGGAACAATATCTCGACTGGGTCGCCAATGTTGTCTCGGTCATGAAGAAGAATGGAAAAATACGTATCTGTATCGATTACCGAGATCTGAACGCAGCCTGCCCCAAGGATGAGTTCCCTCTTCCCATCACAGACGTCATGATCGACAATACATGCGGTTTTGAACGTATGTCTTTCATGGACGAATTCTCGAGATACAATCAGATCAAGATGTATCCTGAAGACGAGAAGCATACCGCCTCCCGGACACCACTAGGGGTATATTGCTATACGGTCATGCCCTTCGGATTAAAGAATGCCGGGGCTACGTACCAACGGGCTATGAGTAATATATTCCATAAGCATTTACGCAAGACAGTGGAGTGTTACGTGGACGATGTAGCTGTCAAAAGCTGTCTCAGGGATAATCACATTCAAGACTTGAAGACAGTATTTGAATTGATGCACCAACATCAACTCAAAATAAACCCTACAAAGTCCTTTCTGGGGATATCTAGCGGCAAATTTCTGGGATTTGTCATCACCGCCAAAGGCATTCAAGTGGACCCTGATAAAGTCAAGGCCATCTTAGAAATGCGACCGCCCCACAATCTAAAAGAACTCAGGGGATTTCAAGGTCGTCTGGCTTATATCCGAAGATTCATATCCAACCTCTCCGGGAGATGCCAACCCTTTTCGTGCCTCATGAAGAAAGGTGTATCCTTCGTATGGGACGAAGCCTGTCAGCAAGCGTTCGGAGATATCAAGCGCTACCTCACTAGTCCGCCAGTTCTAGTACCTCCCGTCATAGGAAAACCATTCGTGCTATACGTTCGAGCAATGGATCATTCTCTGGGAGCTCTTCTCGCACAAAAGAACGATATGGGCCACTAGCAGGCTATTTACTACCTCAGCAGGATGATGGTTGAAGCCAAACACCGGTACAACCCAGTGGAGAAAGAATGCTTGGCCCTGATGTTCGCTATCCAGAAAATGCGACACTATGTCACGGGCCAAACCATTCATATCATCTCCAGGATCAATCCTCTACGGGTACTAATGAGCAAGCCAAGTGTTCTTAATTCCTGACTCGCGACTTGGGTGATGTTATTAACGCCATATGACATGGTGTACGTCCCTTAGAAGTCCGTCAAAGGCCAAGAATTGGCTGACTTTTTTGCTGCTCATCCGATCCCGGAGGCCTCCAAACTATACGAGGACATTCCTGACGAAGTTGCAGAGTGTAATTCCGTAACGGAAGGCGATGCATGGCAACTGTTCTTCGATGGCACCTCCAGGACTGATCCCAGGGGAAACGTGGTTTTAGGAGTAGGGATCGTCCTAGTCACTCCCGATAAACTCATTATCTACCGAGCATATTCTCTTAGCAAGCCCTGTTCTAACAATGTGGCGGAATACAACGCTCTACTAATCGGACTCCATGTCGCTAAAGAGCTGGGGGTCGAATCTCTGGAAGCCTTCGGTGATTCTCTGCTAATCGTCAACCAAGTCAGAGGAATATATGATATCCGGAATCCTGACCTCATCCCCTCTCACCGAGCAACGGTCGAGACAGCCATGACGTTCAAAGGTTTCTTCCTTGAGCATGTACCTCGATCTCGGAATCTGGAAGCTGATGCCCTAGCCAGTCTAGCTGCAGATTTAGCCACCCCTATAAGAAGACAGAATTCGGTAATCCTTCTTAACAGAGACTTATTCTATGTGAAAAACAAATTTCACATAGAACATAGCTACACGGTGGACGCAGATCCGCCCAGGAGAGACTGGAGAAGACCCTTTATAGATTTTGTAGCATACGGAATCTTGCCAGAAGATCCTAAAGAAGCAATATCTGTCAAAAGACGATCATTACGCTTCTATTTTGACGCATCGTCATAATGCCTATATCGTCGGTCTTATGACGGGCTATTATTACGATGTCTCTCTGGTGATGAAGCACAGCGAATTATCCGTGAAGCTCATGACGGCGTGTGCGAGGCGCATCAACCCGGTCCTAAGCTACAGGATCGTATCAGGAGAATGGGCTATTA
Source organism: Iris macrosiphon (assembly GCA_036927795.1). Taxonomy (NCBI): domain Eukaryota; kingdom Viridiplantae; phylum Streptophyta; class Magnoliopsida; order Asparagales; family Iridaceae; genus Iris; species Iris macrosiphon. The sequence goes on from JAYESA010000002.1 coordinate 42,056,210, forward strand.
CTGGCCCACTATGATCGCAGACGCAATCCAGTATGCCAGACGATGCAGAGCCTGTCAGGTTCATGCAGGCTTCATACATAAACCGTCCGAACATCTACACCGTACGGTTGCATCCTGGCCTTTCGAAGCATGGGGTATGGATATCATTGGTCCTATTCACCCGTCTTCTTCCAGAGGTCACCAGTTCATACTGGCCATCACGGATTACTTCTCCAAATGGACAGAGGTGATCCCTCTTGCTGAGGTAAAGACATCTAACGTGACCAGCTTCATCAAGCATCACGTTATTTACCGCTTCGGGGTTCCCCGAAGGTTAATCCATGACAATGGGCCTCAGTTCATCAGCCATGTGTTCCACCGATTCTGCGATAAAAATCGGATACAAAACGTGGCCTCTACGGCATATTATCCGGCTGCTAATGATTTGGTGGAAGCCTTCAACAAAACCATTATCAAACTCTTGAAGAAGTTCATCTCTTCGAACAAAAGAGATTGGAATGAGAAGCTGGGAGAATGTCGCTGGGCATACCGCACCACCGTACGAGCACCGACAGGTTGCACGCCATTCTCATTAGTCTATGGGAGTGAAGCAGTCCTTCATATCGAAATTCAAATTCCGTCACTCAGGATAGCCATGGCTAACAAGTTAACCCCAGAAAAGAATGACCTGTTAAGGCTTCAAGAGCTAGAAGGATTAGACGAGAAATGCCTCCAAGCTCAGTAGCGCATGGCGCTCTACCAAGTACGCATTTCCAGAACTTTTAATCGAAAAGTAAAAGAAAGAGTGTTCAAAGTCGGCGAGCTAGTTTTAGCTGTAAGAAGGCCGATGATTCTTACTCACAGGAGTAAAGGCAAATTCCAGCCTAAATGGGAAGGCCCTTACGTAATTGAGACAACGTTCTCAAACGGCGCTTACAGGTTAGCCCAGCCTAATAGAGACCTGCTAATGGCTCATATCAATGGCAAATTCCTGAAAAGGTACTACGCTTAAACCTCCTCTGCTCAAGTGGAATATGGCGAAGACCTTATTATGACAAAACTACTTCCAAAACGAAACTAGTTGGATCATATTCTATCATGTCCATATGACCTCTGGATAGATATGCCAGAAAGCTTACCGAAAGTATATCATGTCCATACCACCTCTGATATTATTTTTCACCCAAACCTTTCATTTACGTTCCGAAATGATGGATCCATAAAGTCAGATAAAAAGCCTCTTTATTATTCCCAGAAAAGAGCGAAAGTACATTTGAAAAGCAAAAGCAAAAGCAAAAGCAAAAGTACATCAGGAAGGGGGAGATGTCAGGTCGCGAAGCTGCTGCACCAGTACGGCCATCCTCTCAGCCCCAAAATTCAAGACATCAGTGCGGACCCGCTCCAACCGTGCCTCGTCATCTATCAGGAGGGATAATTCGGCTCTAGCCCGAAGAAGACCGGCACGGGCGACTCCTGCACTCACCAAGTTCTGTTGTGCTGCGACCAGTCGGCCATTCACCACATCTAGACCTTCCGATGACTGAGAAGCCCACTCCTTAGCCTGAGCAAGCTTCGTCTCCAGTTTGCGGACCCTCGCTACATTGCCGTCATGCTCGGCCTGGCACTTCGTTTGAAGGGCGATAGTCTCCTCCAAAACGACTTTTCCTTTGTCCATCTCCTGCTGGTTAGTCTCGATGAATTTATTCAGACCTTCCTTCTTTTCAACAAGATGCGCAGTCAAGGAGTCGTATCTGGCCTGAACCAGAGCTTCAATGTTGCCTCGAGCTAGTTGCAGGTATTCGTTAATGGGTTGCTCCAAACCATTAACCATCGCCTCCAGCGCGTCGGCTACCCCGGTATCACCGAATTCCCTGATTGCCTCTATAGAGAACCAAGAGGACCTCTTCAGTGACACGAAGTCCAGCTTCTTCGCCAACACCATTGACATTAGCATTCTCAAGGTGGTGTAGAAGATACCGGTGTACTGCTCGGTCAGCGCAACTAGGTCCGCGTGAACGCGGGGAGTGTCCGCGATCGTGGTGACTTCCCATCTAGGAATAACCACAGACGATGTCGCTACGGCCATCGCCTCAATAGGTGGTGCTACGAAAGAAGAATCGCCAACACTGGATGAAGATACCAGCATACTCAAAGGAGGCATTGTCGCAATGACAGGCTCGTCCTCCTCTTGAGATATCGGAACCACGTCGACAGGCGAGCCGGCGCCCAAAGATGCTTCCTCTTCAAAATCGGCCACATCCGTGTCACCGCCAAAGCCAAATGGCGCATCTACACTGCCCACCCCGAAGAGGTCTTCCCCTGAAAGGAGGACGAAAGGAAGTTAATGTCAGCATAATGTTAACTTTCCCAAAAGAAAAGGCGTGAGAACGATATTTACCCGTGGCCGACGGCATATATGTCACATCCGCAGCCTGTACAGCTAAATTATTTCCTAACGATGCTAGGCGAGCTGTCATACCTGGGGAAGGGGGTCTGCTAACAGAAGCTGACAGATAGTCTTCCAAGTCCTCCTCAAAATCCAACCGAGGCTCATCGGCTGTAATCGCGCTAGGTGCGCTCGCAGGCACGGCGGAAGTCCCTCCCGACGCCGATCCGGCTAGAGGTATGCGGAACTTTATTATACTCAGCCCCGAAGGCGACCTCGCTCCACTACCTGAAGCAATAGCAGCGGCACCAGTGTCCAGCTGAGATTCTCCGGCTCCACCAGCCGGAACTGTAGAAGGTCCCTCTCTAAAAGGCGAGGAACCTCCAATCAAAGAATCATCCCCAACAAGGAAAGATGCAAGCTCACCTCCAGGAGCCTCAATGCCAGGAATCCTGAGAGAACGATTTACCGTCTTCTTCTTCCTCTTACGAGGGGAAGTCTCCTTGGGAGCAGGAGCCCTTTGCTTCCCAAGAACTACCAAAGCCCCTGCAGGCGGAGGTACTTCACCCCTAGGGACAGACACCAGAGGCTCATCCGGAGTAACGGACTCCTCACCCTCGTCGGAAAAAACCGAGGGGACTTTAACTCTTCCCCCAGGCTTGGAAGAGGGCACCCTAAAGCTTCCATGCATATCAAAATCACGATGGAAGGTGTTCGTTGCCACATAGAATTGGGCATACGAATGCAGGATGCGCAGCTCCGTGGAGAGTGTGATGACCGGCACGATAAAAATTGCCCCAGTATAGCCCATGATAAAATATCTCCATCCCCTCGCTCCATCAATGAGTCACCTCCGGACCTGAAGCTGGTAACGGCGTTGCCCACATGCAACTGATCATACCCAAACTGCCAGGCAAACCAACTGGGCAAGTAGGGCTCCAAGAAGCAATAATCTTCGCTTTTGTACAGCAGATGGGATGGTCTGATACAGACCAACCAATTAAAAGCTTCGAAAGAAAGAATGGTCTTCTCTCTACCCGAATCCTCGAGCCTAATCCCCGATTGATTGTGATGTACAGGAGGGACGGTGCAGAAAAGCTTCCAACTATGACTGAAGCCTAGCGCTCGCCGACAGTCTATAACTGTGTTCACGTTCCAGGAAGACTTTCGGTAGTTCAACAAGAAACTACCCCCCGAACTACTGCCGGAACCGGAAGACATCACCCGGGGGTTATGGAGAATTAACCACCCCATCAAATACAGGTATGGTAATTCTATCCTGGGAAAGCTATCACGCCGAATTTCATCGACGAGCAGCCCGTCAGTCATGGCCCTCAGGCCAGCTTGTATACGGCACACCATGGCAGGGAGCAAGCCCAGTCTTGCCCCGAATACCAGACGTACTGCAGGCCATAGCGTGTTGCGGTAAATGCGGTCCGCAGATGCGATGTCGGGCACTACTACTCGGCGCAGCCATATAGAGAGGAAGCCAGCCAGTTGAGCCTTCCTGGACCGAGGCCTGCGACAGCGCCTCAAATAGCTATAGGCCTTAGTGCCTTCAGGATACTTTCCCGTCCCTTCGTCGAAGAACCGGTCCGGAGCACCAGCATCCAGTATAAGATCGTCAATGACCTGAGCATTAAGCGCACTCAGGGGATTCACAGGCAGATCCTTTCCCTCTAATACCTTCTCTGGCTTAGCAATCCTGGACTGGTGGAAGAAAAGATAGGACGTCCATTTGTTGATGTGAGCCAAATCTGAGGGCTCATCATAAAAAGTGGTGCAGGCGAGGTAGTGACACATCAGCTCATGATAGACCTCCACTACCCGAGGGTCTGAACCCCCCAGGTCCCGGTTCGTAGGAACATACTCTTCGTATGGAGTGTCCCCCATTGGCAGTCTTGAGATCTCTGCCATCTCATGAAGAGCCAATCCCAACTCTCCCAGTGGAGTAGCGAAAGTCCCGGTGAGCGAAATATATCGCTCCATCAGTGCCTGGAACAGGTTAGGGTTAGGAGGTAACCCAACACTGGTAGCACTCACAGCTGCAAACAGACCAATGTTCTCCAACTCGGTCTGGAAATGCTTCAAGGCCCAATCAACTAAGCGAGCCCATCGAAGATTCAAAGGGGTGATCCACCCGCCACACCGAGGGTTCACCTTAGGGTATACTCCCCCACGCCCCATAAAATCATTACAGAAAGTCGGTAACTGGACCGGCTGGATCACCAAACTGTCTTCACTCGGGACACTGCCCGGGTACAGCCCCCTGAACAGCGTCACAGAGCCAGAAGGGCGGCTGACAAACGACCCCTGGTCAGCTCCTCTCAGATGAAAGATCTTTCCTGGCTTGCCGTGAAGATCAGGAGTCAGCATCCACGACATCTTCCTGGGATGGGTAGCATGGAAGAAGGCCGAGATGGGGTAGTCTCTCGGCATATTGGGCAGATACGAGACCAAATCTACGGCAGGGAAAACCCAGAGTTCTCTCTTAGGCTTTGTTTGGGACTGCTTGTCAATCATGTCCCCGAAGAGGAATGCCGGCTTCAGGTATTGCTCCTCGTCTACGTACGTTAGGGGCTCCCCGTTGAACAAATTCAGCAGCGTTCGCTCGCCCTGAGCCGATATCAGAATTGCCCTTCCTTCGGGATACTAGGGCCCGGAGATAGGAAATGCCACGTGCGACAGATCCTCCAGATAATTGGAGTGCAGCATCCCGGCGACAGAGCCCATCTCTTCAGCTAGCGGAGACTCATGCAAGTTAACTGTGAAAGTATAAAAGAAACACGTCAATTCCTAAACTAGACATTTCGGGACTTGCAACATCCAATCAACAGTCCGTGCTCTACGCCGAGACTGTAAAACTTGAGCCTTTATGCTGGAATCCATTTTCTTAAACGTAAAATTCAAGATTGGCAGTATACGGTCTGTGCTTTACGCCAGATCGATTAAATTGAGTTATTATGCCAGCATTTTCATCCACAAGCATAAAACTCAAATTTTAATAGTATACGCCAAGTTTTCGGTGGTCAAAGCTTTTTACAGTAGACTGCAGAAAAAATAGAGTTTTTATGCTGACACATTAGGAATATGGGCGTAAAAAGAAGAAACGTCTCCGTGCATCATCTTCCTCAAAGAGGCTATCAGCACAGAAGACGACCTAGCGCGGTCACGTTCAACGTGTGCGAAGGATTTTCAGTCATTCTCTTTTTTCCCAAAAGCTCTATCTTCCAGGCCGGGTGCACTACTCGTCGGCGGGATGCTCCGCTCAGAATGAAGTTCGCCTTGTCCAACCAGAGACGCTCTCGCTTGAGCGAAGGAACGAGAAGAAGAATCAACCTTCTTTCCCTCGGTGGAGGAAGCTTGCTTCGAGGCCATTGCTGGAAACTTTGAAGACTCGAAGAAGAAACGGAGAAGAACTCGAACAGTCGAAAGCTTTCTCTCACAGAAGACGGATGGAAAGTTTTTCTCTCAAAAAACTTGGGATATATATAGAGTTCGGATGGACTCCTCGGACCCCGAACCAAATCCCCTAATTAAATTGGGTCCTACGTCAGCCTATTTATTCAGAGAAGGCGGACAGTCAGCGAACTCGAAAAGTTTTTCGCGCAAAGCAGGTTCGTGGTTTCTACGCTAAAGAGCTTTCTACGCTCGACAGCTACAGATCTACGGTTTTACGCTCGCAAGCTATAAGTCTATGGTTTTACTCCCGGATTCCTTTATGCTCGGTAGCTTTTATGCTCGAGAGGCTACAAACCTACGACTTCACGCTCAGCAGGTACCAAATTGATGATCTCACGCTCGGTGATGCATAGTTTACGCTCAGAGGCGACGGATCCATGACTTCACGCTCAAAAAAATTTCTTTTCAGAAGCAACAAATCTACAGTTCTATGCTAAGGAGCTTTCTACGCTCGACAGCTACGAATCTACGGCTTTACGTTCGACAGCTACAAGTCGGGTTTTACGCCCGGATGCCTTTGTGCTCGGTAGCTTTTATGCTCGAGAGACTACAAACCTACGACTTTACGCTCAGGAACTATAAGTCTATGATTTCACGCTCGATGGTGTTTAGTTTACGCTCAGAGGCTGCCAACTTATGATTTTGTGCTCCATGACTTCCCGCACATCTGAAAGATATGCAGGCCAGAGTACGCGTACATCTGAACGATCCTCAAGGCGGTCAATTACAGGAGTTCACACAGAAGATACTCCTTCTTGACCTCAAGATGTCCCAAGTACCCGAAGTATACAGAGTTTAAACATTGAAAAATTACTCTTCTTCATAGGTCGATTCAAAGTTTATCCAGACTCCAGTCTGAATATTTCATCTACCAAGATGGCAAATCAGCTTGACAGCCATTTCTTGCCCTGTCCCAAAGGCATTTTCGAGAAATCATTCTTGAAGATGATATCTGAACAAAGAAATTCTGTTTATCAGAAGTAACAGTTCAGGATTCTACGCGGTTCCTCACTCCTAAACAGCAGGACAGTTCGAACACTCGAATTCTAAAGCGGCTTTCTACGCATCCCTAAGTTATGCATAAAAGACAGGACAGGATCTAGCACTCTTTCTAAACAGAGTCGGCATAAAGAATCAGACGTGTCGAAGCTACACATATTCAGACTTCACAGCAAAGTATGGCAACATGATCATATGCACGGAAGAAAGATGATTTTATTAAAGATTAAAGTCATGATTACATATGAGGGAAATATAATCTACAAGAGTTTTTCTTCATTTCTCATGATTACATATGAGGGAAATCCCGTCTACAAAAGGATTTTTCTCGGCGTCGTCGAAAGGCTACCCCCCCCCAGAATCTGCTCTACCATGTTCTTGCATGGGCGCCAATTCTTTCTCTCTCCTCCAGCAGTTGGTCGGTTTTCGTAACCGACTAAAATGATAAATGGAGGGAGAATACGAAACTGGGCCTGCCTAAATTATGCAGATCCCATGCTCCGTGCACCGTGACAGATTGAGTTGAGGTATTTCACCCAACTCAATACTCGAGGTCAGAGCTAGTTGCTACTCTCATCCCCGGAGGTAACGGAAGAAGATGCCACTTGCAAGCAGCGTGGTGAAATACGATTCTTCTTCTCTCCCGAAGAACCACCATACAAAGTTGCTGATTATCCCGAGCAAAGGAGGCTATGATATCCTTCCATGATCCATCGTTACAAAGGACATTTGCTCGAAGATGCCATCTTTTTTGGCTCCTTATATGCTGGAAGAGCACGATCTCCTTCTTCCTTAAGTCGACCCGACAAACTCCGGCCATCATCTCTGTATGATGAAGGAAGTGTAGGAAGAACAGGAGAACTCCTCAGCCTTTTTATAGGCGAGAGAGAGCACCGATCCCCAATGAATCTGCCATAAAGTCAGCCTCGACCATTTCAAAACTCTATTCAGAAATGTTTTGAGTTACGAGGAATGGTTCATGCTTCATTCAAAGCATTTCAAATTATGAGAAATTTAAAAGCTTTGAAGGGGGTCTTGTAGAAGCATAAAAAATATGCTGCAAGCTCTACGCAGCATGTTGAAGCAAAGCAGCGTAAACAGAGGACTTCAGAGCCTTCAAACGTGCAAACAGAGCTTCTTCGCCAAAGCACAGTGAGAAATACAGGCTCAAGGACCATCCGCGTAAGGCAGTACGTCCAGGCTGCTTCAGCGTAAACAGGGTACTTCATCGCCTTTATGGCGTAAAACTCATCCTCTTTCAAATACAACATTGAAGTGTATGAGGGACGCTTCATATTCTCCGAAGTGAACCTGTCAGAGCCTGTAATGAACCTGTCAGATCCTGCAATGAACCTGACGTCTCGACTTCTGACAAAGGGATACTGCTCGACTACCCAGGCGACGGCTATAATGATGGCGCGGTACTGCAACCCAGGCTGTCATTTACTGCCATTTTCCTTGCGTAAATCGCTTTTACGTACACAGAGAAATACGCTGCCTAGTTTACAGAGGCAGATGAAAGCTCCTTACGCTCCGCAGAAGATAAACCGCCTGCCACGTCAAAAGCTGCACCTCGTAAGAGATTCGAGGCACGTCTCTGTATTTTATGCACAGAGCGATGACAGGTTCTCGAGGCACGTCTCTGCATTTGAAGCGCCAAAAACTGACAGATGCCCGAGGCACGTCTCTGCACCATGCGCAGGCCAAGTGACAGACCTTCAAAACACGCATCTGCGTTTAATGCACCGGATGATGGCGAATCTCCACAATTAATGCTGGTGATTTGATTATATCTCCAAAAGTCATAATTCCGGCTAAAGCATCTACATCCACTCGGCCTTTGTGCCCACTCGGCTTCTATGCCCACTCGTCTTCTATGCCCACTCGACTTCTGTGCCCACTCGGCTTCTATGCCCACTCGGCTTCTACGCCTGCTCGGCCTCTGTGTCCACTCGGCTTCTACGCCCACTCGGCTTCTATGCCCACTCGGCCTCTATGTCCACCCGGCTTCTACGCCCACTCGGCTTCTATGCCTACTTGGCTACTATGCCATAGTGACAGTTATTTGGCTTCTACGCCAACCTCTTCTACACAAGGGATAACTACCTACGTGGCTTCTACGCCGTGATCTTCATAGCAGATATACGCATTCTGTCCCTTAGTTGGATGCGCGTCACATGCTCACTCAAAAGGTCATCTATACGCAGGCATTGGTTATTTTAAACCATCGTGTAAAAGGGTGCTGTACTTTCCACTACTCGGTTTCTACGCCGACTGTGTGGTCACTGTCACTAAAAACTCTATAAATAGAGACCTCTATCAATGAGGAACAAGGTCGAACGATCAGAAATAGGTCAACAAATTGGAGAAAAAGAGAGAGAGAGAGAGAGAGAGAGAGAGAGAAGAGTCCAGAGCTCGGGCAAAGAGAAGGGATCGACGACTTTGGCATCGGACATCCACCCTCTTCAGCAACCTTCGAAGCTGCTACCTGTCTTCCACGGCACTTCTTCAACATCGTGTGGTCCAAGGGCTAAAGTGATCGACTGCAGATCAGACACCTATAGCAATATTCATCCAGATTAAATAAATTGTACTTAGACATCCTGGTATAGGATCAAATTTGTACAATCTTGTTTATAAACATAAAAGAAGGGCGGGTCTTCGTACAAGACCTCGTTTTCCGCATTCATCAAATCTTTTCTCGTTTATTATCCTAAACATCAAGTGTAACGTTTAGAGTGGTGTATAATGAAATTTGTTATCTTATAGAGAGGACAATGGTATATAATGTTTGGCATAAACCAGGTAGGGGTGTAGGAATGTTTGGCTTGAGTTATGTTGGTGCCGTTGGATCAATTTGGTCTAGTGTGTCTAGTCAACGTATTATATATATATATATATATATATAAATATTTTAAAAATTAATTTTGTAACGTATTTAACTAAATAAGATAATAAAAATAATTAAAAAATACCAAATTACCCATAAACTAAAATGAGGGGGCTTACATTTAGTTACTGTTAACCAGCAAAGAATATCATAAAAAGTATGGGATAAAACTAAAAATCTGGCTTGGGACTAAATTATGGAAAATGCAGACGGACTCTTATATGTCACCTCTCTCCTAAAGGCAAGCCAAAAACATACTACCAACAGACTGGTCGTGGTTTGGGATATGTTACACCACCAACAAGTCCTAAAAGTTAAGAATCAGAAGAAGAGACATATTCTCGTTCCTCTGACTCATCATTATGGGATTCTGACGAAAGTATGGGTGACATATTCAAATAGGTTTTCTTTGTAAATATGGTGTCAATTGCCCCATATGATAAAGACAATGGAGATTTGATAATGATGCCTATCAATGACAAATTCTTCAAGAAATATTATGTCTAAGCAAGACATATTCTTCTCCATCTCCAGCGGATTAAAGCAAGATACAATTTATTTAATCCCCAGTAACTCACAACCTACACGGCCTCTCGAACTATTACCTATATTCATTTTTGATTAAGACATGGGTAATGGGTTCTCAAAGTTCTCCAGTGGGACAATACTCAGATCTAAAGGAACACTCTCGTTGAGATCACCTAAACCATTCTCCCCAACCAAAATGTTATATTCTTAAAGCCTAGTTGTTTTAAAGATATCTTATTTTGGATCCCCAGTTGGGTTGGGAATAATCTTACATGTTTACCCACCAATCAATAAGTGTAAAACGATTCATGTCCATATTATCTCTGAATCATATTTCATTTATTATCCCCTAAAGAGGAGATAATAGTTTGCCCTTGAACTACTCTTTCTTTTTTTCTCCGGTGGAGTAAACTAGCAAAATATCACATCCATATCACCTCTGATAGTATTGCATCCGATAAAATTTATCATTTGTACTTAGCATGAGTATGCTTTGAGTGATAAATCTACCAAATTCTCCCACAGAATTATCATGCCATGTCCATAATACCTCTGAACGGGTATATTCGGTAGAATCCTATTTAAAAATATATCACGTCCATATTACCTTTAATTTTGTTTTCACTCTAACCTATTATTTGTATCTAATAGTATATACACAATAAATAATGGGTCCACAACAAACAAGCATTGTTTAAAGCTAAAGTCTTTAATATATTTTCATAGAGAAATTTATAAAACAGGACTCACTTAGAAGGAGTAGAAAGATCAAGAAAAAATTGGGTCAGCCGAGCTAGTTGTTGATCCTTTTTCAATGATGCTCTTCTTTGTGCTTTGAACACTTTGGATTCATCTGTAGCAAAAGGAGCCATATAAGCATATGACTTTATCATTTTATTTCAAGCATGGTCAAGCTCTTTCTTATTGTGCTCAAGCTCCAAAAGTTGTTCCCTTGCTAAGTCACAATGAACCATCTCTTCCCGACGCCGCTCCACAGCCACCTTCAACTCCTCCTTCGCTTGCTTGAGATGGGCTTCTAATTGTTGAACCAGAGTCTTAAGTTGTATCGCCTTATCATTATGTTCATCATGGGCAGAACGATGAAGAGACAGAGAAGAAATCACTTCTTTCATAAACGTATTTACTAGGACAGTCTTCTCAACATGAATCACCATATGCTCTTGGAAGGTGGTATGAAGTTCCATAAACTCAGTAGTAATTGACTCATATTCAGTCTGAACTAAAGCTAATATGTCCCCACTATTAAGCTGTAGATACTCGTTAATAGGCTACTCAAGACCTATCAAGATCTGTACAAGAACAGCAGCCCTAGCTTCATCCTTAAAATTTATGATAAGTTGGATCATGGACAAGCTAGCATCATTCACATCCCCAAAGGATAAACCTTTCTCGAGCACCAGATTTATCAACTCTTTAAATGTTGCATAGAAATCAGATGTATAAGCTTCTACTAAAGCATTGAAATAAGTGCTTGAACTCGGAGTCGCAATAATTTCTGCTAATCCTCGACCATGGTGCACGAAGGAGGTCATCATGGCAGTTGTAGCCTCGATACTAGGGACAAAAGATGAAGAACCCACCGCTCATTCTTGTGGGCTAATAATGGAAACCAATTCAGCAGTAATGGTCCATTCAACCATAAGAGAAATTGAAGGTACTGGTGGCATTGATGCGATATCTGCAGCCAGAATCGTGATATCAGTAACTGAAGTTGTTTCAGTATGCGAAATAACCATCTCTTTAGCCCTCTCCGGATCTACTCCTACCACAATCTCATCACCTAAAAAATCAAGCAAATAATATAATCAATAAACAACATATTGTAATTAAGATATATGCACGTCAAGCTAAGGAAAGAAGTGACACCTTGGCCTATGCTAGCCAGAGGTATTAGTGCATGAATTTCTGACAATGAAGCATGCAACGCAAAAACTTATGGTATAGAAAGAATAGAGAGACACGTACTAGCACCAGGCGGTATATATTCATCTTCAGGAGTCTGCCCCTCCAAGGAATTTCTCAGGCCCGTCAGCGAAGCCTCCACCTCAGACGAGTCGACATGAATGAGCAAATCATCATAATCACTCAACGTTATGCTCACCTCTGAAGCTATAGTTTCAATAGCAATATGCTCTGAATTATCTTCAAGCCCAGTTGTAACTATAGCAGATTGAGCTGAGACTGAACGTCCTGACCAGGTATATCTTCGGGGGTTATAGCGGCAATGTCAGCTTGTGACTTGACCTGCTCACCAACTCTAGCCCGAGAAGGTAAAATTATTTCTATACCGGAATCAGGACTTCCCGGAGCAGGTTGATCCTTTGGATCCATTGGCAAAGGGGTAGGTATGAGTGTAATCGGCATGATAAATTGAGTTGCTGCATCAAGTATAGGATCCACAAAACTGACTATTGTGGTAGCAGGAGCGACACTTATTCTTGTAAGGGAAGGGACGAAAGTGCTAATTCTTTGCACCACTGAAGAAGAAATGGACGGTCCAAGCCGCTCTGGCGAACTAGTCAGTTCATCAATTAAACTCCTGCATGAAGGAACATAAACCTTCAATTTTGTCCTCCTAGGTTTCATGATAGAAGCTCCCTTTCTAGCAAGTCGGTTCTTAACATAGGAGTAATACTATGCTTTCGAGATTTCTGTACCACTATGGCAGGGGCGGATGCATCTGGTTCTACATGTGGAAGAGCTTCCAATATCTCATCCAATGGCACGTCATCCTCCTCTTCAACTAGAGAAGGTCTTATGGACTCTGGATTGACTCCTTCAGTCAGGTTTTTAAAAACTAATCCACATATCAAAGTCCACGTGGAATTGGTTTATGGATCAATAAAATTGGGCAAAATAATGCAATAGGCGTAAAGGAGGTTTAGGTTCAGGCAGAGTAAATGTGGCTCCCGTGTAACCCGTGATAAAATATCTCCATCCCTGAGCGCCATCAATTAAACCTCCAGAATTGGCTAAGCACGGAGTAGCATTTCCCACTTGCAATTGATCATAGCTAAATTGTCTTGCAAAGCGGCTATGTAGATACGGTTCGAAGGTACAACCGTTGCCATTTCTGTACACCAACTGAGAGGGTCGGATAAATATTAACCATGAAAAGACCCCTGTTGGCAGTCTCAATATGGTAGTCCCCTCATCAAAAAAACTAAAACTATGGTGCTCAGTTGCCACGTCGAGAATAACGCAGTAAAAGCTCAAACTGTTCCCTATATTCAAAGATCGCTTGGTCTTAAAATGTGTAGTATAGGTCCACTTAGAAAGCCTATATCTACAAAGGAACATGTTTTATATCCCATCAGCCTGAGTCAAGCTGGAAGCCATCAAACTCTGATTATGCAAAATCAACCAGTCCATGAGATTGGTGAATGGAATCTCTTTTCGAGGGAATTCCTCTCATCAAGAATCTACTGCCAAATTATGAGCAAGTTCTCGTAAACTAGCATTCAAATGACACACCATAGCCGTTAGCAATGATAGTCGATGATTGAAGACCAGACGCACTAAAGGAAATAAAATATGAAGAAGGTCCACTTAGCCTAAAATTTTTGGGGACTACCCATCTTCAGAGTTACAAAGAGATATATCCGGCCAACAAAACTTCAGACGAAATCTCTGTACGAGTAAGTCTGAGATATCTCATAGCATGTGTGCCTGCTGTAAAATCTCTAATACGATCCTCGAAGGACTTATCTTCGGCATTATGACTTACCATAAGATCTTAAACTTTGGTAGAGCTCAAAGTTCGAAGCGGTCGAATCTCCGTGCATTCCTTCTCGCTTCTATCGTTAAAGAGGTATTGGAACCATGTTCTGATGAAGACAGTGCCAGAATAAGTATTGTGATAAGGATTACAGGACAAGTAGTGGTACATCAGCTCATTATATACGTCAACCAGACGCGGCTCAATTTGTGCTAAATCTGCCAATTTTGCGTTGGTAGGTACGTATTCCTCATAAGGAACCTCCTCCATGGGCAGTGCAGATATGTGATTTACCTCGTGTAGCGCGAACCCCAACTCGCCATGAGGAGTGAAAACAGTTCCAATGCTAGAGTTATATCGCTCTAGCAATACCAAGAACATATTGGCGTTGGGCGCAATGCCATAACAAGTCACTAACAAGGCATTGTATAAACCCGAACATATAAGGTTCTTGGTATATTTATCCTATATCCATGTCGTTGCCCGATGCCAATAGATATTTTTATTTGTAAACCATCCTGGCAGTCGAACATTCTTCTGAGGATAAACCCCTTCAGTATTAGTGTAAATGTTGGCAAAAAAGGAAGACTGGATAGGTTGAATCAGCGAAGAATCTTCATTCGGTACGTTCCCAGGATGAAGTCCTCGCATTTGGACTGAATGTCCATCACCGAAATTGAAGAAACGACCTTGCTTATAACTGATCTTTCCCGGCTTGGATCCATTAGTAATAGGAGTCAATTCCCACTACATCTTTTGTGGATATGTAGCATAGAAGAAGGCAGACAGCGAAAAACTTTTTATCATCTTTGGGAGATACATGACCCTACCATAAACAGTGAACAACCACTTATTCTTCTTATTCTTAGGATGAGAAGATGGATGAATGGCATCACCAAACAAGAAAGTCAGCTTAGAATATGTCTCATTCGCAAAGGATGTGAGAAATTTGCCACTTATCAGAGATGTCAACATTCGTTCCCCTTGTCCAGCTATTAATAATTGACGGGTACTGGACATCTTCTTATCGGATTGGGAAAATTCTGTATACGATAAGTCTTCTAAATAATCGGTATGGAGAAGTCCAGCAGTGGATCCTATTAGTTCATCCAGAGGATCCGTACCTAAGTCAACTACAAAAGCCACAAACAAGGAGTCAATAAATCTCATGAAGAAGAGAACTATGCATATTTTTACGAAAGCTCTAGGAGATAAGCATATTTTTATGCGCCAATCTACCCAAACTGACAGAGAATGCGCCAATCTGTCAAAATAGATGGAAAGTGCGCGGACTCGCCAAATAATGAGAAAAGTGTGCTGATTCGCCAATAATTGGAAAAGTGCGCCAAAATGGATGTTTTCACTCTGAACGAAAGAAAGTGTTGCCAAAATGGGTGCTTCCATTCTGAACGAGGAAAAATGCACCAAGATGACTATATTCGATTTGAACGAGGAAAAGTGCGCCAAAGTGAATATTTCTGCTTTGAACGAGAGAAAAATGCACATGTACACGTATCTCTGTGATCTAGGTCTTTATTCTTTTTCATTCTTTCATCTTTCTGCCATTTTTTAAAAGTTTACGTTGTACATATAAAAGAAAAAAGAAAGAAAATATGGAAGAAGAAGACAGCCGTCATGCCTATTAGAGGAGGATATGCTACATCTCCTGACGTTACCCTCGACGATGACATATTGAGCCGTTCTCTAACGAGCTAAGACATCGTCGACCTCGCCATTGTTGCTCAAGAAAATGAGGCCAATACCTTCCCCATCCTACCTTTCTTGGTCGTCTGAGTTTGCTTAGGGGCCATTGCTAAAAGTTTCGAAGGAAGAAGAAAGCTAGGGTTTTCTTGAGGAAGGAGACGAAGAGATTTGAGAGTAGTGGAAAAGTTCTCTCTCTCCTCAACCCATCTATTTATAGATTTAGGGGAAAACTCTTTGGATGCTAGGCCTCTTCGGGATTCGTGCAGTAAATCATGCCTTTAGCCACATCAGCAAATCCGTTAGGATTCTGTCCAGGGTGCACGCACAAAATAACTCAACAACTTTTATGCTTCTAATTCAAAGTAATTTTTAATTCACTTGAACGAATTCAAAAACTTTGAAGAGGGTAATGTAGAAGCATAAAAGTGTGCCTCAGATAGATGACAAAGTTTTCTACAAATAAACCCAACAGTAGAAGAATAACGCACTTTCTACTTGGTCCAAAAGAAAGATGCGTATTTTCTTACTTTGGTACATTTTTTACTAATTTCAAAGGATGGCGCACTATTCGGAGAGAAGAAAAGTAGCACACTTTCTTAAGTTACGAAGGATGGCACACAAACGATCTACTCTCTCTCAACTTTTAATTTAGCAGACTGACAACTGACAAAGGCAGAAACTGAAGAGTCAGAGGTCATCATTACAGCGGAGATACGACACGCAGACCCAGGTTGTTATTTAGCGACCCAGCCGCAGTATCATCCTCTTTAAAAGTGTGCCTCATTTCCATTTCTTTCAAAAGTGCGCCACAGTGCCATTTCTTTCAAAAGTGCGCCACCGTGCCATTTTTTAAAAAAGTGTGTCTCAGTGCCATTTCCTTCAAAAGTGCACGTCAGTGCCATTTTCTTTCAAAAGTACGCCACAGTGTCATTTCTTTCAAAAGTGTGCCTCAGTACCATTTCCTTTAAAAGTGCGCCTAAGTGCCATTTTCTTTAAAAGTGTGCCGCAGTGCCATTCTCCTCAAAAGTGCACCACAGTGCCATTATTCTCAGAAGTGCACCGTAGTGCCATTTATACTAAAATTATGCTAGTCTCCAGAAGACTTCAAAAGTGCACATACTATCCTAACCGACAGTGAGCAGTTATAAATGCGTGTCTTACATGTCGTACTTCTCGTGAAAGGTGTACAAATAACTCTCCCACGACCTATACTTTCCTCATATAGGAAGCTACGTGTCAAGCAGGCTGCAAGTTGTGCACCCACTTATACAGAACGTAGGGTATTAATCTACCAAAAGTGCACGCATAATGGTAAAATAGTATTGACTCTCCATAGTGTACGCACACTCTCATAACCGCTCCTAAATGTCATGCTCCGATCTCCCGTAGGAATCGGCAGTCCCCGCTAAGTGCGAATCACCGCGTCAGTGCTCCCGCAGGACGATCATTTTTATTGGGACACGATGTTGCACGAGCCTGGAGTTGCACCTGCATGAGGCAACTACCGAAACGGCCATTGATAACTAGTTCGCTGAGTCGTCATAGCAAAAATATAGAATAAACACGAGTATTGAATCCAAATCAAACTCTTTATTGATATGAAGTAAAGCTTACAAGCGACACTAGGCCAAGATTACAAGTCGCTCATGCTCTCTCTCTCTCTCTATGAATATGCGCTTAGGCTTAGAACTGATTCAAACAATCTGAATGATGATGTTCCCATATATTATGTCTCATATATGTGAGCTCCAGATCTGTGCGCCACGCTCTAAGACACCAAGTGCGGTCCGGTGCCTCATTGCGTTAAGCGATCTCCGAATCTGTACGAGTTCCCCCTGGACCCTGCATGCAGACTGGTTGGGTATCAGTACATTGAATGAACTGGTGGGGAGACCTCTCACCCATGACACAAAACAAGCACGTTCATTAGTTATGTGCACCGACTGATTTTGTTGTCTTTCTAGTCTTTTGTCTTAGGATCAGTTATATAGCAATATAATGAAAGTAATATCTGTGTCTGCTCAAGAGTGTCATAATAATGAACAACTGAGTTCGTCTTACCATTTCTTACCATTCGGCCTTCTCTGTCATATGCAACAACATAAATAATGATCAACTGAATAATAAAGAACATCTATGAAATCCAAGTGTTATGTCGTGTCTCTGCCTCAAACCCATTCTACTCGAACTATGTTTGTTACCGTGCATCCATTCTAAATATGCAAAATATCGTACAAATGTACTCCTTCCCGTTACTCCTCTTCTGAATATGGATAGCCGCTATGAAAGCATGACTTATCTATATGAAGGTCACTGGCTTTATTATCCATATTGGACATGATCTGTGATGGAACGACTGTCTTTCCAGCTCGGTTGCTAGCCTTGTTGGGCCTTCCAAACCATCTGACGAGTCAGCGACCATCCAGGTCAGTAGCAAGCCTTGCTGGATGTCCCATTCTCGTTCGCTAGTCATCAGCAAGCGTATTATGAGGACTACACTGGCATTGTCCTCCCGGGCTGACACGATTCAGATGCCTCAGCAATCATGTCGAGGACTCATCTCTACCTGGTGCACAACCAATTGTCCGTGACTATGCAACTACTCCCCCACTTCCAATCCTAGCCGAGAAATAACTCGGTTCTATCTTGCTGAGGTCTACACTTGGATCTTTCTTCTTTACGCAGCTCCCTGATTAGATGCCTCGGTATTCTAGATATCCCTAGTACTTTTTTTTATTCCTTCTCCTGACTTGGAATGACTACTTGATAGTCTTTCTCGTCTATGTATGACATGATTATACTCTATCTTGTGTCATGTTCCGTGCGGTATGATGCCTTAGTATGAACTCAACTATTCTTGCGGCATATATAAGCAACTACTACATTTTAACTCAATAATCCCGACTATGCAAATAACAAGTAAGATCTCCATGTTCTATATAATGATAAGACGGGGTTATCCCCTTAGCTATGTGAGTTCATCTCTTTTATTGGCATGCAAAGATTATTGCCTGAAAACTAGCATGTATTATTCATTTTTTTAGTGTACAGATAAGTAGGGACATGTTCACCTGGGCCTCCCACCTTACCGATGAATCACATCGGTCGAGCAAGACTCCGAGCGTGCCTCTGAAAGTCTAAGTCTGAAATCCATTTGAAGATCCAAGTCTGAATGCCTTTGCATCGAACGAGTCTTCTCGTTGAGCAAGATATGTCGGTTTGCTACATTTGTGTCATTTGAATCGGCCCTCCGGGTTGAGCGGAGCAGGTCGTTACATTATACACCACTCAGAACAAGTCTCGTCCTCGAGACTTCCTGAGCGGAACACATATTATAGTACAACTTCTAAACCAAACTCTATACATCTTTTTTAACTTCCAAGGAGTGTTTCAATATTATATTTATTTATTTTCTCACCACGCGTTACGCACATGTTTAGCCAATTCTCATTGAATGACTATATCGTTCAATGCTATTAAACTATGCTCGACTTAATAGTTGCACTCCTTGACTCAAACTCTGTTGCGCCTGGCACATGGTTGTATTACTCAAATACAGAGTATTCTATAACTCAATGGACACTAGAAAACTCCAACTTTGGATGGACTTGCCCAAATTGTTATATTATATCCATACGAACCCAACGCATCCGACCGATTATTTGACGTCGCCTATCGAAATCCATCGTTACCCCCAAACCCAAAATCTCGAATATCAACTAATTTTCTAATCTCGTTTGCATTAATATCTCTCTGATTCACCGTCCAAACTCGCTAGGTAAATCTACTGTCGGCCAAGGTCGTCGCATTAAATTGCCTACATTTTCTGATGCTGTCTTTATTGCACCTTAGTGCAAAGATAAATTTCCCACTTGGGGTATGTTCTAATCCTTCGCGTCTTTGGTCCAATCGAACTTAACTTCCTATTTGTTTTTACTTATTTTGTTTTGCACGAGTGCTTAATCATTTTTATCGAATGATTCTTTCGTTCAACTATTGCATTCCCAAACTCAGTGTCTTTCTGCACCTTAGCACAGAACTATCTCGATCGCTCGGGGAATGTAACAATCATTCCTTTATGAAAGTCTAGGTTGAGGCTAACTTATTTTAGTTGTCATACACATCCATGCGAATCCGAACATTTTTAATTGCAGCTGCATTCAATTTATGTATATCGCTAAGTCTGGATCGTACCCATATTCAAGGCGTCCCCCAAATATGTGTATTTCAACCAAGCTTTAGTGACAGCTAAGTCGGACAAGCTACTCGTAAAAATCTTTTGAATCGCCGATCGTTTTACTATACGAATAACCGAACTCTGGTTTATTTTAGTTATCATCTACTCTAATCTCACCCAAATTCAAGTTTTGTATTACTAGCAACGCACCTCTTCCAAGCAACAATTTAACTTGTTATTCCAATCCTAAGAGTTTCGTCCGATAATTCTTTAATACTGTCTTATTCCTCACTGTCGCATAACCTATCCAACCAAATCAATTAACACCTAAGTCCTATCTCTCATTACGTTCATTTTAACGCCAACGTCGCTAGTATACACTCCCAGTTTCAAGTCCTAACTCTATGTCTCGTTGCCCCAGTTCTATCGTTTTTCCGAATGATTACTCTGAAGTCAGCCACACCAGTTTTACTCAAGGCATAGGGTCATCTGCCTAGCCACTAGGTCAGCTCACAAGGTCATAGGTACAGTTCGAGTTTGCGACTCATCGTGCAATCGCGTTGCACGAAGCTTGCCCTAATTATCCTAAGGTCAAACCATTGTTCTTTTATACGAGTATTCTACCTAAGCTCGTTTCACTTATATTTCTAAACATCAAGCATAAATCATCCTATCACATCAATACGTTCGTTCAACCGAACCCATGATATATCCACGTCGCATGTCCAACATATCAATTTGCATAGTCTACTTCCTTAAACACCTAATAGGATCCATATATTCAATCTTTTCTAAGTATAGAACACCAAGTCACGACTCAATTTCTATCTCTTCGATCTCAATCATAAATTCTAAGTCGTACTACATAATTTATGTAACCGTTCACTAAACTATCGAGCATCTTCTTTCATGTTCTAGACTAACTCATCCACAAAATACCTTTGATTCACTTGTATTCTAAAATTTGTCTTATCATGTCGAACCACAAGTCAAAATGATCCTTCAATTTTTATGTTCCGGTCTCCCGCAAGTTCAATTATCCCTGTCGGACTCACCACGCCAACGCTCCCGTGGGATAATTGTCCTAATTCGGACGTGACGCATGTGCGAGTAAGGAGTTGTACTCGCACAAGACAAGAATGTCAAACGTTATGGTTATCATCGAACGAATAGACACCTTATTGTCACACTTTGTTTTATCCCAAGTTGTACATTGATCCATCAAGTCATATTCTTCTAACAACCGTTCTTGCCGTAATAAAAATTCGTCTAGTCAAATCGTCCAACTTTAATGTTACCGTTTTGATCATTTCATAGTCTACTTCTAGCATTCCTCAAACAACTAAGTTCAAATCCCAAACCCAAGTCTATTCACTTTCGATACGTTCCATTTTATCGAGTTCATTCATAACATCATCGAATATGTTCCTGTGGGTTCGATCATCCCCGCCAGACGTGAAATCACCACGCCAGCGCTCCCGCGGAATATTCGATCTCGTCTAGGCCTGTTATTGAGTATTACCCTTCAAACTCGATTCAAGATCGTTCTTTCGAATTTAAGATTAAATCTGTTATCGCCTATCTCAATCTTTAAAATCACAATTTTGCTAACTTGCATCAATCCGTGCTACTTCCAACCATTGTTATGATCTAAAGTCTCCATATTTGAAACTATCGCATTCGTACTCAAACCGAACTCTATTGAGCGATATCCTACTCAAATCCAAATTTTTCATGCGTGCTTTCATTTGTTCGTGCCATTTTTTTTAATTGTACTAACTCCGATCGCATCCGCCATTATTTTATCTCAACTCAAGTTTTAATTCGTTTGTTTCAACTCAAAGTCGCTCGTACAATCCTCTAAGTTTTCCCGACCATGATATAAATTTTAGTTGTCCTGAATTCCTATTCGATGTAAACCGTATCCCTTGTTCAACTCATTCTAACTCGTTCGAACCAAATCTTGTATGCTTCCTTCGAGTTCGTTTACTTGCTAGGCATATTATACTAAGGCCTTACACAATCTCGTCACTTGCTGTTAGACTCGCTTAATACTCTGAAATCTAAGATTCATTTTAACATTTCTAAGACGATCGATAATACACCACTCATGGTTTGAGCTGTACTCTATGAATATTTATAACTCATTCTATCCTCAATTCGCATATTCGAACCTGGGACTATCGTATACACCACTCAGGAATCATGTCATCCTATTAACTCCTGACTCGCATTCGCATCCTTCACCCGTATATCCAATTCGTTTCTTTGAACTCCAGCACGATCCCTATTTGCCACCATGATGATCTTAGTCTCGTATGTACCTCTATCGATAGTCCTCCATACAAACTATGTTTTGAATCACTACTTATCGTTACGAATAACCGTCCAATTATATCTCAAAATCCAAACACAATTTCCATTATTCGCCTTAGCGGTACTCCGATAACGTCTCTATCGATTTCCATTCTAAGTCTGACTTTATTCTTATTCGAACGATACCCAAATCTCGCTACAACTCACTAGCACCAAAGGTCTTGGCGCATGATACTCAACACATCTTAGCTGAAAGACTGTATGCATAGGCAACTTTTTGAAAGATATTCTATCTCGCACACTAACCCGCTTAGTGTTCTTGTATAGGCATTCGGGCTCATATATAACTTGTAGATTTTAAATTGAATCTATTCCCATAAAGTCTGACATAGTTTGGCACAAAAGCTCATGCATCTTAATCCCGTTCAAGCAATCATATTATTCACATACACTTTTCAAAAATATTTAGACTTATTGTATGGAACATTCATCGAACATCGAGAGAGAGAGCATCTATCACTTTTTTAATACACAAGTTCAAAACTGAAAGAATCGATACGAATTTCAAGAACATAAAGCCGTGCTCTGATACCAAAATGTCATGCCCCGATCTTTCGCAGGAATCGGTCGTCCCCGCTAGGCGCAAATTATTGTACCAGCGCTCCCGCAGGACGATCGTTTCCATCGGGACGCGATACCGTATAATCTTGGAGTTACGCTCGCATGAGGCAAATACTGAAACGGCCGTTGATAACTAGTTCGCAGAGTCATTATAGCAGAAACATAGAATAAACACGAGTATTGAATCCAAATCAAGCTCTTTATTGATATGAAGTAAAGCTTACAAGCGGCGCTAGGCCGAGATTACAAGTCGCTCATGCTCTATCTCTCTCTCTCTCTCTCTCTTTCTCTCTCTCTATGAATATACCCTTAGGCTTAGAACTGATTCAAACAATCTGGATGATGATGTTCCTATACATTATGTCTCATATATGTGAGCTTCAGGTTTGCGCGCTACGCTCCAAGACGCCAAGTGCAGTCCGATGCCTCATTGCATTAAGCGATCTCTGAATCCTTACGAGTTCCCCCTACACCTTGCATGGAGTCTAGTTGGGTATCAGTACATTGAATGCACTAGTGGGGAGGCCTCTCGTCTATGCCACAAAACAAGCACGTTTATTAGTTTTGTGCACCGACTGATTTTGTTGTCTTTTTAGTCCTTTGCCTTAGGATCAATTACATGGAAATATAATGAAAATAATATTTGTGTCTGCTCAAGAGTATCATAATTATGAATAACTGAGTTTGTCTTACCATTTCTTGCCATTCGGCCTTCCCTGTCATATACAGCAATATAAACAATGATCTACTGAATAACAAAGAACATCTATGAAATCCAAGTGTTATGTCGTGTCTCTGCCTCAAACTCATTCTACTCGAACTATGTTTGTTACCGTGCATCCATTCTAAATATGCAAAATATCGTACAAATATACTCATTTCCATTACTCCTCTTCTGAATGCGGATAGACGCTATGCAAGCATGACTTATCTATATGAAGGTCACTGGCTCTGTTAGCCACATTGGACATGATCTACGTTGGAACGACTGTCTTCCCAGCTCAGTTGCTAGCCTTATTGGGCCTCCCGAACTATCTGACGAGTCGGCGACCATCCAGGTCGATAGCAAGCCTTGCTGGATGTCCCGTTCTCGTCCGCTAGTCATCAGCTAGCGTATTACCAGGACTACACTGGCATTGTCTTCCCAGGCTGACACGATCTGGATGCCTCAGCAATCGTATCAAGGACTCATCTCTACCTGGTGCGCAACTAATTATCCGTGACCATACAACTACTCCCCTACTTCCAATCCTAGCCGAGAAATAACTCGGTTCAATCTTGCCGAGGACTACACTCAGATCTTTCTTCTTTACGCAGCTCCCTGATTAGAGATTGCCTCAGTGATCTGGATATCCCAAGTACTTTCTTTTCTTTCCTTCTCCTGGCTCGGAATGACTACTTGATAGTCTTTGTCGTCTATGTATGCAACATGATTATACTCTATCCCGTGTCATGTTCTATGTTGTGCGATGCCTCAGTATGAACTCAATTATCCGTTTGGCATATATAAGAAACTACTATATTTCAATTCAATAATCCTGACTACACAAATATCAAGTAAGATCTCCATGTTCTATACAATGATAAGGCGGGGTTATCCCCTTAGCTATGTGTGTTCATCTCTTTTATTAGTATGCAAAGGTTATCGCCTGAAAACTAGCATATATCATTTATTTTCTTAGTGTACAGCTAAGTAGGGACAGGTTCACCAAGGCCACCCACCTTAGCGATGAATCGCATCGGTCGAGCGAGACTCTGAGCGCGCCTCTGAAAGTCTAAGTCTGAACTCTATTTAAAGATCCAAGTCTGAATGCCTTTGCATCGAATGAGTCTTCTCGCTGAGCAAGGCAGGTCGGTTCGCTATATTTGTGCCGTTTAAATCGGCCCTCCGGGTTGAGCGGAGCAGGTCGTTACACTAAACACTATAAATGGGAACACACATACAGAAAGATGGAGATGAATAGACAGATAGGGAGCGAGAGAGAGAGAGAGAGAGAGAGAGAGAGAGAGAGAGAGGGGGGATAGAGTTCTCAAGTCTTTAAAATTCAAGAGCATGGTGAGAGAAATAGAAGCTTCTCGTGCCATTGTGCCAGAGCTTTCTTATTGTTCAACTCTCGAAGTTGTTTGCAGCAATCTTCAAGTCTTTAAAATTCAAGAGCAGAGCTGGAGAAACAGAAGCTTCTCGTGCCATTGT
This sequence comes from Iris macrosiphon, assembly GCA_036927795.1. Lineage (NCBI taxonomy): Eukaryota > Viridiplantae > Streptophyta > Magnoliopsida > Asparagales > Iridaceae > Iris > Iris macrosiphon. The sequence goes on from JAYESA010000002.1 coordinate 42,081,205, forward strand.
GCCAGAGCATTCTTTTTGTTCAACTCTCCAAGTTGTTCCTAGCATTCCTTACATCTCTTTGTCGTTGTTTATATTTCTTCATCGTCGAGTGGTCTAAGGAATAAAGTGATCGTTTGTAGGTCAGATCTCTACAGCTATATTTTTCCAGAATCAATTGTACTAAGATTCATATTTAGGATCTCCTTTTGTACTTTTTAACAGTTTGTAACACAAAAGTTTCGTAATCAAATTTTTTTTCCTCTCAAACAGACACAGGGACTAAAAAGGTAATTTTGGGTCAAGGCGGGGTCCATCTGTGGCCCACCTTGCACCAAAAAAGTGTCAAGGTCGAAGGTCTCTGTCACTACCGTATTTTCTAGAAAAGGGTATTTTGGTCATTTTATAATTAATTAAATATTGTGCATGTTAAATATTTATTTATTGTATTATTTATTTATTATTAGCATGATAGATTTATTTTTTGGACTTGTGTTAGTGGACCTAACTAGTTTAGTTTAGACTCATGGACCAACATGTATTAATTGTTAGAATTGAGCCCAACTAGAAAGCCCATTAATTAGGAGGATAATTAAATTAATTAAACCATTGGACTAGAAGCTTCCCTCCTTAATTAATTTATTCATGAGAGGCCCCAAGGGGTATTTTAGACTTTACATAGTAGCTCGAGGGAGGGGGCAAGTGAGGCCTATATAAAGGGGATGAAAACTTTCTCTCTCTTTATTTTTCATTCCAAATCTAGATCTAGAATTTTCTTCAACCAAATTCTACCAAATCTCTACCAAATTTCCATCCAATTACTTCTTAAATCACTATTGGAGACTAGAAGAGCAAGGATCTAGACGGAGGAAGCAAGGATCTACAAGTTGGAAGCTAATTTCACCAATTTTGGAGCTTTCATTGGAAATCCATCTCCCAATAGGTATAATTCAGTTTTTCCCCTTAAAATAGCTTCTAAATCTGAGATTTAATCATGAATAATCAACCTATATGCATGTACTACCCATAGGATTTGGTTTTGTGTTCATAGGAGGCCTATGGAGAAAGTTATGGTGCTTTTTGTGTCAATTTTGGGGGAATTCCGAAAATGACTTTTGTTGTATGAGTCAATTGATCCTATAGATTAATTTGGCATATGTTTATGTGTTTGAGGCTAGTGTTGTGTCCACAATTAGGTACGTGTAGGTCGTATCCCAATAATTTGGTGATACATGTTATTTTTGGGATTTTCCCTCCGACACGGGACTTTGTACATGTCGTATTTTGACACGGACACATAGATCTATATTTGATACTTTATTTTGTTCATATATATTATATGTGATTTGTTTGTATCCTTCGGGGTGCAATTGGATGTGTGGTAGACTCGTGTCGCATGCGTATCCTAGATCTAGTGGGATACAATGTGATACTCTCCAATTGTTGTGTGTTTATGTGTAGATCTAATTAATTGTGCTTTAATTCTTGAATTATAATTATGTATGTATCTATATATATTATATATGTATTATGTATATTTATTATAGTGTTTATTGTATCATAGATCTATGTATTATATATGTATTAATAGAATATATATTATGTAGCTTTCTTCTACATGCATTAATATATATGTTATAATATATGTTAGGGATGTAAATATATGTATATATTTTATATAATATATGTGTATGTTTAATTAAGTAATTAGATTATTTATAGTTATCATATAATTATTTATATATATATATGTATGTAGATATATATTTATAAGTGGTAGCATATGTATATATAATATAGTAGATATATTTATATGTGGTTATATATATAGTTATATTATATATTGTTATGTATTTATATTATTGTATGATTTTATATATGTATACATATATGTATAGTTATATATACATATTACTATATGTGTGTGTGTGTATGTTACTATGTGGTTATTTATACAATTTACTATGTATAAGTGTATGTATAGTTATATATAGTTTTATATATATATTGTATAAATATATATTATGGGTTATATATATATGTATTTAAATATATATTGTATAAATATATATGGTGGGTTATATATATGTATTTATATATATATATATATATATATATATATATATATATATGGTAATTAATATATATATATATATATAAATATGTTCCTAATTGCTATTTGTATTATAGTATACTATATATGTATATATTTAGTTGTAGCATATAAATTTATTAGAATAGTTAGTATATTTTAGTTATCAATTGTTATGAGTATCTTTTATATATTATATATTTGTAGGTATGTATGTACGTATATATGTATTAATAGTTAGTGTGTAGTTGGTAGTTAGTATTATTCTATTAGTACATACTAGAGTTATATTGGATTGATATATGTAATTATTGATGGGTAGTTAGTATATATATATGAGATTTTGGCAAATACCTTGAGTTACCAAGGTAAGTATCAAGATATACCAAGGTATGGGTAGTAGGTATTGGCATAAGTAATATGATAGTTGTAAACTAATTATGGGTTGGTATTAAGGTGACTAAAATAAGGTATATAGTACTATATAAATATTAAATGCATAGTAGTTTATAATTATTGTTGGGTAGTTAGTATAAATAAGGTTTTGAATTCACCTTGAGATGCCAAGGTAAGTATCAAGGTATTGGAGGATAATCAAGGTATTGGGTTTGGATATCAAGATAGAGGTTTAGTATTGCGATACCAAGTTGGTTCGAAACCAAGGTATCCATTAAGCATTTGTAATTAGGATTTTATATATATAATATTGTTTGATATGTACATATGTGTTATATTTATCTCTTGTTTACGTATCCTGAGATACGGTATCTTAGTATCCTAAGATGTAGCTTGTATGGCCTAGATTCATAGTGTGTGAGCCCAATATCTTTGAGTTAGACTCATGCAATCTAGAAATAGGTAGTTGACCATAATTTGACTATAGTTGACCATAGTTGACCTAGTTTGACTTTTGACTTAGAAATAGTTTTATGACCTAAAAATTGACTAGTTTAATTTATTTTTCTTCCCCAAAACTTGTATTAATGCAATATTTCATATATAGGTCTGTGACACCAGTTCGGACATCATTTTTCATTATTTGCTCTGGACCACAGGCGAGTACATTCTCTGATAGTTTCCATTATTTGATTACCACTATAATTCAAGTATTTAGAAATGTTACTTATGATTCTTGACACGATGGTACACGAATTGGTATTATTATTGGATCGTTAGTCATGGGATGTTACCTTGATTATGGAGATGGTATTGGATACTGTCCTTGTTGGTATTGGATAACATTGAATATTGTAGATTAAACATTGGATACATTGGCTAGTGACGTGTCATGATTCGATCCATCATATCAATCGGGGCGGGAGAAATACCAATTAAATATGTGATCAAGAAACTATCGGCTAGTAGTGTAATCATTGGCTACTAACTAACCATGCAATTCACGTATGGTTGAGTTAGCTCCTTAGTGTAATCATTGAATCTCCTGGGCCGATCACATATTTAGTTAGTATATCAAATCACATAGTTATTGTAGCTTCTATTATTCAGTTCATTGATTACCTTGTTCTATTCTGACATTATAGTTCATTCCTTTATTCTTGTATGATTGATTATATTCTGTTGTTAGTATTGCCTATTCTCTCATTGTTCTTGATTATCAGTTATATCCTTATCGTAGATAGCATCTTCTATTCTACTACTTTATAGTTTTTGTCAATTAATTGGAACTGCTATTGGGTTATACTTTGCTCCATTCCTGACTGAAAAATATTTTTCAGAGGATCCGGGAGATTGGTGTCCGACATACTACGGACCTCAGCCTATAGATGGTGCAGACTTGGTCCCACTAGTTCTGGAATGACTGTCGAGAGATTTAGCCGGATTCACTAGTTAGCATAGTTAGTTCTCTTTAGCATTTTGGTACCGGATATGTTTCCGGCATATATTTGTGTTTGGATATTATTTTTATTTGTTATTGTTATATTAACTGCATAGTTATGTTAAACTTCTTTGATATCTTCTCGTGCCATAGTAATGTGATTGAGTATTGTGTTGAACTAAGTTAATTATACTCTCATCTTGGAGTTGAGATATTATTGGAGGTTTATGCTTTATAGTGAGATAATTAGACAGTATAGTTGACCAAGACAGCGTTCTATCGCCGATGCTACGGCGTAGGCTGGGCGTTGTTTCCGACTTGTATCCCTACATCGGGTGCGGGTCATGACACATTTTTAGTGGTAGCCCATGCGGGTCAGGCTTCGCAATATTGTGATATCGTGGTAGTGCGATGACTTAGTTGTACTACTGCGATCCTGTGATAGGATATAGGGCATAGGATACTAGGAAGAGAGAGGGATACTCAATCACAACTAGGAATTCCAATCTGAATTAAATTGCTACTTTTGATTCCTTCTGAATACTTTTGTCCTTACTTGATGATATCTTATCTTGTGTCGAATTGATCTTCTTTGTTTTGATCTGTCTTCAGGATGCCGTCGAAGACTAGATTCCATCGATCGGGAGCAGTTTCTGCGAGGTCTGCCACCTCTCAATCTTCCACTCAGGCAGTAGGGTTTGTACCTCCTACGATATCAGTTCATGTAGGAGTCTCGACTGCCTTCGGGGGTTCTCCTCCACCTGTTCCGAGGACTACTCCAGTTGCTTCGGAGGGACTTCCACCACCTCTATTTTCAGGAAATACTGCGCCGATCGTTGCACTGTTTAGAGAGATGATGGAATTACAAAGGGCACAGATAGAAGCCCAACACAGGCAGTCAGATTTGATGCGGCAGAGTATGGAAAATGCCCATTAGATAGCTATAACAGCAGTTCAGAAAGGGGCTCCTCCACAGCCACAGGATATTCAGATCAAGCCAGGCAACATTTAAAATTTCAAGAAGCTTGAGCCTCGAGTTTTCAAGGGTACAGAAGGTATAGTCTATGCTGACGATTGGCTTGAAGATATCGAGCGACTCATGAAGGTGTTCTGTCTTACGAAGGATCTGAAGGTTAAGGCGGTAGGACTTCAACTGTTCGACGTTGCCCGCACTTGGTTCAGGAATGAGCCAATTCTTACTGATGCGGGACAGTCTTGGAAGATATTCAAGGATCTCTTTAAGAAGAAGTTCTTTGCTCGGACGGATAGATTGGAATTAGGAAGGCAATTTAAGAGCCTTACACAAGGAAGCATGTCCGTAGAGGAGTATGCCGCAGAGTTCGGGAGGCTGAGCCAATTTACGGAGTACTTGGTGAGAGAGCCAGAAGTTCGGGCTATCCGTTTCCGCGAGGGTCTGAATTGGGAAGTCAAGATTCTCATTCCGTCTTTCTACGAGACGTATTCTGAGATACTTTCGGAGGCACGCAAGGTCGAGCGGGAATGGAACTTGAAGCCGAAGAGGGACCGTGATATGTTTGGGGGTGACAGTAGCAGTGCGGGATCGGCAAAGAGGCCGCGGTTCCAGCAACAGCAGTTTCCAGTACAACTCGGAGCCTATCAGCAGCAATATCAGATGTCAGAACCAATTGTTGCTCCAGTACAAGCTCCAGTACAGCATATACCACAGCAGCCTCAGAGACAGGTGCAACAGGCTTCTCAATTCACCTATTGCAAGAAGACTGGGCACACTTGGGAGATGTGCCGGAAGAGACTTGGAGTATGCTTACATTGTGGATTAACGGAGCATATGGTGAAGGATTGTCTCTGGACAATTCAACGTCCAGGCCAGGATGCCGATCGAGGGCAGAAAGGTGGAGCTAGGCGACCTGTAGCACCACATATTGCTCATCACCCGCAGAGGGAGCTACCTCGGCAGGGCGGAGCATTTGCGATGACGGTCGAGGAGACCAATACTACAGGTGATGGGTTAGAGAGTCTGTTCTTTCTTTTTGTTCCTTTTATCTATTTTGATTGATTGATTCTTTAGTACCTTTTGGATGCTTGTGTTATATAGTTAGTGTAGCTATAGAATACCCTGACAGAGACAACAGTAATAAGACAGGTGGAGACCATGTCCATGCATGTTATTCTTTGCATAGGACTGTTCTTAGTGAGATAAGACCTTATTAGACTATGATTGATGGGGGTTTGACCTAGAAGGAGTACGATCACCCTTAAATTTTGAGGAAAAAATTATTTTAAGGGGGATAGACTTGTCACTACCGTATTTTCTAGAAAAGGGTATTTTGGTCATTTTATAATTAATTAAATATTGTGCATGTTAAATATTTATTTATTGTATTATTTATTTATTATTAGCATGATAGATTTATTTTTTGGACTTGTGTTAGTGGACCTAACTAGTTTAGTTTAGACTCATGGACCAACATGTATTAATTGTTAGAATTGAGCCCAACTAGAAAGCCCATTAATTAGGAAGATAATTAAATTAATTAAACATTGGACTAGAAGCTTTCTCCTTAATTAATTTCTTCATGAGAGGCCCCAAGGGGTATTTTAGACTTTACATAGTAGCTCGAGGGAGGGGGCAAGTGAGGCCTATATAAAGGGGATGAAAACTTTCTCTCTCTTCATTTTTCATTCCAAATCTAGATCTAGAATTTTCCTCAACCAAATTCTACCAAATATCTACAAAATTTCCATCCAATTACTTCTTAAATCACTATTGGAGACTAGAAGAGCAAGGATCTAGAAGGAGGAAGCAAGGATCTACAAGTTGGAAGCTAATTTTACCAATTTTGGAGCTTTCATTGGAAATCCATCTCCCAATAGGTATAATTCAGTTTTTTCCCTTAAAATAGCTTCTAAATCTGAGATTTAATCATGAATAATCAACCTATATGCATGTACTATCCATAGGATTTGGTTTTGTGTTCATAGGAGGCCTATGGAGAAAGTTATGGTGCTTTTTGTGTCAATTTTGGGGGAATTCCGAAAATGACTTTTGTTGTATGTGTCAATTGATCCTATAGATCAATTTGGCATATGTTTATGTGTTTGGGGCTAGTGTCATGTCCACAATTAGGTACGTGTAGGTCGTATCCCAATAATTTAGTGATACATATTATTTTTGGAGTTTTCCCTCCGACACGGGACTTTGTACATGTCGTATTTTGACACGGACACATAGATCTATATTTGATACTTTATTTTGTTCATATATATTATATGTGATTTGTTTGTATCCTTCGGGGTGCAATTGGATATGTGGTGGACTCGTGTCGCATGCGTATCCTAGATCTAGTGGGATACAATGTGATACTCTCCAATTGTTGTGTGTTTATGTGTAGATCTAATTAATTGTGCTTTAATTCTTGAATTATAATTGTTTATGTATCTATATATATTATATATGTATTATGTATATTTATTATAGTGTTTATTGTATCATAGATCTATGTATTATATATGTATTAATAGAATATATATTATGTAGCTTTCTTCTACATGCATTAATATATATGTTATAATATATGTTAGGGATGTAAATATATGTATATATTTTATATAATATATGTGTATGTTTAATTAAGTAATTAGATTATTTATAGTTATCATATGATTATTTATATATATATATGTATGTAGATATATATTTATAAGTGGTAGCATATGTATATATAATATAGTAGATATATTTATATGTGGTTATATATATAGTTATATTATATATTGTTATGTATTTATATTATTGTATGATTATATATATGTATACATATATGTATAGTTATATATACATATTACTATATGTGTGTGTGTGTGTATGTTACTATGTGGTATTTTATATAATTTACTATGTATAAGTGTATGTATAGTTATATATAGTTTTATATATATATTGTATAAATATATATTATGGGTTATATATATGTATTTAAATATATATTGTATAAATATATATATGGTGGGTTATATATATGTATTTATATATATATATATGGTAATTAATATATATATATAAATATGTTCCTAATTGCTATTTGTATTATAGTATACTATATATGTATATATTTAGATGTAGCATATAAATTTATTAGAATAGTTAGTATATTTTAGTTATCAATTGTTATGAGTATCTTTTATATATTATATATTTGTAGGTATGTATGTATGTATATATGTATTAATAGTTAGTGTGTAGTTGGTAGTTAGTATTATTCTATTAGTATATACTAGAGTTATATTGGATTGATATATGTAATTATTGATGGGTAGTTAGTATATATATGAGATTTTGGCAAATACTTTGAGTTACCAAGGTAAGTATCAAGATATACCAAGGTATGAGTAGTAGATATTGGCATAAGTAATATGATAGTTGTAAACTAATTATGGGTTAATATTAAGGTGACTAAAATAAGGTATATAGTATCATATAAATATTAAATGCATAGTAGTTTATAATTATTGTTGGGTAGTTAGTATAAATAAGGTTTTGAATTCACCTTGAGATGCCAAGGTAAGTATCAAGGTATTGGAGGATAATCAAGGTATTGGGTTTGGATATCAAGATAGAGGTTTAGTATTGCGATACCAAGTTGGTTCGAAACCAAGGTATCCATTTAGCATTTGTAATTAGAATTTTATATATATAATATTGTTTGATATGTACATATGTGTTATATTTATTCCTTGTTTGCGTATCCTGAGATACGGTATCTTAGTATCCTAAGATATAGCTTGTATGGCCTAGATTCATAGTGTGTGAGCCCAATATCTTTGAGTTAGACTCATGCAACCTAGAAATAGGTAGTTGACCATAATTTGACTATAGTTGACCATAGTTGACCTAGTTTGACTTTTGACTTAGAAATAGTTTTATGACCTAGAAATTGACTAGTTTAATTTATTTTTCTTCCCCAAAACTTGTATTAATGTAATATTTTATATATAGGTCTGTGACACCAGTTCGGACATCATTTTTTATTATTTGCTCTGGACCACAGGCGAGTACATTCTCTGATAGTTTCCATTATTTGATTACCACTATAATTCAAGTATTTAGAAATATTACTTATGATTCTTGACACAATGGTACACGGATTGGTATTGTTATTAGATCGTCAGTCATGGGATGTTACCTTGATTATGGAGATGGTATTGGATACTGTCCTTGTTGGTATTGGATAACATTGAATATTGTAGATTAAACATTGGATACATTGGCTAGTGACATGTCATGATTTGATCCATCATATCAATCGGGGCGGGGGAAATACCAATTAAATATGTGATCAAGAAACTATCGGCTAGTAGTGTAATCATTGGCTACTAACTAACCATGCAATTCACGTATGGTTGAGTTAGCTCCTTAGTGTAATCATTGAATCTCCTAGGCCGATCACATATTTAGTTAGTATATCAAATCACATAATTATTGTAGATTCCATTATTCAGTTCATTGATTACCTTGTTCTATTCTGACATTATAGTTCATTCATTTATTCTTGTACGATTGATTATATTCTGTTGTTAGTATTGCCTATTCTCTCATTGTTCATGATTATCAGTTATATCCTCATCGTAGATAGCATCTTCTATTCTACTGCTTTATAGTTTTTGTCAATTAATTGGAACTGCTATTGGGTTATACTTCGCTCCATTCCTGACTGGAAAATATTTTTCAGAGGATCCGGGAGATTGGTGTCCGACATACTATGGACCTCAGCCTATATATGGTGCAGACTTGGTCCCACTAGTTCTGGAATGACTGTCGAGAGATTTAGCCGGATTCACTAGTTAGCATAGTTAGTTCTCTTTAGCATTTTGGTACCGGATTTGATTTCGGCATATATTTGTGTTTGGATATTATTTCTATTTGTTGTTGTTATATTAACTGCATAGTTATGTTAAACTTCTTTGATATCTTCTCGTGCCATAGTAATGTGATTGAGTATTGTGTTGAACTAAGTTGATTATACTCTCATCTTGGAGTTGAGATATTATTGGAGGTTTATGCTTTATAGTGAGATAATTAGACAGTATAGTTGACCAAGACAGCGTTCTACCGCCGATGCTGCGGCGTAGGCTGGACGTTATTTCTGACTTGTATCCCTACACCGGGTGCGGGTCGTGACAGTCTCTAAATTGGATAAATTATAGGTCAAATAAATCATAATCAATTATACGAATCCAATAGTATGTCCAATTTTGGATTTCGGTGAGCCGATCACAAAATCGCCTGTTAAGTCAGACCGTGGGGCACGTAAAACGGAGATTGGATCAACAATCTCGGAATCGATCAAAACTTGGGTCATATGACTATCATAATGCAACGGATCTGATGGCACAAGTTTTTTCATGTTCCGACGTATGTGCACTGACTAATAGGGTAAATTTGTAAAATGTCGATATAGGAGACTTTCGACTGATACGGGTTAATTTTGGCGTGCACGCACGTCCAAATCAACTTTCGTAAAATCTTACATGTCCGCGTTTATAATACGTGTCTTTCGGGGTGATTCGCACATGCCAAAGTTATCTCATTTGGCGAGACGCACTCCATATCGAAGATTTTCATGTTTTAAAATCAAGTTTTCCTAAACTTACAACTAGAATTACAAAATTAATTTAGTAGTTTAAACAAAAGTAGAAGAAAGGTTTTGTATCCCATGTTCTCTATAATCCCTTTCAGGTAGATTTTTAAAAACGTGCATGATTTAGAAATAAACAGAACTTAAAGTAGGGAGTTTGACCATTTTTTTGCAGTATAAAAATATAATTTTTTTCCAAGTTGGCTCCGTATTTTACCTAGTTTTTTGTTTATAGAACTAAAAATTCACCTAATGGGTATCGAAGAGGGTCATGTAGGCTTTTCCGAAAATCAAACAAAATCGAATTCCATGGAGAATTGAAGAAGGTACAAGTGCGAGAAGGAAGGTACCTCAACTGACCGCTGCAGAAACGTTGACCGCGGGTCAGGTTTTTCGGCGCTGTAAAGCGGATGACTGCGGTCGACGACGATCGGAGAGGTGGCGTAGAGGCAGGGGCAGGGTTAAGGTTTGAGATGAGAGAAAGAAATTAGGGTTAGGTTTTAAGATTAGAGCATGTGTATATATATATATATATATATATATATATATATATATATATATATATATATATATATATATATATATATATATATATATATATATATATATATAGGGGGTGTCGCGTTCGGGTTAGGGAGTCTGGTTTGCGGGTCTGTGAGGGAAACTAGGAATAGGGTGGTCTCTTCTTTGCTGCTGTTGTTAGTTGTTGGTGTATTATTGTTGTTGTTATTACCATGCTTGGTTTTTTTTCCTTTTCCTTTCTTTTCTAAAAACATACTTACATTTATTTATATATATGTGTGTTTATAAAGAATATAAAAAAAAAATTAGCACATGAATTAGGTTCTAGGAAAAGTTTAAAATCCTTTTTTAAAAAAACAAAAGGGATAGTTTTATGAAATATTTTTTAAATAAATATTTATATATGTAAATAAATCAAGAATTTATTTTCTAATTAACTAGAAATAATCTAAAGAAATTTAACAATAAAAAATACTTAAAATGTAATTTAAAAAAAGGGGGGTTTATACCTCGCCTCTACTCCCTCCCTCCGTCCAGTCCCCTCCCCCTCCGCGTGCCTCCGCCCCCTCCGCACGCCTTCCTCCAGTCCACTCCCCTCTGTCCAGTCCCCTCCCTCTTTGTGCGCCTCCGTCCAGTCCCCTCCTCTTCTGCGCGCCTCTGTCCAGTCCCCTTCCCCTCCGCACTACTCCGTCCAGTCCACTCTCCCTCCGGTCCGCCTCCCCTACAGTCTTTCTAAAATATGGTTGTAGTATTGGTGTCTTTATTGGTTGTAAAATGGTTGTAATAATTTATGGTTGTAATATTGGTATCTCAATAAATATTTTATATACAGTACAAATAATTTATAGTTGTAATAATTTATGGTTATAATATTTTATTATACAGTACTTATGGTATCTTTATTGGGATGGTCATATGTTAGGAAGAGATATATTAATTACCTTTTCCGTGTCCTTGGGGTATTTTGTGAATTTCAACAATTCACAAAGTATCTCTTGTGCATAGAAAAGATAACCAATACCCTTTCTTTCATAATATTTGACCATCCTAGTAAAGCTACCATAAGTACTATGTTTCATAAATATTGACGTTTAACAACGTTCAGCGACGTCTTACGAAATTTGGGTACATTTTTGTCGCTAAAAGATAACAAGCACGTCGCTAAGTGCCGCTAAACGTCGCTACAATGTTGACATGGCAATTTCTGCCATGTCAGCATTGTTGTAGCAAAATATTGATGGTAATGTCACTACTTTGGCGACGTTCAGCGATACTGTATATTGCCACCGATATATTGACGTTGAGCCGCTGGACGTCGGTACTTCGGCGACATCATCACGTCGCAAATTTACGTCGCTATAGCGACGAATAACGACTTTTTTGTTGTTAGCGACCATGGAATACGCGACAATGCAAAAAATATCGTTAATTACGTCGATAATTAATATTAGCAATATTTTTTTGCTAATTAGCGACATTGTTTGACGTTGCTAAAATATGTTATTTTGGTACTGCCTAACTAGTACAATGGATTCAATCATGACACGTCATGACACATGAATCACAATACAAGGTCTAAATACCATGTCACGACCCGCACCCTGTATAGGAGCACGAGTACGTAGGTACATCCAGTCTACGTCGTAGCATCGACGGTAGAACGCAGTTTAGCTCAACAATATTATCTAAATATCTCACACAATATATATAATGGTACATGTCAATGATATCTCAACTCCAATTTGAGGACAATATGATGATATAATTATAATCGATACTCAATCACGATATAAAACTAAATGAAGATAAATACATGATATGAAATAGAAGAAAGAGTCAAAAAATCACAATACAATACATCCAAGACTAATAGTCTAGCTACAACACAAATCTTAAACAATATATACATGCCAATGTCAAAAATTGAAATATATACAGTAGGCTAATGGAAATCTAAGTTGCCTCAGTAGCTAGCACTAAATCCTCTGTCGGCTCGCCATCTTGTGGCCCATAAAACATGGGACACATCTCCTCTAACCACTGATCTAAACAATATATCTAGTCAGGATTGGAGTGAAGTATAACCTAATAGTAGTTCCAATTAGTTGATAATGACTATAAACAAAAATAGAGAATGTAATACAAGACAGGAAACAATGAACAATATGCCATAGTATGGTGGAACTAAACAGGTAAACTAGAGCAATATGGTATAAACTGATCACAATAAAAATAGAATAATGGCAATAAAATAGAATATGGTAAAGAAATATAACTACACTAAGTGTTTAAAATACTAGTTAGATATATGATCGGCTTGGGTTGAACATTGTCTACTTAAATATTGGATAAACATTGTCTAACTTAAATATTAAATATTAAACATTGTCTAGGCTTTGATCACATATCTATCTAACACTTTTTATTTCTCCGACTAGTACAATGGATCCAACCATGACACGTCACCATGCAAGATACTCAATGAACATTGTCTAACATTAAATATTGTCTACTGTTAAACATTGTGTAAACCATACGAGAACATGAGAAACAATAAAACAATAAATAATATCTCATGACTGCAGATCCATGTGTATACTAATCCGTGTACTAATGTGTCAGGAATCAAGTAATACATTTCTAAATAATTGCATTATAGTAATTATCAAATAATAGAAACTATCAGAGAATGTACTCGTCTAAAATCCAGTGCAAAATGTCAAACAGTATCTATATCAGTACCTCAAGGACCTAAATATGAAATATCAAGTCAAAATAGTATTTTGGAATCATAAACATGCTATATAACTTGCAACTAGGTCTCTGAACCATTTCTAGGTCGAACTAAGCCAAACTAGGCCGTACTAGGTCATTATCTTACTAAACTATATTTTCTAGGTCATACTAGTCATACCTTATTAATATCTAAGGTATACTAGCTAATATAGTATACTAAGATATCATATATATAATATAGACTCATATATACCATTACCTAGCAATACCTTAGTCTCTAACTACCTTACCTTAATACTTTAAATATATACCTTATCATAGATATATACTTATATATTATAGTAACTCTCTAATGCCTAGACTTAACTTTCTCTTTAACTAGGGTACTAAGTTAATACCTTAACTACCTATTGCCCTCACATACACGACCTTGATACACTACTTGAGCAACCCACTATGATGATATACTCTAGCATTACTAATGTAGGATACACTAATTGTCTGCACTGTCCAAGTTTACTGCACCTTGGTATCATTTCTGATACTAACCTTCACTTGCCACCTTACTTGAGAATACTGTAGGACTGCAGACACCTTAACAACCATTTACACATCTCTTGCTAACTCTTTCCCTTACCTAAGTTGCTATCAAGTGGCAACTGACCACTGCTGCTATTGATATTGTATCACTCTGATACTGCCACTTCTCTCATTTAGTTCTTAGGAACTGCCACCTGAACCTGAAACCTCTCTCTCATCTATAATAACACAACACCAAAGCCTCAAGCACACTCACAACCTTCCTCTCCTATAACTGCTACATACTTAACTAATACACAAGAACTGTGGGATGCAATGCTCTTGCCCAGATGTTCAAACCAGGACTGCAACCACCATACTTGTAACCACAGCAGATGCGGTTACAGGCACTCAGTACACTCAATAAGAGCTGAGACTCTTGATCTCTCGAGCAATCCAATTCTGAGTTCTGCTACCCGTCGAGCTCCTTCATCTCCACACCCAATTGTACATCTCCCTTCCTAACTGCAATATTTCTCACCACTGCTCTTAATACCCAGGGTACATTAGTATATACATAATACACACACTTATATAAGTAAGATACCTGACTCTCTAACACACCTTGCACACTAAAATCACTCTCAGGCACTTAGGCTTGTTGTTGCACACATCCTTTGTTCACTAGAGCACAACACATTATAGTGTGAAACACTCATTGATACACACTGGTATCAGTCCCCATCATCACTTTACCTTATCCTCCCTCACTCCAAATGGCTGTGACCGTATCTACACTACTAACTGGCATTCCCATAGTACCATCGATACACCAACAACAGATTATACCCCATAACCTACTGGACCTAAATGCTAATCCTGACTCTATACTTCCTTTGACCTGTGGTACATCCCTGTTGTTCTTGCATAGCACACCTAAGCTCACACACAGTCCCACACGAGCACTACACTCATAGTTCAGAGTATTATCCCTCCTCTAGCTCATACACAATACACTACAAATATCTACCAACACCTACATCCACAAATACCCCCCCCCCATATACGCACTTGCACACCCAGCTCCCTCATCCATAACCACATACTCTTCTAGTCTCATGCACAATCATCAATACTACCTGTTGTTGTAACTGAAATACCAACATCTGCTGAATGCAAAGATACACCAACTCTCGTGCACAATCATGCATACATCTATACCTCACTACAGTAAGTTTTCTCACAAACCTGAATTTGCATATGAATTCCTGCCCTAAGAGTCTACACTAGACAGTGGCCTTCCCCCTTATCTCTGTCTACAAACAACACCCCCAACTCTTAGACTAAAACTAAATACATACACACAAATGTATCTATACTCATATATTTATATATAACAATTTTATAATAAAAATATGAGTATATATATATACATATATATATATATATATATATGCACAATACTGAATATCAATACTAAATAAATAAATAGTCATTAAACCAAACACTTGTAGTTCATAATTGGGTTACGCTAGGATACTCTCATGATACGCACTCCAAGCTTCTCCAAACCTAAATCAAAGTCTACCAACATATCGTAAATGATGATTAAAGCCTAAGCAAGGTATTAGCTAGCTATTCTAGGTGTCAAGGCAAAATATAACATGCGTGTCACACATGTTGAAAGAAAAACCCCCAAAATAATTCCGTATCACAAAGTATTGCGATACGACCTACTTGTATCTAATTATGGACACGTAGCTAGCCTCACCACATTAATACAAGCCTAGATAGATCGATCTACTAAACCTAATGATAATTACTTGGTGCTCCAATCTCAGATTTCTTCCAAATTGGGCACAAAAGTCAATGTAGAAGTCACAATAGGGATAATTAGAAGTCAAAACTCCTTTCTATGGGTCATCCTAATATATGGGTAGGTTCCTAATGATTAGATGCAACAAATAAAACCTAATTAGAGAGGGAATCTCAGATTTTAACTATTGGGAGATTGATTCCCAATGTAAAGTCAAGTGGACACAATTTGGACACAAACTTCTTGTCCAAAGTCTTCCTCTCCAAGTGCTCTTGCCAACCCGAGTTTCTAGTCTCCTTAGATGGTGAGGATGAGTGAATTTGAGAAGGATTATGAAAATTTTGGTGGAGGATTGAACATTTGGGAAAGAACACTAATAGAAAATGAAATGGAATGAACAATGAGAGGAGAGAGAGAGAGTCTCTCTCTAAATTAGGGTCGGCCATGTGTGCCCCCTTCTTCAAGCAAGGTACAATGACCCATCTACCCATATTGGGTTGTCATGAAGAGAGTTTTTAATTAATGAGGCTTCTATTCTTAATGAAGGTTAAGTCTAATCTCTAATTAAGGAGAATGGTTAACTAATTAGGTCTAAAGTGGGCTAGTATAACAAATTGGTTAAGTTGCCATATCAAGTTGGTTAGGTCCACTAGGATCATGTCTAAATAAATAGTCCAATCTACCAACCAATAATAATATTAGTACCAAATATATAAATGCATAATATTTAAATAAATTATAATCACAATATTTATAATAATACAAAATAACAAAATTACCCCTATTTTTGTAAATATGGTAGTTATATACCAGCACAATGATCAAGGTCTAATACCAGTATAATATACAAGGTTTATATATTAGTACAATGAACAAGACCTAATATAAAAAGCAATATCTCTTAACTAGGAATCCAAGATATACCAATTCGTATACCATCGTGTCAGGAATCAAGTACAACATCACTAGAAATATGTATTATATAAGCTATCAAGTAAAGAAAACTATCAGAGAATGTACTCACTTGTGGTCCTGAGTTAAAAATACCAATCATAGTCTGTATTAGAGTCCAAGTAACCTATATTATGAATTTCCAATATCAATAGGTGATTTGGAATCAAAACAATCTTAACTATCCTTATTTTAGGTTTCTAGGTCAATTCTAGGTCAATAAGTTTAAACTAGATAATTATCTATTTTTGGACTCTCCAATACCTATTTGGTTGGCCGATATAGCTATCTTAGCTATCACCAAGTTATGTATAGGTATTCTAGTCATACCTTATAGGTATAGGTAGCGCCTAAGTATCTAATAACAATTTATTATATCTAGAATCTTATATACAAATATCAAATTAATGCCTTAACTATTACCTAGTATCTTAACCTATCACCTTGACCACTACCCAATGTCCTAGTATCTTTACACCAATGCCTTACACTTCTAGACACTTACCCAATACCTTATCCAATATCCTAATATCTTGACATATGAAACCAACTTACCTATTGGTGTACCCAATACCCAAGATACTACCCAATATCTAGATACTACCCAAATACTATTTCTAGTACCTTGATACCAAGTAGGATACCCTCACACAAACCCCCCAATACTTACCTTTACCTATTGATACTTGTGTTACAATTATACTACACTCACTAGCTCACTTGAACCTACCTACACTAGCACTCACTAGCTTACTAACACACTTCAACCTATCACACACCTCCCTCACAACTCATAATAGAACACCCACACACAAACACACCTGCACAAATCCTATGCCCCTAACCTAGTTGCCTACTGTTGTTGTTGTGTGGCTCCATTGAAGCATGGTACAGCTGCTGCATGCTATTACAGGATGGCCTAGTAAGCCATTACAGTCCTACATGGACTCTCCTACTGCTGTTGTGAGACCCGTATAACAGTATCTGATTGGTATATGGATACATATTTTATATTTTTTACTGTGCATATTTGGATCTCGTGGAATCTCGAATTTTGCTCAAAACTGAATACTGCGACATACCGACGAAACATTCATCCGACAGATATTTGTTTCGCTTTTGAGATACTTTCAAGATATTTTCGTGCATAGTTTTTGATACTTCTATTATCCTTTGGTTTCTTAGTTTTTTTGAGCGGTCGAGATTGATTTAACTCATGACATTGATCGCTGACGTGGCAGATTAAACGGTCACGATTAAATCACCTCTTATATATACGAGTTAATTTTCTCTCTCCTCTCTCTTTTCTTTCTTTCTTCACTTCTTTATTTTCTCTCTATTTTCCTCGAGATCTAGGAGCTTGGTCTTAAGGCCTAAGAGTATGGTTTCTGAACCTCTCTTGGTGGTGGAGTTGAAGGTTTAGGCTGGGAGCTTGACTTTAGGCAGATACATATTGCCGAACTTTTGAACAAAAGTATTTTATTGCCATTTTTATTTTTCTTAATATTTTATACTTAGAATTTCATGGAACTTATTTTTTTAAATATTTTTCTCTAGTAATTTCCAACCTTGTGCATATTTCAAAAATTGGTTTAAGCTTGGTTTTGACTTTTCTGTAGAAACCCTGATATTTATCCATTATGAGACTCAATGTCGAAAAAGATAACCTGAGTGATTGCCGTGAGACTTAGTTTATATGATACTTGAGACCCGTACCTAGTTTCTACCCTAGTGGTTTTAAGTTTTGTGGAATCCGGACAAGTTTTAGTTTTTCCCATAAATCCACTTTTACGGTATTTCTCGTAATCGATCCATCAAATCTCAAAGTTGGTAAAATCAAATGCTCCCAGGCTGTTGGGAATTTGATCCTATACAATTTTGACCTTTAAAAATCTAAAGTTTGAGTTAGAACGTAGTTTTTGTGGCCCGAACAAGTCTCAAATTTATTCCAAGTTTGGGTTTCTGTGACCATTCAGAAGATCCGGCGGTGATCTGCGGTATTTCGACGGATGATCTATTTTTTGGCCCACAAACTTGTTATGACCAATCGGATGATCCGACGGTGATCGAAAGTAGTCCGACGGATGATCCAAACTTGGCCTACTGACTTGTTGTGACAAAGCAGATGATCCAGCGTTAATTCGCGACAGTCTGACGGATGGTCCGATTTATGGCCTACAAACCTTATGTGACCAATTTGATGAACCGACGGTGATCCGAGGAGATCTGACTGATAATCCAAATAACCTTAATTTTTCCTATTTGTCTATTTTTGATATTTTATTTGACTGTTATACTTTTCCAGTCCCGACTTTATGTATAGTTTGGGACACCGACCCATTATATACCCGTCCTAGTATAATTTGGGACACCTACCCATTATACACTGTAACTACCTCAATTCTAGATAGGGATAATTTTGTCATTTTGCAACCGATCCAAGATATGAACAAGCTAAATCAAGTCTCAAAATCAAACATTTGGTGTGCCTTTGGGAAAAAGGCATCTGTCACTGTGGGTACTTATTTTTTGGTGTATACGAGGGCCAAATGCCAGTAAAAGAAAATTGACTAGCCAAAAGGCAGGGATAAGCAAAAAAAGGCTTGTGTTTAATATACGCATCGACCCTCTAATCATCTACGGGGATTTATAACTGTTCGCGCCCAGAAGAGCAAAGCTCATTTTCCTTCCAGTATTAGTTATATATAGTGTTATAATTTATATAAAGTGTTTGATATTTATTTATTAGTGAATTAGACAAATTATTTGGACTCGACACTAGTGGACCTAATTAGACTTGACATGACTCACGAACCTAATACTTGGACTAGACCCATTAGACTCAATTAAGTCATTCTCTTGCTTTAATTAGAGATTAGAATGACCTCTCATTATGAATAGAAGCTTCCTTAATTAACATTTCTAACTATATATTCTTTATGACTAATTAGTGAGAGCAAATTGGACATTTTGAATTACTTAGGAGAGGGGTATATAGTCGGCCACATTAGGGGGGGGAGTCTCTCTCTTTCTCTCATTTTCATAATTCACTCTAATTAGATCCCCAATTGAGTTCTTCCCCAATTCAACCCATCCGTCCATCAATTTTCTACCAAATCACTTTTAATCCCTCTTATTTTTTTACCATTAGAAGATCTAGAAGCTTGGATTGCAAGGAGCACTTGGAGAAGAAGGAGCTAGGAGCTTGTGTCTTAATTGTGTCAATTGAGAAATTCATTAGAAATCTATCGTCTAATAGGTATAATTCATATTTCTCTAGTAATTTCTACTATAATTATTGTATTTGAGTATTAAAAACCCTTCCATGGCTTAGGACTATCCATAGGAAGAAGAACTAGGTTCATATGACCTATATTGTGACTTCTACCTTGACTTCTATAGTCGTTGGGGGAAATCCGAGATTGGGCCATTAGGTGTTTGATATAATATTTCTTAGGTTATTTTAGAGTGAGGTGCATAATTCGGAAGGGTGTACGTGTCCAAAATTGGATACGGTGAGTGCGTATCGCGATACGTCGTGATACGATATCATAGGCGGGGTATTTGCATGAGTAGTGAGTTTTAGCATACCAAATTCTATATGTTGCATCTTAATAATTATAATATATATTATATATACTATATTTAGTATTGTGGTTGTGTTCATGGGGCTTGGGGAGTGTACATGGTTTCGTGAGGGCGTATCGTGAGGTTGGTGAGTATCTTTTTGTGAGCACACCAAGTACTTGATACTTGGTGAAGGTTAGTATGAGTATCTATTTTGAGTGTTATATTCATATACATACACTTAGTGCTATATAGTTATATTAGTATGTATATATGGATATATTTAGTGTGTGTTTGTGTGCGTTTGTGTGTGTGTATAGGTGAATGGTATGGAGATGAGGGTAGTGTACTGTTGCACACTTGTGCTTTTGGTGTTATATAAAGAATGGGTAGAGGAGTACTAATGGATGAGTGTCACTCCCCGTTCCCGATATATGTATTTGGAACATATTTTTATTTTAGCATGGTTGCATGTGCATGGAGACTAGGCCTATTATTTGGTTTAACCTGGTTCATGGTTTATTTTGTAGGTTGGTTCAACCCTCAACCCTACCATATATAACACAATATTTTCTCTCTTTTTCCTCACTTCTCCATTACGTCTTCCTTCTTTAGCTTTCTCTCCCCATTTCATAGGCAAGTACACCTTGCATGAGAAATAGAGAAACCCTCAATATTACTATTTTATTATATTTATTATGTGTTTTTAACCACTTTTAGTTCTTGGAGTTTTCTGTTTTGAATGATGGATTAGTATAGATCTACATTTCTAACTTAGAGTTTTTGTGGGTTACATGAGTTTTTTTGGTATTGATCTATTAAACTTGTGTCTTTGAAAACCAGTTTTTGCTACATGATAGATATTTCAATTTAGAGCGTTTTGGCTTTTGGTTCATCCGATTTGGACTTAAAATGATAATTTTATGAAGAAAATGATATTTCAGTTTTTGGAGCTTTTTTGCCATGATCGAACCTGCTGTTGGAGAAGATAAAGTTCCCATGCGGCCAGTGAGTATATGCGGCTGAGAGTGCCATGCGGCCCGAGAGGTTATGCGACCTAAACTCTTGCCGCATACTGACAACATGTGTCCATCTTGTTGGACGCATGACTGTTGATTTGCACAGGGTCCTTAAGCACCTTGTGCTTTCACTCGCTGAACGAATAAAAAATTCACTAAGTCCTAGAGAACTACATGCAGCATTGAACCCCATGCGGCACCGACACTCATGTGGCCTGGAGAGCATGTAGCCACTATTTTCTTGGACGCATGGCTCTGAACTATTGGCACTTATTTCTATAGTTTTGTCTTTTCTTTCTTACACACTTTATGGCTTGTCACCTCAGTAACATCAGTCACTTTATGTCTCATCACTGATACTTTATTTATTTGACTGTCACTTTAATACTTACCCCAAGGAGTAGACTGAACCCTGGGCATGCGGACAAATGGTCCATGCGGCCTAACTTTTTATACGGCCTGACTTCATGCGGCCTAAATTTTCATGCAGCCGGGATTGTTATGAAGCCTGATTTTTCATGCGGCCTAGAGACCCATGCATCCTTGTGTAAACTCCCTCACCCAAATTTAGATCTACTTGGCATAGATAGAAAAACTAGAGCTAGTTTGTATCCAATTGGAAATAGGACACAGCATTTTATTTAATTATACAATATTTATATCACCTAGTGTACCTTACCGTTGCTTCGATAATTGGAGCACTACACTAGCCATTGCCTTCCTACGAATTTCACATCATTATCCTAGACGTGCCCGCCTTCTATTTTGACCTTTGTATAACTTATAATTATGCTCTTTTGTGCTACATTTTAGTCGCACAACATTCGTCGCAGACATTTATGTTTAATTCTAAATAAATATGACTTTGTATCCTTGTGCATTCCAATCTAAATTGGAGACACAATCTTGACCCGTTTCGTACAACCTAATTTATGATAAAAATTTACTCTAAGCCCTCTATGTCCATGATACTTGTGTCCCATCTAATTTTAGTCCCATGTACTTCTAATTAATTCTAGAACACCATGCGCATTTATTTTAATTAATTTAAACCTAATTTCCATCTTTGTGCAATTTTCTAATTGTTGGGCACTTTTATGCAAAAGTGCATTGAGGTGTCCACACCATTGGATATGACACCTGAAGAAACCTATTTTTCGTTCATATGAATTTTTTCCATAAATTTTCGGAATGTGCAATGCGCAACATCGCCCCTATTTAAATTCTAGCCTTATATTTAAATAATACAAATTATAGCCCACCAAACCTCCCAATGACAAGCTAAGGCCCACCCCAAGTTGGATGTTGACCAAGCCCAATCCCTTTAGGCCAAACCCAAAAATTCCACATGTATAAAAATACACGACTTTTTCTTTCCTCTCATTATTTTCCTTTTCACCTAAAATACCTAACCCAGTCGACCCCCCTTTACTATTCATTATTCCCCCCATAGCTGTGACCACCCACCGGAGCCATCTCCGCCAACCGTCGGACCCGACTGCAGCCGACCTTTACCATCTCCTATTCATCTCCTTCAACCCCTCGACCCACCGGAACTCTGATCCCGCTGTCAGCACGCCGGAGCAGATCCCCTCCGCCTGAACCAAGCCCAGTCCGCATTCACCTGAACCCGACCCGAGACCAGCAGTCCCGTCGGGGTTGAACCTGACTATAAGCCGACGACAACCTGCCTGGATCGCGACTCGCCTGAGCTGCTGTATTCGCCTGAGCTGATCCCGACCAAGCCATCACCTCCCCCGCCTGGCCCGCAGTCCCGCCGGAGTACCACCTTTCCAACCTCCCTTGCACCCGCTGCCAAGCCCGCCTGACCACCCTCTTCTCCTTCCACCTCCCTCTGCAACCCGCCGGACCACCCGAGCCGCCTGCACCTCTCCATCCCCATGCTGAACCACCCCTCCGCTGTCCTCAACCACAACACCACCAGCACGATCACCACCACTCCTCCCTATCCTCCTTCCTCCCTGCTCGTCTCCACCTTGGCCGGACCCCCCTGGCCGAAGCTGCATCCTTATCACCCCATCATCATCATTATCTCCCATTAGCTTCATCATCACCTCCATTATCATCGTTGTCATCATCGTCGTTAACTTCGTCATCGTCATCCACATTGTTGCCATCATCATCGTCATTTACCATCATCGTCGTCATCGTCAATCTCGTGCACGTGCACGCCGCGCAGGTTCGTACCTGTCCCCTCCTCCGTAATTTTATGTACGTATGTGTATAGGTATTCAAATAGGTATATATATATATATACATTTAGTATATGTATATTTAGTTATTCATTAGTATATGTTAGTATGTAAATAATTGGAATATATATTATAAGTATTAATGTATATGCTAGTTAATAATAATGTATATTTATATATTTATTAGGTGACCCGAGTGTAACCACGGATATCTCGTAGTTACGAAGACCTGTAACCATGTAATATTGTTAGCAGACTGCCATTATATACACTGACGTACTGGCGAGCCCCGTATTATTTTGACTGTCTGTTTTGCACAACAATTACAGACGCGACACCCGTGCAACTAGACGCACACTTGACCCTAGTTGACCAGTGTCATACCTAGCTATGCCCTGAGTTCAATGTATTTATGGTTGTGTAATGGCTAATGTTGTATTGTATTATATTATATATATAGGACATATTGGATTGTTCTACGCGACTTCAGGAGCAGGTTATTGGTACTTCGCAGCTTTCTTGCCAGGCAAGTATACCTTGCCTTGTTGTACTGTTTAAATTTCAGTTATTATTTAGTTGCCTGCTTATTGTTTTAGATTTTTAACTGTGCGCGTCCGAGAGAGACTCGGGTACAGTCAACGAATGCGTTGACGTTAGGACTTGTGTCTGACCTAGTGTCTAGTAGACCCACCTAAAGTTGTGGAGTTATCAGTATGACTCCCTAGGCCTTGACACATTTCTTATACGTGTTGTGAGTCTCATATAGGGCACGAACTTGCATATGCGGTTGGCCACCTGTACATGTAGGTCGTGCGACGGATAGGGTATAACTGCTAATAGTGATGCATGTTAGAAGACTTAGCAGTTATTAGTAGACGGAGCATAGACTATTATAGTACGAATGTCCAATCCTTGTTCTTGTTTGGTTGTAAGGTTGGACTAATGTTCTAACGATAGACTATGAGCCAGAGTTACTGCACCGGTACTTGCACTCCGTCTCGGTGTAGTAGCTACAGCGTGTTGTGGATACAACATACATAGATCATTGGGCAGGGAGGACGACTAGTAGGCGTATGGGACACCCACTTCCTTTACACTTATGCCACATTCGACGGAGTGATATGGACGATATATACTACATTGATGCCACGTTCTTCGGAGCGATATGAAAGATATACTATACTGATGCCACGTTCTTTGAAGCGATATGGACGATATACTATACAGATGCCATGCTCTTCAAAGCTGGACGTTATTATATTACAGAGCGCCCTCCTATGGGGGCATATATGGCATATACTAGCCAGTCATCACGATTGGTGAATTACGTCAGCATATGTCTAGCCTACACTTTTCCATTCGTACCAAAGTTGTCCTCAAATTGCATTTCACTTAGCTGGTTAGTTCACCCTTGAGTTTTTACAGTATTTACTTTATGGCACGCTTTCACTTAGCTGGTTAGTTCACCCTTGAGTTTTTACAGTATTTACTTTATGGCACGCTTCTATGTATCTTGTTATGTCCCTCTGAGGAGCTGGTCCCTTTCCAGGTGTAGATGTTCATGAGTATTCGCAGGGGTGCAGATCCGGACTGGCTACTTATATATTTCGTGGAGGTCTTCTTTTCGAGCCGTGTGGTTGGTAGATGTTGTACTTATATTGTTGTATTTATTTTTATATTATAGTTCGGCAGTGGATTTGTTTCCTTCTGACTGTCATCTTAAGATACTTTATATTGAGATCTAGTTTCATAGGTATTGGTTATTTATTTATATTTGATTTCTGTGGATAAGATTTAGTTAGGCCCTGTGACTTGTGATAAATATATACCACTTATAAATTATTGTTCATGATACAGCGTACGCATGTGTTATGGTTTCCATATATTGGAGTTGCCATATATATGCGGTTGGCATGCTTACGTGTCCTAGTCCTACATATTTTGGGACTGGGGCATGACACCTTGCTTGTTTTGATTGAATATCTTCTTGATTCATGTGACCCAATGTATAATTGGTAATTGGACTCGAATATTGTATCCGTGTTGATACCACTATTGTCTGATTATTATTCATAATTTAATGTGCGCCAAGGAGCGACAAATTATGTCACGTGTTAAGTGACTATATTTGGGTTGTGCATCGAGAATGTCTCTAAATCCCTAAATGCGTGATATTATAAATATATATTATTTTTCCAGTACGGGCATGTTAAGCGAGTCAACTACCAAAACGTGGCTAGAATATTGATTGTATAAATATTGTAAACACGCTCGGGTGAATCCAAATTTTGTCTTACATGGATTCGTATCTAGCATGCCCGTACATTATATGACATCTTAAGCAAAATTCTCATGTGACCACGCCTTGAGATTTCAAACACAACTTAGGGTTAATTAGGTAACTAAAAGTGGTAGTATCATGGGAGTGAATGGTATCCTGAGATCATGCCAATGAAACTTCCTGCAGAGATTCATTTGAAGTGTGTTATGGGTTGGCCACCACAGATACTGTATATCATCTGCCTTAGTGGAGTGCAGTATCTAACTTATTATTATGCTGAGCCACTATTTCAATATATGTAAACCCCCTCATTTATTTCTATAAATAGTCTGGTATGGGTTAGAAAATTTTGGTTTAACAGCAGATGTTTGAGGTTTAGAGTAAGGTTACAAATGTATGATTTTTATTTTAAACCCTTGGCGCGCCTTACCGTTTTTGAAATATTTGGAGCCCAACATCAGCCCATAAATTCCAACAGATTGTTGCACTCTTGACTTGACACGCCAATTTAGGCGATAGACTTTTCCGTCACTCAAAATCATATTTTCTTGTGCTCTAAATTAATTGCACAATTTTCCATAACCGAAATCTATTATTTAATCCTGTGTCGCGCACTTGTGTCGTTACCATCAATTATTAGACACCAACTCAACTCGTTGAGCCAGACCAATTAAAGGGTCCAAGACTGACACCAAGCCTACACCATTTATGACCTTTGTGTCACTTCCAATTGAGATCCCATGTGCCCCCATTTAATTTAAGAGCACATGACAATTTATTCTAATTAAATTGGGGATACCAACTTTGACTAATCATATTTTAATCCTAATTTAATTCCAATGTCTATTTAATTAAGCCCATGCAAAACACACAATACCCCATCACCCTACAAAACACCAAACACCAATTCCCTCACAATTTTTCCATCATTTCATGTATTTGTGCAAATACCCAAACTTAAGGGGCTAAATTACAAATGTTGTAACATGTGTCATAACCCCATTGGTCAAGACCAAATGAACAAGCCACCCCACTTCCTTGACCGGTCAAGCTCTCTCCTCCCTCTCCTTTGGTGAACACAATTTCTCCATATGAAATCCTAGCCCCTCATTTGAATTGGGCTCATCCACACCATCCAACCCTCACACAACTCCCTATATAATGTCTCCATCACCACACTCTACCCCATGCCGGACCTAATCCCAACACCTAGGGAAAACTACCCCATTTCTCTCTCCTCTCTCCTCACAAACCCACAGCCACTTTTTTTCCTATTCTCTTCTTCTTCTTCTTCTTCTTCACTTCTCCAACAAAAATGAAACCGACCGGCCCCGCCTACTCCCGCCAGCCGGCCCTAAAACTCAGGCTAGTCGCCTCTCCTCTGCCACATCTACCTACACCCCGACGTGCCATCTGCTTCTCCGGCGAACTACTACAGCCGTCCACCTCGGCCAAGCAGCTGCTACACCGTGTCTTCACCGTTCCCGGCCAGCAAACCTCTACCCGCATCTCCAACTCCAGCTAACACCCATACGACTATACCGCCTCCCTCGACCAACCTCCACGGCCACTCCTTCTACTACTCTACCGTATCTCCTCCACCCGACGTTGATCCCCCACTGCCTCCACCACCATCACCGGCCTCCCCTACTCTGGTTTTTACTGCCACAAACCATCACTACTTCGGCCACCCTACACCACCAGCATCACCCCCCTTCACCACCAGTATCACCACTGCCACCACCTCGGTCGGCCTCCACCCTCCGACCACCATGCTTCCCATCTTCATCATCATCTTCACCATTACCACCATCATCACACTCTCTACCATTCTAACTCGCCTCCCTCCACTAAGCTTTACCTCGACCCATAGCTCAGCCGATCCCGACTACAAACGTGTATCCTCCGCCGCCACGAGCAGTCCTCGCCGGCATGCAACTCTACGACACCATCCCATCATCAAGCTAATCCGACGTCGTCGACCAATGCCGGCATACCGCATGAGCATGGAGAGGCCGCATCGGTCGACCCTCTCGAGATTTTGCCTATCGTTGCACACTGAGCACCAGTCATCAGACCCCAAGCTTCTTCCGATATTACTCCTCCATCGCGTGTGTGCCAGAGTTCACTTCGTCGTGCCCTCACCGAGGCTTCTCTATCTAGTTTTGCACGACGAGATGCAGAGCTCGTTGTGTGACCTCGTTTGGTACAAACTGAAGCAAGTTTCCAACGGTTCCCTCGGCGCTTTAACGTCTTCTCGAGGCGTCAACGCACGTCAGGCCCGTGATTCATCATTCCATAGGACACAGAGGCTTCCCTAAGCAGTGGGATAATACCTCAAACCGTAGCTTCTCCTCCGTGATGGTTCTCGGTTTTGTCATCATCAGAAGATCTCCTGCTACCCTGCCTTTAGCGCCTTCCCTCGTCAAGAAGCCAGCCCCCGCGTTTCCCCTATCATTGCACTAGTGTAAGTTGTATAATATATTTATAAGTATTATATATATATAGGTGATTACTCCTCTGTCCTTTTACATCTTTACAGATGTAGTCAGCAACTCTATTAGGAATATGGATGGTACTCATAGTGGTATAGATGTATATTTAGGTTACTATTTTTCGTATAATATGGTATCTTCCTAAAAATACCAAAAATAGATTTTTATTGGACTATTTATATGTATAAAGAAATTAATTTTCTAAACCAAAATTTAGCCATTGTATAGTTATATATTTATATATCGACATTATATGAGTATATATGTTTAGTGGTATAACCATGCTATTTTCGTAAAACATATAAAAGGTTACTTTTCATAAATAACCCATTAAGGGAAATTGTAAGATATTAATAATGAGGCAATATACAATTTATTGTTTTCTTAAGTAAAATTTAATAAAGATTTTATCTATATGTATATAAGTAAAAGTGCATATTTTATTGAAATAACCGTATAAGGATCTTAAGTTATAAGTGTTTGATAAAAGAAATTATCTTCATAAAAATAACTCTAATCAGGTCCTTGTTGATATATATGCAAAAGTATGGTGGTGTAATGCTTGGTTGTTTGTTTTTGGCTTGGTAGATTAATTAAGTTCTGTAGCAACTGTTGTCGTGCCTAGGCGTGGATACAATCTTGGTACCCGCAGTCTCAGCACATCATTGGACAAACCCTAGGTACTACGGGACCTGCGGACTTGGACGTTGTACCGGATCCCCATCTTCCGCAGCCGAACGCAGGCAAGTGTACCTTGCCACCCTGTATTTCAGTTACAGATATTTAATTTTTCGTTATGTATATTTTGCGCATGTTTGATTAGATCGTTACTTCGCGTCCGGATCACAACTGGGTGCAGACGTTTGTCGTAACGTCTTGTAACGAATATTAGATATTCGTAACACCTCGATGTACGTACCTGAGTATATTGTCACCCCAAGACACATTCATATACTGTTATCGTGCCAGATTTCCTATATCCTGATACTGACATCATGACCGGAGACTGGGACGATCTTAGGGTCGCGTTTATTGAGTTATTTCTGTGTGACGAGACTGTAGATAGAGGTTCAGGTTCAACGCACAATCGTTGACCGTTTGGGATGGGAAAGACAGTTACTAGACATTTGGGCTCCTCTATACGCGCTTATATATGTATATGTACTATTTATGTAGTGATCCTGTATCTAGTGTAGTTGTATCACCCATGTGACTCTTTGCCCGGAGCTGCGGTACATCCCGTGTGTTTCTGTGTCCGGAGCTACGGTTTTATTTTGGACAGCCCACGCGTCGAACATTGTCTTCAAACTATGTGTCACTTAGTTGGTTATGCTAGACTACACCGTCGTTGCACTTGTACTTTCTGTTGTACTTTGGCATATTGTATTTTTGTACCTTGTTACGTTCCTCTGAGGACCTGGTCCCCTGCCAGTTTTGCAGCGTAGACGATTACGGAGCATTTGGAGTTGCTGATGGAGTGGCATGTCTTGCGGGCATTGTACCAGGTACTCATATCATTTCTACCGGCATTATAGTTACTTTATTCATATTGATTATTCATCTGTTGTTGTAGACTAGTTTTTGTAGACTCATCTCTTTTCGAGTTTGTGTGTTATTGGGCGGCCGACTTTAGCACATGTAGCTCTTTTTTGTATATTTCTGTTCATTGTGAATTGAGATATAGATTTTATATTTACGGGATATTTAGATAGTGCCCTTTATTATACAGCTTATACGTATTCGAGTCGGACTATAGTCTGATCGAATGCGTAGCTGGCGTATCGCGTATTCCTGGTCCTACGTATTTTGGGACTGGGGCATGATAATATAGGAACACTAGAACCGCTAATACCGTAATTTTAGTGCAGTGGCCCTATGGAGGACTGGTACATCCTGTAAGTACCTGTTTTATTATATTAGTTCGGTTAGCTCATATTTGGCACTGAAGTGATCTGAGGATACTTATTATACACTATTTTCGAGATAAGCTCAGACTCCACAAAAATAACAAGTTGCATTAATGATTGGCCGATTTAAGGAAATGGACTTGGTTGTGATTATATTATTCAGCTAGTAGCCAAGGAAAATAGACTATCATAGTGTGAGAGTTCAACCATTGTCCTTGTTTGGTTGTAGGGTTGAGCCTTAGCGCTAAGATATGCCATGGACCTAAACGACACTGAACCTATGTATTATTATATTTTTTTCTTTGGGTTTTTGCTTCTCCATTTTGTGCTTCCTTTGTGGTACTTGCTATTGGTGGTCTAACCCTACTGGTTTTGCATAGCTAGGTTTCGAGCCAGTACCTGAGGATCCAGCGTACTTTCTCCTAACTCATGACGCACACCAGGAATATGATCGCAGGGGATAGCGATTGGGTTTTCTTCTTCCATTCTCGTCTTGCACATTTACTTATTTTTTGGCATTTAGCCACTGGCACCTGTTAGCCGGCTCGTCTGGACATTAGTTTTCCTTACATAATTGTATTAAATCAAACTACAGCTGATCACTGTCATGTACTTTTGTTACTCTTCCAGCTTCTTATTTTACATAGCTAGACTCCAAAATATTTTGAAAAAACGTTTGGGACCCCTTATTGTTTTATCATATATGCTTTATAATTACTATTTTTTGTTTGAATGATTGAGATATAGAAGTTCTTGACCATAGAAGACTTGATTGTAGCATGCACCCCCTTGTCTTATACAGCCACGATCGCCCTACGACATATAGTACCTTGTACAGGGTAGCTGGCCATGTCCGTCTCCATATTTCGGTACTGGGTGTGACAAGATTTTAGTTGTAGCCTATGCAAGTCTGTTCTTCAGACTTGTGGGGTATCATGGTCATAGGAGTCTTAATCAAACAAGCTCCTTCTTGAAATTCTGAATTCATTCTCTTCGATACTCAGCTTCTATTTTCCCAGATTGGTTGCTTCCTTGTTCCTTCTCATCCTGTGCTTATTATTTCTTATGTTATTCTTTAGGGCTTCTTATTCCCCCGATGCTACAACAACAAGAGAGGCAGAGTTGTCAGTGGAACAAAATCATGTGGGACCCCAGCCAAGAATTCAGGTTGAGCCCAAGATGAATAGGACAGAGCAGCAGGCTCCAGGTGTTCACGTACCTCCCGCAGTGCCGTCTGTACTGGATACCCCGGTCATGCTAGAATTTATTCGTTGATTGTTGGATGCCCAATAACACCAGATGGTGGTGTAATAACAACAACAATAATAGCAACATCAACAACAACAACTCCAACAACAGGAACAAAATGTCATGTTGAACCAAGGATTGTAAACAGCCCTAGAACGAGGCGAGAGAACAGATTCTGGGGCATCTGTTAGATTTTGTAGACTAAACCCTAGATAATTTGATGGCACGGAGGACGCAATCACGGTAGATGATTAGATCCAGGATATCGAGACCATTCTAACGATGGCTAATGTTTTGGCCGAGGAATAGGTTGACTTGGTTCGCCTACAACTCTAAGATCTAGCAAGAGATTGGTGGGCTACGATGGAGGTAGGACTGAGTGTAAACCCCCTAAATTTCTCAAATTATTAAATCTTGGATTTTTCTCAATTTTCTGGAATTTTCTGGGAATTTTCTGCAATTAAAATCAAGCTTTTCAATTAATAAATGATTTTTAATTAGCAATAAATAATATTAAAATGTCATGAAAATAACATTTTTGGGTGTAAAATGAAAAACTGGACTTAGGGCAATTTTTCTGGAATTTATTGGACCCCGGACCTATTTTTAATTACCTAAAAACTATTTATTTATTTATTTATTTATTTATTTATTATTATTATTATTATTTATATTATTTTTTTTTTTTTTTTAGCCTTGGGCCCGGCCCGGCCCAGTGGGCCGAGCCCGTTAGCTGCTGACCCGGCCCAGCCCCGTGCTTAGCGGGTCGGGCGGGTCCGCTCACCCGGATCCACGCCCGACCCGACCCGTCTGCTGTCACCCCCCCAACCCGTTCTCCCACGACCGGGCGATTCCGCCGCCGGCGCCGGAAAACGCGCGCGGCCACGCCCTCCGCCACGTCCGCGCCTCCCCTCCGTTTCTTCCGCCCTCGACGCCCCGGCCTTCCCCGCCCCGAACCCCTATAAATCCCCTCGCCTCCGCCCTCTTCCTCCCCCACACACCCGAAGCCCTAACCCTAACCACCTAGCTCCGGCGACCCCGACCGCCGTCCACCTCCCTGCGCCGCCCAGCGCAGCGCCGCCGCCCATAGCCCCCTCCACCCTGCTCCTCTCTCCTCCCCGCAGCAGACCCCGACTCCTCCCCGCTGTTCGAGAGCCGCCGTCGACCCCCGCCGCTCCGGTACGCCGCCGGAGACCTCGCCTGAGCCGCCAGAGCCCCGGCCCGACCTCGCCGACCGATGGCCAAGACCCCAGAGCCCCGGACACGGCCAAGGATACGCGGACACGCAGTGGACACAGCCCCAACCCTAGGCAGGACACGTCCAGGACACGAATCGCGTGTCGGACTCGGTTCAAAAACCCTGGTTTCTCGGTCCCCTTCAGGTATGTGTAACTTTCGCCTCGTAGCTCCTTTTTCGATTCCGTAAATTGCGTTGTGAAGCCTGTATGACCCTCTCGGTGTCCGGACAAACTGTTCGGGACACCGCGTCCTGTGGTGATCGCACACCGCGATCCAAAAACAGGAAAAACCAGACCCTGTTTCACCCCGGAACTGAGTGCGCCCCGCCAAACGGGACGACTTGGTCGCGTGCGGTCTTCACAGATACGTGCGCATCATCGATACGGACGTGTGAGTCTTCGTGGAAGCTGATTCGGGTGTGCGTGCACACCGAAATCAACGCGTATCAGCGGACATCGCCCCGTATCTGCCTTTTCAACAATTCACCCTAATTTCGTGTACACTCGTCGGATCGAGACAAAACTTGCGCCATCAGACTCGTAGCGATACGCTGGTCCCGTGGGTCAAGTTTGGTTCGATTCTGAGAACGTTGACGAAATCGCGTGTTGTGGGCCCCACAGGCCCCGCTCGACGGGCGATTTTGTGTTCGGCTCATCGGAATCCAAATCTGGAAGTTCCGTTGGGTTCGTATCAGCGTTCCTGACCTGTTGACACTAAGTTTGGTGAATTTGGAGACCTTTGACCCGGACGCATTTTTCGGTGCAAAGCGGGCCCACCGGCGGACCCCGTTTTGACCCGAAACTGCCGTTTTTGCCCTTGTCTCCAAATTGGACCCAAGGACAGGCATTTCTAGCTATTTGACATCTTCTGAGCATGATGATAATGTCTATTTCAGCTTTTGGACTCATCTGTGGAAATTTCTCCCAAGAACCTAATTAATCAGATCCAAACAACAGGCAAGTACCTGCACTTCAAGTTAATCTTTATATTGTGATAATTAAATTCCCTGCTCTACTAGTACTCTTGCTGATTACACGTAATGTTAGAATACTATATTTCATGTCTTGAATATTGGAATTCATGTCTTGTTTTTCATGTCGGGTGGGAGAATACTGAAAGGCATGTAGTTACCCTTCCCCTTGCCGTGAATAATAGCTGTTGGTACATGACTGTCCATCAGCCGGATCCCGATTACTCGTGACTAATAGCCGTTCATGACGGCCGGATTAGCCTTATAAACCCCTGCATGCCAACTAAGTATTCTAAAAACAAACACAAGTTTCATACAGATAACTTCAGGTCATGTTATATTCTTGCTGACTGTGTAGTTTCTTTTCCTGCTCGTTTACTTCTGTTTTCTCATATCCCTGTTTATAGTTTTGACTCTGAAATATTAACTTTCCTTTATGCATATTCCGTAACATGATAGTCAATGTTTAATTGTCATAAATATTTAGTTTAACATTGTTGTGCACTGTGTACTTTGCTCCTTTTCTGACTGGATCTGTTGATTTAGGCGATGATGAGGATCTTGCCCCTACTTATTATGGTCCTTATGAGGGTACAGATGATACCTATGAGGAGCCAGAACCCACTCAGGAGACCCCTGCTGCAGAGTAGCTAGCAGTAGCTATCTTTTATTTTGTTTCTTATCTTATTTAATCGGGTTTGTCCCCGATTTCATTTGAAATTCCTGTATTAAACATTTGAATTGTTGTCACATTCATTTCAGTTGCAAAATTTAAGTTTCTATTCTCATTTTTATCTTGCCTATGTTAGTTGTGAATGAGTTAGACTAGTTAGATGGATTGACCTAGACAGCGTACTACCGCCGACTCTGCGGCGTAGGCTGGACGTACCCACGTACTCGTGCCCGAACTTCCGGGTGCGGGTCGTGACACATTTTTATGGTGGCCCATGCAGGTCCTATCCTAAAATAAGGGTAATACCCTAGGACAGGGTATGGAATAAGATTAAGGATTCTAGGAAAAAGCTCATTCACAGTATAGCGTCCTTATTTCAATTCTTGATATCATTGCTGCTCAATTTTTTTTCTATCGCCCTTGATTTCTAAGTATTCTATTCTGATCTTCCTATCCCTTAATCTTTCAGAATGGTCCAGACCAGGAACACAGTAGGAGGCACATCAGAACCAGCTGAGCAGAATGTGCCCGAGACTCTTGCACTCCCGCCGCCTCCATCTGTCCCGGCAGTTACCCTAGATGGGGCACAACTGCTAGGAGTGTTCCAGGGATTGGTGGAATCCCAGAAAGAACAGATGACACTTCTGCGGACCAGCCTCTCAGAAGCTCTTAAGCCCCAGGAGTCGTCACTCAAGAGGCCAGGGAGTGCTAAAGACTTCAAGAACCTTAGGCCTCTGGAATTCTATGGAACTGAGGGCATTCTCTATGCCGATGAGTGGATAGAGAATGTCGAGAGACTCCTGAAGACTGCCCGGGTCCCTGATGACCTCAAAGTGGAGTCCGCAAGCCTGCAACTGTTCGACATTGCTCGAACCTGGTTCAGAGACGAACCCCAACTATCTGCTCCTGACATCACCTGGGAAGATTTTAAAAGACTATTCAAGGAGAAATTCTACCCCGAAGTGGCTAGGGAAGCTCTCGAAAGCCAATTCGAGAGACTAGAACAAGGTACTCTGACTGTTGATGAATATACTGCTGAATTTAGCAGGTTAAGCCACTTTGCGGAGTACATGGTTCGTACCCCGGAGGACAGAGCCCGTAGATTCAAGAAAGGGCTATCTCCGGATATCCGCCTTGCTGTCACCACCAGCCGAGCTCGCACCTATGAGGAGATCTTGAGCGTGGCTCAAGGCGTCGAGAGAGATATGGGGCACAAACTGAAACGAGAAAGAGATACCGGGAATGCGGGACCCAACAAACGCCCTTTTCAACAACAACAACAGCAGAGGGCCCCGCAGCAAACTCAGCGTCCTCTCCCTCGAGCTCCAGCACCCCAGGCTCAAGGTCAGAACCAGCGAGCTTCCCCTTGCAACTATTGCCAAAAACCAGGCCACACTTGGCAAGACTGTAGAAAGAGGCTAGGTGCCTGCCTCTATTGTGGCTCCCCAGCACATCAATTGAGGGACTGTCCTGCTGCTCAAGGACGCCCAACTGCACCAAAGGCCCCAGTCCAGGCCAGGCCCCCAGCAGCACAACAGAGGGGACCCCCGCTTCCAACCCAGCAACAACGCTTTGCTCAGCACCAGCAGCAACAGAGGGGTGCACCGCAGCAAGGCCGTGCTTATGCAATGACTCTGGAAGAAGTTGAGGCTACAGCAGACGTGATCACAGGTTCCGTGCTTATAAATTCAATACCAGCTATTACTTTATTTGACTCTGGAGCTTCTCATTCATTCATGTCAGTAGATTTCCTTATGAAGCATAGTTTAACCACTAAACCCCTTAGGAATTGTTATAAGATCATTACCGGTGGAGGAATCATCCCGGTTAGTGATGCCTGTAACAATTGTCCTATTTCACTATGTGGAAGAGAACTATATGCTAGGCTACTTGTAATGCCAGTGCCCAGTTTTGACATTATACTGGGTATGGATTGGTTAAGTCAACATCATGCCACCATAGACTGTCACAGAGGTAGTGTAATCTTCAGGCCCCCTGACAAGCCAGAATTTGAATTTGCTAGAGGTTCTAGAGAAATGGGTAATAACATAATTTGTGGAGCCCTAGTAACAGAAGAATTACCACCTATCATCTCTGAATACCTTGATGTTTTCCCTGAGGATCTCCCAGGCTTACCCCCAGACCGAGAAGTTGAATTCTCCATTGACTTAGTGCCAGGAGCAGCACCAGTATCTCAGAACCCCTACAGAATCAACAAGAATGAGATAATAGAACTAAATGAACAAATCAAAGAGCTAGAAGACAAAGGTTTCATTAGGTCTAGTGTCTCACCTTGGGGAGCTCCAGTATTATTTGTGCCCAAGAAGGACGGAACATCCCGAATGTGTATTGACTATAGGGCCTTAAATGCCTTAACAATTAAGAATAAGTATCCCCTGCCCAGGATAGATGACTTATTTGATCAGTTGAGTGGAGCTCGGGTGTTTTCCAAGATTGATTTGAGGTCGGGTTACCACCAAGTAAGGGTGAGAAAAGAAGACATCCCTAAAACTGCTTTCAATACCCGGAACGGACATTACGAATTCTTAGTGATGCCGTTCGGGTTGACGAATGCACCAGCAGTTTTTATGAACCTAATGAACAGAGTTTTCCAGCCATACCTAGACAAATTTGTAGTGGTCTTCATTGATGACATTTTGATCTACTCCAAGACCCCCGAAGAACATGAAGAACATTTGAGGTTAGCCTTGGAGACTTTGAGGAAGGAAAAACTTTATGGAAAATTGTCTAAATGTGCCTTCTTCCTAGACAAAGTAGAATTCTTGGGACATGTTGTGACTGGAGATGGAATAGCAGTAGACCCTAAGAAGATAGCTGCAGTAGAATCCTGGCCCACTCCAGACTCTGTAGCTGAGATTAGAAGTTTCCTGGGACTAGCTGGCTACTATCGGAAGTTTGTGAAGGACTTTGCTAGAATTGCGGAGCCTATGACAAAATTAACAAGAAAAGATGAAGAGTTCACCTGGACTGATGAATGTCAGCATGCTTTTGAGGAATTGAAGAAAAGACTGACTACTGCCCCTATTCTGACCTTACCTTCTGGAACCGGAGGTTTCGCTATTTATAGTGATGCTTCTGGAAAAGGTCTAGGTTGTATATTGGAGCAGAATAAGAAAGTAATAGCATATACCTCTAGACAGCTTCGACCACATGAAAAGAATTATCCAACCCATGATTTAGAATTGGCAGCTGTCATTTTTGCTCTTAAACTTTGGAAGCATTACCTTTATGGAGAAAGGATGGAAATATTTACAGACCATAAAAGTCTAAAATATATTTTCACTCAGAAAGAGCTAAACATGAGGCAAAGAAGGTGGCTGGAACTAATGAAAGACTTTGATATCACTCTTCAATATCACCCTGGGAAGGCAAATGTAGTTGCTGATGCGCTAAGCAGGTATCCTATGGCGATGTACTTGACTACGGACAGACACCTGCTGGAGGATTTGGAAAGTTTAGGTATTGAAGTAATTATCCCAGGAAAAGAAGGCCAAATGATGAACTTGTAGATTCAGTCTACTCTAATGGACAAGATCAAGGAGACTCAGTTTCAGGACGAAGGCCTGCGAAGCCTTCGAGGTCAAGTACAAGCTGGACTAGTAGAAGAATTCAGAATTCATGAAGATGGATCGCTGAGGCATGGCGATAGATTATGTGTACCTCAAGGAGACATAAGAGAAGAAATTATGCAAGAGGCGCACAGATCGCAGTACTCTATACATCCAGGAGCCAACAAGATGTACAAGGACCTGAGGACGCATGTTTGGTGGCATGGCATGAAAAGAGAAGTAGCCAGGTTCGTATCTCGTTGTTTAGTGTGCCAGCAAGTCAAGGCAGAAAGACAAAGACCTGGAGGACTGCTTCAACCCCTACCCATCCCGGAGTAGAAGTGGGAACATATCACAATGGATTTTGTTTCCGGACTTCCAAGGACACCTAGTGGTAAGGATGCAATCTGGGTGATAGTAGATAGACTGACCAAGTCTGCACATTTTCTACCTTTCAAAGTAGGGCTATCTACAGAGAGGCTGGCAGATTTATATATCAGACACATTGTCAGACTGCATGGAGTCCCAGTAAGTATTATCTCCGACCGAGATTCAAGGTTCACCTCTCACTTCTGGAAGAGCTTGCAAGCCAGCTTGGGGACTCAACTCAAATTCAGCACAGCTTATCATCCCCAAACCGATGGGCAATCGGAACGTACAATCCAGACCCTTGAAGACATGCTCCGTACATGTGTTCTGGATTTTGGAGGATCCTGGGAAGACTACCTACATCTGGTGGAGTTCTCTTATAATAACAGTTATCAAGCCAGCATCGAGATGACTCCATTTGAAGCTCTGTATGGACGAAGATGTCGTACCCCGCTATCATGGGACGACGTTGGAGAAAGAGCCCTGCTGGGACCAGAGATGGTGATCGATTCAGCTGAGAAGGTAAAGCAAATAAGGGACAGACTTCGAGTGGCTCAAGACAGGCAACGACATTGGGCAAATAGCCACCGAAGGCCCTTGGAATTTGAGGTAATTAAATTTATGAAATTTCAAGTCAATTTAAATATTTTGCTTAAGGAACTAAGGCTTGATTATGACTTTATTAAAGGTTGGAGAGCTGGTGTTCTTGAAGATTTCCCCGACACGTGGCACCATTAGGTTCGGAAGAAGTGGAAAACTCAGCCCAAGATTTATTGGACCTTTTGGCATTCAGGAGAAAATCGGAGAAGTGGCATACCGACTGGCATTGCCACCCTCTCTGGATGGAGTACATAACATCTTCCACGTGTCGCAGCTGAGGAAGTACGTGTCAGACCCCAGCCACATTTTGGATCACTCAGAGCTCGAAGTAGGCCCAAGTCTGACTTACCAGGAGCAACCCGTGGAGATAATGGATCGCTCGGAGAAAGTCCTACGGAACCAGGTTATCTCCCTGGTTCGCGTAGCTTGGAAGCACCATTCCCCCGGCGAATCCACCTGGGAGCGAGAAGACGAGATTAGAGAGCGATACCCCTATCTTTTTGAACCCTGAGGTGTATTTTATTTCTTGGCCTTTCTTTTCGTGCCTTGTTATTCTTAAATTTCGAGGACAAAATTTTTGTAAGTTGGGTAGGTTGTAAACCCCCTAAATTTCTCAAATTATTAAATCTTGGATTTTTCTCAATTTTCTGGAATTTTCTGGGAATTTTCTGCAATTAAAATCAAGCTTTTCAATTAATAAATGATTTTTAATTAGCAATAAATAATATTAAAATGTCATGAAAATAACATTTTTGGGTGTAAAATGAAAAACTGGACTTAGGGCAATTTTTCTGGAATTTATTGGACCCCGGACCTATTTTTAATTACCTAAAAACTATTTATTTATTTATTTATTTATTTATTTATTTATTTATTTATTTATTTATTTATTATTATTATTATTATTTATATTATTTATTTTATTTTTTTTTAGCCTTGGGCCCGGCCCGGCCCAGTGGGCCGAGCCCGTTAGCTGCTGACCCGGCCCAGCCCCGTGCTTAGCGGGTCGGGCGGGTCCGCTCACCCGGATCCACGCCCGACCCGACCCGTCTGCTGTCACCCCCCCAACCCGTTCTCCCACGACCGGGCGATTCCGCCGCCGGCGCCGGAAAACGCGCGCGGCCACGCCCTCCGCCACGTCCGCGCCTCCCCTCCGTTTCTTCCGCCCTCGACGCCCCGGCCTTCCCCGCCCCGAACCCCTATAAATCCCCTCGCCTCCGCCCTCTTCCTCCCCCACACACCCGAAGCCCTAACCCTAACCACCTAGCTCCGGCGACCCCGACCGCCGTCCACCTCCCTGCGCCGCCCAGCGCAGCGCCGCCGCCCATAGCCCCCTCCACCCTGCTCCTCTCTCCTCCCCGCAGCAGACCCCGACTCCTCCCCGCTGTTCGAGAGCCGCCGTCGACCCCCGCCGCTCCGGTACGCCGCCGGAGACCTCGCCTGAGCCGCCAGAGCCCCGGCCCGACCTCGCCGACCGACGGCCAAGACCCCAGAGCCCCGGACACGGCCAAGGATACGCGGACACGCAGTGGACACAGCCCCAACCCTAGGCAGGACACGTCCAGGACACGAATCGCGTGTCGGACTCGGTTCAAAAACCCTGGTTTCTCGGTCCCCTTCAGGTATGTGTAACTTTCGCCTCGTAGCTCCTTTTTCGATTCCGCAAATTGCGTTGTGAAGCCTGTATGACCCTCTCGGTGTCCGGACAAACTGTTCGGGACACCGCGTCCTGTGGTGATCGCACACCGCGATCCAAAAACAGGAAAAACCAGACCCTGTTTTACCCCGGAACTGAGTGCGCCCCGCCAAACGGGACGACTTGGTCGCGTGCGGTCTTCACAGATACGTGCGCATCATCGATACGGACGTGTGAGTCTTCGTGGAAGCTGATTCGGGTGTGCGTGGACACCGGAATCAACGCGTATCCGCGGACATCGCCCCGTATCCGCCTTTTCGGCAATTCACCCTAATTTCGTGTACACTCGTCGGATCGAGACGAAACTTGCGCCATCGGACTCGTAGCGATACGCTGGTCCTGTGGGTCAAGTTTGCTTCGATTCTGAGAACGTTGACAAAATCGCGTGTCGTGGGCCCCACAGGCCCCGCTCGACGGGCGATTTTGTGTTCGGCTCATCGGAATCCAAATCTGGAAGTTCCGTTGGGTTCGTATCAGCGTTCCTGACCTGTTGACACTAAGTTTGGTGAATTTGGAGACCTTTGACCCGGACGCATTTTTCGGTGCAAAGCGGGCCCACCGGCGGACCCCGTTTTGACCCGAAACTGCCGTTTTTGCCCTTGTCTCCAAATTGGACCCAAGGATAGGCGTTTCTAGCTATTTGACATCTTCTGAGCATGATGGTAATGTCTATTTCAGCTTTTGGACTCATCTGTAGAAATTTCTCCCAAGAACCTAATTAATCAGATCCAAACAACAGGCAAGTACCTGCACTTCAAGTTAATCTTTATATTGTGATAATTAAATTCCCTGCTCTACTAGTACTCTTGCTGATTACACGTAGTGTTAGAATACTATATTTCATGTCTTGAATATTGGAATTCATGTCTTGTTTTTCATGTCGGGTGGGAGAATACTGAAAGGCATGTAGTTACCCTTCCCCTTGCCGTGAATAATAGCTGTTGGTACACGACTGTCCATCAGCCGGATCCCGATTACTCATGACTAATAGCCGTTCATGACGGCCGGATTAGCCTTATAAACCCCTGCATGCCAACTAAGTATTCTAAAAACAAACACAAGTTTCATACAGATAACTTCAGGTCATGTTATATTCTTGCTGACTGTGTAGTTTCTTTTCCTGCTCG
This sequence comes from Iris macrosiphon, assembly GCA_036927795.1. Taxonomy (NCBI): domain Eukaryota; kingdom Viridiplantae; phylum Streptophyta; class Magnoliopsida; order Asparagales; family Iridaceae; genus Iris; species Iris macrosiphon. Next base: position 42,123,241 of record JAYESA010000002.1, read on the forward strand.
TTTACTTCTGTTTTCTCATATCCCTGTTTATAGTTTTGACTCTGAAATATTAACTTTCCTTTATGCATATTCCGTAACATGATAGTCAATGTTTAATTGTCATAAATATTTAGTTTAACATTGTTGTGCACTGTGTACTTTGCTCCTTTCCTGACTGGATCTGTTGATTTAGGCGATGATGAGGATCTTGCCCCTACTTATTATGGTCCTTATGAGGGTACAGATGATACCTATGAGGAGCCAGAACCCACTCAGGAGACCCCTGCTGCAGAGTAGCTAGCAGTAGCTATCTTTTATTTTGTTTCTTATCTTATTTAATCGGGTTTGTCCCCGATTTCATTTGAAATTCCTGTATTAAACATTTGAATTGTTGTCACATTCATTTCAGTTGCAAAATTTAAGTTTCTATTCTCATTTTTATCTTGCCTATGTTAGTTGTGAATGAGTTAGACTAGTTAGATGGATTGACCTAGACAGCGTACTACCGCCGACTCTGCGGCGTAGGCTGGACGTACCCACGTACTCGTGCCCGAACTTCCGGGTGCGGGTCGTGACACTGAGGCATCCTATTTCATGGAAGAATTTTAGGACCTAGTTCAAGGCAAAGTACTTTGGGATTGTGACTCAGTGTGAGTTGCAGCAAAGGTTCATTAACCTCAACCAAGCTGGAAGGACAATAGACGACTATGCGACAAAATTTTATCGATTTAGCATATTTGCTCCAACTATGGTGGCAACAGAGTTAAAGAGAACAATGAGGTTCTAGTAGGGACTTCACTTGGAGTTCACTCACATGGTAGAGGTGCACGACTACCAGACCTTTGAGGTGTTGATAGCAGCCAAGAGGATTGAGCTTACTTCTCAAAGGATGGCATCAAGAAGATTGGATCGGAAGAGGCCTCGTGGAATAGCACCATCACCTAGCTTTCGTATACCTGATTCAGCATCGTAGAGGGTGATAGTTTCAACAATGACAGTACCAACTCGGCAGCAGCCGAGGCAGCAGCAACAGCAACAACAACAACGACGAGGAACGCCGACAGGTTGTACCTACTATGGCAAAGGAGGTCATACCCGGTATATTTTTTGGGAAGCTAACAAACTATGTTTGAGATGCGGGAACCCTTATCACAAGGTTGCTACATGCCCATTGATGTAGCCAGGAGGGCCAGTACAATAGTTTTTTATATTACCAGCTCCAAGGGCAGTGCAACAAGGATGACCAGCAGTAGTAGCATGGCCTTTAGCTCAGCATCCGTTATCGATGTAGGTCCATCTTTATAGGCAGCAACAATAAAATCAGTAGGGGCTGCAACTGTAGAAGCATGAAAAATACGCTGCAGAGTTATACGCAGTACTTCAGTGCTGCATGGCGTAAGATGTGACTTCAGAGCCATCGGCGTACAAACAGAGCTTTATCGCTAGTGCAGCATAAAACCTAGCTCCAAAACTACCCACGTAATACAGTGTTTACAGGCTGCCTCAGCGTACAAAGGTTGTTGCATCGCCACCCGGGCGTAAAACCTGCTCACTTTTAATGCGGTGACAGGTTGTACGAGGGACTCTTCGTATTCCTCGAACGAACCTATCAAATCATGCAGTGAATCTGACTCTTTGACTCCTGACGTCTGACTCCTGACAAAGAGTACTGCATGATTATCCAGACGACGGCTGTAATGATGGTGCGGCACAAAGACACAAACCGTCGTTTAGTGACATTTCCTTGATGTAAACTGCTTTTTTATGCATACGAGGGAATACGCTGCCTAGTTTTACACAGGCAGACGCGAGCTTTTATGCTCCGCATAAGACAAACGGACTGCCACGTCAAAAGCTGCTCTTCGTACAGAGCTCGAGGCACGTCTCTGCAGTTAATGCGCAGGATGGGGGCAGATCTCTGCATTTAATGCATGAGATTTGGTTATATTTTCAAAGACTGGGCGAGCCATTACGGCTAATACGTCCACATCATAACCTCTGCATATTACGCCATCTGGCTATTTTCAGCTATAGGAGCACGCCGTACGCTACCTCCTTGAAATACGCTGACCTGGCTATTTTCAGCTATAGGAGTACGTCGTATGCTATCTCCTCGAAATACGCCAACTCAGGCTATATTTGTATTGGTGAGTAATGAGGCTATTTGGTCCAGAATTAGCTCAAGATCTCAGTCAAGAAAGGAGGATCAGCTACGCTAGCTACCTATCCACGCAGTATCAGGCTTCTACGCCTACTGGACTTCTACGCCTACCTGGCCTCTATGCCAGTTTGATAACTATTCGGCTTCTATGCCATGGTGACAGTTATTGGCTTCTAGGCCAACCTTTTCTACGCGAGGGACAGCTACCTACGTGGCTTTCATGACGTGATCTTCGCAGCAGTTATATGCACTATCTCTTAATGGGACATGCGTCACACGCAGGTTCAGAAGATCATTTATACGTGGGTAGCGGTTATTGTAACCGCTGCGTAAAAAGTGCCATACTCTCCACTACCCGGCTTCTACGCCGACTTGATGGTTACTGTCACTAAAACCCAATAAATAGAGACCTCTATTGACAGGGGTCAAGGGTCGAAAGGTCGGAAATTTATTTTTGGGAGAGAAGAATCCAGAGCACAGACAGAGAGTAGTGATCGACGATTTTGGCATCGAGCATCCACTCCCCTTTGCAATCTTCGAAGCTTTTCTGCCTTCTACAGCACTTTTTCATCATCGTGTGGTCCAAGGGATAAAGTGATCGACTGCAGATCAGACTCCTTTAGCAATATTTACCCAGATTAAATTTTGTACTTGATATCCTCGTATAGGATTAATTGTACTTCTTGTTTGTAAACCAAAGAGAGGGTTTCGTATAAACCTTGTTTTATTTCTTTCGTTTATTATCAAACACAAGATGGTGACTCTGCTGGAGACCTCTTTCTCATCTGAGGAGAAAGCAATTGCTCAACACGATACAGTATCAGTAGGATCCATGAAGAAGACTTTGGTCGTCCAGTTCGACCAGTCTGCCTACGAAGATATGCTTCGAGCAGGGGGTAGCTCTCACTCTCTCTCTGTCCAAGACAACAGAAAATTGCATAAGGTCTGGATGCCCAGGACATCCCCTACCATTCCTGTCGACTCTCCGGTTTCTCCGACCAGCCAGGTTGTAGCTGCGCAACCTTCGCACTCCGCGCGTAAAACTCTGTCTCCCGTCTGTGACGTGGTAAACAAAACTTCTGACAATGCCTCAGTGCTAGTCCAGAAGTCTGCTTCGCCTTCGCGCATAAAATTCTGTCTCCCGTCCGTAACATGGTAGACAAAACTTCTGATGATGCCTCAGTGCTAGTCCAGAAGTCTACTCCGCGCTCTGCGCGCAAAATTCAGTCTCCCGTCGGTGACGTGGAAGACAGAATTTCTGACAATGCCTCAGCGCCAAATCAGAAATTCCAAACGCGCTCTGCACGTAAAAATACATCTTCCCTCCGTGGAAATACAAATGATCCCTGCAACTTACGCAAGGGAAAACAAGTGGCGGAATCCTCAACGTCTCGGCCTTTACGCCAGCAAAGGAGGAATCTACCCGCCCTCCAGATTACGCGAGATGCTGATGGCCGATTGAGGACCTCCTCAATTTTATGCCAGCCTGAGCAGAGTTCTAAATTACGCCAAGTGAGGCCCCTCAGTGTAAAGAAGGCTCAATTTGTGGAAATACACACTCCCCGGGGATCATCCGCTACCCAGATGGTCAACCTGTTGTATACGGGTGGCACAGGAAGAATTATGGTTCCCAACATCCGCATGCCAACTGATGTGAACAGGAGGAACAAGCCTTCTTCTTCTTCTGTTAAAACTCCTGACTTGCGTGAATATCTGATCCAGAAGCGCAAGGATAGAGGATCTTCCAGCATGTCTATTACGCCTCCTAGGGAGCACTATTGTAATTGTCATAGGATTGTAGTTAATTATTGCTGTTCTGAAGCAAAACGGTCAGTTTTTGACCGGTTGAACTACTCTCTGTCTCCCCAAGAAGTCCCGTATTGTGTTATACCTATTTCTTGAACAACGATGAACATCGTTAATCTCCCTCCAGCCAGGGATCAAAATCATGACCCGGTACCCCTAACTACCCAGCGGGGCGAGATTATGTGGGTTCATCCAGATCTGGTATCAGAGATCGAGGAAGAGACGCAAGCTGCTAAGGCTAAGTCCAAGAAGAACTCGAAGCGTAAACCATGTCATATGGTTGCGATATCCTCGATATCAGAAGGAGAGGTTTTGGCTACTGGAACCAATTCAGGGAAAGCTTACCTCAAGGACTATGGAGCAAGTCAGGAAGATGCATCGGCAAACGCTTCAGCTACCAAGCCTTCAGAACCGGAACCCGCCATACCAGAGGCCGGTCCTTCGAGACCAACTTCGGCGGACATGGGGAAGCAAAAAGAAGTGCGCTTTGATAAACCTTTAAAAAACATTCAAACCAAAGGTTTAGAGAAACTATACAACTTCGACATCCTGGCCCAATAGGCTAATACACCAGCCAGGTTGTCCATCTTCGAACTACTCAGGCTCTCTAAAGACACCCGTCAAGCCCAGAGTGAGGCATTAATGTAGGCGGATGCATACTTGACCCAGCTCAAGTCCCCTGATGAAGAACCTGTGGCATGTCCTCAATGCCATAGTGTGATGGAGGTGGTCCCGAATATCACTTTTACCCAAGATGACATATTGTTAAAACATAACAGGCATGACAGACCCCTCTATTACACCAGATACGTCAGTTCCATGGAGGTCGACCAGATTTACAAAGATCCGGTATATCGATCGGCATCATTCCTTATAGTCTGCTCAGACCGCTGAGGATTCCTACCAGCGAATTGGCTTACACCACCACTACAATCGTGGGCTTCAACGCCAGGAAAAGTAAGCCGTTGGGGAAAATTCGTCTGAGGATCCAGATTGGCTACCTCAGATCAGTGGCTACATGCTATGTCATTGATTCAGAGGTGTCTTACAACATTCTGCTGGGCAGGCCATGGATCCACGACCATAACATCGTTCCTTCGACTCTACATCAATACTTTAAATATGTAGATGCCCAAGGAACAGTACAAACGGAGTTTGTTGACCTGAACCCGTTTAAAGGAGTAGAATCCTACTACTCCGATGTCATATTGTACACTCAAGACTACATGGAGGAGGTGTCAGGCGAGATAGAAGAGGAATCCCACCGGGAGCCAGAAGAACCCTCTACCAAACAACCTTTGTCAATCAAGGTGAAAGGGCGAATTAATCGCCCAAAAGTCATGGAACCCATGGCTATCCACCTGAACAAAACCAGGTCAGGAAAAGGAGGTGATCCTCTAGTGATCACTTTGAACCAGAAGCCTCCACCCTTGGTCATCAACCTTCGGTGCAGCAAACAGTCGGCTGATGTAAATATATCCGAAAACGTAGTTTCTGATGATAATAAAGATCCTCTTTTCCAGTACATTGACGCTCAAATTCCAAATCAGGAATCCTCTCCCCATGACGATATAGAACCTATAGCACAAAAATTCTTGGAAGCTATAGATTCCTATCATCCGTATATGTGGGAAGTAGCGTCATCATCCAATGTCATCACGACATATGGGCCACATGAGGACTCTATCTTTATTGTCCTGCCTACTCGCAGCGGTCAGCGTTCAATAGTCTTCGGTCGCATGCACAATAAATCGACTGTACAAAAGGATTCTCCCAATGATGATGCTGGTAAAATGCAGGTTCACAGATATAGCCCGCAAGCTTTGAAGATTATGCAAAGTATGGGTTATGACTTGAAGCTGGAACCAGGCCTCAACTACAGGAAAGGCAGACGAACGTCGTTGTACGGTGATCCCTACTGTCAACGAACTCGTTTCGGGTTAGGATACACCATCTTCCTTGCAACTTCTGAGTCAAATGAGGATATCTTTTCCTCTTCTCAAGACGGCTCGTCACCCTCCGGCTCATATGATGCTCTCGAACGATCATTATCAGTGAATACGGTATTGACAGATTCCTTCGAAGTAGACGAACAAGAATCTGAACCATTTGAGAATGACTCTTGGGCTCAGCAAATGGATACACAGTGGGAACTCTGGTTCGAGCAGAGAGAACCTCCTACTGAAGATAAAGTTATCCAAATTGATGTTGGGGATAAACTTTCGCCAAAGCCGATATTTATCAGTAACAATCTTTTCGAAGAAGACAGGGAAGAAATAATCCAGCTGATAAAAGAATATATCGACGTCTTTGCATGGAATTATGAGGATATGCCAGATCTTGATCCAAAAGTGGCTACTCATAAACTCAATATATTGCCCAATTCGAAGCCTGTAAAGCAGCATCAGAGCCGGTTTCGTCCGGATATGATGGATGCTATTGAAGCTGAAATCAAGAAGTTGATAGCCAGTTGCTTCATCCGAGAAGAACAACATCCTGACTGGGTCGCCAATGTTGTCCCAGTCATGAAGAAAAATGGGAAAGTACGTGTCTGCATCGATTACCGAGATCTGAACGCGATATGCCCCAAGGATGAGTTTCCTTTTCCCATTACAGACGTCATGATCGACAATACATGCAGTTTTGAACGCATGTCTTTCATAGACGAATTTTTAGGATACAACCAAATCAAGATGTATCCTGAAGACGAGAAGCATACTGCCTTCCGGACACCATTGGGTGTATATTGCTATACGGTCATGCCATTCGGATTGAAGAATGTCGGGGCTACGTACCAAAGGGCTATGAGTAACATATTTTATGAGCATTTACGCAAAACAGTGGAATATTACATGGATGATATAGCTGTCAAAAGCTGCCTCAAGGATAGTCACATCCAAGACTTGAAGACAGTGTTTGAGTTGATGCGCCAACATCAACTCAAAATGAATCCTACAAAGTCCTTTCTTGGTGTATCCAGTGGCAAATTCCTAGGATTTGTCATTACCGCTAAAGACATTCAAGTGGACCCTGATAAAGTCAAGGCCATCTTAGAAATGCGACCACCCCACAATTTGAGAGAACTCAGAGGGTTTCAAGGTCGTCTGCCTTATATCCGGAGATTCATATCCAACCTCTCGGGGAGATGTCAGCCCTTTTCTCGTCTCATGAAGAAAGGTGTATCCTTCGTATGGGACGAAGCCTGTCAACAAGTGTTTAATGATATCAAACGCTACCTCACTAATCTGCCAGTTCTGGTGCCTCCCATCATAGGAAGACCATTCTTGTTGTATGTTCGATCAATGGATCATTCTCTGGGAGCTTTCCTCGCACAAAAGAACAATGAGGGTCATGAATAGGCCATCTACTATTTAAGCAGGATGATGGTCGGAGCTGAACACCGGTACAATCTAGTGGAAAAGGAATGCTTGGCCCTGACGTTCGCCATTCAAAAGATGCGACATTACGTCACAGGCCAGACTATTCATATCATCTCCAGGATCAATCTTCTTTCGGTATTGATGAACAAGCCAAGTGTTCTTAATTCCCGACTCGCAACTTGGGCGATGTTATTAACACCATATGACATGGTGTATGTCCCTCAGAAGTCCATCAAAGGCCAAGCATTGGCTGATTTCCTAGCGGCTCACCCGATTCCGGAGACCTCCAAACTATACGAGGACATTCCTGACGAAGTTGCAGAATATAATTCCGCAATGGAAAGTGATACATGGCAACTATTATTCGATGGCGCCTCCAGGACGGGGCCAAGGGGAAACGTGGTTTCAGGAGTAGGAATTGTCCTGGTCACTCCCGATAAACTCGTTATCTATCGAGCATATTCCCTTAGCGAGCCCTGTTCTAATAATGTGGCGGAATATAATGCTCTACTAATCGGGCTCCAAATCGCTAAAGAATTAGACGTCGAATCTCTGGAAGCTTTCGGTGATTCTCTGCTGATTGTCAATCAAGTCAGAGGGATATATGAAGTCCGTAATCCAGATCTTATTCCCTATCACCAAGCAAAGGTCGAGATAGCCATGATGTTCAAAGGGTTCTTCCTAGAGCATGTACCTCGATCTTAAAATCTGGAAGCTGATGCCCTAGCCAGTCTAGCTGCAGATTTAGCTATTCCTATAAGAAGGCAGAATTCAGTGATCCTTCTTAACAGAGATTTATTCTGTGTGAAAAATAACTTTCACATAGAATGCAGCTACGCTGTGAATACAGATCCTCCCAAGAGAGACTGGAGAAGTCCCTTTATAAATTTCGTGGCATACGGAATCTTACCGGAGGACCCTAAAGAAGTAGTATCCGTCAAAAGACGATCATTACGCTTCTATTTTGATGCTTATTCACAATGTCTATATCGTCGGACTTACGACGGACTGTTATTACAATGCCTCTCTGGTGATGAAGCACAACGGATTATCCGTGAAGCTCACGACGGCGTATGCGGAGCGCATCAATCCGGTCCTAAGCTACAGGATCGTATCAGGAGGATGGGCTATTACTGGCCTACTATGATCACAGATGCAATAAAGTATGCAAGACAATGCAAAGCCTGTCAGGTTCATGCAAATTTTATACATTAACCTTCTGAACATTTACATCCTACGGTTGCATCCTGGCCTTTCGAAGCATGGGGGATGGATATCATTGGTCCTATTCACCCATCTTCTTCCAGAGGTCACCGGTTCATACTGGCCATCACGGATTATTTCTCCAAATGGGCAGAGGCAGTCCCTCTTGTTGAGGTGAAGACATCTAACATGATCAGCTTCATCAAGCATCATGTCATCTATCGCTTTGGGATTCCCCGAAGGATAATTCATGACAACGGGCCACAATTCATCAGCCAAGCGTTTCACCGATTTTGCGATAAAAATCGGATACAAAATATGGCCTCTACGGCATACAATCCTGCTGCTAATGGTTTGGCGGAAGCTTTCAACAAAACCATTATCAAACTGTTGAAAAAGTTCGTCTCTTCGAACAAAAAAGATTGGAACGAGAAGCTAGGAAAATGTCTCTGGGCATACCGCACAATGGTACGAGCACCGACAGGTTGTACCCCATTCTTATTGGTTTATGGGAGCAAAGCAGTTCTCCCCATCGAAATCCAAATTATGTCACTCAGAATAGCAGTGGCTAATGAGTTGACACAGGAAAAGAATGACTTATTAAGACTTCAAGAGCTAGAAGGATTAGATGAGAAATGCCTTCAGGCTCAACAGCGCATCACGTTCTACCAGGCACGCATTTCCAAAGCTTTTAATCAAAAAGTGAAGAAAAGAGTGTTCAAAATTGGTGAGCTAGTTTTAGCTGTGAGAAGGCCAATGATTATTACTCACAAGAGTAAGGGTAAATTCTAACCCAAATGGGAAGGCCCTTATGTGATCGAGACGACGTTCTCAAATGGCGCTTACAGATTAGCCAAGCCTAATGGAGACTTATTAATGGCTCCTATCAACGTCAAATTCCTTAAGAGGTACTATGCTTAACCTCCTTTGCTCAAATGGAGTATGGTAAAGATCTCATTCTGACAATACTACTTCCAAAACAAAACTAGCTGGATCATATTCTATTATGTCCATATAACCTCTAAATAGATATGTCCAACTAATTTGGAACATCAAAACCTATCATGTCCATATTACCTCTGATTGTATTTTGTATACAAATTTGGTTGGATCTTATTCTATCATGTCTATATAACCTCTGAATAGACATGTCCAACTGAAGCTTACCGAAGGGATATCACGTCCATATTACTTCTGATATAACTTTCACTCTACCCTATCGTTTATATTCCAAAATGATGGATCCACAAAGTCAGATAAAGCCTCTTTATTATTCCCAGAAAGAGCAAATTATATGTAAAAGCAAAAGGTACATTATTTGGGAGGAGTAGTTAAGTCACGAATTTGTTGCGCCAGAATAACCATCCTCTCATCCCTGGTGTTCAAGACGTCGGCGCAAGCCCGCTCCAACCTTGCCGCCTTATTATTCAAAGTAGACAGCTCAGACCGAGCATGTACAAAACCTACGTGGATGACACCCACGTGTGTCAGGTTCTGCTAAGCGGTCTCCATTCGATTCTTCAATAGATCGCGAGCTATTGACAAAGAGAGAGCCTTCTTCTTGGCCTTAGCGAGGTAATCTTCCAATTTGTGGACCCTCGCTACCTCTTCCTCATATTCGGCCTCGTACTGAGTCAGCTGGGGAATAACGTACTCAAATTTGGCATGCTCTTGATCCATCTCCTGCTGCTGTTCCTGGACAGATTTGTTCAGAGACTCCAGTTGCCCAGCAAGCTCTGCAGTTAAGGAGTCATACCTAGCTTGAACGAGACCGTCAATGCTGCCTCGAGATAGCTGTAAATAATCGTTAATGGATTATTCTAAACCATTAACTATCTGCTCCAGCGTATCAGCCCTCCCAGCATCGTTGAAATCTCTGATCGGCACTATCGTAAACTGGAAAGACCTCCTTAGAGCCTCGAAGCCTAGATTCTTCTATAGCACCATTGATATTAGCGTTTTCAAAGTGGTGTAGAAAATACTAGTATACTGCTCAGTTAGCATGGCGAGATCCGAATGGACGCTGGGAGTGGCTGCAATATCAAAGAATCTCCTTCCTGGAATGACTGCAGAGGGTGTCATCACAGTCGTCGCTCCAGTAGAGGGCGCGACAAAGGTAGAGGCACTGACAACGGTTGGATTGGCTGGCGTACTCAAAGGAGGCATAGTCGTAATCATAGGCCCATCCTCCTTTTGAGATATTGGAACTGTTTTGGGCGAGCCGGCACCCGAAAATATTTTCTCTTCGAAGTCGGGTACCTCCATGTCATCGACAGGAGCTGAAACAGAACCAAAAGGTGCGTCAACACTGCACTCCCCGTAGATGTATTCCCCTGAAAAGAAGACAAGAGAAGGTTAATATCAACTTGATGTTAATTTTTCTAAAAGAGGCATAAAGACGATATTTACCCATGGTCGATGGTACATATGTCGCGTCGGCAGCCAGTACAGCTAAATCATTTCTTAATGAGGCTAGGCGAGCTGTCATACTTAGAGAAGGGGGTGTGCTAACTGATATTGGCAGGTATTCCTCCAAGTCTTCACCGAGATCCACTCGAGGCTCACGGGGTAGAATCTCGCTGGTTATACTCACAAACACGGCAAGGGTTTCTCCCGTTACTGGTCTGGATAAAGGTATTCTTATTTTTCTTGGCCTCGAAGGTGATCTCATACCACTGCCTGAAGCGGTAGCAGCGACAGCAGCTTCGAGCAAAGAATCTCCGGTACTGCCAACCGGAACTGTGGAGGTTCCCTCTCTAATAGGCGAAGGACCTCTAGGCAAAAATTTATCCCCAACAGGGGAAACAGCAGGTTCACTCCTAGGAACCTCAGGGCGGGAAGCCCTGACAGGGCCACCAATAGTCTTCTTCTTCTTGCGAGGGGAAGCCTCCTTCAGAACAGGAGCCCTTCGCTTCCCTGGGATAACCAGAGGCTCAGCAGGTGGAGGTATTTTGCCTCTCGGTACTGTCAACAAAAACTCATCTGTACCGACAGCGTCTTCACCCTCGTCAGAGGAGACTGATAGGACATCGTCTCTTCCCGCAGACTTAGAAGAGGGCATCCTAAAACTTCCACGCATATCAAAATTACGATGGAAGGTATAGACGGCCACGTAAAACTGGGCATACGAATGGAGGATGCGCAACTCCATGGAGAGAGAAGTCGCAGGTATGGTGAAGGCCGCTCCAGTACAACCCATTATGAAGTACCGCCATCCTCTTGCTCCGTCAATAAGTCTAACTCTAGACTTGAAGCTGGTGATGGCATTGCCCACGTGCAACTGGTCATACCCAAACTGCCTGGCGAACCGACTAGGCAGATAGGGCTCCAAAAAGCAATGATCTTCACTTCTGTACAATAAATGGGAGGGTCTAATGCAGACCAACCAATAAAAAGCTTTAGGAGAAAGAACGGTCTTCCCGTCACCTAAGTCCTGAAGTCTCGTCCCCTGTTGATTGAGATGTACAGTGGGGACGGTGCAGAAGAGCTTCCAGCTATGAGAAAAATTTAACGCTCGTCGACAGTCTAAAATTGTGGTCACATTCCAAGTGGAGTTCTTATAATTCAACAAGAAGTTACTCCCCGAACTACTACCAGAACCAGGAGACATCACCTTGGGGTTATGGAGAATTAACCATCCCATCAAATACAGGAACAGTAATTCTACCCTGGGAAAGCTGTCACGACGTGTTTCATCGGCAAGCAGCCCATCAGTAATGGCCCTCAGGCCAGCTTGTATGCGGCATACCATGGCAGGAAGCAAGCCCAGTCTTGCCCCGAACACCAGACGCACTGTAGGCCATAAGGTATTGCGGTGGATGCGATCCGAAGACGCAATACCAGGTACTACCAGACAGCGTAGCCATACAGAGAGGAAGCCAGCCAGTTGAGCTTCCCTTGAGAGAGGCCTGCGGCAATGCCTCAAATAACTGTAGGCCTTAGTGCCTGCAGGATATTTCCCTATTCCTTCATCGAGAATTTAATTTAAAGCCACAGCGTCTTCAATAAGGTCATCGACTACTTGAGCACTAAGCACGCTCAGAAAGCTCAGAGGCTGATCCTTGCTATCCATGACTTTGTCTAACTTAGCAGCCCTGGCCCGGTGAAAGAAGAGGTAGGACGCCCATTTATTGGTATGAGCCAAATCAGAGGGCTCATTATAAAAGGCGGTACAAGCAAGGTAGTGGCACATCAGCTCCTGGTACACTGCCACCACCCGAGGATCTGTATCCCCCAGCTCCCGATTTATGGGAACATACTCTTCATAAGGAGTATCCCCCATTGGCAGTCTCAAAATCTCTGCCATCTCGTGGAGGGCCAATCCCAACTCCCCTAGCGGAGTGGCAAAAGTCCAGATGAGCGAAATATATCGCTCCATCAGAGCCAGAAACAGGTTGGGGTTGAGAGGTAACCCAACACTGGTAGCAGTCACAGCCTCGAACAGACCAATACTCTGCAGCTCAGTCTGAAAATGCTTCAGGGCCCAGGCAGCTAAATGAGCCCATCGAAGATTTGTAGGGGTAACCCACCCATTAGTCCGAGGATTAACCTTTGGGTATACTCCTCCTTGTCCCATGAAGTCATTGCAGAAAGTCAATAATTGGAATGGTTGGAGCAGTGCAGTGTCTTCACTCAGGACACTACCCGGAAATAACCCCCTAAAAGGAATAACTGGACCGGAAGGGCGGCTTACAAATAACCTTGGTCTACTCCCTTCTGGTAAAATATCTTCCCCGGCTGGCCGTGAAGATTGGGAGTCAGAGTCTACGACATCCTCCTCGTATGCGTGGCATGGAAGAATGCCGAGATGGGGTAATCTCTCAGCATCCTGGGCAAATACAGGACCAGGCCCCCGGTAGGAAAAACCCAGATTTCTTTCTTGGGCTTCGTCTGGGATGTTTGTCAATCATATCCACGAAGAGGAAAGTCAGTTTTATGTATTTGGCCCCGTCTATATATGTCAGGGGCTCTCCGTTGATCATGCTCAACAGCATTCGCTCACCTTGAGATGATATCAGGATTTTCCTTCCTTCAGGATACTGGGGTCTGGAGATAGGAAATGTCACATGGGACAAATCCTCCAGGTAATTGGAGTTCAGCATCCCAGCAGCAGAACCCATCACCTCAGCCAACGGAGGTATCTGTAAGTTAACTACAAAGTGCAAAAAAAATATGTCAGTTTCTCTACTAGACCTCACAGTCTTGCAGTTTATACCGAAGATCAAACAGTCTGTGCTTTTACACCAAGACTGTGAAAACTTAAATTTTTACGTTGGAATCTCATTCCCAGGCATAAAAATCCAAGATTGGCAGTATACACAAAAATGACAGTCTGTGTTTTCTTTACGCCAGACTGCCAAAGTTTGAGTTATTATGCCAGAGTTTTTATCCAGAGCGTAACACCCAAAATTTGTGGTATACGCCAAATTTTGACAGTCAAGGCTTTTACGCCAGACTGCGAAAATATGGAGTTCTTACGCTGACACATTAAAAATGTAGGCATAAAAGATGAAACATCTTTGTGCATCATCTTCCTCGAAGAGGCGTTCAGCACAGAAGATGACCTAGCGCATCCACGTACAACGTATGCGAAGGGTTTTCTTCGTTTTTATCGTCCCAAAAGCTTTACCTATAACGTCCCGTGCACAGCTCGTCGGAGGGACACTTCGTTCAGAGCGAGGTTTGCCCTGCCCGATGGGAGTCGCTCTTGCTTGGGTAGAGGAGCGAGAAGAGGAGGCAGCCCTCTTTCCCTTAGAGGAGGAGATTGGTTTTGGTGCCATTTCTAAAAACTCAGAATGCTCAGAGAGGAAACGAAGGAGAGTATTCAAAGAGACGAAGGTTTTCTTTTGCAGAAGATAGATAAAAAAAATTTCTCTGAAGGCCTCGGGGTATATATAGAGTTCAGATGGACTCCTCGAATCCCTAACCAAATTCGATATTTAATATTCGGTTATAATTGGGGACCACGTCAGCCTACTACTCAAAAAAGGCGGACAATCAGCGAATTCAAAAAGTTTTTCGTGCAGAGCAGATTCATGATTTTACGCCAAGGAGCTTGTTACGCTCGGCAGACTACAAATCTACGGTTTTACGCTCTGAAGCTATAATTCTATGGTTTTATGCCCGGATGCTTTTACGCTTGGTAGCTTTTATGCTCGAGAGGCTACAAACCTACGACTTCACGCTCAGAAGCTACAAATCTATGATTTCACGCTCGGTAGCTTTTACGCTCAGAGGCAACAAATCCACAACTTCACGCTCGGAATATTTTCTTTTCAGAGGCTACGGATCTACAGTTTTACGCCCGAATGCTCTCATGCTCAGCAGCTTTTACGCTCGAGAGGCTACAAACTTATGATTTTAAACTCATCTACATTACGAATCTATGACTTTCCGCATATCTGAAAATACGCAGGCCAGAGTATGCGTATATCTGAACAAAATCTCAAGGCGGTCAATTGCAAGGGTTCACGCAGAAGATGCTCCTTCTTGACCTTAAAATATCCCAAGTACCCAAAGCATACAGAGTCCAATATTGAAAATGACTCTTCTTCTTGGGTCGATTGAAAATTCATCCAGAACCCAGTCTGAATATTTTCTCTACAGTTCAAGATGGCGACTCAGTTTTGACAGCCATTTCCTGCCCTATTTTAAGGGATTTTTGGGAAATCATTCTTGAAGACGATGGTCTGAACAAAAATTCTATTTCTCAGAAGAGTGACAGTTCAGAATTCTACGCGGTTCCCCATTCCAAATAGTAGGACAGTTCGAATATTCGACTTAAATGCTAAGCGACTTTCTGTGCATCTTCAGTTATGCGTAAAAGACTGGACAGGATCAAATATTCTTTCTATCAGAGTTGGCGTAAAATTATCCAGACGTGTCGAAGCTACACATATTCAGACTTCATCACAGCAAAATATATATGGCAAATCATCAGATGCGCAAAAGAAGACGATTTTATAAATTATGATTACATATGAGGGAAATCCAGTCTATAAAGGGTTTTTCTTCATCTTCATGATTACATATGAGGGAAATCCTATCTACAAAGGGTTTCCTCATCTTCATTAAAAGATCACCCCCAGAATCTGTTTTGCCAGGTTCTCGTCTTGGTGGAGATCTTCTTCCGTCTTCTTCAACAGTTAGTCGGTTTCCCCGGCCGATTAACAAAAAAATGATTCATGGCGAGAGGATACAAAACTGGGCCTGTCTAAATTATTCAAGAGCCCATCCTCCATACGCCATGACAGATTGAGTTGAGATTTTAGAACCAACTCAATACTCGAAGACATGGCTAGTTTGTCTGCCCTCGTCCACGAACGACGGGAGAAAATACAGCTTGCAAGCTGTATGGTCGAATGTGACCCTTCCTCTCTCCTGGACGAATCGCCATATGAAGTTGCTGATTATCCCGAGCAAAGGAAGCTATGATATCCTTCCATGATCCATCGTTGTAGAGGACATTTGCTCAAAGACGCCTTCTTTTTCGGCTTCTTACATGTTGGAAGAACATGATCTTCTTCTTCCTCAAGTCGACCCAACGAACTCCGACAACCATCTCTGTGTGGTAAAAGAAATGTGGAAAGAACAGGTTAACTCCTCAGCCTTTATATAGGCAAAAGAGAACACACTGAATCCCAACAAATCCCCAAGAATCTGCTAAGAAATCAGCCTCGAGGAACGATTCAGACTTGACTGTTTCATGCTTCATTCAAAGTCTTTCAAATTACGAGAAATTTGAAAACTTTAAAAGGGGTCTTGTAGAAGCATGAAAAATATGCTGCAGAGTTATACGCAGTACTTCTGTGTTGCGTGGCGTAAGACATGACTTCAGAGCCATCGGCGTACAAACAGAGCTTTATCGCTAGTGCAGCGTAAAACATAGCTCCAAAACTACCCGTGTAATATAGTGTTTACAAGCTGCCTCAGCGTACAAAGGTTGTTGCATTGCCACCCGGACGTAAAACTCGCTCACTTTTAATGCGGTGACAGGCTGTACGAGGGACTCTTCGAATTCCTCGAACGAACCTGTCAAATCATGCAGTAAATCTGACTCTTTGAATCCTGACGTCTGACTCCTGACAAAGAGTACTGGACGATTATCCAGACGATGACTGTAATGATGGTGCGGCACAAAGACCCAAACCGTCATTTAGTGACATTTCCTTAGTGTAAACTGCTTTTTTACGCATACGAGGGAATACGCTGCCTAGTTTTACACAGGCAGACGCGAGCTTTTACGCACCGCAAAAGACAAACGGACTGCCACGTCAAAAGCTGCTCTTCGTATAGAGCTCGAGGCACGTCTCTGCAGTTAATGCGCAGGATGGGGGCAGATCTCTGCATTTAATGCATGAGATTTGGTTATATTTTCAAAGACTGGGCGAGCCATTATGGCTAATACGTCCACATCATAACCTCTGCATATTACGCCATCAGGCTATTTTCAGCTATAGGAGCACGTCGTACGCTACCTCCTTGAAATACGCCGACCTGGCTATTTTCAGCTATAGGAGTACGCCGTATGCTATCTCCTCGGAATACGCCAACTCAGGCTATATTTGTATTGGTGAGAAATGAGGCTATTTGGTCCAGAATTAGCTCAAGATCTCAGTCAAGAAAGGAGGATCGGCTACGCTAGCTAACTATCAACGCAGCATTAGGCTTCTACGCCTATTGGACTTCTACGCCTACCTGGCCTCTATGCCAGTTTGATAACTATTCGGCTTCTACGCCATGGTGACAATTATTGGCTTCTAGGCCAACCTTTTCTACGCGAAGGACAGCTACCTACGTGGCTTTCATGTCGTGATCTTCGCAGCAGTTATACGCATTATCTCTTAATGGGACACGCGTCTCACGCAGGTTCAGAAGATCATTTATACGTGGGTAGCGGTTATTGTAACCGCCGCGTAAAAAGTGCCATACTCTCCACTGCCCGGCTTCTACGCCGACTGGATGGTCATTGTTACTAAAACCCTATAAATAGATACCTCTATTGACAGGGGTCAAGGGTCGAAAGGTCAAAAATTTATTTTTGGGAGAGAAGAATCCAGAGTACAGACAAAGAGTAGTGATCGACGATTTTGGCATCGAGCATCCACTACCCTTTGCAATCTTCGAAGCTTTTCTGCCTTCTACAGCACTTCTTCATCATCGTGTGGTCCAAGGGATAAAGTGATCGACTGTAGATCAGACTCCTATAGCAATATTTACCCAGATTAAATTTTGTACTTGACATCCTCGTATAGGATTAATTGTACTTCTTGTTTGTAAACCAAAGAGAGGGTTTCGTATAAACCTTGTTTTATTTCTTTCGTTTATTATCAAACAGCAACCACGGCAGCAAAGAAGACAACAGCAGGGAGCTCAACAAGGCCAAGGGCAGGCACTCACCCTATCTTTGGAGGAAGCTATAACGTCGGGCGACATAGTGGCAGGTAACATTTCTGTTATAACCTTTCCTGCCATAGCTTTATTTGATTCTGGAGCTTCGTACTCATTTATATCTGCACAATATGTGACATGTATTGGATTGAAGTTTGAGGCATTACCGGCAAGGCTGAATATATTCACTGGCAATGGGATCATAGAAGTTAGTAGGGTGCGCCTAGCATGTCCAGTCATAGTATGTGGACATTTATTACCTATAAAGTTGATCGAGTTTTCTATGGGTAACTTTGACGTTATCTTAGGCATGGACTAGTTGAGAGACAGTCATGCAATGATAGACTATCGTGAGGGTAGAGTGTTGTTTAGAATTTTCGGTCTAGAAGAGTTTTTTCTTAGCAGAATAGAAAGAGACCAGCATAAGGGAGGAGTCACAACAGTAGCAAGGGAAGCAAATCCGCTGCCCAAGATAGTTGAAGAGTTCATGAATGTCTTTCCCAATGACCTTCCAGGATTACCCCTAGTTAGAGCGGTAGAGTTCTGTATAAAGTTGATGCCAAGAGCAGAACCAGTATCTCAAAAGGTGTATCCAATGTCACCATCAGAACTTGATCAGTTATATCGACACGTGGAAGAACTGAAGACGAAGAAATTTATTCAGACTAGTGCATCACCGTGGGGAGCACTAGTGGTATTAGTGAAGAACAATGATGGATCAACGCGGTTGTGTATGGATTACAGGTGGTTGAATGCAATAACCGTGAATAACAAGTAGCCATTAACAAAGATTTATGATTTGTTTGACCAATTAAGTGGAGGAAGAGTCTTCTCCAAGATAGATTTACGATCAGGATATCATCAGGTGTGTATCCTGGAACAGGATATACCAAAGACAATATCTAGGTCACGATATAGGCATTTTGAATTCTTAGTTATGCCATTCGGACTCACTAATGCTCCAATAGTATTCATGGACTTGATTAACAGTATTTTTATGCCTTACTTAGACTAATTTGTAGTAGTATTCATCGATGACATCCTGGTATATTCTTGAAATAAGGAGGAGAATGAAAAATATTTTAGGATAGTTCTACAAACTTTGAGGGACCACCAGTTATATGGAAAGCTTAGTAAGTATGAGTTCTGGCTAGATCGTATATCCTTTTTTGGACACATTATTTCTGGAGCAGGAGTGTCAGTTGATCCCAAGAAGGTAGAGGCAGTAGAGAACTAGCCAATTTTGAAGACAGTAGCAAAAGTGCATAATTTTCTGGGCTTGAAAGGATACTAAAGGAGATTTGTGTCAGATTTTACTAAAATCTCGGCACCATTGACTCGGTTGACGCACAAGAAAGTTAAATTTATGTGGTCAGCAGAATGTCAGATAGCCTTTGAAGAGTTAAAAAATAAGTTAATCTCTGCACCAATCCTTACTCTTCCAGCAGGCTTCGGAGGATTCACGGTATACTGTGATGCATCTGGAAAAGGACTTGGATATATTTTGATGCATCAAGGAAGAGTGATAGCGTATGCTTCTCGGCAGCTCAGAGATCACGAGAAAAAATATCCAACTTACGATTTGGAGTTAGCAGCAGTAGTGTTTGCATATAAGCTATAGAGGCACTGCTTATATGGCTATCGAGTAAAAATATTCACAGATCATAAGAGTTCGAAGTATGTGTTCACGACCTGAACATGAGGTAGATAAGGTGGCTAGAGTTGTTGAAAGATTATGACGTGGAACTTCAGTACCATCCAGGCAAGGCTAATGTAGTAGCTGATGCACTTTGCAGAAGAGGTGGAGAATTTATGTTGACTACTCAGAAGCACATTTTAGAAGACTTATGAGAGATGGGTATCGAGATAGTACTTCCATAAAGTACAGGAGTTCAGGCTAGCCTACAAATTCAGTCAACTTTGGTAGATAGAATCAAACTAGCTCAGGCAGAGGACCCGAAGATTCAAAAGCTTTGAGAAGAATGTGAGTCAGGCCATCGAAATGAGTTGACAATACATATGGATGGAATACTAAGGTTTGGGAATTGACTATGCGTACCAAGTGAGGATATTCGGCAAGAAGTTATGACTGAAGCATACAGTTTTCAGTATTATATTCATCTAGGAGGCACGAAGATGTACTAAGATATCAAGCAACACTTTTGGTGGAATAGAATAAAGAGAAAAATAGTACGCTTCGTATCGCGATGTCTGATATGTCAACAAGTGAAGGAAGAACAATAGAGACAGGCAAGATTATTGCAGTCGCTTCCCAGAGTGAAAGTGGGAACACATCACGATGGACTTTATGACTGGTTTACCTAGATCATCGACTTGTAGAGATATAGTTTGGGTGATAGTAGATCGTCTCACAAAAGTAGCTCACTTTCTTCCTTTTCGAGTAGGACAGTCTACAGAATAATTGGCTGAAATATACATGCGACAGATAGTAAGACAACATGGTATCCCAGTAAGTATCGTGTCAGATCGAGACACTCGATTCACTTCTCATTTTTGGAAAAGCTTACACTAGAGCTTGGGCACCAAGTTAAGATTCAGCACAACTTACCACCCCCAGACAGACAACAATCAGAGAGAACCATCTAGACCCTTGAAGATATGATACGAGTCTGTACCTTAGATCTTGGTGGATAATAGGAGAATCACCTCCACTTGGTGTAATTCTCGTACACCAATAGTTATCAGGCTAGTATTCAGATGACACCTTTTGAAGCACTGTACGGCAGGAAGTGTAGGTCACCGTTGGCTTGGGACGACATTGGTGAGCGAAAGATGCTAGGCCCTGAAATGATCACACAAACAGTAAAGGTTGTCAAGCATATCAGAAAGTGACTTCGTGTTGCATAAGATAAGCATCGGCATTGGGCAGATCAGCATCGTAGACCTTTAGAGTTTCGTGTCAGTAACCACGTATTTTTTGTGAATTTCTCCTACGCGAGGAGTCATTAAATTCGGGGTTCGCGGGAAGCTTAGTCCGTGATACGTAGGTCCATTCGATATTCTCGAGTGGGTAGGCAATGTTGCTTATCGTCTTGCCCTATCGCCTTCGCTACGTGAGGTGCTCAATATATTTCATCTATCTCAGTTGCGTAGGTATATTCCGGATCTGAGTCATATCCTCTATCACTCTGAATTATTTGTTGGTACCGACTTATCTTACAATGGGCAAACCGTATCCATATTGGACAGAAAGGAGAATGTGCTCAAGAATCGGACTATTTCTCTTGTCCGGGCTGCTTGGGGCCATCACTCTCTAGGAGAATCAACGTGGGAGCGTGAGGATGATATTCGACCCTGGTACCCGAATATATTCGATTCGGAAGGTATATTCTACCTTATGCCTTCATATCTCGGATTCTGTGCTCTAGTGATCACCCTTTTGTTGTGATGATATTCGACCTCGAAGTAATGAAGAAGTGACATCTCTATCGTGCTTGTCCTGACTTCTCTAGCTATTGTTTGGATTCGAATTTCGAGGATAAAATTTTTCTAAGATGGATAGAGATGTCACTCCCCGTTCCCGATATACATATTTGGAACATATTATTATTTTATCATGGTTGCATGTGCATGGAGACTAGACCCATTCTTTGGTTTAGCCTACGCCGTGGATACAGTGATATTGAGTTGTTCTAAACCTTAGTATTCATCAATTTATATTTATCAATATTTTCTCATCACAGCATTACTAGTGTTTCCTTTATACTAACAATCACCATAGTTTTCATTATTTTATTATTACATGTCCTTTTATAATGCATATCCGGGAACAAACCCGGTGAATGATAAAGGCAACTAAATCCTCAACTACACAACACGATAGTATCACGACACACAAAAAACCACAAATGATCTAGAGATGGCCTAAGTCTCAGAAGGAGTCTATAAGTCCTGTTCAGCATCAACTACTACGTCCTCAGAGGGACCATAATATCTAGGGTACATCTCATCATCATCCTCACCTCTCATCATCATCCTCACCTGCCACGATTATCCAATCAGAATGAAGCAAAGTAACACGTATCCCCAAACCAATCATAATATAATGCAATACATAAATAATAATTGATAATTGGAAAATAGACAAGTGAATAATAAAATGAAACAATTATGCACTATACTACATGAACATTATGCAATTACACACTAACCATAGCATGTAGGGGCTAATCTATATAAGGCACTAGAAGTGCTAGCAGCCAATCAGTATGAATAAGACATTAATTAATGCTATCAGTCAATTATATAGTAAGACACTAATTAATGTTAGCCGTCAATCAATTTGGACGTAAGGCACATAAAGTGCTAGCAGTCAATCGTTCGTCCGGTTAATGGTAAACCACATGCTATGATTCATGTCATCCTCCCAACTCAATCAAGATAATTAATATCAATGATAAAACATGCATGCAATATAAAAAAGGAAATACTGTAAATGGAAAGGAAAAGTTTACTTGCCTTGGTCCTTGGAATGGGTAATGGTGTGGAGAAATGCTCCAAGAAGAATAATGTAAGTATTATATTCTTCCTCCAAATGATCCTAAAATTTCTAAGTAACTTCTAACAAATTGCCAAAGGCTAACTAATTTATAATTATCTAACTAACTAATTTATAAACAAATTTTAACTAACTAGTATTCTGCAATATTCTTTCTATTTAATGGACTTAGCCCGCCTACAGACCTATTGACAAGGCCCAGTGTCTGGCCTGTCAAAGCCCACAAGGTTCTGGATCAACCCTTCGCCTACTGAAACATCCGTTTAAATTATGGTCCAAGTTAACCTATCACAAATTTCTCATTCTCTCGAATATCAAAATTCTCTACAGCAGACAAGACTAGAAATAAGCATTAAAAGAAAAGAAGGTAGGAGAGAGAGAGAGAGAGAGAGAGAGAGAGAGAACAAATATCGAGAAAGGTACTTCTCTCTATGAAGAGTGTTACAAATGAAAGAAAGAAAAGAGACGAGAGCTTCTGCTCACGTGAGTCCATTGTACAAACCTATTCTAGCCACTCTAATTACTCAAGAGCCAGAACACTACTATTCTTTATTTCTAAAGTTGGTTCCTAATTTATTTAATGTTCTGTTGATTCCCAGTAGTATCACATTACAAACTAAAATAATACATCAAGAATTAGAGTTTATACCTTCAGTGTTCGGTGCCGTATCCAAGTGTCTGCGAGTCTGCTTCGCCTCGAATGGTTACTTCAACCCCTTAGAAACACTAAGACGAGCACCTGATGTGCAAACAAGAATGAATAGTGCTTAGAGTTTAACTTCAAATCTCTAACTGAAGTCTATAGATCAATAGGAGCTAGGCCAAACTAATCAATCAAAAGTGATTGTAACCGAATCAAAAACTACAAATTAAGGCAAATTATAAGGACACTACTACTTTTACTTGGGACTAGTCCATTAATGAGCAAAGTTTATTCACACTATTCCATTAGTTTACTCATACTAGCCCACTCTCCCAAACACTCCCAAATCCTCCCCACCCCACCGGAGCTCTTCCCCCTCCCGCCGGCCGTTCTCCTAGACTCTGTCCTCCTCCTCCTTGTCGATGGCTCCCAATGTTTCGAAAGAATCAAGGTACAAATCATCATTCTCCTTGTTCTATTGCATTTGCAAAATTGTCCAAAAATTTTAAAAAATTCTATTGCATTTTGAAAAATTGGAGTGATTTTCTTTCCATTCTTCAAATCTAGGACATACAAATCCTGAATGTAGTTTAGGATGTAGTTTAGACATTCACTTGGTTGATCGAACACGATTTTAGGGCATACAATGTCGAGAATCGTCGACATTGTCGAACAGTATCGGGCGGGACTGTAGATTTTCCTACAGTCCTATATAGATTTAGGACTGTAGAAAAATCGACAGTCCTATTTATATTAAGGACTGTCGAATTGTCTATAATCCTAAATTTATATAGGACTGTAGGCATTTCAACAGTCCTAAAAAATTAGGACTGTTGAACATTCTGCAGTCCTGTCTACTTACAGGACTGTAGAAATTTCTACAGTCCTGAATGTTAAATTAAATTATAATGTTAAAATAGAAATTATTTTTTTGTCTTATAGTCATGCCCCTCGGAAGGACACTGTGGATGAAGATATCATGAGAAGACGCCCTACTGCATTGATGCGTAAGGAACACACTGTTTCGCGTACTATTGAACTAGGCGTCACTATCCGTGAGCCAGAGGCACGCCATGAAGTGAGAAAACGTCGATTGACGAAGAAGACTGTCACTCATTCGAAGAGACGTGCTCCTCCAAGTGCTTCTGGTTCTTCTTCCTCCTCCGATGAGGACATGCCAAATGTCC
Organism: Iris macrosiphon; assembly: GCA_036927795.1. Lineage (NCBI taxonomy): Eukaryota > Viridiplantae > Streptophyta > Magnoliopsida > Asparagales > Iridaceae > Iris > Iris macrosiphon. The sequence goes on from JAYESA010000002.1 coordinate 42,147,509, forward strand.
CAAATCGGCCTACTGGTGGTTCAGGACCTTCTCAGCCTGCAGATTGTCCTGTCGAGAGTCTCCCACAAACTCTCGGAAACCGGACTACTGATGGTTCAGGACCTTCTGAGCAGCCAGATAGTCCAGTCGACACTCGTCCAAACGGTTGCTCTATGTTACCGTCGATCGAAAACCATATTGCATACCAAATATGGAACAATCCGGTAAGTACATTACGTTATGATAAATTTATATATAGTTGTAAGTTCAAAGTTCATCAAATTATTTATAGATAAGTATATTTTACATAGAGGTATAATTTCATCCAATTGTTTACTTTTCAGGAGAGTTCTCGTATGTTGACGGTGATCAACCACGGAAAAAAATACAATACATGGAGGTATGAATTATTGGAAGATGATGTGAAGGCAAAAATCAGTCCCACCGGTCTATAATATTTGGGTAGCTACTCATATACGACGGTGGATAATGCACTGATTTCAGCATTTGTAGAACGGTGGCATCCAGAAACCAACACTTTCCATCTACCCAATGGGGAGTTGACGATTACCCTTGATGACGTCCATCATATATTGGGACTTAGGGTTGATGGTCGAGTCATGATGAATCAAACTTTTGATGAGTCGAGCATCAACTTTTACGACTATATTGTGGATTATGTATCAGGGTGTCTGGGAGTTGATGCCACTAGTTTTACTAGTCTTTGAGAATTCAAAAAGTCCTACGGACTTCCTCTAAAATATTTAGAGAATATATTCGCTGAGCCGGCCCCCGAAATTGATAATAGCGAAAATGTGGCCCGCGGATATATGCAGTTCATCTTAGGGGCTGTCGGCATTACCGATAAGTCTGGAACATCTATAAATGCCAAATATCTCCTCAATTTGGACAACATTGACACGGTGGACGAAATTTTTTGGGGAAGCGGTATACTGGCATACCTTTACCGCGAGCTTGGTGCGGCATCCTGTCACGACCCGCACCCGGTTATTCGGGCACGAGTGCGTGGGCACGTCCAGCCTACGCCGCAGTGTCGGCGGTAGTACGCTGTCTAGGTCGTCATCACAGGTAATTTTAAATCTATCTCATCCACAATAAATAGACAAGAAAAGTAACAGGAAATAGGAATGCTAACTTTTATAAAACAAATTGTGACAACAGATCCATAATTAATACAAAGCCAGAAGATAGATCGGGGGCAAACCCGAGTATGTGCTGAAAGGAAATAAAATAATAACTAACTGGCTACTCCTCCTCAAAGGTAGTCTCCTGAGTGGGAACCGGCTCCTCAATGTGTCACCTGCTAACTCATAGGGGCCATAATAGGTAGGGGCAAAGTCCTCATCATCGCCTAAAATAACGGATCCAGTCAGGAAAGGAGCAAAGTACACAATGCACAACAAGATTAAACTAAATATTCATGACAATTAACTTGAGTATCATGTTGAGAAAGTTGCATAGAAGAACATCAATATCTCAGAGTTAATGCTATAAACAGGAATATGAGAAAGCAGGAAATAAATGAGACAGGAAATAAAACTACAACAGTCAGCAAGAACTATAACCAGACCAGAAGCTATCTGTGTGAACTTGTGTTTATTTTAGAATACATAGTTGGCATGTAGAGGTTTATAAGGCTAATCCAGCCATCATAGACGGCTATTAAACATGAACAATCGAGATCTGGCTGAGGGTACAGTCGCGTACCAACAGCTATTAAACATGATAAGGGAAAGGGTAAACTACATGCCTTCTAGTATTCTCCCACCCGACATGAAAAGCAAGACATGAAATACAGTATCCAAGACATAAAATCCAGTATTCTAGCACTACGTGTAATCATCAAGGGTACTAGTAGAGCAGGGAATTAACTATCACAATATAAAGATTAAACTTGAAGTGCAGGTACTTGCCTGTTGTTTGGATCCAACTAATTGTACTTGGGGAAATATCCAGAGATGAGCCCAGATGCTGAAATAAACATTACCATCACGCTCAGAAGATGTCAAATAGCTAGAAACGCCTGTCCTTGGGTCCAATTTGGAGACAAGGACAAAAACGGCAGTTTCGGGTCAAAACGGGGTCCGCCGGTGGGCCCCCCGCTTTGCACCGAAAAACGTGTCCGGGTCAAAAGGTCTCCAAATTCACCAAACTTAGTGTCAACAGGTCAGGAACGCTGATATGAACCCAACGGAACTTCCAGATTTGGATTCCGATGAGCCGAACACAAAATCGCCCGTCGAACGGGGCTTGTGGGGCCCACGATACGCGATTTCGTCAACGTTCTCAGAATCGAACCAAACTTGACCCACAGGACCAGCGTATCGCTACGAGTCCGATGGCGTAAGTTTTGTCTCGATCTGACGAGTGTATAAGAAGTTACGGCGAATTGCAGAAAAGTCGGATACGGGGCGATGTCCGCGGATACGCGTTGATTCCGGTGTGCACGCACACCCGAATCAGCTTCCGCGAAAACTCACACGTCCGTATCGACGCTGCGCACGTATCTGTGAAGACCGCACGCGACCAAGTCGTCCCGTTTGGCGGGGCGTACTCATTTCCGGGGTGAAACAGGGTCTGGTTTTTCCTGTTTTTGGATCGCGGTGTGCGATCACCACAGGACGCGATGCCCCGAGCGGTTTGTCCGGGCACCGAGAGGATCATACAGGCTTCACAACGCAATTTGCGGAATCAAAAACGGAGCTACGGGTAAGAAGATACACGCACCTGAACGGGGCCCAAAAACCGGGCAAAAACGTGTCCGACACGACACGGACACTGTATCCCGTGTCCGTGTCCGACACAGGGAGAAATAGGGCTAGGGTTAGGGTTTTGCTCCGGTGGCCGGGCTCAGGCTGGCCAGGGCAGCGGGGAGGTCGGCCGGGGCTAGGGCGGCTCGCGGCGGGGAGGGGCAGGCCAGGGCGGCGCTCGGGCGGAGGCGGCGGCGCGGGGGCGGCCCAGGGCGGCTGCTGTTGCGGGGCGCTGTCGAGGGGGGCGGAGGCAGGCGGAGGACGGGGGAGAGGCGACGGCGACGGCGGTGGAAGGGGCGAGGTGGCCGTGGCGGCGTGCGGCGGAGGGGAGCGCGGTGGCGCGGCGGTTCGTGGGTGAAGGAGTGGCCGGAGAAGGAGAAGTCGGGGGGGGGTTCTTATAGGCGGAGGAGGAGGTCAGGGAGAGGGGATCGTGGCGGGCGGAGGGAGGAGCGGGCAGCGCCGGGTGACGCGGGCGGCGGCCGTGGAGCGCGGGGGAGGAAGCGGCAGCGGCCGGGTGACGCGGGCGGCGTGGGTTCGTGCGGGGGCTGGGGGAGAAGCGGGTCTGCGGGCGGGTCGGGGTTCGGTCGGGCGGACCCGACCCGACCCGATAGGGTGGGCTGGGCCGACGAAGCGGGCTGGGCCGGTAATTGGGCGGGGCTGGGCTGAATATAAGAAAATAATAATAATAATATTAATAATAATAATAATAATAATAAATAAATAAATAAATAAATAAATAGTTTTTAGGTAATTAAAAATAGGTCCGGGGTCCAATAAATTCCAGAAAAATTACCCTAAGTCCAGTTTTCCATTTTACACCCAAAAATATTATTTTTATAATATTTTAATGTTGTTTATTAACAAATAAAAATCATTTAATAATTAAAAACCCTGATTTTAATTACAGAAAATTCCCAGAAAATTTTAGAAAATTGCAAAAAATCCAATTTTAATATTTTTGAAAAATCAAGGGCTTACAATCTACCCAACTTATGAAAATTTCATCCTCGAAATTTAAAATTAAGCCATAATCTGTTAATCCTTCATGTACATAAAGTAAGTCAATCGTAATCTCCTTGCGACAGTTAAAATCCGAATTATGTCTACTACAATCACTTCAAGGTTAAGACGACTATTGTTCAAATCAAGATTCAACCTAGGGTTATTACTTCTTACTTCCTCAAATTACCCACAGGCAGATTTTAAATTTTTAAGTCCATATAGTATTTTCAAGATGACCTTGCCTCACGATTCGAATTATCATAAATCCTCTAGAAGTGATTCGAGTCCAGTAGTATTTCCATTCACCACTTTTTAAATTTCATTCACATCCTCAATATTCCAACTAGGTAGTCCAACCATCAAATTTTAATTTTTAAATCAAATCATCAAATAATTTAAGTGTAGTCCACCAATGTTCAAGTCTGAATCACATATCCTCTAAATCCAAATTGACGATTTTACTTTCATCATTCAAAGTTTAAATCATGTATCCAAGATACAACTTATTGGGTCCTCGATATCAATTCATTAATCATTTTAGTCGCTCCTCTAAATTTTCAAAATTATAATGGCTTGCTTCTTCCAACCTGACCTTACTCGGTCACGATACAAAGGACATTCCTCTCGAGTTGACAAATACATTGCTACCCAACTTAGAGTTTACCCATTCATCACAAAAGACTATATACCTTAAGAAAATATTCCTTAATATGTTTACCTATGTCATTCAATCCTCGAACTTCAACGCCGATCATGATATGTCCTCAATTACGAAAGTTAATCCTCAAGTATGTGATCGGCCTATGTGGCATATCCAGTACTATCTATGTACTAACTTATACCAGGCACGAGATTTCGTCTTTCCAAAATAAGGGAAGACGAAGATCAATAATAAAGAGTTCAAGGGTGGGGTGATAGAAAAGAAATATCGGGGTCAAGGCGTTTTAAAGTATTCAGGTGGAAATTGTCAAGCGATTGTGGATTGAATCCTATCTCGGTAATTCCTATTCACATGCTTGTATTAATACAGTTATGCAATCGGTACGATATGCTCGGTCATATCTAGAGGGCAACTAATCAACTATATATCTCAATCCACGTAAGGTATTATTTCGAAGGGCGAATCAAGCGCACTATGGTTGATCAGACCGTAATACACTGATTCTGAAATGTATTATTGTGGGCCTCCCCAATAATACACTTGTCATGAACAAGCTCGATAAAGAGTAAGCTTGCAAAACTAGGCTATAAAATAGCAGCATAAGTCAAGTACATCAAAATTTAGTGCACTAGATGATGATGAAAGGAGGTACAAATTATTTAAACACACAAAACAACCTACAATAAGCTCAGTAACAAAGGATTTTACAAACTCTACAGTTATCAAATACAAAAGCATACCAGGTTATTAACAAGTTTAAAGTTACTAGGTTGGGGCTGAGGTCACGAACCAGTAGGCACAAGCTAAAACAATACTAGAAAATGGTATCTACGAATTCACTTACGCGCATTAATTGCTCCAAGAGTCTGCGCGTTCTCCATGGTCATCGTCTAAGCTTGTCCGTGTTCTTGAGGTGGTGCCCTCTGCTGCGCTGCTGGGGCCTGGCCTGAACTGGAACTTTTGTGCAGTGTGCGTCTTTGAGCAGCAGGACAGTCCTTCATTTGATGTGCTGCTGATCCACAATATAGACAGGCACCTAGTCTCTTTCTACAATCCTGCCAAATGTGACCTTGTTTTCGACAATAGCCACAAGTGGGAGCTTGTTGGTTCTGTCCTTGAGTTGGATTCATCCGTGGTCGCTTTGCAGCTTTTTCCTGTTGTGCTTGGTCTGGTGCTGACGCAGACGGCCGCTTCCGGCTGGACTCGATCCTTGTGGTGTACTCCACAGGTCGCGCTGCAGTAAGAACGTCCTCGTCGAAGGTAATTGCATTTGAACTGCTTGGCTTACGTGACTCCGAGCTAATTCTGTCGATGAAGTTCTCCGCTTGGTTTTGCTGAGTTTCTTGTTGAACCTTCTGATAGGCTTGCATCATTATGTAGAACATGCGGAACATCTGCTGTTCGTCCATAGGCGGTCCCGGTGGGAAGGAAGGCATCGGTGGAATAGGCTACGTCGAGGGTGGAACGCCATCTTGATGGATTATTGAGGCAGGCTGACTTGCTTGACTGCCTTGTGATGATTGGCCTTCACCGACTGGTATCACATCGTCTTCTTGGGTAACCACAACGGTTTGTGGTGTTTCTGCATGAGCCTCGTTGCTGGCTTGTGGGTCCATTTCCCTGTATGCAAAATAACCAATAAGAAGCGCACAGGAATCAAGGCAAGATGCAAGTTTATATTAGTTCGAATACGATACAGATATCAAAAAAATGATTCAAGCAAGTGGATGAGATCCTATAAACTTATCCTAGCTTTATTGCAGGTCTGTTCGGTCCCTGAGTTGAAACCGAACAATTTAGTCGTGGACTTGCATGGGCCACCACAAAAACGTGTCACGACCCGCACCCGGTTATTCGGGCACGAGTGCGTGGGCACGTCCAGCCTACGCCGCAGTGTCGGCGGTAGTACGCTGTCTAGGTCGTCATCACAGGTAATTTTAAATCTATCTCATCCACAATAAATAGACAAGGAAAGTAACAGAAAATAGAAATGCTAACTTTTATAAAACAAATTGTGACAACAGATCCATAGTTAATACAAAGCCAGAAGATAGATCGGGGACAAACCCGAGTATGTGCTGAAAGGAAATAAAATAATAACTAACAGGCTACTCCTCCTCAAAGGTAGTCTCCTGAGTGGGAACCGGCTCCTCAATGTGTCACCTGCTAACTCATAGGGGCCATAATAGGTAGGGGCAAAGTCCTCATCATCGCCTAAAACAACGGATCCAGTCAGGAAAGGAGCAAAGTATACAATGCACAACAAGATTAAACTAAATATTCATGACAATTAACTTGAGTATCATATTGAGAAAGTTGCATAGAAGAACATCAATATCTCAGAGTTAATGCTATAAACAGGAATATGAGAAAGCAGAAAATAAATGAGACAGGAAATGAAACTACAACAGTCAGCAAGAACTATAACCAGACCAGAAGCTATCTGTGTGAACTTGTATTTATTTTAGAATACATAGTTGGCATGTAGGGGTTTATAAGGCTAATCCGGCCGTCATAGACGGCTATTAAACATGAACAATCAAGATCCGGCTGAGGGTACAGTCGCGTACCAACAGCTATTAAATATGATAAGGGGAAGGGTAAACTACATGCCTTCTAGTATTCTCCCACCCGACATGAAAAGCAAGACATGAAATACAGTATCCAAGACATAAAATCCAGTATTCTAGCACTACGTGTAATCATCAAGGGTACTAGTAGAGCAGGGAATTAACTATCACAATATAAAGATTAAACTTGAAGTGCAGGTACTTGCCTGTTGTTTGGATCCAACTAATTATACTTGGGGGAAATATCCAGAGATGAGCCCAGATGCTGAAATAAACATTACCATCACACTCAGAAGATGTCAAATAGCTAGAAACGCCTGTCCTTGGGTCCAATTTGGAGACAAGGGCAAAAACGGCAGTTTCGGGTCAAAACGGGGTCCGCCGGTGGGCCCGCTTTGCACCGAAAAACGTGTCCGGGTCAAAAGGTCTCCAAATTCACCAAACTTAGTGTCAACAGGTCAGGAACGCTGATACGAACCCAACGGAACTTTCAGATTTGGATTCCGATGAGCCGAACACAAAATCGCCCGTCGAACGGGGCTTGTGGGGCCCACGACACGCAATTTCGTCAACGTTCTCAGAATTGAACCAAACTTGACCCACAGGACCAGCGTATCGCTACGAGTCCGATGGCGCAAGTTTCGTCTCGATCTGACGAGTGTACAAGAAGTTAGGGCAAATTGTAGAAAAGTCAGATACGGGGCGATGTCCGCGGATACGCGTTGATTCCGGTGTGCAAGCACACCCGAATCAGCTTCCGTGAAAACTCACACGTCCGTATCGACGCTGCGCACGTATCTGTGAAGACCGCACGCGACCAAATCGTCCCGTTTGGCGGGGCGTACTCATTTCCGGGGTGAAACAGGGTCTGGTTTTTCCTGTTTTTGGATCGCGGTGTGCGATCACCACAGGACGCGATGCCCCGAGCGGTTTGTCCGGGCACCGAGAGGGTCATACAGGCTTCACAACGCAATTTACGGAATCAAAAACGGAGCTACGGGTAAGAAGATACACGCACCTGAACGGGGCCCGAAAACCGGGCAAAAACGTGTCCGACACGACACGGACACTGTATCCCGTGTCCGTGTCCGACACAGGGAGAAATAGGGCTAGGGTTAGGGTTTTGCTCCGGTGGCCGGGCTCAGGCTGGCCAGGGCGGCGGGGAGGGGCCGGCCAGGGCGGCGCTCGGGCGGAGGCGGCGGCGCGGGGGCGGCCCAGGGCGGCTGCTGTTGCGGGGCGCTGTCGAGGGGGCCGGAGGCAGGCGGAGGACGGGGGAGAGGCGACGGCGACGGCGGTGGAAGGGGCGAGGTTGCCGTGGCGGCGTGCGGCGGAGGGGAGCGCGGTGGCGCAGCGGTTCGTGGGTGAAGGAGTGGCCGGAGAAGGAGAAGTCGGGGGGGTTCTTATAGGCGGAGGAGGAGGTTAGGGAGAGGGGATCGTGGCGGGCGGAGCGGAGGAGCGGGCAGCGCCGGGTGACGCGGGCGGCGGCCGTGGAGCGCGGCGGAGGAAGCGGCAGCGACCGGGTGACGCGGGCGGCGTGGGTTCGTGCGGGGGCTGGGGGAGAAGCGGGACTGCGGGCGGGTCGGGGTTCGGTCGGGCGGACCCGACCCGACCCGATAGGGTGGGCTGGGCCGACGAAGCGGGCTGGGCCGGTAATTGGGCCGGGCTGGGCTGAATATAAGAAAAATAATAATAATAATATTAATAATAATAATAATAATAATAAATAAATAAATAAATAAATAAATAAATAAATAAATAGTTTTTAGGTAATTAAAAATAGGTCCGGGGTCCAATAAATTCCAGAAAAATTACCCTAAGTCCAGTTTTCCATTTTACACCTAAAAATATTATTTTCATAATATTTTAATGTTGTTTATTAACAAATAAAAATCATTTAATAATTAAAAACCCTGATTTTAATTACAGAAAATTCCAGAAAATTGCAAAAAATCTAATTTTAATATTTTTGAAAAATCAAGGGCTTACACATCCCGTGTGGGTTCGAAGACAATATCCGGATGCCAGACTCTACTCCATGTATAAATATATCTTTGTCAACTTGTATACATAAATTTAAATTATATTGTTTATTTTTGGACTAATATTTTTTTAACCTGGTTACATGAAGGCATGGATATACGAGCACTTTCCAACCCTGCAACGGGAGAAACTGAACCTAGGGTATGATGAAAACCTGCCTAGAATGTGCCGATGGAAGCCAACTAAGGAAGATGCCACACGTTCTCACACATTGGCCGCCCTACGGCATGCACTCGAAGATATGATGACAGAAGTGGTGAATTTAGACCTAATTTTGTACTTAATTGATATTAATTTACTACGTTATGCTAAATGACGTTATGCTAAATTTTATACGGTACAGATTGTATGGGATCCATACCGTAATTTACGACAGACTACCCGTCCATTGCAACCAGTCACCTTATATCACGGTCTTATCAGTTGTCATGAAATCGAGGAGGCTTACATGCCGGATAGAGTGCTCCGTCAGTTTGGCTACGTACAAACTGTCCCAAGGCGCACTTTGAAAATGATAACTCCTCCGTGCGGTACAAAATCGCTAAACTATATTCCTGCGTCGTTCAACTGGGTATCGGACTTCTTCACCGAGTGGCAACGCCACGTTATTAGAGAAACTGACCGGCAAGCAGCAGTCAATATGGCGGAGTGTAGCGACGACTACCTCGCCTACTACGCCGGTGTCGGACTACCTACCTTGTTCCAACGCGGAGGGGATATTGTGCGTGTACCTTCAGATCTTCCTGCCAAATCGGTCTTGTATACTGCACTGGTCAAGATGGTGAGCCAACTTGTAGACTTTAAGTTTGATATTTGTAACTGTGGCTAACAAATTTTTTAAATTCTCATGAATAGTCAAGGAAAGTGAAGAAGTTGGGAAGAAGCCTCGTAAGTTGCCAGGGTTCGAATTATATGGCAATCAATGACGAACTCCAACAAATCGACAACGCTGAAGATTTTCCTTTCTTGAAAAATAGAGAGCAACGTACAAAGAGGCGGCATGAAGTTTAAACTATTATTTTGAGTTGTAAAAGTTTGAATGAATATGACTTTTGAGAATTGTAAAAGTTTAAACTATGATTTTGAGTTGTATAACTTTGATTGAATTTGCTACTATTGACAGTTTCAATGAATTTGCTACTATTGACACTTTGAGTGAATTTGAGTTGTATAAAAGTTTAAACTATCAATTTGACTTGCATATTATCCAATTTGCAGACAGTGGAGCTAGTTTTATATATAAGACAGTGGGTAAACTTTAGGACTGTCACAATTTTGACAGTCCTAGTATATACTAGGACTGTCAAAATTGTGACAGTCCTAAATTTATATATAACTGTGCATACACAATGGGCAAACTTTAGGACTGCCACAATTTTGACAGTCCTAGTGTATAATAGGACTGTCAAAATTGTGACAGTCCTAAAGTTACATACAACTGTTGTAAGCCCCTAATTTTTTAGAAATTTTTAATTTGGATTTTTAGCAATTTTTTGGAATTTTTTGGGAATTTTCGGTAATTAAAACTAAGGTATTTTATGACTAAATAATTTTTTAAATGATATTAATTAATATTAAATATTATGGAAATAATATTTTTGGGTGTGAAATAGAAAACTAGACATAGGATAATTTTCTGGGAATTTATTGGACTCCGGAAGCATTTTTAAAGCCCTAAATACTTGTTTAAAATATACCGAATTAAACCCCTAAAATAAACCCGGTTCAATTGAACCAAACCAACCCAAACCAACCCGGACCGGATTACTGAACCAAACCCAAACCGTATCGGGTCGGGTCGGATCTAGACCCGAACCCGAAACCCGACAACCCGTACCCGCACTTAAATACTAAGCGGGTCGGGCCGGATTCATGTGAACCCGACCCGCGGACCCGTAACCCAAACCCATGCCTGAACCCTAATCCCAATTCTCATCGGAATTACTGTAACGGCCCTTAAATACCCTCGTAAAGCGTGCCCAGCCGCCTGAAACCCTAACGCGAAGCCGCTGCCGCCTTTCTCTCTCTCCAGCTCCGCCGCAACCCGCCCCTGACCTGAACCCTAGCTCGCCGTCTCCGGTCGACCAGCCCTCGACTTTACCTCCTCCCTCCACAACTCACCTCCGCCCTAGCCCTAGACCTAGCCGCCGACTCCGGCCGCCCAGCACAGCCTCCTTTCCGACTCGACATCTTCCTCCTTCGCCTCCGTCCTAGCCCAGCACCACTCCCCGCTCCGCCCTGAATCTCCCGCTCCGCTCCAGTCCCTATAGCCGCCCTCGACCCGCCGCCTTCCTCCATCTCGATCTCCTCCCGACGACGATCCCCTCGCCGTGCCCTGCCCAGCCACCCCCTTCCGTTTATCTCCGACTTCTTGTTCATCCCGATCTCGATACCTCGTCCGGCCATCTTCTCCCTCGAACCCGCCTGAACCCGCCGCTCGTTTGCCCCGACTCCGCCGACCAGAACGGTGAGTCTCCGGCATCCCTCCAATCCTAAACCCTAGCCTGGATATGGACACAGCAACAGTACAGGACACGGACGCAGGACACGAAGCTCGACACGGACACGGGAAAATTAGTCTTCACGGAGCCCTGTTCAGGTAGCGTTTTCTCTCTCCTCGTTGCCCCGTTTTTCGTTTCATCAGTTGTGACGCATAGACTGTGTGACCGCCTCGTTGCCCGTGCAACCCGCTCGGTGCGTCGCGTCCTGTGGTGATCTCGAACCACGATCCAAAAACAGGAAAAACAATGCCCTATTTCACCCCGGAACTGAGTACGCCCCGCCAAACGGGATGACATGGTCGCGCGCGGTCTTCACCGAAACGTGCGCGCCGTTGATACGGACGTGCAGAATTTTGCAGAAGTTGATTTGGATGTGCGTGCATACCGGAATCAACGCGTATCCGCCGACACAGCCCCGTATCCGCCTGTTCTAGAACATGCTGTAACTTTGTGTACACACGTCGGATCGAGACGAAACTTGCGCCATCGGACTCATAGCAATACGTTGGTCCTGTGACCCAAGTTTGGTTCGATTCTGAGAACGTTGACAAAATCGCGTATCGTGGGCCCCACAGGCTCCACTTGACGGGCGATTTTTTGATCGGCTCATCGAAATCCAATTCTGGAAGTTTCGTTGGGTTCGTATCATCGTTCCTGACTTGTTGACACTAAGTTTGGAAAATTTGGAGACCTTTGACTCTGACACGCTTTTCGGTGCAAAGTGTCCCACATGTGGACCCCGCTTTGACCCGGAACTGTCATTTTTGCTCCTGTATCCAAATTGGACTTAAGGATAGGCATTTCTAGCTATTTGATATTTTCTGAATCTAATGGTGATGTTTATTTCAGCAACCGGAGTAGTCCCTACAATTCCCACTGAGACCAGAGCTACAGTTGGAGCAAGAACCCCAGGCAAGTGTACCTTGCCAAAACTTTCAGTTCTTGTTATTATTCCTTTGACTATATTTATATTGTTGTGCATGCTTGACCTAGGACCGTGTGACTTACTAAGCATCCGATTAATAGTCGGGTGCCAATACCGTACGCGGCGTTGTGTATTGTCATCTAGACATGGATACCGAGACCCTATATTTTTGTACTTGTCTTATTAAGTACACTATGACCCAAGACACTTGACACTATTCATGAGACAGAGTCTTCCTGAGATATTCATGGTGATTCTATATAGGATACAGGTTTTATGACATAGACATTATACTCATAGACATTATATGACTTGTTGCATTAGTTTTGATCCTACGTGTCATGGACATGAGACGTGAGATTACATTGGATGGGAAGAGATTTACCATACAAAAGGCTGATTATATTATATATATTGTCATCTGGATGTGTCTGAGTTTCTGGTATAGAGCTTTGGCACCAGTTCTGGCCCTTCGAGAAAATACTGCTATGAGTTTCTCCGACACTGATCCTGTAGTAGTCTCAGCCCGATTATGACTAAAACTCTCACTTGCATATCACTTAGCTGGTTATATATTTACCCTATTATTTCATTTATTACTGCACTGTATTTATTTTGGCATGAGCTTTCTTGTACCTTGCTATGTCCCCTGAGGACCTGGATCCGGATTATGTCCCCAGGATTAGCAGATGAGATCTATCCCGAGGTTTACGGAGCAGGAGCATTATCAGGAGCAGGCACTGGAACAGTACCAGATCTAGTAGACGCGTGATCACCGAGGGTATCTTCTGAGTATATACTGTTCCATACTCAGTTTTTGCTGTGGTTATCTTTATTTTTGTATCTTGTCAGATATATCAGACTCATTATCGGGTTATTTCCCCGAGTTTATATTATATTGAGATTGATCTTGCTTTATGATTCTGATATTTGTTGTATTCATATCTGTGGATGAGATTAGTATATCTAGACCCATACTGCTGTACTACAGCTTAAGTACGCCCCGATGGATCCATTAAATTGGGTTTGTCCATCGGTGTGTGCTGCTGGCCATTGCCACGTGTCTAGTCCCTCGGTATTTTGGGACTGGGGCATGACAACTGTGCATACACAATGGATAAACTTTAGGACTCATAATTTTGACAGTCCTAGTATATACTAGGACTGTCAAAATTATGACAGTCCTAAAGTTACATATAACTGTGCATACACAATGGGTAAACTTTAGGACTGCCACAATTTTGACAGTCCTAGTGTATAATAGGACTGTCAAAATTGTGACAGTCCTAAAGTTACATACAACTGTGCATACACAGTGGGTAAACTTTAGGACTGTCACAATTTTGAAAGTCCTAGTATATACTAGGACTGTCAAAATTGTGACAGTCCTAAAGTTACATATAATTATGCTTATAGACAGTAATGAAACTTTAGGACTGTCACAATTTTGACAGTCCTAGTATATACTAGGACTATCAAAATTGTGACAGTCCTAGTATCCTGGCAGTTTTACATATTGACAGTCCTAAGTTATTAGTAGCAATGCACAACATACAGTCAAAATCTATTAGTATCAATTAGATAACTCCTTTCATTACACAACATACACACAACATACAACATATAGTTCAATATACAGTTAAACATACATGGATCAACACAAAATATATTTCAATATACAGTATCAATCGATTAGAATATCAAAGTAGTCGTCCAGCATAATTTTTGGATCCTCCATCTTCATCATCTTCTTATAGGCAGCCATTGCATCCTTGTAGGGTGTCGTTCATGTGATCGCTTCCTCTGGTGCGTGCTTATACCAAAGCGTAGAAGGTGGCGGAATAGGAGAATGAGCGATCAACCTTGGAATGACGAAGTGTTGTCCGACAAGCCCTATGCAACATAGATTGGATACTCGGTGTTCTGCCGGGGGGGCACACATTGGAAAGAAAGTATTGTTAATACCTTGTGAGATAATTACAATAGGTAACTTATACCTATTAGAGAATTTGTAAGCAACAGGCGGGACATCCATGTAATGGTCTGGTCCGGTAACTATTTTCATACAAGGTATGCCTGCCAACAAATCTCCAACAATTTCTTCGCCAAGTATTTGGCTATAGAAGGCTAGTCGTGACTCCAACTCCTCGTACAGCTCTTCCCTAACCTGTCTCCATCCTGCTTCAACTGAATAGCCTAGTTGTCTTGCTAGTGCATGGTATCCACAATGGCCATCCTTAGGAACATCAACAATAGACCAAATGAAATTCCGTATCTCAGGTAGGAAATTTTCAATATATAGACTATAAGAATCAGAAAAGTTATCAAAACCCTCCGCCGTTACTGCATCTATCGTTTTCTGTTTCTTCCCCCTTCGAATAGTTAGCTTGCTCTTTTTCTGCGGAAATACCCCCTGATCCATTACGAACTTTGCCTCCAAACTGCGTTCGATATGTTCAAATAAGGATGGATCTCTTTTAGTTGACTCTTCCTCCTTCTTTTTTGCTCTACTCTTTCTTGACTGTGGTCTTCCCTTAGGAGTTCGAACAACAGATGGCTCTTGCAATTGAGTTGTTGCCGGGACTACAATCTCTTGGATTTTAACCTCAATGGATCTTCTCTTCGGTTCCGATGTGCCACACTACCTTGCGTGCAGTAGTTTAACTTGTGGCAACGCAAAGAAATCATCTTCAACTTCTACCGCCGGCATTATCGACAGCGGTCTCCAACGTTGATCAACAACATCTATTGGAATAAATATAGATTCACGACGATATTCGTTGATCTCATGTTCACAAGGAAGTCTGAGTGAATATCGATATGAACAACCGCAAACCTCGGGATCATAACCCACCGACTTTGACCTACCAATCTCCTCAAACAATAAGCCCAAGGCCTTGTGAGATACCACATGGGTTAAACCATCCAAGTGGTGTTCATGCTTGTATTCATGCTTTGTAATGTTGATGCTCATCTCAAATGATGCTACAATATCGTTCACCATGGAAATAGTCATCAAATGAATCGATTGCCAAACAGAGACAAAATTACCGACCAATGACTGTAGATATCTTTTTAAACTTGAGTGTGCTCCTTCGACCCGGTTCGTAGTGATTGTGCCATAATGCTTCACCATATTGGTCTATGCTAAGACGAATTGTTCTTTATGTGGTTCTAGCCAAGTATCTTTGATATAAGATATGCATGTCGGGTTACTCGTCTCCCACTTTTGTTGGAACATGTACCATGCTGTGTCGTAGCTGTCTGTAGTACTTGCTCGCCATACAAGACTCCAATCACTGTAGAATTCTTCAAAGCGAAGCATGTCGATTTTACCGTCCACTTTTACAAATTTTCTCTTGCATTGAGCTTGGATATTTTGATTTATATGCCAAGTGCATAGTAGTCTATGCGCATGAGCAAATACAATATCTGTAGCATTTATCAGCGCATATTCTGTCAGTAACAAAAACAGAGGGTTCTTTATAACCTATATAAAGGGATTATAGTTTCCTCAACGCTCATGTGTAATCATCTACTGTCTCACTCTACATAAAACAAAAAGCGACTGTAAATGTTTTTTCCGTAGAGGTAAACCCGACAACGTAAAAAAGAGGCATCTTGAACTTGTTGGTCTTATATGTACAATCAAGGACCAACACGTCTGCGAAGGACCGAGCCAAGTGTGTGCAATCAAGATGAGCCCAAAACAACGAAAGGAGTTCATCAGTTTGTTGATGTCTTCTATGGTACTCCACGTAGTGATGCTCCCCAAACAACTTCAATACTTGCTGCATCGCCATTCTTCCTTTTATACTATTGTATTTTGCTCTAGCCAAACTATTATAGATCGTCCTCATGGTAGACTTGTTCCCATCTTCTTTTTGTCGCACGGCAGAATAAATTTGTTTCGGTGCAACTCCTGAAAGGAACAATTCTTCAACCAACTATCTCTCATCCTCCTTCAACCGTGCCACGTAGGCATGACCCGTAAGTGTTCCTGGAGTAGGATGATTGTGTCTTCCATTCTTAACTTCGATTATCCACTTCACATCTTTAACTTTTATAATCAACACCTTCAATGGACAACCACATTTTCTCGTCCCAATATTTTTCTTAGGGATTTCTTTTTCAACAACACCTTTTTTTATGATGCTCCCTAAACATACCTCCTCTTTCGTATCCCAGCTCAAGATATTTTTGGCCCGGCCGAGATCTGATGGATCTTACAATGACAATAACTACGTTATGTCGTCTTCCAACTTCTCTGCACCACTCTAATGCTTCTTCCTGGGTTGCAAATTAAATATCCGTTGAGAAAATATCATCCACATCAACACCAACAGCAGGATGTACCACAATATCTGAACAAGGTTGGTCCTATAACTAATATAAAATAATATAAAAATTAATAACTTCATATAATTACCCAACCCAGGACTGTCACTATTTTGACAGTCCTATTTTTATATAGGACTGTCACTATTTTGACAGTCCTATTTTTATATAAGACTGTCAAAATTATGACAGTCCTACTATTATGTAAGACTGTCGATTTTATGACAGTCCTGTATTTATATAGGACTGTAGAATATTTGACAGTCCTATATTTATATAGGACTGTCTAATTTTTACAGTCCTTACTCGTGACTGTCGAATTAGGGTTGTTGTTTTACGTACCGTACGTGCTTCAGAACAACCGACATGTTCTTCGGAACGTCCGGAGTGTATATTTAATGGATTGGAGGATCCGACTTCGTCATCGAACATATTTTCATGCATTGTTCCTACAATAGTAAAAAAACTAAAAAAATTCTGACAATCGCAAAACTTATTCATCGTAGGTTGTCGAAGACATACCGAAAGAATATTCCTTGGACAAACACCAAAGTAAAATTCTCCTCCAACCACAACTATCAATTTCCAAATTTAGGTGGGATGAGGGTTTCTTGGAGAATGAGGGTTTCTTCAAGTCTAGGTGGAATACCAAAAATAGAAAAAAAATCACTTATATACCTAAGTGTGGGCTAGCCCCAAGTAACTTTGAGAGTGGCAAACTTGTAATTTTGGAAAATTTTACATTGGGCTAGCCCCAAGTAAAAGTAGTACTGCCCTTATAATTTGCCCAAATTAAAGGTCAGAAAGAACTTTATCGACCTAGTTTGCATTAGCAGTTCGTTTGATCACAGAGGCATGAATTCGACTCATCTCTGTCCTCCATCAAGAATTGATCAAAACTGAAAGAACAGAGAAATCGTTGAAAAGCTTACGGATGGTGAAGGATGAGGTCGTCGGTCTTGAACTATCGACCGTCAGGGAAACTAGACTCAGGCGTAGAGGAGGATCACCATGGTGTCGGCATGGATGTCATTGCTGAGCTTGAGGGAGCTTCGCCGACAGTTAGAGTGGCTAATTGCTTCTTGAACGGAGGAGGAGGAAAAAGGGTAGGGAGTGGTTTTCCGGCATGGCTTTGCCGCTTAGGGGAATGGTGAAGAATGAGGGAGGCAGTACTATTTATAGGCAAGGGCAGCGGTGGGAAGCTTCTAGCATCGTCTAGTCGCATCGTCGGAACAAACGGCGAGGATCGATTCCGGTATGTCGGTGGGTGGCCCACCGTAGATATCGCGCACGTCGCCGATTGATGACTTGGAGGTCCAAAAGCTTCTAGGAGGGACCATAGTATTCGCGATTGTCGGTGAGGAAGTCTTACGATCCTTCGAGAAACGCCAAGGTAGTGTCGACAGTTGACGAGTCATGGGCGCCGGTCGGTTGGAAGGGAACAGTCAGATGAGAGGAAATAAATCAGTGGTAAAAGAGTTAATCCATTCGGGTTTTAAACCAATGGTTACGGGTCGAGTGATTTGCGGGTCCGGGTCTGCTTGAACCCGACCCATAGGTAGCCTGGTTGGGCTGATGATTTAGGTTGTCCCACAATCAGTTGGGTTGGGTTAGATGGGTTTGGCTTAATGGTTTGTTATGGCTAAAAGTTAGGTTAGCCTCTTAGCTAATTGGTTATTTTCTAGTGGATCCATATACAAAATTATCTAATATATTCTAGAGTTTCTATAGTAGTAAGGAAATTATTTAATCAATCTCTGATTTAGTATTAATTGGGGAAACCATTTATTGAGTATTTTTCAGGAGAGTTACAAATCTTCCCCTCTTTAGAAAATTTCGTCCTCAAAATTTTTCAGGGGTACAAAAAGAGGGTATATCAGACTTGGAAGAGATAGGGATACTTCTCCCATATCTCATCATCTCTTTTCTAGGTGGACTCTCCTAGAGAGTGATGCCTCCATACGACTCGAACAAGAGGTATGATCTGATTGCACAGCTGCTTCTCTGGTCGGTCTAATATCTCCAATGGCTGCTTTACATATGTGAGGGTAGGGCCTACCTCCAACTCTGAATGATCCAACACATGGCTTGGGTCTGGTATATATCTTTGAAGTTGGAAGACATGAAACACATTATGCACTCCTTCAAGGTTAGGCGGTAATGCAAGTCTTTAAGCAATTCCGTCTACCTTGTCCAAAATCTCAAATGGTCCAATAAACCTTGGACTAAGTTTGCCTCTCCTTCCAAATATGATAGTGCCCCGGGTAGGAAAAATCCTTAAGAACACAAAGTCTCCAACTGCAAACACTAGGGGTCTCCGACTATTGTCTGCCCAATGCTTATGTCTGTCCTGAAAAACTATGAGTCTGTCTCTGATTAACCTGACATTGTCTGCTGCATCTACCACCATCTCAGGTCCAAGTAGTGACCTCTCCCCTACATCATCCCAAGCCAAGGGCGTACTACATCGTCTACCATATAAAGCCTCAAACGGGGTCATACCAATGCTAGCCTGGTAGTTGTTGCTATAAGCAAACTCCACCACGTGCAAATGGTCTTCCCATGATCCTCTAAAGTCTAAGGCACAATTCCTTAGCATATCTTCCAAAGTATGGATGGTCCTCTCAGACTATCCATTTGTCTACAGGTGGTAAGCCGTGTTAAACCTCAACTGAGTGCCCAAGTTTCCTTGTAGACTTTTCCAAAAATATAAGGTGAACTGACTATCTCGGTCTGAAACAATGCTAACTGGAACTCTATGGATCCTCACGATTTGCCTCATGTATAACTCTGCTAACTTTTTGGTGGACAACCTTAAAAGATATGAAGTATGCAGACTTGGTCAATCGGTCCATAATTACCCATATTGTGTCTTTTCCCCCGGGTGATCGCGGTATACCCGAGACAAAGTCCATGGTAATGTGTTCCCACTTCCATTCTGGAATGGGCAATGGCTGTAATAATCCTCCTAGTCTCTGGCGTTTAGCCTTTACTTGTTGGCACACTAAAAATCTCGAGACAAAAATGGCTACATCTTTCTTCATTCCATACCAATATATGCTTCCTCAAGTCTTTGTACATTTTTGGTGCCCTGGATGGATAGAATATTGAGATTGGTTTGCCTCCTGCATAATCTCCTCTCTCAATATTCTGGTGGGTACACAAAGTCGGGTGCCATGCCTAAGTGCTCCATCTTCGACAAGAATGAAGTCATCAAGTAATCCCGTCCGTACTTGTGCCCTAATGCAACGAAGACTCTCATCTAGAAACTGAGTCTCCTTAATCTTCTCTATAAGGTTGGACTAGACTTACAAATTTATTAGTTTTTCGTCAACTCCAGGAATAACAAATTCTATCTCCTTCTCTAAATCTTCTAAAAGATGCCAGTCCATAGTGAGAAACATAGCTATCGGGTACCGGCTAAGTGCATCAGCTACCACATTTGCCTTCCCTGAATGATATTGAAGCATGATGTCAAAGTCCTTCATAAGTTCCAACTATCTTCTCTGTCGCATATACAGTTCCTTCAGGGTGAAGACATATTTTAAACTTTTATGATCTGTGAAGATTTCTACCCTTTCTCCATACAAGTAGTGCTTCCAAAGTTTTAAGGCAAAGATGACCGCTGCAAGCTCAAAGTCATGAGTAGGATAATTCTTTTCATAAGGCCTTAGTTGCCTAGAAGCATAAGCTATCAATCTCTTATTTTGTTCTAGTATACATCTCAATAATTTTTCGCATGCATCACTATATATAACAAACCCTCCTGATCCTTAAAGTAGAGATAAAATAGGTGTCGTGGTCAACCTTCTCCTTAGTTCATCAAAGGCTGCCTGGCATGCTTCGGTCCATACGAACTCTTCATCTTTTCTAGCAAGCTTCATCATTGGCTCTGCTATTTTGTCAAAGTCTTGCACAAACTTTCGATAGTACCCTGCTAGTCCCAAGAAACTTTTTACTTTTGCTATCAAGCTTGGAGTTGTCCAAGACTCGACTGCTGTGATCATCTTCGGATCAATTGCGATTCCATCTCCTGTAACTACGTGTCCAAGGAATTCTAATTTGTCCAAGAAGAACTTGCACTTGGTGAGCTTCCTTTAAAACTTCTCCTTCCTCAAGATCTCTAGAACTATCCTCAAATGCTCTTCATGTTCTTCCGGGGTCTTGGAGTATATTAAGATGTCATCAATGAAAACCACTACAAATTTGTCCAAATATTGATGGAAGACCTTATTCACGAGGTTCATGAAGATTATCGGGGCATTGGTGAGTCCAAAAGGCATCACTAGGAACTCATACTGCCCGTATCTGGTGTTGAAGGCTGTCTTCGGGATGTCATGTTCCTTAACCTTCACTTGGAGATATCCTGATCTCAAGTCTATCTTGGAGAATACTTTTATCCCACTCAACTGGTCAAAAAGCTCGTCTATCCGGGGCAAAGAATATTTATTCTTGATTGTGATATTGTTCAGGGTACGGTAATCTATGCACATCTTGACTATCTCGTCCTTCTACGGTACAAAGAGGACTGGTGCTCCCCAGGGTGAAGCGCTGGATCGAATGAAACATTTGTCTACTAACTCATTAATTTGCTCATTTATTTCTTTCAACTCCTTTGGGTTAACTATGTAGCAATTCTGGGACACTGGGACTGCTCCAGGGACTAAGTCAATAGAAAACTCTAAGTCTCGATCGGTTTGGAGACCAGGTAGCTCGTCTGGAAAGACATCCAGGAACTCTGTGATGATAGGGTGAGGTAATTCTTTCTCCTCTAACAATGCTCCATAGTTCACTTTTTCTACCTTCGTCTTGTCTTCTCTCTTGACTTTGAACTGAGGTTCTCCTAGCGGGCTAAAAATGACACTCCCTTGATGGCTGTCAATAACTGCATGGTGCTTACTCAACCAATCCATCCCAAAGACTACATCAAATCCCGGGAGTGGCATTACGAGAATCTTGGCTCTAAATTCTCTATCTGCTATAGTAATAGGGCAATCACAAGTGTCATTGACGGGCACTACTCCACCTCCAGTCATAAATCTATAATTCCCCCTAGTGAAGGCAGGTGCTATGTCGTGTCTATGCATGAACTCAACCGATATGAAGCTATGTGATATACCAGAATCAAATAAATCAAGGGTAGAAAATAAGTAAAGTAGGAGTGAACCTGTGATGACGTCTGCTGCAGCCTCTTGCTCCTTAATGGCCATAGCAAAGGCCCTTCCCTGTGGCCTTGTACGTTACTGCTGGTGCATGGCAAACTTTTACTGCTGAGTGGGCAGGGGTGGAACCTTCTGCAGTGGTCCAAGTGGTCCTGCCCGAACTGGAGTCGATCCTCCTGCTGAGTGAGTAAAGGATGAGGGGCAGTCTCTCGCCTGGTGGTCAACGGCCCCACATACAAGGCAGTGTCCAAGCCTCTTCCTACAAATCTGTCAAGTATGGCCTTTCCTCTGACGATGCCCACAAGTAGGGATAATCTGAGTCTGTCTCGGCTGCTGGTGTGGAGGTGCGGGATCTCTGACTGTTGGATTAGATGGGGGCTGCTTCTGCTGTGGAAAAGTCCTCACCTGAGTATTGGGCTTCTTTGCAAAGCCCGAGTAGTTGTTGGTACCTCCGTAAGTATCGCGATCTCTCTTCTAGCGAGGTCCTAGTTTGGCTTCGATGCCCTGAGCGATAGTCAACATCTGTGCATAGGTCTCAGCGCCACTAGCCACGATATAAACGTCGATCTCGGTGACAAGTCCCTGTATAAATATCCTCGCTCGTTCCCTCGGATCATGAACCATATACTCAGCGAAATGACTCAGTCGGCCAAACTCTGCGGCATACTCATCCACCGGGCGGTTGTCTTGTTCCAAATTCTGGAATTGCCTCTTAAGAATTTCCTTAGCCGTAACATGATAGAATCTCTGCTTGAACAACTCTCAGAACCTCTCCCAAGCAATCCTAGAACAGCAAGCTTAGGCTCACTTCGGAACCAAGTCCTGGCTAGATCAAGGAACTGCAATTATGCTGCCTCGATCTTCAAGTCCTTTGGAATCCTAACGACGCATAGAAGTTTCTCAATGTCTTCTAGCCATTCGTCTGCGTAGATGATTCCCTCCGTGCCTTCAAAATCTCTAGGATTAAGTCTCCTGAAATCCAGAATGGTCCCGAACTTAGGCTGGATGGACGATGGTTAGGTCACCTGGGCTGTCATCTTGTCCATGGCGGCTAAGGTGACCAGATAAGCATTTTCCATGCTCTCTCACATGACATCGGTCTTATCTTGTTGGGCCTCCACTAAGCCTCGGATCAGCTCAAAAAACTGGGCGCCATCAAGGGACGAGGGTTCGGTAGGTGGAACGGCGGGAATGTCGCCTGGTGGAGGTGCATGAGGTGAAGAAGGAGCCTCAGTCATCTCTCTATCGCCTGGGTGGGTAGAGAATGCTCCTCCGAAAGCCGTTGTACCTGAAGTGCGGCCTCGTGTCTCCTTCCTTCCTTTTGCCATTCTCTGGAATGGAAGAAAGAGGATCAAAATCCAAAGGAGATACGAAAAATTAAGACAAAATAGTAAGCATAAATAATAACCAACCCCATAATCGTTCCTATGCTGTGATGAGATTTTTTCTAGTCTAACAAGTCCCTCAATAGCACTCTAAGTCCTAAGTGATATTAAGCGAGACCTGTATAGGCCACCACTAAAAACATGTTATGTCCCGTTCTCGAATAATCGGATATGAGTCAGACACGTCCAGCCTACGTTGTGGACACAGCAATAGTGAGATATTCTAAACCTTAATGTTCATCAATTTACATTTGTCAATATTTTCTTATCACAACATTACTGGCGTTTCCTTTATACTAACAATCACTATAGTTTCCATTATTTTATTATTACTTGTCCTTTTATAATGCATATCTGGGAACAAATCCGGTGAATAATAAAGGCAACTAAAATCCTCAACTACACAATACGATAGTATCATGACACACACAAAACCACAAATGATCTAGAGATGTCCTAAGTCGCATAAGGAGTCTCTAAGTCCCGCTCAGCATCAACTACTACGTCCTCAAAGGGACCATAATAGCTAGGATACATCTCATCATCATCCTCACCTGCCACGGTTATCCAATCAGGATGGAGAAAAGTAACACATATCCCCAAACCAATCACAATATAATGCAACATAAATAATAATTGATAATTGGAAAAAGGACAAGTGAACAATAAAATGAAACATTTATGTACTATAGCATACTGCATGAATGTTATATAATTAGACACTAACCATAGCATATAGAGGCTAATCGGTATAAGGCACTGGAAGTGCTAGAAGTCAATCAATATGAATAAGACATTTATTAGTGCTATCAGTCAATTATATAGTAAGGCACTAACTAATATTAGCAGTCAATCAATTTGGACGTAAGTCCGCCTACAAACCTATTTACAAGGCCCAGTGTCTGGCCTGTCAAAGCCCACAGGGCTCTGTCCTAACCCTTAGTCTACTGAAACAGTCGTTTAAATTATGGTCCAAGTTAACCTATCCCAAATTTCTCATTCTTTCGAATATCAAAAATCTCTACAACAGACAAGACTAGAAATAAGCATTAGAAGAAAAGTAGGCAGGAGAGAAAGAGAGAACAAATATCGAGAAAGTACTTCTCTCTATGGGAGGAGTATTACAAAAGAAAGAAAGAAAGAGACGAGAGCTTCTGCTCACGTGAGTCCATTGTACTGTCACGCCCCAGTTCCAAAGATAAGGAACTGAGTCACGTGGCAATGGCCAGTAGCACACTTTGGCAAGCATCACAATCTAATGGGCCCGTCGGAGTGCACCTAAGCTGTAAAGTACAATGAATAACCCAACACATAACACATACATAGTGAATCTAAATTTCATCCACAGGCAACAGATATAAGAGCACATAGAGGTAATCACAAACTACTAATGTGCAGAAAGGAAAAGTCACGAGAAAATGTATCATAGTACAAATACTAAAGTAGTCACACGGGAACAAACCCGCTAGTACAAAATACTGGAATAAAAGTAAGCAATAAGATAACTTGGAACGGCATCAGATAGCAAGATAGTAATACCGTCCCAAGGATAAAGTCACTACCAGAGATCAGGCAAAGTCCTCGGGGATGACCTCGTCCTCGGCAATGGGTCCTGTTGCTGGATACGTACCCGGACCGTACTCCTCTGGGTAATCCTTCACGCCTAAACCTGGAAGGGAATCAGGTCCTCAGAGGGACGTAACAAGGTACAAAAATACAGCATGCCAAGTATAACAGAAAGTATAAGTGCAACGACGGGGTAATCTAGCATAATCACCTAAGTATGACACAGTTTGAAGACAATGTTTGACACGTGGGCTGTCCAAAATAAAATCGTAGCTCCGAACACAGAGACACACGGGGCATACCGTAGCTCCGAGCACAGAGTCACACGGGTGATACTACTACTCCGGATACAAGAGCACTACATCAACAGGACATACATATATAAAGCGTGTGCAGAGGAGCCCAAACGTCTAGTAGTTGTCTTCCCCTTCCCAAGCGGTCAACGATTGTGCGCTATACCTGAACCTCTATCTAGCAGTCTCTTCGCACAGAAGTAACTATCAACAAATGCGACCCTAAGGTCATTCCAGTCTCCAGTCATGATGTCAGTATCAGGATACAGGAAATCTGGCACGATAATAGTGTATGAATGTGTCCTAGGGTTACGATATATACAGGTACGTACATCGAGGTATTATGAACATCTAGCATTCGTTACGAGACGTTACGACGAACGTCTGCACCCGGTTGTGATCCGGACGCGAAGTAACGATCTTAATCAAATATGCGCACAATATATATAATAAAATAATAAATATCTGGTAACTGAAATACAGGGTGGTAAGGTACACTTGCCTGCGTTCGGCTATTGAAGATGGAGATCCGGTACAACGTCCAAATCCGCAGGTCCTATAGTACCTAGAGACGAGATACAAGATCAATCAATAAACTATCACGAGGCTGAAATAAGATGTGACACACGTCTAACATAGGCTACAATCTCAGTTACAAGTCACAGGGACACGACGCTAGAGGGTTGACCAAGGTTGACTAATGGTACGTTACTCCAAATCCGATTAATCACCTATACAATATCATCAACAAATTCTCAATTCTTATATCTCATCCCGGTGTTCAGTAGTTCAAGTCAGGATCAAATCCTCAAATTTCACCCTGGTCTTCACAGACATTATCAAGCACGTTACACATATCATCCTCAAACAAAATAATTATCCTCGAGTAAATAATTATTAATAATTATTTAAACCCTCGGTTATAAACATCGTCAGTAGCCACTCCTTAAATATATTCATCATTAAATATTAGCTCTCAATATTAACCAATGCTTTGATATCACAACAGTATTCTATGACAATTAAATCTGCACCTCAGTAATATTCCATGTTTTTAGTATCGTAATATCATTTTCACAACTATTTAAACTTCTCATCTTCAATAAACAATACGCATAATTTAAATAAAATACCCTAAAATCTTAATGTAATCAAATAGCCTAAACTCAATATATTCAAATACCCTAAACTCAATATAGCCTACAAGAACCCTAAGTATCCCCTTAGCGTTTAACCACCACTTGTATATATTTTATAACATCCAACCATAAATATCCATGCTTTCCAAAACCATAAAACTCATGTCAACTTCTTAAACCCTAACTCAATGCATAATCATAACCCTAACTAAGTAAGTTACACATATAAACCATAAATAAAATATGAAGCTACACTACACAAGGAGAGGGGAGAGTTCACCTTGGCGGTGTGGTGGCCGTCTCTGGCCGGAGTTGGCTGAGGTGGTGGAGTCGAGGTGGTGAGGGTGTTGTAGTGTTGTGCAGAGGTCAGGGAGAAGCTCTACCGGAGTGGGAGAAGCTGGCCGGGGGGTAAAGCTCGACCGTGGAGATGTAGGGAAGCGGGTGGAGAAGGTGATCGGTGACAGCGGGATGAAGGAGGTGCTGGGTCGGCCGAGTGAGACGGTCGACTGGCCGGAGATGGTGTTGATGAAGACGATGGTGGTGGTGGGAAGTTCTATGGAGGTGGTGGTAATGGCGGATGGCGGTGTGTGGTGGTGGCGTTGGTGTGTGGTAGTGGTGGTAGCAGCCGGTGGCCGGAGGGGGAAGCTTGGCCCGGGTGCAGTGAAGTGGGCAGCAGGGATGGTGGTGGAGTGGTGTGGCTCGTGGCAGCAGCCGGTTACCGGAGGGGGAGGTCGGCTAAGGGTGGTGGGGAAGAAGCTGGCCGGAGCAGGGGAGGCCGGTCGGGTAGTGGTGCTTCTCAAGGAAGAAGAAGAAGAAGGAAGGAAGAAGGAGAATAAGAAGAAAAGAAGGGTTCGACTAAAATTTTGAGGAGGGAGGAGAGAGAGAGGGGGTGGGGTTTCCCAAGTTTGGGGATTAGGGCCTGCTTGGGAAAGAGTGTAGGAAGAGACATTATATAGGGAAAGGTGTTGTGAGTGTGTGGTGGGAATGCTCCAATTTCAAATGAGTGGCCAGGATTTTTCATGGAAAATTTTTATTCATGGAAGGGGGTGTTGACTAGTCAAAGAATGGAGGGCTTCTCCATTTGGCTTGAACCAATGGGATATTGCAACCTAGTGCAACTTTTGCAACTAAGCCCCTTAATTTTGGGAATTCGCACAAACACATAAAATGATAGAAAATTTGTGGGAGAAATGGTGTTTGATGTTTTGTAGGGTGAGGGGGTGTTGTGTGTTTTGCATGGGCTTAATTAAAGGGGTATTGGAATTAAATTGGGATTAAAATGGGATTAGTCAAAGTTGGTATCCCTAATTTAATTAGAATAAAAATGTCATGTGCTCTTAAATTAAATGGGGGCACATGGGATCTCAATTGGGAGTGACACAAAGGTCATGAATGGTGTAGACTTAGTGTCAGTCTTGGACCCTTTAATTGGTCCGGCTCAACGGGTTGAGTTGGTGTCTAAAAATTGATGGCAACGACATAGGTGCGCGACACGTGATTAAATAATGGATTTTGGATACGGAAAGTTGTGCAATTAAATTAGAGCACAAGGAATTATGATTTTGAGTGATGGGAAAGTCCAGCGCCTAAATTGGCGTGTCAAGTCTAGGATGCAACAACTTGTTAGAAATTATGGGCTGATATTGGACTTCGAATTATTGCAAACACGGTAGGGCGCTCCAAGGGTTTAATTAAAGACTCAGACATCTGCATCCTTAATTCTAAACCTCAAACATCTGCTGCTAAACCAAAATTTTCTAACCCATAACCAGACAATCTATAGAAATAAATGAGAGGGTTTATAATACATCAAGATTCAGAACATAACTATTCTTTATTTCTAAAGTTGGTTCATAAGTCATTTACTTCTCTGTTGATTCCCAGTAGTATCACATTACTAACTAAAAGAATACATCAAGAATAGAGTTTATACCTGCAGTATTCGGTATCGTGTCCAAGTGTCTGCGAGTCTGCTTCACCTCGAATGGATACTTCAACCCCTCAGAAATACTATAACAAGCACCTGATGTGCAAACAAGAATGAATAATCCTTAGAGTTTAACTTCAAATCTCTAACTGAAGTCTATAGATGAATATGAGCTAGGCCAAACTGATCAATCAAATATGATCATAATCGAATCAAGAACTACTAATTCAAGGTCGGAAAGAACTTGACCAACCTAGTTTGCATTAGCAGTTTGATTAATCACAGAGGCCCGAATTTGACTTGTCTCTGTGCTCCATCAATAATTGATCAAAACTGAAAGAACAGGGAAATCATTGACAAGCTTACGGATGGTGAAGGACGAGGTCGTCAGTCCTGAACTGTCGACCGTCGAGGAAACTAGACTTAGGTGCAGATGAGGATCGCCATGGTATTGCCATGGCTACCATTCTTGAGCTCGAGGGAGCTTCACCGACGGTTAGAGTGGCTAATTACTTTTTGAACGGAGGAGGAGGAAAAAGGGTAGGGAGTGGTTTTTAGGCCGGGATTTGCTGCTTGGGGGAATGTTGAAGAGTGAGGGAGGCAGTCCTATTTATAGGCAAGGGCGGTGGTGGAAAGCTTCTAGCGTCGTCTAGTCGCATCATCGGAACAAACGACGAGGATCAGTTGTGGTATGTCAGTGGATGGCCGATCATAGATATCGTGCACACCACGGATTGATGACGTGGAGGTCCAGAAGCTTCTAGGCGGGTCCATTGTATTTGCGAATATCAGTGAGGAAGTCTCAAGATCCTTCGAGAAATGCCATGGAGTGTCGACGGTGGCCGAGTCATGGGCGCCGGTCGGTGGGAAGGGAACAGTCAGATGAGAGAAAATAAATCAGTGGTGAAAGAGTTGATCCATTCGGGTTTGAACCAACGGTTAAAGGTCGAGTGGTTTGCGGGTCTGGGTCTGCTTGAACCCGACCCATAGGTAGCCTAGTTGGGCTGATGGTTTAGGTTGGCCCACAATCAATTGGGTTGGGTTAGTTGGGTTTGACTTAATGGTTTGTTATGGCTGAAAGTTAGGTTGGCCTCTTAGCTAATTGGTTATTTCCTAGTGGAT
This sequence comes from Iris macrosiphon, assembly GCA_036927795.1. Lineage (NCBI taxonomy): Eukaryota > Viridiplantae > Streptophyta > Magnoliopsida > Asparagales > Iridaceae > Iris > Iris macrosiphon. The sequence goes on from JAYESA010000002.1 coordinate 42,176,890, forward strand.
CCATATACAAAGACCTCATCGCGGGAACCACGCAGGGTGTCTCCTTAGCTTAGTCGAGCCAGTTCTCACTCCCTATTATCTAATATATTCTAGAGTTTATATATTATTAAGAAAATTATTTAATCAATCTCTGATTTAGTATTAATTGGGGAAACCATTTATTGAGTATTTTTTAGGAGAGTTACAGTTCCACCCAATTTGGACTTAAAATGAGAATTTTATGAAGAAAACAAGATTTTCGTTTTTGGAGCTTTTTTGCCATGGTCGAACCTATTGTTGGAGAAGATGAAGTTCCCATGCGGCTAGTGAGCATATGCAGGTGAGAGTGTCATGCATCCCGAGAGGGTTATGCAGCCTAAACTCTTGTCGCATACTGACAGCATGCGCCCATCTTGTTGGACGCATGACTGCTGATTTGCACAGTATCCTTGAACACCTTGTGCTTTCACTCGCTGAACGAATGAGAAATTTGCTAAATCCTAGATAACTCCATGCAACATTGAACCCCATGCGGCACCGATACTCATGCGGGCTGGAGAGCATGCGGCCATTATTTTCTTGGACGCATGGCTCTGAACTGTTGGCACTTATTTCTATAGTTTTGTCTTTTCTTTTTGACACACTTTAGGGCTTGTCACCTCAGTCACATCAGTCAATTTATGTCTCTCACTGATACTTTATTTATTTGCTTATCACTTCAACACTTTCCCCAAAGGAGTAGACTTAACCCTGGGCATGCGACCTGACTTCATGCGTCCTGACTTTTCATGCGGCCAGGATTGTCATGCGTCATAATTTCTCATGCGGCCTAGAGACCCATACGGCCTTACTTGTTTTGATTGAATGACTTCTTGAATCATGTGACCCAATATATAATTGGTAATTAGACTTGTAACTATATCAATGCTGATACCACTATTGCCTGATTATTATTCATGATTTAATGTGTTCCTAGGAGCGATACATCATGTCACGTGTTAAGTGATTATATTTGGGTTGTGTATCGAGAATGCCTCTAAATCCCTGAAGGAGTGATATTATAAATATACACTGTTTTCCCAGCAAGGGCATGATAAGCGAGTCAACTACCAAAGTGTGGCTAGGATATTGATTGTCTGAATGTTGCATACACGCTCGGGTGAATCCAAATTTGACTTCCATGGATTCGTATCTAGCATGCCCGTACCTTATACGACATCTTAAGGAAAATTCTCATGTAACTACGCCTTGAGATTTTAAACACAACTTATGGCCAATTAGGTAACTAAAAGTGGTAGTAACACGGGAGGGAACGGTATTCCGAGATCATGGCAATGAACTTTCCCACAGAAATTTATTCGAAGTGCATTGTGGGCTGGACACCACAGATACTGTATATCATCTGCCTTAGTGGAGTGCAGTATCTAACTTATTATTATGTCGAGCTACTATTTCAATATAGGGACACTGGAACCGCTAATACCATATTTTTAGCGCAGTGGCCCTACGGGGGACTGGTGCATCCTGCAAGTGCCTATTTTGTTATATTGGTTCGGTTAGCTCGTGTTCGGCACTGGCGTGATATGAGGATACTTATTATGCATTATTTATGAGATAATCTCAGACTCCACAAAAATAGTAATCCGTACAAATGATTGGTCAATTTAAGGAAATAGACTTGGTTATGATTGTATTATTCAGCTAGTAGCCTAGGAAAATGGACTATCATAGTATGAGGGTTCAACCCTTGTCCTTGTTTGGTTGTAAGGTTGAGCCTTAGCGCTAGGATATGCTATGGACCTAATTTACGACACTGAACCTATGTATTATTATATATTTTCCTTAGATTTTTGTTTCTCCATTTTGTGCTTTCTTTGTGGTACTTGCTATTTGGGGTCTAACCTCACTGGTTTTGCATGGCCAAGTTTTGAGCCAGCACCTGAGGATCCATCGTACTCTCCCACAACTCATGGCGCGCACTAAAAATATGGTCGCAGGGGATAGCGAGTGAGTTTTCTTCTTCCCTGCTCGTCTTGTACATTTACTTCTTTTTTGTCGTTTAGCCACCAGCACCTATTAGTCGGCTCGTCTGGATATTAGTTTTCCTTATATGATTGTACCAAATCAGACTACAGTTGATCACTGTCATGTACTTTTGTTACTCTTCCAGCTTCTTATTTTCCACAGCTGGACTCCAGAATATTTTGAGAAAGCATTTAGGACACCTTATTACTTTATCATATATACTATATGCTTATTATTTCTTGTTTGAATGATTGAGACATAGAAGTTCTTGACCATAGGAGACTTAATTGTAGCATGCACCCCCTTGTCTTATACAGCCATGATCGTCGTACGACGTATAATATCTTGTATGGGATAGCTGGCCATGTCTGTCTTCGTGTTCCAGTACTGGGGTATGACAATGAGTGAGTGTGTGCACAAGTATTCTGACTTGGTGCAGACTGTATGAGAGCACACTAGTGTCTGGGTTAGGTAACCCTGTGTTTTAGAGTGCATGTGGGAATGAGAGCTTGTGTTCAGACTTGAGTAAATAGGTGTGATACCCAAGCGTAATAGAACAACAGGGTCAACAGCAATGAGAGGGAGCTACTCATTTAAGCTTGCACAGACCAGTGAAGTTTGGGGGCAACGTGTTGCAGTGCTCGGGTTTCAGGTTGCAATGACAGTAGGTATGAGAAAACAAAGACAGACATTGGGGGTTGGCTCTGGCTAACTCAGGGAGCAGTGCCTGGGTTGTTTCAGTGCCTATGCACTGAAGGAGAGTGGACAGTGCGCACTTGTACAATAGTTTGGGAATACATGAGCAGTCGTGTTTAGGTGTTGGAGGATTAGGTGAGCATGAAGCTCGAGTAATGAGCGAAGTAGGAAATTTGAAGTGTGTGCATGCTTTGGGTGATGAAACACTAGAGTTGTGGCAGTAGAAGATGATGGCATGGAGAATGTGAAAGCTTGGGTTCAAGGGTATGGTATTAGAGGGTACAATGGGAGTTTTGTGATTGTATGTGTGTTAGTGAGAGACTGTGGTGATCCGGTGGTGGGAAATTAGGGTTTGCAGTAAATGTGTGAGGCTAGGAGGGCTCTAATTTGAAGCAGCATGCAGTATACTTGGTGCACCTGGGGTTAGCACAATAGTCGTGAACTTGGGGAAGCATTTAGATGAAGCAACAGTGTAGGGATAGTTCTAGTACAGCCGAGCAGTAGTTAAGTGGGTATAACATAGTAGTAGACAATGTGTGTTAGTGTGGGTGTCACGTCCCAGTCCCAAAATACGCAGGACCAGGAATACGTGACACGCCAGCTACGCATTCGACCAGACTCTGGTCTGACTCGAATACGTATAAGCTGTAATATAAAGGGCACTATCTAGATATTCCATAAATGTAAACCTCTATGTCTCAATCCATAATGTACATCAGTATACAAGAAAGAGCTATATGTGCTAAGGTCGGCCGCCCAATAACACACTAACTCGAATAGACTCGAGAAGAAGTATGAGTCTATAAAAACTAGGCTACAACAGCAGATGAATAATCAATATAAAATAACTATAATGTCGGTAGATATAATGTGAGTACCTGGTACCATGCCCGCAAGACTTGCAACTCCAACAACAACTCCAAATGCTCCGTAATCATCTATGCTGCAAAACTGGCAGGGAACCAGGTCCTCAGAGGGACGTAACAAGGTACAAAAATACAACAAGCCAAGTAAACAGAAAGTACAAGTGCACGACAGGGTACTCTATCATAACCAAACAAGTGTGACATAGTTTAAAGACAATGTTCGACGCGTGGGCTGTCCAAAATAAAATCGAAGCTCCGGACAAGGAAACACACGACACGTACCGCAGCTCCGGGCAAGGAGTCACACGGGTGGTACAACTACTCTAGATACAGGCTCACTACAGAAATAGTATATATATATAAGCGCGTGCAGAGTAGCCCAAACGTCTAGTAACTGTCTTCCCCTTCCCAAGCGGTCAACGATTGTGCGCTGAACCTGAACCTCTATCTAGCAGTCTCGACACACGGAAGATAACTCAACAGAGGCGACCCTAAGGTTATCCCAGTCTCTGGTCTTGATGTCAGTATCAGGATACAGGAATCTGGCACGATCACAGTGTATGAGTGTGTCCTGGGATATCGATATACTCAGGTACCTACATCGAAGTGCTACTAAGCATCTAACACTTTTTTCTAATACGTTACGACGAATGTCAGTACCCGGTTGTGATCCGGACGTGAAGTATCGAGCGTCAACATAAGTACGTGCACAATGTACATAAAGAACAATAAATATCTGTAATCTGAAATACAGGGTGGCAAGGTACACTTGCCTGCATGCGGCTGCTGATGACAGGGATCTGGTACCGCGTCCAAGTCCTCAGGTCCCGCAGTACCTAGAGATGAGATACAAACCAGAATCAATAGTCTATTCTACGACAGACATGGATGCTACACACATCTACAACTAAACTCAGTCTCAGCTATAACTCACAGGGACAAGTCACTAGGGGGTTGACCACCGTTGACTATCGGTACGATACGTCAAATCACCTAGTCATTTGTACCACATCATCAAACCATCCTCAAAACACAGTTTATGATTTTTAAGTTCCTCGTTTAATATCGTTGTTACCAATCACCATATTCCTCCCTAAATCAAATCACCTTAAATTTTTAGTTTCTCAATTATCATCACACTAGTCCTCAATCAGACATTCACCTACTACCCTTACTAATTATACATTTAAATCGAGCATTTACACAACACATAAATCCTTCATCAATCCCGTGCTCCTCGGTGTTTATCAATGTTCAATCCCTGACAGTATTTACTTATTAAGTATTAGGTCTTCCTCAACCCTCGGTATCCTTTCACCCACAATCACTGCTCATCCATACAGATTACCATGCACATAAGTAAATATGTTAAACCCTAATCTCAATGTATATCATTCAATTGTATTTTAATATACTGATGACGAATAACCCCAAGTTCATAATTAAACCTAAATCTCAAGTCATTATAATCCATATTCACCTTAATCATCGTTGTTCTTAGTCATCATTAACCCAAATCACATCCACTTTATTCAACATAAACATTAATCATCACTTGGAACAAGATTATTTATGCTTCACGACAACTACACAACATTATTAAACCATCGCACCTTAACAGCTATCTATACATATATGCTTAAAATACTACATAAACTCTAAAACACATTAAACCTTATTTAAACCCAATCTCAAGTCATTCTCCCATGCTTCTCATCAACATAAAACAATTATATAAACACTAATACTTAAACATTAGTTAAAATTCAATAAGACCAATAATCAAAGAGAGGGGGAGAGAGTCGACCTCGTCGAGGCTCGCTGGCCGGGGGTGATGGCCGGAGAACCACTGGAGGTGGTGGTGGCAGTAGATCAACAGGGTGGTGGTCGTGGTGGTTCAATAGGTGGTCGAATGGGATGCACGCCGCGAGGTCGACGGGACGGCCGCGTTCGACTGCCGGAGCTCATGGCTGGAGGGGTGGTAGCCGTGAGGAGCGGGGATCTCGGCCAGCGGGTGGAGGAAGGTCGGATTGGAGAGGAAGCTGGTGGTGTAGGGGTGTTGAGGTGGCGTTGCTGTGAAGTCATCGGGGAGTAGGAAAGTGGCAGCGGCTCGAGGGCGGTTCAGCGGGTGGCCGGAGGGGAATCTCGGCCAGTGAATGTGGTAGCAGTGGTGATGGTGATGTGGTGGAGTTCGCCAGAGAAGAAAGTAATGGTGGCTGGGAGGAAGCTGCAGTGGTGGTCGTGGGGTGGAGCTCGGGTCGGGCTCGACGGAGGAGTGGTGGACGAACGGGGAGGTGAGGAACAGCGACCGGAACTGCTGATCGGGTCGAAGCTGGAGTATCAGGCCGGAGCAGCACCGTCGGGTCGAAGCTGGAGTATCAGGCCGGAGCAGCACCGTCGGGTCGACCGTCGGAGCTGCACAGTGCACTGTACACAGCGGGCTGGAGGGGGATCTGCTGTACCGTCGGGCTGCGCAGGGGTGCACCGTACAGTCGGGGCAGCGGCGCTGACCGGACGGAGAAGGTGGCTCGGTGTGGAGGCGGTGCAGCGGTCGCGACCGGAGTAGGGCGGCTGCTACGGTGGGGGATGTACAGTCGGCCGGCCGGATCTTCTTCAGAGAAGAAGAAGAAAGGAAGAAGAATGGAGGGAGGAAGAAGAGATAAAGAATAAGGAAAAATGGAGAAGAAGAGAAGGGAAGAAGTGGCTGTGGTTTGTAACAGGAAGATGGAGGAGAGAGAGGGGGTGGGGTTTTTCATGTTTGGGGATTAGGGCTGGTTAGGAAGTGTGTAGGGGAGAGACACTATATAGGGAAAGGTGATGGGTATTGGGTGGTCATGATCAAATCCTCATTTGAATGAGGGGCTAGGATCTAACATAAAGGATTTACTCATACCAAGGAGAGAGGAATAGAGTCTTGACCAATCAAAGAGAGGGGGCTTCTCCATGTGGCATTGACCAATGAGGTGAGGGCACCTAATTCCATAATTGCAACTAAGCCCCTTAAATTTGTGTAATTGCACAAACACATAAAATGATGCAAAAATTGCGGGGAAAAATGGAGTTTGGTAATTTGCATGGTGAGGGGGCGTTGGGGGTTTGGCACGGGTTTAATTTTATGGCCATCGGGATTAATTGGGGATTAAAATAGGATTAGACAAAATCGGTATCCCCGATTTAAATAGAAATAAAGTGTCCCGTGATTTTAAATTAAATGGGGGCACTTGGGGTCAAAATTCGAAAATGACACAAAGGCCAAAAATGGTGGGGGCTTGGAGTCAGTCTTGGACCCTTTAGTTGGTCCGGCTCAACGGGTTAAGTTGGTATCTCAAAATTTAGGGTAACGATACAAGTGTCCGACACGGAATTAAATATGGATTAGGGTTTAAGAAAATTGTGCAATTAATTTAGAGCACAACGGAAAGCTGATTTTGATCGACGGAAAAGTCCAGTGCCTAATTTGGCGGGTCAAGTCAGAAGTACAGTAATGGAACGAAATTTATGGGCTGATATTGGGCTCCGAATAATCAAACAACGATAGGACACGCCAAGGGTTTAATTAAAAGAATTAAATACCAGATAAAAATATCTCCACTCTAAACCTCGACATCTGCTACCAAAACCAAAATTTTCCAAATCCACTCTAACTATCTACAGAATAAATCGAGGGGGTTTACAGTGGGAAATCAGTTGGGTATTCTATGTATCAGAGTGTATTGAAGCATATAGATAGATATGTATAAGGGAGTAGAGTACAAGGTCTGTGCATGAGTATTGGACATGCTAGTGCTAGCATACTGATTTCAATATCAGTTCAAGGTGTAAGATACCTTTGAATGTATTAGTGATAAAAGTTGGCATCAAGTTTAGTGAGTAAAGGTATTGATGACAGTTTGTAGTAGGGGTTAGTGTCAGTAGTATGGAGAATACCTTGGTACCAAAGTATATTAAAATGAGTTGGTACCATGAGTAAATTAGAGTACCAAGGTATTAGAAGAATTCGGGGCAAGTGCTAAGGTATTGTTATAAGGTAATGTGTAGGATGCAAAGTATGGTGGTATTAGGATATTGGTCTAGGAAATGGGTATTAGCTAAGCATTATGATATTACATATGTAGTAAGTATATATATATAGTTATAATGCCTAGTGTCCATATATTATAAGTAGTGACCCAAAATACCTAGTGACGACCTAGTATAGGCTTAATATTACTAGTATGACTTTATTAACCAACTCTATAGGTATTTTAGAACTTTAATTGGGGTATTGACCTAGATAGACCCAAATAACCTAGGGGTACCTAGTGTTGACTAGTTTGACTCTTAAAGTCAACTCCTTAAGTAAGTTGAACCTAAAATTAAGGTATTGACCTAGTTTGACTAGTATGACCTAGTTTTGACCTAGAAATATGATTCTAACCAATTTTAGACTTATTTATCATCCCAATACACCAATTTATATGTAATTTTATATATAGGTCTATGTGACACCAGTTTGGACACTGAGACGTACCATTTTCTCAAGACCATAGACGAGTACATCTCTATGTTAGATTTATTATATGATAGTGTATATATCACTTGTTCTAAAACTGTTATACTTGATTCTGATACGTTGTTACACGGATTGGTACTATATGGATCATGTCAGGAGATGTTATCCCTTTTATCGTGTGCATCGAGTACTTCTTACGCATGTATTTTATCGTAGCATCGGGTATTCCTTGTGCACGTATTTATTCATGGGCCCCGTGTTCTCATGTCCTATTTATGTGCTACGTGTGCTCACACTATACTCATGTGCTTAGTATGTTTATATTATAATCATGTGTGTAACGTGTCATGATTGGATCTATGAGTATTGGTTGGGGCGGGAGAGTAGAAGTTGGTTATGTGATCAATCTCTTAGCGTAATTATGTGTATGTCGATTATACACTTCACGTATAATTGAGTTACCTTAGAATAAGCATGTGCAACCCAAGCCGATCGCATAACGAACTTGTTCTCTAAATCACATAGACAGTATTCTAGTTTCTCTTGCTTGCAGTTTATTTCTTATTGACTGTATTTATATTTTTAGTTTCCTATTTTATTTACCTGCCAGTTTCAACTATATTTTTATTTTCTAGTTACTTGTGTATCTTGTATTCTTTTATATTACTTGTCATATATTCTCTACCATATATTTGAAACTATTTTCAGAGTTTTGTACTTCGCTCCAATCCTGACTGGATATTATTTTTAGATAATTGGTTAGAGGATTTGTGTCCCACATACTTTGGACCACAGGATGGCGAGCCGTTTGAGATTGCATCTCTAGAGCAGGATGACATAGTGCCAGCTGTCGAGAAGACTTAGCCATTTTATTATTGTATTGGATATGATCACAACTTAGACATTTTGACATGATATGTATATTTTAGACTTTATTTTATGGCTAGACTATTGGACTTAGTTGTGGATTACATTGTGACTTGTGACTCTATCCTTTTATTCCATATTGTGCCACTTACCCATTATACACCTACCGTGCATAGTTTTGGAGGACAATATATATATATATATATATATATATATATATATATATATATATATATATATATATATATATTGTGTGTGAGATATTTAGATAGTATTGTTGACTTAGACATCGTTCTACTGTCGATGTTGCGGCATAGGCTAGACTATTGGACTTAGTTGTGGATTATATTGTGACTTGTGACTCTATCCTTTTATTCCATATTGTGCCATTATCTTCTAGTTTTATATTGTGATTGAGTATTGATTATCATCATATTGTCCTCCATTTAGAGTTGAGATATAATTGACATGTACATTATATATATATATATATATATATATATATATATATATATATATATATATATATATATATATTGTGTGTGTGAGATGTTTAGATAGTATTGTTTATATATTGTGATTGAGTATTGATTATCATCATATTGTCCTCCATTTAGAGTTGAGATATCATTGACATGTACATTATATATATATATATATATATATATATATATATATATATATATATATATTGTGTGTGAGATGTTTAGATAGTATTGTTGACTTAGACATCGTTCTACTGTCGATGTTGCGGCATAGGCTGGACGTATCCACGTACTCGTACCCTCACACCGGGTGTGGGTCATAACATACACCTATCCTCTACACTCCTGATAGTGATCCGTCGTGGTGCACTAATGTTCCTTGTCTTGTACTAGTCTCGTCCAGATATCATGTATAGCTTTGGGGCCACTTACCCATTATACACCTGCCGTGTATAGTTTTGGGGACACCTACCCATTATACATTTGTCTAGACCTGTCCGAGTATAGTTTGGGCCATCTATCCATTATACACTTGACTTGTATATCACCTGTTATGGCGTGTTATAGTGCACGCTCGTCATGCCTATAACCGTTTGGTTGTATTCTTGTATAGTTTTGTTCTTGTTTTTGTCAAATCATTGTCCTGTCTAGTTCACCCCTGTAGGAAGCATCATGTCTATGATGGATTCTGTGGAATGCCACACCCGAAATACTAAAATAAACTGCTAAGGATTAATGGCTAGTTAAATGATTAGAGCATCGGGAGGAGAGAATCTCTATGTTGCATGCAGTTCCGTTATCTTATCGTCAGCCAGAATAGATTTGTTTCATGTCGTCGAGTAGGTCACATTTCTTGCACACCGTTGAGTGGGGCACCAGTACACTATTTATTATGCTTCTTGTTCGTTTGGATAGCTTGGACAAACTGCAGGGTATGTAACCATAGAAATTCTCAGCTATTGCATCTTGTTAGTAATTATGATTTATGATAACCCTAGTTAGCTAACGTAGCAAGTTGTATTATTGACTGGCCGTGATTGTTGGATGAGTCAATTCTTGCTATGTCAGTTCTTGTACTCGTACATGTCCTGTTTACTTTCATGTCCCCTGCACTAGCTATTTTTTTGTTTACTTATATGTTCTTACTTACCTGACATTATCCCTGTACCAGTTTTCTCTCGGTTTTACTTACTTATTCCAGTTCATATGACATGATCCCATATATGCTACCTGGACTGTTATTGTACATGTTTCATGTTTTTCTTTACATGTTTTCTCGTTTTTCTTTCTTGTTTCCCAGTGCACTTTATATTATCCCGGTTGTTACATATTGCTTAGGACCATGTAGCTTTGTGTTGTATTGTTAGTTTTAGTTCATAGTTTGACCTCCTTTGTAGTACTTGCTATTTAGGGTCTGATCCCACTGGTTTTGCTTAGCCAGATTCGGTAGCGGATTCAGAGGATATTCCGTACATTCTCGAGGATGGTAACCACACAGAGCACCAGACCGATTGAGTGGGTTTCTATTTTGTTCTCCTACTTATTGTACATATTTTTTATGGCATTTAGTCCCGAGAATTTGTTAGCTCGTATTTTGGACTTGTTATGTCGCCTACTGGGCATAACATGATTAGCGTATTCTAAACTATAGCTAGAGTTGATCAGATGACTATCACTCTTACTAGTTCTTCATTTTGTATTACTAGCTTCATGATCATCTATGTATATTTGGTTTGTGACGCTTTACTATCTTGCTTCTGATGTTCATATTCCTTGTATATTGTGTATTCCTGCTTGTGATTGAGATACTAGGATTGCTTGACCTAGGTTGACTGATGGCTTGTAGTATTAACCCCAATGTCTATTCATAGCCGTGACCGTATCTTGGGGTACTGGAGTACTCTGGTATACGTAGCTGGCTTTGTCGGCCCCCGCTCTCTAGTATTCTGGTTTTGGGGCCTGACAGAGTTTTAGTGGTGGCCTATGCAGGTCTGGTTTTCAGATGTGCGGGGGATATCAGTATAGATGTCTCAATCCTAAATCATTCTTCCTTGGTCTCCTTTCGGACTACCTTATATCTCTGATTTTTGACCTGTCATCTGCTTTCATCCTTGCTCTATCATGTACCTCGATTTGGTCATTGTATCCTTTGACTTTTAGTGGCATTATTTCTGGTCCTTCTGATCAGATCGTCCGAGTCCAGACGATGGCAGATCAGCATCCTGATGGTCAGTCAATTCCTGGGGCTCAGCCTCAGCATTCAGGAGTAGAGTCGATGATAGATCCCGAAGCATAGCAGCATGTTTAGCCCGATCCACTAGCAGTACCCGTGAAGCTGGTTCAGCCAGAGCAGCCAGATATTGTTCGAGCACTGATGGACGTTCTGACGGAATTTATGGCGACTCATCAGCGATAGAGTGACGTTCTCACTCAGTCAGTCCAGACGGCTATGGAGCTAGGTGGTCCTCAGCTATATAATTCTGCAAACAGCTTCATGAATCTCTATCCCCCGTGCTTCTATGGCACAGAGGAGAAGAAGCTTGGGGAAGAAGAAAAAAATATTTGGTGGGAAAATGGAATAGGAAATGCTTGGAGTAGGGTTGTTCACTATTGGCAGGTGGTTGGGGTGTTGGGGATCACAATTTTGCCCCTCCTCTTCCTAATTTGAATTTTAGATCTAGTGTGAATGTAATCTTTTGATTATGAAGGAAATCTAATTAGTTATGGATGGTATCTAACTAACCTAAATGAAATATTCTATCCAAGACAAAATAATACTAATTAATTCTAAACTAACCACTTAATTAAATATAACTATATGCTTAGCAACCAAAAGTGAAATAACAAAAATATTCCTAGACCTATTTTTAGGTGGTTACACTTCCTCCTCTTTCCTACTCCACCTCACTACTACCTCTGTCGTGGCCGACTAGATCCACGACCTCCTCAAATCCTATGGCCTCCCTACAGGCCTCTTCCTCAACTCCATCGCCTCCTTCTCCTTCTCCCCCACCACCAACCTCCTAGAGGTCACGCTCAACTCCCCATGCTACAAAAAGTATGACGGGCTCGCCTACTTTGACCGCGTTGTCAGGGGAACCTCAGCTATAGCGAGTTGAAAGTGGAAGACATTTTTTGGGGTACAACTTGGACAGGCTAAACCCGTGCCTGATCGAGCAAACCCGTTAATGGATTGGGTTATGGTTGAAGATACTCGGGTTCGAATTAAAATATTTTAACTCGATCAAAACTCATGTTGGACTCGGGTTCATGTGTTTGGTTATCCAATGAACCCGAAACCCGAGATACATACATGTAAATATATTGTTTCATACTTCTTAAATAAAAAGTTTAAATCCTAAATTTCTTCACCCAAACTCTTCAACTTCTTATCCTAAATCTCATAGTTTGTATTTTATAATGATTGAGGATTGATTGCTATTTGATTATGTGTTTAATATTACTCTTGTTTAAAATAATTTTAAATATCATATAAGAGTCCGATAAATCTGATGGACCCAACCCGAGCCAAATCCGATCCTCCAGATTTGGTCTTGGGCTACATATGTTGAACCCGAGGTCGGGTCGGACTTGGGCTCGGACTAGACTAATGATTCATCGGGTTGAGCTCGAACCCGACCGAACTCGTCCGAGTTGCACCCGTAAGCATTTTGACAAAATTTTTTTTTAATATAAATCGAAAAGGCCCTTAACAATGACGTTTTGGCAACAACAAAAAATAATAAAAATTCAAAACGTCCTTAAAAAAATATTTTGGCCAAAAAAAATTTTAATAAATAAAAATTTGAATTTTTTTTATTCTTCGACGAAAAAAAAATTTAATATTTTTTTTAAAATGTCCTTAGTAAGGACGTTTTGGATTTTATATTCTCTAAAATTCGATTCTCTCAATGTAAATTTTACAAACTATTTTATTTCTTCGTGATCTCCTCAAACTTTTGATGCTCTGTACGAAAATTTATGTATACTCTACCTCTTTCTCCTCCCACCGCCCATGTTCAAACAGTGATGTGAAAGATTCTCACTCCACTTTCCAAATTCCACACCACTTATTGGTTCCATAAATTTTGCGTTTAATTTGATGATTCCATGAATTTGAAGTCAAATTCATGAAATCCTATGTTTGGCTGGATCCTGAATTTGGATTTGAAAAATGGATAATAATTACTTTCCAAATCCATACCAGAATTTGGAGGCTATTTTACATCCTCCTACAATCCAAATTTGGGATGAAGAAAGCTGGATTTGAATTTTTTATATATATAATAATTTTATTGTCCTATTAAATACTTTAGTTAACACTAATAAATAATTAATGATTGATTAATTAATAACATAATTAATAATTATATTTAGTTAAAATTTTAAATATAACTATTTTTATTTTTAATTAATAAATAAGTTGTTAGGATAATTAATTAATAATAATCAATTAACCATAATATTTTTTTAATTTCAATTGTTTATATTATGAGTTAACGATAATATTTATTCTTGTAAGGTTAAACTATCCTAGTGCCACCCTAATTATAGCACTTGGACATTTTTGGCATATTAACTTTTCACTACTCGATTTGAGTACCAAAACTTTATAAATTGCTCTTTAGAAGCACTTTTCTCAATTTTTTGGTCATTAATAGTTGTGTTTGTTATTTGTGATGTGTTTGTTTTGTAATAAAATGAATAATAATATTGTTTTGTTCATTATGAACTCTTATTTACAACTTAAATTTGGATGATATGCGCTTTTTAAAAGAACAATTTATGAAATTTGGATGCAAAAATTAAACACTTGAAAGTTAAGGGGCAAAAAACGTCAAAACACTATAGTAGTATAGTCAATGTGCCACTAGGATAAATTTCTTGTAAATATATCCTATTATCCAAACAAAGAATTTGAATATCCACTTCCAATGCCAAAGTTTAAGTTTACCAAACAATTCTTGGTCCCGAATCCCGAAACTATAAATTGAGGATTTAAACCAGAATCCAAATCTAGATTTCCAAAATCTAAATTTACTTCTTGTTTACCAAACAGGCCCACAACCTTTGGAGAAAGATCACCAAATATTGAACAATTATTTATTATTGTCATTTAAAAGTTGCATATCAAAGTTTGTCCTCATTCTGGATAATCTTATATAGTCTACTTGTATACTTCTACTACTATTTTTTATAGTGCTGAGAACAAAATTTCATTCTAATATGGGCGGTATTTCTAAGACTGAATATGCAAATCATGACAACCAGCGGCGGATCCAGGGGTGGGTTGAAGCCCACCCAAAAAAAAAATTCTATATAAATTTTATTTATGATTTTTTTTATATAGCTTAATACACTTTTAGTCCACCCAAAATTATAATAGTCCAACCCAGTTGCAGTTTCTAAATCCGTCCCTGATGACAACAATGAGTAAACGACTAGTTATTTCTAAGACTATGAACTTGCAAATCATGACAAAATGAGTACGTCTAGTAAAAGTGTTATGCCTGGATAACAGACTCCTCAATCAACATGGTAGTATAGGCAAGAATGTTGCATCCTGCATATCATACTTATCAATTAAAATGGTAGTTTGGGCATGAATGTTACATCCTGCATACTGGCATAACCAACAGATATATAACACAACAAATTCAAATTTCTCATGATAGAAGAAAGAAAACCATCTCTTGATATCAAAAGATAATTTTAAACTTTTTTTTTTTTTGAATTCAAGATGATTTTAAACTGGAGAATGTTTTTTCACTGCTATTGTATATAACTAACATCATAACTGATAACACATAACAGAAAACACATTTGGATAGAAAGACGGAGAAAAAACTACCTTCCATAATGCGACGTTTCAACTACACTAGCTCTACAAAACTTACATATATGTGCGGACATATTTATTCTGTCTAAATCACTTGGGGTATATTAATACGGAATCAAAACAAACACCACCCTTGGTGTGAGTGCAATCGATCTGGGTCATTGAAAACTTGACCTTACTCGGCATGTCAGGCTTCTCTACAACAAAATCACCTACATGATAACGGTTCCAGCATCCAGGCTCATCCAAGTGATACTGGGATAGAGCATGCTGACCAGCTGATGTCCACAACTGAAACTTCACTGGCTTTATGTTCCACCCATGCATGTGCTCATAGTTGCAGATCCGACGGCCTAGTCGTCTTGTGGCTCGACCCAGATGGAGCCGGAAATATAGACTGTATGTACCAGCAGGGAAGCAGAATTCTACTTCACCTGCAACCTCTAACCACCAAATCTGCTGAAGGTATGCAACAGTATGGAATCTGCAAGGGAAAATATGTATCTGGATGTAAATTCTGGACAATCACACTTTAATTTGAGTTAGGATATTGAGAAAATTAAGATTATAAGCTTTATGACAAACTGCTAATTGTCTCTTATAATATGGGAGAGCAAGGCAATGCAGTCATAATGCCTGCTATTATTGTATTCTAGGCGAGCCTTCAAACTTCATCTATAAGTGTTTTTGCTACAGTATTAATGGAGGAAAAAAATTCACCCATAATTTATGTAGTAAACTAAGTGAAACACTAGTATTTAGATAATATCATTGTTACAAATTAATGTCTACCACTCCAAGAACAACCTGGATTTGTTTTGTGATTTCATGCCATGGTTATATGCTAAATTAAAAGAGATTTACATTGTCATGGAAGGCAAGAATTTGAACTTTTTTGAAAATTCAGACTAAAGCCATACATAGTATGTTTCGATGTTAAACACAAATTACTTGAAATGTTATCACCCTCTTGGTGAATTTATACAATGATTCTTATTAGATAGATACATCTTCTATTTCATTCCTTTATAATCTACTCCAAATTAAAAGTCAAAGATTGGTAAAGTACTTGGACACTAGTCCAAAGCCTCTGATTAGCAGCAGTAACCTGTAGTTAATTAACAAATAGAATAAACAGTATGAAACTAACAGTTATTTCTACAATGTCAGATCATAATTCCTTATCCTCACAAAATCAATAATTAAATTATGTCTTCTGATTCACAATACGATGAAAGCGCCATATTTCAGACTCATGCTGCACAGTCAACAAACAAATAAGTAGCTGGTCTTTTGGTTGCACTCTTAAACCAACTTCATGACATCATCAAATTGCTTGCTACACAACAAGAAAAATAATGACTGATGAAAAATATATACGTAAGTATGTGGACTATTTAATACTAAATTGATTTAGTTAAAACGATGATGTAAAAGAGAGTAGAAATAAGGACAGGCAGAAATGGAGCCTTGTTAAAGGTTATAATTATAATGCTTTTTTTCAACAGATTCTCTCTTGATCTTCATAAGGAACACCAACATATTTGGAACTTCCCAGGAAATGACAAAGAACCAGTTGGGCGACAATTTTCAAACATTAGTCCTCACATTGTAATGAAGGTCAGTGAAATTAAATAATGATCTATGCTCAAATGATAGAATCAAAGACCAAATACTCAAGTTAATAGTTTTCTCAGTCAAGCTTCTAAACTTTTATTATACAGATTAAAACACTCACAATGGATTTCAGGAAAGGAAAATAAGATGTATAGTCTACTTACCCATCTCTTTCGGATTTAGGAATTTTGTGGAGACGTTTAATCTGTTAGAAGTAAAGTTCAAAGAATGCGAAAAGTAAAGCACAACTTTGTGAACCAAGGACCACTGAAATACAGTGTACGATGCTTCACAAGCAAAGGATTAAGACGAGCAAACCTATTCTTGATGGCAGTGACATCAACTAAAATTCATATTCCAACTATGCTTCTTTGAAACCCCAGAAGACACGAACACCATTCACATGAGAAGCAATTTCCCAAGACTCCTAAATATTCATGGGAAAATAAACAAAAGCAAAGTAAACAACACATTTATAAGTGTTTTAGTAATAAAAATAATACAGTGATGTATTGTGATCAACCAAAAGGGCAATGACTTCTAAACTCGCCGCGGATTCCGTGCCTCCATGTGCACCACACCTGGCCCACCTGTCAGGAAAAGAACAAGCTCTTTGTGCAGACACACGACGCTTTCAAAGAGTATCCTGCTAACCAAAATTTGTCCAAGAAAGCCTGATTTTTTCCCATATAATTATGTTGTTCAAAGATCAATTACAGTCTGATAAAATGCAAGGCAAGGACACAAGAATATCATGAGAGTCCCTAAAATACCATATATATATATATATATATATATATATATATATATATATGATCACCAAATATATATATAAACAAAAACTGGATTCCTAATACATTTAAAATATAAATACATAACTTCAAATGGGTTTCAAGAACCTCATGAAATTAATATAGGGAGCTGACAGAATGAACCAAAAAAATAAAATCTTAATGGAAAAGGAATGACTTTTATACCTAGATTCCTCGGTAGGGATGTAATTCCAATATCTCCTGTCTTCGATCCCGGTGATCGCCAACCCCTTTGAGGAAATCGCCATGCAGATCCCACCCCTCCTCTTCTCCATCCAGAATTCCTACACATCATACCAAAACAAATGGCCGTGTTTGATTGGATTTTTTTTCCATAAAAAATATTTCCATCACAAATTTTCCATCCAGTGTAGTGTTTGATAGTTTATATTTTTCAAAGAACTATCATTTTCCATATTTTCTTTCAAAATGGTGAAAAATGAAATTTGTCCAACCCATAAAAAAATATCATTTTCTATTAAAAATAATTTTTTTCTCAGAAAATAATGACAGTCAAATACCAAATTAAGTTTTCCATAAAATAAATTTCAAAATTACATAAAAAAAATTTAAATCAATCCGAAATCCCCAAATTCTCCACACACAAAAAAGAAAAAGGAAAAAAATTACCCAAGAAAAAAAACCTTAGATAAAATACTAAATTAATAAAAAAAAAGACCACAAAAATTCTAAGAAACCCCACAATAAAGAATTCCTAAGGATCTGCTTGGCAATTATGGTAGTAGCTTTATCAGTTGTGGAGCATAAGGCGGGCTGACCCGGGCTGTAGCCCGGGCTAAAATAAAAGCAAAAAGAAATTACTAAGTAACATATGGTGTAGTTTAGTGGTAATCCTTATGTGCTATGTTGTTAAGAGTCCTGGGTTCGAATCCCAGCGGTATGTATATACTAGGAAATTTTCTTTCCCATGATATTTTCTGCTTCAGCCCCCTCTTCCAAAACTTCTTTGTCTCCGCCTTGGCATTTTACAAGAATAAATAAAATAAAATAAATAAAACCGTTAAAATTTTACGATTTTGGGTGTTTATAAAACCATACAAAATGATTTTGGAGAATTTTTGAGCCGACCAAATCAAGTGTCTCATACAAATTATCAATCAAACAGGTTTTCATAAACAAAAACCGATGAGAATACCCTTACCAAGCACAGCCAAAAGAAAAACTAAAAAATGAACAACTTCTCCGCAAACCCTATTCACAAATTCACAAGTATTCTATAAAAACCCTGAATTTCATCGGAAAAAAACCTCACCTTGTTCCCGCCATCGAACGGAATCGGACGGCAAAGGCGAGCATATATCCCCTTCTTCGTCATGGCGACCTCCTCTTCATCCGAACCCGAAGAAGAAGAAGAAGAAGAAGAAGCCTTTTCGATCAGGTACCGGTAATTGGCGGGAAGCTTGGTCTCCCAGACGAAGTCCGCCGCCGCCGCGCCTCGGAACGAGCGGTTGAGCCTCGCCAGCCGGCAGATCTCCGCCGAGTCGAGGTGGACCATCACCGCCGCCACGCAGCTCTCCGGCAGGTCCCCCAGCCCGACCTCGCCGGCCGACGACTCCTCGTCCGCCACCAACGCGCTCGACCCTCCCGCCCCCATCGAAACAAAACCCTAACCGTAGCGCTAGTTTTTATTCGACATGGAGAAAGGAGAGGAGGAAGAAGAAAAAGGATACTTGAAGAAGAAAGACTTACACTTTCTAAGAAGAGTGGAGTGGTGGTAGAATAAGGGGATGGGGTCATTTATTCATAGGGGTTTATTTTGTACAGGACCCCTAAATCTTTAATACTTCTTTATTTTATTTCGAAAGAAGCCACTCAACAAATCACTTCTTATTTTTGCATGTTTTTATTTATTGTTTTTCAAAAAACAGTCAAAAGAAAAGTTGTTTAGTAACAATTTCTTCAATCATCTTTTAGGTAACTTTTGAAACGTTATTATTTTTAATTAGAATTTATTATAGAGACACTGTGAATCGAATCCATATAGCCAAGTAGAATGCATTTTCACCTAAACTACATGAGTTAGAGGTGTTTGGCTATAGTTAGATAATTAAATAGTTAGTTAAATTTTTAATTTTTAATCACGTGAGGATATACATACGTCATCGACAGATCATTTTGAATCATTTTCAAGCCTCTTTAGATAAACTATTTTCTACTTTCTGAAAAAGAAGTGACAATGTCAAATTAGGTCCTAGTATGATTTTAGTGTTAGTGAGCTTACCTCTACTATTAAAATACGACTTAGAAATCGTTCAAAAATGAGTCATCTAAATCGCATGCATATTATCAATTATTAATATAAAAAATAATTAACGCATATGTTTTTTTTCTCGTAGTTGAGAAAAAAATTAAAAATTACCTGAACATAACAAATCCTAAGATATATTCAAGATTTAAATTATATTTAAACTAGCTACATGATATTATCTAAACTAACACATATAAAAAAAATTTAAAAATATATTTATAACAAATCACAATTAAAATATATTCAAATCATATTTAAAATATTCTAATATAATTTAAATTTTTATATAAATTTTAAATAATATCATATATTTGTTTTTGATATGTGCGACCCACATGAACGTTACTAGTTTATGTAAGTGGTCATGGCAAAAATACATCCAAGTATTGGAAATTGTTATCACAGTTAATGTGGTAAAAAAATTCCAATTTTAAAGTTTTGAACTGTAAACCAAACGTGCATTAGTTTAAATTCAAGATTTATGATAACAAAAATTTGATAAATAAATAAATCTATTTTCATAAGAGAACACGGATTATAAATTAGATCAATGTTTGTAAGCAATTTCATCTTTCTTTGTGCTCTAATATGAAAAGTATCAACAATCAAAACCAAATTTTAATAAA
Source organism: Iris macrosiphon (assembly GCA_036927795.1). Classification (NCBI taxonomy): domain Eukaryota; kingdom Viridiplantae; phylum Streptophyta; class Magnoliopsida; order Asparagales; family Iridaceae; genus Iris; species Iris macrosiphon. The sequence goes on from JAYESA010000002.1 coordinate 42,197,463, forward strand.
AATGATAGAAAGTAAGAATGAAAGAAACATTAATTATTGATATAAGGTTTCTCTTCTTTTTTTTTTTTTTTTTTTTTTTAAGAAACTAAATATCCATTGGGATTCGAATATCGTCCACTTTGGGTCTTATGTCGCCACACTACACAACCACTTGAGAGAGGTCATTGGCGATATAAGGCTTCTTATATATATATATATATATATATATATATATATATATATTAGGGTTTTGTATCTAGATAAAGAAAATCACTATTTGTGGTTGTCACGTCCCAGTACTGGAATACGGAGAACGGGGATATGACACGTCCAGCTACGCACTACGGAGTACTAGGTACCCCACAATACGGTCAATGATGTCTAAAGATGGGGTGTATACTACAATCAAGTCGTCTAGGATCTCTGAACATCTATGTCTTAATCATTCAAAAAAAGAAGCAATAATCATAAAACATATATGATAAAGCAATAAGGCGTCCCAAACGCTCCATCAAAATGATTTAGAAATCCGCTTGTAATAAATGCTAAGCTAGATGAGTATCAAAAGTACATAATTGTAATAAGCTGCAGTCTTAATATATACAAACATGTAAGGAAACTAAAGTCCAGACTACCCAGCTAACAGGTGCCGGTGGCTAAACGTCCAAAAATGAAAAGAATGTACAATACGAGTGATGGAGAAGAAACACACACTTGTCCCTCAGCGGCCATTATTTTGGTGTGTGCCATCAATTAAGGGAAGATACGCTGGATCCTCGAGCTCTGGCTCTAAATCTGGCCATGCAAAACTAGTGGGGTTAGACCCCAAATAGCAAGTACCACAAGGAAGCGCGAATCAAGAAAAAAAACCCAATGCATAAGTAATGCACGAGCCAAGAATCATAGGCGTATACCCCATCATCGAGGCAATACAACATTCCTACACTAAACAAGGACAAGAGATGTCGTATCTCTCCGAGATAAAGTATATCCTCTGATCAAGGTCAAGCTAGAGGTTCTACGCTGCAATTTTGGTTCATAGCCTATCGTAGCACAATAGTCCAACCCTACAACCAAACAAGGACAAGGGTTGGACCACCACACTACGACAGTCCATGTCCCTAGACTGTTAACAAAAAGATACAAGCACAATTAAGCTCAATTGAAGAATCGGCCAAACAATCATACGACTTTCTATGTGAAGTCTGGATTATCCAATAAATGCATATAACAGGGATCCTCAGATCGTGCTTGTCTAAGCGGGGCTAGCCGAACCATTAGTAATAACCCATAGCACATAGAATAGGTACTTGTACCTCGTAAGGCTACTATGCTAACGGATCAATAGTAACACATAGGACATAGTAGCCAGATACTGCACTCCACTAGTGCGGATATTACATAATATCTGGTGGTGGCAAGCCTTGCACTCTCCAACTATTATCCGAGGGTGGCTGTCATGCACGATCTCGGGATTCCGTTCTCTTCTAATGCTTTATCAATTTAAGTTGCCTAATTAACCCTACTGTTGAATAAAATCTCATGTTGTGGTCACATGATCATTCCTCCTATAAGTCATACCTTGGTACGTGTACACTAGGTATACATCCACATTGTTCAATCTAGATTTACCCAAGCATAATGAAACATTCAACAATCATCCTAACCACGCTAAGGTTATTGACTAACTACAATGTTCGTTCTAGAGAACTCGAGATAATATAATATCATATGTCACATAGGATTAAGTGGCACCTCGGTGCACTGACAGGACATGTAATACGTTTAGCACATAGTAGGTGTATCAGCATGGATACAAGTAGTCAAGTCAGGATACCAGGTCAATCAGTCAGTCACATGAATTCCTCTATCACATTGTAACACATTGCTTAGGTCAGGTGCACGGTTGGTGCCTGATGGAAAAAGTTCAACACATAGTCGGGTCATGCCCATAATTCTGTCAATTCGGGTACTGGTCCCTATGTATAAGAATTTGGCCACTGTAAGTCGCTAAGCTCATTGGTACTTGTAACTTACTAGAGTCAAGGTATGGAATAAAAACAGTCAAAGTGAAAGCAACAAAATAGAGCAAAATAACCAGAACGAGCAAAACTAGCCGCATGAGCAAAGTTGGCCTCATGAGCAAGCTGGCCTCATGAGCTAGTTGGACGCAAAGACAAGATGGACGTAGAGACATGCTGGACGCATAGTCTGCATCGTCCTAGAATAGCAAGAACACCATAAAAAAGCTTTAAAACTTATTTTCTTCATAAAATCCTTATTTTAACTCCAAATCAAGTGAAACAAAAGTCAAAATCGCACAAAATTTATTTCTCTACAACATGTAACAATTAGGTTTTGAAAATACTAAGTTTTTGGAGATCATTCCCATTAAATACTATAAAACTCTAACTTTGAAACTTAGATCTACTCTAAAATATCCATCAAAACCGAAAATGTCAAGTACTAAAGATATAGAGAATCATAATGTACAAATTATAGATTAATAATATACAAGAAAAATTAAAGAACTAAAATATAAAAGATTTCTCTATTTGTACAAGATGTACTTGCCTAAACTTAAGGAGAAGAAAGAAAATAAAAATAGTGGAGAATGAGGGAAGAGAAAGAATAAAGTATTTTTATAGGGTTGGGGCGGAATGCTTAGCTATAAGATCATATCATGAATCCTTCCAAGCAATCATAACCACATAAAATAAATCAAGCACCATAACAAATGGAAAATGAGTCTAGTCTCAAGGTTACCTGTATATGCATTAATATGTATACCGGGAACGGGAATGACATCTCTACCCACCTTATAAAAATTATGTCATCGGAATTCAAAATCAAGGCAAGCTTAGAGATATCAAGACAAGCACTAAACTACTACAAACATATCTATGCAAATAATTAAGCAAGCAATCATACAAAATAAAGAAAAGCAACATTGTAAACCCCCTCACCCAAAATAGGTATTTTATGTGTATTTTATATTATTATATTTATTATAGATTATTTTAAATATTAAATTTCTTTAGAGTATTCTCTTAGTTAATTAGAAAATATATTTCTTGATATATTTACTTATATAAATATTTATTTAGAATTATTTTAGGTTATTTTAGATTTTTGGAGATTTTTCTAGAATTTTTGGTAATTAAAACTTAGGAAACATAAATTTCTAGGACTTCTATGATTTACTATAAGACCATACTTGCATGTTGTTCCTACCAAATATTTATTTTAATTTAAAATATTTAATTATATTTTTCTATAATTTATTTAGAATTTTAAGAAATTTATTTAAAATTTTAAAATTATTTAGGATTTATTTGGATAGATATAGTCTTAATATTAGATAGATGCTAATTTAGTGTTAATAGATATTAATAAGATTTTATAAATTATTTGTATTATCTTTAATTATATTTAAGATTATAAATTATTAAGATAAATTTAAACTCTATTTTAAATTAATTCAAATCCTGAACCTACTAGGAAAGCAACTTCATGCATATCCTATCCTTATTTAAATTCATCATAATCCTATCCAAATTAACCAATCCTAATCGTATTTAATTAAGTAGTGTCCACCATTATAAATAACTCATCCTTCATATTTTTCTTCCCCAAATTCCTCTCTTTTTCGTCCAAAAATAGTCAAAATTCGTCATAAATTTAGCCTCATTTTCTACTAGTTATGACAAATTAAAAAGACGATATCTCCTAGCTCCGGACTCCAAAAGCGCTCCAGTTTTTTTTGTTAGAACTATATCAAGGTTAGTTTTCTGATTATATAATTTATTTTAATAATTTCATAACCTATTTCCCAAAAAATTCTAAAAGTGCCAGCTGTCCGAAATCAGACGCGTTTTGGTATATTTGAGATTTTGGGAGATACCGAACTCGGAATTACGAACCGTTTAAAGTTTCGGAAAGCTGACATGATGAACTTCCAGAAAAGTATTTTTACAGAATTTAAAATATAAGTTTAATCTACTGTAAAATTTGTGCAACGTAGACGTAAATAGAAAACCACTTAAAACTGTCATCTGTGCGCCCTTGTGGCCATAACTCTTTACCGACTTGTGATTTTATGAAATTGTCGATTCCAGTATTCCTATAGCATTAAAATATATAAGATTCCATACACAAATCCAGGATTTGAGTCGGTTGACTTTTTGGTCAACGGATTGCCTCGATTTGCGTGCCACGGATCACAAATCCTTAAAGTTGACTTTCTTTGGACCAAAATTAGAGCTTAACAATAAAATCAGATTATAATAAGATTAAAATACTAATTTAGGTTATTTTATTCAGAGTTAAAATAGATTAAAATAGCAAAAATTATTCACCCACTTTTGTAACCTAACTTGTTTAATTTATGTGACGGGTAGATCGGACGATGCCTTGAGTTGGGACTTCATCCTTTTTAGACCAGGCAAGATACCTTACAAAATTGTTTACAGTACTTTGCATGCTTATTATATTTCTGTATATTTATTGCATTTTTGTATATTCATTGCATGTGTAGTTTCTCTCAGTCATTACTATATATTAGATATGTTGACACACACATGACACTTAGTATCATGAGAGGACAATCATTAGACGTATGGACTTTTAACCACTCTGGTAAACCGTACTATATAGTTCGCACTACGGGCGTGTGTCACGCTGGTCGCTACCCCAGAGGTATGTTGAATTCTGTAGAGTCGCGCTGGTCGCTACCCCAGAGGTATATCGATTTCTGATATCCATTGACGGGTGTGTGAGTTGTGAAGCTTAGATCGAGTAGCCTACCCTTGCCCATACGTCGAAAAGTTGTCCTCATTTGCATTCATATAGATTGTCTTGTACATCGTACTTATTTATTTTCAAATTATATGCATGTTTATTGTATTCAAATTGGCTCACTTTTCTGTATCTTGTTACGTCCCTCTGAGGACCTGGTCCTCTGCCAGGTGTATCTATTCTTGAGTATTTGCAGAAGCGCAGATTTGGATGGTTATATATGTTTCGTGGATGTCCTCTCTTCGAGCCCGTGATTGTTAGCTGGTATTCTTATATGGTGTTGTTGTGTTGTACTTATTTTATATTTGCTCTTATATTCGAGTTGGTAGTGGATTTGTTTCCATCCAACTATCATCCTTAGATACTTATATTGAGATCTAGTTTCATAGACACTGGTTAGTTATTTATATTGATTTTCATGGATGAGATTTAGATTGTACCCTGTGACTTGTGACTTATGTTTATACCCCTTGTGGATTGATATTCATAGTACAGCGTACGTATGGGTTATGGTTTCCATATATTGGAGTTGCCATATCCATACGGCTGGCATGCTTAAGTGTTCCTAGTCCTAAGTATTTTGGGACTGGGGCGTGACATGTTTTTGTGGTGGCCCATGCAGGTCGAGAGCATATTATCTCGGTTACGTCACTGTACCGAGCAAGCCTGCGCATAGGATTAGAATATAGGATCTCATCCACTTATTTATCACCTCCTTTGATTTTATTTCGTATTCTCATTTGATTGCTTGCATTGCATCTTTCTTGATCCCTTCTCAACGTTGATCTTCTCTCGTGCTTGATAGAGGTTAGGAAGATGACTTATACTAGGTATATACCCTCTAGTATTCAATAACACTATTAGTTAAATTATTGTAAGTTGGATAGTATGTCTCATAACCTAGTAACACATAGTCCTATTGCCCCATTAATGAAGTATAATTGAATGACACCAGCTATAGACTTGCATAAAAAAGATAGTGTTTATCCAGACTATATAACTTTAGTGTTATTCTGGACTGTAGAACTTAGAGGCCCATACACCCATTTGGTTGACTTTAGACTTAGACAAGAAATTAGTATGGCAACTATAGAGGCACAATACCGATCTTCTTGGTGAACTTTAATTATTCTGTACCTTCCTCCATCATAATCAAGCGTACTCATATTTTCTACTACCTCGACTTATGCTGCTATTATAGTCTAGTTTTACAAGCTTATTCTTGTATTGAGCTTGTTCATGACATATGTATTATTGGGGGCCCACACTAATACATTGTCTAAATCAGAATCGGTGTATTATGGTCTGATCAACCGTAGTGCGCTTGGTTCGCTCTTTGTATCACTACTTTATGTGGATTGAGATATAGTTGACTCAACTTGTTAGACGAATATACTTTTCATCTAGACTGGTCAGAACATATCATGTCAGGTACATAACTGTTCTGATATGAACATGCATATAGGAATTTACCAAAATAAGATTTTAATCCACAACTGCCTTGACAACTCCCTTTCAAAATTCTTTAATCCCTTCGAATCCCGTACTTGTATTATATCACCTCCTCCTTGAACTCTTTATTGTTGTTTTTCGTCTTCCCCTATTTCGGAAAGACGAACGTTCGTGCTTAGTATAAGTTTGATACACGAATAGTACTAGATATACCCCATAGGCCAAGCACTCATGATGACAAACAAGAGAGGGCGGCCACAGGAAGCCGTAGATACAGGTACGACCTTAGTTATATGTGTCATTGCATACTCATGACCCCCTTTATGACACGAGATCTTAGGTGCATAGTAGACGTAGAATTATATAGGTGTTGGTTTAGCAGTTATGAGGATATACTGATATTTTACCCATATGGCATACACGCGATGCTAATAGATGACACAAGTAGCAGTAGTAGTATTCTTTTTCTATCACCATCTCGCTCCCTTGGGTGGCTCATCTTCTCTTCTCTATCCATTTATTATCTCGTGCTTAATTCTCCCTATCGTAGTTACGTCTTTTTCGTGCCAACATGAATTGTTGGTCTACTTCGACCCCATCCTTAGTTTTGTTAGTTAAAACGTAAATGGTTTAGTAGATGATTAATAACTAAATGATGAGTTCTTAATAATAACCCTTATGTATATGACCTATAGCAATATCTGTATCCTCTTATTATTTTAAAAACCATGTATAGCATCCCTTAGGCTAATAAGAATTTGTTAGACTGTTTGAACTAGTTTATACTTTTAATAGTTTTATAAGTTAGTCAAGACTTTAACTGTTGCCCAAAAACTTAGACTATGCCTAGGAAAGAATTAAAGGCACTTGTTACGAACTGACAACTATGACAAATCGCTGGCAAAATAGCGACAGCTGCAGCTAGATCATTATAGTGAAGTAGTCGAAGTATTTGCAGACATATTGGTCAGGTGGCATGGCAGTATTAGACTATGATACTTGACGGTTACAAAGAAAAATTATGGTTGTGACATTCAAGACAAGTACCCCAAGATTCTCGACCCAATAAATATATTCGTCTTACAACCTAGACAATAGTCTCAAGAGACTGTGACTACTAGTAGAACTTTTATAAGTTGGGTAGTATAGACGAGTTAGAGGATAATATGATAGTGTATGGACAATAAATGAGAAGTGTTAGAATGACAGACCATGACTTTAGGAAGCACTGCTAGATTGCTATGTAATATAATAGCTATAGTGATTATTATGAATATGGGTTAGTGTCAATTTCGAGGACGAAATTTTTGTAAGTTGGGTAGATTGTAAACCCCCTCACCCAAAATAGGTATTTTGTGTGTATTTTATATTATTATATTTATTATAGATTATTTTAAATATTAAATTTCTTTAGAGTATTCTTTTAGTTAATTAGAAAATATATTTCTTGATATATTTACTTATATAAATATTTATTTAGAATTATTTTAGGTTATTTTAGATTTTTAGAGATTTTTCTAGAATTTTTGGTAATTAAAACTTAGGAAAGATAAATTTCTAGGACTTCTATAATTTACTATACGACCATACTTGCATGTTGTTCCTACCAAATATTTATTTTAGTTTAAAATATTTAATTATATTTTCTGTAATTTATTTAGAATTTTAAGAAATTTATTTAGATTTTTAAAATTATTTAGGATTTATTTGGATAGATATAGTTTTAATATTAGATAGATGCTAATTTAGTGTTAATAGATATTAATAAGATTTTATAAATTATTTATATTATATTTAATTATATTTAAGATTATAAATTATTAAGATAAATTCAAACTCTATTTTAAATTAATTCAAATCTTGAACCTACTAGGAAAGCAACTTCAGGCATATCCTATCCTTATTTAAATTCATCATAATCCTATCCAAATTAACCAATCCTAGTCGTATTTAATTAAGTAGTGTCCACCATTATAAATACCTCATCCTTCATATTTTTCTTCTCCAAATTCCTCTCTTTTTCGTCCAAAAATAGTCAAAATTCGTCATAAATTCAGCCTTATTTTCTACTAGTTATGACGAATTAAAAAGACGATATCTCCTAGCTCCGGACTCCAAACGCGCTCTAATTTTTTTTTAGAACTATATCAAGGTTAGTTTTCTGATTATATAATTTATTTTAATAATTTCATAACCTATTTTCCAGAAAATTCTAAAAGTGCCAGTTGTCCGAAATCAGACGCGTTTTGGTATTTTTGAGATTTTGGGAGATCCCGAACTCGGAATTAGGAACCGTTTAAAATTTAGGAAAGATGACATGATGAATTTCTAGAAAAGTATTTTTCAGAATTTAAAATATAAGTTTAATCTACTGTAAAATTTGTGCAACGTAGACGTAAATAGAAAACCACTAAAAACTGTCATCTGTGCGCCCTTGTGGCCATAACTCTTTACCGACTTGTAATTTTATGAAATTATCGATTCCAGTGTTCCTGTAGCATTGAAATATATAGGATTCCACACACAAATCCAGGATTTGAGTCAGTTGACTTTTTGGTCAACGGATTGCCTCGATTTGCGTGCCACGGATCACAAATCCTTAAAGTTGACTTTCTTTGGACCAAAATTAGAGCTTAACAATAAAATCAAATTATAATAAGATTAAAATACTAATTTAGGTTATTTTATTCAGAGTTAAAATAGATTAAAATAGCAAAAACTATTCACCCACTTTTGTAACCTAACTTGTTTAATTTATGTGACAGGTAGATCGGACGATGCCTTGAGTTGGAACTTTATTCTTTTTAGACCAGGCAAGATACCTTGCCAAATTGTTTACAGTACTTTGCATGCTTATTATATTTCTGTATATTTATTGCATTTCTGTATATTCACTGCATGTGTAGTTTCTCTCAGTCATTACTATATATTAGATATGTTGACACACACATGACACTTAGTATCATGAGAGAACAATCATTAGGCGTATGGGGTTTTAACCACTCTGGTAAATCATAGTATATAGTTTGCACTACGGGCATGTGTCGCGCTGGTCGCTACCCCAGAGGTATGTCGATTTCTGTAGAGTCGCGCTGGTCGCTACCCCAGAGGTATGTCAATTTCTGATATCCATTGACGGGTGTGTGAGTTGTGAGGCTTAGATCGAGTAGCCTACCCTTGCCCATACGTCGAAAAGTTGTCCTCATTTGCATTCATATAGATTATCTTATACAGCGTACTTATTTATTTTTAAATTATATGCATGTTTATTGTATTCAAATTGGCTCGCTTTTCTGTATCTTGTTACGTCCCTCTGAGGACCTGGTCCTCTGCCAGGTGTATCTGTTCTTGAGTATTTGCAGGAGCGAAGATTTGGATGGTTATATATGTTTCGTGGATGTTCTCTCTTTGAGCCCGTGATTGTTAGCTGTTATTCTTATATGGTGTTGTTGTGTTGTACTTATTTTGTATTTGCTCTTATATTCGAGTTGGTAGTGGATTTGTTTCCATCCAACTATCATCCTTAGATACTTATATTGAGATCTAGTTTTATAGACACTGGTTAGTTATTTATATTTATTTTTGTGGATGAGATTTAGATTGTACCCTGTGACTTGTGACTTATGTTTATACCACTTGTGGATTGATATTCATAGTACAGCGTACGTATGGGTTATAGTTTCTATATATTGGAGTTGCCATATCCATACGGCTGGCATGCTTACGTGTTCCTAGTCCTACGTATTTTGGGACAGGGGCGTGACAAACATCATACTACATGGTGATCGACGATCACGGAATTCAAGATACGAAGGCATAAGAAATAATATACCTTCTGAGTCAAACATGTGCGGATACCGGGACCTGATATCGTCATCGATCCCATGTTGACCCCCCTAGAGAGTGATGGCCCCAAGCAACATGGACAAGACGGATAGTCCAATTCTTGAGCACTTTCTCTCTCCGGCCCAAAATGGATACAAGTTGCTTCTCGTAAGACAAGTTTGTACCAACGACTAGCTCAGAATTGTCGAGATTATGACTCGAATATGGGATATACCTTCGCAACTGAGATACATAAAATACATCATGCACCTCATGGAGTGAAGATGGAAGGGGAAGGTCATAAGCAACATCGCCCACCCGCTCGAGGATGTCGAACGGACCGACGTACCACGGACTAAGCTTTCAACGGACCCCAAACCTAATGACTCCACGGGAAGGAAAAATCCACAAAAATACGTGGTCACCAACACAGAACTCTAAAGGCCTACGATGCTGATCTGCAAAATGACGATACCGATCATGCGTAACCCAAAGTCCCTCTCTGATTCTTCTCTCTACCGTCTGAGTGTTTATCTCTGGCCCTAACGTCTTCTTCTCACCAATATCATTCCATGCTAATGGTGACCTGCACTTCCTTTTATATAATGTCTCGAAGGGTGCCATCTGAATACTAGCCTAATAACTATTGTTATATAAGAACTCAACTAGATAAAGATGATCCTTCCATGTTCCACTAAAATCTAAAGTCCAAGCCCGTAACATGTCTTCTAAAGTCTGGATGGTCCTCTCTGACTGGCCGTCTATTTGAGGATAATAAGCGATCCTGAATCTCAACTTGGTACCCAAACTCTGATGCAAGATCTTCCAAAAATAAGAGATGAATCGGGTGTCTCGATATAATATGATATTATATTCACTTGAATCCCATACTGCCTCACTGTCACTACCACATTTCTAGAGTAGGAGCTTTTTGGTCATTCATAATATTTATATTATTATGTTAATAATTACATGATATGTAATATATATATTATATTGTGTTCATTGATAACATGGGTTAGAAGACTAGACCTAAAAAACCCACTAGACAAATCCCTATCCTATTTAATTAGCACCTAGTTTAATCCCTCACTTAGAATACTAAACCCCTCACTAAATAGTTTTTCATGACAAGCCATTGAAAGCAAGAGAGCCATTATACATTAGAAACCCTAACCCTAACCCTATGGCCGGCCTATAAAGCACTAGAGGGAGCCTCCCTCAAAGCCCCATCCTTCATGAAGAAACTCTAAAAAAAATAGCCTCCAAGAAAAATCATTCTTCCCTCCACAAATTTTAGAATTTCTAAGCCTCAATCCCTTATTCTTTCCTCATTCAAGGAGACCTAAAAGCTTGGGCACAAGAAGACATGGAGAAGAGGAAGCTACATTGGGAATCCATCTCCCAATAGGTGAAAATATGGAAAACCCTCATTTAATTCTATTTTAATTAATTCTTTGGCCATTAGGAGCACACACATTGATTTATGGATGACTATTAAGGGAGAGCATGAGTCTCTATTGGGTTCTTGGTGATTCTCCATGGTGTCATAGGTGTATTTGGGGGTTTTGTGATCCAATGATGTATTTTTCCCCTAATTTTTTGTAACCCTAATTATATATATTGTATATATGTATATTTATAGATTATACGTATATGTTTTGATTGTTATTTGGGGTATATGCATGAGTATTCATGGGGTTTCATGTGTATCCCATATTTTGTACACTAGGTGCTTGTTGAAATGTTAATAGGATGTATGCCTATTTAAATAATCTAATTTATATGTTTGGGTGTGTGTATATATATATATATATATATATATATATATATATATATATATATATATATATATATATATATATATATATATATATATATATATATATATATATATATATAAGTGTATATATGTACGTATATGTATTGTGGTATATATGTATATATAACTTAGCATGGGGCTGTGTGGAGTGTCGGGTTCCTGAGTGTGTGAGGAAACGTCGTATAAAATGTGAACTGTGTATCAGTATCAATTCGGGTGTGAGTATGTGTTGTGCATCAGTTTTCCTCGTGCAGGTCCTGTGTATAGTATCAGAGATCAAACATCATTGATACATAGTGTATCAATGAGTAACCCGTGTGTGATGAGTCTAGCTAGTTGTTGTACTGCAGACCTGTGCACTTGTGTGTCTGTATAATGTTGATAGTGTATAGTTTTGCTTGTAGGGTGAGGAGTGTCTTGGTGATGTGTGCAGTCGGGTAACAATGGTGCAGACCTGTGCATATGTGTGCACAGGTGAAGGAGGTATCCGGTTTCATTGTATCAGCAGTTGGTTGTGTGAGCATTTCCTCAGGCAATATGACTGTGCAGTCTGTAGGTATCAGTTGCCACTTTGTCTTCATGATGGGGGAGTGTTGGTTAGCTAGCTGTGAGTTTAGTGTATCAGTGTTCATTTGATTGAGTTTCAGTGAGCCTAGTAGCTAGTGTATCAGTCAAGTGAGTGAGGGTGTGCGTGTAAGTAGAGTGTCGAGTGAGTGTATTATCAGTGCAGTATCAGTATAGTATCAGTGTGTTAGGTGGTGTGCAGTTCAGCATTGAGGATCGGGCATTCATTGAAGTGAGACTGTGCAGTATCTTACTGCACAGTGTAAAAGAAGAAACCGGGCTATGCAATGAAGAGGTGTGCAGCTGCACTGAGGGGGAGCTGCATAGAGAAGTGACTGAAGAGAGGATGTGTAGTCCCCAGTTCAGTATACAGCAGGAAACGAGGGAAGTAGCAGTAGCAGCTATGTACAGCTCAGTGCTCAAAAAGAGGTAAGGGAAGCTGTGTTTAGTGCTAGAGTGGGTGTGTGTACCTATGTTGGGGAGAAGGAGACTCGGGTAGTGTCAGTTTTCAGTGAGAGGTTGTGTGTGGATGTGCGCTGATACTGAATGTATCAGTGATGAGTATAAGTGATGTGCAGTCGAGCACAGTGACAAGGGGATGCACAACAAGGGCTCATACAGTAGTATCAGCTCTGTATCAGGAACAGTAGTAGCAGGGTATGGAAGTGCAGTTAGTGCACAACCAAGGGTTCATGGGAGACTTAGTGTCAGTTTGGTTAGTTGTGGGTATCATATATTTCTATATGTTTGTAGAGATCCTGGATATCCTTGCTAGGTTCAGTTTTTGGTTAATGTTGAGTTTGGGTTTGGGTATCATGATACCATGAGGGTATTAAGTTATATTTTGATAGCTAAGTTATATTGCAAGCAGATGTATAACTTATATATATAAGATATTGATACATATTATACTAGTATAGGGCAATATATATATTACTTAGTATAATGACTAGTATGGTTATAGGTATTGATATCAGTGAGACATGGTATCCTAATACCTAGTACTTGCTAGGTATAGCTATCATCATCAAGATATCAACCTGGAACTTGAGATTGGACCTAGAATTGACTAGTATGGCCTAGATTGGATCTAGAAAAATCATATTTTACCTTGTTAAGAATGTTCATTATTCTAATACACCAAAATGACATTGATACTGCATTTTAGGTCACTTTGACTCCAGTCCAGACACAGACTGGTATTGCCAGCTCAGGACCACAGGCGAGTATATTCTCTGACAGTTTTTATTATGTTGATTATTTCTATGATTCTAGTTGTAGAGTATGCTTGATTCTGACACTGTGGATACACGGACTAGTATCATAGATACCTGTCATGAGGAGTCATGATTGGAATCCATCGTGCTAGCTGGGGACGGAGAAATATTAGCAGATTATGTGATCATACCCAACTTTACATGGATCATAGCTCAGCCCACATATCACGTTGGGTATAGCCTGACCATCTACATGCCTCATAGCCTGTTATATACAATTAGCCTGACTATTGCTCGCATCATAGCTGACCAGATGGTTAGCCTGACCTCACATGTATCATATCCAATCATATATAACAAGCCTGATCTAGTCCCAAGCCGATCACATAGTAAACTGATATTTTAAACACTTAGCTAGAATTCCTATTTCTTCTAGTTCACTCATGTCTAGCCTTCTTATATATATCTGTTCATTGCTAGTTTGTACTATTGCTTGTGCTTCACTCTAATTCTGACTAGATAACATTTTTCAGAGGACCTTGAGGATTTCTGTCCTACTCACTATGGCCCAGGAGTAGTGGGAGACTACATATCGGAGATTCTAGAGGAGTCACTTTCTTTAGAGGAGATACTACCCGCAGTCGTTTAGACAACTTTTTGGTCTACATATATTTGTATTTATTTGTTCTAAACTTGAGACTGGGTTTATATTATTGTTGAGACTATTTATATTGGGTTAGCTAGACTCTAGATCATTGTTGTATTTGAGTTGTTGTGCTTGACTGATGTCGGTACTTCCTTATCTTTTTATCTTATCGTGCCATTTACTTCCTATAGTTATTGTGATTGAGTATATTATGAATTTTTGATTAATGTATTATTTATTGTCCTCCTTATGGAGTTGAGATCATTGACAAGTTATGAGTTATGTTTGGTAGTCTTGAGACCTAGACAACGTTCTACCGCCGATGGTGCGGCGTAGGCTGGACGTACCCACGACTGATGCCCAAATTCTGGGTGCGGGTCGTGACACTCACTACCTGTCGCATGTATATCTCCACCAACTACTCTGTGGACTGCCCTACCCTGAAAGGAAGAAAGTGAGCTACCTTGGTGAGTCGATATATAATTACCCAAACTTTATCTCGACCAGTCGTGATCTAGGTAAACCGGTCACAAAGTCCATCGTGATATGCTCCAACTTTCACTCCAAAATAGGAAGCAACTATAGTAATCCTGCCAGTCTCTATTGCTCGACCTTCACTTGTTGACACACTAAACATCGGGAGACAACTGTGCTATCTCCCTCTTTATACCGTTCAACCGGAAATGCTGCTTGATATCTTGATACATTTTCGTGCCCCCGGGGTGGATGGAGCACTGAGAACTGTGCGCCTCAGTCCTGAATTCATGTCTGATATTCATCGGTACATATAGACGATTTCTAAATCGAAGCATTCCATCTTCATTAATCATCAACTCCTTTCTAAGATTGGACTCATACACTGCCCGAAGCTTCTGAATCTGCAGATCCTTTTCCTGGACTGCCTTAATCCTCTCCACCAAATTGGACTGAATCTGTAAGCTAGCCAAAATTCCTGCATCATGTAGAAGTATCATCTTAATGTCTATCTCTTAAAGATCCTCCAAAATATGGCTCTGGAAAGTCAATATAAACGCACTACCCCTTCTGATAAGCATCCGCTACCACATTCGCCTTGCTTAGGTGATACTGGAGCTCAACGTCATAATCCTTCAACAACTCTAACCATCTTCTCTGACTTATGTTCAGGTCTTTCTGGGTGAAGACAAAATTTAAGATCTTGTGATATATAAATATTTCCACCCGATCGCCGTACAAGTAGTGCCTCCATAGCTTAAGTGTAAACACCACTGTGGCCAACTCTAAATCGTAGGTCAGATAGTTCTTCTCATGATCTCGAAACTACCGAGATGCGTAAGCTATCACCCTTCTGTGCTGCATTAAAACACACTCAAGTCCATTTTTGAACGCATCACAGTACACTGTAAACCCCTCGAATCCTACTGGAAGTGTAAGAATTGGTACGAAAATCAACCTCTTCTTCAACTCTCGAACGCCATCTGACACTCTAATGACCAAGAAAACTTGACCTGATCCTTACGCGTCAGATAAGTTAATAGTGCCGAGATTCTTGTAAAATCTACCACGAACTTCCTGTAGTATCCTGCAAATCCTAAAAAATTCTTCACATCAGCTACTTCTTTGGAACTGGCCAACTCTCCACGGCCTCAACCTTCTTTGGATCCACCTCTATTCCTGCTTAAGAGACAATATGCCCTAAGAATGAAATATGATCCAACTAGAACTCACACTTACTAAGCTTAGCATACAACTGGTGCTCCCTTAGAATTTATAAGACCTTTCGTAGGTGTTCCTCATGCTTCTCTTCACTTCTCGAGTAGACAAGAATGTCATCTATGAAGACCACTACAAACTTGTCAAAATACGGCATGAAGATGCGGTTCATCAAATCCATAAATATTGCTGGGACATTGGTTAGCCCAAACAAAATTACTAGGAACTCATAATGCCCATACCGCGATCTAAATATTGTCTTGGGTATGTCATGCTCCCAAACACTCACCTGATGATACCCAGACCGAAGATCGATCTTGGAGAAGACTCTAGCTATACTCAACTGACCAAATAAGTCATTGATCCTCAGCAATGTATACTTAATCTTCACTGTCACAGCATTCAACTGCCTATAATCAATATATAACCATGATGATCTATCCTTCTTGTTCACTAGTACCACCGGTGGTCCCCATGGTGACCAACTAGGCTGAACAAATTTCTTCCCCTTTAACTCCTCTACTTGCCGGTACAATTTGGCTAACTCTGGATCGGACATCCTGTGAACACTATCGAATATTGGTTTTGTTCCTGGTAACAACTCAATAAAAAAGTCCACATCCCTCACTAGTGGTAACCCTGGAAGCTCCTCCGAGAAAATATCAAGAAACTCCTCGACTATCCTAGGAATATGCTATTTCACTACTATTGCTGCTGCAACTCCATTCTCATGCGGGTCCTCCACTGTTCTAACGAAGACAAAGTCCTCCACTCCTGGAAATCTAAATAATACTCTACCCTTATGGCAATCTATGGCCGCGTAACTGTCTCTCAGACAGTCCATGCCAAGGATAACATCAAAGTTACTCATAGGGAACTTGATCAACCTTGCGGGTAATGAATGCCTGCACACTATGACCGAACATGCTATACACACTCTACTAACCCCCACGAGCCAATTATTAGTGAGTATATTCAACCTCTTTGGCAATGACACAAACTCCAATCCAGTGATTGTCTCAAATCGTGCAGATACAAATGAATGGGAAGCTCCCGAATCAAATAATGCTACAGCATAAAAAGTTACGACTAAGATGTTATATGTCACCACATCGCCTGATGCCAAAGCCTCCTCCAAAGACAAGGTGAATGCTTGCATCTAGCATGTCGTGCTCCATTTTGTTGCTTCCCTTGGTTACGCTGTTGTAGCCTCTATGGTGCCAACTGTTGGTGTTGCCTCTGCTAGAACATCTGGGCCTGCTTCAGCAACGTACGCTGGGCTAACGGCCTCACTGCCAATGCTTGACCTCTTTACTGTACTATCCCTGTTGCTGGTAGTGCAGGAAGCTACCGAACTGGCCCTTTTGGCCTCTACATCAATGAGAAAATGACAATCCTGTGGTTTGGACTACCACACCTCCACTACTAAAAATTATGGGGTTAGCGACGCTATAAAACGTCGCTAAATTATAAAATTACGTCGCTGAAATAAAATAGCAACGTTATTAGCGACATTTTATAATTTTTGCGGTCTAGCTAGTCACTGACTGAAAATACGTCGATATACGTCGCAACTAGCGACGTATCTTAGTGACGTATGAATGTCGCAAAATTTTCACCAATTAGCGACGTTCTGCGGTGCAACATCGATATATGAGGACACAAATTTAGTCATAAAATATCGCTGATATTTCTATACTTAGTGACGTTTACTGTGTTACTAAACGTCGCTAACATTCCTTCTTTAGCGACGTTTAGCAATGCATGCATGTCGCTAATATTTTTTGAATGTAGCAACGTTTAGCAACGTATTTTAGGTACGTCTTGATGACATGGCAGAGATTACCAAGTCAGCAAATTAATGACTTTTAGCGACATATTTGCGATGTCATGGTACAAGGATAACGACGTTCTGATACCTCTCTGTGACGTATTTGTACGTCGCTAAACGTTGGTAAACGTCGCTAAATTATTGTAAAAAATTTAAAAAAATTGTAGGCTGTTACATAATAATTTATATAACAATATTTAGCCTGTAGTTTATACAAATATATTCATAGTTTATAAAATAGATTGTCACACATAAGACAATTATTAAATACCGATAAATTCAAATCTACTGTCACTGTTGGCCAATGTCATACAAATTCAAACATACATAAAAGTCTGAAATAAATATCCTTATGTCACAAATATAATATATACAACAAACCAAAAAATTAGCCAATGTCACACAAATTCCAAAAAATGGGCCAAATTTACATAAACTCATAACTATCTGTCCAACCTAGGACTAATGTTGATCAAGAGGAGGAACACCGTTGCGCAACTGGGATACGATATAGTCTAACTGGCCCTGTGAAAGTGCCACCGATGTCGAACTAGGAGGCAGTATCGTCGGTGGAGTCAATGTCGATGCTACAGTACCAGGAGGACGTATCCGCTCCAATGCTGATAGGCGACCATTGTATGAATCTATGACACCTATAATCCGAGTGACGGAACATTGTGTCGATGATGCCAGATCCGTAATGTCTCGCTGTGTTGCCTCGATCATTGTCCTGAGCTCCAAATGATTTTGCTTGAGTGCATCAAAACATGCTAAGATCCCGCATCATCCTTCTGCGGTTGGGACTGGGGCTACTACGAAATTAGTCTCATCATCTCGTCACACAGAGACTTAATCTGATAGTCAACTCTCTCCTGCTGGACTCACACCGACTCCTGGAAAGGCTGTGGGGTTTGCGC
This sequence comes from Iris macrosiphon, assembly GCA_036927795.1. NCBI lineage: Eukaryota > Viridiplantae > Streptophyta > Magnoliopsida > Asparagales > Iridaceae > Iris > Iris macrosiphon. The sequence goes on from JAYESA010000002.1 coordinate 42,216,205, forward strand.
AGGGGCAGAGGGGTCCTAGAGCCCTTCGTCGCAACATAGGCTCCGTAGGATCCCGTACCGTAGTACATACCCCTCTTAAGACCATCGGAGGGAAGGTTTACGGTTTACCTAGAGGGAGATAGATTTACGGTTTATGGTTTACCTATCTCTGATATATATATATATATATATATATATATATATATATATATATATATATATATATATATATATATAGAGAGAGAGAGAGAGAGGTTTACGGTTTACTTAGAGGTGGCCGGAGCTGTGGAGAGGTCGTCGGAGGAGAGGAGCTGTGCCGAGGGGGGCGCTAGGGGGGAGGGGAACTGTGCCGGAGTGGGGCAGCCGCGAGATTGGGGGGAGCTCAGTTCAAAATTTTGGGTGATCTAATGGGGGGAAATGAGAAGTCCAAACCCTATATTAAACAAATTAGGGACATCCAAAATATATATCCCTAAACGTCGCAGATAAATAAAAACTTAGCGACTAAATAAATGTCGCTCAATGTCGCAGATAAATAAAAAAAGTAGCAACAAAATAAATGTCGTAAAACGTCGCTATAAAATGAAAATTTTGCGACGTTCAATGACCATTGCCAGCGTATATTTTTTATAATAAAATAATGTTGCTGAATGTCGCAAAAATATCGCTATATATTGAAACTTTAGTGAAGTTCAGCAACCTGTACCTACGTATATTTTTACAATAGAATTATTGTTGCTGAACGCCGCTAAACGTCGCAACTAGTGACGTTTAGTGACACGTTTTATTGTAGGCGCTAATATTACAAAAATTAGCAACGTCAATATCTGGAGTCGCTAAAACTGCTGCTAATAAAGCATATTTTGGTAGTGCTTATACATAAGTCGTTCTCTTCCCTACACACGTCTCTAATATGGCCATATTTACCACATAAAATATACCCCACTAGTGCCCCCTGGCGTTGTTGCTATTGTCTTACTGTTGTTGCCGAGCCCGTACCATCACTATTAAAGATGCTGACCTCTGGGGTACTGAGTCATGGATGCCAATGCCAGGTGATGGTGCTGATGTCCGTCCCACTCTGGGCATGGGACCTCTTTTGGCCTCCCGTCCTCGAAGCCAACCTCTGGATGGTAAGCTCGTATCTCCTAGCCGCTAGCAATACAACCTCAAAAGTCTAGTAGTTGTCACGCCCCAGTCCCAAAATACGTAGGACCAGGAACACGTAAGCATGCCAGCCGTATGTATATGGCAACTCCAATATATAGATACCACAATACATACGTACGCTATAATATGAATATAAACTCACATGTGGTATATATATGGTCATAAGTCACAGATATACTAAATCTCATCCACACAACAAGTCACAAAAGAAAATAACTAAACTAGAATAATGAGTCTGAATAATCCAAAACTAATAGTCGGGTGGAGACAAATCCACTACCAATGACTATATCAATACTAAAATGAGAGAGGAGGGTAAATCTCCAATATAAATAAGATGATGATATAAAGTTATCAGCAAAGCGATCCGTCGCTAGAGATAATCAAAGATGCTCAGAAGGTAAGACCTCCTCGACAGAAAGTAATGCGTCAGGTCCAGGCCCGTACTCCTGCGGATACTCCTGGTCATCTATACCTGGCAAGGGACCAGGTCCTCAGAGGGACATAACAAGATACATAGAAGCAAGCCAATTTGAATACAGTAAATATGCATAATATTTGAAAATATATAAGTACGCTGTACAAGACAATCTATATGAATGCAAATGAGGACAACTTTTTGACGTATGGGCAAGGGTAGGCTACTCGATCTAAGCCTCACAACTCATACACCCGTCTAGAATATCATCAGCCGACATACCGCGGGGGTAGCGACCCTCGTGACACCATCAATCGACATACCGCGGGGGTAGCGACCATCGGACACGACTACCATAGTGCGTGCTAGTTACTATGGTTCACCAGAGTGGTTAAAGCCCATACGCCTACTGATTGTCCTCTCATGATACTAGGTGTTATGTGTGTGTCAACATATCTAATATATAGTAATGACAGAAATAAACTACACATGCAATGAATATACAAAAATGCAATGAATATACAGAAATATAATAAGCATGTAAAGTACTGTAAACAATTTGGCAAGGTATCTTGTCTGATCTGAAAAAGAATGAAGTCCAAACTCAAGGCGTCGTCCGATCTACCCGTCACATAAATTAAACAAGTTAGGTTACAAAAGTGGGTGAATATATTCCTCCATTTTAATGTATTTTAATTCTAAATAAAATAACCTAAAATAGTATTTTAATCTTATTATAATCTGATTTTATTTTTAAACCCGAATTTTGGTCCAAAGAAAATTAACTTTACGGATTTATGATCCGTGACACGCAAATCGAGGCAATCCGTTGACCAAAAAGTCAACCGACTCAAATCTTAGATTTGTGTATAAAATCCTATAGATTTTAGTGTTACATGAACGCCAGAATCTATGATTTTATAAAATCACAAGTCGGTAAAGAGTTATGGCCACAAGGGCGAATAGATGATAATTTTTAGTGGTTTCCTATTTACGTCTATGTTGCACAAATTTTATAGTAGATTAAACTTACATGTTAAGTTCTAAAAAAGTAATTTTATGTAAGTTCATCATGTCAACTTTCCAAAACTTCAAACGGTTCATAATTTCGAGTTCGAAATCTCCCGAAATCTCAAAAATACGAAAACACGTCTGATTTCGGACAACTGGCACTTTTAGAATTTTATGGAAAAGTAGATTCATAAATTATTAAAATAATTTATATATTCAGAAAACTAACCTTGATATAGTTCTAACAAAAAAAACTGGAGCACGTTTGGAGTCCGGAGCTAGGAGATATCGTCTTTTTAATTCGTCATAACTAGTAGAAAATTAGGCTGAATTTATGACAAATTTTGACTATTTTTGGACGAAAAAGAGAGAAATTTGGGGAAAAAAAATATGAAGATGAGGTATTTATAATTGTGGACAATACTTAATTAAATACGACTAGGATTGGTTAATTTGGATAGGATTATGATGAATTTAAATAAGGATAGGATATGCATGAAGTTTCTTTCCTAGTAGGCTCAGGATTTGAATTAATTTAAAATAGAGTTTGAGTTCATCTCAATAATTTATAATCTTAAATAAAATTAAGGATATTTCAAATAATTTATATATAATCTTATTAATATCTATTAACACTAAATTATTATCTATCTAATATTAAGACTATATATATCCAAATAAATCCTAAATAATTTCAAAAATCTAAATAAATTTCTTAAAATTCTAAATAAATTACAAAAAAATATAATTAAATATTTTAACCTAAAATAAATATTTGGTAGGAACAATATGTAAGTATGATCTTACAGTAAATCATGGAAGTCCTAAAAATTTACGTTCCCTATGTTTTAATTACCTAAAAATTCTAAAAAAAAACTCAAAAAATCTAAAATAGCCTAAAAATAATTCTAAATAAATATTTACATAATTAAATATACTAAGAAAATTATTTTCTAATTAACTAATAGAATATTCTAAAGTAATTCAATATTTAAAATAATCTATAATAAATAAAATAATATAAAATACACATAAAATACCTATTTTTGATGAGGGGATTTACAATCTACCCAAATTACAAAAATCTCGTCCTCGAAATTGACACTACCCATATTCATAATAATCACTATAGCTATTGTCACTACCACAATTTCAAATAAGGGCATTTGTGTAATTTTACTATTTTGAATAATTATGTATTTAAATTAAATTGCTGAGTTTTATAAACTATTTATATATTGTTAGTGATGTTTGGTTTAGGTCAAACCCTAGAACTCATTAGGACAAACCCTAATGAGTGAACCCTAATTTGTAAACCTAATTCTAGAGAAACCCTAGAATGACTAAACCTGAATTAATTGAGTTCTTCATGACCTAACAGGGGGGGGTTCAACCTAAAACTATGCATTGGAAACCCTAACCTAGTTTAATATAAAAAGGGAGCCACCCACAACTCTTTTCTCCTTCATGAAGAAAGAAACCCTAGCCTCCATCAAGAAAGCCATTTCCCCCACCCCAAATTCGGAATTAAAACCCTAGGATTCTATCTTCCTCCTCCAAAGCAAGGGAAGCAAGGAACTTGGGTCAAGGAACCTTGGGGAAGAAGAACTTCCATTGGAGAAACCTTCTCTATAGGTAAAACTCTATTTTTATTCAATTATATCCTATTTTTTCCTTGTTGCTGGCCATTAGGAAAACCCCCTATTGTTTAGATTTCAATTTAGGGCCTTGAATTAGGGTTTTGGCTGACCTACATTGGTTTCCCCCAATTTTCGTGAACCCTAACCCTAGGGGTTTACATGTAGGCAGATTTCATCTCATATATGTAGGGTGAACTCGATTTTTAGGGCTTTGATTTGAGGATTCATGGGTTCTTATGTAAAACAATTTTTCTGTACTTCTTGTGTTTGATGAAATGATGGTTAAGGGTTTGATTATCTAGGTATTCTAATTTCTGCATATTTTGATATACCTATCTATATTTATATATATTTTTGCATTGTGTAAATAGTTGGGTGCAGTAAGTTTTTCCTGTGCAGTCGGGTTTGGGAGGAACCTGTGCAGTAGTCGGGTTATGCATGTGTGTTGGGGAAATTTTCTGTGGAGCAGTGTGTACATTGTGTTAGATGTCAGTGTGTGGCTGTGTTCTCAGTGTGAGGGAAACTTGTGACTGTGTGTGTGTTCTCAAGGTGCAGGGAGATCCTGACCAGTTTGGTGAGTGTGCATATGTGAATTATCTGAGTGTGAGGGTGTAGTTCAGTAGCAGATTCTAGACAGCGAGTGTAGGTCTGTGTAGGTATTCAGTGAGTGAGAGAGAGCAGCATGTATCTGATAATTTTCCAGATTCAGTGAGAAGTTATCTGTATGTGTGCGTGTGAGTGATTTTTCCCAGGTCAGTATACTAGAGTATTAATAACTAGTGTTTCCTTGTGTGTAACTGTGTTTCAGTGTGAGCATGCCTATGTGAATTAGAGTTTCAGTTGCTGTGTGTGTGTCTCAAAATTTCCCAATACCTAAGTGTATACCTAGTATTTTGTGTCACAATATAGTGTTTACCTATGTGTTGAGGTGTGTGTATAGGATTAAGAAGTCAGTGAGTGTTCTATATGAATTCTGTGTACCAGTGAGTGAATATATGTGTGTGTGAGGGTATTACCTAGGTGTTAGATGACTTGTGTCTACCTGTGTCTCAGTGTATTGGTGTTCAGTGTTCAGTAGCAGAATTGGGGTCCTGTGCACAGCCAGGTGAGGTTTCAGTATGTGTGATACTGTGGGGAGTAGTTACCTGTGTAGATGTGTTATGTTTTCAGTCTAGCTGGGTATTCTCAGTATCTAGGACCTATGTGTGTGTGTGTTCAGAACCTGTATGAGTACAGTGAGGGTATAAGTATCAGTGTGTGTAAATAGAGTGTGTATCAGTCAGTAACTTGTGTGTGTGTGTTCCTGTGTGAATGCCAGTGTGAACTGAGAGTGTGAGTGTGCCTGTGTATTTTTGTGAGTATTCTGTGTGTGCCAGTGAGTGTTTCAGAAGTGTGTGTGTGTCAGTTTGGGTATGTGTAATATGATGCAGTGCATACAAGTGTTAGTTAGTGTGGAAATCTCTACAAGTAATTATATATATATTAGCAATAGTTAATATAGTTGGCAATGACAATTATAGTTAATATGACCAGTATGATTAAGTACGGCATAGACAGCTCACCAAAGACCTAGAAGGGACCCTGTACCTAGCATAGAACTAGGTATGAATGTAGCCTTTTTAAAACACTTTTTGATATGGATATTTGATATTTTAGGTGACTGTGATTTCATCTTGGACATCGATCCTCACACTTTGCTCAGGACCACAGGCGAGTACATTCTCTGACAGTTTTCGTTTTGTTGATTACTTCTATAAATTGTAGTGTATTATATACTTGATTCCGACACTATGGATACACGGGTTAGCACCATAGATCCCTATCATGAGGAGTCGTGATTGGAATCCACCGTGCTAGCTGGGGATGGGGAACTATTAGTAGATTATGTGATCATATCCAAACTTATCATGCATCATAGCTCACCCCACTTCTCACGTCGGGTGCGGCCTGACCATTATCATGCTTCATAGCTGTTATATATGATTAGCCTGACCATTATCATGCATCATAGCTAACCATATGGTTAGCCTGACCTACAAGAATCATAGCTAATCATATATAACCAGCCTGATCTAGTCCCAAGCCGATCACATAATAAACTGATATTTCAAACACTTAGCTAGATGTTTATTCTTTATTCCGATTCACTTGTTCTAGCATTCACTGTTTATTGTTCATTGCTAGATGCTCTATTGCCTATTTCAATTCTCCTGTACTTCTCATTTTCAGCATATACTTTCATCTTGTATTTCTTACACTGTTTATAGTCTTTGTCAATTTAATGAAACTGTTGTTAGTGCTTGTGCTTCGCTCCAATCCTGACTGGATAATATTTTTCAGAGGACCTGGAAAACTTTTGCCCCACCCATTACGGCCTAGGATTAGAGGGAGATTTCACTCCAGAAATCCCAGAGGAGTTGCCTATCCTAGAGGAGATCTTGCCTGCATGTACTTAGATTACTCTTTCTGCATTTATTGGTTTAGACTGAGACTGAGTTATATTTATTATTTTGTGACTTTGTGAGGTCATCTAGACCAGGATTTGAGTTGGACTTATTGTGGTTGGTTTTTAATAGAACTCCTTTCTATTCTCATCGTGCCATTATTTCTTATAGCTTGTGATTGAGTATATTAGAGAACTGTGGATTATTAATCATTGTCCTCCGTACGGAGTTGAGATTATTGACAGGATATATTATATGTTGAGACCTAGACAGCGTTCTATCGCCGATGCTGTGGCGTAGGTTGGACGTACCCACGACTCATGCCCAAATTTCGGGTGCGGGTCGTGACAGCTATTACACTACATTGCTATCTAGCAGCGCTTCCTCAAAGTCATGGTCTGTCATTCTAACACTTCTTATTTATTGTCCATACACTATTCTATTTCTAACTTATCTACACTACCCAACTTAGAAGAATTCTACTAGTAATCAAAGTCTCTTGAAGCTATTGTCTAGGTTGTAAGGCAAATTTATTTATTGGGTCGAGAATCTTGGGATACCTGTCTGGAATCTCATAACCATAATTTTTCTTTGTAACAGTCAAGTATCGTAGTCTAATACTACCATACCACCTGACCAGTATGTCTGTAATTACTTTGACTATTATACTATAACGGTCTAGCTGCAGTTGTCGCTACTTCGCCAGCGATTTGTCATAGTCGTCAGTTCATAACAAGTGCCTTCAATTCTTTCCTAAGCTTAGTCTAAGATTTTGGGCAACAATTAAAGTCTTGACTAACTTATAAAACTATTAAAAGTATAAACTAATTCAACAATCCAACTAATTAACGTTTAGACTAAGGGATGCTATTCATGGTTTAAAATAATAAGATGATACAGATATTGCTATAGTGCATATAAGGGTTATCATTATGAACTTATCTCTTAGTTATTAATTATTTACTAAACTATTTATGTTTTTAACTAACAAAATAAGGGTGAGGTTGAAGTAATTCAAACTATTCATAATGGCATGAAAGGATATGACTATGATAGGAAGAGTTAAGCATGAGATAAGGAATGGATATAGAAGAGAAGATGAGCCTTCCCAAGGGCGAGATGGTGATAGGAAAAGAATATTACTGCTGCTACTCACGTCATCTATTAGCATCGCGTGTATGCCATCTGGGTAGAATATCAATATATCCTATAACTGCTAAACCACCATATATATAATTCTACGTCTACTATGCACCTAAGATCTCGTGTCATAAAGGGGGTCATGAGTATGCAATGACAAATATAACTAAAGGTCGTACCTGTATCTACGACTTCCTGTGCCTGCGCTTCCTTATTTGTCATCATGAGCACTTGGCCTATGGGATATATCTAGTACTATCCATGTATCAAACTTATACTAAGCACGAACATTCATCTTTCAGAAATAGGAGAAGACGGAAGACAACAATAAAGAATTCATGGAGGAGGTGATAGAATACAAGTACGGGATTCAAAGAGATTAGAGAATTCGAAAGGGAGTTGCCAAGGCAGTTGTGGATTAAAATCTTATTTTGGTAAATTCCTATTTGTATGTTCACATCAGAACAATTATGTACCTGACATGATATGCTCTGACTAGACTAGAGGACAAGTATATTCGTCTAACAACTTGAGTCAACTAAATCTTAATCCATGTAAAGTAGTAATATGAAGAGTGAACCAAGCATACGAAGGTTGATCAGACCATAATGCACTGATTCTGATTTAGACAATGTATTAGTGTGGGCCCCGAATAATACATATGTCATGAACAAGCTCAATACAAGAATAAGCTTGCAAAATTAGGCTATAATAGCAGCATAAGTCGAGGTAGTAAAAAAAAAGTACGCTTGATTATGATGGAGGAAGGTACAAAATAATTTTAAGTTCACCAAGAAGATCGGAGTTGTGCCTCTACAGTTGCGATACTAATTTCTTGTCTAAGTCTAAAGTCAACCAAATGGGTGTATGGGCCTCTAAGTTCTACAGTCTAGATAAACACTAAAGTTCTATAGTCTAGATAAACACTAAAATTCTATAGTCTAGATAAACACTATCTTCTTATGCAAGCCTATAGTTGGTGTCATTCATTTACACTTTATTACTTGGTCAGAAGGACTATGTGATACTAGGTTATGAGACATACTACCAAACTTACAAAAATTTAACTAATAGTGTTATTGAATACTAGAGTGTATATACCTAGTACAAGGTACCTTCCTAATCCTTATCAAGTACGAGAGAAGATTGACGTTGAGAAGGGATCAAGCAAGATGCAATACAAGCAATCAAATGAGAATGCGAAATAAAATCAAGGGAGATAATAAATAAGTGGATGAGATCCTATATTTTAATCCTATGCGCAGGCTTGCTCAGTACAGTGACGTAACCGAGACAATATGCTCTCGACCTGCATGGGCTACCACAAAAATATGTCACACCCCAGTCCCAAAATACATAGGACCAGGAACACGTAAGCATGCCAGCCGTATGTATATGGCAACTCCAATATATGGATACCATAATACACACGTACGCTGTAATATAAATATAAACTCACATGTGGTATATATATGGTCATAAGTCACAGATATACTAAATCTCATCCACACAACAAGTCACAAAAGAAAATAACTAAACTAGAATAATGAGTCTGAATAATCCAAAACTAATAGTCGGGTGGAGACAAATCCACTACCAATGCCTATATCAATACTAAAATGAGAGAGGAGGGTAAATCTCTAATATAAATAAGATGATGATATAAAGGTATCATCGAAGCAATCCGTCGCTAGAGATAATCAAAGATGCTCAGAAGGTAAGACCTCATCGGCAGAAAGTAATGCGTCAGGTCCAGGCCCGTACTCTTGCGGATACTCCTGGTCGTCTATACCTGGCAAGGGACCAGGTCCTCAGAGGGACATAACAAGATACATAGAAGCAAGCCAATTTGAATACAGTAAACATGCATAATATTTGAAAATATATAAGTACGCAGTACAAGACAATCTATATGAATGCAAATGAGGACAAATTTTTGACGTATGGGCAAGGGTAGGCTACTCGATCTAAGCCTCACAACTCACACACCTGTCTAGAACATCATCAGCCGACATACCGCGGGGGTAGAGACCCTCGTGACACCATCAATCGACATACCGCGGGGGTAGCGACCATCGAACACGACTACCATAGTGCGTGCTAGTTACTACGGTTCACCAGAGTGGTTAAAGCCCATACGCCTACTGATTGTCCTCTCATGATACTAGGTGTTATGTGTGTGTCAACATATCTAATATATAGTAATGACAGAAATAAACTACACATGCAATGAATATACAAAAATGCAATGAATATACAGAAATATAATAAGCATGTAAAGTACTGTAAACTATTTGGCAAGGTATCTTGCCTGATCTGAAAAAGAATGAAGTCCAAACTCAAGGCGTCGTCCGATCTACCCGTCACATAAATTAAACAAGTTAGGTTACAAAAATGGGTGAATAGGTTCCTCCATTTTAATCTATTTTAATTCTAAATAAAATAACCTAAACTAGTATTTTAATCTTATTATAATCTGATTTTATTTTTAAACCCGAATTTTGGTCCAAAGAAAATTAACTTTACGGATTTGTGATCCGTAACACACAAATCGAGGCAATCCGTTGACCAAAAGTCAACCGACTCAAATCCTGGATTTCTGTATAAAATTCTATAGATTTTAGTGTTACATGAACGCCAGAATCTACGGTTTTATAAAATCATAAGTCGGTAAAGAGTTATGGCCACAAGGGCGAATAGATGATAATTTTTGGTAGTTTCCTATTTACGTCTATGTTGCACAAATTTTATAGTAGATTAAACTTGCATGTTAATTTTTTTAAAAGTAATTTTATGTAATTTCATCATGTTAACTTTCTGAAACTTTAAACGGTTCGTAATTCCGAGTTCGGGATCTCCCAAAATCTCAAAAATACGAAAACACGTCTGATTTTGGACAACTGGCACTTTTAGAATTTTCTGGAAAAGTAGGTTCATAAATTATTAAAATAATTTATATATTCAGAATGCTAACCTTGATATAGTTCTAACAAAAAAAACTGGAGCACGTTTGGAGTCCGGAGCTAGGAGATATCGTCTTTTTAATTCGTCATAACTAGTAGAAAATGAAGCTGAATTTATGACAAATTTTGACTATTTTTTGACGAAAAAGAGAGAAATTTGGGGAAAAAAAATATGAAGATGAGGTATTTATAATGATGGACACTACTTAATTAAATACGACTAGGATTGGTTAATTTTGATAGGATTATGATGAATTTAAATAAGGATAGGATATGCATGAAGTTTCTTTCCTAGTAGGCTCAGGATTTGAATTAATTTAAAATAGAGTTTGAGTTCATCTCAATAATTTATAATCTTAAATAAAATTAACGATAATTCAAATAATTTATATATAATCTTATTAATATCTATTAACACTAAATTATTATCTATCTAATATTAAGACTATATATATCCAAATAAATCCTAAATAATTTCAAAAATCTAACTAAATTTCTTAAAATTCTAAATAAATTACAAAAAAATATAATTAAATATTTTAAAATAAAATAAATATTTGGTAGGAACAATATGCAAGTATGGTCATACAGTAAATCATGGAAGTCCTAGAAATTTACGTTCCCTATGTTTTAATTACCTAAAAATTCTAGAAAAATCTCCAAAAATCTAAAATAGCCTAAAAATAATTCTAAATAAATATTTACATAAGTAAATATACTAAGAAAATTATTTTCTAATTAACTAATAGAATATTCTAAAGTAATTCAATATTTAAAATAATTTATAATAAATAAAATAATATAAAATATACATAAAATATCTATTTTGGATTAGGGGGTTTACAGTAGTCGTGCCGCTCTACTAGTTGAAGAATCTCCAGGTGAATCCCCTGTTGGAATCTCATCGCCCTCTCTTGCTCTTTAGCCACCATTATTGGAGCAAATATGCTCAGTTCACAAAACTCAACTACGTACCCATCTACGGTCCTACCGACCTGCTTAAGCTCGATAAATCTTTGCTGCAACTTATACTACATCTGTAAGCCCCTTGATTTTCATAAATTTCTAATTTAGTTTTTCACAATTTTTCTGGAATTTTCTGGGATTTTTCCTATAATTAAAACCTAGGCTTTATATAATTAAATAATTTTAATTACTATTAAATATATTAAAATATTATGGAAATAATATTTTATGGTGTAAAATGGAAAACCGGACATAGGATAATTTTCGGTGAATTTATTGGACTCCGGAAACGCGTTTAAAGTCATAAAAACAATTAGAAATTCAAACCGAACCATGACTGAACCGAACCAAATCTGACTGAACCAAACCAGCATCATGGGACGGGTCGGGTCGGATCCGAGTCAAACCCGACCCGGACCCGAAACCCAAATGAAAACCCTAGCCCCCGCCGGATTTTACTGTAGCGACTATTAAAGCAGCCCCGCCGCCAGACCTGTCTCCTTCCCATCTCCCATCCCCGCGATAGCCACCGGACCGACCGATCCCCCACCGTGGCGTTCCCCGACCCGACAGCGGCTGTGCTCCCCCGAACTCTCGCCGGGCCGACCGATCCCCCATCGCGGCGTTCCCCGACCCGATCGGCTGTGCGTTCCCCGACCCGATCGGCTGTGCGTTCCCGACCACCGCGGCGTTCCCCGACCCCGACCGGCTGTGCGTTCCCCGACCCCAACGGTGCAGCAATCCCCTCCGGCCAGTTCATCAACCCAGAACCCTAAACCCCGGACACGGACACAGCAGCAGTTCGGATAGGTACTGTGTCAAAACAGTCACCGGACACTGAAATTCAGACTTTTCGGAGCCCAGTTCAGGTAACGTTTCCTCTCACCTCGTAACTCCGTTTTCGATTCCGTCAGTTGTAACGCGTAGACTGTGTAACCCTCTCGGTGCCCGTACAACCCGCTCGGTGCATCGCGTCCTGTGGTGATCGTAAACCGCGATCCAAAAAAGGAAAAATAATGCCCAGATTCACCCCGGAACTGAGTGCGCCCCACCAAACGGGACGACTTGGTCACACGTGATCTTTACCGAAACGTGCGCATCGTTGATACGGACCTGCGAGATTTCGCAGAAGTTGATTTGGATGTGCGTGCACACCGGAAACAACGCGTATCCGCCGACAACGTCCCGTATCTGCCTATTCTGGAACATGCTGTAACTTTGTGTACACACGTCGGATCGAGACGAAACTTGCGCCATCGGACTCATAGAAATACGCTGGACCTGTGACCCAAGTTTGGTTCGAATCTGAGAACGTTAAAAAAATCGTGTATCATGGGCCCCACCGGCTCTACTTGACGGGCGATTTTGTGATCGGCTCATCGGAATCCAATTCTGGAAGTTCCATTGAGTTTGTATCATCATTCCTGACTTGTTGACACTAAGTTTGATGAATTTGGAGACCTTTGACCCTGACACGCTTTTCGGTGCAAAGTGGCCCACATGTGGACCCCGCTTTGACCCAAAAATGTCGTTTTTGCCCCTGTGTCCAAATTGGACTCAAGGACAGGCGTTTCTAACTATTTGATACTTTTTGAGACTGTTGGTGATGTTTATTACAGCTTTTGGAGGATTACCTACAGGATCCACTGATACAGGGACGACTGTTGGTATTCAAACCCCAGACAAGTGTACCTTGCCAAACTCTGCAGTATTGTTACATATTTTTCTTGCTTCATTTACATTATTGTGCATGCTTAACCTAGGACCGTGTGACTTACTTAGCGTCCGATTAATAGTCGGGTGCCAACACCGTACGCGGCGTTGTGTATTGTCATCTAGAGATGGACATTCGTGACACTTTATATTCTCGTACTTGTCTTACCAAGTACGCTATGACCCAGGACACATGACACTATTCATGAGACAGGATCTTTCTGAGATATTCATGGTAATTCTGTATAGGATACAGGACTTGACAGAGATACTATATTCTTAGATACAATATGACTTGATGCATTAGCTATGATCCCGCTTGACATGGACATGAGACGTTATGGTCATGATATGCGTGGTTACATTGGGTGAGGAGAGACACACAGGCTACAGGCTGTTTCATATATATATATATATCCACTACTATTGTGAGGTCGTAGACTCTCGTAGCAGAGCTAGACACATTACCGGTTATTACCACTACCGGCTCCCCGACACAGAGCTTATAGTGGCTCAGCCTGAGTACTCGTGATGCTCTCATCTTGCATTTCACATAAATGGTTACATACTTACCCTATTTATTTCATTATTTACTGCACTGCATTTATTTTGGCTTGTATTATCTGTACCTTGCTATGTCCCCTGAGGACTTGGATCCGGATTATGTCCCCAGGATTTGCAGACGAGATTTATCCCGAGGTATACGGGACCGCAGCAGGAGCTGTACCGACACCCGAGGATGAGGTATTAGCTGAAGACTTTTCCTGAGCATCCATGTTTCATGCTCAGTATTTATTTTATTCTGTCATTTATATATTTTGGTCTGTTGAACCATTGTATCAGATATTTATCGGGTTGTTCCCCGAAGTATTTGTTGAGACTGGTTGATGATTTACATTCCTTATATTCTGTAGATCATATTTATATTGTGTGTGGATGAGATTAGTTGTGCCATGTTGTCGTAGACTTATTTTACAGCTTAAGTACGCCCTGATGGATTCATTAAATTGGGTTTGTCCATCGGTGCGTGCTGCTGGCCATTATCACGCGTCCGATCCCACGGTATTTTTGGACTGGGGCGTGACATGGTTTTTGTGGTGGCCCATACAGGTCAACGACTAAATTGTTCGGTTTTAACTTAGGGACCGAGCAAGCCTGCAATAAGAATATGATAAGTTTTAAAGATCTCATCCACTTGCTTGAAACGTTCTTGATATCTATATCGGATTCAAATTAATTTCTTGACTCGTATCCTGCCTTGATTCCTGAGTGCCACTTATAGTTTATTTTTGGTTGCAGAGAAATGAATCCACAAGCCGACGAAGAGGCTTATCCAGGAACACCATAATGTGTTGTGGTTACCTACGAAGATGAAGTGGCACCAGTTGGTGCAGGTCAATCATCACAACAACGTAGTCCAGCAAGTCAGCATGCCACGAGAATCCAGCAAGATGACGTTCCACCATCGACGCAGTTTGCTCCACCGATACCTACATTTCCACAAGGGCAGGCTATGGACGAACAACAAATGTTTCGAATGTTCTACGCGATGATGCAAGCCCATCAGAAGGTTCATGAAGAAGCTTAGCAAAACCAAGCGGAGAAGTTCATCGACAGATTTAGCTCAAAATTACGGAAGTTAATCAGCTCCGTTACACCTACCTTAGACTCGGATGTTCTTGCTGCAGCACGATCTATGGAGTGCAACACAAGGATAGAGTCCAGCCAGAAGCGGCCGTATACATCATCACTAGACCAAGCACAACAAAAAAGAGTTGCGAAGCGACCACAGCTGAATCCACCACAGAGAGCATCTACACCACTCACACTAGTCCTTCCTTCTTGTCACTACTGTGGCAAGGTAGGCCATTTTGCTAAAGAATGCCGACTCAGATTGGGACGATATTTATCTTGCGGATCCAAAAAGCATTCGATAAGGGATTGCCCTGAACGTCGAGAGAAAGCATTGACGATTCATCAACCAGCCACATCAGCACCAGCCGGAGCACCACAGGAAGAAGTTGCAAAGAAGTCTCAAATGCACCAGCCGCCAGAAGCATCTCTGCAAGTACTGCCTACCTGTCAGCATTGTCGCAAGAGAGGCCACATTGAGAATGAGTGCAGACGCAAGTTAGGATTATGCTTGATTTGCGGAACCAATCAACACTTAGCCAAGGATTATCCTCAGCAACAAGAGAAAGCATTGATGATTCATCAACCAGCCACATCAGCACTAGCCAGAGCACCACAGGAAAAAATTACAAGGAAATCTCACATGCACCAGCCACCAGAAGCACCTCCTCAAGAAATACCTGTCTGTCCATATTGTCACAGGCGAGGCCATATAGAGAACGAGTGCAGACGCAAAAGAAAATTATGCTTAGCTTGCGGATCCAGTCAGCATTTAATAAAGGAATGCCCCGAACGTCGAGAAAGAGCGCTAATGTCACCAGCACCAAGGCCAGCCTCTCCAACATTGGAAGCACCGCAAACGAGAGTTGAAGGAGTCAGACCACCAGCCCCAGGAGGGAATCAGCCGAGGCCACCCTTGGCACCACAAGCAACACTCTTCCAGCAGGCTTAACAGCAGCAGAGGAATCAACTGCAAGAACGTGAACAAGCTCCAGCGATGGCTTTGGAAGACGCACAGACCCATGGAGTAGCTAATGCACGTAATTTTTAGTAGTTATCTGTTTATAGATTTGTTTTATCTCGTGCCTATTGGTTCGTGACCTTAGCCTTAACCTATGTAATTTTGAACTTGCTTATAATTGATAACTGTAGAGATGGTAGAGCCTTTTGTTATTGTGCTTATTTTGTGTTGTTTTGTGAACTTAAAATTAAGTTGTACCTCCTTTCATCATCATCTAGCGTACTTCTATTTGTTGTACTACCTTGACTTATGCTGCTAATATAGCCTGGTTTTGCAAGCTTATCCTTTTATCGAGCTTGTTCATGACATATGTATTATTGGGTCGACACACTAATACAATTATCTATTCAGAATCAGTGTATTACGGTCTGATCAACCTTAGTGCATTTTGGTTCGCTCTTTGCACGACTACTTTACGTGGATTGAGATATATAGTTGACTAGTATACTTGCCCTCTAGATATGTCTAAGCATATCGTATCAGTTACATAACTGTACTAATACGAGCATGCGAACAAAGGATTACCAGAATAGGATTTCAATCCACAAATGTCTTGACAAATCCTATGTGAATTCGTTAAACGCCTTGATCCTGATACTTCTATTCTATTACCTCACCCTTGAAATCTTTATTATTGATCTTCGTCTTTCCTTATTTCGGAAAGATGAAACCTCGTGCTTGGTATAAGTTTGATATATAGACAGTACTAGATATACCCTACAGGCCGGTCGCAGTGTTGATGACCCTTTCATATATGATTAAGGGAAATCATATGTGATATGGTTGGTGTTAAAGACTTGAGAATTCAATAACATGATTTAATAAGTTGGGCATAGCTTTATTAGGTGTAAAGCCTTAAATGATAGATGGGTAAAATCTAAGTTGGGTAGAGACCACAAAGTTCACTTGAGAGGAATCCTTTAGACTGTAATCAAGTAAGATTAGATAGAGAGAACCCTACCATATTTTAATTTCGAGGACAAAATTTTTATAAGTTGGGTAGATTGTAAGCCCCCTGATTTTCATGAATTTCTAATTTGGTTTTTCATAATTTTTCTAGAATTTTCTGTAATTAAAACCTAGGCTTTATATAATTAAATGATTTTTAATTACTATTAAATAATATTAAAATATTATGGAAATAATATTTTATGGTGTAAAATAGAAAATCGACATAGGGTAATTTTCGGTGAATTTATTGGACTCCGGAAACGCATTTAAAGCTATAAAAAACTATTGGAAATTTAAACCGAACCAAACCTGACTGAACCGAACCAAATCTGACTGAACCAAACCAGCATCATGGGACGGGTCGGGTCGGATCTGAGTCAAACCCGACCCGGACCCGAAACCCAAATGGAAACCCTAGCCCCCGCCGGATTTTACTGTAGCAGCTATTAAAGCAGCCCCGCCGCCAGACCTGTCTCCTTCCCATCTCCCATCCCCGCGAGAGCCACCGGACCGACCGATCCCCCACCGCGGCGTTCCCTGACCCGACAGCGGCTGTGCTCCCCCAAACTGTCGCCAGACCGACCGATCCCCCCACTGCGGCGTCCCCGACCCGACAGCGGCTGTGCTCCCCCGAACTCTCGCCGGACCGACCGATCCCCCACCGCGGCGTTCCCCGACCCGATCGGCTGTGCGTTCCCCGACCCGATCGGCTGTGCGTTCCCGACCACCGCGGCGTTCCCCGACCCCGACCGGCTGTGCGTTCCCCGACCCCGACGGTGCAGCAATCCCCTCCGGCCAGTTCATCAACCCAGAACCCTAGAACCCCGGACACAGACACAGCAGCAGTTCGGACAGGTACTGTGTCGAAACAGTCACCGGACACTGGAATTCAGACTTTTTGGAGCCCAGTTCAGGTAACGTTTCCTCTCACCTCGTAACTCTATTTTCGATTCTGTCAGTTGCAACGTGTAGACTGTGTAACCCTCTCGGTGCCCGTGCAACCCGCTCGGTGCATCGTGTCCTGTGGTGATCGCAAACCGCGATCCAAAAATATAAAAAACAACGCCCTGATTCACCCCGGAACTGAGTGCGTCCTGCCAAATGGGACGACTTGGTCACACGCGGTCTTTACCGAAATATGCGCGTCGTTGATACGGATGTGCGGGATTTCGCAGAAGTTGATTTGGATGTGCGTGATCACCGGAATCAACGCGTATCCGTCGACAACGCCCCGTATCCGTCTATTCTAGAATATGCTGTAACTTTGTGTACACACGTCGAATCGAGACGAAACTTGCACCATCAGACTTGTAGCAATACGCTGGTCCTGTGACCCAAGTTTAGTTCGAATATGAGAACGTTGACAAAATCGTGTATCGTGGGCCCCACCGGCTCCACTTGACGGGTGATTTTGTGATCGGCTCATCGAAATCTAATTCTGGAAGTTCTGTTGAGTTCGTATCATCGTTCCTGACTTGTTAACACTAAGTTTGACGAATTTGGAGACCTTTGACCCTGACACGCTTTCCGGTGCAAAGTGGCCCACATGTGGACCCCGCTTTGACCCAAAAATGTCGTTTTTACCCCTGTGTCCAAATTGGACTCAAGGACAGGCGTTTCTAACTATTTGATACTTTCTGAGACTGTTGGTGATGTTTATTACAGCTTTTAGAGGATTACCTACAGGATCCACTGATACAGGGATGACTGTTGGTATTCAAACCCCAGGCAAGTGTACCTTGCCAAACTCTGCAGTATTATTACATATTTTTCTTGCTTCATTTACATTATTGTGCATGCTTAACCTAAGACTGTGTGAGTTACTTAGCGTCCGATTAATAGTCGGGTGCCAACACCGTACGCGGCGTTGTGTATTGTCATCTAGAGATGGACATTCGTGACACTTTATATTCTCGTACTTGTCTTACCAAGTACGCTATGACCCAGGACACATGACACTATTCATGAGACAGAATCTTCCTGAGATATTCATGGTAATTCTGTATAGGATACAGGACTTGACAGAGATACTATATTCTTAGATACATTATGACTTGATGCATTAGCTATGATCCCGCTTGACATGGACATGAGACGTTATGGTCATGATATGCGTAGTTACATTGGGTGGGGAGAGACACATAGGCTACAGACTATTTTATATATATATCTACTACTATTGTGAGGTCGTAGACTCTCGTAGCAGAGCTAGACACATTATCGGTTATTACCGCTACCGGCTCCCCGACACAGAGCTTGTAGTGGCTCAGCCTGAGTACTCGTGATGCTCTCATCTTGCATTTCACATAGATGGTTACATACTTACCCTATTTATTTTATTATTTGCTACACTACATTTATTTTGGCTTGTATTATCTGTACCTTGCTATGTCCCCTGAGGACCTGGATCCGGATTATGTCCCCAGGATTTACAGACGAGATTTATCCCGAGGTATACGGGACCGCAACAGGAGCTGATACAGGAGCTGTACCGACACCCGAGGATGAGGTGTTAGCTGAAGACTTTTCCTGAGCATCCATGTTTCATGCTCAGTATTTATTTTATTCTGTCATTTATATATTTTGGTCTGTTGAACCATTGTATCAGATATTTATCGGGTTGTTCTCCGAAGCATTTGTTGAGACTGGTTGATGATTTACATTCCTTATATTCTGTAGATCATATTTATATCGTGTGTGGATGAGATTAGTTGTGCCATGTTGTCGTAGACTTGTTTTACAGCTTAACTACGCCCTGATGGATCCATTAAATTGGGTTTGTCCATCGGTGCGTGCTGCTGGCTATTATCACGCGTCCGGTCCCACGGTATTTTGGGACTGGGGCGTGACAACATCACAACTCCAAAGTACTTACTCCTAAAATTGGTCCTGAAGTTGTCCCAAGAAATAGGATGCCTCAAGCCAACCTCCACCGATGCCCCCAATCACGGGCAAGGTCCTGAAGTTGCAATCGGACTTGGTCGACCTGTTTCTCAGCCGAAACCTTGGCTGCTGCTAGAATAGCTTCAATATTTTGGAGACAAGCATCCGCTGCGATGGCGTCTTTATTTGCGTAAAAAAGTTTATACGAAACTTTTATATTACAAACTATTGAAAAGAAAGAAAAGTACAAAAAAGATCCTAAACAAAAATCTAAGAACAGTTGATTCTGGAAAAGTATAGCTGTGGAGATCTGATCTGCGGACGACCACTTTACTCCTTGGACCACTCGAAGAAGAAGAAATACAGGGAATACTCTGAACAACTTGGGGAGTTGAACAATAAGAAAGCTTAGGCAACAACGACACAAAAACTTCTATTTCTCTCCTTCTGATCTTGTCGCCCTTCCTGTATGTCTATATCTCTCATGGATGTACCGATCCTGTATTTATAGAGTTTAGGAATTGTTATGAGAATGTGTGCACACTTTGGACGGTCTGTACTGTTTTACCATTGTGTGCGCACTTTTGGTGGACTAACACCCCATATTTTGAATGAGTGGGTGCACAACTCGCTGCCTGCTTGATACGTAGCTTCCTATACGTGGAAAGCATAGGTCGTGGGGGACAGTGTCACGACCCGCACCCGGTATATGGGCACGAGAGCGTGGGTACGTCCAGCCTACGCCGCAGCATCGGCGGTAGAACGCTGTCTAGGTCATGTAACTATCTAATCAATCTCACATGAATATCCAACTCCATAAGGAGACGCAGATATCACAAAATAATATGGAAATATACTCAATCACATAAGCTAAAGCACGATGAGATATCGAAGCAAGCAATACAAGACAAGTCTAAACACAATAAATAGGCCTCGTTTGGAGTCCAGAGCTATGCGCAATGGCTTCTGGAAGATGAAGGAACCCTAGATGGCAATTCTCCAAAAATCGGCTGAAGAAAAACCCTAGAAATAAACTTAAACTAATATATATATAGAGGAGAGAGAAAGCAGTCGCGGCTCAGATCTTGACACGTGACAGCCATCCAACGCTGCCCGCCCCGCAGTCACTGACAGGCGGGCCCGGCACTGTTTGCTGCGGGAGGCTGACAGGTGGGCCCCCCCTGTTTGCTGACTGGGCAGAAATAATTACTTTTTGGGTTTTCTTTTTCAGAAAATAGTTTTTAATTCAGGTTTTTATAATTAACTCAAAATAAATGCTAAAAATAATCAGAAAATTTTCAAAAAATTCTAGAAAATATATTTGATTATTTAGAACCTAAAATAAAAGTTTAGGGTATTTTTAATTATATTTGACCCTAAAATAAATTCTTAAAAGTCCTAAAAAATTAGGATTACTAGTTTTTAATTAACTAAAAATTATGGAAAAATCCCAATAGCCCCAAATTGACCTAATAACAACATTTAAGCATGAATTTCAGGATACGGAGGTTACAAGTCTACCCACCTTAAAAAATTTCGTCCTCAAAATTTAAAATCCTCAATTATTTTTTTTTTTTGACCATCAAAATTAAATTCATCAAATCATACAATCATGAACTAATCCATATTATTTTTTTTTTCACAACTTTTCAAAATTATAGAAGTATCATATTCCCGCAAACCTTTAAAATTAAAAAATCAAATTTTATTCTTATCAAAATCTCCTCAAAAATTTATGCTAATCACTAAATACAAAACTGAATATTCAATCATCTAATTTTAGATCCACTTAATGTATATTTATAAAATTTAAAAATCTCGTCCAAAAAGTTTGTATTCAAATACTAACCCATTAATCATCTTACTTCTCAAATTTTGAGTAATCACTAAATACAAAAATTTCTATCCAATCCTTAATTGAAATCCAGTCAATGCATATTTATACAATTTTAAAAAATCTTATCCGAAAAGTTTGAATCTCAAACACTAATCCATTAATAATTTTACTCCTCTATTTTAAGTCCATTCGATGCGTATTTATAAAATCTAAATCCTTATCCCAAAAATTTAAATTCAAACACTAATCCATTAGTAATCTTAATCCTCGATTTCTTTTTCCACACAAAATCAAATAATACCATAGTTATGAAATCTTCAAGTATCATATACACTCAAATATAAATTTATATCTTGCAGTCAATAGATATAATGATAATCTCCTTAATTTTCTCGAATTTTAATGACAAATTCAATCATATCTTAATCTTCATAAAAATTAATGATTTAACGAAATCGTCAATTCCACCATATTAATTCTCACTCTTTATTTAAATTAATGTTTATCCTCGATATTTAAAGCACCTTGTCTCTCTTTGTCAAGTCATATCCTCTTCATAAATCTTTACTACGGTCACACAACATGCAATCTAGAGAAAACATACATGGTTATGGTCTCCTTTGTCATGGTATTGCAGTCTCTGCTAGGGTGTACTACTAACTATATTCTAACAAGAAAATTATTGATATAAGCTACGGTACTAAGGAATCAATCAACCAACAAACGGAAAAGGAACAGAAGGAAGGAACAGAACATAGTCTTCTAACCCATTTCTTGGATATCTACAACCTCTATCATACACTTAACTCTGGCACATTTATTCACAAATTCCTGTCCCTATACATTGTTACCCATATCAACTAATCACTAGTCCACAAGATATCCATGGATACATCCACATTACACACACTTGTCTATTATTACCAAAATTTGACTCCAAGGACCTTTAACATAACCATAGGTTTAATGATGCATCCAAAGTTTGATACCTCTATCCCTTTAGATACCACTGTTTCTACTATAAGCATACTCACTGCTAGCTTCTTACCTACTATAATTGTTTATATAAGTTGTTCTTATCACTCAACTGCACACCAAGTGCAACACACCATACTAAGTATTGCTCCTTCTAATGCAACTCTAGATGGACATCCAAGTTTGTTTGCAGTGCCATCTCAAGCATTCTCAAGCCAATAGATCCTTACACATGCACATCAACCACTCATATACTGTTATACATTTCTTACCCACCATAAAATTTTATCCTCAAAATAAAATCATCAAAATTTACTTCTCGAATGATTTAAAATAAAATGCATATACTTTCCTCAAAAGTCAAATACTCAATATCGAAAAAAATAAATTTTAATCGCTTCCAAAATCTTTATAGCTTGACTATGTTTATTGAATTGAATTCGAATCCTCAAAATTTTAATAACATAAAATCTTAACTCCTCTAAATTCTTAAAAATTGAAATTCATTTTTACTCTTCAAATTATAAATTTAATCCACAAGCATCTAAGTACACATATATGCTCACAGTCTCTAATACTCAAGGTGCACACAAATACATCAATTATCTATAACTCTCAACTGTGTGCTGAATATTGCACTGCCTGGATTACTTGCACTATTACTTCCAATAATCAAAGTTATCATCACACATATTTTCTCCAATGATTTTCGATCTATATTAACTGGTACACCAATCTAATTATCATCACACGAAGTACTTACTGTCATTAGCACCTTGCTTAACAAATCATTGATATAGAATCACTAGCACTATTGGTATGGTAACACTAGCTTCATCATTAGATTATCTCATCAAACTTATTATAACTGACGATTACTTGCACTTTCTATAATATCCATGCTTTACTTCAATCTCAAGGGCAGGCATATGGTTCCATATCTTGATTTATGTATATGTATCTTCTCTTAAATCTTTTACAGACTGTTATACTAATCTGTGATACACTTCACAACTTTTATTACCAATCCTGATATTTCTCTACTCATGACATCTCATTAATACCCTTTATGCATATATATTTATTTACTCTTGACACACCCAAGTAATCAATCATCAAATTGAACATCATGCTCCATTAATCTTTAACACAATTCCTTGATACTTAATTATTTACATAGATCATCCCATTAAATAAATTCATGACTATCCAGGACGGGTATGCCGACTCTGATACTAACTCTTGGAACCATCATTGATACTCTTACTCCTTCTTCTACCTATAGTACCAATATTAACTATAATAACACCTATCATAGAACTATTGCTACAAGGTACTATGCTATAGGTATCTCTAGATTAATGCCTACTGCTCACATGTCCAACTAAGAAACACTTACAAACTCACAAGTCACACTCAGTCAAACTAATACAAGACACAACCAAAATTGCAAGTCACTAATTATCACACTAACAAGGATCCTTAAAGAAATAAGCCTCAAAAGAACTGGGTTAAGGACTGAAAGTATCTTTACTGCTAGTAAAGAAAAGAAGCGATGGAACAAAGTCCTGGAATAACAGAAATAGATAAGTCTTGAGATGATACTTTAAGAACCAATTTAAGATACAACCTGATAATCATACACGTCTGTCTGAAATCATGACACTCAGAATCCTCGCCACGCTAGTAAGCATAGATGCGATAAACGATAGGTTTCGTAACTAAGGTATGCAACTCTATAATCATGTCATCTAGAATCTTCGCCACGCCAACCGGTATGGCTACGAGAGACTCTAAGTTTTATAACTACAGTATGTACATCCAAGTCAGGTTCCTACGTTCTCGTCACCACAGCTAATATGGCTGCGATAAACTCTAGGGTCCATAACCAAAGTAGACGTTTTACCTTTCTCACTGTCCTCATCAACATATGTCATCAGATGATACCGTAAATTTTAGCCCGTAAAATTTATCTCAATATGAAATCAACTCAACAACGATACCAAGAATTAAATTTAACAACTGGTCAACAAGAATCAAACTCAACAATGATACCAAGATTTTAATTTAATAACAGATCAACAAGAATCAAGTTCAATAACAACAAGCGAGAGCGGACGGAAACAAAGAAAGATTTAAATTGTAAATTATAATAAGATTCTCAAGGGGTCATCCCAGGAATCTTTCAAGAATTTGTGATTGAGTATCCTCTTTCATCCTAGTATCCTATGTCCTATATTCTATAGCAGGCACGTAGTAGTACAACTAAGACGTCGCACTACTATGACATCGCACAACTTGAGAAGTCTGGCCTGCATGGGCCACCACTAAAAATGTGTCACGATATGGGCACGAGAGCGTGGGTACGTCCAGCCTACGCCGCAGCATCGGCGGTAGAACGCTGTCTAGGTCATGTAACTATCTAATCAATCTCACATGAATATCCAACTCCATAAGGAGACACAGATATCACAAAATAATATGGAAATATACTCAATCACATAAGCTAAAGCACGATGAGATATCGAAGCAAGCAATACAAGACAAGTCTAAACACAATAAATAGGCCTCGTTTGGAGTCCAGAGCTATGCGTAATGGCTTCTGGAAGATGAAGGAACCCTAGATGACAATTCTCTAAAAATTGGCTGAAGAAAAACCCTAGAAATAAACTTAAACTAATATATATAGAGGAGAGAGAAAGCAGTCGCGGCTCAGATCTTGACATGTGACAGCCATCCAACGCTGCCCGCCCCGCAGTCACTGACAGGCGGGCCCGACACTGTTTGCTGCGGGAGGCTGACAGGTGGGCCCCCCCTGTTTGCTGACTGGGCAGAAATAATTACTTTTTGGGTTTTCTTTTTCAGAAAATAGTTTTTAATTCAGGTTTTTATAATTAACTCAAAATAAATGCTAAAAATAATCAGAAAATTTCCAAAAAATTCTAGAAAATATATTTGATTATTTAGAACCTAAAATAAAAGTTTGGGGTATTTTTAATTATATTTGACCCTAAAATAAATTCTTAAAAGTCCTAGAAAATTAGGATTATTAGTTTTTAATTAACTAAAAATTATGGAAAAATCCCAATAGCCCCAAATTGACCTAATAACAACATTTAAGCATGAATTTCAGGATACGGAGGTTACAGACAGTTATTTGTATACTTTTTATGAGAAGCATGGAATGTAAGACACGCACTCATAACTGCTCACTGTCAGGTAGAATAGTATGCGCACTTTAGAAGTGGTCTGGAGACTGGCGCACTTTTGAAAAGATTAGCTATACAAGCGCTCTCTTAAAAAAGTAGCCGTGATGGCACATTTTTTAGAAGTTGGCACAACGACGCACTTTTGATGAAGTTGGCACAACGACACACTTTTGAAGGAGTTGGCACAGCGGCGCACTTTTGAAGGAGTTGGCACAACGATGCACTTTTGAAGGAGTTGGCTCAGCGCACACCTTTGAAGGATTTGGCACATCGACGCACTTTTTGAAAAAGTTGGCACATCTGTGCACTTTTGAAGGATTTGTCACAATGATGCACTTTTGAAGGATTTGGCACAACAGCTGGGTTGCTAAACGATAACCTGGTTCTGCGTGCCATAGTCCAGCTGTAATGATGACTTTTGACTATTCGGTTTCTGCATTTGTCAGCTCTCAATCTGCTATATTAAATGCTGAGAGAGATAAGATTATTTTGTGCCCCAACTTTCATAATAATAAGAAAGCACGCCATAGTAAGTAAGTGCGCCATCTTATAAAGTTTCAAGAAGGTGCGGCTAAGTATTGAGCACTAAGAAAGTGCGCATCTTTCTTCTAAAACAAGTAGATAGTGCGCCGTTCTTCCACTGTTGGGTTTTATTTATAGAAAACTGTGCCATCTTTAAGAGGCGCACTTTTTATGCTTATACAAGACCCCCTTCAAAGTTTTTGAATTTGTTCAAATGAATTCAAAATACTTTAAATTAGAAGCATAAAAGTTGTTGATATATTTGTTCGCGCACTCAAGGCAGAATCCTAATAGTTTTGTTGACGTGGTTATAGGTCTGACATGTACATATCTTGTCAATTTATTATTTTGACTTGTTCCTCGGTTTGATGTGGTCTTTAAGGAGATGTGGGCAGCTTTTTCAGGAATAATTTTTGAGAGCTATGCCATACTTAGCACGTTTTCTCCTTCAAATTGGAGAAAATTTTTACCAATACCCCTAAACTTATCTCCTTCTTACTGTGAGACTTGAGTATGGTTATTGTTAAGTATGGGTCTAAGAAGGTGATTGAAATAGCATGGCGCCACTGGCTTTGCTGGCCACCGAGAAGATGCAAGAGAAGACGCTTTCCAAAGATGTTGCTGTTGAGCTCTTTGTGCGATGGAGCATGGAAGGATATCATAAGCTTCATCGTTCATGTTGAACTAATGAATTACCCAGAAGACTGCTCGTTGTCTTCAAACCCAGCTCGCTGGAATTACTCTCTTAACATGGCCCGTGTGCTTATTACAGGGTTGGTATTGGAATCCCAAACTGAGACTTCTAGCAGTGGCGCTGGATGGCGATGACGGAACAACTTTCGTTTGACTCGCCATGTCCTCTATCGAGTAAGGACAAAAATGGGTCCGTGCTAATTTAAACAGGCCCAGTCCTGTGTAGCATACTCGCTTGTCCATATCATGGATTTCTTTTCTATTTACTGTGGTTTGCACCGAGGAGCTCATTTCTTCTGTGCCTTAACTCATCTGCATCGGGAGCAGACGGGACACAAATACGGGGATGGCTCTGTGATAGATCCCCATCATATGAAAATTCGAATGTAATAGATTTCTATATGTATAATTAAAATTTTTAGAATAAAAATCTAGATGTGATAGATCTCCATCGTATGTAATCGTGATTAAATATCAATAAAATTGTTTTGACTTTATTGTGTTGTATTACTGATGAGTGATTCTTGTTGTTTTTATCTCCACAAAAATTTGCTTTGAAATAGATCGAGTATTGCGCGCACTATGTCTCTTCTGTCATCCAAATAGTGTACATATTTACGCACAATTATACCAACTAATTGATACACGTATTCTGTTTTGCGTATTATGACACATTTTCTGTCAATAAGCCAATGTGTGCATGTGGGAATTTCTAATTCAATATGCGAAATTCCAACCGTTACGCTTAGTGTTTCAAATTACACTCTTTTTTTGGAAAACCAACTGTCGCTTTTTTTTATTGAAGAGGCGCGTAAAACTCTGAACTGTCATTTTCCTCTATATAAATAATAGAGTCGCTTGTTCGATTCTTTACTTCTTCATGTAAACTTGTCTTCGTTTTCATGGCCTCACAAGATTTCTCTGAGCAGATGAGTTTATTCGAGTCAATGGGGACCACTCTCTCCTCCTCCTTCGTAGAGGACATCATAAAATCTTGTTTTTGATTGATGTTAACGATCCTCTTACTCTGTTTGTTGTCATGGAGGAACGAGAAGATCAGGTCAGAATAATGCCTACCCGTCGAACATTTGCATATTCTGACATCTGCATTTTTCATGCTCTTGGAATGTTTGTAAACAATTTGGAAGATTCTGACAATCTTCTCCTTAAGTATTTGTATTGTTCTTTACTTATTTTCCATCAATAAAGAAATTTTGTTTTACCTTAGTGATACTTTCAAATCGAGACCCATTGAATATATATCTTCTCAGTGGTATTATGGATATGGCAGAATAAAATTCTGTGGGGGAATTTGGCAGATTTATCACTAAAGGTATACTCATGTTGAGTACAAATAATAAATTTTACGTGATACAATACTATCAGAGATGATATGGATGTGATAGCTCACTAGTTTATTCTACTGGAAAAGAGAAGAAAGAGTAGTTCAAGGGTGAACTATTTTTTTCTCTTTAGGGGATAGTAAATGGAACATGATTCAGAGGTAATATGGACATGAATCATATTACACTTATTGACTAGTAAATAAATATGAGAGATTATTCCCAACCCAACTGGGGATCATGAATAGGATATCCTTAAAACAACTATGCTTTAAGAATGTAATATCTTTGTTGGAAAGAATGGTTTAAATGATCTCAACGAGAATGTCCCATTGGATCTAAGTATTGTCCCACTGGAGAACTTTGAGGACCCATTACCATGTCTTATTCAAAAATGAATATAGGTAATAGTTAGAGAGGCCGTGTAGGCTATGGGTTGCTGGGGATTAAAAAAAATGTATTTGCTGTATGTCTTATTTTAATCTACTGGATATAGAGAAGAATATGTCGTGTTTAGACATAATACTTACTTGAGAAATTTGTCGTTTATAGGCAAAATTATCAAATTTGTATTAGGCTTAGCGAGCCTATAAGCTCTGTTGGAGAATACTGTGTCCACCACATAAGGATCTTCCCATTTAGCTTGGAATTTACCTTTGCTCTTATGGGTTGTGATCATAGGTCTCCTTACTGTAAGTACCAGTTCACCAATCTGGAATATTCTTTCCTTGACCTTTCGAAAGCTCTGAGAATATGTGCTTGGTATAGCTCAATACACTGTTGAGCATGCATGCGCTTTTCATCCAATGCTTCTAATTCTTGCAAGCACAATCGATCATTATTCTCTACTGTTAGCTCATTAGCAATAGTTATTCTAAGAGAAGGAATCTGAATTTTAAGCGGAAGAACTGCTTCACATCCGTAGACCAAAGAGAAAGGTGTACAACCAGTTGGATTTTGAACTGTAGTAAGATGAGCCCATAAACACTCCCCGAGTTTCTCATTCCAATTGCGTTTGTAGGATGAGACAAACTTTTTAAGGAGTTTGATTATGGTATTGTTGAAGGCTTCCGCTAAGCCATTGGCTGCTGGATTATAGGCTGTAGATGCTACATTCTGGATTCGATTCTTGTCACAAAATCGATAAAATATTTGATTGGCAAATTGCATCCCATTGTCATGTATTATCCTTGAGTAGCATGTCATTTTGCGTGAAGGTAATGTTAGGAATCTTCTCGATCACGTTGTGGCATTGAGGACACGCTAATAGCTCTTCATCAGGAGTCTTGAGTTGAGCTAAGCATGAGTCTATATGTATTAGAGATTCTCTCAAAGCTTCACGAGTCTCCTTCGACAAAAGAAGTAACTCGAATATGGAAAACCGGACTGGGATAGTGGCCAGTTGTGCCAATATTTTGAAATTGTAGGGCTTTTAAGTCCTTGGGGGTACATTCTTCTTCAAGATATTTTTGAAGTATACTTTCCTTTGCTTTTCGTTCTCTATCGTAGTAGGCTTCGAAGGACCAGGTTCGGTTGTGACCGGAGCAACAGGAGTTGGCAAAGTAGGAAGAGTGTCATGAATATTTTTTGGGACCGATTTGTAAATTTTATGATAATCTTTTCCAGAACTAGTACCTATCCTGTCCTATCTATCCCGACTCCCTTGCTGGAATAAAAAATAGCTCGAGTCTCATCTCTCTAATCATGGAAATGCCAATGTCTAACTACTACATCCGTACATGGAAGGAATATAACATATATCAAAAGTTATGATTTGTGTGGCACGACGGCTCATAATATACATATTAAGTCAAACATCACTCTCTATGTAATAAGGAGTATCATTATGGATACAATAGTCAGGTCCCTTGGCGTAGTTGCACAAACTCATTCTCCTTCTGACGACGTACGAGAGGGGGTATAAACAATAGTCACGGCTTCTTTTTTGGGCATTTGAGAAAGGAGCACCATGTTACAAGACTTGTCATGCCCCAATCCCAAAATACGTAGGACTAGGAATACGTAACATACCAGCTACGCATTCGACCAGACTCTGGTCCGACTCGAATATGTATAAGCTGTAATATTAATGGTCACTATCTAAAAATTCAAGTAATTATAAATAACTATGTCTCAATCCACAATGAACAGAATACACAAGAATGAGCTAAATGTGCTAAAGTCGGCCGCCTAGTAACACACAAACTCGAATATACTCGAGAAAAAATATGAGTCTATAAAACTAGGCTACAACAACAGATGAATATACAATATGAAATAATAATCATAACTCCGGTAGAAATGATAAAAGTACCTGGTACCAATGCCTGTAAGACAAGTAACTCCATCAGCGACTCCAAAGGCTCCATAATCGTCTATGCTACAAAACTGGCAGGGGACCAGGTCCTCAGAGGGACGTAACAAGGTACAAAAATAGTATGCCATAGTATAACAGAAAGAAACAAATGCAATGCTGGTATAATCTAGCATAACCATTTAAGTGAGATACAACTTTGAAGACAATGTTCGATGCGTGGGCTGTCCAAAATAAAATTGTAGCTCCGAACACAAAGATAAACGGGGCATATCATAGCTTCGAGCACAGAGTCACACGGGTGATACTACTACTCCGGATACAGGAATACTACATAAATAGGACAAATATATATATATATATAGTGTGTGAAAAGGAGCCCAAACGTCTAGTAACTATCTTCCCCTCCCCAAGCGGTCAACGAGTATTCGCTGAACCTGAACCTCTATCTAACAATCTCGTCATACTGAAGTAACTATCAACAATCGCGACCCTAAATTCGTCCCAGATTTCGGTCATGCTGACATTATCAGGATACAGGAAATCTGACACGATGACAGTGTCTGAATGTGTCCTAGGGTTATGATGTAACCAAGTATGTACATCCATGTGTTGCGAACATCTATAAATCTTTACCAAACGTTACCGACGAACGTCTGCACCCGGTTATGACCCGGACATGAAGTAAAGATTCTGATCCAAAGCGCGCACAATATATATAATAAAAAAATAAAAATCTGGTAACTGAGATACAGGGTGACAAGGTACAGTTGCCTGGAAGCCAGGCGAAGATTCGAACCCGAACTCGCCAAGGAAGTAGCAGCTCAAGATGGAAACTGGAGTAGATGTCTTCGGATGCTGTCACAAATATCACCAGCAGTTTCAAAATGAGTGAGATACTCAGAAAAGCATATAAATACGTCCAATTTGGACACAGTGGCAAAAAAATGCAGTTTCTGGTCAACACGGGGTCCACAAGGTCTTGCACCAAAAAATGTGCCAAGATAAAGTTCTCTAAATTTATCAAATTTAGTGTCTACAAGTCCAGAACGATGATACGAACCCAACGAAACATCTAGAACTGGATTCTGATGAGCCGATCATGAAAATGCCCGTTAGGTAGAACCATGGGGCCCACGAAACGATGTTTCGTCAAAGTTCTCAGAATTGAACCAAACTTGGGTCACAGGACCAGTGTAACGCTACAAATCCGATGGCACAAGTTTCATTACAAAATGATAGGCACACACGAAATTAGGACGAGTGTCAAAATATGTCGATACGGTACTTTCTGATGGATACGCGTTGATTTCGATGTGCACGCACATCCAAATCAAGTTTCGCGAAAGCCCACATGTTCTCGTTGACGATACGCACCTTTTGGTACAATCGGTACGCGACGAGGTTGCCCAGATTGATGGGACCAACTCTGTATCGAAAAGTATCTTGGTTTTATAAAATAGTTTTTCTCGAGAATTGAAACTATAGTTACTAACAATAAAATACAAACTAGAATATTTTAATTAAACACATTGCAACAGGGATAAGTAGGGTTCATACCCGAAGAACCGGTTCAAGGGTCGGTTGCGCGATGAGGGAGATATCATGTCGTGAATCGGGGAGGTCGAACTCGGGTTTCTGAATACGTGGTCGCGTCTCGGTTCCTCATGACCGCGGGGAGAGGCCAAGACGGCGACGACTTGTGGTGTCTCATGGTGGAGTTGGGAGACGGTGGTCGTGGGAGTGGTGAAGTTGGCCGTGGGTTGGGGTTCCACTGAAGGTGGTGGTGGCCGAAGCTCGGCTGTGAGAACATGGCAGTGGGTGAGGTAGTGTGGGATGGTGCTGGCCGTGAGGGTGGTGGTAGTGGTGCTGCTGGAGTGGTCGTGGTGGTGCGAGGGTGGTGATGGTGATGGCATGTGGAGGTGATGGTGGCCGGAGGAGACAAGGTGGATGGAGGCTACTGGTGATGGTACGATGGTGGAGATGCGGGGGACGGTAGTAGTTGCGGCGGGTGGTGGAAGAGACGAGGTATCGAGTGAAGGCTGCTGGAGGAGGTGGCCGAGGTGGTTGAGTGCAGCAGTTGGTTCGTTGAGGTGTAGCAGCGGCGATTTGTCGAGGTGTAGCAGCGGCAGTTCATCGAGGTGTAGCAGCGACGGTTGCTGGATGAAGGCGGCCGAAGAAGAAGCAGTACGGTAGTAGCAATTTCTCGGACGGAGAAGAAGAGGTGGCGAGGCTGGTTATGGCAGCTCGTGGAGAAAGGAGAAGGGAAGAGGTAGAAGAAGAATGAGAAGAAAAAAAGAATGGAAGAAGGGTTCGGCTGTAGTAAAGTAAAGATGGAGGAGAGAGAGAGGGGGTATTTTCCTAGGTTCCTAGGGATTAGGGCCGGCACCTTGGGAAATGGGGTGAGGATGAGTGATTATATATGAGGGTGTGTGGTGAGGATGATGCTTCATGTTGAATGGAGGGCCAAGATTTGACATGGAAAAAATGTTCATACAAAAGGGGAGAGAGTGTGGTGATTGGACCGGTCAAAGAGGGAGAGGGGGTTCCTTCATTGGCCTTGACCAATAGGATGGTGACACCTAGCACCATATTTGTAAATAAGCCCCTTAACTTTTGGGTAATTGCACATGCATGAAAAATAATAGAGATTTGGTGTGGGAAGTGGTGTTTGGTGTTATATAGGGTGAGGGGGTATTGTGTGTTTTGTATGGGCTTAAAGAATGGGGTATTGGGTTAAATTGGGGTTAAGTTGGGATTAGTCAAACTTGGTATCCCAAATTTAATTAAAATAAAAAGTCATGTGCTCTTAAATTAAATGGGGGCACATGGGATCTCAATTAGGAGTGACACAAAGGTTATGAACGGTGTTGGCTTGGTGTCAGTCTTGGACCCTTTAATTGGTTCGGCAAAACGGGTTGAGTTTATGTCCCAAAATTGATGACAACGGCAAAGGTACGCGACATAGAATTAAAGAATTGATTTCGGAAAAGAAAAGTTGTGCAATTAAATTAGAGCACAAGGGAGTGTGTTTGTTAGTAACGAAAAAGTCCAGCGCCTAGGTTGGCTTATCAAGTCAAGAATGCAATAATTTATTGGAAATTAAAGGCTATTGTTGGGCTCCGAATATTGCAGCAACGGTAGGGTGCACTAAGAGTTAAAATAAAGAATTAGACAACTGCAACATAACTTCTAAACCTCAAATACCCTGACGCTACAACAAAATTTCTAACCCTATCTAGTCTACCTAAAATAATAATTGAGGGGGTTTACATCCTTTCCAACTTAGAATAATTTTGTCCCCGAAATTAAAAGTAAAGCACGAATGATAGCTACGAGAATTTAAAAGTAAACTGGTAATCGAATACAGTACGTAAATTCGTACCTAGATCCTCAAATAAATAAGAGAAACGATGACGAATGGAATCCTCTCGGTCCCAGGTAGACTCGCCTGGCGAATGATGCTTCCATGCAACCCTGACCAGTCGAATAGTCTGACCCTCAAAATCTTCTCACTGCGATCGAGTATCCCCACTGGCTGCTCTGTATATGTTAACTGGGCCCGACTGTAATCTCTGAATGATCAAGCACGTGGCTAGGGTCTGCCACGTATCTCCTTAACTATGATACATGAAATACGTTGTGCACTCATTCTAATGATGGAGGCAATGCAAGACGATAAGCCACTTCGCCAACTCGCTCCAAGATGTCAAAAGGTTCGATATACCTCGGACTCAGCTTGCTTCTGCCCCCGAATCTGATGGTACCATGAGTAGGTAATATCTTTAAAAATACATGGTCACCTTCCTTGAACTCCAAGGGTCTGCGATGTGCATTTGCCCAATGCTTCTGTCTGTCCTGTGCTGTACGCAGGTGGCTCTAAATCTGCTTCACTTTCTCCACTGTATGTGTCACCAACTCTGGACCAAGTATGTTTTATTTTAATCTACGGGATATGGAGAAGAATATGTCGTATTTAGACATAATACTTACTTGAGAAATTTGTCGTTGATAGGCATAATTATCAAATCTGTATTAGGCTTAGCGAGCCTATAAGCTCTGTTGGAGAATACTGTGTCCACCACATAAGGACCTTCCCATTTAGCTTATAATTTACCTTTGCTCTTATGGGTTGTGATCATAGGTCTCCTTACTTTAAGGTCCAATTCACCGATCTAGAATATTTTTTCCTTGACCTTTCGATTTAAAGCTCTGGGAATGCGTGCTTGGTATAGCTCAATACGCTGTTAAGCATGCATGCACTTTTCATCCAATGCTTCTAATTCTTGCAAGCACAATCGATCATTATTCTCAACTGTTAGCTCATTAGCAATAGCTATTCTAAGAGAAGGAATCTAAATTTTGAGTGGAAGAACTGCTTCACATCCGTAGACCAAAGAGAAAGGTGTACAACTAGTTGGAGTTTGAACTATAGTAAGATGATCCCATAAACACTCTCCGAGTTTCTCATTCCAATTGCGTTTGTAGGATGAGAAAAACTTTTTAAGGAGTTTGATTATGGTCTTATTGAAGGCTTTCGCTAAGCCATTGGCTGCTGGATTATAGGCTGTAGGATGCTACATTCTGGATTTGATTCTTGTCACATAATCGATAAAACGCTTGATCGGTAAATTGCGTCCCATTGTCATATATTATCCTTGAGTAGCATATCATCTTGCGTGAAGGTGATGTTAGGAATCTTCTTGATCACGCTGTGGCATTGAGGATACGCTAATAGCTCTTCATCAGGAGTCTTGAGTTGAGCTAAGGATGAGTCTATATATATCAGAGATTCTCTCAAAGCTTCACGAGTCTCCTTCGACAAAAGAAGTAACTCGAATATGGAAAACTGGGCTGGGGTAGTGGCCAGTTGTGCCAATATTTCAAAATTGTAGGGCTTTTCAAGTCCTTGAGGTACATTCTTCTTCAAGAATTTTTTGAAGCGTACTTCCCTTTGCTTTTCTTTCTCTACCGTAGTAGGCTTCGAAGGAACAGGTTCAGTTATGACCAGAGCAACAGGAGTTGGCGAAGTAGGAAGAGTGTCATGAACATTTTTCGGGACCGATTCGTAAGTTTTATGATAATCTTTTCCAGAACTAGTACCCGTCATGGCTTCTTTTTCGAGCATTTGAGAAAGGAGCACCATGTTACAAGACTTGAGTTTCTTTTTATCATGCCTCTGCTTAGAGCGAGTCTGTGGCTAGTTTTATCGTAACCCATTCCACTACGGGATTTGTTGGACTGTCTTTGGAGTTGTAGAGGAATACGTTGTCCCTTTCTAAAGTTTAAACCTTTAGCGTTTTCGGAAGTCATACCCCATATTTTGCAACAAGCGTACAGATTGCCGTCTGTATTGATAAAATTGGGGACGATCCTTCTCAAGCATTTGAGTTGAGGTTGATGATCTATTTGTTATAGCAGATGGAGAAAGAATTTGTGTAAGAACATCTTCATAAGCAATGAAGATTTTTTGTGCCCTATACAATAGAACACTGCCAATCATGGACCATTGCCGGTGTGTCAAGCGAAGCTTGCGAGTAGAGCTTGGTGGGATAATATTTAGATTTTTGAAATATGCTCTCGAGACATACATCTTCTTGATCTTGATCTCTACGAGTGATGATTTGAAGAAATCATCTTACATGATTTATACTTCTTACCCTTCTTGGATTTTGAATTGGAAGATGCTGCTCCTTGGTCCCAATCCGGCAGCAGGTCGCGATGAATATACATAATCTAGCCATGATAAGTCGTACCAACCCCTCTGTTTGACTTTGAGGAGGTGGAAGATTCAGCAGCAGGAGCAGCAGCTTGGGCACATGCAGCAGCTAGCAGCAGCAGTTCGCGATCGCAGAGAGTAGCAGCAGCGTTTTAGGGAGAGAGGTTGAGGGATTTGAGAGAGCTATATATGTATAGATAGATAGATAGATAGATAGATACATAGATAGATAGATAGATAGATATATAGTTAGATATATATAAGTATGAGTTGGTTATATATATATATGTGTTTGTGGATATATATACATATAAATATGTAGGTGTATGTATATATATGTGTTAGATATATATATTCTAGCCTAGATTACTACATAGGTGTATATCTATATGCATAGATAGTTAGCTAGATGGGTAGTGTTAGTGAGGTATTGGAGGATATCTCAATACCTTGAGATATCAAGGTATCTCAATGCCTTGAGATACCCAAGGTATTGAGTATCGGAGCGGAGTTTTTAAGCAATTGCCTAGGAATAGGTTTAGAGTTATTTTTATATGTATATGTGTATATATTTACGCGTGCTAGCATAGGTTTTAGCGGGTTTAGGCGGGGTGCGTAGCCTAGGTCGAGATATCGGATATCGAGGGTATCCCGGTATCTCGAGGAGGCGAGTTTGATGGTTTACTAGCTTAATGAGCTAGTTTTGACCTAAAATTTTAGGGACACCCTAGTTTGACCTAGCGTTGACCATAATTGTCCTCATTGACCGTAAAAGTCAACGTTTGACCTAATTTTGACCTAGAGTTGACTTTTTGGACTACTGGTTGACTTTTGACCCAAATTTTACCGGTTTGACCCATTCGACCTAGAATATCCCTAGAACCCTGTTTTTAGTTATTTTATATCAGTTAAACTCTTTAGAACCCTGTTTAATTTTGCTTTTCGTAATAGGTTTTTGCGACGCCAGTCCGGATCTCGGTCCTCATCAGTTGCTCAGGACGTCAGGCGAGTACCTACCTCTGATCGTTTCTATTTCATGATAGCGTATATATCACCTGTTCTAGAACTGTAAAACTTATTCTGACACATTGTTTCACGAGCTGGTACTAGTGGATCCCGTCATGAGATGCTATCCCCCTTACCGTATTCAGCGGGTACTCTATCACGTGTATTTCATCATGTGCTTCGGGTATTGATTCTCATGTGCTATCATGTGCCTCTTGTGATCTCGCCTTCATGTGCATGAGCTATTTATCATGTACGTAGCGTGTCGTGGTTGGATCCAAGAGTATTAGTGGGAGAGGGGAGTAGGTGTTGGTTATGTGATCAAAGCCAAACAGTATTCATATGTATATTGGTTATGCAACTCACGCATAACAGAGTTATCATAGATTATTTATGTGCAACCTAAGCCGCTCACATAACGAACTGGTGCTCAAGGCACTTAGCTAGTATTCCTATTTTTTTATATGTAGTTACTTCTCCACTACTTGTATTGTTCTCCAGTTTTATATTGCAGCTACTTTATCTGCTCTATCATGTATTTATTTTCCTGTGCATCTTGTATACTTTTCTATTGCTAGTCATATACACCTTGCCATGTATTTGGAGTTGCTTTCAGAGTTATGTACTTCGCTCCAGTCCTGACTGGGCATATTTTTTCCAGAGGATCCTGAGGATTTTTGCCCGACATTCTACGGGCCGGGTGTTGAGGAGTATTGTGACCCGGAGACTGAGGAGGAGCCCGTCGAGGAGACGCCGTTAGCACCCTAGTTAGCTAGGTGGGTTTTTCTGGGTTGTTTCCAGTTGATTATTTTGGATGACTGTACTGTATTTATTATTTTATTGTAAGATGTTGTAGACTTGGACTATATTTTGGATATTGTATTGCTCTTTTTGGTTCTTGTTTCGTTGTGGATATCTTATCGTGCTTTTTACTCTTCCCCTATTTATTGTGATTGAGTCATATATATATTGCGTGGTTGCCCTCCTTTTGGAGAGGTTATTGACAGGTTTTATGAGATATATAGATTGTGACCTAGAACGAACCTTTACAGCGTTCTACCGCCGATTCTGTGGCGTAGGCTGGACGTACCCACGACTCATGCCCAATTTTTTGGGTGCGGGTCATGACAGGGTTAGACCCCAAATAGCAAGTAAAACAAAGGAAACACGAAATAGAAAAGCAAAAACCCAAGAAATAATTATATAATAATACATAGGTTCAGTGTCGCCACTTAGTTCCATGGCATATCCTAGCGCAAAGGCCCAACCCTACAACCAAACAAGGACAAGGGTTGAACCATCACACTATAATAGTCCATTTCCATAGGCTACTAACCGAATAATACAATCACAACCAAGTCTATTTTCTTACATCGGCCAATCACTTATACGACTTGCTATTTTATAGAGTATGATGTTATCTAAAAAATAATGCATATAGGTATCCTCAGATCACGCCCGTGCTAAACATGAGCTAACTGAGCCAAATAAGGAATATACAGGCACTTGCAAGATGCATCAGTTCCCCGTAGGGCTACTGTACTAAAATACGGTATTAGCAGTTCCAGTGCTCCTATAGGGAGACAATGGCTTGGCGTTATTTGTAATAAGTCAGATACTGCACTCCACTAAGGTGGATGATATACAGTATCTGTGATGGCCAGCCCACATCGCACTTAGAATGAATCTCTGTGGGAAGGTTCGCTAGCATGATCTCGGGATACCGTTCCCTCCAAATGTTACTACCACTTTTAGTTACCTAATTAGCCTTATATTGTGTTTGAAATCTCAAAGCGTGGTCACATGAGAATTTTCCTTAAGATATCGTATAAAGTACGGGCACGCTAGATACGAATCTATGGAAGTTCAATCTGGATTCACCCGAGCGTGTATGCAACATTCAGTCAATCAATATCCTAGCCACTCTTAGGTAGTTGACTCGAATATCATGTACGTGCTAGAGAAAAATAGTATGTATATATAATATCATGCATTCGGGAGATTTGGTGGCATTCTGGATGCATAACCCAAATATAAATCACTTAACACGTGACAAGGTATGTCGGACCTCGACGCACATCCGATCATATACACTTTCAGGCAATAATTTATATCAGTACGGATACAGTATTCGAGTCCAATTACCAATTATATATTGGCTCGCATGAATCAAGATCATATTGTAACACAAATATTATGTCATGTACATAGCCGGTTAGTCACTATAAACTTAGTCTGGTTCATAATGAAATCTCAGTTCAACTCATGCCATGTTAATAGCCAATCTTAGCTCATGGTCATGTCTGGCAGGAGGTCTGGTTACTAAATCCATTCTTCCTTAGAATCATAACACAAGCATTAACCCAATTATAAATCATAAAAGAATAAGAAAAGATTCAATCAAACAATCAAGGCCGCATGGGCCTCTAGGCCGCATATGAAGTCTCGGCCACATATGTCTCTAGGCCGCATATAAAGTCCTGGCCGTATATGAAGTCAGGGTCATTTGAACCACTTGGCCGCATATGGAGTCAAGGCCGCATGAACCACTTGACCGCATATAAAGTTTAGGCCGCATGCTTAGGGTTAAAGTCTACTCCTTGGGACAAGTGTTAAAGTGGCGGCCAATAAATAAAGTGTTAATGAAGTGACATAAAGTGAATAATGTGATAATTTAATAAAGTGTTTCAGAGAGAAAGGACAAAGTCATAGAAATATGTGCCAACGGTTCAGATTCATGCGTCCAAGGAAGGTGGCCGCATGCTCTGCTCTGCGCATAAGTAAATTGGTCGCATGTTGCCCTTTGGACTTAGCGAATTCCTCATTCGTTCAGCGAGTGAAAACACAAGGAGTTCAAGGATTAGCTCCAGAACACTTGTGTGATGGCAATCATGCATCCAACATGAAGGACGCATGCTGGTAAGTATGCGACAAAGAGCTCAGGACGTATAGCACTCTCCAAGCCGCATAACTTGTTGGCCGCATGAAGACTTAGTCTTCTCCAAACAGCAGGTTTGGCCATGCGAAAGCTCCAAAAACCAAAATTTGTTTTAATAATAAAATTCTTATTGTAAGTCCAAATCAAGTGAACCAAATCCAAAACGCTTGAAATTAAAAGATCTATCATGTAACAAAAATTGGTTTCAAAAATACATGTTTAATAGATCAAAACCAAGAAAAACTCATAAAATCCATAAAAGCCCTAAGTTAGAAATGTAGATCTACACTAATCCATCCACCAAATCCAAAAACTCCAAGTTCTAAAAGTATTTAAAATCATGCAAAGAACATAAAAATTAAATAATATGGAGGATTTCTCTATTTCTCATGCAAGGTTTACTTGCCTATGGAAAATGGGAGAGAAAACTAAAGAAAGGAGAAAAAATGAAGAATTGAAGAGAGCGAATGAGAGGTTGGCTTATATATGGTAGGGTTGAGGGTTGAACCAATCAAAAAATAAACCATGAACCAGGTTAAACCAAAGAATAGGTCTAGTCTCCGTGCACATGCAACCATGCAAAAATTAAATACGTTCCAAATACGTAAATCGGGAATAGGCAGTGACATCTCTACCCACCTTAGAAAATTTTTATCCTCGGAATTCGAATCCAAGTAAGCTAGAGAAGTCAAGACAAGCCCGATATAATCCTAGTAGTAAAACTACACATGCAAGCAATATCATCACAACACATAGGTGATCACCTGATTATAAAATCTAGATACGAAGGCATAAGGTAGAATATACCTTCTGAATCATACCGAGACCGAATATCATCCTCGCGCTCCCACGTCGATTCTATAAGAGTATAATATCTGCAGGCAACTCGGACAAGAGAAATAGTCCGGTTCTTAAGTAACTTCTCTCTTCGATCTAGAATGGATATGAGTTGCTCCTCGTAAGATAAGTTGGTACCAACGACTAATTCAGAATGGTGGAGGATATGAATATGAATCGGATTTGTTACATACCTACGCAACTGAGATACATAAAATACATCGTGTACCTCACGTAGCGAAGGTGGAAAGGCAAGACGATAAGCCACATCACCTATCCAATCGAGAATGTCGAACGACCCAACGTATCGTGGACTAAGCTTCCCGCGAACCCCAAATCTAATGACTCCACGAGTAGACAAAATTCGCAAAAATACGTAGTCGCCGACACGAACTTCTAAAGGTCTACGATGCTGATCTTTCCAATGACGATGCTGGTCTTGCGCAATCCTAAGTCGCTTTCTAATCTTCTTGACAACTTCTACTTTCTGTCTGATCATTTCGGGGCGTAATATCTCATGCTCACCAATGTCGTCCCAAGCCAACGGTGATATACACTTCCTGTCGTACAGTGCCTCAAAAGGTGCTATCTGAATTCTGGCCTGATAAATATTGTTATATGAGAATTCCACCAACTGAAGATTTTTTTCCCAAGATCCACCAAGGTCTAAGGTACATGCTCGTAACATATCCTCCAAGGTATGGATAGTTCTCATTGATTGTCCGACTGTCTGGGGTGGTAAGTTGTGCTGAATCTTAACTTGGTACCAAATCTCTCATACAAGCCTCTCTAGAAATAAGAAGTGAACCTTATATATCAGTCTGATACTATGCTTACTGGCACTCTATGTTGTCTCATAATCTGTCGTATATACAAATCTGTCAACTTCTCTATAGACTGTCCAACTCTTAAGGGGAAAAAATATGCCACTTTTGTGAGCCGGTCTACTATCACCCAAACTGTATCTCGACCAATTGGAGATCTCGGTAAACCGATCATAAAGTCCATCTTGATATATTTCTACTTCCACTCTGAAATAGGGAGCGGCTGCAATAATCCTGTCGGTCTCTGTTGTTCTTCCTTCACTTGCTGACTTATCAAACATCGCGATACGAAGCATGTTATTTTCCTCTTCATTCAGTTCTACCAAAAGTGATGCTTGATATCTTGTTACATCTTCATGCCTCTTGGATGAATAGAATATTGGAAACTGTGTGATTTAGTCATAACTTTTTGCCGAATATCCCCACTTGGTACGCACAGACGATTTCCAAAACTTAGCGTTCCATCTACCTGTATTGTCAACTCCTTCCGAAGACCCGACTCACATTCTTTTCATTGCTTTTGAATCTTCGAGTCCTCTGCCTGAGCTAGGTTGATTCTATCTACCAAGGTTGACATAATCTGTAGGCTAGCCTGAACTCCTGTACTCTGTGGAAGTACTATCTCAATATCCATCTCTCGTAAGTCCTATAGAATGTGCTTTTGAGTAGTCAACATAAATTTTCCACATCTTCTGCTAAGTGTATCAGGTACTACATTAGCCTTGCCTGGATGGTACTGAAGTTCCACGTCATAGTCTTTCAATAACTCTAGCCATCTTCTCTGCCTCATGTTCAGGTCCTTCTGCCTGAATACATACTTCAAACTCTTATGATCCGTGAATATTTCTACTCGATCGCCATATAAGTAGTGCCTCCACAACTTAAGTGCGAACACTACTACTGCTAACTCCAAATCGTGAGTTGGATAGTTCTTCTCATGATCCCTGAGATACCGAGAAGAATACGCTATCACTCTCCCTTGTTGCATCAAAACACATCCAAGTCCTTTGCTAGATGCATCACAATACACTGTGAATTCTCCTGAGCCTGCCGGAAGAGTAAGGATTGGTGCAGAGATTAACTTCTTCTTTAACTCTTCAAAGGCTATTTGGAATTCTGCTGACCACAAAAATTTAACTTTTCTGTGCGTCAACCGAGTCAATGGTGTCGATATCTTAACAAAGACTGACACAAATCTTTTGTAGTATCCTGCTAAGCACAAAAAACTACGCACTTCTGCTACTGTCTTCAAAATTGGCCAGTTCTTTATTGCATCTACCTTCTTGGGATCAACTGACACTCCTGCTCCAGAAATAATGTGCCCAAGAAAAGATATGTAATCCAGACAAAAATCACACTTACTAAGATTCGTATATAACTGG
Source organism: Iris macrosiphon (assembly GCA_036927795.1). Taxonomy (NCBI): domain Eukaryota; kingdom Viridiplantae; phylum Streptophyta; class Magnoliopsida; order Asparagales; family Iridaceae; genus Iris; species Iris macrosiphon. Next base: position 42,259,734 of record JAYESA010000002.1, read on the forward strand.
GGCTCACTCAAAGTTTGTAATACTATCCTAAGATGTTCTTCATGCTCCTCCTTATTACAAGAATACACAAGAATATCGTCGATGAATACTACCACAAATTGGTCCAAGTATGGCATGAAGATACAGTTTATCAAATCCATGAATATCGCTGGAGCATTAGTTAGTCCGAATGGCATTACTAGGAATTCGTAATGCCCATATCGTGACCTAAATGCTGTCTTCAGTATATCCTTCTCCCGAACTTGCACCTGATGATATCATGATCGTAAATATATCGTGGAGAAGAATCTTGCTCCGATTAATTGATCAAACAAATCATCAATCTTGGGTAATGGGTACTTGTTCTTCAAGGTCACTACATTCAACTGCATGTAATCCATACACAATTGTGTCGATCTATCCTTATCTTCACCAATATCGCTGGTGCTCCCTACGGTGATCCACTGGTCCGAATAAACTTCTTCGCCTTCAGTTTTTCCATGTGTCGATATAACTGATCAAGCTTCGATGGTGACATTGGGTATACCTTCTGGGATACATGTTCTTCTCCTGGCATCAACTTTATACAGAAATTGACTTCTCTAACTGGGGTAATCCGGGAAGCTCGTTGGGAAAGACATCCATAAATTCTTCAACTATCTTGGGTATCGGGTCTTCTTCCTTTGATACTGTTACGACTCCTCCCTCTTGCTGGTCTCTTGCTATTCTGCTAAGGACAAATTCTTCTAGACCAGGAATTCTAAACAATAATCTACCCTCATGACAGTATATCATTACATGACTGTCTCTCAACCAGTCCATGACTAAGATAACGTCAAAGTTACCCATAGAAAACTTGATCAACTTCGTAGGTAATAAATGGCCACAAACTACGACTGAACATGCTAGGCAAACCCTACAAACTTCTACGATCCTATTGCCAGTAAGTATATTCAGCCTCTCGGGTAATGCCTCAAACTTCAATCAAATACGTATCATATATTATGTAGATATAAATGAGTTCAAAGCTCCAAAATCAATTAAAGCTATGGTAGGAAAGATTGTAACAGAAATGTTACCTGCCACTACGTCGCCCGACGCCATAGCTTCCTCCAAAGACAAGGTGAGTGCATGCCCTTGGCCTTATCAAGCCCTCTGCTACTGTCTTCCTTGTTGTCATTATTGTGGTCCATGTTGATTCTGTTATTGTTGTAGTCTATAAATCTAGGTCTGCATCGGCAACAATGCTGAGCGAAAGGTCGTACTGCGGTTGTGGGTCCTTCTTGCTGCACTGCCCTTGTAGTTGGCAATACAGGAAACTGTTCTATTGGCCCTACTGGCCTCTATATTAATGAGCTTGTGGAAATCTTGTGTTTAGGGCTCCCACATCTCAAGCATAGTCAGTTAGTTGCCCGACAAATATCCTGGGTATGACCTCCTTTGCCACAATAGGTAAAATATGTCGACTCCCTCCATCGTTGTTACTGTTGTTGCTGCTGCCTCAGCTGCGTATGCCGAGTCGGTGCCATTATTGTCGAGGTCACTGGCCTCCTCTGTGTCACGTCATGGACGCGAATGCCAGGGGACGGTACTGATATTCGCGGTACTGGTCCTCCCTTACTGCTCTGTCCAAGGGGCCTCCTTCGATCTACTCTTCTTGATGCCATCCTTTCAGATGTAAGCTCAACCCTCTTGGCTGCTATCCATACCACCTAAAAAGTCTAGTAGTTATGCACCTCTATCATGTGTAATATTTCCATGTGAAGTCATTGTTGGAACCTCATTGCTCTCTCCAACTCTGTTGACACCATGGTCGAAGCAAACCTACTTTGTCGACAAAATACTGCTGCATAGCCGTCTCCTGTCCTTCCAACCTTTTTTGAGATTAATAAACCTTTGCTCCAACTTACAATAAGCCATAATCCCAAAGTAATTTGCCCTGAACTGGGTCCTAAAATTATCCCATAAAATAAGATGCCTCAATCCTACCACCATCGTGGCCCACTAATCCCTTGCCAGATCTTGGAGTTATAGGCGAACCAGGTCAATTTGTTCCTTGGCCAAAACTTTAGCTGCCACCAGAATGGTCTCAATATCCTGGAGCCAATCATCTGGCATGATTGCGTCCTCCATGCCATTAAAATATCTTTTGTTCAGTTTACAAAATCTAACAGATGCCCCAGAATCTGTTCTTCCGTCTTGTTCTCGGGCGGTCTGCAACCCTTGGTTCAAAAGGACAATTTGTTCCTACTGCTGAAGCTGTTGTTGTTGATGTTGATGTTATTGATGTTGTTGTACCACCATCTGGTGTTGTTGGCCAGCCAACAATCCACGAACAATCTCTAGCAAGGTCGAGGTATCTAGTATTACCGGCGCTACTGGAGGTACGGGAACACCGGGAGCCTGTTGTTCTGTCACATTTATCGTGGGCTCAACTCGGATCCTTGGATAGGGTTCTACCGAATCTCGTTCCATTGGAAATTCTGCCTCTCTTGTTGCTGCAGCATCGGGAGAAGGAGAAGCCCTAAAGAAAAGCACAAGAAACAATCAAGTACATGATGAGAAGGAACAAGGAAGCAATCAAACTGGAAAATTTTAAGCTGAATATCGAAGGGGATGAATTCAGAATTTCAAGAAGGATCATATTTGATTGGGACCCCTGTGACCATAACACCCAACAAGTCTTAAGAACAGACCTGCATGGGACACCACTAAAACCTTGTCATGCCCAGTACCAAAATTCGGAGACAGAGATTGCCAACTATCCCGTATAAGGTACTATACGTCGTATGGAAATTACGGTTGTAATAAGACAAGGGGGTAACATGCTAAAATCAAGTATCCTATGGTCAAGAACTTATATGTCTCAATCATTCAAACAAGAAACAATAAACATAGAGCATATATGATAAAGTAATAAGGCATCCCAAATGCTTCTCAAAATGTTCAAGAGACAAGCTGTACAAAATAAGAAGCTGGTAGAGTATCAAAAGTACATAACAGTGATTAGTTGTAGTCTGATTTAATACAATCATGTAAGGAGACTAATGTCTAAACGTGTCGGCTAACTGGTTCTGGTGGCTAAATGCCCAAAAGAATAATTATAAAATGACAAGAAGGGAAAAAGTAAACCAACTCGTTATCCTCTGCGACCATGTTCCTGGTACGCGCCATGAGTTAGGGGATAGTACGCTAGATCCTCAGGTGCTGGCTCGAGACCAGTCCATGTAAAACTAGTGGGGTTTGACCCCAAATAGCAACTACCACAAAGGAAGCACGAAATGGAGAAACTAAAATCCAAAAAATAATTATATAATAATATATAGGTTCAGTATCATAAATTAGGTCCATAGCATATCCTAGCTCAAAGGCCCAACCCTACAACTAAACAAGGATAATGGTTGAACCATCACACTATGATCGTCCATTTCCCTAGACTACTAACCGAATAATATAATCACAACCAAGTTCATTTTCTGATATTGGCCAATAACTTCTACGGCTTGCTATTTTGTGGAGTCTGAGGTTATCTCAAAAATAATACATAATAGGTATCCTCGGATCACGCCAGTGTCGAGCATGAGCTAACCGAGACAAATAAGGAATATACATGCACTTGCATGATGCACCAGTTTCTCATAGGGCCACTGCGCTAAAATACGGTATTAGCGGTTCTAGTGCTCCTATAAGGAGATATTGGCTCGGCGTTATTTATAATATGTCATATACTGTACTCCACTAAGGAGGATGATATATAGTGTCTGTGGTGGCCAACCAGATCACACTTAGATTAAATCTCTGTGGGAAGGTTTGTTGGCATGATCTCGGGATACCGTTTCCTCCAAATGTTACTACCACTTTTAGTTATCTAATTTTTCTATATTGTGTTCGAAATCTCAAGGCGTCGTCACATGAGAATTTTTTATAAGATATCATATAAAGTAAGGGCACGCTAGATACGAATCCATAGAAGTTCAATCTGGATTCGCCCGAGAGTGTATGCAACATTTAGTCAATCAATATCCTAGTCACGCTTTGGTAGTTGACTCGCGTATCATGCACGTGCTGGGGAAAAGTAGTATGTATATATAATATCATGTATTCAGGAGATTTGGAGACATTCTCGATGCACAACCCAAATATAAATAACTTAACACGTGACACGGTATGGCGCACCTCTGCGTACATCCGATCATATACACTTTCAGACAATAATTTGTATCAGCACGGATACAGTATTCAAGTCCAATTACCAATTATACATTAGGTCACATAAATCAAGATCACATTGTAACACAGAGCTTACGTCTTACACATAGCCGGTTATTTACTATCCACTTAGTTTGGTTCATACTGAAATCTCAGTTCAACTCATGCCATGTTCATAGTCAATCTTAGCTCATGGTCATGTCTGGCACGAGGTCAAGTTACTAAAATTATTTTTTTCTTAGAATCATAACACAAGCATTAACCCAATTATAAATCATAAAAGAATAAAAAAAATTTAATCAAACAATCAAGGCCACATGGCTCTCTAGGCCGCATATGAATTCTCGGCCGCATATGTCTCTAGGACACATATGAAGTCCTAGCCTCATATGAAGTCAGGGTCACATGTGCCACTTGGCCGCATATGAAGTCAGGGCCTTATGAACCACTTGGCCGCATATAAAGTCCAGGCTGTATGATCAGGGTTAAAGTCTACTCTTTGGGATATGTGTTGAAGTGGCGGCCAATAAATGAAGCATCAGTGAAGTGACATAAAGTGAATGATGTGACTGATATGACAATTCAATAAACTATGTCAGAGAGAAAGGACAAAGTCATAGAAATATGTAACAACAGTTCAGAGTTATGCGTCCAAGGAAGGTGGCCGCATACTCTGCTTGCCGCATAAGTCACTCGGTCGCATGTTGCTCTTTCGAATTAGCGAATTTTTCATTCGTTCAGCGTGTGAAAACATAAGGAGTTCAAGGATTAGCTCCAGAACACTTGTGTGATGGCAGTCATGAATCCAGCAGGATGGACGCATGTTGGTCAGTATGTGGCAAAGAGCTCAAGCCGCATAGCACTCTCCAAGCCGCATAACTCGCTGGCCGCATGAAGACTTCGTCTCCTCCAAACAGCAGGTTCGGTCATGGCAGAAGCTCCAAAAACCAAAAATTTGTTTTGACCATAAAATCCTTATTTTAAGTCCAAATCAAGTGAACCAAAAGCCAAAATGCTTAAAATTTAAAGATATATCATGTAGCAAAAACTGGTTTCAAAAATACATGTTTAATAGATCAAAATCATAAAAAACTCATGAAATCCATAAAAGTCCTAAGTTATAAATGTAGATCTGCTCTAATCCATCCAGCAAATCAGAAAACTCCAAGTTCTAAAAGTGTTTAAAATCATACAAAGAACATAATAATCAAATAATATGGAGGGTTTCTCCATTTCTCATACAAGTTGTACTTGCCTATAGAAAATGAGTGAGAAAACAAAAAAAGAGGGAAAGAAATAAAGAAATAAAGAGAGAGAAGGAGATATTGGCTTATATAGAGTAGGGTTGAGGGTTGAACCAAGGGTTCTCACGACTTTAACTAACCCACAAATGAACCATGAACTAGGTTAAACCAAAGAATGGGTCTAGTCTCCATGCACATGCAACCATGCAAAAATAAAATATGTTCCAAATATGTATATCGGGAACGGGGAGTGACATATGGCCTCGAACGCATGTCATTCATGGATAGATTCTCAGGCTACAATAAAATCAAGATATTTTCTAATGACGAGAAGCATACATCATTTTGAACGCTGATAGGAGTGTACTTCTACACAGTCTTGCCCTTCGATATGAGGAATGCAGGTGCTATATACCAGCGAGCTATGAGCACCAACTTCCGTGAATATTTACACAAGACAGTAGAGTGTTACGTTGATGACATCACTGTCAAGAGTCGCTCCAAAGATGATTACCTTCAAGACTTGAAGACGGTGTTCGAACTTATGTGTGCGCACCAGCTCAAGATAAATCCTACCAAATTGTACCTAGGAGTCTCCAGCGGCAAATTTCTGTATTTTGTTATAACTTCAAAGGGTATCCACGTAGACCCCAATAAGACTAAAGCAATCCTTTAAATGAACCCGCCGAAGAACCTCAGAGAACTTTGTGGACTTCAAGGAATACTGGCATACATCAAGAGCTTTATATAAAATCTCTCTGGATGATGTCATCCGTTCACTCATCACATGAAGAAGGGAGTCTCCATTGTCTAGAATGAAGAATGTCAGCACGCCTTCGACGACATCAAGGAGTATCTCTGGAACTCCCTAGTATTGGTGGACCCCATTGTGGGAAGACCCTTCTTGTTATATGTGCAGGCAATGGATCACTCCCTCGGAGCTCTACTAGCACAAAAAAGTAATGCAGGTCTTGAACAGGCCAGCGATTATCTTAGTAGAATGATGACCTACAAAGAGCACAGATACAACCCCATTGAGAAGGAGTTCCTCGCTTTGGTCTTTGCCATTCAGAAGACCCGACATTACGTGGCAGGATAAACCATCAATGTGATCTCGCAAGTTAATCCTCATAGGGTCCTTATGACTAAACCCGGAGCGCATAACTCTCGCCTAGCCACATGGAAAATACTGATGTCGTCGTACGACATAGTATTTGTCCCACAAAATATAGTAAAAGGCCAAGCATTGGCAGATTTACTGGCAGCCCACCCTATATAGGAAATCTTGAATCTCTACGAGGAGATCTCAGACGAAGTAACGGCCTGAAACATGACCACAAGAATAAGGCCTAAAGACGATATTGTCGCTAGCGTCGAGATAGTACTGATTTTTCCATACGATCTGGTCATCAACCGTGCTTACTCCCTCACAAAGTCATGCTCCAATAATGTGGCAGAGAATAATGCTCTCGTCATTGGGCTCCAACCCACTAAATAAGTAGGATTAGACTACCTGGAGGCCTACGATGATTCTGAGCTGATAGTTAGTCAGGTTTGGGGCGAGTACGGTCTGACACGAAGACTTAATTTCCTACCACCAAGCCGTTCTCAGAATAATCTCCACATTTTAGGGGTTCTTCATAGAGCACGTCCCTCAACTGCAGAAAAAAGAGACTGATGCCATGGATGGCCTTGCTGCCTCTCTGGCAGTCCCGATCAAAAACTATCAGCCGATCACAGTGGTCGGTCAAGAGCTGGTCTCCCCGAAAAACAACCTCTGAATGAACCTAAGCTACACAGTAGAAGTAGACACCATAATCCAAGACTGGAGGATCCTATTCATCGACTACGCTATCTATGAAATTCTTTCCAAGAACCCAAGGGAAGCCAATTCCATCAGAAGACGTTTCCTCCGATTCTTTTACGATGAGGCTACAAAAATGCGATATTTTTGTTTCTTTGACGATCTTCTACTATGATGTCTATCAAATACAGAAGTGAAGAAGGCTCTCCATGAGGCTCACGACGGGGTTTGCAGTGTCCATCATCCCAGACACAAGCTATAGGACGGTCTCCAAAGTATGGGTTATGATTGGCCGATAATGGTAGCGGAGGCTGTTGACTATGCGAGGAAGTGCCAAGCGTACCAAATCCACACAAACTTTATCCACCAGCCCTCAGAATTCCTACACCCAATGGTAGCATCTTGGCCGTTTGAAGCATAGAGAATTAACATTATAGGGCCAATTAGTCCACCTTCTTCTAAGGAACATCGGTTCATCTTGGCTATTACCGACTACTTCTTCAAATGGGCAGTAGCTAATCTACACGCTGCAGTGAAGACCTCAAACGTGATCAGCTTTGTCAAGCATCATGTCATATACCGCTTTTGTTTGCCATGGAGGATCATCCACGATAATGGTCCACAGTTTATAAGTCATACTTTTTATCAATTTTTTGCAAGAAAATTGAATCCAAAATGTAGCCTTGACTGCCTAGAACCTAGAAACAAATGGTTTAGCAGAAGAATTCAATAAAACAATCATAAAGCTACTCAAGAAGTTTGTCTCATCTAATAATCGCGACTGGAATGAGAAGCTGGGTGAATATCTCTGGGCCTACCGAACAACGGTCTGGACATCTACTAGCAGTACGCTATTCTTCTTAGTTTTCGGAAGCGAAGTGGTCCTCCTACTCGAGATCCAAATTTTGTCACTCCGAGTGGCTCAGTCCAACCTGTTAAACATTGATGACAACCATAGTCGATGGCTACAAAAGTTAGAAGCACTCGACGAGAAACGTCTCTTAGCTCAACAGCACAATGAGCTGTACCAAGCGCGCCTCTCAGGAGCCTTCAACAAACAGGTCAAGAGGAGGACTTGCCAAGTGAGAGACCTCGTCTTGATAGTAATAATACTATTGGTTATGACCCACAAGACGGCCGATAAATTCTAAACGAAATAAGAGAGCCAGTTCATTGTGGAGTCCGTGTTCCCCAATGGCGCCTATCGGCTCACAAAACCAAATGGCGACTTGCTCATGATGCCTATCAATGACAAGTTCCTCAAAAATTACTATGTCTAAGATAGACTTGTACTCCCTTTACTATCAGCTGGACAACCAAAATATATAGTGTATGTTTCCCGTTGTTCATCCCCAACAAATGTGTAAGCACAATATGCACTTCTCTTCCACAAAATTTTGATGAAATCCATTTTCTGTATTCAGGAATCCTGAATACACAATAGACAATGGAACCTCAAAAAGCTCCCCAACGGAGCCACCTTCAAGTTTATCGACACTCTAGGGTAGACCACTCATAATCAGTTCCTTTGGGCAATAGTTCACGTCTACATCACCTCTGAACTACTATCCTTACCGTGATCCCCAATAGGGTTTTCCATGTCCATATTACCTCTGAGCTAAACATATCTATATGAGCAGGGTTTGCCATGTCCATATTACACTACTAGAATAAGCGGGGTTAGCAACCTTTTTAGCGACTCCATGTAAAAACGTCGCTAATTTAGTGACTCCCTGTGAAAACGCCGCTAGACGTCGCTAATTGGCGACATTTAACGACGTTTAGCGACTTTTATTCAGTTTATAAAAGATTAGTCGCTATAAGTTTAATTTAGGTCGCTAAACGTCGCTAATATATTTTATTTAGCGACGTTTAGCGACGTTATTTAGTGACGTATATATTTTGGTCATTTAGCGACGTCATTAGTGACGTATAAGACGTCGCTAAATTAGCGAATTCATAATGGCGTCGCTAAAACATCGCTAATTTTTTTACTTAGGTCTGATTTTCCCCATTTTCTTCGATCTCTCCTTCTCCCTCTCCCAAATTTCAGACCGTCCTCCTTCCTTCCTCCGGCGACCCCTCCTCCCTCCGGCGACCCCCTCGGCCGCGTCCTCCCCCTCCGGCTCCCCTCCTCCCTCCGGCGCCCCCTCCTCCCTCCCGGCGACCCCCCTCCAGCCGTGTCCTCCCTCCTCGGGACGCGTCCTCCCCCCCCCTCCTCCTCCTCCTTTAGGTAAACCCTAACTCTCTCTCTCTCTCTCTCTCACAGGACACACATGTGACACTGACACAGACACGACACACACACACACAGACACTGACACAGACACGACACACAAACACACACTGACACAGACACTGATCAGGACCTAGGGTTAGGGTTAGGTTTTTTGACCTGGGACCTTGTGTTAACAGTGCGTATATGTGTTCTTGAGTAAGGTGCGTAGTGCGTATATGGCGTTGGGGCGTGGGGCTTTTGCGGGGCTCCAGAAACGGGTCGCTCTTAGGGTGAACAATAGGTATGAAAATGACTCTTGTAATAGCATATTCCAGGTCATCTTGGACATGCCCACTTTCATATAATATGTAAGATTATTGGCGATATGATATTGCAGAGAAATATAGTGAAGTTAATAATTTATCTTAAGAACCTCCATATTATTAGATAAGAGGAAGGAATGAGACTGAGACCTAAGGAATGAAGAAAAAGAGTACACGAATAGTGACCTAGGTTGTCAAGTTGCTTATTAACAAATATGGAGATATAAGAACGAGAGTATACGAGGGAGATATAAAATGTGATAAGATATGAAATGTGATGAGATTAAACGACTTTTCTTTATATGAAAGTTAGCATGACGAAGCTGCTATGGAATATTTTGGACACAAGAATATTTCAGATGCAAGAACAAGGTTCACGGATATTTTTCAATCTTGAGCAAGCAAAGCTAGTAATTAAATATCAAAACATTTTCTGTGGAGGTTACTTCGTGGTGCCTTCTTTCCTTGGCATATGCGGACAAAATGGCCAAACTATACTTTTGCGTATCGCTTCCGATACCTATCGACACTGTGAGCCTTGGTTTAGAGAATTGTCAGCTTCTTCTTTAGAGAATCATACTGTATGTAATGATTTATATGATACATACTGTCATTTTTGCAGAAGTATCTAGAAATGGATATGAATTACTATCTGCGTCATCGTTCGTGGATGTACCATCATCCTGATGACATGTGCGGTGTGCAGGATAAATTTATTGAGGGTGTACAACAGTTCCTGCAGTTCACCAAGGCGTTCCCTTAGTACATGGACGGTACCAAAATTAAGTGTCCATGTGTGAGATATCGCAACAGAAAATATCATCCAGAAGTGGAAGTCACATATCATTTGTACTCGAAGGGCTTCACGTCAAATTACTATCAGTGGACCGCGCACGGCAAACTTGTATCTCTAGCATCAGAGTCGGAGCCCTATGTGGAGCCGTATATGGATGTCCACGACCACGATGCTTACCACAATGGGTTGGTGAACATGGTTTATGATGCGGCGGGGCCTAGTTTCAATCCGGACAATTATGATGCGGTGGGACCTAGTTTAAATCCGGACAATTATGATGCGGCGGGACCTAGTTTAAATCCAGATGCCGATACTGCAAAGTTTATGGAGTTGCTGGAGAATGCAAGGACTGCACTATATCCTGGTTGTGAGGATCATTCACCGTTGGAGGTGGTTACAAGATTATTGAGCATCAAGTCCGATTTTAATATGTCGCAAGAATGCTATAATCGACTGATCGATTTGATTATAGAGATCTTGCCCGAGGGTGCAAAGTTGTCTAAAGACTTCTATCGATCTAAGAGGATGGTGAGATCGCTTTGGATGTGATACGAGAAAATTGATGCATATCGCAACGGGTGCATGTTGTACTACAAAGACGACAAGGATGAAGATGCATGCAAATTCTGTGGTGCTGATCGCTACAAGGCCACTGTTAGAGGAAAGTCTGTCGGTGCAAGGAAGCCTACCGATTCGATGCACTACTGTTTATGGTTAAGGAGACTGCAGAAAACATGAGTTGGCACAAGCGAAAATAGATCGAAGGAGTATTAGATCATCCATCCGATGGAGAAGCATGGAAGAACTTTGATCGAGAGTATCCATAATTTGCCGAAGATTCGCGTAATGTCAGATTGGGGCTCTCCTTTGACGGTTTTACCCCATTCGGACTTTCGGGCTCCCAGTATTCGTGTGGCCTGTGATCGTCACTCCGTACAATCTACCACCTTGGATGTGCATGAAGACTCCGTATATGTTTCTAACCGTTATTATCCCGGGTCCGAACAATCCGAAGAGGAATATCGATGTATATTTATAGCCTTTGATAGATGAGTTGAATCAGCTGTGGGAAGTAGGTACCAACACGTACGATGTTTCTAGAAAGCAGAATTTTCAGATGAGGGCAGCACTTATGTGGACCATCAACGACTTTTCGGCCTATGTAATATTATCCGGATGGAGCACCCATGGTCGTCTCTCATGTCCGTATTGCATGGACCGTACTAAGGCTTTCTGTTTGAAACACGGAGGCAAACCGTTCTTCTTCGATTGTCATCGACAATTTTTGCTGAAGGATGATCCGTACCGGAGGAACCGGAATGCTTTTCGTACGGGAGTTGTGGAGAAGGCCAATCCACCGCCAAGGTGTCCTGGATACACGATATGGAAAGAGGTAAAAGATTTACCAAGTGCTATCGAAGAGCCTGCTAACGGGTACAAGTGTGACAGATTTTGTCGCACCCATAACTGGACGAAGAGGAGTATATTCTGGGATCTGTCATATTGGAGCACCAATTTGATCGGACATAACCTTGATGTCATACATATCGAGAAGAATGTGTTTGATAACATAATTAATACTGTAATGGAAGTAAAGGGGAAGACGAAAGATAATCCGAAGGCCAGGTTGGACTTAGAAGAAATAATTAGACGTCCTGCATTGCATTTGATAGAGGAGGGAAATGGAAAGTTAAACCAACCTAAGTCAGTTTTCTCACTGGAGAAAGAGGATAAAGGGAGACTTTGTAGGTGGATTCAGGGTCTAAAGTTTTCAGACGGATACATGTCGAACTTGAGAAGATGCGTCGACCTCAAGGAGAACAAACTGGCGGGTATGAAGAGCCACGATTGTCACGTATTCCTGGAGAGGTTAATTCCGATTGTATTTCGGAAATTCTTACCGCAGGTCATTTGGGATCCATTGACAGAGCTGAGCATATTCTTCAGAGATCTTTATTGTACTAAGTTGCTCGTCGATCGTCTAAAAAAGTAAGAGAAGGACATTGCGGTAACATTATGTAAGCTCGAGAAGGTATTTCCTCCTGGATTCTTCGACTCTATGGAGCATTTGTCAATTCATCTTTCCTATGAGGCACGTGTTGGTGGTCCTGTCGGTTATCGGTGGATGTACCCCTTCGAGCGGCATCTGAATCACCTAAAGAGAAAGGTAAAAAATAAGGCACGGGTTGAGGGCTCTATTTGTGAAGCTTATGTTCTCGAGGAGATTATAAACTTTTGCTCGACGTATTTCAAACCGCATGTTGCTACTAATAGAACGAAAGCTCCGAGAAACGACGACGCATATCAAAAATCTAATGATGCAATACTCAAAGTATTCAATGTGTCCGAAAAGCCTTCGGGAAAAATAAAGAAAAGATATTTGAATGACGACAAGCTAAGGGCTGCTCAGTTGTATATATTACTCAATTGCGACGAGGACTGCGATGAGGGCTAGATTCGATGATCCGAGCTACAAGGAAAGGTCTGAGAAGACCAATACGGCTAGGCGGAATGCTGCCAAGTGGTGTGGTGGCTCGATTCCGATGACAGAACATTTTTGTCGTTTGGCATATTTTTTCTTTTAAAATATATTATTTTAATGTAAGTACCATAAAATGGTACTTGGAAAAAATGTTTAAGTATAGTACTAAATAATATATTTTTAACAGGTATAGAGGGGTGAGGATGCAAACATGGTGACCGTCTTCCTGGCCACCCATCGCAAGGACGGAAATCTCATTGATGAGAGGGCCTCGCAGACCTATGTAAGTATTACTTTACTTTGTGTTAATTTTAATATAACTTAGGCAATTATCGAGTTTCCAAACCTTTCTAGGTCGAGTATCTTAGGCTGCGTGAGCGGGCGACTGTTAGTGCACCTACACTTGGAGAGGCTGGTACTTTCTCGCAGCCCGCTCCAGCTCCGTCAGCGGACGACCTGTGGGTGACCGCAGCTGGTGGTCTCCAGAGGGGTACGTACTACGGTACGGGATCCTATGGCACCCTGGTTGCAACGCAGTCATCTAGGGCCTCCCCGACAGCTGTGCATTCCACACATCCCTAGTAGTCGCAGCCCTCGCAGTCGTCGACCAGAGTCTAAGAGGCCGTCCAGGTGGCCGTTGACCGTCAGATTGCCTCTCTCCGTGACGAGTTACTGCGAAGGATGGAGGAGCAGCCCCGGTCCCAGCCGTAGGCGGACGATCCGACGCTCATCGCACGATTCGATATGCTCGACCGCAGCATGACGGAGCTCCGGGATTTGACAAATGATATTAGAGCCTCGACAGACCGCAACGTCATGGAGCTACATCATCACAGCTATCGATGGGCGAGAGGTTGACGATGATGCAGGATTCAATGATTCATAGCAGTACGAGGCTGTTATCTACCATGGATTTTTACAACCAGCGACTCGCAGACTTGGAGTGGGTACGGCCTCCTAGTGCGCCTACATCGACATAGACTCCACCGACGTTACTACCTTCTCCATCGACATCGGTGTCGATTCAACGGGACGAGTATGAGCTGTTCTTATCCTTCAGGCGCGCTGGTAGTCAGCCTCCTGCAGATCCGCAGTAGTATAGCTAGTTGCTGGATATTTTTTTTATTTTTTTTATTTAGGATGCGATTGTATGGATATAAATTTGCCATATTCTTTACGATGAGATTTGCTGGATGCTTTCTTTTCTTCAAATTTTATTATATTATTCATATTATATATGTTATTTTACCGGTGTTGAGTGTTCAGTGCCTATTTTCCCTATTTTTCTCTAGTTCAATGATACAAGTTGCAACTTGTTAGCCTAAGTTTCCCCCATCATAAGTGCTGCTGCATCTCAACTCAGTATCTTCCTCATTCTGGTACAGTCAAAACACTCCCATAATGCATATTTGTGCATCTCCACCCCTGCTACCTGTGCTGCAATACTTCTCTTTACTTTACTGCAGTGCAAGTCACTGCTCAAGCACTCATACTACCTACTCGCATAATAATCAGCAGGTAAAATAAAGCCTATACCTTACTTCACTCCAGGCTTCACTCACCCCTATCTTTGATACTCTTTAATTCGAGTATCAAGCCAACCACAGTCCCTGTACAAACTCAAACACACTGAATTATAATACACACACTCTCTCCCTATCTCTGAGCACATTAAGACCAACACACAATACAGATAGTACTGTCTTAATTTACTGATATTCACACAGTTTCTAATATATTTTGGTTTACAACTGATAACTGTTACTTGGCCTAAATTTACCCAGTGCACTAGAATTTCCCCCCTTATTGCTGCTACTGTGTCCCTTATTCAATTATTTCTACTACATGCTCGAGTCCCCTCATGGCACATAAGCTGATCACACCACACAGAACCTACTAACAGTCACAGTGTTTATTCCTCTATACATCCCTGTCAACACTGCTATACTACATGTAGTATGAGATACATACACACACAATCACTGCAGGTTCACCCTCCTGCACACCACCTGATAATGAACCACATCCATAGCATATTCAAATGAACATCAAGCAGACTATAGGTAATAATTATAGCTATATGTACTATTATATTTATATCAAACATTAGTTAAAAACCATCATATACCTGATAATGAACCCAAGGGGGTTGGCAAACCCAGAAATTTAATTCAGTATTCTTTTTTTTTATTTTTTTTGTAAAATTAGTGACATTTTAGCGACGTTTAGCGACGTTAATATACGTCGCTAACTACGTCGCTAATTAGCGATGTTGCTACATGTCGCTAATGACGTCGCTAAAGACGTCGCTAAAATCGTCGATGTACGTCGCAAATTGCTGATATGACAGTATTGTCAGGTCATTAAAGACGTCGGTGTAACGTCGCTATATAAGTCGCTAATTAGCGATGTTTAGCGACGTTAATAAACGTCGCTAATTAGTGACGCTAAGTCGCTAAACGTCGCTAAATTTAGCGACAAATTAAAGTCGTTAAAAAACGTCGGCATAGCGACGTTTAGCGACATTTTTTCTTTTAGCGACTTGCTTTTTTCTGACTTCTTTAAAACGTCGCTAATTACGTCGCTAAACATAATTAGCGACATTTTTTGGTCATTTAGCGACGTTTTTAAACGTCGCTAATTTGACTTTTTCTGGTAGTGTTACCTCTGAGCAAACCTCTCAGTATGACTATCGATTGTCACGTCCATAATACCTCTGATATCGGTCGTCATCTAAACTTATCACCCATACTTAACTCTAAGTACGTCAGCGGTGTTAAGACCGCAAAATCTATCACGTCTATATCACCTCTGATAGGGTTCCATTTTAAACTTATTACTTGCACTCCGGTGCACAATAAGTAATGAGACCACAAAATCTATCACGTCCATATCACCTCTGATAGGGTTTCATTTAGAAGTTAATAATTGCACTCCAGTACGCATAAATTAATATTTTTACCAAAGATCCTTCAGTGGGATATCCTTAACAAAAGCAAATAGTTCACGTCCATATTACCTCTGAACTTTGAGCTGCCCATGTTCCCCATCCAAAGAAAATAGCCATGTCTATATTACCTCTGGCTCGTTTCTTTTTTCTTCCATAAAAATACCATGATCGTACCTAACCTCTCTGTATGACTATCGATTAGCTCACATCCACGTTACCTCTGATCTATCGTATCTAAACTTATCATCCGTACTTAACTCTAAGTACGCCAGCGGTGTTAAGTCCATAAAACCTGTATCTTCAATATCACCTCTAGCAGTGTCATGACCCGCACCCGGATATTCGAGCACGAGTACATGGGTACGCCCAGCCTACGCCCAGCATCGGTGGTAGAACGTCGTCTGGGTCAACTCTAACTAACTAACATCTCAACAATGTATATTTGGTACATGTCAATCATCTCAACTCCAAAAGGAGGAACAATATGGTATCTCACAAATGTAACTATACTCAATCACAATGCAAACTAAGGCAGATAAAGCACAAATGGAATAACGAAGAAAAGAATCAAAATACAATCCACAAGTCTGAAATAAAATACATGCCATGAATCTCAATAAAAGTCTAATACAAATCTACTAAAATATAAATTAAATCTCCTCAGGCTCTAGAACTAAGTTCTCCTGGTCTATAGGAGTATCCTCTAATAGAACACCATCCCACGGTCTGTAGAATGTAGGACACTGATCTATGAGCCAATCATCTGGAAAAATATATCCATTCAGGATTGGAGCGAAGTACATACCTCTAAAAGCAGTTTCAAATACATAATCGAGCATATAAAACATATAATAGAAAAGAATACAACATAACTAAACAACAGATTGAAATGAACTAGAGTGAACAAGTAATGTACTGGAATGAAGAACAAGCAACAAGAATATCTACAATATAAAGGAATAACTGAAATCTAACTAATGTTCCTCGAAATACAAGTTTATTAGGTGATCGGTTTAGGTTGAACACGAATACAATAAGGTAACTCGATTACAAGTATGGTTATAATCGACATATACACGAATACACTGGGACTTTGATCACATAATCAACTTCTACTCCCCCATCCCCAATTAATACCAATGGATCCAATCACGACACATTACGAACACGAATATGGACACACTGAACACGAGCAGTGTGTGTACACGAATATAAGCACACTAAACATGAGTAGTGTGTGAACACAAAATATAATAAATAAATACCCAATACACATGATGAAATACATGTGAAGGAGTATCCACTGAATACGGTAGGGGATAACATCTCCTGACATGATCCATGTAGTACCAGTCCGTGAAACCACTATGTCGAAATCAAGTATACAGTTCTAGAACATGAGATATATACACTAGTATGAAATAAAAACTAACAGAGAAATGTACTCGCCTGAGTTCCTGAGCAAGGTGTGTCTCTTGATGCCCAAGCTGGTGTCACACAGACCTATATATGGTATATGCATCAATACAAGGTTTTAGAATGAAAATATGTTAAACTAGTTCAATTCTAGGTCATAAAGCCATTTCTAAGTCAAAACAGTCAAACTAGGTCAACTCTAGGTCAAAATAGTCAAACTTGGTCAAACTAGTTATTTCTATGTAGTATGAGTTCATCTCTAGGATATTAGGTCCATACACTATGTAACTAGGCCACACTAGCTATGCTAAGATACTAGGATACAAATAAAGTACCGTATCGTAAGATACGCAAATTATTAGATAGAAAATACTAATATATATATATATATATATATATATATATATATATATATATATATATATATATATATATATATTACTCTTAGCTAACTAATGCAAAGTGGATACCTTGACTTTGAAGCAATGCGGTATCTCGCCACCTACACACCCATCTTGATAATCAAACCCAATACCTTGAGTATCAACCAATACCTTGACATTACCTTGGTATCACAAGGTAATACAAATTCTAGTATGTAATTAAATACCCAATACCTTAACTATAAACTAATATGCATTTAATACTTATACCGTACTATACAAACCACCTACTAATATATATATATATATATATATATATATATATATATATAACTACTAGTCTAATAATAAGCTAACTAACTAAACTATTAAAAACACTAACTAAACTATCAATGAACTAACTAACACCCCCCAGCTGTTGCACAAGCTGCTGCCGTTGCTGTTGCCTTTGTTGTTGCTGCAGAATGCTACTGCTCTTTGCTGTTGCTGCTTGCTGCAGTTGTTGTACTGGCTTTGCTCTTGTTGCTGCATGCCTTGCTATGTTGCAGCTGCTATCTTTGCTGCTAATGCTGCTGCATGCTACTGCATAAGCTGCGGTTATCGATTTCTGCTGTAGTGGCTGTTACAGCTGCTTCTCTTGCTTGCTGTGCAGTTGCATGCTGCTGCAGGCTACAGCAGTTGCTGTCCAAGCTGTTGCTAACTGCTGTTCAAGGCTGCTGCAGTTGCACTTTCTATTTTAGTTGAGCTACTGAAGTTGCTAAATCCCGATCCCCTCACCTCACTGCACTTTACAACACTCACTCACACTCTCTACACTCACTCACACTCTATGCACACACATATGAATATAATACATATATATATATATATATATATATATATATATATATATATAGTTGCATATATGTATATATATATATATATATATAAGCATGATCACTACTCACATACATATATGCAACTATATATATATATATATATATATATATATACCACACACACACACGCACGCACACACACACACATATATATATATATATATAAAAGCATACTCACATACATATATGCAACTCTCTATGTATATATATATATATATATATATATATATATATATATATATATATATATATATATATATATATATATATATATATATATATATATATATATCCACATATATGAATACCACACACACACACACACACACACACACATATATATATATATATATATATATATATATATATATATATATATATATATATATATATATATATATTACTACTATACTAGTAATGCATATACACTCTCTTATTCTTATGATCACCAACACCTCAAAATAAAACATACGCATTCTCATAAATATACATATACATATATATCATACAATTATTATAAATATAACATTGGTATAGCTATTACCAAGACAAAATGAATTGAAATACAATGAAGCAAACACGTGGAGTGCACCGCACCCATATCACACTCATTCTATGATACGCTTACGATACGGCTCCACTACACAACCAAACGTATCCCGAAGGACACGATCAAGTCTAAAATCATAATTATGAACAATACAAAGAACTAACTGCTCAACTGCGTGACCGTGTCAAAATGTGATGCTCAAACCCCGTATCGGAGAAAAACCCTCAAATCAACCCGTATCTCCAAATTATCGGTATACGACCTACACGTATCCAATTGTGGACACGACACTAGTCACACATAATCCAACACATTTTAATTTGGTCTAATTGACCTATTGACAAACACAAGATGTGTCAATCTCGGAATTTCCCCAAAATTGACACAAAATACCACATAACTTTCTCCATAGGCCTCCTATGAACCTAATTCCAATTTATATGGGTAGCATTGGCATATGAGATAGTTTCTAATGATTAAATTATAGATTTAGAACCTAATTAGAGAGGGAAAACTGAATCGTATCTATTGGGAGATGGATTCCTAATAAAATTCTCAAATTGGATGAAAAGAGCCTCCAACTTGTAGATCCTTGCTCCTCCTTGTAGATCCTTGCTTCCTCCTTGAAGATCCTTGTTCTAATATCCTCCAATAAAGAGGGACAAACAAAGCTAGCACGCTGCATAAACAAGGACAGCTCCACGTATGACGCATAATGTTCACCCTTGTCTCCTGGATAAATTCTTGGCAAACCGTCGTATTAGGTTGGCATTCTCTACAAATAACGGGTTCTATGATATCCTTCCATTCTCTATCATGGGCATCGAGAAGGATGGTAAAACCTGCATAAAGAGAACACATATCAGTCTCAATGAAGATTGAAAAAAGTATACAGAGGCCGCATGACGATTCCAGGTCGAAGCCACACGCAAGAGGGGACGTCCCGAGATAGCTAAGTTCGTACGCATGAGCAAGAAGATATCTCATCTATGCGTCCAAGCTACAGATAGGCTCTGGGTGCATGTTGAAGATAAGTTCCCATCAATGCTGCCAAGCCACATATAGGCTCTGCACGCATGTTACAGATGATGGCTCATCAATGCGACAAAACTTTGTGGGGGGGCCTGCGCTTGTTCTAGATGATTTCTCATCCATGTTGCAAGGCCGTATACTTGTGTTTCTGTGTCCCTGCCATTAAGACACACCTCTACCTCCAAAAAGAACGCCAACATCAGGGGGCCACGAATTGATATCGCTCTTGAAAAATCCCTCGGCGAGATAGACAGTAACCCTCGGCATATTCTTTCACAAAATAAGGGAAAGCCGAGAGATAAAAGTTCTCTCTCCTCCCTAGCCCACCTATTTATTGGCTCATAGGAGGAAGCTGATGAACTAGGCACTTATAAGGATGAAACCGATGCCTCGATTTACGTGATCCATATTTTTCTTCACGAAAACTTCCATTGACTCAGGGTCCCAAGAAATCTCCTCGGAGATCGAGCCAAATCTTGGCATTTAATGATCTAACAGCCTTGGATAAGCGCATATGCGGCAACGTGCCTATACGACATCACAACCATGCGACCGAAAGTGCTCGACCATGCTTCTTGTTCAAAGTATTCCAAACTTTTCATTAGGAAAACTTTGAAGGGGGTCTTGTAGAAAAATGGAAATTTTAGATCCATGCATCCAACAAACATGCGCAGCAAGTTTGACTCCGAAGAAATTAAGCCAAAGAGGGAGCCACATAACAGAATTCATGCGTCCTGAACAGCCAAGAAGTAAGGGCCGCATGAGATTCCCTGACACGGCATTCAATGCCTGTCAGAAGTTCTGACACACCCCTCATCACATAGAGATCTTGGAGAATCGTGAGATAAGCGACGGCTCATAAAAAGACAAAAATTCACATAAGTACATTAATGAATTCATCATATGCGGCTACGTCCCTATGCAGCCACATCATCATGCGGCTAATGTGTCTATTCAACCAAGGTCATACTAGAGTTTTCATGAGACCATAACGCCATACGGCCTAAGTGTCCATAAGACCAAGGCCAACGGAGAGCACATATGCGGCCAAGACGCTATGCGACCAAGATGTTATGCGGCTTTCATCTTGGAAGATCTGTCCGTTGCAACCTAAAAGTTCTTCACAAAGTTAGTACTGATTATGTGTCCAGTTGACCGAGTCACGCATACGAGAGCGTTGAAAACAACCACGAGATTTTATCAAACAATATATCACATCAAGCTGCGTGGCAGCCGGACCATAGTATGCGGCTACGATTGCAACCGTATTTTGTTGAAGGAGCCCTCTGCGGCCACCAAACAGAAGCATATGCGACACCTATAGCCCATCAGCATGATGGCTATAAATAGGAGAAACTTGAACGTTCCAAAGGGCTGGCTTTCTGCTTCAGAGACCATACCCCCCCCCTAAGCGAGCTACATACGTGCACACAAGCTCAAGAGAGAGAAATGAGAAGAGAGTATCCTCATCTCCTCGTCGGACCGTCAACGGAGTAAAATAGTCGTTGCAGTACTCGATCTCTATCGTCACAGTGCCCAGATCAAAAATATTGTATTTAGATTTTTTTGTCTAGGATTTCATTGTACTTCTTGTTAGTTGTTAAGCAAAATTTCTCAAACTTACTTTAATGGCGAACAACGGCGCTTGAGAAGGTTCATACGGGGGACAATTGAGTTGATATTCTCACTATTTTTTTGCCAAGTAAAAATTTTGAGTACTGCATGAGGATTGTCGGAATGACGAGCTCCTTCACCTAGTTGGGAAGGAAGATATGTGTTGGTGTTGGGTTGTGTTCCCAACCTATATGGAATACACCCGGAGTGCAATGAGCTTCATCCATGTGTCAGAGAAGCTCGAAAAGTCGAAGGTGACAAAAGAGACGAGTTTCAGCACAAGTTAGAATAGTGAAAAATTGCAAAATAGCAATCATTTTAGTGGTATACTACCGGTACACCGGTATTGATGTACCGTTGGTATACCGTATTTGGCGTTGTGTGTTCTAGAAATATTCTGTCTCGAAACAACGATTTTTTTGTATACTGCCAGTATACTGATACTAGTAGGTTGAAGCCAAAAATTGGTGTTTTATCTACACCGTTGGATCTAATCAACGGTCTAGATTGCTGCGGGATTTATTGGGACTTTAAATGGGTCATTCTTAATACTAATCCCAATCTAATATATTATTGTGAAGATCAAGGAGAAAGTTCCAAGTTTGCATCTTTTAAAGAAGAAAAAGTAGAAATTTGTGGCTATTTCGAAGAGAGATCGATTCGGGTGATTTATTCTCGTCATCTCCGTCTTCGGTAACTTCTTGTAATCCCTTTTTAATGCTTTCAGTAGTTGCGGTAATCCGTTTAGATCGGTGGAAACAAATTAGAGGGTGTTTTCTTCTAGTTAATTAGTGGAGTCTTTTTCTGGTTTGAACTCGGTCGTTTTGTGATTTTTCTAACAAAGATTTTTTACGTCGAAAATAAATTGTGTTTGTGTTTATTTTATCTAATTTTCTTCTTATTGTTGTCCGTTTATGAGAAAATTATGTTGTTACAATGTCATATTTTTCACTTGTAAAAATTATACAAACAACAAAAATGTTCAGTACGTAAAAGACTGAGGAGTCTAATATTTGCAACCACATTGTAAGAAATGTAATTCCAAACAAAACAAGACATATATCTTATCCAAAGCACAATTTTAAGTTGCCGACCTTTATGAGGCAGACACAGGACCATGAGATATTTATTAGATATTTATACATTATGTCCAAGCTTTGATGTTGCCATCACCCGTCCAAGTTCTTCCCATATTCCAAATCCATCTCTAACACAAAGAAATTGTTTATCCATTTCTTTCTCCTTAAATAGGTGGATTTTTTTTCCAGGATAAAAAATTGTTGATTGTTTTTTTTTATATTCTGTTCATTTTTTTTCTCTTATTATTATTTTTTTTTCTTTCATATTTGGTCATCATTGTTTAGAAAAAAATTTGATTTTTTTTTATCTTTTCTCATTTTATTATTAAGAGTGGTTTTTTTGTTTTTGTTTTTGCTTTCGTTTTTGTTTTTGTTTTTGTTTTTGTTTTTGTTTTTTTAGGGTTTTTCATCTTTTTCATTTAAAAGTTTTTCGGGTATTTTTTCAGTTTTATTATCCTTTTTTCAGTATTTTTTTAAATTTTTTTAGGTAATGTTTATATGTTCATCAAACATGAAAATATAATATTTTTTAAAATTTAATTATAGTGAATTTGATTTTCGGATACATAGAATTTTCGACTATATAGTATTTCGCTTATCAAATATACCCTATGTTTTCAAAAAACAACCCTTATAAACTCTCCCACTTTGTTAATACATGGTTAGTCTCCAAGTATTGCACCTTGTTCTGAATACAAGTATTTACAAAAGTATTTACAATTAGGAAAACCTATTAAAATTAATTTAATTTTCTTCATCATAAATATATACTAGTCATTGTTCATTTATAATTTTCAAGCAAGACCAACTTATGCCAAAATCATCACTATAAGCAAATTAGCTTCCAGCTTGATCCCCTCAAAATCCGATGCCTACGCTATAATTGAGAGATGAATTACGACAATGTATATTATTATAATATCATATTAAAGTTTTTGTTATTTAAATTATTGAAATAGTTAGATGATACACGTTTTGCCGCTGGCTCAGATTTCAAGTATACTCATTTGAATTTTGGGTGACCCTTGAGATAAATTAATCATGGATATAGTGTATACTACTTTGATCAACATAATAACAGTACGAGTTGATGTAAAATATAGACTAAAATTTTCTATTAAATGTTCTTTTGAAGGTTGTGTACGAGTTTTCATCTTTAGCTCAGCTCAGCACGAGAGAAAAATAGTGATAGAAAGTATTGCATACTATACTACTACTAGTTCACATGGGGATGGTGCAAAGTATTTACATTGATCAGTATCTTGTTTGTATTCAATTCCTAGTTCTCTGCGGATCAAGAAATTAAGGATAGTGTACACCAGACCAATGAACTTCTCTAGATTAAAAAATTTCTTCTACGTGTAAATGATTACTTCGATGTCTGCGTAAATAATCTCCAGATGCCACTCCACGCTAAAGTCAGAATTAAGATGAAGTAAAGTTTGGCAGAAATTTAAAGTAAAACGTTTACGTATCTGCATGAAGATGAAAGAGGGATTATATATACAGCCCTCTACTATAAATATTGATTTATCGTGTTTATCAAGTAACGGCGGTGATTAGGATTTAATTGTACTCCTATCACATGTAACCTGTTAATCCCGAGACAGATCAATAGATAGAGAAATAGAGATCAAAAACTGAAATAGCACGACTTTACAGTCTCGTCTCTGTATGATCCAGCAGTGGTAGTCGAGATCAGAAATTCACACAAAAGTTTCTTTCTGATTACCTCGATACTAGCAAAAAAAACAACCAGTAAAAATTTTTTATTACAACTTTTTCTTTCAATTACAAACTGACAGAAAGTAATCTGTTCTTCCTTGCAAACATATTGCAATAGAGACATAACGTTAACAAAGAGAAAGTAGAGAAGAAGAAGAAGAAGAAGAAGAAGAAGAAGACTGGAAATATGTCTTGCTGGGATGTTCAGAATCACCATTGTTCAAAGCAAGATTCGTCACACCACGGATATGCTCCCAGGAACCAGCACGTTCGCGTAGAACTTCTGGAACGTTCGTCGTCACCTCTTTACTGACTTTGTCACGACCCGCACCCGGAATTTGGGACACGAGTACGGGTGTACGTCCAGCCTACGCCGCAGCATCGGCGGTAGAACACTGTCTAGGTCATTATACTATGTAATCAATCTCTCAAGAATATCCAACTACATAAGGAGACACAGATATCACAATATAATATGTAAATACTAAATCACATAACTAGAGCACGATAAGATAGCGAAAAAAAATAAACGAAATGCAACACAAGTCTAAACAAAATAATCTAACTCAAACAATAACATCCAAATCTCAAAGTATGCCAGAAACAAATCCGGTACCATAAACTGCTAAAAGACCTAACTGAATAACTAGTGATCCCGGCTAGAGCTTCCGAAAATCACACCTGTGCTACAATGTCCAAGGCTGCAGCTACTCTCCCTGTGGCCCATAAAATGTCGGACACCAGTCCTCTAAGTCGCAGTCTGGAAAAATATTTTCAGTCAGGATGGAACGAAGTACATCTCTAATAGCAGTTCTAAATCAATGATATAAACTATGTAGCAGTAAATAGATGTAAATATACAAGATGCATGTACATGTATAAGAGATACACAATAAAGAAAATACTGAAAATAAATACAAGAATGAACAAGATGACAATGAATAAAAACACTAATGACTAAGTGTGTGAGTACCAGCTTTAACATGTAATCGGCTTGAAAACTTGTACATGAATAATGGCTTGGTTAGTCATACGTGTGGTGTATGACCAACACTAACATGAGAACAAGACTTGTACATGAAGGGTATGATCACATATATACACTAAAATACTTTCCACCCCCGACTGGTATAGTAGATCCAACATGGTACGCTATGGCACGGGATTCTCTAAGAAGGTAGCAAATATCTCCGAGAATCAGTGTCTGTACATACACAAGATAATCAATGAAACAAGACTTGTACAAGATACACCATATACAAAGGAATAACATCTCATGATGAGATCCGAATATACCAATCCGTGTAACCATCGTGTCAAGAAACATGAATATCTACACTAAATACAATGAACATAGAGGATATCATAAACAAGAAACTATCAGAGAATGTACTCGCCTGGGGTCCTCAGTTGGCAATACCAATGTCCTGCTCCTGAAGTCTCACAGGACGATCCAATGGTCCTATATACATATAATATAATACAATATAGCATCAGCCATTATACTAGCACATACACAACATAATTACGCTGAATTCAGCAGCTACACTAGGGTGACACTGGTCAACTAGGGTCAAGTGTGTGTCTAATTGCACGGGTGTCGCGTCCTCAATGATGTGCAAAATCAGACTGTCAAACTACACATGTCTTGCCAGTACGTCAGTATACACAAGGCAGACAGATCACTAATACTCAGGGTCACATGATCATGTGCAAATACAGGGCATCCGTAATTATACTAGGGTCATATAGTATATATATATATATATATATATATATATATATATATATATATATATACAGTCATACATATTACAGTCCTAATTAGCATTATCATTTAATTACTTATACAATATATATATATATATATATATATACCAATCTGAATATTATATACATACGCGTACGTGTACGCATACGGGTCATACAGTCAAATATAAATACAGGGTATCTACTACTAACACTTATGGTCACTCAACATCTATAATACAGTCATACCTAGTACTAGCATTAATTACACACAATGTATATGTACCAAATAATTTATTATACACACACGCACACATAAAATGAAAGAGGAGGGACAGATTCGAACCTCGGGGTGAGCGTACAGGGACGACGATGACGACGATGACGATGATGCCAATGATGATGACGATGACGACGATGATGATGGTTATGATGGAGGTGATGTTGATGATGATTAAGGTGATATTGATGATGATGATTAAGGTGATGATGATGAGGATGATTAAGGTGATGATGATGATGATTAAGGTGATGATGATGATGATTAAGGTGATGAGGATGACCGGGATGTGTCACGACCCACACCCGAAAAATCGGACATGAGTCGTGGGTACGTCCAGCCTACGCCGCAGCATCGACGATAGAACGCTGTCTAGGTCAACTAACTAAATAATAATCTCACACAAAAAAAAAATTGGCCATGACCTCTCCAAAAGGAGGGCAACCACACAAACAAGTATATAAACCTGTCAAGATCTCAACTCCAAACGGAGGAGCAATATCACAATGATAATCAAGTACTCAATCACGAATCTAAGCACGATAAGATAACACAGAGATCTAACAACTATAAAGTCTAACCAACAACAACTACTACAACAACCACAACATCAAATAATAATACAACAATATCCAAAATAATATACAAACAAGGTCTCAATCTAAAATCGGAGACAAATCCGGTGCTAAAAGCTAATAAAAATAACAACAAAGTCCCAATGATCCCGGCTACCAACCCGGAAATCACCCCTAAACTAGAGGGTCCCTGTCTGCACCATCGACAGGCTCAGGTCCATAAAACGTCGGACACCAATCCTCCGGATACTCTGAAAAAATATGTCCAGTCAGGACTGGAGCAAGTACATCTCTAACAGCAGTTCCATTTAAATGATAAAAACTATAAAACAGTTATAGCAAGTAGCAAGAAGAATGAAGCAAGTATGAAACAAGGAAGTATGTATAACTGGTGCATAAAGGTAAAGATGCATGGATATCAGAGCAAGATAGTAATAACTGCAAGATACAAGAAATCTAAGCTAAGATCAAGTCCGTGCACATGAACGTGTAGTGAGTCCAGCATGAAAAATATGTAGTGAGTCAAGTCCAGGAACATGTAAGTGAGACAAGTCAAGAAATGCATGAGAGTCCAGACTATAAAGAATGAACTCAGTGTCTTTGAAATACTTGTTTCGACATGTAAACGGCTAGGGGTAAGTACGGCTCACCGCGCACTGGGTGCGCGGCTGCTATCATTCCAGATTAGACCAGAGGGAGTGATTCCTGATGATGTCAGATAGGAATGTTTACATGTCTACTCGAGTATTTCCCCGCCCCGACTAATACAAGTGGATCCAAGACCCGACACGCAAATCAAGATGAGTCCAGCCTGAATATGAATGATGCCTGTAGGTGATGCCAGTAGTGATTCCAGAATAGAGGCCAGAAACATGAAATGTACGTGTCGCAAGTAAATGAATCCAGAAATATCAATCAGTGTCCCGTGTTGTGCCAGAAAAATCAGATGATACTATACTAGAAGCTGAATCATAATAATCATCAAATAATAAAAACTATCAGAGAATGTACTCGCCTGACGTCCTGAGCAACTGGCGATCCGAACTGGTATCGCAAGGACCTAATGCAAAAAGCAAGGTTAAACAGGGTTCTAATGAGTTAAACAGATATAAAATAACTAAAAATAGGCTTCTAGGGTCGTTCTAGGTCAAACGGGTCAAACCGGTGAAATTTGGGTCAAAAAGTCAACTCTAGGTCCAAAAAGTCAACTCTAGGTCAAAAGTTGACTTTGGCGGTCAACCGAGTCAACTACGGTCAAGTCTGGGTCAAACTAGGGTGCTCCTGAAATTCTAGGTCAAACCGAGCTCATTAAGCTAGAAAACTCACAAACTCGCCTCCTTGAGATACCGGGATACCTTCGGTATCCGATACCTCAACCTAGGCTACGCACCCCGCCTATACCCTCTAAAACCTATGCTAGCACGCGTAAATATATACACATAAGCATATAAAAATCACTCCAATATTATTCCTAGGCTATTGCTCAAAAACCCCGCTCGAAACCCAATACCATGGTTATCTTAAGGTATTGAGATACCTCGGTATCTCAAGGTATTGAGATTTCGCTCTAAAACCCTCTAACTAGCTATCTAGCTATTGATTATGCACCTAGTTATTAATCTAGGCTAGGTAATATAGATACCTATCATATTTATATATATCTAAATAGGTATCTACCTATATACATATATATCCACACATATATATACCCATTACCCATTTACCTTACCAAACATAACATATATATATATATATATATATATATATATATATATATATATATATATGTATATATATATATTACCTATCAAGATATCTATAGATATATATATATATAAGTATAGGTATATAGATATCTATCTCTTAGGTAGATATATCTAAGTATCTAGCTATCTACCTATCTACCTATTATCTAGGTAACTATCTAACTATCTAATCTATCTAATAACTTATCTAACTAACTATCAATGCATCTATCTAACTACCTATCTAACTATATGTATTTATATCTATACATATAGATATAAATATATATCTAATACCTATCTAGATATCTATATATCTATCTATCTAAGTACCTAGCTAACTACCTAACTATCATCTATCTACCTAACTATCTATCTAATATTTACCTATCTAGTTATCTATCTATTTATCTTTAACTAACTAGGTATCTAGTTACCTAGGTATCTAGTTACCTATGTATCTATCTAACCATCTATGTATTAATCTATCTATCATCCATCTATCTATCAACCTAGCTATTCATATATCTACCTATCCATCTATCTAGCTATCTATTTAGTCTAGCTAGCTAACAATCTATCTAATCTGTCTATCAACTATTTCTATTACTATCTATCTATATAACTATTAACTATCTATCCTATTAACTCTCTCACACCTAGCTACTTGCCTCGCTGCTACTGCTGCATGCTTGCCTTCAACCTTGCTGCTTCAAAATCTGCTGCTGCTGGTGCCCTTGCATTTGATGCTGCTGCTGCTCCATGCTACTGCTGCTGCTGGGCTTCTACATGCTGCTGCAGCTGCTGCTATGTACTGCTGCTGCTCTAGCAGCTGCTGCTGCTGCTGGTTCCAGATTCTGTCCCCCCCCCCCTCATCACACACACACACACACACACCTATATATATCTATCACTATATATATACACATACATATACATACATACATACATATATATATATATATATATAACCCTATAGATATATATACACACTAACTTATATCTACTAACATATATATATATACACACATATTAACACATATAAACACACACACACACTGATACATATAAATACACACACACACACATATCTATATATATATAAACACACATATATCTATATACATCTATACATATACACTCTCACACACATACATATATATATCCTCACAGACACTCACACTCACACACCCTCACACACTCCCTCACACACTCTCACAAACACACAACCACACAACCACACACATAACACTCTTACATATATATACGAATATATATACATATATATAAACTCATATGTATATACCTATAAACACTCACTCACACTCACACACACTCACCTACACACTCACACAAGCACTCACTCACACACTCACCTACACACTCACACAAGCACTCCCTAACACGCTCACAAACACATAACCACACATATCTATATAAATATATATATAAAAACACACACACAATATATATATATATACATATATATAAACAAACACAACACAACGCACACCACGCCCACCAACGCACACCCAACGACCCCGACACTCACCAACGCCTATAAATATATAAAATATAACTTGAAAACTCTAGCACACACTCTCCGATACTAACCCAACGCGCGTACAGGCCCGAAACGAGGAAACCAAGTCGAAATGGCCGTTCGATCATTTCGACGAACACGTGGTGCGCGGCTCGGAAAACCTCCTGAAACGCACAACAAACGAACTCGGAATCGGCCCAAAATTTATCCACGCACTCTACACGATGTCTAGATCCTAGAAAATATGCTCCCGCGTCGATTCTAGGTCCGTGGCGGAAACGCACATGCACTTAGAATCGGCGACGACGAAAAGCCCCAATTTCGCCCGAAACGCCCGTTTCTTCGCGACGCGGCTTCCCGTGTCCGAACGGAGACACGCACTCACCCTCAAAACACCCGACAACGTCTACCTAGGTCCATCTAACCTAGGGCCTCACCCAAAATTGGGCCAAATTCGGATTTCACCCGAAATTGACACAAAACCTAGTGTTAAAGTCTCCAAACACTACCCAACTAGTTCCAACTTCCTCCCACGGGTAGCCTAAGGGTCTAGGAAGGTTCTAAACTATTAATTACACTATAAAAGAGTAATTACAAGAGGAAAATTAGGGTTTACCTCTTGGGAGTTGGAATCCCAAGCCAAAATCTCAAAAATGCTCCAAATCCTCCAATCCAAGCTTCCAAGCCTCAAATCCAAGCTCCAACACCAAATCTAGGCTCTACCCACCTAGGTTAGGGAAGAATGAAGGGTTAGGGTTCACAAATAAAGAAGGAATGGAAGAAAGAAGAAAGAAAATAGGAAGAGGAACTTACTTTGGAAGGGAGGAAGAAGAAAGAAGAAGTGGAGAAGAAGAAGAATGAAGAAGAAGAAGAAGAAGAAGAAGAAGAAAAATGGAAATGGGGGCTGTGGGGCTGCTGTGTGCGGGTGTGGGAAGGGTTGGGGCCGGCCAAGAAATAATAAAGGGGGTTACACTAATCACCAAATGCCCAAAATGTCCTCCTAACTCTCGGTTTTGGGTTTCGGGGTCCAAAAACACTCAAACTAACTCCAAATCTCTCCCACTAACCTTCTAAAAATATAATAAATATTCTAAAACCCAAAATAAGTCTCACAGGGGTGTGGGCTGGGTCGGACATGGGTCCACTAGGGTCTGACATGGGTCCAGGCTAGCCAAAACCCTAAAACAATCAAAATAAAGATAATAAAAAATAATGCAATCACTAATTAAATATAAATACAATTAATTATAAATAATGCATAATTAACCAAATTAAAAAAAAAAATACCCGGCTCTGGAAATGGGGTGGTGACAAGCCTATCCTCCTTAGAAAATTTCGTCCTCGAAATTTAAAGTCAATCACACTCTCTCTAGGTCAAACCCCCAACAATCACAGTCAAGAAATTCTACCTAAACAACATGCAAGATGATGGTCCTACTGGTCGTGTTATCACAGTCTCAATCAGGGTCACTACACTATCTATCACAGAACAAAAAAAAATCTAACAGGTACTAATGAAGCACACCACAAGGAATGGAAAGGACAGGAAGAAGAAACAAGAGACAGACCTGCTAACTCGACATCCGTAGCATCGGCCTCCTCGACCGTCAACGCATAAGCCCTGCCCTGCTGGGGTGTATCCCTCTGCTGGTGCGGGGCATGATGCTGTGCCACAGATGGCCTAGCTCCAACTCTCTGATCCTGTGCTCCACCCAATGGAGGTGCAGTAGGGCAATCTCGTATATGGTGAGCAGCGGATCCACAGAATAAACACACCTTCAGCCTCCTCCTACAAACATCCCAGGTGTGTCCTGCCTTCCTGCAGTAGGCACAAGTGGGCACCCTCTGATCCTGACCCTGTTGCGCTGCCTTCTGCACATAGGGACACTTAGCTGGTCCCGCACTGCCACTCACACTGCCTGAATCATCCCTGCCTCTCTTGGACTTGAGCTCCAAGTCATCCTCTGCTCTCTGAGCATCTCCTACTATCTGCTCAAAAGTTGCCTCGCGGTCGTTCCTGGTCAAAGACTTGACCGCCATAACCAAGCCCTTGCGAAACTTCCTCGCCTTGGCTGCCTCACTCAAGCCATCCATAAATCTGCCCAGACGGCAGAACTCCGCTGCGTACTCGTCCACTGTCATGCTCCCTTGGACGAGTGCCTCGAACTGGCTCTCCAAAGCACTGAGCGCCACATCTGGGAAAAACTTCTCCTTAAAAAGCCTCTTAAAAGCCTCCCAAGTAAGCCCTGGCGCTACAATCCTCGTATCTGTGCGATACCATGTCAAAGCAAGGTCGAACATCTGACTGCCCGCTGCCTCTATCTGTATGCTGTCTGGAATCTGCGCCAGCCTGAAGATGCCCTCAATCTGCTCTATCCAGTCATCCGCGTACAGGATACCTTCTGTACCACGGAACTCCTTGGGCCGCATCCTCTGAAAGTCGATAATACTGCCCGGCCTCGGATGCTGAATCTGATCTGCCTGTGGCTGAATCTGTGCCACCCTATCCACTGCTGTCATGGCCACCTGGTGGGCGTTCTCAATGCCCAGCCTCATCACATCCACCTGACGGTGCTGCGCGTCCATCATCTCCCTGAAGAACGCAAACAACTGTGCGGCATCTACTGGAGCAGGAAGTGGTGGAGGAACCATCGGAACGACTGGGGTAGACCTCGGATCGACAAGTGAAGGAGGATCCCCGAAAGAAGCAGATGCTCCCTCAACCGCAGGAGTGGTGAGTGGAGCGGTAGCAGCTGCCTGAATACGAGCTGGACGAGAGGTAGCAGACCTCTCCGAGGCAACTGCTGGAACGGTACGATGGGATCGTGTCTTCGGAGGCATCCTGAACACAGATCAAAAGAAGTCAATACGGCGTAAGATACGATATCATCAAAGAAGGATAGTAATATTTCAAAAGAAAGCAATTTCAGAATAATTAGATTGGAATTGTTCCTAGTCGTGATTGAGTACACTCTCATCCTAGATCCTAGATCCTATAGCAGGCTCGCAGCAGTACAACTAAGTTGTTGTACCACCACGACATCGCACTAATTGCGAATCGAGACCTGCATGGGGCCGCCACCAAAAACGTGTCACGACCCGAACCCGAAAAATCGGGCATGAGTCATGGGTACGTCCAGCCTACGCCGCACCATCGGCGGTAGAACGCTGTCTAGGTCAACTAACTAAATAATAATCTCACACAAAAAAAAAATCGGCCATGACCTCTCCAAAAGGAGGGCAACCACACAAACAAGTATATAAACCTGTCAAGATCTCAACTCCAAACGGAGGAGCAATATCACAATGATAATCAAGTACTCAATCACGAATCTAAGCACGATAAGATAACACAGAGATCTAACAACTATAAAGTCTAACCAACAACAACTACTACAACAACCACAACATCAAATAATAATACAATAATATCCAAAATAATATACAAACAAGGTCTCAATCTAAAATCGGAGACAAATCCGGTGCTAAAAGCTAATAAAAACAATAACAAAGTCCCAGTGATCCCGGCTACCAACCCGGAAATCACCCCTAAACTAGAGGGTCCATGTCTGCACCATCGACAGGCTCAGGTCCATAAAACGTCGGACACCAATCCTCCGGATACTCTGAAAAAAATATGTCCAGTCAGGACTGGAGCAAGTACATCTCTAACAGCAGTTCCATTTAAATGATAAAAATTATAAAACAGTTATAGCAAGTAGCAAGAAGAATGAAGCAAGTATGAAACAAGAAAGTATATATAACTGGTGCATAAAGGTAAAGATGCATGGATATCAGAGCAAGATAGTAATAACTGCAAGATACAAGAAATCTAAGCTAAGATCAAGTTCGTGCACATGAACGTGTAGTGAGTCCAGCATAAAAAACATGTAGTGAGTCAAGTCCAGGAACATGTAAGTGAGACAAGTCAAGAAATGCATGAGAGTCCAGACTATAAAGAATGAACTCGGTGTCTTTGAAATACTTGTTTCGACATGTAAACAGCTAGGGGTAAGTACGGCTCACCGCGCACTGGGTGTGCGGCTGCTATCATTCCAGATTAGACCAGAGGGAGTGATTCCTGATGATGCCAGATAGGAATATTTATATGTCTACTCGAGTATTTCCCCACCCCGACTAATACAAGTGGATCCAAGACCCGACACGCAAATCAAGATGAGTCCAGCCTGAACATGAATGATGCCTGTAGGTGATGCCAGTAGTGATTCCAGAATAGAGGCCAGAAACATGAAATGTACGTGTCGCAAGTAAATAAATCCAGAAATATCAATCAGTGTCCCGTGTTGTGCCCGAAAAATTAGATGATACTATACTAGAAGCTGAATCATAATAATCATCAAATAATGAAAACTATCAGAGAATGTACTCGCCTGACGTCCTGAGCAACTGGCGATCCAAACTGGTGTCGCAAGGACCTAATGCGAAAAGCAAGGTTAAACAGGGTTTTAATGAGTTAAACAGATATAAAATAACTAAAAATAGGCTTCTAGGGTCGTTCTAGGTCAAACGGGTCAAACCGATGAAATTTGGGTCAAAAAGTCAACTCTAGGTCCAAAAAGTCAACTCTAGGTCAAAACTAGGTCAAAAGTTGACTTTGGCGGTCAACCGAGTCAACTACGGTCAAGTCTGGGTCAAACTAGGGTGCTCCTGAAATTCTAGGTCAAACCGAGCTCATTAAGCTAGAAAACTCACAAACTCGCCTCCTTGAGATACCGGGATACCCTCGGTATCCGATACCTCAACCTAGGCTACGCACCCCGCCTATACCCTCTAAAACCTATGCTAGCACGCGTAAATATATACACATAAGCATATAAAAATCACTCCAATATTATTCCTAGGCTATTGCTCAAAAACCCCGCTCGAAACCCAATACCTTGGTTATCTTAAGGTATTGAGATACCTCGGTATCTCAAGGTATTGAGATTTCGCTCTAAAACCCTCTAACTAGCTATCTAGCTATTGATTATGCACCTAGTTATTAATCTATGCTAGGTAATATAGATACCTATCATATTTATATATATCTAAATAGGTATCTACCTATATACATATATATCCACACATATATATACCCATTACCCATTTACCTTACCAAACATAACATATATATATATATATATATATATATATATATATATATATATATATATATATATATATATATATATATATATATATATATATATATGTATATATATATATTACCTATCAAGATATCTATAGATATATATATATATAAGTATAGGTATATAGATATCTATCTCTTAGGTAGATATATCTAAGTATCTAGCTATCTACCTATCTACCTATTATCTAGGTAACTATCTAACTATCTAATCTATCTAATAACTTATCTAACTAACTATCAATGCATCTATCTAACTACCTATCTAACTATATGTATTTATATCTATACATATAGATATAAATATATATCTAATACTATCTAGATATCTATATATCTATCTATCTAAGTACCTAGCTAACTACCTAACTATCATCTATCTACCTAACTATCTATCTAATATTTACCTATCTAGTTATCTATCTATTTATCTTTAACTAACTAGGTATCTAGTTACCTAGGTATCTAGTTACCTATGTATCTATCTAACCATCTATGTATTAATCTATCTATCATCCATCTATCTATCAACCTAGCTATTCATATATCTACCTATCCATCTATCTAGCTATCTATTTAGTCTAGCTAGCTAACAATCTATCTAATCTGTCTATCAACTATTTCTATTACTATCTATCTATATAACTATTAACTATCTATCCTATTAACTCTCTCACACCTAGCTACTTGCCTCGCTGCTACTGCTACATGCTTGCCTTCAACCTTGCTGCTGCTGCTGCTTCAAAATCTGCTGCTGCTGGTGCCCTTGCATTTGCTGCTGCTGCTGCTCCATGCTACTGCTGCTGCTGGGCTTCTACATGCTGCTGCAGCTGCTGTTATGTACTGCTGCTGCTGCTGGTTCCAGATTCTGTCCCCCCCTCCCCTCATCTCACACACACACACACACACCTATATATATCTATCACTATATATATACACATACGTATACATACATATATATATATATATAACCCTATAGATATATATACACACTAACTTATATCTACTAACATATATATATATACACACATATTAACACATATAAACACACACACACTGATACATATAAATACACACACACACATATCTATATATATATAAACACACATATATCTATATACATCTATACATATACACTCTCACACACATACATATATATATCCTCACAGACACTCACACTCACACACCCTCACACACTCCCTCACATACTCTCACAAACACACAACCACACAACCACACACATAACACTCATACATATATATACGAATATATATATACATATATATAAACTCATATGTATATACCTATAAACACTCACTCACACTCACACACACTCACCTACACACTCACACAAGCACTCACTCACACACTCACCTACACACTCACACAAGCACTCCCTAACACGCTCACAAACACATAACCACACATATCTATATAAATATATATATAAAAACACACACACAATATATATATATATATATATATATATATATATATAAACAAACACAACACAACGCACACCACGCCCACCAACGCACGCCCAACGACCCCGACACTCACCAACGCCTATAAATATATAAAATATAACTCGAAAACTCTAGCACACACTCCCCGATACTAACCCAACGCACGCACAAGCCCGAAACGAGGAAACCAAGTCGAAATGGCCGTTCGGTCATTTCGGCGAACACGTGGTGCGCGGCTCGGAAAACCTCCTGAAACGTACACCAAACGAACTCGGAATCGGCCCAAAATTTATCCACGCGCTCTACACGATGTCTAGATCCTAGAAAATATGCTCCCGCGTCGATTCTAGGCCCGTGGCGGAAACGCACATGCACTTAGAATCAGCGACGACAAAAAACCCCAATTTTGCCCGAAATGCCCGTTTCTTCGCGATGCGGCTTCCCGTGTCCGAACGGAGACACGCACTCACCCTCAAGACACTCGACAACGTCTACCTAGGTCCATCTAACCTAGGGCCTTATCCAAAATTGGGCCAAATTCAGATTTTACCCGAAATTGACACAAAACCTAGTGTTAAAGTCTCCAAACACTACCCAACTAGTTCCAACTTCCTCCCACGGGTAGCCTAAGGGTCTAGGAAGGTTCTAAACTATTAATTACACTATAAAAGAGTAATTATAAGGGGAAAATTAGGATTTACCTCTTAGGAGTTGGAATCCCAAGCCAAAATCTTAAAAATGCTCCAAATCCTCCAATCCAAGCTTCCAAGCCTCAAATCCAAGCTCCAACATCAAATCTAGGCTCTACCCACCTAGGTTAGGGAAGAATGTAGGGTTAGGGTTCACAAATAAAGAAGGAATGGAAGAAAGAAGGAAGAAAATAGGAAGAGGAACTTACTTTGGAAGGAAGGAAGAAGAAAGAAGAAGTGGAGAAGAAGAAGAATGAAGAAGAAGAAGAAAAATGGAAATGGGGGCTGTGGGGCTGCTGTGTGCGAGTGTGGGAAGGGTTGGGGCCGGCCAAGAAATAATAAAGGGGGTTACACTAATCACCAAATGCCCAAAATGCCCTCCTAACTCTCGGTTTTGGGTTTCGGGGTCCAAAAATACTCAAACTAACTCCAAATCTCTCCCACTAACCTTCTAAAAATATAATAAATATTCTAAAACCCAAAATAAGTCTCACAGGGGTGTGGGCTGGGTCGAACATGGGTCCACTAGGGTCTGACATGGGTCCAGGCTAGCCAAAACCCTAAAACAATCAAAATAAAAATAATAAAAAATAATGCAATCACTAATTAAATATAAATACAATTAATTATAAATAATGCATAATTAACCAAATTAAAAATAAAAAAAAATACCCGGCTCTGGAAATGGGGTGGTGACAGGATGGCCGGAGGAGCTCAGGCGAGGAGGAGGACAGGGAAGAGGGGAAGAACGACGGGTCGGGGTGGTTGGAAGAGGAGGAACAAGAAGAGGGTGGTGGTGGATAACGAGTCTCAGGCGGAGTCGGGATCCGGCGAGTCGAGGTGAGCTGGTCGGAGGAAGGTCGTGTGATAGAGAAGAATGGGGAGGAGGACGGTGGTGCTGTCGAGGAGGAGGAGGCGAGGTCGAGGAGGTGGATGGGTGGACTGGCTCGGGTCGGGGAGGCTACCTCGGCAGTTGCAGAGGCGGAGGGGATGTCGAGGGAGTCGTCGATGGTGGAGTCGGGCTGGGGGTGCTGGGTGCTCGTCGAGTTGGTCGGCGGAGGACGGTTAGCAACGGCTTAGGCGGTTGAAGTACAGACGGGGTTCCGGTGATCTTTGGCGAGGTGACTCGTCGGTTCAGCGGGGTGGTATCGTGGGGAAGTCGGCAGGCGGCTGCGAATGGGTGTATCGGTTCACCGGGGTGTGATGAGGGGAGGGATATGGTGAGGCGATGATGGTGGCCAGATTGAAGACTCCGACAGCGGGTTGGGGAAGAAGGTGATGAACAAGAAGGGGAGATGTTTGGGTCGGCTGGATGATGTTTAGGTGAAGGGAAAAATAAAGAAAGGAAAAGATGGTATATATATATACATGTAAAGGAGGGTTGGGTGTTTGACCTAAAAATTGGGCTTGGTCAACACCCTCCTTAGGATTGGGCCTTGGCTTTATGTGTAGATAATTGGAGGGCTAGGATTGCATGGTTTGAAAATGGAGGGCTAATGTTTGATGAGGGTTGATGTTGAGTGCTACACACTCCAAAAATTATAAAAAAATTCACATAAAAGAAAATGAAGGAAAAATAGGTTTCTACATGTGTTATGTCCAATGATGTGGACACCTTAATGCACTTTTGCATAAAAGTGCCCAACAATTAGAAAAATTATACAACGTTGGGTTTTGGATTTATTTAATTAAAAATTAATATAATTAGTGTTCTAAAATTAATTGGAAGTACATGGGACTAAAATTAGGTGGGACACAAGTATCATGGACATAGAGGACTCAGGATAGAATATTATAATAATTTGGGTCGTACGAAATGGGTCGATATTGTGTCTCCAATTTTGATTGGAACGCACAAAGATGCAAAAGTCAAATTTATTGGAATTAAGAATAAACGCCTACGACAAAAATTGTGCGACTAAAATGTAGCATAAGAGAGCATAATTATAAGTTACACAAAGGTCAGAATAGTAGGCTGGCCCGTCTAAAACAAGGGTGTAAAATTCGTTGGAAGGCAAAAGCTAGGGTAGTGCTCCAATTATCGAAGCAACGGCAAGGCACAACAATTAAATAAAATTACCGTAATTAATTATAATCCTCAATATTTAATCCCTAAATAATACAAATTAAAATCCATAATCCTATATTTCTGTCAGGGGTTCATCTAGCGGGCTTCTAGGTCTAGTCTACTAACTCATGCATTAAGAACATTATATACTATATATATAAATACACATATCATATAATTAATTAAAATAAATTCACATAATACTTATAATAAACAAAAAGTCAAAAATACCCCACAATTTGGCAAACGTCCTGCCACAACATTCAAGAAACCAGCTATGAAAAATGAGAAGGCTGGCAGAGTAACAAGAGTACATGACCATGATCAGCTGTAGTCTAATTAATTATAATCATGTAGGGAAGTAAGTATCCAGATTCACGGCTAACAAGTGTCGTTGGCTAAACGCCCAAAATGAGTAAAATATGAAATAACGAGCAAGGAAGAAGAGACCCACTCGTTTCCCTCAGTGGCTATCCACCTGGTGCGCGTCATTGCTCAGAAAGAGTACGCTTGATCCTCGGGTGCTGGCTCTAAACCTGGCAATGCAAAACCAGTGCGGTTAGACCCCAAATAGCAAGTACCACAAAGGAAGCACGAATACAAAAATAAAACCAGGTTATGAAATATATACATATATACATATATATATATATATATATATATATATATATATATATATATATATATAGTCATGTCTCGTAGTTTTGGTTCATAGCCTATTGTGACACAACAATCTAACCTTAAAACCAAACAAGGACAAGGGTTAAACCATCGCACCATGATAGTCCACGTCCCTAGACTATTTGACAACAAATGCAATACACAAACACGCTCAGTTATATAATCGGCTAATCACTTATACGGCTTACTAGATGGAGTCTGGGTTATCCCAGATATTATGAATATAGGAATCCTCAGATCAAACCAGGTACTATCAAGCTTAGCCGAGCCATATATCTTCGTATAGCACATAGTAGTATGCACCGATCCCTCGTAAGGCCGCCGTGCTAAGATCACATAGAACATATAGTATCATATAGTATTCAGATATTGCCATTCACTAGTAAGGATTTGAACAATATCCATGGGAGCTAGCATGCACACCCCAATTCAAATGACTGGAGGTGGCTAGTTAGGCAAGATCTCAAGATTCAATTCTCTTCCAATGCTCTACAAGTTTAATTGCCTAGTTAGCCCATATGTTAACTGGAATCTCATGGCATGGTTATATAGTATTCCACTTTTATGACGTACCATGGTATGGCCACGCTAGATACGAATCTACTTTCTCACTTGATAGTTCAATTTGGATTCACTCCTGCTTGATGCAACAATCAACAGATCCTAGCCACGCTTGGTCAATGACTAACCCTTATGTCCGTGCTGGAGATTAAGTCATATCACATGTCACATAGAGCATAGGTAC
Source organism: Iris macrosiphon (assembly GCA_036927795.1). Classification (NCBI taxonomy): domain Eukaryota; kingdom Viridiplantae; phylum Streptophyta; class Magnoliopsida; order Asparagales; family Iridaceae; genus Iris; species Iris macrosiphon. The sequence continues at coordinate 42,301,106 of JAYESA010000002.1, forward strand.
ACCGCAGTACAAACATGTAATATGATCGCGTAGGAACACTTAGCACGTAGGAACACATAGCACGTAGTAAATGTATCCACATAGATACAAGTGGTCGGGTCATGATGTATAAATGGGTCTAGTACTTTTATGGTCATCAAAGTCACATACCACTCATAAAGTCCAAAGGAACATTCAACCAAAACTAGTCCAATAAAACGTGTACAAGAGATTGCATGCGAGCAGAATGATCAAGGCTGCATGAAAAGTCAGGCCGCATGACAATCCTGGCCGCATGAAGTTATGCCATATAGAGCCAGGGCTAGGTCTACTCCTCGGGATAAGTGATAAGGCAACGTGGAATAATTAAAGTGTCAGTGATGTGAAATAAAGTATGATGTGACATAAAGTGTGTCAGGAAGAAAAGACAAAACCATGAAAAGATATGCCATGGTTTCAGAGTCATGCGTCCATGTATGGTGGTCGCATACTCTTCATGCCGCATAAGTGTCGGTGTCATATGGGTTCGATGTCGCATGGAGTATTTTGGACTTAGCAAATTTCTCATTCGTTCAACGACTAAACACAAGAAGTCCTTTCAGAACAAATGTGTATTAGTCAGTCATGCGTCAAAGAGATGGACGCATGATGGTAAAGGACAAAGAGTTTAGTCCGTATAGCATCTTCATGGCGCATAGCCCTCTCTACCGCATATGGTGTTGGTCGCATGAGATCTTCATCGTTCCAAATAGCACGTTCAGCCATGGCAAAATCTCCAAAACCGAAAATTTGTTTCCTTCCAAAATACTACGTTTTAACTCTGAATTGAGTGAACCAAAAGCCAAAACGCTCGAAATGAAGTGCTCCATCCATCCCAAAAACTATTTTCAAAAATAATATATTTTAGTAGATCAAAACCACCAAATACTCAAATAACCCATGAAATCCTAAGTTATAAAAGTAGATCTACACAAATCCACCCATTAAAATAAAAAAATCTAAGTACTAAAGGTGTTTAGAATCATCATAAGAACATAATAGACTAATAAAATACAAAAATAAACAAAAATAAAAAATCAAGGGATTTTTCCTTGTGGTGCAAGGTGTACTTACCTAAAAATGAAAGAAAGAGGGAAAATAAAGAATGAGGGAAGAGAGAGAAACAAGTTAGCTTATATAGCTAGGGTTTGATGTTTAGACCATGGGTTCAAATTTATGAATAAACCAACCGACGAATAAATTCTGAATCGTGCTAAACCAAAGAATGGGTCTAGTCTCCATGAATGCAACCTAATGATCATACGAGCAAGAATTACTCTAAGCAGAAATAAATACAAGAAATAAATAAATATATCCTAAAATACGTATTTCGGGAACGGCAAGTGACACCATATTATCTCTAGCACAATACACAAAGTCTATAACATGTAATATGACAAATACAAGAAAATCTATTAGAAAAGGAGAGACTTTATTGATTAATATTCAAGATCATGAGTACATATGATAGAAATCCATTTTTAAGGGTTTTTTATTAGTATTTAAGGTCATAAGTACATATGATGGAAACCAATTTTTAAGTTTTCCATGAAGTCTCGCTGACACAACATTTTCCAATAGAGGCGCCCCTCCATGCTGATTTTGCTACTGATGCAACTGAAGCCAGCAGTTGGCAGCAATACATTCTAAATCATCCCTCCACAGTGCAAACCTTAATATATGGAAAAGAATCCATACTGATGGAAAACAAGGGAGGATCAGGATCAGGTGCTCTTCAATCTTGTGGAAAGACCGAAGATAGGAATTATGATTAATCTAAATCTTGTCATCGATATCGCAGGTCCCCGACTGGTAGCAAGTAGCATAAAGGGGAAAAATGCAGCTAGGATGCTGCATAAACAGGGACATCATCACGCATGACGCATGATGTTCACCCTCGTCTCCTGGATCAGTTCTTGGCTAATCGTCGTGTAAGGTTGGCATTTTCTTCGAATGATGGGTTCTATGATATCCTTCTCTGCTCCATCATGGACACATATCAGTCTCAACGAAGATTGCAAAATTATCAGAGGCCGCATATCGTTTCTAGGTCGCAGCCACCCGTAGGAGGGGACGTCTCGAGGTAGCTAAGTTCTTACGCATAAACAAGAGGAGATCTCATCCATGCATCCAAGCTATAGATTGTCTCTGGGCGCATGTTGCAGATAAGTTCCCATCAATGATGCCAAGCCACATATAGGCTCTGCGTGCATGTTGCAGATAATTTCTCTTCCATATAGCAAAACTTTGTGGGGGGTATGCGCTTGTTCTACATGATTTCTAATCCACGTTGCAAGGCCGTGTACTTGTGTTTCTGTGTCCCTGCCATCATGACATACCCCTAACTCCAAAAAGAATGCCAGTATTAAGGGGCCACAGATCGATGCCGCTCTTGAAAATTACCTCGACGAGATAGACAGTAGCCCTCGGCATCTTCTTTCACAAAATAGGAGAAAGCCGAGAGACAAATTTTCTCTCTCCTCCTTAGTCCGCCTATTCATAGGCACCTATGATGCGTGAAAAGATTGATGCGATAAACCAAGCAATTATGAGGATGAACCGGATGCCTCAATTTGCGTGATCTATATTTTTCTCCATGGAAACTATCGTTGACTCAGAGTCCCAAGAAATCTCCTCGAAGATCGAGCTAAATGTCGGCATTTAATGATCTGACAGCCTGGCGTAAGCACCTATGCGGCAACGTTCCCATACGATATCACAACCATACAGCCAAAATTGCTCGACCATGCTTCGTGTTCAAAGTATTCCAAACTTGTCATTTTGGAAACTTTGATGGGGTCTTGTAGAAGAATAGAAAATTCAGATCCATGCGTCCAACAAATATGCGTGTCACCACCCCATTTCCAGAGCCGAGTATTTTTTTTATTTTTAATTTAGTTAATTGTGGATTATTTATATTTAATTATATTTATATTTAGTTATTGATTGTATTATATTTTTATTGTTTGTTTTAGGATTTTGGCTAGCCTGGACCCATGTCAGACCCTAGTGGACCCATGTCCGACCCAGCCCACACCCTTGTGAGAATTATTTTAGGGTTTAGAATATTTATTTTATTTTTAGAAGGTTAGTTGGAGAGATTTGGAGCTAGTTTGAGTGCTTTTGGAACCCGGAACCCGAAACCAAGTCACGTAGGGGCGTTTTGGGCATTTTGGAACATGTAGAATCCCTTTATTTTGCTCCATCCGACCCTATCCCAGCCCCCATTCCCGTGAGCAGCAGCCCCCACTCCCCTTTCTCTTCTTCTTCACCTTCTTCTTCACTTCTTCTTCTCCACTTCTTTTTCTTCTTCCTTCCTTCTCCAAGTAAGTTCCTTCCTCCTATTTCTCTTCTTTCTTCTTCTATTCTCCATGGTTGCTAACCCTAACCTTGCATTTTCCCTAACCTAGGTGAGTAGAGCCTAGATTTGGTGTTGGAGCTTGGATTTGAGGCTTGGAAGCTTGGATTGGAGGATTTGGAGCATTTTTGAGACTTTGGCTTGGGATTCCAACTCCCAAGAGGTAAATCCTAAATTTTCTCTTGTAATTACTCTTTTATAGTGTAATTAATATTTTAGAACCTTTCTAGACCCTTAGGCTACCCGTGGGAGGAAGTTGGAACTAGTTGGGTAGTGTTTGGAGACTTTAACACTAGGTTTTGTGTCAATTTTGGATGAAATCCAAATTTGGCCCAATTTTGGGTGATGCTCTAGGTTAGATGGACCTAGGTAGATGTTGTCGGGTGTCTTAAGGGTGAGTGCGTGTCTCCGTTCGGACACAGGAAGCCGTGTCGCAGAGAAACGGGCGTTTCGGGCAAATTTGGGGCTTTTCATCGTCGCCGATTCTAAGTGCGTGTGCGTTTCCGCCACGGGCCTAGAATAGACGCGGGAGCGCATTTTCTAGGATCTAGACATCGTGTAGAGAGCGTGGGTAAATTTTGGGCCGATTCCGAGTTCGTTTGGTGTGCGTTTTAGGAGGTTTTCCGAGCCGCGCACCACGTGTTCGTCGAAATGACCGAACGGCCATTTCGACTTGGTTTCCTCGTTTCGGGCTTGTGTGCGCGTTGGGTTAGTATCGGAGAGTGTGTGCTAGAGTTTTCGAGTTATATTTTATATATTTTAGGGTGTTGGTGAGTGTCGGGGTCGTTGGGCGTGAGTGGGGCGTGTTGTTGTGTGTTGTGGTTGAGTGGTGTTGTGTCTCTCTATATGTATTTATAAGTGTCTATATATATATATATTTATATATATATTTGTATGTGTATTTATGTATATATATTTATATATATATATGTGTGGTTGTGTGTTTGTGAGTGTGTTAGTGAGTGCTTGTGTGCTTGTGTGAGTGCTTGTGTGCTTGTGTGAGTGCTTGTGTGAGTGTGTAGGTGAGTGTGTAGGTGAGTGTGTGTGTGAGTGTTTGTGAGTGTTTATAGGTATATATATATATATATATATATATATATATATATATATATATATATATATATATATATATATATATGAGTTGTGTGTATATATGTATATATATTTATATATATATATGTATGAGGGTTTGTGTGTGAGGTTGTGTGTTTGTGAGAGTGTGTGCTAGTGTGTGTGAGGGTGTGTGAGGTTGAGTGTGTGTGAGTGAGGATATATAGAGATATATATATGTTTAAGAGTGTGAGTGTGTGTGTATATATATATATATATTAGTGTATATATATATATATATATATATAGATATATTTGTGTATGTATATATAGATATGTGTTTGTATATAATTATGTGTGTGTGTGTTGATTTGTGTTTGAGTGTGTTAGTGTGTGTTAGTATATAAATATATAGGTGTGTATATATGTGTATCTAGTTATATATATATAGTTATATATGTGTATGTATATATATATATATATAGGGGGTGATATATATATGTGTATATGGGAGTGTGTGTGTGTATGTGAGAGGAAGGGGGCAGAACCTGCTGCAGCAGCAGCACAGCAGCAGGAATAGCTGCAGCAGCAGCAGAATCAGCAGCAGCAGTAGCATAGAGCAGCAGTAACAGCAGTAGAAGGAGCAGCAGCAGCAGGAATAAGAGCACAGCAGCAGCAGTAACAGGTACAGCAGCAGCATCAGCAAGCAAGAGCAGCAGCAGCAGCAGCGTGTTGGCGATAGATAGATAGATAGAAGTCTAAGATAGATTAAATAGATAGATGGATAGATAATAAGTTAGATAGATAGATATGTCATTAGATAGATAAATAGGTAGATAAGATAAATAGATAGTTAGATAGCTAGGTACATAGATAGATAGATATATAGATATCTAGATAGGTATTAGATATATATTTATATCTATATGTATAGATATAAATACATATAGTTAGACAGATAATTAGATGGATAGGTAAGTTATTAGATAGTTAGATAGTTAGGTAAATAAGATAAATAGGTAGGTAGTAGATAAGTTACTAGAATAGATAGATAGATAGTATTATAGATAGATCTATCTATGGATAGATACATAGGTAGATAGGTAGTTATCTATCTAAGGTATATATATATCTATATACATATAGTTATATCAATACCTAGAGATATCTAGATAGTATAGTCATATATTTATGCGTAGGGTAAGGTAATGGGTATTAGTGTATATGTGAGTGTGGATATCTATGTATATAGGTGTATAGATACTTAGATATATAAATATATGGTAGATATCTCTACTACCTAGCCTAGATTAATAACTAGGTGCATAATTAGTAGCTAGATAGCTAGTTAGAGGGGTTTTAGAGCGAAACCTCAATACCTTGAGCTACCGAGGTATTTCAATACCTTAAGATAACCAAGGTATTGGGTTTCGAGCGGGGTTTTTGAGCAATAGCCTAGGAATAGTATTAGAGTGATTTTTATATATATATGTGTATATATTTACGTGTGCTAGCATAGGTTTTAGAGGGTATAGGCGGGGTATATAGCGTAGGATGAGGTATCGGATACCGAGGGTATCCCGGTATCTCAAGGAGGTGAGTTTGTGAGTTTTCTAGCTTAATGAGCTCGGTTTGACCTAGAATTTTAGGAGCACCCTAGTTTGACCCAGACTTGACCGTAGTTGACTCGGTTGACCGCCAAAGTCAACTTTTGACCTAGTTTTGACCTAGAGTTGACTTTTTGGACCCAGAGTTGACTTTTTGACCCAGATTTCACCGGTTTGACCCGTTTGACCTAGAATGACCCTAGAAGCCTATTTTTAGTTATTTTATATCTGTTTAACTCATTAGAACCCTGTTTTACCTTGCTTTTCGTATTAGGTCCTTTCGACACCAGTTCGGATCGCAAGTTGCTCAGGACGTCAGGCGAGTACATTCTCTGATAGTTTTCATTATCTGATGATTATTATGATTCAGCTTCTAGTATAGTATCATATGATTATTCTGGCACAACACGAGACACTGACTGGTATTTTTGGATTCATTTACTTGCGACACGTACATTTCATGTTTCTGGCCTCTATTCTGGAATCACTACTGGCATCACCTACAGGCATCACTACAGGCATCATTCATGTTCAGGCTGGACTCATCTTGATTTGCGTGTCGGGTCTTGGATCCACTTGTATTAGTCGGGGCAGGGAAATACTCGAGTAGACATGTAAATATTCCTATCTGGCATCATCAGGAATTACTCCCTCTGGTCTAATCTGGAATGATAGCAGCCGCGCACCCAGTGCGCGGTGAGCCGTACTTACCCCTAGCCGTTTACATGTCGAAACAAGTATTTCAAAGACACCGAGTTCATTCTTTATAGTCTGGACTCTCATGCATTTCTTGACTTGTCTCACTTACATGTTCCTGGACTTGACTCACTACATGTTTTTCATGCTGGACTCACTACACGTTCATGTGCACAGACTTACTCTTAGTGTAGATTTCTTGTATCTTGCAGTTATTACTATCTTGCTCTGATATTCATGCATCTTTACCTTTATGCACCAGTTATACATATTTCCTCGTTTCATACTTGCTTCATTCTTCTTGCTACTTGCTATAACTGTTTTATAGTTTTTATCATTTAAATGGAACTGCTGTTAGAGATGTACTTGCTCCAGTCCTGACTGGACATATTTTTCAGAGTATCCGGAGGATTGGTGTCCGACTTTTTATGGACCTGAGCCTGTCGATGGTGCAGACAGGGACCCTCTAGTTTAGGGGTGATTTCCGGGTTGGTAGCCGGGATCACTGGGACCTTGTAGTTGTTTTTATTAGCTTTTAGCACCGAATTTGTCTCCGGTTTTAGATTGAGACCTTGTATTATATATTATTTTGGATATTGTTGTATTATTATTATTATGGATGTTGTGGTTGTTGTAGTAGTTGGTGATGGTTAGACTTTTTAGTTGTTAGACTCTCTGTGTTATCTTATCGTGCTTAGATTCGTGATTGAGTATATTGTGATTATCATTTGATATTGCTCCTCCGTTTGGAGTTGAGATCTTGACAGATATATATTATTTGTGTGGTTGCCCTCCTTTTGGAGAGGTCATGGCCGATTTTTGTGTGAGATTATTATCTAGATAGTTGACCTAGACAGCGTTCTACCGTCGATGCTGCGGCGTAGGCTGGACGTACCCACGACTCATGCCCGATTTTCCGGGTGCGGGTCGTGACACGTTTTTGGTAGCGGCCCCATGCAGGTCTCGATTCGCAATTAGTGCGATGTCGTGGTGGTACAACAACTTAGTTGTACTGCTGCGAGCCTGCTATAGGATCTAGGATCTAGGATGAGAGTGTACTCAATCACGACTAGGAACAATTCTAATCTAATTATTCTAAAATTGCTTCTTTTAAAATATTACTGTCCTTCTTTGATGATATCGTATCTTGTGCCGTATTGACTTCTTTTGATCTGTGTTCAGGATGCCTCCGAAGATATGATCTCATCGTACCGCCCCGGCAGTTGCCACTGAGAGGTCTGCTACCTCTCGTCCAGCTCGTATTCAGGCAGCTGCTACCGCTCCACTCACCACTCCTGCGGTTGAGGGAGCATCTGCTTCTTTCGGGGATCCTCCTTCACCTGTCGATCCGAGGACTACCCCAGTCGTTCCGGTGGTTTCTCCACCACTTCCTGCTCCAGTAGATGCCGCGCAGTTGTTTGCTTTCTTCAGGGAGATAATGGACGCGCAGCACCGTCAGGTGGATGTGATGAGGCTGGGCATTGAGAACGCCCACCAGGTGGCCATGACAGTAGTGGATAGGGTGGCACAGATTCAGCCACAGGCAGATCATATTCAGCATCCGAGGCCGGGCAGTATTATTGACTTCCAAAGGATGCGGCCCAAGGAGTTCCGTGGTATAGAAGGTATCCTGTACGCAGATGACTGGATAGAGCAGATTGAGGGCATCTTCAGGCTGACGCAGATTCCAGACACCATGCAGATAGAGGCAGCGGGCAGTCAGATGTTCGACCTCGCCTTGATATGGTATCGCACAGATACGAGGATTGCGGCGCCAGGGCTTACTTGGGAGGCTTTCAAGAGGCTTTTTAAGGAGAAGTTTTTCCCAGATGTGGCGCTCAGTGCTTTGGAGAGCCAGTTTGAGGCACTCGTCCAAGGGAGCATGACGGTGGACGAGTACGCAGCGGAGTTCTGCCGTCTGGGCAGATTTGTGGATGGCTTGAGTGAGGCAGCTAAGGCGAGAAAGTTTCGCAAGGGCTTGGTTATGGCGGTCAAGTCTTTGACCAGGAGCAACCGCGAGGCGACTTTTGAGCAGATAGTAGGAGATGCTCAGAGAGCAGAGGATGACTTGGAGCTCAAGTCCAAGAGAGGCAGGGATGATTCAGGCAGTGCCAGTGGTAGTACGTGACCAGCTAAGCGTCCCTATGTGCAGAAGGCAGCGCAACAGGGTCAGGATCAGAGGGTGCCCACTTGTGCCTACTACAGGAAGACAGGACACACCTGGGATGTTTGTAGGAGGAGGCTGAAGGTGTGTTTGTTCTGTGGATCCGCTGCTCACCATATGCGAGATTGCCCTACTGCACCACCATTGGGTGGAGCACAGGATCAGAGAGTTGGAGCTAGGCCATCTGTGGCACAGCATCATGCCCCGCACCAGCAGAGGGATACACCCAAGCAGGACAGGGCTTATGCGTTGACGGTCGAGGAGGCCGATGCTACGGATGTCGGGTTAGCAGGTCTGTCTCTTGTTTCTTCTTCCTGTCCTTTTCCATTCCTGTGGTGTGCTTCATTAGTACCTGTTAGATTTTCTTTGTGCTGTGGTAGATAGTGTAGTGACCCCGATTGAGACTGTAATAACACGACCAGTAGGACCATGATCTTGCATGTTGTTTAGGTAGAATTTCTTGACTGTGATTGTTGGGGGTTTGACCTAGAGAGAGTGTGATTGACTTTAAATTTCGAGGACGAAATTTTCTAAGGAGGATAGGCTTGTCACCACCCCATTTCCAGAGCCGGGTATTTTTTTATTTTTAATTTAGTTAATTGTGGATTATTTATATTTAATTGTATTTATATTTAGTTATTGATTGTATTATATTTTTATTGTTTGTTTTAGGATTTTGGCTAGCCTGGACCCATGTCAGACCCTAGTGGACCCATGTTCGACCCAGCCCACACCCTTGTGAGAATTATTTTGGGGCTTAGAATATTTATTTTATTTTTAGAAGGTTAGTTGGAGAGATTTGGAGCTAGTTTGAGTGCTTTTGGAACCCGGAACCCGAAACCAAGTCACGTATGGGCGTTTTGGGCATTTTGGAACATGTGGAATCCCTTTATTTTGCTCCATCCGACCCTATCCCAGCCCCCATTCCCGTGAGCAGCAGCCCCCACTCCCCTTTCTCTTCTTCTTCATCTTCTTCTTCACTTCTTCTTCTCCACTTCTTTTTCTTCTTCCTTCCTTCTCCAAGTAAGTTCCTTCCTCCTATTTCTCTTCTTTCTTCTTCTATTCTCCATGGTTGCTAACCCTAACCTTGCATTTTCCCTAACCTAGGTGGGTAGAGCCTAGATTTGGTGTTGGAGCTTGGATTTGAGGCTTGGAAGCTTGGATTGGAGGATTTGGAGCATTTTTGAGACTTTGGCTTGGGATTCCAACTCCCAAAAGGTAAACCCTAAATTTTCCCTTGTAATTACTCTTTTATAGTGTAATTAATATTTTAGAACCTTCCTAGACCCTTAGGCTACCCGTGGGAGGAAGTTGGAACTAGTTGGGTAGTGTTTGGAGACTTTAACACTAGGTTTTGTGTCAATTTCGGGTGAAATCCGAATTTGGCCCAATTTTGGGTGATGCCCTAGGTTAGATGGACCTAGGTAGATGTTGTCGGGTGTCTTGAGGGTGAGTGCGTGTCTCCGTTCGGACACGGGAAGCCGTGTCGCGGAGAAACGGGCGTTTCGGGCGAATTTGGGGCTTTTCGTCGTCGCCGATTCTAAGTGCGTGTGCGTTTCCGCCACGAGCCTAGAATCGATGCGGGAGCACATTTTCTAGGATCTAGATATCGTGTAGAGCGCGTGGATAAATTCTGGGCCAATTCCGAGTTCGTTTGGTGTGCGTTTCAGGAGGTTTTCCGAGCCGCGCACCACGTGTTCGTCGAAATGACCGAACGGCCATTTCGACTTGGTTTCCTCGTTTCGGGCTTGTGCGCGCGTTGGGTTAGTATCGGGGAGTGTGTGCTAGAGTTTTTGAGTTATATTTTATATATTTTAGGGTGTTGGTGAGTGTCGGGGTCGTTGGGCGTGAGTGGGGCGTGTTGTTGTGTGTTGTGGTTGAGTGGTGTTGTGTCTCTCTATATGTATTTATAAGTGTCTATATATATATATTTATATATATATTTGTATGTGTGTTTATGTATATATATTTATATATATATATGTGTGGTTGTGTGTTTGTGAGTGTGTTAGTGAGTGCTTGTGTGCTTGTGTGAGTGCTTGTGTGAGTGTGTAGGTGAGTGTGTGTGTGAGTGTTTGTGAGTGTTTATAGGTATATATATATATATATATATATATATATATATATATATATATATATATATATATATATATATATATATATATGAGTTGTGTGTATATATGTATATATATTTATATATATATATATGAGGGTTTGTGTGTGAGGTTGTGTGTTTGTGAGAGTGTATGCTAGTGTGTGTGAGGGTGTTTGAGGTTGAGTGTGTGTGAGTGAGGATATATAGAGATATATATATGTTTAAGAGTGTGAGTGTGTGTGTGTAAATATATATATTAGTGTATATATATATATATATATATATATATATATATATATAGATATATGTGTGTATGTATATATAGATATGTGTTTGTATATAATTATGTGTGTGTGTGTTGATTTGTGTTTGAGTGTGTTAGTGTGTGTTAGTATATAGATATATAGGTGTGTATATATGTGTATCTAGTTATATATATATAGTTATATATGTGTATGTATATATATATATATATATATATAGGGGGTGATATATATATGTGTATATAGGAGTGTGTGTGTGTGTATGTGAGAGGAAGGGGGCAGAACCTACTGCAGCAGCAGCACAGCAGCAGGAATAGCTGCAGCAGCAGTAGAATCAGCAGCAGCAGTAGCTTAGAGCAGCAGTAACAGCAGTAGAAGGAGCAGCAGCAGCAGGAATAAGAGCACAGCAGCAGCAGTAACAGGTACAGCAGCAGCATCAGCAAGCAAGAGCAGCAGCAGCAGCAGCGTGTTGGCGATAGATAGATAGATAGAAGTCTAAGATAGATTAAATAGATAGATGGATAGATAATAAGTTAGATAGATAGATATGTCATTAGATAGATAAATAGGTAGATAAGATAAATAGATAGTTAGATAGCTAGGTACTTAGATAGATAGATATATAGATATCTAGATAGGTATTAGATATATATTTATATCTATATGTATAGATATAAATACATATAGTTAGACAGATAATTAGATGAATAGGTAAGTTATTAGATAGTTAGATAGTTAGGTAAATAAGATAAATAGGTAGGTAGTAGATAAGTTACTAGAATAGATAGATAGATAGTATTATAGATAGATCTATCTATGGATAGATACATAGGTAGATAGGTAGTTATCTATCTAAGGTATATATATATCTATATACATATAGTTATATCAATACCTAGAGATATCTAGATAGTATAGTCATATATTTATGCGTAGGGTAAGGTAATGGGTATTAGTGTATATGTGAGTGTGGATATCTATGTATATAGGTGTATAGATACTTAGATATATAAATATATGGTAGATATCTCTACTACCTAGCCTAGATTAATAACTAGGTGCATAATTAGTAGCTAGATAGCTAGTTAGAGGGGTTTTAGAGCGAAACCTCAATACCTTGAGCTACCGAGGTATTTCAATACCTTAAGATAACCAAGGTATTGGGTTTCGAGCGGGGTTTTTGAGCAATAGCCTAGGAATAGTATTGGAGTAATTTTTATATATATATGTGTATATATTTACGCGTGCTAGCATAGGTTTTAGAGGGTATAGGCGGGGTATATAGCGTAGGATGAGGTATCGGATACCGAGGGTATCCCGGTATCTCAAGGAGGTGAGTTTGTGAGTTTTCTAGCTTAATGAGCTCGGTTTGACCTAGAATTTCATGAGCACCCTAGTTTGACCCAGACTTGACCATAGTTGACTCGATTGACCGCCAAAGTCAACTTTTGACCTAGTTTTGACCTAGAGTTGACTTTTTGGACCCAGAGTTGACTTTTTGACCCAGATTTCACCGGTTTGACCCGTTTGACCTAGAACGACCCTAGAAGCCTATTTTTAGTTATTTTATATCTGTTTAACTCATTAGAACCCTGTTTTACCTTGCTTTTCGCATTAGGTCCTTGCGACACCAGTTCGGATCGCCAGTTGCTCAGGACGTCAGGCGAGTACATTCTCTGATAGTTTTCATTATCTGATGATTATTATGATTCAGCTTCTAGTATAGTATCATATGATTATTCTGGCAAAACACGAGACACTGACTGATATTTCTGGATTCATTTACTTGCGACACGTACATTTCATGTTTCTGGCCTCTATTCTGGAATCACTACTGGCATCACCTACAGGCATCACTACAGGCATCATTCATGTTCAGGCTGGACTCATCTTGATTTGCGTGTCGGGTCTTGGATCAACTTGTATTAGTCGAGGCGGGGAAATACTCGAGTAGACATGTAAACATTCCTATCTGGCATCATCAGGAATCACTCCCTCTGGTCTAATCTGGAATGATAGCAGCCGCGCACCCAGTGCGCGGTGAGCCGTACTTACCCCTAGCCGTTTACATGTCGAAACAAGTATTTCAAAGACATCGAGTTCATTCTTTATAGTCTGGACTCTCATGTATTTCTTGACTTGTCTCACTTACATGTTCCTGGACTTGACTCACTACAGGTTTTTTATGCTGGACTCACTACACGTTCATGTGCACAGACTTACTCTTAGTGTAGATTTCTTGTATCTTGCAGTTATTACTATCTTGCTCTGATATCCATGCATCTTTACCTTTATGCACCAGTTATACATATTTCCTTGTTTCATACTTGCTTCATTCTTCTTGCTACTTGCTATAACTGTTTTATAGTTTTTATCATTTAAATGGAACTGCTGTTTGAGATGTACTTGCTCCAGTCCTGACTGGACATATTTTTCAGAGTATCCGGAGGATTGGTGTCCGACGTTTTATGGACCTGAGCCTGTCGATGGTGCAGACAGGTACCCTCTAGTTTAGGGGTGATTTTCGGGTTGGTAGCCGGGATCACTGGGACCTTGTAGTTGTTTTTATTAGCTTTTAGCACCGGATTTGTCTCCGGTTTTAGATTGAGACCTTGTATTGTATATTATTTTGGATATTGTTGTATTATTATTATTATGGATGTTGTGGTTGTTGTAGTAGTTGGTGATGGTTAGACTTTTTAGTTGTTAGACTCTCTGTGTTATCTTATCGTGCTTAGATTCGTGATTGAGTATATTATGATTATCATTTGATATTGCTCCTCCATTTGGAGTTGAGATCTTGACAGATATATATTGTTTGTGTGGTTGCCCTCCTTTTGGAGAGGTCATGGCCGATTTTTGTGTGAGATTATTATCTAGATAGTTGACCTAGACAGCGTTCTACCGCCGATGCTGCGGCGTAGGCTGGACGTACCCACGACTCATGCCCGATTTTCTGGGTGCGGGTCGTGACAATGCGTCCCAAGTTTGACTCAGAAGAAATTAAGCCAAAGAGGAAGCCGCATAGCAGAATTCATGCGGCCTGAACAGCCAAGAAGTAAGGGCCGTATAAGATTTCCAAACACGACATTCAGTGCCTGTCAGAAGTTCTGACATACCTCTCATCAACCAAAGCGCTTTGAGAATCGTGAGAGAAGCGATGACTCATAAAAAGATAAAAATTTACATTAGTGCATTAATGAATTCGTCAGACGTGCCATGCCCCGTTTTCTCTCATATGCGGCTACGACCCTATGCGGTATCGTCATCATGCGGCTAAAGTGTCCATTCGACCAAAGCCATACGAGAGTTTGCATGCAACCACAATGCCTTGTGGAGAAAGTGTCCATAAGACCAAGGACAAAGGAGAGCAAATTTGTGGCCAAGACGTTATGCGGCTAAGATGTTATGCGGCTTTCAGCTTGCAAGATCTGCCCGTTGCAACCGAAAAGATCTTCACCGAAAAGATCTTCACACAGTTGGTGCTGATTACGTGTCTAGCTGACCGAGTCACACATACGAGGGAGTTGAAAACAGACCCGAGATCTTATCAAACAGCAGATCTCAACCGAAGCCGCATGGCCACCAAACAGAAGCATATGCGACACCTATAGCCCATTAACATGATGGCTATAAATAGAAAAAACTTTGACGTTCCAAAGGGCTGACCTTTCTGCTTCAGAGACCATACCCCCCCACCCAGGCAAGCTAAGTACGTGCACATAAGCTCAAGAAAGATAAACAAGAAGAGAGCATCATCATCCCCTCGTTGGACCGTCAACGGAGTAAAAGAGTTGTTGCAGTACTCGATCTTCATCGTCACGGTTCCCAGATCAAAAATATTGTACTTAAATTTTCTCTCTACGATTTCTTTGTACTTCTTGTTGGTTGTTAAGCAAAATTTTCCCAAACTTACTTTAATGACGAACAACGGTGCTTGAGAAGGTTCATACGGGGGACAATTGAGTTGATATTCTCACGAAGGTTCTGCCAAGTAAAAATTTCGAGTATTGCAGGAGGATTGTCGGAATGACGAGCTCATCCACCTAGTTGAGAAGGGAGATATGTGTTGGCATTGGGTGGTGTTCCCAACCTATATGGAGAACACCCAGAGTGCAACGAGCTTCATCCATGTGTCGGAGAAGCTCGAAAAGTCGAAGGCGACAAAGGAGACAAGTTTCGGCACATGTTAGAATAGTGAAAAATTGAAAAATAATAATCATTTCAGTGGTATACTTCTAGTACACCGGTATTGATGTACCGTTGGTATACCGTATTGGGCGTTGTGTGTTCCAGAAATATTCTGTCACGAAACAACGATTTTTTGGTATACTGTCAGTATACTGATACCAGTAGACTGAAGCCAAAAATTGATGTTTTATCTACACCGTTGGATCTAATCAACGGTCTA
The DNA here is from genome assembly GCA_036927795.1 of Iris macrosiphon. Lineage (NCBI taxonomy): Eukaryota > Viridiplantae > Streptophyta > Magnoliopsida > Asparagales > Iridaceae > Iris > Iris macrosiphon. The sequence goes on from JAYESA010000002.1 coordinate 42,316,768, forward strand.
GATTGCTGCGAAATTTAAAGGGGCTTTAAATGGGTCATTCTTAATACTAATTCCAATCTAATATATTATTGTGAAGATCAATGAGACAGTTCTCAAGTTTGCAACTTTTAAAGAAGAAAAAGTAGGAATTTGTGGCTATTTCGAAGAGAGATCGATTCGGGTGATTTGTTCTCGCCATCTCCGTCTTCGGTAATTTCTTGTTATTCCTTTTTGTTGCTTTGAGTAGTTGCGGTCTTCCATTTAGGTCGGTGAAATTTTTTATAGTGGGTGTTTTCTTCTAGTTAATTAGTGGAGGCTTTTTCTGATTTGAACTCGGTCGTTTTGTGGTTTTTTCTACAAAATCTTTTTACGTCAAAAAATAGTTGTGTTTGCCTTTATTTTATCTAATTTTCTTCCTATTGTTGTCTGTTTATGAGAAAATTATGTTGTTACAATGTCATATTTTTCACTTGTAAAAATTATACAAACAACAAAAATGTTCAGTACGTAAAAGACTGAGGAGTCTAATATTTGCAACCACATTGCATGAAATGTAATTCCAAACAAAACATGACATATATCATATCCAAAGCACAATTTTAAGTTGGCGACCTTTATGAGGCAGACGCGGGACCATGAGATATTTATTAGATATTTATACATGATGTCCAAGCTTTGATGTTACCATCACCCGTCCAAGTTCTTCCCATATTTCAAATCCATCTCTAACACAAAGAAATTGTTTATCCATTTCTTTCTCCTTAAATAGGTGGATTTTTTTCCAGGATAAAAAAATTGTTTATTGTTTTTTTTTATATTCTGTTAATTTTTTCTCTCTTATTATTATTAAATTTATTTTTTTGTTTCTTTCATATTTTGGTCATCATTGTTTAGAAAAAAATTGATTTTTTTTTTCTTTTCTCATTTTTATTAAGAGTGGTTTTTTTTGTTTTTGTTTTTGTTTTTGATTTTGTGTTTTTAGGGTTTTTCATCTTTTTCATTTAAAAGTTTTTCGGGAATTTTTCAGTTTTATTTACTTTTTTCAGTATTTTTTTAAATTTTTTTAGGTAATGTTTGTATGTTCATCAAACATGAAAATATAATATTTTTTAAAATTTAATTATAGTGAATTTGATTTTCGGATACATAGAATTTTCTACTATATAGTATTTCGCTTATCAAATATACCCTAAGTTTTCAAAAAACAACCCTTATAAACTCTCCCACTTTGTTAATACATGGTTAGTCTCCAAGTATTGCACCTTGTTCTGAATACAAGTATTTACGAAAGTATTTACAATTAGGAAACCTATTAAAATTAATTTAATTTTCTTCATCATAAATATATACTAGCCATTGTTCATTTATAATTTTCAAGCAAGACCAACTTATGCCAAAATCATCACTATAAGCAAATTAGCTTGCAGCTTGATCCCTTCAAAATCCGATGCCTAACCATGAAAGTATTGCATGGGGATGGTGCAAAGTATTTACATTGATCAGTATCTTGTTTGTATTCAATTCCTAATTCTCTGCGGATCAAGAAATTAAGGATAGTGTACACCAGACAAATGAACTTCTCTAGATTAAAAAAATTCTTCTACGTGTAAATGATTACTTCGACGTCTGCGTACACGAACAAACGTCAAGAACGAAATAATCTCCAGATGCCACTCCACGCTAAAGTCAGAATTAAGGTGAAGTAAAGTTTGGCAGAATTTTAAAGTAAAACGTTTACGTATCTGCATGAAGATGAAAGAGGGATTATATATACAGCCCTCTACTATAAATATTGATTTATCATGTTTATCAAGTAACGGCGGTGATTAGGATTTAATTGTACTCCTATCACATGTAACCTGTTAATCCCAAGACAGATCAATAGATTGAGAAATGGCGATCAAAAACTGAAATAGCACGACTTTTCAGTCTCGTCTCTGTATGATCCAGCAGTGGTAGTCGAGATCAGAAATTCACACAAGAGTTCCTTTCTGACTACCTCGATACTAGTAAAAAAAACTAGTAAAATTTTCTTATTACAACTTTTTCTTTCAATTACAAACTGACAGAAAGTAATTCGTTCTTCCTTACAAACATATTGCAATAGAGACATAACGTTAACAAAGAGAATGTAGAGAAGAAGAAGAAGAAGAAGACTGGAAATATGTCTTGCTGGGGTATTTAGAATCATCATTGTTCAAAGCAAGATTCGTCCCACCACGGATATGCTCCCAGGAACCAGCAAGTTCACGTAGAACTTCTGGAACGTTCGTCGTCACCTCTTTACTGACTCTGTCATGACCCGCACCCGGAATTTGGGGCATGAGTACGTGTGTACGTCCATCCTACGCCGCAGAATCGGCGGTAGAACGCTGTCTAGGTCATTATACAATCTAATCAATCTCTCACGAATATCCAACTACATAAGGAGACACAGATATCACAATATAATATGTAAATACTCATTCACATAACTAGAGCACGATAAGATAGCGAAAAAATATAAACGAAATGCAACCCAAGTCTAAACAAAATAATCTAACTCAAACAATAACATCAAAATCTCAAAGTATGCCTGAAACAAATCCGGTACCATAAACTGCTAAAAGAGCTAACTGAATAACTAGTGATCCCGGCTAGACCTTCCGGAAATCACACCTGTGCTACGATGTCCAAGGCTGCAGCTACTCTCCCTGTGGTCCATAAAATGTCGGACACCAGTCCTCTAAGTCGTAGTCTGGAAAAATATTTTCAGTCAGGATGGAACGAAGTATATCTCTAATAGCAGTTCTAAATCAATGATATAAACTATATAGCAGTAAATAGATATAAATATACAAGATGCATATACATGTACAAGAGATACACAATAAAGAAAATACTGAAAATAAATACAAGAATGAACAATATAACAATGAACAAAAATACTAATGATTAAGTATGTGAGTACTAGCTTTAACATGTAATCGGCTTGGGAACTTGTACATGAATAATGGCCTGGTTAGTCATACTTGTGGGGTATGACCAACACTAACACGAGAACAAGACTTATACATAAAGTGTATGATCACATATATACACTAAAATACTTTCCACCTCCGACTGGTATAGTAGATCCAACCATGGTACGCTATGGCACGGGATTCTTTAGGAAGGTAGCAAATCTCTTCGAGAATCAGTGTCTGTACATACACAAGATAATCAATAAAACAAGACTTGTACAAGATACACCATATACAAGGAATAACATCTCATGACGAGATCCGAATATACCAATCCGTGTAACCATCGTGTCAAGAAACATGGATATCTACACTAAATACAATGAACATAGAGGATATCATAAACAAAAAACTATCAGAGAATGTAATCTCCTGGGGTCCTTAGTTGGCAATACCAATGTCCTGCTCCTGAAGTCTCACAGGACGATCCAATGGTCCTATATACATATAATATAATACAATATAGCATCAGCCATTATACTAGCACATACACAACATAATTACGCTGAACTCAGCAGCTACACTAGGGTGACACTAGTCAACTAGGGTTAAGTGTGCGTCTAATTGCACAGGTGTCGCATCCTCAATGATGTGCAAAATCAGACGGTCAAAATACACATGTCTTGCCAGTACGTCAATGTACACAAGGCAGACAGATCACTAATACTCAGGGTCACATGGTCATGTGCAAATACAGGGCATCCGTAATTATACTAGGGTCATATAGTATATATATATATACAGCCATACATATTACAGTCCTAATTAGCATTATCATTTAATTACTTATACAATATATATATATATATATATATATATATATATATATATATATATATATATATATATATATATATATATATATATATATATATATATATATATATACCAATCTGAATATTATATACATACGCGTACGTGTACGTATACGGGTCATACGGTCAAATATAAATACAGGGTATCTACTACTAACACTTATGGTCACTCAACATCTATAATACAGTCATATCTAGTACTAGCATTAATTACCACACAATGTATATGTACCAAATAATTTATTATACACACACGCACACATAAAATAAAAGAGGAGGGACATGTTCGAACCTCGGGGTGAGCGCACGGGGACGACGATGACGACGATGACGATAATGCCAACGATGATGATGATGACGACGATGATGATGGTTATGATAGAGGTGATGTTGATGATGATTAAGGTGATGATGATGATGATTAAGCTGATGAGGATGAGGATGATTAAGGTGATGATAATGATGATGATTAAGGTGATGATGATGAGGATGACCGGGATAGCCGGAGGAGCTCAGGCGAGGAGGAGGACAGGGAAGAGGGGGAGAACGGAGGGTCGGGGTGGTTGGAAAAGGAGGAACAAGAAGAGGGTGGTGGTGGCTGACGAGTCTCAGGCAGAGTCGGGATCCGGCGAGTCGAGGTGAGCTGATCGGAGGAAGATCGTGTGATAGAGAAGAATGGAGAGGAGGACGGTGGTGCTGTCGATGAGGAGGAGGCGAGGTCGAGGAGGTGGATGGGTGGACGGGATCGGGTCGGGGAAACTACTCCGGCGATTGCAGAGGCGGAGGGGATGTCGAGGGAGTCGTCGATGGTGGAGTCTGGCCGGGGGTGCTGGGTGCTCGTCGAGTTGGTCGGCGGAGGACGGTTAGCAGCGGCTCAGGCGGTTGAAGTGCAGACGGGGTTCTGGTGATCTCTGGTGAGGTGACTCGTCGGTTCAGTGTGGTGGTGTCGTGGGGAAGTCGGCAGGCGGCTGCGGCTGGGTGTTGCGGTTCACCGGGGTGTGATGAAGGGAGGGATATGGCGAGGCGGTGATGGTGGCCGGACTGAAGACTCCGGCAGTGGGTTGGGGAAGAAGGTGATGAACAAGAAGGGGAGATATTTGGGTCGGATGGATGATGTTTAGGTGAAGGAAAAAATAAAGAAAGGAAAAGATGGTATATATATATATATATATATATATATATATATATATATATATATATATATGTGTGTGTGTGTGTGTGTGTGTAAAGGAGGGTTGGGTGTTTGACCTAAAAAATTGGGCTTACTCAACACCCTCCTTGGGATTGGGGCTTGGCTTTATGTGTAGATAATTGGAGGGCTAGGATTGCATGGTTTTAAAATGGTGGGCTAATCTTTGATGAGGGTTGATGTTGAGTGCTACACACTCCAAAAATTATGGAGAAAATTCACATAAAAGAAAATAAAGGAAAAATAGATTTCTACATGTGTTGTGTCCAATGGTGTGGACACCTTAATACACTTTTGCATAAAAGTGCCCAATATTTAGAAAAATTACACAACATTGGGTTTTGGATTTATTTAATTAAAAATTAATATAATTGGTGTTCTAAAATTAATTGGAAGTACATGGGACTAAAATTAGGTGGGACACAAGTGTCATGGACATCGAGGACTCATGATAGAATATTATCATAATTTGGGTCACACGAAATGGGTCGAGATTGTGTCTCCAATTTCGATTGGAACGCACAAAGATGCAAAAGTCAAATTTATTGGAATTAAGAATAAACGTCTGCGACAAAAATTGTGCGACTAAAATATAGCACAAGAGAGCATAATTATAAGTTACACAAAGGTCAGAATAGTAGGCTGGCCCGTCTAAGACAAGGGTGTAAAATTTGTTGGAAGACAAAAGCTAGGGTAGTGCTCCAATTATCGAAGCAACGGCAAGCACAACAATTAAATAAAATTACGGTAATTAATTATAATCCTCAATATTTAATCCCTAAATAATAGAAATTAAAATCCATAATCATATATTTCGGTCAGGGGTTCATCTAGCGGGCTTCTAGGTCTAGTCTACTAACTCAGGCATTAAGAACATTATATATTATATATATAAATACACATATCATGCAATTAATTAAAATAAATTCACCCAATACTTATAATAAACAAAAGTCAAAAATACCCCTATTTCAGAATGTGGTAGTGACAATTCTACCCTCCTTAGAAAAATTTTGTCCTCGAAATTTAAAATTCTCAATAGTTGTATTTACTTTTCTTCTTCTCCTTTTTTTTACCATAAAAATTTAAATTCAACAACCCATATAATCATGAAGTAAATCCATATTGTTATTTCACAACTTTTCAAATTTCTATAAATATCATATTTCTGAAAATTCTCGAAATAAAAATCAAATTCCATTCTTATTACAATCTCCTTCAAAATTTTAATTTAATAAATAATACTCAAAAATTTGATATCCAATCCTCTAATTTAAATCCAATCAATGTATATTAGAAAATTTAAAATCTTATCCTAAAAATTTGAATTCAAGCTCTAATCCATTAGTTATCTTATTCCCCGATTTTTTTTCCACACAATACTCAATGATGTAATACTTATAAAATCTTCAAATACCACATTCAAATATAAATTTTAAATTTATATCTTGCAGTCAAATAAATATAATGATAATCTTCTTAAATTCCTCAAAATTTAATGACAAATTCAATCATATCATAATCTTCATAAAAATCAACGATTTAATAAAATCGTCAATTCTGCCATATTAAATTCTCAACTATTTATTTAAATTAATATTTATTCTCAAAATTTAAAATCTTTAATAATTTTTTTCTGCCACCATCAAAATTTAAGCAATATAATCATGAAGTCAAACCACTATTGTTATTTAACAAAGTCCTTAAAAATTAACTTCATCCTCATAACTTAAAATTTTAACATAAATCTTCAAAATTTAAGGCACCTTGTCTCTTTCTGTCAAGTCATAATCTCTTCATTAATCTTCACTACGGTCAAACCCCCAACAATCAAGGTCTAAGAAAATTCTACCTACAGTCATACAACATGCAATCTAGAAAAATATGCTTGGTTATGGTCTGTTTTGTCATGGTATTGCAGTCTCTGTCAGGGTATACTACTAACTACATTCTAGCAAGAAAATTATTGATACAAACTACGGTACTAAAAAATCAATCAATCCATCAAAAAGGCAAAAAAATAAACAGAAGGAAAGAACAGAACAGAACCTGCTAACACATCACCTGGACATCTTTAACTTCTAACATATACTTAACTCTGGCACATTCACTCACTAATTCCTATCCTTATACACTGATACCCATATCAACTAATCACCAGTCCACAAGATATCCATGGATACATCCACATTGCACACACCTGTCTATTAATACCAAAATCTGATACCAAGGACCTCTAACACAATCATAGGTCAAATGATGCACCCAAAGTTTGATACCTCTATCTCTTTAGGTACCACAGTTTCTACTACTAGCACACCCGCTACTAGCTCTCTTACCTACTATAATTGTTTATACTGGTTGTTCTTATCACTCAAGTGCACACCAAGTGCAACATACCACACTAAGTACTACTCCTTCTAATACAACTCTAGATGGACACCCAAGTCTGTTTATAGTACCATCTCAAGCATGCTCAAGCCAACAGATCCTTACACATGTACTTCATCCACTCATATACTGTTATACATTTCTTACACACCATAAAATTTTATCCTCAAAATAAAATCTTCAAAATTTACCTTCTCGAATAATTTAAAGTAAAATGTATATACCTTCCTCAAAAGTCAAATACTCAAATATTAAAATAAAATTTTAATCACTTCCAACAATCTTTATAGCTTTGACTATGTTTATTGAATTAAATTTGAATCCTCAAAATTTTAATAACATAAAATCTCAACTCCTTAAAATTCTTAAAAATTAAAATTTATTTCCAATCTTCAAATTATAATTTAAATCCATATCTTGTAGTCCAATAGCTCTAATGTTAATCTTTCTCACTGTCCTCATCAACATATGTCATCAAATGATACCTTAAATTAGTCCCTAAAATTTATCTCGATATGAAATCAAACTCAACAATGACACCGAGAATTTAATTTAACAACTGATCAACAAGAATCAAATACAACAAGTAAGAACGGACGGAAACAAGGAAAAAGATTTAAATTGGAAATTATAATAAGATTCTCAAGGGTCGTCCTAGGAATCTCTCAAGGAATTTGTGATTGAGTATCCTCTCTCATCCTAGTATCCTATGTCCTATATCCTATCGCAAGCACGCAGAAGTACAACTAAGTCGTCGTACTACCACGATATCGCTCTAATTGTGAGTCTGACTTGCATGGACCACCACTAAAAATGTATCACGACCCGTACCCAAATTTTGGGGCACGAGTATGTATGTACATCCAGCCTATGCCGCAGCATCGACGGTAGAATGTTGTCTAGGTCATTATACTATCTAATCAATCTCTCACAAATATCCAACTCCATAAGGAGACACAGATATCATAATATAATATGTAAATACTCAATCACATAACTAGAGCACGATAAGATAGCGAAAAAAAATAAACGAAATGCAACACAAGTCTAAACAAAATAATCTAACTTAAACAATAACATCCAAATCTTAAAGTTTGTCGGAAACAAATCTGGTACCATAAACTGCTAAAAGAGCTAACTGAATAACTAGTAAACCCGGCTAGACCTTCCGGAAATCACACATGTGTTATGATATCCAAGGTTGCAGCTACTCTCCCTGTGGTCCATAAAATGTCGGACACCAGTCCTCTAAGTCGCAGTCTGGAAAAATATTTCCAGTCAGGATGGAACGAAGTACATCTCTAATAGCAGTTCTAAATTAATGATATAAACTATGTAGCAGTAAATAGATATAAATATACAATATGCATATACAAGTACAAGAGATACACAATAAAGGAAATACTGGAAGTAAATACAAGAATGGCCAATATGACAATGAACAAGAATACTAATGACTAAGTGTGTGAGTACTAGCTTTAACATGTGATCGGCTTGGGAACTTGTACATGAATAATGGCCTGGTTAGTCATACATGTGGTGTATGACCAACACTAACATGAGAACAAGACTTGTACATGAAGGGTATGATCACATATATACACCAAAATACTCCCCACCCCCGACTGGTATAGTATATCCAACCATGGTATGCTATGGCACGGGATTCTCTAGGAAGGTAGGAAATCTTCTCGAGAATCAGTGTCTGTACATACACAAGATAATCAATGAAACAAAACTTGTACAAGATACACTATATACAAAAATAATATTTCATGACGAGATTCGAATATACCAATCCGTGTAACCATCGTATCAAGAAACATAAATATCTACACTAAATACAATAAACATAGATGATATCATAAACAAGAAACTATCAGAGAATGTACTCGCCTGGGGTCCTTAGCTGACAGTACTAATGTCCTGCTCCTGAAGTCTCGCAGGACGATCCAATGGTCCTATATACATATAATATAATATAATATAATATAATATAATATAATATAATATAATATAATATAATATAATATAATATAATATAATATAATATAATATAGCATCAGCTATTATACTAGAACATACACAACATAATTATGCTAAACTCAGCAGCTATACTAGGGTGACATTGGTCAACTAGGGTCAAGTGTGCGTCTAATTGCACGGGTGTCGCATCCTCAATGATGTACAAAATCAGACGGTCAAACTACACATGTCTTGCCAGTACGTCAGTGTACACAAGGCAAACAGATCACTAATACTTAGGGTCACATGGTCATGTGCAAATACAGGGCATCCGTAATTATACTAGGGTCATATAGTATATATATATATATATATATACAGTCATACATATTACATTCCTAATTAGCATTATCATTTAATTACTTATACAATATATATATATATATATATATATATATATACCAATCTGAATATTATATACATACGCGTACGTGTACGCATACGGGTCCTACTGTCAAATATAAATACAGGGTATCTACTACTAATACTTGTGGTCACTCAACATCTATAATAAAGTCATACCTAGTACTAGCATTAATTACCACACAATGTATATGTAGCAAATAATTTATCATACACACACGCACACATAAAATTAAAGAGGAGGGACAGGTTCGAACCTCGGGGTGCACGCACGGGGACTACGATGACGACGATGACGATGATGCCGACGATTATGACGATGACGACGATGTTGATGATGATTAAGGTGATGATGATGATGATGATTAAGGTGATTATGATGAGGATGATTAAGGTGATGATGATGATGATGATGATGATGATGATGATTTAGGTGATGATGATGAGGATGACCGGGATGGCCGGAGGAGCTCAGGCGATTAGGAGGACAGGGAAGAGGGGGAGAATGGCGGGTCAGGGTGGTTGGAAGAGAAGGAACAAGAAGATGGTGGTGGTTGCTGACGATTCTCAGGCGGAGTCGGGATCCGGCGAGTCGAGGTGACCTGGTCGGAGGAAGGTCGTGTAATGGATAAGAATAGGGAGGAGGATGGTGGTGCTGTCGGGGAGGAGGAGGCAAGGTCGAGGAGGTGGATGGGTGGACTGGCTCGGGTCGGGGAGGCTACTCCGGCGGTTGTAGAGGCGGAGGGGATGTCGAGGGAGTCATCGATGGTGGAGTCGGGCCGGGGGTGCAGGGTGCTCGTCGAGTTGGTCGGCGGAGGACGGTTAGCAGCAGCTCAGGCGGTTAAAGTGCAGACGGGGTTCCGGTGATCTCTGGCGAGGTAAGTCATCGGTTCAGCGGGGTGGTGTCGTGGGGAAGTCGGCAGGCGGCTGCGACTGGGTGCAGCGGTTCACCGGGGTGTGATGAGGGGAGGGAGATGGCGAGGCGGTGATGGTGGTCGGACTGAAGACTCCGGCGGCGGGTTGGGGAAGAAGGTGATGAATAGGAAGGGGAGATGTTTGGGTCGGCTAGATGATGTTTAGGTGAAGGGAAAAATAAAGAAAGAAAAAGATGGTATATATATATACATGTAAAGGAGGGTTGGGTGTTTGACCTAAAAAATTGGGCTTGGTCAACACCCTCCTTGGTATTGGGCCTTGGCTTTATGTGTAGATAATTGGAGGGCTAGGATTGCATGGTTTCAAAATGGAGGGCTAATATTTGATGAGGGTTGATGTTGAGTGCTACATACTCCAAAAATTATGGAGAAAATTCACATAAAAAATGAAGGAAAAATAGGTTTCTACATGTGTTTTGTCCAATGGCGTGGACACCTTAATGCACTTTTGTATGAAAGTGCCCAACAATTAGAAAAATTATACAACGTTGGGTTTTGGATTTATTTAATTAAAAATTAATATAATTGGTGTTCTAAATTAATTGAAAGTACATGGGACTAAAATTAGGTGGGACACAAGTGTCATAAACATAGAGGACTCATGATAGAATATTATCATAATTTGGGTCGCACAAAATGGGTCGAGATTGTATCTCCAATTTTGATTGGAACGCACAAAGATGCAAAAGTCAAATTTATTGCAATTAAGAATAAACGTCTGCGACAAAAATTGTGCGACTAAAATGTAGCATAAGAGAGCATAATTATAAGTTACACAAAACTCAGAATAGTAGGCTGGCCCGTCTAGGACAAGAGTATAAAATTTGTTGGAAGACAAAAGCTAGGATAGTGCTCCAATTATCGAAGCAACGGCAAGGCACAACAATTAAATAAAATCACGGTAATTAATTATAATCCTCAATTTTTAATCCCTAAATAATACAAATTAAATCCATAACCTATCTTTCGGTCAGGGGTTCATCTAGCGGGTTTCTAGGTCTAGTCTACTAACTCATGCATTAAGAACATTATATACTATATATATAAATACACATATCATGCAATTAATTAAAATAAATTCATACAATACTTATAATAAACAAAAAGTCAAAAATACCCCTATTTTAGAATGTGGTAGTGACAGACTCGCACGAACTCCTCTGGACTCCAATGGTCTCTATAGGAGTCTCTCTTTGTCTCTTAATTTCGAAATAAGTCTCTAAATGAGGCACAAATAGAGTATTTATAGAGTTGGGTGAAAACCTTAACCCTAATCCAGACCGTCCAACAGTATTGGTAGGATAATAATGAATTAAATACATATCCCAAAAGATTCGCCGCACCCTTTGCGCCCTCTACGCCCTCAAGCAAATTATTGCACAGAGACCCGTGCAGAAGCTCCCGCAGAAGCCCTGCGCAGAATGCCACTTGCAGAACACCGTGCAGGACAGACGCCTAGCGCAAGAGCCTTCGCGCAATTTTGTGCCCTTGAGCCCGAGTCTGAGTCACTAAGCCCCTTTAGGGCTTACCTCCTAAGAGAATTTTTTCAAGTGTGTGACAAAAGGCATAAATGCTTTTTTTGAGGAGTTTTGTCACTACCACATTCTAAAATAGGGGTAATTTTATCATTTTTATTTATTATAAATAGTGTGTATATTTTTATTTTATTTTTAAATAATTGCATGATATGTATGTATATATATATATATATATATATATATATATATATATATATATATATATATATATATATATATATATATATATATATATATATATATATATATATATTGCATAGTGTTCATTAATGCATGGGTTAGTGGACTAGACCTAGAGACCCACTAGATGAACCCTGACCAAATTATAGGATTATGGATTTAATTAGTAATTTTTGGGAGTTATTTATTGTGGTTATAATTTATTACTGTAATTTTATCCAATTATTGTACCTTACCGTTGCTTCGATATTTGGAGCGCTACACTAGCTTTTGACTTCCAGCAAATTTTATATCCTTGTCCTAGACTTACCAGTCTTTTATTCTGACCTTTGTGTAACTCATAAATACCCTCTCTTGTGCTTCATTTTAGTCGTACTTCATTTTAGTCGTACAATATTTGTTACAGACGTTTATTTTTTTATTCCAAATAAATCCAACTTTGTATCTTTGTCCGTTCTAATCGAAATTGGAGACACAATCTCGACCCATTTTATGCAACCCAAATTATGATAATATTCTATTCTGAGTCTTCTACGTCCATGATACTTGTGTCCCACCTAATTTTAATCCAATGTACTTCCAATTAATTTAAGAACAATATTTACATTAATTTTAATTAGAGAAAAATAGTGAAAGAAAGTAATGCATACTATACTACTACTAGTTCACATGGGGATGGTGCAAAGTATTTACATTAATCATTATCTTATTTGTATTCAAATCCTAGATCTCTGCGGATCAGGAAATTAAGGATAGTGTACACAGACCAATGAACTTCTCTATATTAAAAAAAAATTCTACGTGTAAATGATTACTTCGATGTCTGCGTACACGAACAAACGTCAAGAAGAAAATAATCTCCAGATGCCACTCCACGCTAAAGTCGGAATTAAGGTGAAGTAAAGTTTGGCAGAATTTTAAGTAAAATGTTTACGTATCTACATGAAGATGAAAGAGGGATTATATATACAGCCCTCTACTATAAATATTGATTATCATGTTTATCAAGTAACGGCGGTGATTAGGATTTAATTGTACTCCTATCACATGTAACCTGCTAATCCCGAGACAGATCAATAGATAGAGAAATGGCGATCAAAAACTAAAATAGCATGACTTTTTAGTCTCATCTCTGTATGATCCAGCAGTGGTAGTCGAGATAATAAATTCACATAAGAGTTCCTTTCTGATTACCTCGATACTAGTAAAAAAAAAGTAAAATTTTCTGATTACAACTTTTTCTTTCAATTACAAACTGACAGAAAGTAATTCGTTCTTCTTTACAAATATATTGTAATAGAGATATAACGTTAACAAAGAGAAAGTAGAGAAGAAGAAGAAGAAGAAGAAGAAGAAGAAGAAGAAGAAGAAGACTGGAAATATGTCTTGCTGGGGTGTTTAGAATCACTATTGTTCAAAGCAAGATTCGTCCCACCACGGATATGCTCCCAGGAACCAGCAAGTTCGCTTAGAACTTCTGGAACATTCGTCGTCACCACTTTACTGACTCGCACGAACTCCTCTGGACTCCAATGGTCTCTATAGGAGTCTCTCCTTGTCTCTCAATTTTGGAATAAGTCTCTAAATGAGGCACGAAGAGAGTATTTATAGAGTTGGGTGAAAACCTTAACCCTAATCCTGACCGTACAAAAGTTTTGGTAGGATAATAATGAATTAAATGCATATCCCAAAAGATTTGGAGATATTTGAATTCAAATTATTCTGCCATAACAGTCTAGATCCACAATCAGCGGGATCTGATAAATCTATGCCCAAATTACGTGTCCAACAATCTTTGCCACACCCTTTGCGCCCTCTACGCCCTCAAGCAAATTCTTGCACAGAGACCCGCATAGAAGCTCCCGCAGAACGCCATCTGCAGAACACCGCGCAGGACAGATGCCTAGCGAAAGAGCCTGCGCGCAACGCAAAAGTACCATATGTGTTCGATGCGTACGTACGAAATACAAAGTGCGACATCAAAGCGCCACTTTGCGCCCTTGAGCCTGAGTCCGAGTCGCTAAGCCCCTTCAGGGCTTAGCTCCTAAGAGAATTTTTTCAAGAGTGTGACAAAAGGCATAAATGCTTTTTTTGAGGAGTTTAGCTTTAATCCTACTAGGAAGACATCCAACAAGTCATCCACCATTGGGCCACCATCCCATGTGTATATCTTAACACCCACATGGTATTATATTGAGATACCTACTTGGAGTATTTTTCAATGTGGGACTATCTTTCTAGTCTTGTAAGAGGAAAACCTCCACAAACCAAATAAAAAACTCTAATAATCTTCTACATATCTTAATATATATATGGGTTAGCCCACAGTGACTGTCTATCATGCATTAGGATAGATGGCGCTTATGATTTGAATTTTTTTGCATGGATCAAATAACAGTATGATATAAGAATGGACTAAGACTTAAATTATGTACCATAGTTGCAATTCTTCACACTCACATAATGACATCAGTTTTCCCTCTCGTCACACGTTAAAGGCTCTGTGTTGACCTGGCCTCGGTGTATGTATATTGGGTGTCTATAAATTTACCCTCAAGAGACAACCCATATCTCTTTTCATACACTTAGGTGAGTTCTTTTTATTAGAGAGTTTAAAATTCTCCAGCATGAAGCCTTGTGCATCCTTGCGGCTACGCCGCTATGACATGGCCAGAAGCCGAGATCTGCTACCACTTGGGGGTGTCATACCACTGTAGCATGATCTCGCCAACCTCTTTAAAGTGTTATACTACACAGCATGAAGCCTTGCGCTCATTTCAGTGCTACGATGCTACGACATGGCCAGAAGTCGAGGTTTGTAACCTTTTGGTGGTGTCGCGCCAATGTAGCATGAGGTCACTGGCCTCTTGTAGTGTTGTCCTATGTCTTTCAACATATTCGACATTAGGCTACCTGTCTATATGAGGTACTACTACCACTATGATATAGCCCTAGGCCGAGGCTCTTACCTTATCATGGTGTCATGCCACTGTAGCATGGGGTTACCATCCCCTTTGTGGTGACGAGCCACCTGTGCTTCCTATAAAGTACATTGTACATTCAAAATGCATGAGAACACATTAAGGACCATGGCCATCCTCCCACAGGACTTATTCTATACATAGAACAAATAGTAGCCAACACTGGTTCTGGGTCCATATTCCCTCAATGTCTCAAAGGACCACCCATAGTTCCTGATATTATCCCAATCAATGATCCTTCTTTGAACCAAAAGCTAGATGCCTAGTAGATTTCTCTTTGAACTAATATAATAAAGTTTTATGGTAGAATTATAAAGAGACAATATCATAATGCCTTCAAGTCCATTTTGCTAGTTGTGTCCTCGACCAGCTGGCGCACACTACCAAAATATGATGAAATAGCGATGTTTTAGTGACGTCAAAGTAAAATGTCGCTAATATTAAAGATTTCAATAACTCCAAAAATAAACGTCGCTATAAGTCGTTGTTTGGCGACATATAGCGACGTTTAGTGACTGTAATTCAGTTTTTTAAAAGAATAGTCGCTATAAGCTTATTTAAGGTCGCTAAATGTCGCTGAGTTTTATGATTTAGCGATGTTTAGCGACGTATTTAGTGACGTTAGTTTTTTTATATTTATCGACATTTTTAGCGACGTCTATAACGTTGCAAAATATTTTTATTAGTGACGTCATAAGTTGATGTCGCTAAACGTCGCTAAAAATTTAATATAGGTTTCGATTCCCCCCTTTTGTCAAAATCTTACCCCAATTTTTCAAAAACTCCCCGCTCTTCCCCCCCTCTCTCCGGCGAACTGCACCCTCCGGTGTCCTCCACAGCGGCCTACTCCGGCGTCCCCCTCCTCCTCCTCCTCCTCCTCTAGGTAAACCCTAACTCTCTCTCTCTCTCTCTCTCTCTCTCTCTCTCTCTCTCTCTCTCTCAGGACACGGCATGACACTGACACTAACACAACACACACACGTGACAGACACTGACACAGACACGATACACACACATGTGACAAACACGACATAACACTAACCCTAACCCGATCTCTCTCTCTCTCTCTCTCTCTCTCTCTCTGTCTCAGATGCACACGACACGGACACTGACACTGACACTGACACGACACACACACACTAACACAGACTATCATAGAGGGTGTAAACCCTAACCCTAACCCGATCTCTCTCTCACAGACGCATACGACATGACATTGACACAGACATGACACACACACACTGACACAAATACCTCACAGACTGCCACAGAGTGTCATGCCCCTACCCCAAAATACGTAGGACTAGGAATACGTAAGCATGCCAGCCGTGTGCATATGGCAACTCCAATATATAGCTACCATAATACACACGTAAGCTGTAATATGAATAAAACTCACATGTGGTATATATACTATCACAAGTCACGAAAATACTAATCTTATCCACACAATAAGTCACATAAAGGAAATAACCAAACTAGAATAAAGAGTCTGAAAAATCCAACAATAATAGTCGGGTGGAGACAAATCCACTACCAATGACTATATTAACTAAATTAAGAGAGAAGAGTAAAGTCACCAATATAAAATAAGGGGAGGATAAAAGAGTGTCAGCTAAAAGATCTATCGCTAGAGGTAATCAATGATGCTCAGCGAGTAAAGTCTCCTCAGCAGGAGGTAATACGTCAGATCCGGGTCCGTACTCCTGCGGGTACTCATGGTCGTCTATACCTGGCAAGGGACCAGGTCCTCAGAGGGATATAACAAGATACATAGAAGCAAGCCAATTGAATACAGTAAACATGCATAATGTTTGAAAATAAATAAGTATGCTGTATAAGATAATCTATATGAATGCAAATGAGGATAACTTTTTGACATATGGGCAGGGGTAGGCTACTCGATCTAAGCCTCACTACTCACACACCCGTCAGGGGACATCAGAAATCGTCATACCTCGGGGGTATCGACCAGCACGACTCTACAGAAATCGACATACCTCAGAGGTAGCGACCAGCACGACACACGCCCGTAGTGCGAGCTATATACTATGGTTTACCAGAGTAGTTATAGCCCATACGCCTAATGATTGTCCTCTCATGATACTAGGTGTCTAGTGTGTGTCAACATATCTAATATATAGTAATGACCGAACGAAACTACACATGCAATAAATATACAAAAATATAAATATAAATAGCATACAAAGTACTGTAACAATTTGGCAAGGTATACTTGCCTGGCAAGAAGCTATATAGTCCCAATATCCTGCTCTAGAAGTCGCATAGAATCTATCCAATATCCTCGGGTCAGCGTACACAGGCACGGGAATTGGGGGTGACTGCTGCGGGTTGTCTAGCAAGGGTGATGGGTCCATGATGAACACGAGGACGAGGGTGATTAAGTCAATGATGGTGATTATAATGGGGTTGATGATGATTACCATGGTGATGATGATGGAATAATAATGGAAATTATAATAATGGTGGTGATGTGGATAATGATGGGATGATGGTGATGACGAGGACGATGATGTGGACGATGGTGATGACGAGGACGATGATTGGGATGATGGTATTAATAGCAATGGTGGTGGTGATGATAATGTATGGTGGTGATGTTGATGATCATGATGATAGGGATGATGGTGTTGACGAGGACGATGATGTGGATGATGGTGATGACGAGGACAATAATGTGGACGATGGTGATAACGAGGACGATGATTGGGATGATGGTGTTAATAGCAATGGTGGTGGTTATGATAATGTATGGTGGTGATGTTGATGATCATGATGATGTAGGTGTTAAGGGTGCTACTGTTCGGGCCAGGGGAGGTCCGACCAGTGGGGGAAGGTACGGCCAGAAGGAGGAGGAGGACAGGAAGCAGGGAGAAGGAAGCTCGGGGTGGTCAGTGGTGGAAGAAGAAGGAGGCTCGGTGGTGCTGGTGGTATGGTGCAGTGGTGTTGCTGGTGGTGTGGGGTGCTGTCGGCGGTGAGCAGCGGTGGAGGTCAGACTGAGGAGGAGGAAGAGGGAACGGGGAGGTACTATTAATGGTGATGGGGACGATGGTGACATTAACGGCGGTGATGGTGGTGTGGTGCAGTGGCGGGGCATCGGGGATGACGGTGGTCGGGTCGTGTTACGGGAGGAAGAAGAGGAGATGAGGTCGGGAGATGGCAGTGTTCGGTGCTGCTCCGGTCGAGTTTTGGAGGAAGTCGAGGCCGTGGAGGACGGGCCAGAGTAGAGGAGGAGGAAGGGTTGTGCTCCGGCGTCGAGGTCGGGGTGATCGGTGTCAATGGTGGTTCAGGGGGTGCTCGGGATGCAGGGAGGAAAGAGATGACCGGGGTTGGCGAGCAGCGTGTTCCGCGGCTGAGGGAAAGGTGGCTGCTCGACCTGTGGGACGGTGGTCGAGTGGGGAGTTCAGGGCAAGGTGGTGACTCGGGCGGAGGCTGGCGGTTCCGACGAGGGTCGTCAGGGAAGAGGGGTGAGGTTGAAGATGAACAGGGATGTGAAGGGGGAAGGGGTCGGCTGTGTATTTGTATAGGGTTTGATTTAGGTTTAGGTGAAAAGAAATTAAAGGTATATTTATATATAAAGAAATAGAATTTTGAGGTTGACCTAGGGTTTGATGTTTGACCTAGGGTTTGGGCTTGGTCAACATTCCTTGGAGTGGGCCTTGGCCTCATATGAGGATGTTGGGGCTATAAATTACATTGTTTAAATGCAAAGATAGGTTAAAAAAATAAAGGGGGCGATGTTGCGATTTGCACATTCCGAAAATTATGAAAAAGTTCTTATGAAGGAAAAAGTTGGATTTCTTCATGTATTGTCCAATGGTGTAGACATCTTAATGCATTTTTACATAAAAGAGCCCAATAATTGGAAAATTACACAAAGATAGATATTTAATTAATTTAATTAAAATTAATGCGCAAGGTGTTCTGGAATTAATTAGAAGTACATGGGACTAAAATTAGGTGGGACACAAGTGTCATGGACGTAGAGAATTCAGTGTAGAATATTATCATTAATTGGGCTATACAAAACGGGTCAAGATTGTGTCTCCAATTTTAATTAGAACGCACAAGGGTACAAAGTTGAATTTATTTAGAATTAAGAAATAACGTCCGCGACGTTTATTGTGCGACTAAAATGTAGCACAAGAGGGCATAATTATAAGTTACACCGAGGTTAGAATAGAAGGCGGTCATGTCTAGGGCAAGAATGTGAAATTTGTAGGAAGGCAATGGTTAGTACAGTGCTCCAATTATCGAAGCAACGGTAAAGTACACTATGTGACATGATTATTGCATAATTAAATAAAATACCGTGTTCTAATTCTAATTGGATACAAACTAGCCCTAATTTCTCTATTTATGCCAAGTAGACCTAATTTTGGGTGAGGAGTTTACAATCTACCCAACTTAAAATAATTTTGTCCTCGAAATTAAAATAAGGCGTAGTTTATTATTCCTTTTACGTACATAAGGCAAGTCAATCGCAATCTCTTTGTGATAATTAAAATTCTAATCAACTCCATCACGATCACTTCAAAATTAAGATAAGCACCGTTCAAATCAAAATTTAACCTATTGTAATCTCTTCTCACTTTTTAAAATCATCAACATCCAAATTTAAATTAAATCCATATAACATCTTCAATATTTAATTAACCCACATCAATTTTCACATCACGATCTCCAACTACCATAATCTCCTTAAAAAAATAATTCTAATCCAATATTATTCCTATTTTCACTTATGAATTTTGTATTCTTTAAATTTTTAAATTTAATTCACATCCTCAATATTTCAAATAGGTAAATCTACAATCAAAATTTAACTTTTAATTCAAATCATCAATTTTGGAATTCAATCCGTCAATGTTCATGTTTAGAGTTCCATTTATTTTCCTCAAGATTTAAATTGATGATTCAACCTTCAATATTCAAAATTTAAATCATATGCCCAAGTATAAAGGTTTGGTTCGCCATATCAAAGCTTTAAAAATTTATTAAATCATCATCATCTTAATCCTTCTTTTAAAATTTCTCAAAATTAAATTGACTTGAATCTCCCTATCTAATCTTGCTTGATCACAATCTAAAAGAAATTCCTCTCAAGTTGATAATGCAACTTTTACCCAACTTAGAATCTACCCATCTATCACACAAGCTATACATTTAAGAAAAATATCCTCCAATTTTAATCATGTTATTCAATCCTCAAAACTTTAACACCAAATATATCATATATGATATGCCCTTAATCAATTATAAAAGATAGTCATCTAGTAATGTGATTGGCCTATGGGTATATCTAGTACTCTTTGTGTATCAACTCATACCAAGCACAAGGTTCGTCTTTCCGAAATAGGGAAAGACGAAAAACAATAATAAAGAGTTCAAGGGGGAGATAATAGAATACAAGTATGGGGTTCAAGGCGATTAGAGAATTCAAAAGGTAATTGTCAAGGCAATTGTGGATTGAAATCCTATTTTGGTAATTTCTATTCACATGCTCGTATCAGTACAGTTATGTAACCGATACGATATGTCAGACATGTCTAGGGGCAAGTATATTCGTCTACTAGTCAACTATGTATCTCAATCCACGCAGAGTAGTCATGTGAAGAGCGAACCAAGCGTACTATGGTTGTCCAGACCATAATATACTGATTCTGATTAGACAATTGTATTAGTGTGGGCCCCCAATAATACATGTGTCATGAACAAGCTCGATAAAGAATAAGCTTGCAAATCTAGGCTATAATAGCAGCATAAGTTAAGGTAGTACATAAAATATAAGTGCGCTAGATCAAGATGAAAGAAGGTACATAATAATTCAAATTACCAAGAAGATAAGACTCTACAATCTCTACAGTTGTCATACTAGCTCCTTGTCTAAGTTGCTAGTCGACCAAATAGGGGTATGGGCCTCTAATTTCTACAGTCTGAATAAACACTATCATTTTATGCAAGTCTAAAGTTGGTGTCATTCTATTACACTACTTCAATGGGTCAATAGGACTATGTGATACTATGTTATGAGACATACTACCCAACTTAAAAGAATTAACTAATACTGTACCGCCTTAAGGATACAGTAAAAACACATGTTTAGGGTATACGAGAAAAGATATTGGTACTTATTAGGGTATCCTCTTACATTATACAGGTCATGATCATCTTAAGTCTTAATCATAGTGCTTATAGAGCAAGTGTTAATAGTAAGTATAGAAGGGTTAGGTGGTATGAGTTGAAAGAAAAGAAGAACAGCATAATCAATCGTCGCACAAATAGCGAGCGCAAAATTTTTCAAAGGAACAAGATTGAATTTAAATAGAAATGCTCTAGATAATATCATGGTTTTCTAAGGGGAATGTGGTATACTAATCTCTGTGTTCAAGGTATGATCTAGGGAAGTGTTTGTTTCATTGCTCATGGCTTCCTAAGTATTGTCCTGCTAGTTATCAAGACAAGAATCTAAATATATAGTTTTATAATACTATATTACTATAAAAGTTAGGTTTGGTCCTAATATTCAACCTTGGATTTCTAGTGGTCCCTCAATACTAGGGTCAAACAATATGGTTAAATTTCTAATTAACCATAGTAGTGTCTATACTACTCTTAAGTCATTCATGAATATCTCAAGGGATAATGGTAGACCAATCTATAGATAAGAAATGCTAGGACTCACTAGATATACTAACTTAGTGATGTGTCAATACTCTATTTGTATTCTCAGAAGGTGTGTTACCCTAATTATCATTCTAACAACAAAGATTCCTATGTTCTAGGAGAAGGCTATACTCAAGGGCTATTTGGGAAGCACAGGAATCAAGTAGGATGCGATTATTTAGATAAAATAGATGGGAAGGAAGATGAGTCATAGTCGCTTATGGATGAGATCCTATACTCTAATCCTAGTGCATGCTTGTTCGGTACAGTAACGTAACCGAGACAATATGCTCTCAACCTGCATTGGCCACCACAAAAATATGTCACGCCCCAGTCCCAAAATATGTAGGACTAGGAACACGTAAGCATGTCAGCCGTGTGCATATGGCAACTCCAATATATGGCTACCATAATACACACGTACGATGTAATATGAATAAAACTCATATATGGTATATATACTATCACAAGTCACGGAAATACTAATCTCATCCACACAACAAGTCACATAAAGAAAATAACCAAACTAGAATAAAGAGTCTGAAAAATCCAACAATAATAGTCGGGTGGAGACAAATCCACTACCAATGACTATATCAACTAAATTAAGAGAGAAGAGTAAAGTCACCAATATAAAATAAGGTGAGGATAAAAGAGTGTCAGCTACAGGATCAATCGCTAGAGGTAATCAATGATGCTCAGCGGGTAAAGTCTCCTCAACAGGAGGTAATACGTCAGATCTGGGTCCGTACTCCTGCGGGTACTCATGGTCGTCTATACCTGGCAAGGGACCAGGTCCTCAAAGGGACATAACAAGATACATAGAAGCAAGCCAATTGAATACAGTAAACATGCATAATGTTTGAAAATAAATAAGTACGCTGTATAAGACAATCTATATGAATGCAAATGAGGATAACTTTTCGACGTATGGGCAGGGGTAGGCTACTCGATCTAAGCCTCACGACTTACACACCCGTCAGGGGACATCAGAAATCGTCATACCTCGGGGGTAGCGACCAGTGACTCTACAGGAATCGACATACCTCGGGGGTAGCGACCAGCACGACACACGCCCGTAGTGCAAGCTATATTCTACGGTTTACCAGAGTGGTTATAGCCCATACGCCTAATGATTGTCCTCTCATGATACTAGGTGTCCAGTGTGTGTCAACATATCTAATATATAGTAATAACTGAACGAAACTACACATGCAATGAATATCCAGAAATATAAATATAAATAGCATGCAAAGTACTGTAAAAATTTAGCAAGGTATACTTGCCTAGCAAGAAGCTATGTAGTCCCAATATCCTGCTCCAGAAGTCGCATAGAATCTATCCAATATCCTCGGGTCAGCGTGCACAGGCACAGAAATTGGGGGTGACTGCTGTAATTTGTCTGGCAAGGGTGACGGGTCCATGATGAATACGAGGACGATGGTGATTAAGTCAATAATGATGATTGTAATGGGGTTGATGATGATTACCATGGTGATAATGATGGAATAATGATGGAAATTATAATACTTATGGTGATGTAGATAATGATGGGGATGATGGTGATGACAAGGACGATGGTGTAGACGATGGTGATGACGAGGATGATGATTGGGATGATGGTGTTAATGGCAATGGTGGTGGTGATGATAATATATGGTAGTGATGTTGATGATCATGATGATGGGGATGATGGTGATGACGAGGACGATGATGTGGATGATGGTGATGACAAGGACAATGATGTGGACGATGGTGATGATGAGGACAATGATGTGGACGATGGTGATGACGAGGATGATGATATGGATGATGGTGATGACGAGGACGATGATTGGGATGATGGTGTTAATAGCAATGGTGGTGGTGGTGATAATGTATGGTGGTGATGTTGATGATCATGATGATATGGGTATTGAGGGTGCTACTGTTTCGGCCAAGGGAGGTCCGGCCAGTGGGGGGAGGTCCGGCCAAAAGGAGGAGGAGGACAGGGAGCAGGGAGAAGGAAGCTAGGGGTGGTCAGTGGTGGAAGAAGGAGGAGGCTCAGTGGTGCTGGTGGTGTGGTGCAGTGGTGGTGCTGGTGGTGTGGGGTGCTGTCGGCAGTAAGCAGCGGCGGAGGTCAGGCTGAGGAGGAGGAAGAGGGAACGGGGAGGTGCTGTTAATGGTGATGGGGACGATGGTGACATTAACGGTGGTACTGGTGGTGTGGTGCAGTGGCGGGGCATCGGGGATGACGGTGGTCGGGTCCTGCTCCGGGAGGAAGAAGAGGAGATGATGTCGGGAGATGGCAGCGTTCGGTGCTGCTCCGGTCGAGTTGTGGAGGAAGTCGAGGCCATGGAGAACGGGCAGAGTAGAAAAGAAGGAAGGGTTGTGCTCCGGCGTCGAGGTCGGGGTAATCGGTGTTAATGGTGGTTCAGGGGGTGCTCGGGATGCAGGGAGGAAGGAAATGACCGGGGTTGGCGAGCAGCGAGTTCCGTGGCTGAGGGAAAGGTGGCTGCTCGACGTGAGGGACGGTGGTCGAGTGGGGATTTCAGGACAAGGTGGTGACTCGGGCGGAGGCTGGCGGTTCCGGCGAGGGCCGTCAGGGAAGAGGGGTGAGGTTAAAGATGAATAGGGATGTGAAGGGGGAAGGGGTCGGCTGTATATTTGTATAGGGTTTGATTTAGGTTTAGGTGAAAAGAAATTAAAGGTATATTTATATATAAAGAAGTAGAATTTTGAGGTTGACCTAGGGTTTGATGTTTGACCTAGGGTTTGGACTTGGTCAACCTTCCTTGGAGTGGGCCTTGGCCTCATATGAGGATGTTGGGGCTATAAATTATATTGTTTAAATGCAAGGATAGGTTAAAAAAATAAAGGGGGCGATGTTGCGCGTTGCACATTCCGAAAATTATGGAAAAATTCTTATAAAGGAAAAAGTTGGATTTCTTCATGTATTGTCCAATGGTGTGGACATCTTAATGCATTTTTGCATAAAAGCGCCCAATAATTAAAAAATTGCACAAAGATAGAAATTGAATTAATTTAATTAAAATTAATGTGCAAGGTGTTCTGGAATTAATTAGAAGTATATAAGGCTAAAATTAGGTGGGAAACAAGTATCATGGATTTAGAGGATTCAGTGTAGAATATTATCATTAATTGGGTTGCACGAAATGGGTCAAGATTGTGTCTCCAATTTCGATTGGAACGCACAAGGGTACAAAGTTGAATTTATTTAGAATTAAGAAATAACGTCCGCGATATTTATTGTGTGACTAAAATATAGCACAAGAGAGCATAATTATAAGTTACACCGAGGTCAGAATAGAAGGCGGTCATGTCTAGGGCAAGAGTGTGAAAATTGTAGGAAGGCAATAGCTAGTGTAGTGCTCCAATTATCGAAGCAACGGTAAGGTACACTATGTGACATGATTATTGCTTAATTAAATAAAATATCGTGTTCTAATTCTAATTGGATACAAACTAGCCCTAGTTTCTCTATCTATGCCAAGTAGACCTAATTTTGGATGAGAGGGTTTACACAGAGGGTGTAAACCCTAACCCTAACCCGATCCTCAAGAGATGACACATTACTACGAAGCTCTACTTAAGTAGGTTTAGTGCATGTTTGGGCCTTTCTATTGGAAGGATTATCTTGTGTAAGTAACTTTGGACCATATTTTGGGTCCTTGCCCGTTTGAGGGGTCTAGGACAATCGTCAAGCTTGCCCACTAATATTGGTCGGCCCTAGCTTCAGCCCAAGTAGATTGATAAATTTATCATGGTCAAGATATTCGTCCTTAACACCCTAACCCTAACTTACGTTTTATTTATTTAGATTGAGTTAGGGGTATTTGTAATTAACCACAATAAGGAAGGTTCAGCTGGTTCTTTTTTGCGGATCAGTTAGTTCAATTTTGAACTCTTAAATTCTTGTTAAATTTTACAACTTGAATTAATTAACAATCAACTTGGATAGTTACATTTGGGCCAATTTGTTTAATAACTTAAGTCTTGTAAAATTTAGGTTTAGAATGATTCATATTAAAATTTGACAACAAAAATGACTTAAGTCTTCGTAGTAATTTGATTGATAGGCCGATACTTACAATGGATCCTCCCAAATCACCAATACAAGGATCGTCTCTTGAGGATCCTCTACCTTATCGAAATCCAGCTCCACAACATATGCATCTATGGTGGCAGTTTCTAGACTTAAGGAGCCTTCTCTGACTTGGTGTATAGGGCTTCAAATAGTAGGTATTGTCAGTACAAACACCAGATGTAACGGGATAAGGTTGATAAAACATTCAAGGGCATTGTGTATCAAGTTAGAGCAGTTCTTACCTTCCTCCAGAGAATCACACTGTATTTAACGATGAGTATATATGCTAGGACTAGGAGTATCAATGCATGTACTGTATTTAACAATGAGTATATACTTGAACGATGTCTATTTATTTTTGTAGAAATATCTAGAAATGGATATGAATTACTATATACGTCATCGTTCGTGGATGTACAACCGTCATCCTGATGACATGTGCGGTATGTGGGATAAATTCATTGAGGGTGTATAGCAGTTCCTGTAGTTCGCCAAAGCGTTCCCTCAGTATATGGACGGTACCAAAATTAAGTATCCGTTTGTGAGATATCGCAACTTGAAATATCATCCAGAAGTGGAAGTGACATATTATTTGTACTATAAGGGTTTCATGCCGAATTACTATCAGTGGATCACGCACGGAGAACTTGTGTCTTTAGCATTGGAGTCGGACCATTATGTGGAGCCGTATATGGATGTCCACGACCACGCTGCTTACAACGATTGGTGGATGAACATGGTTTTTGATGCGGCAGGGCCTAATTTTGATCTGGACAATCATAATGCAGCTGAGGAGGCACCGAATACCGATACTGCGAAGTTCATGGAGTTGCTGGAGAATGCAAGGATTCTATTATATCCTAGTTGTGAAGATCATTCACCGCTGGAGGTGGTTACAAGATTGTTGACCATCAAGTCCGATTTTAACATGTCGCGAGAATGTTATAACCGACTGATGGATTTGATTATAGAGATCTTACTAGAGGGTTCAAAGTTGCCTAAATACTTCTACCGATCTAAGAGAATGGTGAGATCACTTTGGATGGGATATGAGAAAATTGATGCATGTCGCAATGGGTGCATGTTGTACTACAAAGACGATAAGGATGAAAATGCATACAGATTCTGTGGTGCTGATCGCTACAAGGCCACTAGAAGAGGAAAGTTTATCGGTACAAAGAAGCCTACCTATTCGATGTACTACTTGCCTTTGACGTCGCGGTTGCAGAGGTTGTATATGGTGAAGGAGACTGCAGAAAATATGAGTTGGCATAGGCAAAAACAGGTTGAAGGAGTATTGGATCATCCATCCGATGGAGAAGCATGGAAGCACTTTGATCGAGAGTATCCAAATTTTGCTTCGGATCCGTGTAATGTCAGATTGGGGCTCTCCGCCGACAGTTTTACCCTATTCAGACTTTCGGGCTCCCAGTATTCGTGTTGGCCTGTAATCGTCACTCCGTACAATCTACCACCTTGGATGTGCATGAAGACTCCGTATATGTTCCTAACCGTTATTATCCTGGGTCCGAACAATCCGAAGCGGAACATCGATGTATATTTATAGCCTTTGATAGATGAGTTAAATCAGCTGTGGAAAGTAGGTGCCAACACGTACGATATTTCTAGAAAGCAGAATTTTCAGATGAGGGCAGCACTTATGTGAACCATCAATGACTTTTCGGCCTATGAAATATTATCGGGATGGAGCACTCTTGGTCGTCTCTCATGTCCGTATTACATGGACCGCACTAAGGCTTTCCATTTGAAACACGAAGGCAGACCGTGCTTCTTCGATTGTCATCGACAATTTCTGCAAAAGGATCATCGTACCGGAGGACCAGGAATGCTTTTCGTGCGGGCGTTGTGGAGAAGGCCAATCCACCGCCAAGGTGGTCCGGATACACGATATGGGAAGAGGTAAAATATTTACCAAGTGCTATCGAAGAGCCTACTAAGGGGTACAAGTGTGACGGGTTTGGTCGCACCCATAACTGGACAAAGAGGAGTATATTCTGGGATCTACCATATTGGAGCACCAATCAGATCAGATATAACCTTGATGTCATATATATCGAGAAAAATGTGTTTGATAACATAATTAATACTGTAATGGAGGTAAAGGGAAAGATGAAAGATAATCTAAAGGCCAGGTTGGACTTAGAAGAAATATGTTGACGTCCTGCGTTGTATTTAATAGAGGAGGGAAATAGAAAGTTAAAGCAACCTAAGTCAGTTTTCTCACTGGAGAAGGAGGATAAAGAGAGACTTTGTAGGTGGATTCATAGTCTAAAATTTTCAGACGGGTATGTATCAAACTTGAGAAGATGCGTCGACCTCAAGGAGAACAAACTGGCGGGTATGAAGAGCCATGATTGTCACATATTCATGAAGAGATTACTTATGACTAGCATGTATCGTCAATATTTTTAAGTGTGCAGGCTAAGCAAAAATACATTTATCGTAGACACAAACCTTAGCGATGATTTGCCTCGGTCGAGTGATACTTCGAGCGTGCCTTTGAAAGTCTAAGTCTGAACCCTGAAGGGCCAAGTCTGAAATCATTTTCCCCAAGCAAGTCTTCTTGTTGAGCAAAGCGGGTCGGGTCATTATACTTGTATTGTTTGAATTGGCTCTCCGCTTGAACGGAATATGTCGTTACACAAAGAACTCAAATTTTATGGAGGAATGAGAGAGCATTGTATGCTTCTTCGACTGTCACGATATAACAGCTCCACCCATGGAGAAGATGTATCCTCTTGTGGACCTCTCGCTCTCTACTTCTGAGCACCAGTTTGCATCACTGAAGCCTTCCACTATTATCGAATAACCGCTGTAGTACAATGCATATTTCTGAGTCCTCTTGAGATATCTCATCACTCACTTTACATCTTTCTACTGCTCAACACCTGGATTGCTAGTGAACAGACTTAGCATCCCTACGATGAAAGCTATGTTAGGCCTTGTAGCAGTTGTTGCATACATCAAACTCCCAATAAAGCTTGAGAACTCCAACTGCCTGACACTTTTCCTTGGATTAGGCTTTAGCTTTTTGTCACACCTATATGGAGTATCGATCTCTGGAAGATCCTGATATTCATAGTATGTGAGCATCTTCTCAATGTAATAAGATTGTGATAGTGCTACTCTAGTGTTTGTCCGGATGATCTTTATCCCCTAGATAACATCAGCATCACCCAAGTCTTTCATGCTGAACTTCGACGAGAGAAACTTCTTTGTCTCAGTGATACATGTTAAATCCATAGATTTATCAATATATCGTGTACATACATACAAAGTATGCCTCCTCTTCCACCTGCAACTTTGTGTAAATATACTTATCCATCTCACTGACCCAGTAACCGTTTGATCATATGACTTTATCAAACTTCTTATGCCACATCTTGGGAGCTTGCTTTAGACCCTCACAGTAATTTCACCAACTTACAGACTTTGTCTTCAAGACCCTTGATGACAAATCCTTCTTGTTGTTGTATGTAAACCACTTTGGTCAACTCTCCATTCAGGAATGCTATTTTAACATCCACATATTGTATCACTAGCTTATGAATTACACTTAGTAAATTAACATCCTGATGGTCGTCATCCGTGCTACTGGAGCATATGTGTCAAAGTAGTCGATCCCCTGCTTCATAGAAAATTCCTTGGCTACCAGCCTTGCCTTGAACTTGTCAACTGTTCCGTCGGCCTTTATCTGCTCCTTGAATGTCCATTTACATCTGATAGGCTTTTCTAGCCTCCTTCTAGAAGACAGCATCTCCGGTTTTTATCACCTCATCATAGGTAAGCGCATCTGCTTCCATATGACAGGTGACGAAGTCATCTCCGAAGTCCTTCTACCTTCTTACTCGCTTAGCCATCAGCTTTGCGAGTTCTAGTTCGAACATTGTTGCTTCAATGATAACTTCTTCTTAGACTACACTTTTATTGGAAGGGTCATCTCTTTTGCACCCACACTATTTTTCGGAAGATCCGTGAGAAAAAATTTCTTGTGCCTTGCAAATTTTTCTTCAAAGAATGTTGTCTCGCGAAATTTGTCACGACCTGCACCCGGTGAAGGGACACAAGTACGTGGGTACGTCCAGCCTACACCGCAGCATCAACGATAGAACGTTGTCCATGTCGACTATACTATCTATTCATCTCACAATAATGTATAATCTGTCAAATATATCTCAACTCCAAGAAGGAGGGCAATATACTTAATGCAACACAATACTCAATCACAACTATAGCACGATAAGATATCAAAGAAGTCTAACATAACTATGCAGTCTAAGTATAATAATAACAAATAGAAACAATATCCAAGTCTCAAATATACGCTGGAAACAAATCCGGTACCAAAATGCTAAAGAAAACTAACTATGATAACTAGTGATTCCAGCTAGATCCCTAACAGTCATTCCAAAACTAGTTGGTCCATGTCTGCACCATCTATAGGTCGAAGTTCGTAGTACGTCGAACACCAATCTTTCGGATCCTCTAAAAAATATTATCCAGTCAGGAATGAAGCAAAGTACAACCCAATAGCAGTTCTAATTAATTAACAAAAACTATAAAACAGTAAAATAGAGGATGCTATATACGATGAGAATATAACTGATGATTTAGGAACAATGAAGGAACTGGCAATACTAGCAATTGAAATATTATTCAATGCGTACAAGAATGAAGGAGATGAACTATAATATCATAAATAGAACAGGGTAATCTAGGAACTGAATATGGAATCTATAATATACTATGTGTTTGAGATACTAACTAAATATGTGATCGACTTGGAATATTCAATGATTACACTAAGGAGCTAACTCAACCATACGTCAAGTGTATGATTAGTTAGTAGCCAATGATTACACTACTAGCCGATAGTTCTTGATCACATATTTAATTAGTATTTTGCCTGTCCCGAATGATACGATGGATCGAAACATGACACATTACTAGCCAATGTATCCAATGTTTAACCTATAATATCCAAGGTTATCCAATACCAACAAGGGGCAGTATTCGATACCATCTCGACAATCAAGGTAATATCTCATGATTGAAGATCCAATAATAATACCAATCCATGTACCAAAGTGTCAAAGAATCATAAGTAACATTTCTAAATACTTTAATTATAGTAGTAATCAAATAATAGAAACTATCAGAGAATGTACTCGCATGTGGTCCAGAGCAATAATGCAAATCTTTGTCCGAACCGGTGTCACAAAGACCTATATATGGAATATTGCATTAATAGAAGATTTTGGAATAAACATAAGTTAAACTAGTCAAATTCCAGATCATAAAGCCATTTCTAAGTCAAAACAGTCAAACTAGATCAACTCTAGGTCAAACTAGTCAAACTTGGTCAAACTAGCCATTTCTAGGATGTATGAGTCCATCGATAGGATATTGGGTCAATACGCTATGTAACTAGGCTATACTAGATATACTAGGATACTAAGATACTAACAAAATACCGTATCATAAGATACGCAAGTTATTAGATAGGAAAATACTATAATATATATATATACAAGACAAATATATAGTACTCCTAGCTAAACTAATGCTAGGTGGATACCTTGGCTTCGAACCAAAAGTAGTACCACACCACCTACACACCCATCTTGTTATATAAACTCAATACCTTGAATATAAACCAATACCTTGACATTACCTTGGTATCACAAGTTAATTAAATATCTAATATATAACTAACTACCCATACACCTCACTATACACTAATATGCAATTAAACTCATAACTTATAATAATACTAACTACTAACTATAGTAAGATACTATGTTTATCCTTTACCTTGAGATATCCCATTTACCTTGACTAAAATCTCAGGGTAATACCCAATACATTGATCATAAATCTAGTCATCAAATATAACCATATATACACTAACATGCATTTAAACTCATAACTATACTATACCAACTAACATATATATACACCAATTAATTAACTAACTTATATAATACTAACATACTATTTAATAATAAAATTAAATACCTACAACTAACAAAACTAGCCTACCCATTGGATATTCAATACCCACACCCAAGATACCTCAACTCTCCTTACCTTGGTGTAACTGTAGGTAATCTAGAAATAAATACTAATTAATATTAACTAATGCTTATATATATATATATATATATATATATATATATATATATACTAACTTACTAAATATATCCATAACTTACTAACTTATCAATATAAACTAACTAGCTTATACTAACTTATCAATAACTAAACTATAATCACTCAAACTACTGCAGCTTACCGAAGCTTACTGCAGCTTATCGTTGCTTCTGCTTGCTGCTTCTGCTTCTGCAGCTTCTGCTGCTGCTTATTGACTGCTTTTGCTGCTGCTTATTGCCTGCTTCTCGCTGCTTTTTGGCTGCTTCTCTCTTATCATTCCCCCCTTCTAGCTCACATGCACACATATACACACATACACTCACTCATATATATATATATATATATATATATATATATATATATATATATATATATATATATATATATATATATATATATATATATGTCCATACTAATGATGCACATGAACTCTCATACCCTCCAATGACCACCAACACATCACAATTATAATTAGAAACATACATATAACTATATATACATATATCTATATCTATGTACATACATATATCTATATACATATCCCTATATATCTATGCTTATACATATCAACAATAATAGTTCACATGAACTCTCTCCTACTCTCCAATGACCACCAATCCATCACAAAGAAATATAGAACATACATATAATTATATATATACATAGATCATATAAAAATTATAATTATAATACTATAATAGCTATAACCAAGGTAAATTAAATTAGAATACAAAGTATCAAACACGTGGAGTGCACCGCACCCGTATCACACTCATTCTATGATACGCTTGCGACACGAGTCCACCTGACAACCAAACGTATCCCGAAGGACACGAGCAAGTCTAAAATCTTAATTATGAACAATATGAAGAGTTAGAAACTCACCTATGTGCCCGTGTCAAAATGTGACATGCTCAACCCCCCGTGTCAGAAGAAAATTTTCAAATTAACCCGTATCACCAAATTATCGGAAAACGGCCTATACGTATCCAATTGTAGATCTCACACAACAAAAAACATATTTGGTATAATTGACCTATTGATAAATACATGATGTGCCAATCTCAAAATTCTTCCAAAATTGACACAAAATACCACATAACTTTCTTCATAGGCCTCATATGAACCGAATTCTAATTCCTATGGGTAGAATTAGTACATGGAAGGGTTTCTAATAATTAAATTATAGATTTATAGTCTAATTAGAGAGAAAAAATAGAATTATATCTATTGGGAGATAGATTCCCAATAAAATTCTTAAATTGAGTGTCAAGAGCCTTCAACTTGTAGATCATTGCTCCTTCTTGTAGATCATTGCTTCCTCATTGTTCTAATGGCCTCCAATGATGAATAGAAAAGAAATTGGGAAGAAATTTGGATAGAAATTAGTATAGGGATGAAGAAATTTGGAAGAAGAAAATTCTACATATAAATTTGGAATAAAGAAAAGAGAGGAGAGAGAGTCTCCACTCCCTTTATGTGGTGACTGGCCTTGCCCCCTCTCCAAGGCACTATGAAATGTCCACAATACCCCTTGGGGCTTATCATGAAGAAATTAATTAAGGAGGAAAGGTTCTAATCCAATTGGTTTAGCTAATTAATCATCCTCCTAATAAATGGACTTACTATTGGGCTCAATTCTAACTAGAATTAAATGTTGGTCCATGGATCTAATCTAAACTAGTTACGTCCACTAACACAATCCCAAAATAATATCTAACATCTAACAGTAAATAAATAATATAATTGTCATTCCCGTATTTCAGATTAGGGGTATTTTCGTCTTTTCATAATTTATGTGTAAAAGATTGCATGATAAATATTTATATTTAAATTGCTGTGATTTTATTTGATTGTTGTACTTTACCGTTGCTCCGATAATTAGAGCACTACACTAGCCATTGTCTTCCAACAAATTTTACATCCTTGTCCTAGACGTGCCAGACTTTTATTTTGATCCTTGTGTGACTCATAACTATGTCTTGTTGTGCTTCATTTTAGTCGCACAACATTCGTCGTAAACGACTATATTTAATTCTATATAAATCAAACTTTGTATCCTTGTGTGTTCCAATCAAAATTAGAGACACAATCTCGACCCATTTTGAGCAACCCAAATTAGGATAATATTCTATTCTGAGTCTTCTTCATTCATGATACTTGTGTTCCACTTAATTTTAGCCCTTTGTACTTCTAATTAATTTTAGAACACCATTTACATTTATTTAATTAAATTAAACCATAAATCTTACTTTGTACAATTTTCCAATTGTTGGGCACTTTTGTGCAAAAGTGCATTAAGGTGTCTATCCGTTGGACACAACACGTGAATAAACCCATTTCCTGTTCATATGTATTTTCCATAATTTTTGGGAGTGTGCAATGCAACATCAACCTCTTTGAGCCATGGCCTCAAAACCTTGAATCAATGAATCCTAGCCTTCTATTTTTAATTTATATAAATCCTAACCATTAAAATATCCATGAGAAGGCCCTTTTTCCAAGGAGTTGACCAAAGTCAAACCTTCCTAGGTCAAACCAAACCCCCTTCATATATAAACTCCTTTTCTTTACTTTTCCTTTTATTCTCTATTCCTTATACCAAAGCATCAGCCGACAACCCCCCATCTTTCCTGTTCACCTTCTTCTTCCCATCTCCTGCTCATATCTCGACCTTCCACCTGAATCCGCCGTAAACCGCCCGCAGCCATCGTTCTCTACCACATGCACGCACACGTAAATCCGTACTCGCCGCTGAGTCCTCCACCGGACCACCAGATTTCCTCCCGAGCCACATCTATCCATCCTCCCATCGACCGAAAGCACTCACAGGAAATCTTTACCCCGACGCCTCTCCTCGTCGACCGAACCTTGTCACCACCATCCATCACCTGTTGTCCCCGTATACTTCAACCGCCGAACCCGACCACCTGCCGACCAATCCACGCTCGCCATCCCCGCTGCACTCGTCACCAGAACTCGCCTGCGCACGACCGGAGGCCTGGCCCGACTTCGACTTTAACCCGCACCTCGTCGACGATCGATCTCCGGACCACAGAACCTGAACGCCGGAGCACGACTGAACTGAACTCGCCTCGACGAACTGAACCACCAGCACCTTCATCATCATCCCCATCGTCGTCGTGCACGTACACAGGTTCCAGTTTTCTTCCCCTTGCGTACACGTATATGTACATGCATACGCGTATTCTTCATTGTATGCATATGTATAGCTATGTTAATAAACGTATTTGTGTATTTAGTATACGTGTATGTTGGTATATAGATATATAATTGATGCGTAAGTATGTACGTATTAGCATTGGTATACGTATATGGTTATTATGTGTATATGAACCTAATTAGTATATATGTATGGCACATGTATTAGTATAGGTTTATATATATATATATATATATATATATATATATATATATATATATATATATATATATATATATATATATATATATATATATAAATTATAACTCTCAATTATTATATATACATATATAGACGTATTGTATATATCTCCCTATTATATGTACAAGTATTAATTCTATTTAAAGTATATATATATATATATATATATATATATACATATATCTATTATATTTGTAACTAATGGATATTTATGTATATGTTAGTTAATAATATGTATAATATGTCTAAGTACTAGATGATCCGAGTGTAACCACGGATACCCCGTAGTTACATTGACATGTGACCATGTAGCATGATAGCAGACTGCCATATGTACACCGACGTACTGGCAAGACCGTACCATAGACTGTCTGTTATGCACAGCAACTATAGACGTGACACCCCTAGCGTAGTCTCTGAGATCATTGTGTTTTAATTATGTGTGTTAGTGTAATGTGTCACGCCCCAGTCCCAAAATACCGAGGGACTGGACACGTGATAATGGCCAGCAGCATGCACCGATGGACAAACCCAATTTAATGGATCCATCGGGCATACTTAAGCTGTATTACGTCAGTCAGAGTTTTACTATTCTCATCCACAGATATAAGATAGAAACATCAGAAAAGAAATATTAAATAACAACAGTCAAAGTAAATAAAATCGGAGAACAATCCGATATTAAGTCTGTTTACACAAGTTCTCAAAGACAGGAAATAAATAGTTTAATTAAACAGGAAATAAAGTCTATTTGCCATAAGACTGTGCATGGCGAAGCAATTGTTCAAGAGAAGTCCTCTGCGATCACCTCGTCTTCAGGTTCAGGTACTGCTCCGAGTAGTGCCCCTGTTCCGTATACCTCTGGGTAGATCTCGTCTGCTAAATCTGGGGACATAATCCATTCCAGGTCCTCAGGGGACATAGCAAGGTACAGATAAAACATGCCAAAATATAATGCAGTGCAGAAATAAAGAAATAACAGGGTAAGTAACTAAACCAGCTAAGTGATCATGCAAGATGAGAGTTATTAATCATACTTCAGGCTGAGACTACTACAGGATCAGTGACAAGAAACCATAGCAGTGTTTTCTCGAAGGGCCAGTACAGGTGCCAAAGCTCTGTGTCAGAGACTAGGACACATCCAGATTACACAATATAATATATATTCAGCCTTGATATGGTAATACTCTCCCCACCCAATGTAATCTCATGTCACAGTTCTCAATGTTCATGTTACGCAAGATTAAACCAATGCAACTAGTCAGGATAAAATGTAAAGCTCAAGTCGTGAAATCTATATCCTATACAAAACCCCCTTGAATAATCAGGAAGATTCTGTATCATGCTTTGTGTCAGGTGTCCTGGGTATAAAGAACTCGATAGAGCAATTACAACAGTCACAGAAATTAAAGCAAGAGAATCAAAATGAATCAATAACTGTATTTTATGGCAAGGTACACTTGCCTGGGTTTCCTGTTTCAGTTGTAGCTCGAGCTTCAGCTGGATTTCCAAGCAGTACTCCGGTTGCTGAAACAAACATCACCATCAGGTTCAGAAAATATCAATCAGCTAGGAAAGACTGTCCTTGAGTCCAATTTGGAGATAAGGGCAAAAACGTCAATTTTGGGTCAAGGCGGGGTCCAAAAATGGGCCGCTTTGCACCGAAAAATGTGCCAGGATCAAAGGTCTCAAAATCAGTCCAACTTAGTGTCAACAGGTCAGGAACGATGATACGAACCCAACGTAACATCCAGAATTGGATTCCGATGAGCCGTTCTCAAAATCGCCCGTCGGGTGGAGCCTGTGGGGCCCACGACACACGATTTTGTCAACGTTCTCAGAATCGAACCAAACTTGGCTCATAAGACCAGCATATTGCTACGAGTCTGATGGCGCAAGTTTCATCTTGATCCGACGTGTGTACACTAAGTTACAGCGAGAAACAGAATGGTCAGATACGGGGCGATGTCCGCGGATACACACTGATTTCGGTGTGCACGCACATCCGAATCAGCTTCTGCGAAATCCCGCACGTCCGTATCAATGACGCGCACATATCGGTGAAGACCGCACGCGACCAAGTCGTCCCGTTTGGCGGGGCGTACTCGATTCCGGGGTGAAACGGGGCGTTGATTTTTCTGTTTTTGGATCGCGGTGTGCGATCACCACAGGACGCGATGCCCCGAGCAGTTTATCCGGGTACCGAGAGGGTCATACAGGCTACGCGATACAATTTACGGAATCAAAATCCGAGCTACGAGCAAAAAGTTACAAGTACCTGAAGTGTTCCGAAAAACCAAGTTTAAATCGTGTCCGACACGCGATACACTGTGTCCGAGAACTAGGGTTTAGGGTTCCTGTATCCGGCCGAGTCTGTGTCAGACTGCGAGTACTGTGTCCGCCTAGGGTAGCTGTGTCCGGCCGCTGGGAGTGGGTGTTCGGTCAGCGGAGGTCGGCTCACTGGAGGCGGCTCAAGCGGGGCTCTCGACGGAGAAGGGGAAGGAGCTGGAGGCGAGTCCGGCCGGAGGGAGGAGGTCCTGGAGGAGGTGGGTGAGGTGGCTGGGAGCCGGAGGTGGCTGAGGAGAGGAGGAGCTGGGCGGAGGTGACCGGCGGAGGAGAGGGTTAGGGTTCGGCTGGGCGGCTTATATAGGAGAGATGGGGAGAGGGATCGGCGGCCGGCGAGGGGAAGCCGGAGCGGAGAGGTCGCCGGTTACGGGGAGAAGAAGAGGAAGAGATGGCCGGCGGCGACGGCGGGCGTTTCCGGCGGCGGGAGGGGAAGCGTCGGGCGGCTGCGGTTGGGGAGAGAAGAAGATGCGGGTCGGGTCGGGTTAATGGGTCGGGTCCTAGCGGATCCGGCCCGATCCGAAACCAAATAGGCGGGTCGGGTTAATGGGTCGGGTCTGGGTTGGACCTGGATCCAACCCGATAGGAATTTGGTTTAAAAATAAACCCGGTCCGGTTTACATTGGTTTGGTTTATTTAATAAAATCCGGTTTATTTTGGTTTAATTAATTAAATTAGTATTTAGGGCTTTAAAAATCCATCCGGGGTCCAATAAATTCCCGAAAAATTACCCTATGTCTGGTTTTCTATTTTACACCATAAAATATTATTTTTATAATATTTTAATATTATTTAATAATAGTTAAAAATCCTTTAAAAATTAAAACACCTTAATTTAATTAGAGAAAATTCTCAGAAAATTTCAGCAATTCCAGAAAAATGTAAAAATCCAAAAATTAAAATTCTTTGAAAATCAGGGGGATTACAATATACCCCCCTTAAGAGGATTGCGTCCTCGCAATCAAAGATTAACCGGTCAACAGAGATGACACGGTTGCAACCATTGTTCGAAGCACATCAAATCAAGGAGCACCTAGGAAAAATTATTTTTCTAAGCATTAAAAGTTATGCAATTTCCCAAATATGGGAAATTTAGGAAATTACAGTTTTAGAAAACCAGATTATCTTTAAAATATATTAGGTTAACAATTCAAGGTTATTATCAAGTTCAACACTAGATTAACACTAGGTTATTAATTATTAACAGGTTAAAGTTATCAGGTTAAAGTTATCAGGTCAAGTCTGGGGTCACGAACCAGCAGGCACAAACTACAAAAATGCTAGAAACGGAACAACTATAAAGACTTACTCGCATTAGCTACTCCACGGTTCTGCGCGTCTCCCACAGTCATCGTGAAAACTTGGCCGCGTCCTTGAGGTGGTGCTCTCTGATGTTGCTGGGCTTGCTGGTAGGGTGCTGCTTGATGTGCCAAGGGTGACCTTGGTTGATGTCCCGCTGGTGCCGGTAGAGCTTGTTGGTTTGCCCTTGTTGCTTCTCTACGCTCAGGGCAGTCCCTCACTGCATGCTGTCTGGATCCGCAACTTAAGCACAGTCCGTGTTTACATCTACACTCCTTCTCAACATGGCCTATCTTGCCGCAGAAATAACAAGTAGGAAGAGTCAGGGTTTTGGATGCAGATCCCTGTGGTGCTTGATACAGATGAGATTTCTTGGCAGCTTCTCCATTGTTTGCTCTGGCTGGTACTGATGTGGAAGGCCTCTTCAGACTGGTTTTTCTTCTGGTGACTCGCTCCATGCGTCGAGCTGCAGCAAGAAAATCCGTGTACGAAGTTGGTGCGACTGATCCAATCAGTTTCTGTAGTTCGATGTTGAGTCCGTCGAAAAACTTCTCGGCCTTCTCTACTTCTGTAGGGATCAAAGTAGGAGCAAAGCAACTCAGACGAATGAACTCGGCGTTGTACTCTTCCACCGTCTTAGCATCCTGAGTGAGGCGGTTGAACTTGTCCCTCAGTTCTGATCGAGCAATAGCCGGTATGTACATCTCCTGGAAGAGTCTAGAGAACTCTTCCCAAGTAACTCGGTCTGGTCCGAGCCTGGTCTCCTCGGATATCCACCAGTGATGAGCATTGTCCGTCAATTGCATTCTGAAGGCAGTCATCCAACGTTCCTGTGGAAGCTCAGCTGCTTCTAATAGATGCCGAATATTGGTGAGCCATTCATGCACTTCTGTTGGTCCCTCCTTGCCAAAAAAGGTACGGGGCTTCAGTTGTCGAAAATCAGTGATAGAGCCCGTCGGTTGCCGTCTAGCTGGTAGGTTGGCCTGCTCCAGTGCATTTACTAGACTGTTCCTCAAGTAATCAGCCTCGCGACGTTGAGCCTCATGTTAGACTTGTTGCTGAGCTTGCATCATTGCGTAGAACATCTGGAACATCTGTTGTCCGTCCATTGCTTGGCCTGGTGGAAAGACAGGCATCTGAGGAGTGAACTATGGAGGCGGCGGAATGTCATCATGCCAAAATCTAGAAGATTGCGGATCTGCTTGGCTGCTTCGGTGAGTAGAGGGATCTCCACTCAATAGCGTCACTTCATCTTCTCCGTAGGTGGCTTCAGCACCTATTGGTGTTCTTGCTGGAGTTCTGTCGTTTTCTCGTGAATCCATTACTCTGCATCGACAATAAACTATAATAGGCGCACAGGAGTCAAGGCAAGATGCAAGTCAAAATTAGTTTGAATACGATACAGATATCAAAAATGATTCAAGCAAGTGGATGAGATCCTAAGAACTGATCCTATTCTTATTGCAGGCCTGTTCGGTCTCTAAGTTGAAACCGAATAATTTAAGTCATAGACCTGCATGGGCCACCACAAAAACTATGTCACGCCCCAGTCCTAAAATACCGAGGGACTGGACGCGTGATAATGGCCAGCAGCATGCACCGATGGACAAACCCAATTTAATGGATCCATCGGGCATACTTAAGCTGTATTACATCAGTCAGAGTTTTACTATTCTCATCCACAGATATAAGATAGCAACATCAGAAAAGAAATATTAAATAACAACAGTCAAAGTAAATAAAATCGGAGAACAATCCGATATTAAGTCTGTTTACAAAAGTTCTCGAAGACAGGAAATAAATAGTTCAATTAAACAGGAAATAAAGTCTATTTCCCATAAGACTGTGCATGGCGAAGCAATTGTTCAAGAGAAGTCCTCTGCGATCACCTCGTCTTCAGGTTCAGGTACTGCTCTGAGTAGTGCCCCTGTTCCGTATACCTCTGGGTAGATCTCGTCTGCTAAATCTGGGGACATAATCCATTCCAGGTCCTCAGGGGACATAGCAAGGTACAGATAAAACATGCCAAAATATAATGCAGTGCAGAAATAAAGAAATAATAGGGTAAGTAACTAAACCAGCTAAATGATCATGCAAGATGAGAGTTATTAATCATACTTCAGACTGAGACTACTACAGGATCAGTGACAAGAAACCATAGCAGTGTTTTCTCGAAGGGCCAGTACAGGTGCCAAAGCTCTGTGTCAGAGACTATGACACATCCAGATTACACAATATAATATATATTCAGCCTTGATATGGTAATACTCTCCCCACCCAATGTAATCTCACGTTACAGTTCTCAATGTTCATGTTACGCAAGATTAAACCAATGCAACTAGTCAGGATAAAATGTAAAGCTCAAGTTGTAAAATCTATATCCTATACAAAACCCCCTTGAATAATCACGAAGATTCTGTATCATGCTTTGTGTCAGGTATCCTGGGTATAAAGAACTCGATAGAGCAAGTACAACAGTCACATAAATTAAAGCAAGAGAATCAAAATGAATCAATAACTGTATTTTATGGCAAGGTACACTTGCCTGGGTTTCCTGTTTCAGTTGTATCTCGAGCTTCAGCTGGATTTCCAAGCAGTACTCCGGTTGCTGAAACAAACATCACCATCAGATCCAGAAAATATCAATTAGCTAGGAACGCCTGTCCTTGAGTCCAATTTGGAGACAAGGGCAAAAACGTCAATTTCGGGTCAAGGCGGGGTCCAAATGTGGGCCGCTTTGCACCGAAAAATGTGCCAGGATCAAAGGTCTCAAAATCAGTCCAACTTAGTGTTAACAGGTCAGGAACGATGATACGAACCCAACGAAACTTCCAGAATTAGATTCCGATGAGCCGTTCTCAAAATCGCCCGTCGGGTGGAGCCTGTGGGGCCCACGACACACGATTTTGTCAACTTTCTCAGAATCAAACCAAACTTGGCTCACAAGACCAGCGTATTGCTACGAGTCTGATGGCGCAAGTTTTGTCTCGATCCAACGTGTGTACACTAAGTTACAGCGAGAAACAGAATGGTCGGATACGGGGCGATGTCCGCGGATACGCACTGATTCCGGTGTGCACGCACATCCGAATCAGCTTCTGCTAAATCCTGCACGTCCGTATCAACGACGCGCACGTATCGGTAAAGACCGCACGCGACCAAGTCGTCCCGTTTGGCGGGGCGTACTCGATTCCGGGGTAAAACGGGACGTTGGTTTTCCTGTTTTTGGATCGCGGTGTGCGATCACCACAGGACGCGATGCCCCGAGCAGTTTGTCCGAACACCGAGAGGGTCATACAGGCTACGCGATACAATTTACGGAATCGAAATCCGAGCTACGAGCAAAAAGTTACAAGTACCTGAAGTGTTCCGAAAAACCAAGTTTAAATCGTGTCCGACACGCGATACACTGTGTCCGAGAACTAGGGTTTAGGGTTCTTGTATCCGACCGAGTCTGTGTCAGACTGCGAGTACTGTGTCCGCCTAGGGTAGCTGTATCCGGCCGCTGGGAGTGGGTGTTCGGTCAGCGGAGGTCGGCTCACTGGAGGCGGCTCAAGCGGGGCTCTCGGCGGAGAAGGGGAAGGAGCTGGAGGCGAGTCCGGCCGGAGGG
Source organism: Iris macrosiphon (assembly GCA_036927795.1). Taxonomy (NCBI): domain Eukaryota; kingdom Viridiplantae; phylum Streptophyta; class Magnoliopsida; order Asparagales; family Iridaceae; genus Iris; species Iris macrosiphon. The sequence goes on from JAYESA010000002.1 coordinate 42,359,790, forward strand.
AGGAGGTCCTGGAGGAGGTGGGTGAGGTGGCTGGGAGCCGGAGGTGGCTGAGGAGAGGAGGAGCTGGGCGGAGATGACCGGCGGAGGAGAGGGTTAGGGTTCGGCTGGGCGGCTTATATAGGAGAGATGGGGAGAGGGATCGGCGGCCGGCGAGGGGAAGCCGGAGCGGAGAGGTCGCCGGTTACGGGGAGAAGAAGAGGAAGAGATGGCCGGCGGCGGCGGCGGGCGTTTCCGGCGGCAGGAGGGGAAGCGTCGGGCGGCTGCGGTTGGGGAGAGAAGAAGATGCGGGTCGGGTCGGGTTAATGGGTCGGGTCCTAGCGGATCCGGCCCGATCCGAAACCAAATAGGCGGGTCGGGTTAATGGGTCGGGTCTGGGTTGGACCCGGATCCGACCCGATAGGAATTTGGTTTAAAAATAAACCCGGTCCGGTTTACATTGGTTTGGTTTATTTAATAAAACCCGGTTTATTTTGGTTTAATTAATTAAATTAGTATTTAGGGCTTTAGAAATCCATCCGGGGTCCAATAAATTCCTAAAAAATTACCCTATGCCTGGTTTTCTATTTTACACCATAAAATATTATTTTCATAATATTTTAATATTATTTAATAATAGTTAAAAATCCTTTAATAATTAAAACACCTTAATTTAATTAGAGAAAATTCTCAGAAAATTCCAGAAATTCCAGAAAAATATAAAAATCCAAAAATTAAAATTCTTTGAAAATCAGGGGGATTACAATATACCCCCCTTAAGAGGATTGCGTCCTCGCAATCAAAGATTAACCGGTCAACAGAGATGACACGGTTGTAACCATTGTTCGAAGCACATCAAATCAAGGAGCACCTAGGAAAAATTATTTTCCTAAGCATTAAAAGTTATGCAATTTCCTAAATATGGGAAATTTAGGAAATTACAGTTTTAGAAAACCAGATTATCCTTAAAACATATTAGGTTAACAATTCGAGGTTATTATCAAGTTCAACACTAGATTAACACTAGGTTATTAATTATTAACAGGTTAAAGTTATCAGGTTAAAGTTATCAGGTCAAGTCTGGGGTCACGAACCAGCAGGCATGAACTATAAAAATGCTATAAACGGAACAACTATAAAGACTTACTCGCATTAGCTACTCCACGGTTCTGCGCGTCTCCCACAGTCATCATGAAAACTTGGCCGCGTCCTTGAGGTGGTGCTCTCTGATGTTGCTGGGCTTGCTGGTAGGGTGCTGCTTGATGTGCCAAGGGTGGCCTTGGTTGATGTCCCGCTGGTGCCGGTAGAGCTTGTTGGTTTGCCCTTGTTGCTTCTCTACGCTCAGGGCAGTCCCTCACTGCATGCTGTCTGGATCCGCAACTTAAGCACAGTCCGTGTTTACGTCTACACTCCTTCTCAACATGGCCTATCTTGCCACAGAAATAACAAGTAGGAAGAGTCAGGGTTTTGGATGCAGATCCCTGTGGTGCTTGATGCAGATGAGGTTTCTTGGCAGCTTCTCCATTGTTTGCTCTGGCTAGTACTGATGTGGAAGGCCTCTTCAGACTGGTTTCTCTCCTGGTGACTCGCTCCATGCGTCGAGCTGCAGCAAGGAAATCCGTTTACGAAGTTGGTGCGACAGATCCAATCAGTTTCTGTAGTTCGATGTTGAGTCCGTCGAAAAACTTCTCGGCCTTCTCTACTTCTGTAGGGATCAAAGTAGGAGCGAAGCGACTCAGACGAATGAACTCGGCGTTGTACTCTTCCACCGTCTTAGCATCCTGAGTGAGGCGGTTGAACTTGTCCCTCAGTTCTGATCGAGGAATAGCCGGTATGTACATCTCCTGGAAGAGTCTAGAGAACTCTTCCCAAGTAACTCGGTCTGGTCCGAGCCTGGTCTCCTCGAATATCCACCAGTGATGAGCAATGTCCGTCAATTGCATTCTGACGGCAGTCATCCAACGTTCCTGTGGAAGCTCAGCTGCTTCTAATTGATGCCGAATATTGGTGAGCCATTCATGCACTTCTGTAGGTCCCTCCTTGCCAAAAAAGGTACGGGGCTTCAGTTGTCGGAAATCAGGGATAGAGCCCGTCGGTTACCGTCTAGCTGGTAGGTTGGCCTGCTCCAGTGCATTTACTAGACTGTTCCTTAAGTAATCAGCCTCGCGACGTTGAGCCTCATGTTGGACTTGTTGCTGAGCTTGCATCATTGCGTAGAACATCTGAAACATCTGCTGTCCGTCCATTGCTTGGCCTGGTAGAAAGACAGGCATCTGAGGAGTGAACTATGGAGGCGGCGGAATGTCATCACGCCGAAATCTAGAAGATTGTGGATCTGCTTGGCTGCTTCGGTGAGTAGAGGGATCTCCACTCAATAGCGTCACTTCATCTTCTCCGTAGGCGGCTTCAGCACCTATTGGTGTTCTTGCTGGAGTTCCGTCGTTTTCTCGTGAATCCATTACTCTGCATCGACAATAAACTATAAGAGGCGCAGAGGAATCAAGGCAAGATGCAAGTCAAAATTAGTTTGAATACGATACAGATATCAAAAATGATTCAAGCAAGTGGATGAGATCCTAAGAACTGATTCTATTCTTATTGCAGGCCTGTTCGGTCCCTAAGTTAAAACCGAACAATTTAAGTCATAGACCTGCATGGGCCACCACAAAAACTATGTCACGCCCCAGTCCCAAAATACCGAGGGACTGGACGCGTGATAATGGCCAGCAGCATGCACCGATGGACAAACCCAATTTAATGGATCCATCGGGCATACTTAAGCTATATTACATCAGTCAGAGTTTTACTATTCTCATCCACAGATATAAGATAGCAACATCAGAAAAGAAATATTAAATAACAACAGTCAAAGTAAATAAAATCGGAGAACAATCCGATATTAAGTCTGTTTACACAAGTTCTCAAAGACAGAAAATAAATAGTTCAATTAAACAGGAAATAAAGTCTATTTGCCATAAGACTGTGCATGGCGAAGCAATTGTTCAAGAGAAGTCCTCTGCGATCACCTCGTCTTCAGGTTCAGGTACTGCTCCGAGTAGTGCCCCTGTTCCGTATACCTCTGGGTAGATCTCGTCTGCTAAATCTGGGGACATAATCCATTCCAGGTCCTCAGGGGACATAGCAAGGTACAGATAAAACATGCCAAAATATAATGCAGTACAGAAATAAAGAAATAACAGGATAAGTAACTAAACCAGCTAAGTGATCATGCAAGATGAGAGTTATTAATCATACTTCAGGCTGAGACTACTACAGGATCAGTGACAAGAAACCATAGCAGTGTTTTCTCGAAGGGCCAGTACAGGTGCCAAAGCTCTGTGTCAGAGACTATGACACATCCAGATTACACAATATAATATATATTCAGCCTTGATATGGTAATACTCTCCCCACCCAATGTAATCTCATGTCACAGTTCTCAATGTTCATGTTACGCAAGATTAAACCAATGCAACTAGTCAGGATAAAATGTAAAGCTCAAGTCGTGAAATCTATATCCTATACAAAACCCCCTTGAATAATCAGGAAGATTTTGTATCATGCTTTGTGTCAGGTGTCCTGGGTATAAAGAACTCGATAAAGCAAGTACAACAGTCACAGAAATTAAAGCAAGAGAATCAAAATGAATCAATAACTGCATTTTATGGCAAGGTACACTTGCCTGGGTTTCCTATTTCAGTTGTAGCTCGAGCTTCAGCTGGATTTCCAAGCAGTACTTCGGTTGCTGAAACAAACATCACCATCAGGTCCAAAAAATATCAATCAGCTAGGAACGCCTGTTCTTGAGTCCAATTTGGAGACAAGGGCAAAAATGTCAATTTCGGGTCAAGGCGGGGTCCAAATGTGGGCCCTTTGCACCGAAAAATGTGCCAGGATCAAAGGTCTCAAAATCAGTCCAACTTAGTGTCAACAGGTCAGGAACGATAATACGAACCCAACAGAACTTCCAGAATTGGATTCCGACGAGCCGTTCTCAAAATCGCCCGTCGGGTGGAGCCTATGGGGCCCACGACACACGATTTTGTCAACGTTCTCAGAATCGAACCAAACTTGGCTTACAGGACCAACGTATTGCTACGAGTCCGATGGCGCAAGTTTTGTCTCGATCCGACGTGTGTATACTAAGTTACAGCGAGAAACAGAATAGTCGGATACGGGGCGATGTCTGCGGATACGCACTGATTCCGGTGTGTACGCACATCCGAATCAGCTTCTACGAAATCCCGCACGTCCGTATCAATGACGCGCACGTATCGGTAAAGACCGCATACGACCAAGTCATCCCGTTTGGCGGAACGTACTCGATTCTGGGGTAAAATAGGGCATTGATTTTCCTATTTTTGGATCGCGGTGTGCGATCACCACAGGACGCGATGCCCCGAGCAGTTTATCCGGGTACCGAGAGGGTCATACAGGCTACGCGATACAATTTACGGAATCGAAATCCGAGCTACGAGCAAAAAGTTACAAGTACCTGAAGTGTTCCAAAAAACCAAGTTTAAATCGTGTCCGACACGCGATACACTGTGTCCGAGAACTAGGGTTTAGGGTTCCTGTATCCGGCCGAGTCTGTGTCAGACTGCGAGTACTGTGTCCCCCTAGGGTAGCTGTGTCCGGCCGCTGGGAGTGGGTGTTCGGTCAGCGGAGGTCGGCTCACTGGAGGCGGCTCAAGCGGGGCTCTCGGCGGAGAAGGGGAAGGAGCTGGAGGCGAGTCCGGCCGGAGGGAGGAGGTCCTGGAGGAGGTGGGTGAGTTGGCTGGGAGCCGGAGGTGGCTGAGGAGAGGAGGAGCTGGGCGGAGGTGACCGGCGGAGGAGAGGGATAGGGTTCGGCTGGGCGGCTTATATAGGAGAGATGGGGAGAGGGATCGGCGGCCGGCGAGGGGAAGCCGGAGCGGAGAGGTCGCCGGTTACGGGGAGAAGAAGAGGAAGAGATGGCCGCCGGCGGCGGCGGGCGTTTCCGGCGGCGGGAGGGGAAGCGTCGGGCGGCTGCGGTTGGGGAGAGAAGAAGATACGGGTCGGGTCGGGTTAATGGGTCGGGTCCTAGCGGATCCGGCCCGATCCGAAACCAAATAGGCGGGTCGGGTTAATGGGTCGGGTCTGGGTTGGACCCGGATCTGACCCGATAGGAATTTGGTTTAAAAATAAACCCGGCCCGGTTTACATTGGTTTGGTTTATTTAATAAAACCCAGTTTATTTTGGTTTAATTAATTAAATTAGTATTTAGGGCTTTAAAAATCCATTCGGGGTCCAATAAATTCCCAAAAAATTACCCTATGTCTGGTTTTCTATTTTACACCATAAAATATTATTTTCATAATATTTTAATATTATTTAATAACAGTTAAAAATCCTTTAATAATTAAAACACCTTAATTTAATTAGAGAAAATTCTCAGAAAATTCCAGAAATTCCAGAAAAATATAAAAATCCAAAAATTAAAATTCTTTGAAAATCAGGGGGATTACATAATGTCTGATACAATATTGTATTATATGATATGTCTATAGGATTGTTGGATCATTCAGACGATACTTTGGAACCAGGACATTGGTATTGCCAGCTAAGGACCACAAGCGAGTACATTTACTGACAGTTTCTATTATATTGATTATCTCTATAATTCTTGTTGTATAGCTTACATGACTCTGACACTGTTGTTTACACGAGTTGGCACCATTGAGACCTGTCATGAGGAGTCATGATTGGGATCCATCGTGCTAGCTAGGGAAACGGAGAAATATTAGTTGCTCATATGATCATACCCAACTCTACTTGCATCATAACTCACCCACACCTCGCGTCGGTGTAGCCACACCATTACATGCCTAATAACCTGTTATGTATGATTAGCCTGACCATTGCTCGCATCATAGCTATCCGGATGGTTAGCCTGACCTTACATGAATCATAGCTAGTCATACATAGCAAGCCTGATCATTCCCAAGCCGATCACATGATATGATAATGTTTCACACACTTAGTTAGATGTTCTTGATATGTATCTCTAGTATATTGATCTAGCATCTCTACATGTTCTAGTTATTGTTCTAGTAATTATATTCTAGATCATTGTTCTAGCATGCACTTGTATTTCTTTTTCATTGCTAGATGTACATTGATGATGATATGTTCCAGTATTCTTTATTCTAGTACTTTATTATGTCCAGTATTTTTTATTGCCAGTATTCATATATGTCTTGTATTTCTTTACACTGTGTTATAGATTTTGTCAATATATGTGGAACTGCTGTTAGTGCTTGTACTTCGTTCCAATCCTAACTGTTTATTTTTTCCATAGGATCTTGAGGATTTCTGTACCACACACTATGGACCGGGTATAGATGCAGACTACACACCAGAGATCTTAGAGAAGACTATTCCTTTAGAGGAGACATTACCTTCAGCTATCTAGATAGTATTTATCTCATGCACTGAGACTTATTTGAGGGTTATTGAGTTTATGTTTAGACTTACTCTTAGTTATGTTGAGACTTGTGGAGACTTTATATTGGACAGCTAGACTGTGATTTATCTATATTTTGAGACATGGTATTTGACTATGTCATTTTCCTTATCTTTTATCATGCCTTGATACTCTTATAGTTGTTGTGATTGAGTTTACATTATGAGATGTTGTGAGATATATATTGTCCTCCTTATGGAGATTGATATTATTGACAGGTTGTGAGTTATATTAGTATTTATTGTGACCTAGACAGCATTTTACTGCCGATGCTGTGGCGTAGGCTGGACGTACCCATGCACTCGTGCCCCTATACCGGGTACGGGTCGTGAAAATAATAAATAAATATTCAATATAAATATTCAACATGTACAATATTTTATTAATTATGAAATGACCAAAATACCCTTCTCTAGAAAATATGGTAGTGACAAGTCTACCCCCCTTAAAATAATTTTATCCTCAAATTTAAGGGTGATCGTACTCCTTTTAGGTCAAACCCCAGCAATCATAGTCCAAGAAGGTCTTATCTAAAATCACACAAAGAACAGTCTTATGCAAAGAACAATATGCATGGTCATGGTCTCTGCCTGTCTTATTACTGTTGTCTCTGTCAGGGTATTATATTAGCTATACTAACTATATAACACAAGTATCCAAAAAGGTACTAAAGAAGCAATCAATCAAAATAGATGGAAGGAACAAAAAGAAAGAACAGAACTCGTTAACCCATTACATGTAGTATCGGTGTCCTCGACCGTCATCACAAATGCTCTGCCCTATCGAGGTAGCTTCCTCTGCGGGTGATAAGCATTCTGCGGTGCTACAGGTGGCCTATCTCCACCTCTCTTCCCTCGATCTGTACCCTGGCCTGGACGATGAAGGGTCCAGAGACAATCTTTCACCATATGCTCCGATGATCCACAATGTAAGCACGCTCCAAGTCTCTTCTGGCACATCTTCCAAGTATGCCCAGTCCTCTTACAATAGGTGCATTGAGGAGCCTGTTACACCCGTTTCTGAGGCTACTGTGGCATCCGCTGTACTAGAGCTTGTACTGAGGCAACAATTGGCTCATGCGTCAGATATTGCTGCTAATAAGCTCCGAACTGTACGGGAAATTACTATTGCTGGAGCTGATAAGCCTCATGATACTGTTGTTGGAATTGCGGCCTCTTTGTCGGCCCCGTACTGCTACTGGCACCCCCAATCATATCATGGTCCATCTTCGGCTTCAAGTTCCACTCCCACTCGACCTTGCGTACCTTCGCAAGTATCTTAGAATACGTCTCATAGAAAGACAGAATAAGGACCTTCACTTCCTAATTCAGACCCTCGCAAAAATGGATAGCCTAAACTTTTTGCTCCCTCACCAAGTACTCCGTAAATTGGCTCAGCCTCCCGAACTCTGCGATGTACTCCTCTACAGATATGCTTCCCTGTGTAAGTCCAATCTGTTTGTCCGATCAAAGAACTTCTTCTTGAAGAGGTCCTTGAACACCTCCTAATATTGTCCCGCATCAGTAAGAAGTGGCTCATTCCTGAATCAAGTGTGGGCAACATCGAACAGTTAAAGTCCTACCTCCTCAACCTTCATATCCTCAGCAAGACGGGACACCCTCATAAGATGCTCGATATTATCGAGCCAATCTTCAGCATAGACTATACCCTTTGTCCCCTTAAAAACTCGAGGCTCTAGCTTCTTAAAATTTTGAATATTGCCTGGCTCGAGCTGAACATCATGTGGCTGTTGAGGATCCCCTCTCTGAACTGCTACAATAGCTACCTGATGGGCATTTTCAATACTCTGTCGCATCATATCTGACTACATGTGCTGGACCTCTATCTATGCCCTATGTACCTCCATTATCTCTCTAAACAGTGCAACCATCGGCGCGATATCTCCTGACAATGGAGGTGGTGGAAGCCCCTCCGAAGCAACTGGGTTAGTCCTCGGAACAGGTGGACGAGAACCCCCAAAGGCAGCCGAGACTCCTACGTGAAGTGATGTCATAGGAGGTACAACCCCTGTTGTCTGAGTGGGAGGTTGAGAGGTGGCAGACCTCGCAAAAGCTGCTCCTTAAGACTAATCGAAACAAAAGAGATCAATTCGATACGAGATAAGATATTATCAAAGAAGGAAAATAATATTAAAAGTATTCAAAAGGAATCAAAAGTAGCAATTTCAAATCAGATTGGAATTCCTAGTTGTGATTGAGTATCCCTCTCTCATCCTAGTGTCCTATATCCTATCACAGGCTCGCAGTAGTACAACTAAGTCATCGCAATACCATAATTTTGCATAAATTGTAAGGCTTGACCTGAATGGGCTACCACAAAAATGTGTCATAACCAGCACCCGGTGAAGGGGCAAGAGAACGTGGGTACGTCCAGCCTACGCCGCAGCATCGACGGTAGAACATTGTCTATGTCGACTATATAATCTAATCATCTCAGAATAATATATAATCTATCAAATATATCTCAACTAAAAGAAGGAGGGCAATATACTTAATATAACACAATACTCAATCATAAATCTATAGCACGATAAGATATCAAAGAAGTCTAAAATAACTATCCAGTCTGAATATAACAACAACAAATAGAAACAACATCCAAGTCTCAAATATACGCCGAAAACAAATCTAATACCAAAATGCTTGTAAACCCCCTCGACCAGATTCCAGTATTTTAGGAATATTTTTCATAATTTAAGATTTGTTGCAATATTTTAATTTATTTTGCTTACATATCCTATTGACTTGTGTACCTGTCCATCACCTAATTATTTGGAGCTTTACCTTGACTGTTATCCCTGAACGAAGTTCGCATACCTCTCCTAGACATGCCAGCCTACTATCCTGTACTTTGTGCAACTCTCAGATACTTAGTTTTGAGCCTCGTATGAGACGCACAAATCTCGTTGCAAACGCCCGTATTTAATTCCTATTTTAAATCCCAGACCTGTACCCATCCCTGTTCCAATAGCAATTTGAGGCCCAACATGCACCCGTTTTGTCCAGACAAAAATACGTTAATTTTCTACACTGAGTATACTACATTTAGTGTATTGACACCGTAGAGAAATTATGACCCTAACTGCCTCTAAATAATTAGAGAACACCGTGCGCAGTATTTATTAATTAAATTAATACGATGGCCCGTATCACCCTAGAAAACCAGGCCCAGTCCCTGTCCAGACTCACCCCCACCCCCTCGGGACCCTTGCACAGCAATTTTCCTAAATTCTGTGAATTTTAGTAATTTCAGAAATCAGGTGTTTTTCCCAGACAATTTTGTAATTGTGCAATTTCCCAAAATAGGACCTCTACGCAATTTACGAAATTATAGGGACTTTTCTGTAAATTACCCTGCGAGGTGTCACCCCCTGATTGGCCGGTGAACGTGCACCGTCCATTCCAAAAGGAGTCCAGATTCGATGTATCTTAAATATCCTAATTGTTAAATTACATTTTTACCCTTAAATAAATTTCCTATAAAATAAAGAAAAAGAAAATAAAATAAAATAAAATTTAACCTAAACCTACCCCCCCCCCCACAGCCGCTGACCCCCCGGCCGCCGGCGGCGAGCCCCGCCGCCGGAGCCCCCCCGCCAGCTTCTCCTCCCCGCTCTCTCTCTCCCCAACTCCTCCTTCCCGCTCCCTCTCCTTCCTTCCTCCTCCTCCTCTTCTCTCCCCCCCCGGCCGGAGCGGCGAGCCCCCCCCCTGCCGGAGCCGCTCCGCCGACCCCTCCACCACGGCGAGCCACCCCCTCCCTCCCCCGCTGGCCCACCCTTCCTCCTTCTCCTCACCTCTTCCTCCGCCCGATCTTCTCTCCCAACCGCAGCTACCCCCGGCCGCCGGCGGCAAGCCCCGCCCGCCGGAGCCCCCCCCCCCCCCCCCCCCCCCGCTTCCCCGAGCTCCCTCTCTCCTCTTCTCCTCTCCCCGCCGGCGTCGACCCCCCTGACCCGCTCCTCCTCCTCCTCCTCCTCTTCCCTCCACCGCCACCACCATCACCACCACTCTCCACCACCATCACCATCACCTCCCCCTCCTCCTCCACTCCGCTGCCACCGCCACCCTCCGCCACCAGCATCTCCTCCCCTCTCCTCCTCACCGTGGTACCCCCCCCCCCCCCCCGACGATGTCAGCAACCACCGCCACCTCTATCACAGCGAGCCACCACCGTCGCCATCATCAACGTCACCTTCTCCTACCACTCCGTCGACCCCTCCCCACGGAGACGCCGCAGCCCCAAGCTTCACCACTCCTCTCCTTCTCCTCCCCTCTCCTTCTTCCTGAGCTCGCCTCGCCGGACCCCGAGGCCAGCGGCGTCCTCCTCCCGAGCAGCCACTCCCCGGCCGCCCCGAGCACAGTCACCCTCCGACGAGTCTCCAGCAAGCTCTAGACACAGTTCGTGTCGGACACAGCGGACACAAGGACACGGCTTGTGTCAACGACTCACGGACACGTCTCGGACACGTGAAAATCACCCTTCACGGAGCCCTGTTCAGGTAACGATTCCTCTTTCCTCGTAGCTCCGTTTTTAATTCCGTCAGTTGTGACACGTAGACAGTGTAACCCTCTCGGTGCCCGTGCAACCCGCTCGGTGCATCGCATCCTATGGCGATCGCGGTACGCGATCCAAAAACAGGAAAAACAATGACCCGATTCACCCAGAAACTGGGTACGCCCCGCCAAACGGGACGACTTGGTCGCACGCGGTCTTTACCGAAACGTGCGCGACGTTGATACGGACGTGTAGGAATTCGGAGAAGTTGATTTGGATGTGCGTGCACACCGAAATCAACGCGTATCCGCCGACACCGCCCCGTATCCGTCAGTTCTGGAATACACTGCAACTTTGTGTATACACGTCGGATTGAAACAAAACTTGCGCCATTGGACTCGTAGCAATACGCTGGTCCTATGATCCAAGTTTGGTTCGATTCTGAGAACGTTGACAAAATCCCGTATCGTGGGCCCCACAGGCTCCACTTGACGGGCGATTTTGTGACCGGCTCATTGAAATCCGATTCTGGAAGTTCCGTTGGGTTCGTATCATCGTTCCTGACTTATTGACACTAAGTTTGGCGAATTTGGAGACCTTTGACCCTGACACATTTTTCGGTGCAAAGCGGCCCACATGTGGACCCCGCTTTGACCAGAAACTGTCATTTTTGCCCCTGTGTCCAAATTGGACGAAAGGACAGGCGTTTCTAGCTATTTGATATTTTTTGAGACTGTTAGTGATGTTTATTTCAGTATCCAGAGACATTCATTCTGAGATCAGAGTTTCTGACACTTGGTATTTGACATCTGGACATTATATTCGCAGCTCTCCTGCCAGGCAAGTATACCTTGCCTTGTTGTACTGTTTAAATTCAGTTCTTGCTAGTTACATGTTTATTTATTTTTATATAAATGTGCACGTCCGAGCAGACTCGGGTGCAGTCAACGATGGCGTTGACGTTAGGACTTGTATCTGACCTAGTGTCTAGTAGACCCACCTAAAGTTGTGAAGTTATTGATATGACTTCCAGGCCTTGACACGTATCATTACACGTCACAGAGTGAGTTCATGTAGGGACGCGTGCCTCATATTCGACTGGCCATCGGTGTGAGCAACATGTGTAACGGTATTTAGCTTAGTTTATTTCTATGGAGACTTGCATCATTATACGAGATGTCCACGTCATTTTCACGACTTGTATATCCTTGGGTGGGGAAGATATCTAGTAGATGTATGGGACACCCCCTTCTTGAGTCTTTTATCCTTCGTACCATGCTCCTCGGAGATGGTCGATTGCAGAGCTACCCGTGTGTCCGGGGGCATATGACACATATACTAGCCAGTCATGACGATTGGTGAATTACGTCAGCATATGTCAAGCCTACACATTCCCATGCGTACTACCAGGTCTTTAAATTGCATTCACTTAGATGGTTAGCACACCCCATTTATTTATTCAGTATTTATATTATGGCATGTCATTTTTTTTGTATCTTGCTATGTCCCTCTGAGGACCTGGTCCCCTGCCAGGTGTATATTTTCTTGAGTATTCGCAGGAGCACAGACCCGGACATGTTATGTTTATTCCGAGAAGATCTTCTCTTCGAGCCTCGTGATTGTCAGATGTTGTTCTTATATGGTATGTATTCTGGTTCCTTTTATATTCTATTTCGGCAGTAGATTTGATTCCATCTGACTGTCATTCTTAGATATCTGTATTGAGATCTAGTTACATGATTATTGGTTATTCATATTTGATTTCTGTGGATGAGATTTAGATATTACCCTGTGACTTGTGATCAGTTTTACCACTTATGAATTATTGTTCATTATACAGCGTACGCACGTATATATGGTTTCCATATATTGGAGTTGCCATATATACGGGCCAGCTGGCATGGTTACGTGACCTAGTCCTACGTATTTTGGGACTGGGGCGTGACATGTTTTTAGTGGTGGCCCATGCAGGTCGAGAGCATATTGTCTCGGTTACGTTACTGTACCGAGCAAGCCTGCGTCTCAGAGCATATTGTCTCGGTTACGTTACTGTACCGAGCAAGCCTGCACCTAGGATTAGAATATAGAATCTCATCCAAATTGACTATGACTTATCTTCCTTCCAGGCTGTCCTACTTACATAATTGCATCCTGCTTGATTCATGTACTTCCCTGATAATTCTTTTAGTATAGCCCATGCTAGAATATAGAAATCCCTGTTGATAGGATGATGATTAGGGTAGTATTCCTATTAAGATCACCACTAGGGCTTTGTCATATCTTTAAGTTCAGACTACTTAATGAACCCTAGTCTTCCGTATTACCTAATGAACCCTAGCACCACCTACCTATAGATTAACTTACCCTTATCCCTTGACATATTTATGTATGACTTGAGTATAGTATAAACACTACTAGGATTAGTTAGAGATAGGATTATTAGAAATTTGACCATAGTGTTGACCCTAGCCTTGAAGAACCAATAAAAATCCAAAATTGAATACTAGGACTGAAACCCCATCCTAAGTTTGGATAAACCAGAGTTTTACGCCAGAGACTCTTTACCCTTGTTGGCGTAAAACCCATTTGACCGTTGTTAGCATAAGAGCCAAACCCCTGCCTAGTTGGCGTAAAAGCTAAATCATGTAGAAGCTTGTCCACTTTACGCCGCCCTTAGTCTTCCTTATCCTGTGTATGACGCATCATGCCAGCCACGTAGGTAACTGCCCTGCGTAAACCTGATGATTCATAGATAACCAGCGTAGAGTGACCTGATTAGGCGTTAAATAGAAGGATAGAATTTAAGAGTATTTGTTACAGCCTTAGCTTTCCCCAGCCATGACCCAATCTTGTGCATTAAATACAGAGATACGCCTCGAGCCCTGTGCAAAAAAAGGAAACAGCTTTCAGACAGGACATCTGATTTTGTCTCATCTCAAGCGTAGATGACTGGTATCCAATAAGTCACTAACGACAATCTGGATCTCCGTGTAAACCATCATCATAACCATCCCCTCGATCGTTGTGCAAGTACTCTGTCAGTTGTCAGGATTCATTAACTTGACTGACAAACTCATGAGTTTCTTGTACAACTTTACAATGCAGTGTATGCTAGACTTTTTTTTACGCTGGCAGATTTTACGCAACCTATGGATATACTTTACCGCAGACTTTTACGCTCAGACTTTAACCCAGACTTGTACGCGCAGACTTTATACGCGAACAACCCTGAAGCTCTACCTTATGCTTCTCTGTTTACGCGGATAACTCTGAAACCTGCTTTTCGCCGATAGTCTGAATCCCTGATTTACGCCAAATTACTTTGGATCCCTACCTTGCGCTAGACAATTTGAAATTTTGTTTTACGCAGACAGTTTTGGATTTCTACCTTACGCCAATTTATTGTATCACTGCATTACGCAGACAACCTCGAACCCCTACTTTACGTAGACTTCTTTAAATCTCTGTTTTAGGCGGACATCCTATAGTATTTATATAGATTGTAGAACTTAGAAGGCCATACCTCTTTTGGGTCAACTAGCGACTTAGTCAAGGATTTAGAATAATAACTGTAGAGATTGTAGAGTCTTGTTCTTGTGAATATGAATTGTTTTGTACTTCTCACATCATAATCTAGCGTACTTATATTTACCTTACTACCTTGACTTATGCCGCTATTATAGCCTAGTTTCGCAAGCTTATTCTTTATCAAGCTTGTTTTTGAGAGATGTATTATTGGAGTACTACACTAATACATTTCAGAATCAGTGTATTACGGTCTGATCAACCATAGTACACTTGGTTCGTCCTTCGCATTACTACTTTACGTGGATTGAGTTATATAGTGATTAGTAGACAGATGTACTTGCCCACTAGATATGCCTGAGCATATTGTATCAGCTACATAACTGTACTGATACGAATATGTGAATAGGGATTACCAGAATAGGATTTCAATCCACAACTGCTTTGACAAATTCTCGTTGAATTCTTTAAACGCCTTGATCCCCACACTTCTAATCTATTACCTCCCCCTTGAACTCTTGAATACTGTTTTCCGTCTTCCCTTATTTCGGAAAGACGAAATCCCATGCTTAGTATAAATACGATAAGTGTATTGTTTCTGTACCATTTCTGTTTGTTTCTTGGATAATTACCAAACTCTATTATTAGATATGATTGCAGTTGTGCTACCTTTAGGATGACCCTTCCCTACCTACCTACGTTTTATTACGTTCCTGATAACTGCATCACTAAGGCAGTAAAATTTTTATTTTTGCCTCGTAACTTGGGTCAAGTTCAGAACTCAAGTATTACGATGAAGAAAATATCATTTTGCTATCAGGAGTCTAAATGGATTTTACCGGATGAATAATTGACTGACTCCTGAAAGGACAGCAGCACCTATGACTAGGTTGACTTGTAAGGATTAAGAACTCCTATGGACCGACTCACCAAGTCAGCACAAATTCCTATCTTTAGAGTTGGCCAACCTGCAGAAGCTTTACCTAACCTATATATGAGAAATCCTAAGATTGCACGACATACTAGTCAGCATTGTACCAGACAAGAATTCGCATGACCAGAGTTGGTGGTCAACACCGAAGAGACAGTTAAGTAAATACAAAAACACTTGCGAGCAGTGCAAGACAGACAGAAGCAGTGGACAGATCGTCATCATCGTCCCTTAGAATTCAAAGAGGACGATCATGTTTTTTTTGAGGATATCACCATTAGGCCAAGTCCTGTCGTATCAAGAGCAACCCGTGGGAATCCTTGAACATCAAGAAAAGTATTGAAGAACCAGTCTTTTCCCTTGATCTGCGTAGCATGGAAGCATGACGCGCCAGGAGAATCAACTCGGAAGTGCGAGTACGACATGCGTAAACGTCTTCGAACCTATTCTTAATCCAAGATATAAATTACTTGGTTAAATTATATCTTATGCCGTCTTTCCCTTCTACCATGGCTTAGTTTTAATTTTGAGGACGAAATTTTTATAAGTTGGGTAGATTGTAAACCCCCTCGACCAGATTCCAGTATTTTAGGAATATTTTTCACAATTTAGGATTTGTTGCAATATTTTAATTTATTTTGCTTACATATCCTATTGACTTGTGTACCTGTCCATCACCTAATTATTTGGAGCTTTACCTTGACTGTTATCCCCGAACGAAGTTCGCATACCTCTCCTAGACATGCCAGCCTACTATCCTGCACTTTGTGCAACTCCCAGATACTTAGTTTTGAGCCTCGTATGAGACGCACAAATCTCGTTGCAAACGCCCGTATTTAATTCCTATTTTAAATCCCAGACCTGTACCCATCCCTGTTCCAATAGCAATTTGAGGCCCAACATGCACCCGTTTTGTCCAGACAAAAATACGTTAATTTTTTATACTGAGTATACTACATTTAGTGTATTGACACCGTAGAGAAATTATGACCCTAACTGCCTCTAAATAATTAGAGAACACCGTGCGCAGTATTTATTAATTAAATTAATACGATGGCCTGTATCACCCTAGAAAACCAGGCCCAGTCTCTGTCCAGACTCACCCCCACCCCCTCGGGACACTCGCACAGCAATTTTCCTAAATTCTGTGAATTTTAGTAATTTCAGAAATCAGGTGTTTTTCCCAGACAATTTTATAATTGCGCAATTTTCCAAAATAGGACCTCTGCGCAATTTACGAAATTACAGGGACTTTTCTGTAAATTACCCTGCGAGGTGTCACCCCCTGATTGGCCGGTGAACGTGCACCGTCCATTCCAAAAGGAGTCCAGATTCGATGTATCTTAAATATCCTAATTGTTAAATTATATTTTTACCCTTAAATAAATTTCCTATAAAATAAAGAAAAAGAAAATAAAATAAAAAAAATTAAACCTAAACCTACCCCCCCCACAGCCGCTGACCCCCCGGCCGCCGGCGGCGAGCCCCGCCGCCGGAGCCCCCCCGCCAGCTTCTCCTCCCCGCTCTCTCTCTCCCCAACTCCTCCTTCCCTCTCCCTCTCCTTCCTTCCTCCTCCTCCTCTTCTCTCCCCCCCCCCGGCCGGAGCGGCGAGCCCCCCCCCTGCCGGAGCCGCTCCGCCGACCCCTCCACCACGGCGAGCCACCCCCTCCCTCCCCCGCTGGCCCACCCTTCCTCCTTCTCCTCACCTCTTCCTCCTCCCGATCTCCTCTCCCAGCCGCAGCTACCCCCGGCCGCCGGCGGCAAGCCCCGCCCGCCGGAGCCCCCTCCCCCCGCTTCCCCGAGCTCCCTCTCTCCTCTTCTCCTCTCCCCGCCGGCGTCGACCCCCCTGACCCGCTCCTACTCCTCCTCCTCCTCTTCCCTCCACCGCCACCACCATCACCACCACTCTCCACCACCATCACCATCACCATCACCTCCCCCTCCTCCTCCACTCCGCTGCCACCGCCACCCTCCGCCACCAGCATCTCCTCCCCTCTCCTCCTCACCGTGGTACCCCCCCCCCCCCGACGATGTCAGCAACCACCGCCACCTCTATCACAGCGAGCCACCACCGTCGCCATCATCAACGTCACCTTCTCCTACCACTCCGTCGACCCCTCCCCACGGAGACGCCGCAGCCCCAAGCTTCACCACTCCTCTCCTTCTCCTCCCCTCTCCTCCTCCCTAAGCTCGCCTCGCCGGACCCCGAGGCCAGCGGCGTCCTCCTCCCGAGCAGCCACTCCCCGGCCGCCCCGAGCACAGTCACCCTCCGACGAGTCTCCAGCAAGCTCTAGACACAGTTCGTGTCGGACACAGCGGACACAAGGACACGGCTTGTGTCAATGACTCACGGACACGTCTCGGACACGTGAAAATCAGCCTTCACGGAGCCCTGTTCAGGTAACGATTCCTCTCTCCTCGTAGCTCCGTTTTTAATTCCGTCAGTTGTGACACGTAGACTGTGTAACCCTCTCGGTGCCCGTGCAACCCGCTCGGTGCATCGCGTCCTGTGGCGATCGCGGCACGCGATCCAAAAACAGGAAAAACAACGACCCGATTCACCCCGAAACTGGGTACGCCCCGCCAAATGGGATGACTTGGTCGCATGCGGTCTTTACCGAAATGTGCGCAACGTTGATACGGACGTGTAGGAATTCGGAGAAGTTGATTTGGATGTGCGTGCACACCGGAATCAATGCGTATCCGCCGACACCGCCCCGTATCCGTCAGTTCTGGAACACGCTACAACTTTGTGTATACACGTCGGATTGAAACAAAACTTACGCCATTGGACTCGTAGCAATACGCTGGTCCTATGATCCAAGTTTGGTTCGATTCTGAGAACGTTGATAAAATCCCGTATCGTGGGCCCCACAGGCTCCACTTGACGGGCGATTTTGTGACCGGCTCATCGGAATCCGATTCTGGAAGTTCCGTTGGGTTCGTATCATAGTTCCTGACTTGTTGACACTAAGTTTGGCAAATTTGGAGACCTTTGACCCTGACACATTTTTCGGTGCAAAGCGGCCCACATGTGGACCCCGCTTTGACCAAAAACTGTCATTTTTGCCCCTGTGTCCAAATTGGACGAAAGGACAGGCGTTCCTAGCTATTTGATATTTTCTGAGACTGTTAGTGATGTTTATTTCAGTATCCGGAGACATTCATTCTGAGATCAGAGTTTCTGACACTTGGTATTTGACATCTGGACATTATATTCGCAGCTCTCCTGCCAGGCAAGTATACCTTGCCTTGTTGTACTGTTTAAATTCAGTTCTTGCTAGTTACATATTTATTTATTTTTATATAAATGTGCGCGTCCGAGCAGACTCGGGTGCAGTCAACGATGGCGTTGACGTTAGGACTTGTATCTGACCTAGTGTCTAGTAGACCCACCTAAAGTTGTGAAGTTATTGATATGACTTCCAGGCCTTGACACGTATCATTACACGTCACAGAGTGAGTTCATGTAGGGACGCGTGCCTCATATTCGACTGGCCATCGGTGTGAGCAACATGTGTAACGGTATTTAGCTTAGTTTATTTCTATGGAGACTTGCATCATTATACGAGATGTCCACGTCGTTTTCACGACTTGTATATCCTTGGGTGGGGAAGATATCTAGTAGACGTATGGGACACCCCCTTCTTGAGTCTTTTATCCTTCGTACCATGCTCCTCGGAGATGGTCGATTACAGAGCTACCCGTGTGTCCGGGGGCATATGACACATATACTAGCCAGTTATGACGATTGGTGAATTACGTCAGCATATGTCAAGCCTACACATTCCCATGCGTACTACCAGGTCTTTAAATTGCATTCACTTAGATGGTTAGCACACCCCATTTATTTATTCAGTATTTACATTATGGCATATCATTTTTTCTGTATCTTGCTATGTCCCTCTGAGGACCTGGTCCCCTGCCAGGTGTATATTTTCTTGAGTATTCGCAGGAGCACAGACCCGGACATGTTATGTTTATTCCGAGGAGATCTTCTCTTCGAGCCTCGTGATTGTCAGATGTTGTTCTTATATGGTGTGTATTCTGGTTCCTTTTATATTCTATTTCGACAGTAGATTTGATTCCATCTGACTGTCATTCTTAGATATCTGTATTGAGATCTAGTTACATGATTATTGGTTATTCATATTTGATTTCTGTGGATGAGATTTAGATATTACCCTGTGACTTGTGATCAGTTTTACCACTTATGAATTATTGTTCATTATACAGCGTACGCACGTATATATGGTTTCCATATATTGGAGTTGCCATATATACGGGCCAGCTGGCATGGTTACATGACCTAGTCCTACGTATTTTGGGACTGGGGCGTGACAATGCTAAAGAAAACTAACTATGATAACTAGTGATTCCGGCTAGATCTTCTGACAGTCATTCCAGAACTAGTGGGTCCATGTCTGCACCATCTATAGGTCGAGGTCCGTAGGACGTCGGACACCAATCTTCTGGATCCTCTAAAAAATATCATCCAATCAGGAATGGAGCAAAGTACAACCCAATAGCAGTTCCAATTAATTGACAAAAACTATAAAACTGTAAAATTGAGGATGCTATATACGATGAGAATATAATTGATAATTTAGGAACAATGAAGGAACTGGCAATACTAGCAACTGAAATATAAATCAATGCATACAAGAATGAAGAAGATGAACTATAATATCATAAATAGAACAGGGTAATCTATGAACTGAAAATGGAATATACAATATACTATGTGTTTGACATACTAACTAAATATGTGATTGGCTTGGGATATTCAATGATTACACTAAGGAGCTAACTCAACCATACGTGAAGTGTATGATTAGTTAGTAGCCAATGATTACACTACTAGCCGATAGTTCTTAATCACATATTTAATTAGTATTTTGTCCGCCCCGACTGATATGATAGATTGAATCATGACACGTTACTAGCCAATGTATCCAATGTTTAACCTATAATATCCAATGTTATCCAATACCAACAAGAAATAGTATTTGATGCCATCTCGACAATCAAGGTAACATCCCATGACTGACGATCCAATAATAATACCAATCCGTGTACCACAGTGTCAAAGAATCATAAGTAACATTTCTAAATACTTGAATTATAGTAGTAATTAAATAATGGAAACTATCAGAGAATGTACTCGCCTGTGGTCCAGAACAAATAATGTGAATTGGTGTTTGAACCGGTGTCACACAGACCTATATATAAAATATTGTATTAATACAAGCTTTTGGAATAAAAATAAGTTAAACTAGTCAAATTCTAGATCATAAAGTCATTTCTAAGTCAAAACAGTCAAACTAGGTCAACTCTAGGTCAAACTAGTCAAACTTGGTCAAAGTAGCTATTTCTAGGATGTATGAGTCCATCTCTAGGATATTGGATCCATACACTATGTAACTAGGCTATACTAGCTATACTAGCTAAACTAGGATACTAGAATACCAACAAAATAATGTATCATAAGATACACAAGTTATTAGATAGTAAAATACTATTATATATATATATATATATATATATATATATATATATATATATATATATATATATATATATATATATATATATATATATATATATATATATACAAGACAAATATATAGTACTCCTAGCTAAACTAATGCTAGGTGGATACCTTGGCTTTGAACCAAAAGCGGTACCACGCCACCTATACACCATCTTGATATATATAAACTCAATACCTTGAGTATAAACCAATACCTTGATATTACCTTGGTATCACAAGGTAATTTAATATCTAACATATAACTAACTACCCATAAACCTCAATATACACTAATATGCAATTAAACTCATAACTTATAATAATACTAGCTACTAACTATACTAAGATATTATGTTTACCATTTACCATGAGATACCCCATTTACCTTGACTAAAATCTCAAGGTAATACCCAATACATTGGTCATATATCTAGTCATTAGATATAACTATATATACACTAACATGCATTTAATCTCATAACTATACTATACCAACTAACAAATATATATATACACCAATTAACTAACTAACTAACTTATATAATACTAACATACTATTTAATACTAAAATTAATACCTACAACTAACATAACTAGCATACCCATTGGATATTCAATACCCATACCCAAGATACATCTACTCTCCTTACCTTGGTGTAACTCAAGATAAAATAGAAATAAATACTAACTAATATTAACTAGTGCTTATATATATATATATATATATATATATATATATATATATATATATATATATATATATATATATATATATATATATATATATACACACACACACACTAACTTACTAAATATATACATAACTTACTAACTTATCAATATAAACTAACTAGCTTATTAACTAGCTTATCCTAACTTATCAATAACTAAACTATAATCACTCAATTTACTATTGCTTACTGCAGCTTATTGCAGCTTATCGTTACTTCTCCTGCTGCTTCTGCTGCTGCTGCTTTAGCTTGCTGCTTCTGCTGCTGCTTCTGCTTCTGCTACTTCTGCTGCTGCGGATGCTGCTTCAGCTTCTGCTGCATCTGCAGCTTCTGCTTTTGCTGCTTATTGACTGATTTTGCTGCTGCTTTTGCTGCTGCTTCTCGCTGCTTTCCGACTTCTTCTCGCTTAGCATTTCCCATCTAGCTCATATGCACACATACACACACACACACACCTATACACACATACACTCACTCACATATCTATCTATATATATATATATATATATAATACCACATACCCATACTAATGATGCACATGAAATCTCTTACTCTCTAATGACCACCAATACATCACAATTATAATTAGAAACATACATATAACTATATATATATATATACATATATCTATATACATACATATATCTATATACATATCCCTATATATCTATGCTTATACATATCAACAATAATAATGCACATGAACTCTCTCCTACTCTCCAATAACCACCAACACATCACAAAAAAATATAGAACATACACATAATTATATATATACATATATCATATAACAATTATAATTATAATATTGTAATAGCTATAACCAAGGTAAATTAAATTTGAATGCAAAGTATCAAACACGTGGAGTGTACCGCACCCGTATCACACTCATTCTATAATACGCTTGCGACACGAGTCCACCACACAACCTAACATATTCTGAAGGACACGAGTAAGTTTAAAATCATAATTATGAACAATACGAAGAGTTAGCAACTCACCTACATGCCTGTGTCAAAATATGACATGCTCAAACCCCCGTATCAGAAGAAAATCTCCAAATTAATCTGTTTTGACAAATTGTCTAGATACGTCTGCACGTATCCAATTGTGGACACGACACTAGTCTCACACAACCAAACATATGTCAATTTGGTCTAATTGACCTATTAACAAACACATGATGTGCCAATCTCGAAATTCTCCCAAAATTGACATAAAATACCACATAACTTTCTTCATAGGCCTCCTATGAACTTAATTCTAATTTATATGGGTAGCCTTAGTACATGAGAGGGTTCCTAATGATTAAATTATAGATTTAGAGTCTAATTAGAGAAAAAATAGAATTATACCTATTGGGAGATGGATTCCCAATAAAATTTTCAAATTGATTGTCAAGAGCCTTCAACTTGTAGATCATTGCTCCTCCTTGTAGATCCTTGTTTCCTCCTTGTAGATCATTGCTTCCTCCTTGTTCTAATGGCCTCCAATAATGAATAGGAAAAGAATTGGGAAGAAATTTGGGTAGGAATTGGTGTAGGGATGAAGGAATTTTGAAGAGAAAAAATCTAGATATAAATTTGGAATGAAGAAAAGAGAGAAGGGAGAGTCTCCACCCCCTTTATGTAGTGGTCGACCTTGCCCCCTCTGAAAGGCACTATAAAATATCCACAATACCCCTTAGGGCTTGTCATGAAGAAATTAATTAAGGAGGGAAGGTTCTAGTCTAATTGGTTTAACTAATTAATCATCCTCCTAATGAATGGACTTACTATTGGGCTTAATTCTAACTAGAATTAAATATTGGTCCATAGATCTAATCTAAACTAGTTAGGTCCACTAACACAAGCCCAAAATAATATCTAACATCTAATAATAAATAAATAATATAATAAATAAATATTCATCATGCATAATATTTAATTAATTATAAAATAACCAAAATACCCTTCCCTAAAAAATATGGTAGTGACAAGATTCGATGATATGATTAGATTCGATATCAAGGAACCTCCAAGCATCACTCTTTTCAGCATATCCCAAGAATATAGCCTTCATAGTCCTCATTTTCAGCTTCTAAATCTTCAAGTCCGAAAGCTTCACATACGCCAAACACCCCGACACTCGAATAAAATTCAATTTGGGTCTGACCATGAACCAAATTTTATGAGGAGTAACATCAAAAGTTGCGTATGGAACTCTGTTCAGAATAAAAGTAGCCATAAGTGCAGCTTCTCTCCAAAAGCAGTTTGGAAGTCCCGCAGTCAAAAAAATTGAATTCATCATCTTTGTCAATGTCATGTTCTTCCCTTCTGCATCATTGTTTGATTGAGAATAGTACGGAGAAATTTTTCTCATTTACAAATTCTTGTTCTCTACAAAATAATTTGAATTCAAAAGACCTATACTCTCCATCTTGATCACTTCTTAGTCTCTTGAGTAGTTGTCATATTTGTCGCTCGGCTTCAGCCTTGAAGTCCTTGAACATCTCGAATGCTTCATCCTTCAACTTGAGAAGATAGACGAACACGTACTTCAAGAAGTCATCAATGAATGTTATGAAATACTTTATCCCGTTCTTTGTAGAGAATTGTTTGAAGTCACATATATCTGAGTGCACCAACTCCAGAAGATCTGTGATTCGATTCATCCGTTTGAACAGTTTTCTTCTTATCTTCGTCTGCACACAGACTTCACACTTCTCTACCTCCTTACCCACATATTTGGAGATAAGCCCTAGACTAGACATCTTGTTTATTCTTTTACAATGCACATGTCCTAGTCTATTGAGCCATAACTCAAAAGGATAACCAGAAAAAGAGACTGAATAGACATTTTCAGTCTGATTTACAAGAGTAACTTTGAACATCCCTTCAGTATAAAAAGATTTTTTGAAGTATGTTCCTTTATAAGAGATCACCGTCTGACAAGCATTGTTATCCATCCTCAAGCCTTTGTTGCATAGCTGACTCCTTGAGATCAATTTCTTGGCAATCTCTGGTACGTGCTTCACATCTGGAAGCATCGTCAAATTCTTCGAAGTCAGATTGAGTACCATCATCACGGTCCCAAGTACTTCAGCTTGTGCCTTATTCGCCCCCAAAATCTTATCAGATATAGGCTTGTATGTGGTGAACAATTTCCTCCTAATGCAAATATAGAAGGATGTACCAGTGTCCACCGACCAGTTAGTGTCAACACCAGTTGAGTCTACATGCACATTTATAGCAACCTTGTTAGGCTCATATTTCTCAGTCTGTATGGGTTTTAATCTGCTGTCCTTCTTGTAGTGGCCCTTCTTGGCAGAGTTGAAGCAAGTTACATCAGACTTGGGCTTTGGCTTGAGTAAAGCCGACTTCATCTTCAGATGGTTGAAGTCCTTCTTCTTAAAGTGAGAAGCCTTATGCTTCCCCTTGGAGTCTCCATCATGTACCAAGTTGGCCTTTGCTATCTGCTTGGATAGTGTGTCCACCTTGAGTTGAGCCATCAAATCATCTTCAACATAAATCCAATGTAGAAGGCGCTCAAGATCGACCTCTATCTTCTTACGGTGCATGTCCGCAATAATGCTGCTCCACCAACGTGGGAGCTTGGAGAAAATACCCTCCATAATAATTTTTTTTAACTAGGGGCATGTCGTCATCCTCAAGTTCTTGGCATAATTTGAGAAATTCCTTGACTTGAGGCAACATCGTATTGTCATCCTCAAATCTCATCTTATAGAACTTTTCATGACATAAATCTTGGATCTATTCTCATCAGACTTGTAGTGTCTATCCAAATACTCCCAGACGTCCTTTGCATGGACCGTCTTACTGTATGACTCCGCCATTGAATCTTCCAGGGAGTTCAGAATCATAAATTTATAAAGGTTGTTGTCTCTCCTCCACATCTTCTGCAATGCAGTGGTCTTAGCAACCCTCCGAGCATTTTCTCCAATTGGAATAATAGGCTCAGGTTCTATCAACATGTAATCAACATTCAAGAGTTAAAGATTGAGGCTGACCTTTCTCTTCCATATATTGAAGTATTCCAAACTTCTCAAGTTTGTTAAAACATGTGTCGAAAAGACTTGCACGGCTGTTCTCCATCTTACTCGGATCTTGCTTTAAGATTGTTAGTCCCGAGACAGATCAATAGATGGAGAAACTGAGATCAAGAACAGAGATAGCGTAATATTTCAGTCTGGTCTCTGTATGATCCAGCAGTGGTAGTCGAGATCAGAGATTCACACATGTGTTCCTCTCTGATTAACTAGATACCAATAAAAATAACTAGTAATATTTTCTAATTACAACTTTCCCTTTCAATTACAAACTAACATAAAGTAATCTATTCTTCCTTGCAAATTTGTTTCAATTGAGAAAAAACATTAACAAAGAGAAATTAAAGAAGTAGAAGAAGAAGATCAAAACTATGTCTTGCTGGGGTGATCAGAATCACAGTTGCTCAAAGCAAGATTCGTCCTACCACGGATCTGCTCCCAGGAACCAACAAGTTCGCGTAGAACTTTTGTAACTCTCGTCTTCATCTCCTTAGTGACTCGCACGAACTCCTCTGGACTCTAATGACAGCAGTAGCAATCAACTCTCTTCTTCTCTCAATTTTGGAGAAAGTCGCTAAAGGAGGCCCGAAAAAAGTATTTATAGAGTTGGGTGGAAACTCTAATCTTGCCGCCCAATAGTTATGGTAGGATAATAATTAATTAAATATATATCCCAAAATATTATGAGATATTTGAATTTAAATTATTCTGTCATAATTGTCCAGATCCATAATCTGCGGGATCTGATAAATCTACGCCCAGATTACACGTCCAGCAATCTACGCCGCACCCTTTACGCCCTCTATAGAGGCATAAAAATGCGCGCTAACACAGATGGCGCACTCTTCATAAAGAGCCCAGCAGAAGAAAGGTGTGCTTTCTTAGTTTTCAGCACTATGGTGCACTTTCTTAATGTGGCGCGCTATCTTAACGCTACGAAGATTGGCGCCCAATGGCCATGTCCCAATCTCAGCATTTAATGCAATAAACTGATAGTTGACAGTTGCAGAAACCAAAGAGATCAATTAATTTATTGTAGAATATCTTCGACACGCAGACCCAGGTTATCGTTTACCGGCCAGTACGAATCAACTTTTACATAAGTGCGCCGCTGTGCCCAATTTTTTAAAAGTGTGCCATCATGGCTACTTCTTCAAAAGTGTGTCGTTATACCAATTTCAACAAAAGTGTGCCATCATGGCTACTTCTTCAAAAGTGCGTCATCACAGCTACTTCTTCAAAAGTTTGTCGTTGTGCCAACGTCTTCAAAAGTGCGCCATCATGGCTACTTCTTCAAAAGTGCGCCATCATGGATACTTCTTTAAAAGTGTGTCATTGCGCTAATTTTAACAAAAGTGAGCCATCATGGCCAACTTCGTCAAAAGTGCGTCGTTGCGCCAATTTCAACAAAAGTGTGCCATCACGACCAACTTCTTCAAAAGTGCGCTTGTATAGCTAATCATTCTAAAAGTTTGCCAATCTCTAGACCACTTTTAAAGTGCTTCTACTATCATAAATGACAGTGAGGAGTTATGATTACATGTCCTACATGCCATGCTTCTCGTGAAATGTGTACAAACAATTATCCCTATATGACCTATGCTTTATTCGTATAGAAAGCTACGTGTCAAGCAGAAAATAAGTTGTGCACCCACTCATTAAGAACGTGGGGTGTTAGTCTACCCAAAGTGCGAGCACAGTACGGATTATCCAAAGTGCATGCACACTTTCATAACTGCTTTAAAATCTTATAAATATAGGATCATTGTGTACGTAACAGAGGTGGAGTAAAAGGGGGCATAGGCGAAAAAAGGCTGGAATTTTTAATTCTTTGAAATTCAAGAACATAAGGAGACAAATAGAAGCTTATCGTGTCGTTGTTGCCAAAGCATTCTTATTGCTCAACTCTTCAAGTTGTTCAGAGCATCATTGCATTTCTTCGTCGTTGTGTGGTCCAAGGAGTAAAGTGATCGCCCGCAGATCAGATCTTTACAGCTATACTTCCTAGAATCAATTTTACTTAGATTTTTGTTTAGGGTCTCTTGTGCTCTTCTTTCTTCTTTAAGATTTTTAATACAAAAGCTTCGATTAAATATTTATTTGCAAGCAAGATGGAGACTCTGCTGAGGATGAATTTCTTCTCTGACGATAAGGTGATATCTCAAATCAACGCTGCGTCGATCGGTTCAATATAGAAGACCTTGGTCGTAAAGTTCGACTAACAAGCATACGAAAAAATATTCCATTCTGGAGGTAGTGATAATCCCTCATCCACAGTCAAGTCGAGGAAAACCCGCAAAGTGTAGGTGCCCAAGCCTCGTCATGTATATCTCGAAGTTGCTGCCAACAAAGAAAAAAGTATTATGATTGACGGGAACTACCTGGTCGATTTTATCAACCAAACTCAGGTTGATGATTTGGTGGACAACTCTTTTGTGTTAAATAAGGGATACAAATCATGCAACTCTAGCAATATCAAGCAAAGGGTGATCCACACCCAAGCTTCTGAGTCCTTTGTGTTAAACAAGGGATACAAATCGTGCAACTCGCGCAATATCAACCAAAGGGTGATCCACACCCAAACTTCTGAACCCGAGCATGTTTGTTGTAATATGCGGGGCAAGCAAATCATGGACTCTGCTATCCAAACCAATCTATCTACAGGCGCACCCTTCAAAGAGAGACAAAAGTTAGTTAGGGAGAATCATTCTCCTAACATCATGATTACACGCACAGTGGATGGAAGTCATGTGCCACTCGTCAGAAGCCTACTATTAGTGCACGGTACCAACACCTTCGTGCAAATCAAATGCACGTAGATAAACTATGCCGACTCTGCCTACATCGCAGAAAGTGTGCCAAGTAGGGTCAACCTCTTCACAATATGCTGATTGTGCGCAAGGTTACAAATTATTCTCTAATCAAGCCAGCACTTCACTCTACACACAGGGGACCAAAAATGTGCATAAAAGATTCAATATATCTTATGTAAAGAGGCAGAGTCTATCATCTTCCTCCTCTTTCCTTCCTTTTTTTGATTTACATGAGCTTATTCTACAAAAGCGTAAAGAGAGAGACCCTTCTGACTTTACAACGGTGTTACCTAATGAACATCGTTGCAATTGTCAAAGAATTGTAATCAAATATTGTTGTACATCAGCAAAATTGTCTATGTTTGACCGATTGAACTATACTATATCTTCCAAACCTCGACATGTAAAGCAAGTTGACAACAAGAGTATGATGATGACGAACCGCTTTTTGCTCTAGCGTACATTGCTTTGCATCTTCCCCGTAGCGGGAGACAATTAAGACAAAATTCTCCAAGAACACCCAGCCAGAGAAAATTTGATCAACTCGTCAACTCCTTTAAAAGAGTGTACCAAAATACACTTTCTCGATGACGAGATCTCGTTCTTCGCGGGAATCCCCATTCTTTATAACCTGAGGCTGGGGGTAGCAATCCCCCTGATTTTGAAACCAATAGTGTAGACTCCAACTACACAATTCTTTCTACCTATCCCTCTGTTGTATACAAAGATGTTAGCGTATACGTCATCGGTGACGAACAAGACACTTCTCCATCAGAAGCCACCGAACAATGCCTCAACTCATTAGAGGCCGCTCTCAGGGACATGCACACTATGATGCAAAATATGCATCAAATGATGACAGACTAATATTATGCTATACTTGAACCTGTTTAAGTGGCTCCATTTATACCTACACAGCCTACTCTTGGAACAACACCTCTGTAGGATAATACAAATTCGGAAGCAGACCTAAACCAAGAGTCAGCAGCCCCAACTCTTAGTCCTCTCAATATTGGGAGTGGACCTCCGCCGGTGATGATACATGTTCAACCAGGATCTTATCAGTTGGCTATACCATTTTGACCAGAAGATCCTCTCGAAGCTATCCGGGAGTTGCGTACACAGGTCGATATTTTAAAGAACAAAGACCAACTCCGCAAGCTGGGGGTAAAACAGTCTTATCCTCCTCATTGGGATAATATTTCTTTTCCTCCTAAATAAAAACCCCAATCAATAGTCTTGTTTGAAGGCAGGATATTGCCGAAATAATATATTAATTACTTCAATATGATGATGGCTCATCTGTAGAAAGATGATGCTCTCATCACCAGATTGTTCGTGGGATGCTTGGCCGACATAGCCTACGATTGGTATCGTAGTTTACCTAATAACTGTATATCTTCATTTGATGATATGAAGTATCTTTTCTCTCACGATTCTACGAAGGAGGCATAGATATGACGATGTCTTCGCTCATCGATATCAAACAGAAGGAGAAGGAATCCGCTCACAAATTTATAGAGCATTTCAGGCAAGCAACTCTAAAGTTGTCCCCTGGTATTCTAGATTCTGTATTTATCGCTACTTGCCAAAAGAATCTACTACCTATGGTAGGGCTCTGGACGGGTCCAACCTAATTTCAAGACTGGACGACATTCATCATAGGAGTCGAAGCCGCAGAAGGTAGCGCGAAGGTGGCACATAATTTGGGATTATAAATGCCCAATACAGAAGATAAAGGGTAGCGACCTTTCACCCTCAACAACGACGACAATCGCACTGATAAAGCAAAGGAGGCACTATGTGAGGAAGTGCCAAGCATGCCAAATCTATGCAGACTTTATCCACCAGCACTCAAAATTCCTACACCTAAAGGTAGCATCTTGGCCATTTGAAGCGTGAGGAATGAACATTATCGGGAAAAATTTTCCACCTTCGTCTAAGGGATATATGTTTATCCTCGCTATTATCGACTACTTCTCCAAGTGGGCGGAAGCCATACCACTCGCTGAAGTCAAAATATCAAACGTGATCATCTTCGTCAAGCATCACGTCATATACCGCTTCGGCTTGTCATAAAGGATCATATATGACAATGGTCTATAATTCGTAAGTCATTCTTTCTACCGATTTTGCGACAAAAATCGAATTCATAATATAGGCTCAACTACTACAACCCTGCAGCAAATGGTCTAGCAGAAGCATTCAACAAGACCATCATAAAGCTACTTAAAAAGTTTGTTTCATCCAATAAGCTTTAGAATGAGAAGGTGGTTGAATATCTCTGGGCTTATCGAACAATAGTCCGGACGCCGACTGGTAGCACGCCATTCTCCTTAGTCTACGAAAGCGAAGCATTCCACACCCTCGAGGTCCAAATTTACTCGCTCCGAGTGGCTCTCTCCAACCGGCTAACCGTCGACAACAATAACCGCCGACGGCTAAAAGAGTTAGAAGCACTCGACGAGAAACGTTTCTTAGCTCAACAGCGCGTTAAGTTGTACCAAGCATACCTCTGAGGAGCCTTCAACAAATAGGTCAAGAAGAAGACTTACCAAGTGGGTGACCTCATCTTGACAGTAAGAAGGACGATGGTTATGACCCACAAGACGGCCGAAAAGTTCTAACCCAAATTGTCACCCCCACAATTCATATTAAGGGTATTTTCGTCTTTTTATAATTAATGTGTAAATGATTGCATGATATTTAATTATATTTAAATGCTGTCATTTATTCGATTGTTGCACTTTACCGTTGCTTCGATAATTAGAGTGCTACACTAGCCATTATCTTCCTACATATTTCACATCCTTGTCATAGATGTGCCATACTTTTATTCTGATCCTTGTGTGACTCATAATTGTGTCTTGTTGTGCTTCATTTTAGGCGCACAATATTCGTCGCAAACGACTAGATTAAATTCTATATAAATTAAACCGTGTATCCTTGTGTGTTCCAATCGAAATTGGAGACACAATCTCGATCCATTTTGAGCAACCCAAATTAGAGTAATATTCTATTCTGAGTCTTCTTCATTCATGACACTTGTGTCCCACCTAATTTTTATCCCTTGTACTTCTAATCAATTTTAGAACACATAATGCATTTATTTTAATCAATTAAAACCATAATCCTAACTTTGTGTAATTTTCTAATTGTTTGGCACTTTTGTGCAAAAATGCATTAAGGTGTCCGCCCCTGGGACACGACACACAAATAAAACTCATTTTCTCTTTTTATGTATATTTTTCGTAATTCTCAGGAGTGTGTAAATTAACATCAACATCCTTGAAACCATAGCCTCAAAATCTTGAACCAATGCACCATAGCCATTCATTTTTCTATTTGAATCCCAACCATTGAAAATATCCATGAGAAGTCCCTTTTTCCCAAGGGGTTGACCAAAGTCAACTTTTAGGTCAAACCAAACCCTTTTTTGTATAAATACTCTTCTTACTTTTCCTTTCTTTAATTCCCTTAAACCAAACGAAGCCATCAGCCGACCCTATTCCCATCGTCCCCATCCTTCAACCCACGACCGGATCTCCTTCTCCGAGCAGTACCCGCCGGCTTCCAACCGCCGAGGATGACCTCCTCGACCGGAAACCTGAACGTCGTCTTTTTCCATAGCCACTGCACAGCCCGGATCTCGCCATCCCCGTTGTACAAGTCGCCATCCTCGCCAGCACGACGCCGGAACCACCCCCCTCGTCGTTCCAACCCGCTGAACCCCGACAGGAACCGCACGACAAACCCCTCGTCGTTCTCTCCGTGAGCCAAGCCCGACTTGGCCTGAGCCACGTCGACGAACCCGCTGCACAGCGCTGAACGCCGGAGCACGACGCCTATGAAATCGCCTCGACTCAGACCCCGGAGTCGACCACCCCGCTGCACCCCGAAGCCATCGACCCGCCAGAACTAGCCATCCTGTACCCTCCAGACCGCTGGAAATGACGCTGCACTCACCGTGACCTGGTGTCCAGATCACTGACTTCGACCAGATCAACCGGGAACTCGCTGCACGATGCCGGAGAAACACCTGCTATCAACCCTTCGACTGGCCTCAATCGAATACTCAGCGACAACCACGACGCACATGACTCGTCCTACGTACCCAGGTTCGAGCCCTTCACGTACGTGTATGCGCACGTACATATGCATATTTATTATAATAGTGTGCATACGTATATGATAGTATACGCATATTGTTAGTATAGATATATAATTGATATGATTGGTAGGTACGTATTGGCATACGTATTAGTATATGGTTAAATAAGTATTGGTATATAAGTATATATACATATATGGTATAATTCTTAATTAATATATGTATACCTATGTATATGTATTAGAATAGGTTCAAATGTATTTTGGTGTGTATATATATATAAGTACAACTCTCAATCAGTATATATATATACATAAAGACACATTGTATATACCTCCCTACATATATACAAGTATTAATTCTATTTAAGGTATATATATATATATATATATATATATATATATATATATATATATATATATATATATATATTGTAATTGTAACACTAATGGATATTTGTGTGTATGTCAGTTCATATTATGTACTATGTGTCTAGGTACTAGGAGACTTGAATGTTACCACGGATACCCCGTAGTTACATTGACCTGTGACCATGTAGCATGTTAGCAGACTGCCATATGTACACAAGACCCGTATCACCGACTGTCTGTTATACACAGCAACTACAGACGCGACCCCCCTAGCGTAGTCTCTGAGATCATTGTGTTTGATTGTGTGCTAAAATAATGTCTGATGCAGTATTATGTTATATGATATGTCTATAGGACAGTTGGATCATTCAGACGATACTTTGGAACCAGGACATTGGAATTGCCAGCTAAGGACCACAGGCGAGTACATTTTCTGACAGTTTTTATTATGTTGATTATCTCTATAACTCTTGTTGTATAGCGTACATGACTCTGACACTGTTGTTTACACGAGTTGGCATTATCGAGACCTATCACGAGGAGTCATGATTTGGAATCCATCGTGCTAGCTGGAGAAAATGGGGAAATATTAGTAGCTTATGTGATCATATCCAAACTTTACATGCATCATAGCTCACCCATACCTCACGTCGGTGCAGCCTGACCATTACATGCCTCATAGCCTGTTATGTGTGACTAGCCTGACTATTGCTCGCATCATAGCTATCTGGATAGTTAGCCTGACCTTACATGAATCATAGCTAGTCATACATAGCAAGCCTGATCAGTCCCAAGCCGATCACATGATATGCTGATGTTTCACACACTTAGTTAGATGTTCTTGACATGTATCTCTAGTATATTGATATAAAATTTCTTATGTTCTAGTCATGATTCTAGCATTCACTTATATACCAGTTCATGGTTCTAGCGTGTACTTGTATTTCTATTCATTGTTAGATGTACATTGATAATGATATGCTCCAGTACTTCATTATTCCAGTATTTCTTTATTCCAGTACTTCAATATGTCCAGTATTTCTTATTGCCAATAGTTTCATATCTGTCTTGTATTTTTTTATACTGTGCTATAGATTTTGTCAATATATGTGGAACTGCTGTTAGTGCTTGTACTTCGTTCCAATCCTGACTGGATATTTTTTTTAGATAATCTTGAGGATTTCTGTACCACACACTATGGACCAGGTATAGATGCAGATTACACACCAGAGATCTTAGAGGAGACTATTTCTTTAGAGGAGACATTACCTGCAGCTATCTAGATAGTATTTATCTTATGCACTGAGACTTGTGAGGTTTATTTCAGTTTATGTTTAGACTTATGTTAAGTTTAATTTGAGACTTGTGGAGACTTATGTCGGACAGCTAGACTGTGATTTATTTATATTTTGAGATATGGTATTTAACTATGTCATTCTTCTTATCTTCTATCGTTCTTTATACTCGTGTAGATGTTGTTATTGAGTTTACACTATGAGATGTTATGAGATGTATATTGTCCTCCTTATGGAGAGTGACATCATTGACAGGTTTTCAGTTATATAGTATCATTGTAACCCAGACAGCGTTCTACCGCCGATGCTGCGGCGTAGGCTGGACGTACCCACCCTCTCGTGCCCCTATACCGGGTGCGGGTAGTGACACAAATGGGAAGGTCCATTCATCGTAAAATATGTATTCTCCAACGATGCCTACCAACTGGCAAAACCTAATAGTGACTTGCTCATGATGCCCATCATCGGCAAGTTCCTGAAAAAGTACTATGTCTAAATCTAGGCTTGTACTTCTCTCGATCCCCAGTAGGACAACAAAAATGTACAGGTTTCCCATTTTTTGTTGCTCATCCCCAGCGAGTGCCTATGCACAACATTATCCTTCCTCTAAAAGCCATTATCGGTATTCAGGAGTCCAAGATACACAACGGATAATGGATCCTCAAAATCTCTCCAACAGATCAGTCCCCGGGTCCATCTGCACACTCCCTCCAGGAACCCCCAAAAAAAATAGTCTCGTTAGACGCTAGTTCATGTCCAAATTACCTATAAGCTATTGTTCTAACGATCACCCCAGCAGAGTAACCCTCAGGTCTATCTACATTTCCGGATAGACCATACTCAGCAAACCACTCCTCGGTGAGTTTCTCGGACATTGGTTCACATCCATATTACCTCTGAACTACTGTCCTAATACTTTTTCTCGGCCGAGTTTTCCATGTTCATATTACCTCTGAGCAAACATTCCGGGTTTGGATATTGATTATCACAACAAAATTACCTCTGATATCGGTTGTCATCTCAACTGATCACCCGTACTTACCTCAAAAGTACACCAGCGGTTCTAAGCCCACAAAACCTATCACGTCCTTATCACCTCTGATAGGGCTTATTTTGAGTCTATTACTTGCATCCAAGTGCGCAATAAGTAATAGGTCCACCAAAGATCCTCCAGTGGGACATCCTTAACAACTGTGATAATGTACTACATCCATTTTACCTCTAGTAAAATATCCAAAGTTCACACAGACAATTGCAACAAACGGAATAGCTTTTATTTCTTTTGCCTAAGAAAAATTGAAAGTGACTACATATAAGGGATTACCAGGGTCCCCAGCCTAAAGTCAAAACAAAAGGAACAAGAAGAGACATTAAAAAAATTAAAGAAAGAACTACTGGATCCACTGGTCAGACCATTACTCTTTTATCCGCTAATGGAGACGGGCGATACGGCCATCCAGGTGCACATGGGCCAGAGCTCAACCTCTTCGGCCATAACCTCGGGATCCTCATAGCGAGCGTAGGACTCGTGTCTGTCCTCTAGCTTTTACAATATAACCTCAACGCCAGCCATGTTCTTCACTACTTTGCTCGCCACAGTTTGGATAGCCCCATCTTCCTGCTGGGGCTTCCAAAGACTATTCTCCAGCACATCAAGCTCAACCTGGAGCTTTCTAATTTTCTCAATCAGGCCCTTCCGCCATGGGAGGCACTCTTCTCTAAGATAACTCAACCGATCGTGTTTCTCTTGCAAATTCAGGATGTCATGCTACAAGCCTTCCTTAGACGAAGCAAAGAAGGCCTTCTCCGCCTCCACCTTCTTCAAGAACTCATTATACACGTGGGATATCAGCATTCCCATATCTGCATGCTGGTACTGCCTCAACTCCATTCAAAATTGATCCACCTCCACCAATTTCTGGCCCAGGAGGTTGGCCATCTGTTCAAAATTGGGGAGACCCCTAAGAGAGTAGACCTGGCCCTCGATAAAGTATTTTGCCCAGGCAATAAATTTATTACGCTCCAACATGCCCTCGACCCCTTGCTTCAAGAACATATGGAAGTTTCGAATGGAGAGTCTGATCTTTTCGTCAATCTCTTCAAGCATAGCCGGAGTCAAATGTGACTGGATGGAGGAAGAAGCCACGGGGGCAACAGGTTACGCAATGATACTCGATGACCTTGAAGGCGAAGCAGCAGCAGAGGAGCAACTGACGGTACTTCTTGCGATCTAATCCTTCATGGACTCATGAAATATCTGGATACCCAACAGCTGAGCAACAGATGGTGGGGTAGTACGGCGACTTGGGACAGGAGTACCGGGGTGCCCCGCTACTTCAGCTCCTGACTGAGTGTAATGACCCGCTCCGCATCAATGCGGATAGCCGATTCAAAAGTCACAAGTGCAACGATCCGACCCATTTTACTCGACGAAAAGACTCACTTGAGGTAAAGATTTCAATCTTGGCTCTTCAGGAGTTCAAACTTAGACTTTCAAAGACACGCTCGAATTATAGCTCGGCCGAGGCGAATCATCGCTAATGTGGATGGCTACGATAAACCTGTCTTTGCTTAGCTAGCAAACCATAAAATATGGATGATACATGATAGTCGCTAGGTGAATCACCCTTGTATGTTAATAAAGAATACAATGCACCTAGCTAAGGGAATAATCTTATCTTGTATTGCTTGTGTAGAACATGGACATAAAACTTGGATTATTGATGGTTCCTCACACTGCCCCTTAGACTGGGCTAGTATAACGGATGATATTTCTAGTAGAGCATGTTGCACATTTCTTATTATTCTTATGTTTTATACTGATGCAATGCTTGCCTGCTTTATGTGCTAACTGTATTTGTTCGTCTCGTTCCAATGCTCGCTATAAAAGTCATCCTACGAATCAACGCACTTTACTTAAGTATGGTTCACTCACTTGAGGTAGGAAGACTATAAAAATAGGCATTTTTGAGCCAATTAACAAAAATATG
The DNA here is from genome assembly GCA_036927795.1 of Iris macrosiphon. Classification (NCBI taxonomy): domain Eukaryota; kingdom Viridiplantae; phylum Streptophyta; class Magnoliopsida; order Asparagales; family Iridaceae; genus Iris; species Iris macrosiphon. The sequence goes on from JAYESA010000002.1 coordinate 42,397,109, forward strand.
GAAACGCTCGCCAGGGTAATTTCTCGTACCAGGAAACGCATAATGCAAGATTGAAAAGATAAAGAAATTATAGGCAAGATTGAAAAGAAGAAAGATTATAGACGGGTATATCGGGGACGTATAGCGGGGCTCACTACCCGCGCTGCATGGAGCACCGCCAAACTAGTCGATCATCCAAGGATCGCTCGGGATGGCTTGTAGCGGATAATGGACTACCGCGTCTACAACCAACGTCGTTGTATAGATAAAGAAAAGAGAAAGATAAAGAAAAGATAAAGATAAAGACAAAGATAAAGATAAAGATAAAGATAAAGATAAAGATAAAGAAAAGAATCATAAATGGTCACGTACAACTCGTGCACGAGGTATGTGGATTCCTCGGACGATCATTGGGGCACCAGGATCGTGCCATCCTAGGAGGAATCATGGGGTATTTGCACGACCAAATGGCTATAGGATGCTCCGCCGGGTTGGGACGAAGCAAATATCGGTAAAGGGCCGAAGGTATGGCATCATACACTTGGTATACCCATCGATCTCAACGGAAGTCTCAGTTATGAGAGAGAGACTAGTCCTGAATGGCTATGCCAGTGACCTTCATATAATTTAAGTTAGCTCGGTTGCGACAATCTGCGTACGAGTCATTGCATTGAATAGAAATCTAAAATATGTGTAATATGAGTATAACACCTCTGTACTATCTGGGTATAAGATATATGAGTAATCTGAGTATAAAATTCACATGGTCATTCGAGTAACATCATGCGCCTCGGTTAGAACATGCCCATAACATTCGTGCTTGCTTATGCAATCTTTGATTTTATTAATAAATATTCGCGCTTGGTTTAACTTGGTTATATCTTTATTCAGGGAAGGACGAATGGTAAGTTGGTAAGTTTCGTCGTGTTTCTCTTATATCACACGGCTCATTGCCACACGAGTTAGGCTTTACATCATTACCATAAAATTGATCCGAAGATAAGACTAGAAAGATAACTTAATAGATGGTGCACGAAACTAATATAACGTGTTCGGATTTATCGAACGAGCGAGAAGCCTTCCCACCAGTGCATTCATGTACTGATAACCCACCAGATTGCTTGTAGGGTGCGGAAGAATCTCGTTCGGGGTGGAGTGTCCCCTCGTGTGCGCTAAGGCGTAGAGTTCGCTCTAGAGCCTTGGAGTGTCGCGTCCAGAGCTGAAGCACATATAAAGGACATAATGTTGGAACATCGCCTATGTATCAACCCATGTTGTAAGCTGCTTGGAACGCCTTTATATGTTTGAGGGAGAGAGAGCATTGATCGGCTTATAATCTTGGCCTAGCGCCACTTGTAACCTTATTCATTATCAAAAAAGATCTTGCTTATGTATTATACTTGTGTTTATTCTATACTTCCGCTATATCGACTTGGTGAACTAGTTATCGAATGGTCGTTTACTCGTGTCGTTCAAATTTTTGCTGCATTAGGGACTATCTGTATGACTTTGTGGCTTAGCTATTTATCTGTCTGTTCGGATTATTGCCTTGAGCGGGCACAGCTTGTGCTTGTACGACATTACGTCCTGATGGAAACTATTATCCTGCGGGAGCGTTGGCGCGGTAATTTGCGCCAAGCGGGGACGGCCAATCCTGCGGTAGATCAGGGTATGATATATTAGTATCATAGCATGGTTTTACGTCTTTGGCCTTCTTATCGATTCTCTCAGTTTCGAAAGCTCGTTTGTGGGTTATGTTATAAACGCTCTCTCTCAATGTTCCAAAGGGATGTTCCATACAATGAGTCTAAATATTTTTGAAAGTGCATGTGAATGATATGATTTGCTTGAACGAGATTGTTATACGAAGACCTTTGCGCCAACCTTTGTCAGACTTTGTGGGAATAGACTCGTGTTAGAATTGTAAGTTATATTTGAACCCGAATACCTTTAAGTAAATACCAAGTTGGTTAGTGGACAAGATAGAATATCGTTTGAACGATTAGCTATGCACACAGCCTTTCGGCTAAGTTATATTGAATATTGCGAGCCAAGACCTTTGGTGCTAGTGAGTTGCGAGCGAGATTGGGATATAGTTCAGATAAGATAAGCCAGAATTAAAATGACTATCGATAGAAACGTTATCGGACTATCGCTAAGGCAAATCTAGGGAGTCGTGTCTGGGTTTCGTTATATAGTTTGGACGGTTATTCGTATCGACAAGTTATGACTCAAACATAGATTGCGTGGATGACTATCGATAGAGGTGTATACGAGAATAAGATTTAAAGAACTAGTTGGATGGATTGATGCGAATACAATTGAGAATTAATTGGATTGGAAACAGTTAAACCATAAGAGAACAAATCATAAGAAGCTAACCTACTACAAGTATCATAGGAGCATGGGGTTAGCTGGTCGCATGTAACAAGTTGGCCGCATGCAAGAGCTGGCTGCATGTACCACACTGGCCGCATGGGAGATGCAAAGTCTACTCATCGGGACAAAAAGAGTGACAGGCAATAATTATAAAGTCGGGAAAGGAACTGATGTGACTGGCCTTGTCAGAGAAGTGACTGGTGTGACTGGTCGAGAAAGGGAGTCCGAAGGAAAAGAAAAAATCATATAAAGTCATGCCAAGGTGGTGCTGAGTCATACGTTCGAAGTGACCGCATGGATGACTCAGTCGCATGCTCCTCTTGGCCGCAAATACATTTGGCCGCATGAAATCTTTTGAACTTAGAGAACTATTCGTTCAAGTTCCATGTATTTGGCCAAGGGGCGCATGTGTTGATTCAGTCATGCGTCCAAAAAGATGGCAATATGTTGACTTGGAGCGAGAAGTCCAGGTCGCCTGCAAAGCGAGGCGCATGTGACTTCTTCGTCCCAGAACAGCAAGTTTCAGCTATGAAAAAGTTCCAAGTCTGAAAACTTATTTTTCTATGAAATCCTTATTTCAAGTCTGAAATAAAGTTTAAAACCGCAGGAAAACAAGTGCTCATCAACATGGAACTACTAGTTTTAAAAGATATCACATTTTAAGTTATCAAAACCAAGTAAACTCATGAACACCCAAAAACTTAGAATTCAGATCTACTCCTACCAAGGCATCAAAATCAAAAATAACAAGAAGTAAACATGTAAAGAAAATTATAGAGAACAATATGGAGCAACAAAAAGCAAGGAAGCTAAATAAGTGCAATATAGCAAGTTCTTGCTTATTGGCAAGATGTACTTACCTAAACCCACAACTAAACTACTACCCAAGGCAAGCTCACGGCTGGGGCTAGGGTTCAGCTAAGGAGAGGAGAGGGAGAAGAAAATAAAGAAGAATAAGGAGGAGAGAGAAATGGAAGGCTATATATATCAAAGGGTGACTAGCACTATTCATAATTCTAGAAATTACATGAAAGCATCTAAAAAAAATTATAAATTAAACGAGAAGCAATATACAACTATAACAGACATATACCAGATAAAATACAATAATACTAAAATAGTGAGATGGGTCTCACAGTAAGAGCTTGGCTCAGCAAGTTTTCTCTTTAGTTTGAAGTTGGCGTGCCCTTTGTATCAAACGCACATGTGAAGTCTTTTGAGCCTTCGATTCAAAGCTCGAGGGTGTAAGAAGTTAGCAAGCCTTCGGATCAAATCTTGTGATTCACTATTGGTGATTATAGTGGATAAAACTCTGAGCAAAAGTTCTCGGGACTAGACTAGTCCCCTCAGAGAAAAACTAGTATATATCATCGTGTTTTCATTTGCTCTCTCTCTCTCTCTCTCTCTCTCTCTCTCTCTCTCAACTTTACTGCTCAACTCTATTTACTGTTATTAGTTGGTATTTGCATTTACTGTGCTTCAATTTTATATTAGATAGATTATTCCGATGTACTCTATTCACCCTCCCTCTAGAGTTGTCTTACGGTCCTACAGGTCTCTCCTCCCTAAACAGACGTACCAATGTAATTTTTTCTCCTTTTTAACAACTTTTTTCTTTAGTTTATATAAATTTTATTATTTGCTAAGCTAATATCTCTCTCTCTCTCTCTCTCTCTCTCTATATATATATATATATATATATATATATATATATATATATATATATATATATCATTGTTTTGCTTTTCATTCCCGTGGTCGAAACTAAAGCGAGTTCATGTGTCACCACAAGAAACCAGGTCCTTGTTTGAGTGAGGGTTGACTTTCTTTTTGCAAGTACTCTTAATTTTTATGATTATTTTCTATTTGGTTATCCATAGTTGGCACCAATAGGGACTGTAGGACTGGGGACCCTGGCCGGCTAGCCCTTGAGTGATGTTGTTATTGGCAATCTTTTTTTATAATTTCATTACTCAAGGGACACATGACAGAATTGGCGAAATGAATGAATAATGACTGCTGGTGCTGGTGTCTCTCTTAAAATGATATGAATTCTTTTCAAGTATACGAATTTTTTTATTGATTTCAGCTAGAATAGTATAGTTGATAACTACGATTCCACTCACTTACTAATTTATCATAGAATTATATGAAACATAACAACAGTATATGAATTTCATCTTCATTCTTGCAATTGTCTATAGTAAGTATAATATGAAATTCACTACGAATGCATATTCTGTTGGTAACAAATTATTTTGTGATTGAGTTTGTTTACTTATTTTTTAAATTTAAGACATCCAAAGACTTTGTCAATGTATATTGAAACTTTGTTATAATTTTGTACCATTTTTTGGTGTTTCTAGGCTATTTTTTTATCCATGTATGCTGAAATGAGAGCATATGCTTATTTATTTAATACATCCAAATAATTTGTTATAATTTTGTACTCATGTTCCCTAATTCCCTTTTTTTGTTAGGTTTGTGTGGGATTGAAAAATCATGATGGGTAAAAAAAATTGGAATATAAAAATTTGAAGAGGAAGAAAAAAGAAAGACAAGACAAACTCACATAATCTCTCAGAGAATCTTTGAATACGTGTAGAAGCATAAAAAATCTGAATCCATGCGCATAACTACCATGTGCAGAGGCTACATATCCAGTAGTTTGATCAGTGAAATCAGATACTATGCGACTAAGTGTCATGCGCCCTCAAAATCAAAGTCAGCAAAATTTGATGATTTTTATGCGACAAAAGACAGTGAATTCTTATGTGACATAAAGCAATAAGCGGCAAAGACAGTGGGCTCTGGAAATTACGAAGGCATGGATCTTCCCAAAGTCTATGTGACATGAAGTCCATGCGACATTTATTGAAGACTTATATGACAGAAGGACAATAAACATTAAAAGCATACGACAAAGGGACTAGACTTATCTATGCGGCAAGGGACTTAGGCGCATACCGCTTTACCACATATGTCAATCTAGCACAGCATTAAAAGTTGTATCACGTCGTAAAGTGTGCAGGCGATGGTTAAGCATAAAAAGTTATTGCTGAAGTCGGCGTAATAATTACGTCCGTATGTATACAACAGAGTTTGCCATGTGGCACTATGCAACAAGCATCTATGCGCCTTAGCCAGAAAGTGCATATAGTTTTCACTTTCTTCAAAGACCTATGCGGCAGGATCCCCATATGGCGGATTCTTCATGCGACTGGTCCTTATGCGACAAACAACTATTTCTCTTTTATAGTTGGCAGAGACAATTATAAAGACGAAGAGGCTATGTGCATTAAATGCATTAATGGCGCATAAATCTTTTAAGGCAATATTGATCCTTAAGAGAGATTTTTTAATGGAGAGAATCAAAGGATCAATATGCCTTAAAATATATCTCTTATTTCTCCATCTCCTTTGAATGAAAACTTAGATATTAATGGCAAAGATTTAAATGATTCATTTGGTCTAGAAATTGAAAGATTAATATGCCTTAAAATTTTGATTTTTTTAGTAAAGAAGGACCAATAAGAGTTATGGATGAAATGTATCTGACTATTGTCCTGAATAGAAGTATCAGTGGTAAACACTACTCTCAATCTTTGCCAAATGGAGAAAAACTTGATAGGTCATGGCTAGTATACTCTCGGAAGAATGATAAAGTGTTTTATTTTTGTTGTGTGTTATTCAAAAGAGAGAGAGAGAGAGAGAGAGAGAGAGAGATTGTGCCAAGTCCTTTAACAATAGTAACTATAGGGTATAATGACGAAAAAATATTCATTCGAGGCTTAGTGAGCATGAAAAGAGTAGTGACCACTTTAATAGTTTAACATACTGGATGGAGGCAGAAACAAGATTGAGAAAAAAACTAATAATTGATTCTTCTAATAAAAAATCCATCGAGAAAGAGAAAATATATTCGAGAGAAGTTTTGAAGAGAATTATGTGTGTTATGAAAACTCTTGCCAGTAGTATTTTGGCATTCGTGGGAGTAATGAGAAACTCGATGATTAAAATAGTAATTTTTTAAAAAGTATAATTAGAATGATTGATGATTTTGATTCAATAATGGAAGAGCACCTTAGGCGTATTCGGAAAAAAATCCGTCGTGTCCATTATCTTGGTCATAATATTCAAAATGAGTTAACACCTTAGGAGTGGTGATGTTTTCACGACTCCAATAATAGTAGAAGGGTTCTTTATTGAATTTTTTTTTAAGTTGTTGAAACATCAGGGGACGTGCTTTTCAATGAACTTAAAAAAGTGTTGGAAAGTTTAAAACTTAATTTTAATGACATTAGTGGGTAGGGTAGAGTACTAAAAGAGTATCCTAGAGCATTTTACACTCCATATGGTTGTCATTCTCTTAATCTTGCTCTATATGATATGGCCATAAGTTATGTTCAAGCTAAACCATTTTTTGGAATGATACGACGGATTTATAAATTATTCTCTAGTTCAACAAAGCGGTGGGAGGCCCTCAAATCTTATGTCAAGTGTCGCAATGGAAAATGGCTTATACTAAAGTCATGGTCGGATCCACTTCATTAAAGTCATGTTGCTAGTGTAAAAGCGGTAAGATTTCAAACTCCTCAAATAAGAGATTTATTGCTTTAACTAGTAGAACATAGTAATCATGCGACCACAGGAAGTGAGACTGGGTATTTAGTAAATTATGAACTTCAAAACTTTGATTTTCTCGTTAGCATGGTGATTTGGTTAAAAAAATTATAGAAAGTGAATAAAGAGGAAAGAAATGAATATTGATGAGTGTAGAAATCTCTTGCAAGGTATCATTCTTTTTTTAGAAGAATACACAAGAATACCGGATTAGAAATTGGGAAGAGTAAAGATGAAAATATTTCTCTGGAAATGGAGGTCGAATCAACTTTTTGTGAAACTCATATTTGTCACACACACAAAAAATTTGATGAGAATGCTAGGGATAAACCAATACAAGCGGCTGAAAAAAAAAATTTGGGTTAATTATTTTTTAATAATAATTGATAATGCTCTTTCTTCGCTTAAGACAAGATTTGAGCAGTTTCAAAATTATGAAGACACTTTTGGGTTTTTATTTAACTTGAGCAAGTCGAAAGCTGCAGAAGATGAGAGTTTGAAGCGTTCATGTACTACACTTGATGATTTTCTGAAACATGGAGATGATTCTGATATTGATGTACTTGAATTATTTTCAGAATTGCTGAGAAAAATATTATCAGAGAAGTTAACCAAACCAATTAAAGTGTTAAGAGTATATCAAAAATTTGCGTCTTGGTTTTTCTAATGCTTGGGTAGCTTATAGGATAATATTGACTATACCAATTACAGTAGCTTACTCACGAAAGAAGTTTCTTCAAGCTGAAATTAATAAAAAAACTACCTCTGATCAAACTATGTTACAAAAAATATTGAACGGTTTGGCCATGATGTCTATTAAGAAAAAAATGTCGGCTAAGCTTGATCACAACAATTTAACTGACAATTTTGAAAATAAAAGTGAGAAGAGTATGAGCTTTTTTTTCCATCTTAGATTTAGTTTAGTGTAATTTGGTTTCATTTAATGTAATAAATTTAGAAGTTGAATTTGCTTAATTTATTGAATCTTGGTGATAATTTATGTCTATTTAAGGACTAATTATATTACATTTTGAATTTATTGGATCTACTGGATTTTGGATTTATAAAAAAAAATAGAGAGCAACAATGGTCTCATTTTTGGGATTGTTTATGGCCTCCATAATTCTAGAGCTGGCCCTGATCATAGGACTCAACTTGACCTGATTTTATTTAATCTTGATTGGTATTTTACTTTTGGTATGATTCGATCTTGATTCGATCTCTTAAGTAGATCTATCAACAGAACATGTAGGTTTGAGTCAATGTAATTCTATCTGACCGAGTCAATGTTCTGATGCAAGAATTTAGAGAGAATATGTATGAATTATAATATTTTAGTTCCATTTTGTAGATTATAGTAAAACTAGTATATATATACATCTGTATTGTACATATTTTAATTATTTTTTAATTAACTTTTTATGTATTTAGAAAGAGCATAAAACACCATAAAAACAAATTATATTTTCTTAAAAATATATGTATAATTATTTATTTATTTTATTAAATTTAATGATCAATTTTAACTAATAAAATAGATAATAACAATTTAAAAAAATTTATGATAAAGTTAATTTTTTATTATTATATGGTAGTAATAGATACATGGACCCGCTTTGACAAACTTCAAACTTTTCTCGTGAACATATAAATGTATGTTGTTTATTTATTTATTTATTTTAAAATGTTCAATGTAATATTCGAAATTCTATGTACGTTGAGTTGTATATTTTTTAGGTTCATTATTTTTTAATTTTTATAAAAAAGTAAAAAATAATAATACGTTTTCATGGTTTGTTTTACTAATTTTTTGTTATCCAGTCAAAATCTTATGTCTCTTTTCTTCGATAATCACAAGGGTCATTCAGAGTTCTACAATGTGTATGTCCTCTCACCACTCGATCCTTGCTTCTTCCGTGGATGCAACGAGCAACAATGTCATGTGGTCCTGGTAGTAGTAGTAATCTTGTGCAAGAGGTTGTATCAACTCCGTGGTGCATTTTGGAACTATCTACAACACTCACTGAAGGAGATAGGAGGGTGATGATTGTACGGCAATGTTGTGTTGGAGTCAGGAAGAAAATCATATTTTAGAAGTTTGAGGACCAAAGAACTAAAAGGTGCTCTAAATTAATTTTTAGAGCCAATACAAAAATGTTTCAAAATTTGAATTTGAGGTTCCCAAGTTAAACAACAATCAAGCAGGGGTGAGCGTTTTAAAAAAAATTGGTTCAATTTCGATTTTAAAAATATTAAATCTTTTTTTTCGATTTCGATTCAAAATCGAAAATCGAATAAAAAAATTTTAATTACTATATACATATACATATATATACGCATTAATATATATATATATATATATATATATATATATATATATATATAAGCGCAAATAAATTAAAAAATCGAATAAACCGAAAATCAGACCGATTTTATTCGGTTTGGTATTGTTCGGTTATGGACTATTTCGATTCGATTTCGGTCAATCAAGTCCTCGTATCTTTTATTTGAGGATTTTTTTTTCTATTTAATACATTGTCAATTGAAGATGGTTCGAGAATGATTACTCATTCACTAGACGGAAGGGTGTGTCTTTTCTACTGCTCGCTTGGACTTCTGTTCTGAATTCGAAACTGGTTTTTTCTCCACCCGATCAGAAAGAAGTCCGCAGCTCACGATGATTCTACTGTGATCGGACTCCCCCTAACCATTCTTGCCTCAAGGTCTTTGGGAATATTTGTTCTATTCTACTTGAAACCTCGAAAATGGTTTCTTTCGAGAGTTGGATTTCTGAAGACACGGGTTCTAACGGCTAAGAGTGCATTCTCGGATGCTATTAGATAGATGGCAATAGACGAAGCGAGACTAATCGATTGCGAGAGAGCATCGAGTGGTTTACTTGAAGCAGCGAGTGAACGAGTGGACCGTGGCGAGTGGGCCGGGATTTTTGTAGGTCGTGAGCAAGCCTAAAGATTATGGTGGCCTAGGGGTTCGATAAGCAGCCCAAGTCAACAAAGTGTTGTTGTCCAAGCTAGGATGGAAGATTATTATGAATGACTCAGCTCTTTGGGCTCAAGTTCTCCGGAGTAAGTATCTCAGGAATAATTCTACTTCTCCGGAGTAAGTATCTCAGGAATAATTCTACCTTTTTTAGAATCTAAAACACAAGAATGTGGCTTTATTTGGTCTGCGATTCAAAGTTGTTCTGATCTCCTACAAAGGGGGATGAAGTGGAAACTAGGGAACGGAGAGATCATTTTTGGCGAGATACATGGCTAGAAGATGTACCTTACCGGAGCGCAGAGAGGGACCGGACCCATAAACAAGAGATGCATCTCAGTGCTGAAGTACCAATTCCCATAACTCATTCATGTTGTTCTTCATTCACATGTATTGTTCGTTCACGGGTCCGTGTTCACTAGTCAATATAGGTGCAAATACCATCCTCGCTTCCCCCAACCGGCACGGCTCCTATTGACTCAGCTGCACAATGAATCCTTGTTCTCGAATCAGCAGCTATCGAATAGCAGAAAGACAGATATTCTTTGCTCATTATCAGACAAACACTTATTCACAAACCTCGTGTGGGGCTAATAGTTTTTATTTCACATCTCATGGAAAATCCTTTGGTCAGCTGTTTCCGCTCGAGTGAAAATGCTTTCTGGGGTCCACAGTCGCGACCGACTATAAAGATCCTCGCGACTATGGCAGGGCGGTACGCTCTGCTCTCTCACGACCCCTACTCATATCAAATAAGGGTGATGAAATCCCTGAAGATGGCATCCAAAACAGAAAGAGAAGGAGTGGGAAAAGAAATATAAGGAAACGGAACCTATCCAGGTAGCGAGGAATGACTAAATATTGAACGATTAACGGAGGAAACTCATGGATGACGGCTTTCTCTGGCATGCGAAACTTTGGCTGGGTACGATAAGCCGTAGTACGAGAGGCATCTTGACTGATTTGGGGTTCTTTCTCGTAAGTGGTACACCTACACCCTGCACGCACACTCAGTCTATCTATATACGTTTAAGTGGAACACCTTCTTTATGAAAGATCAAATAACCCAGTATTTACTGGAGCTTTCAACAGCCCTCATTCTACCGGCTACTATCTGGATAATTACCAGCAGTAGTATTTTTTCTCGTCTTCGCAGGTTTACCCGCGATAATTACCAAGAAAGGGTCCGAGAAAATCTCGAGGAAGTAGGGAGAGTCACGATAGAGAGTGGATTGAGGGAATTTCTGGAATATGCCAGAAAAAAATAGAAGAGCGAGAGCCGTGAAAAAGATTCAAGAAAAGACAGAAACAAATCCACTATCTGTACTGTCGCTCGCCTTCATATGCAATTTTGATTCCCTTAGTGGTGGTTTGCTCATCTATTTTGGCCAAGAGCTGCTTCCTGTTTGCTGCTTGATCTGCTGGCCCGAACCTGGGCAAAGGCCCTTTCTTTTTCTACGCAAATACAAGTGTCAACTTGTTCCGAAGGGCTTTGAAGTCAAGATGAATATGCACGAGCTAGCACTCACCCGTCACACCCTGGAAATGGGTTTCGCTCGAAGCATCAGACCAATGATCACCCATGACTTCTGTGTACCACTAGGGCATCAAGATACGTTTCAGGCGTGGATGAAACTCATATATAAGAGATTCCCGTTCTTCCAAATCTGCACTTTCCAAATCCAGATCCTCCCGATGAACTGACCGTACCCCAAACCGACACAGGTTTACTGTTATGGTGTTTGTAAATACAAGCAAACGCCTTTGCTGGGAAAGGGGCTTTTGTTGCCTACGCTATCAATCAGGTAAGGTAGCCGTAGCAGATAGCCCTGCTAGTCGGTGAGAAGCAGCGGTCAGCCTGCTAGCTCTCACAGTCAGGATAGCAAGCCTATGGGCCAGATCGGGTTCCCATTCCTCTGTTCTTCTTTCTATCAGATCCATCCTTCCAAAAGTGGTACAGTGCTCTTTGCTCTTTCTTTTCAGAGCAAAGAAGCATTTTCTGCAATTGATTGGATCTGCCCAATAGAGAAAGGGTACAGGTTTCATGCCTACCTTACCTACTGTCACTACCATATTCTGAAAACAGGGGTAATTTCGACTTTTTACAATATTTAATATTATGGTAGTTATAATTAAGTAATTGCGTGATAATTGTTTGTTTTGAATAATTATGTGTAATGAGTAATTAAATATAGTATTAGATGCAGTGCTCATTTATTTTTAGCTAGTAGACTAGACCTAGAAGCCCAGTAGATGACCACCTGTCCGAATTATAGAGTTCTGTATTTATTATTTTATCTAGAATTTAATATTTGGAGATTGTAATTTATTTTCGTATTTTATTTAATATTTTTGCGCATTGCCTTTGCTTCGATATTTGGAGCACTACCCTGACTCTTGTCTCCCCACAAATTTCACAATCTTGCCCTAGACATGCCCGCCTTCCATTCTGCTATTTTTGCAACTCATAATTATGTCCTCTGTACATTAATTCTGGCCGCACAAAAATCGTCGCGGACGTTATTTGAATAAATTCCTATTTTGTATCGTTGTGCGTTCCAATCGAAAATTGGAGGCAATCTTGACCTATTTTTCGTGCGACCCAAATTAGGGTAATATTCTGTTCTGAGTCTTCTTCACTATTGGTATTGATGACCTGACCTGATTTTGGCTCCATGTACTCCTAATTAATTGTTGAACACAACTTGCATTTATTTCTATTTAATTTGAGGATACCATTTTATCTGATTCCGTAAATTCCATATTAATTCCAGTGCCCTGTAAATTGAGCCCATACCAATCTTACAGCGCCCCCTGACCCTACAAAATACCGGACCCCGAATCGCCCGTCAAATTTTCGTCATTTTATGTGTTTATGCAATTTCCCGAATTTAAGGGGGCTAAATTGCAAATTTGCATTTTGTGGCCTCACCCAATTGTTTAAACAATGATGGAACCTAATATTTTAATTAAATCTCTCACCCTCATCCTCCATGAACTATTTTTCCTTCATGTTTAATCTGGACCCCTCATTCTAGAGGGTCAATCACAACCCTTCATTCAACAACCCTCTTCCCTATATAATGTCCTATCTACATCAAACCCTAATCCCTAGACAACCTAGAAAACCCCACCTCCTCACAAGCCCCCATCCTCCCTCACCAAACCGTAGCTTTTCTTTTTCTTCTTCTCTTCTCCTTCTTTTCTTCTTCTTTCCTTCTCCTTCTTTCCTTCTACTTCTTCCTTATTTTTCCTTTTGAATTCAAATTTTAGTAGGGGGGACACTGTGCATTTTTCCCCCATACTGTTTCCAGGCCGGCCCCCTTTGACCTCCGGCGAGCGGCCAACCACCCAGGCCGGCTCCCCCGGGCGGCCGATCCCCCCGACGACCGCTGCTGCTCCTCTCTGCGGCGAGCTCCGGCGATCGAGCCCCTCGCGCCACCGACTTCCGCTGCACCCGGCCTGTTCCCGGTCCCCGGCGGCCCTCTCCCTGTGCTCCGGTCCCCTTGATCCCTACTGTGTTCGGCTTCCCCCATCGAGTCTGACGGCCCTCTGAACCGCTGGCAGCAGCCCGCTGCTCCTCCCCGGCGGAGCCGACTGCTCTTCCTCCGGTCAGCCGACAACTCCAAACACCACCATCTCCATCAAATCCTGACTCCGGTGGACACCCCCTCCCACCTCCGAATCTCCATCACCCGACCCGTCGTTCACCGACGCTCCGGCGCCCCACTGCACCGGCAGGCGCTGCCCACTGCACCCAGGCCGAAGCCCATCTTCTCCCTCCAGCGTCCGGCGGCTCTCCCACCATCAGCCGACCCCGCTCCCTGTTCCTTTCCCGACGGCGCTGCTCAGCTCCGACCACCCGACGACGAGCTCCACCCGCCTCTACTCTTCCTCCTCCCTGCTGTGATTACCTCCACCACCACCACCGTCAGTCCGGCCATCTTTCCGGCCGGCAAGCCCAACACCCCAGTAAGTTTTCCTCTTCTCCCCTTCCTTTTTCTTATATATATATGTATATATATAATATATGTATATATATATATGTATATACGTATGGGTATGCATATAATATATGTATATGAAAATGTAGGTATTTTGTAAAGTATATGTATATATTAGATTGTATATGTAATTATGTAAATTAAATTAATGTTTAATAGGATATGTATGTGTATATATATATTTATGTAGGTGAATAATTAAAGTATATGTACATATACGTGTATAATCAGTGTATATGTATATATATTATTGTAAAGTATTTAGATATATTAATTAATGTGAATGTAAGTGTATTTAATTTGTATATATATATGAATATATACATTGGTTTATTTTATGGCATCTATTTAATAAAAGTATACTAATGTAATTTAAATTAGTATATGTATAATTATTTATTTTATTAATATTTAACATGTATGAATTCTAGTATAAATATTTTTCAGTATATACATGTTAATGTATGTTTTAGTATTTAAAATTTATGTGTTGTATAATAATTGGTATATATAAAACCGTATTTTGGTATAAATATATATATGTAGATTATATTTTCGTATTGGGTTATATATATAATAATAAATTGGTATATTTACCTGTATATAGTACTGTATATTTTAATTGGTATATATGAGTATATATATGTAATTAGTCTATGTATGTATTTTGTTAATTCGTATGTGTAGATATATTTTGTATAAACCCTTAGCATATTTTAAATATATATACATATATTTTGTATATGTATTTAATTTGATATATATATATATATTGTAAGTACATGTTAATTAAGATGTATATTTATATCTACTAGATGATACTAGATGACCATTATCGTACCTAGCGTAGCCCTAAGGTCAGTATTTTTTAGACTGTTGTGTTAGTGTAGCATCTAATACAAGTGTTATAATTGTGATATATTTTTAGGACTGTTGGTTCACCAGGGAATACTCTGGAACAGGACATCCATAAATACCAGCTAAGGACCGAGGCAAGTACATTCTCTGATAATTTCTAATTTCTTGATAATTTCTATAAATTCAATAATCTTGAAATGTTACAACTGAATCCTTGACACTGTGTTACACGGACTAGTATAGCTTGGATCTGCAGTCATGAGATGTTATCTTGATTATCGTATTGACATTGTACACGACATGTATATTAGACATCGTACATGATAGACTTGACTTGCTCGTGTATCGTGACGTGTCATGGTTGGATCCACAGTTCTAGTTGGGGGCGGGGAAGTAGTTAGTAAGAAATGTGATCATAACCTCTTATTGCAGTGTAGAAATTGTAAGTGTTAATCATGCTCTTCACCCATGATTAGCCAGGCCCTATAGCTATCGTACATGTTCCCAAGCCGATCACATTTTGAAATTACTATTTCAAACACTTAGAATAGATTACTGTTTCCCTATTTAAATCATATACTACATCACCCGTATATGATACTGCTCCTTGTTTCTTTTCATTTTCATACATGCACTGACTGTACCATGTTGCCTATTGCTCGTCTCTTTACATTGCCTGTCTCTCTTTACTTGCCATTGCATTTATTTCACTGTCTTCTCAGTAGCTAGCATGACATATTTTATTGTATTATAGACATTATCAATTAAATGGAACTGTTATTTGAGATTGTGCTTTGCTCCTTCCTGACTGGAAACATTTTTCCAGACTATGCCTTAGAGGACCGCTGTCCGACACTTTATGGACCATATGGTGAGTAGCTGCAGACTGGGTAGATTAGTTGTGATTCCGGGAGGACTAGCCAAAAATTTCTATTTTTAGTTTGTTCTTTAAGTAGACTATTTGGTACCGGATTTGTCTCCGGCATTTTTGATGAGACTTGGTTATTTGTTGAGTTAGATTATTACTTTGACTTGTGTTGTATTTAATTAAATTTTTGTTCGTTATCTTATCGTGCTGTAATCCTGTGATTGAGTATGTGCTCGTTTATTTGTGTCATCCGTGCCTCCTTATGGAGATTGGATGTTGTGTGACATTAGTTAGATAGTATCAAGACCTTGACAGCGTTCTACCGCCGATGCTGCGGCGTAGGCTGGACGTACCCACGTACTCGTGCCCCTAAACCGGGTGCGGGTCGTGACACCTACGCTCTACTCAAGGCCAAGCAATTGATTTTATGTACTCATTTTGCTAGATAGATGCCCAGAGGAGGATGCTAGTGAGTTAAGAATTAGTCCCCTAGACAAGAAGGATGGTCCATTACCCTACAAACCCATGCAACAGCAAGATCAGAGAGTAATTACAATCTGGAAAAGCCATGCCCCAGAGAGTCCATCACAGGTTTTCACTTATCAGTGAGTGAAAGATTTGTCCCCGGGTGTACGTTGAAAGCTTCTATCGTAGAACTAATTCGGCAGCTGTGTGACAACACTCCAAAGAAAGCGGTGAGAGAATCAGACCTTAAATTTGAGGAAGGAGTGAAATTTATTTTCTCAAATTGAGATATATTATTATAACCATTTTTTATGTATCTTTTAATTCATAAATATAATTAATATAATAATTATAACATTAAAATATTCTTGTGGAGATCTTTCAATATAGTTTAATATTGAATATATTTGTTACTGATATTATTATTTTCTTGTAGATATTAGAGAATTTTGGGATCATAAATTTTTAGAAAGTATTGATTCCCTAAAGAAAATTTTATGTATAAATAATATATTATAATATAGTGCATATGAGTATATTCAAATAATTTTAAAAAAATTAAATTTATGTACGAATAAATAATAATTATTTATTGTTTAAGGATAAATGGATGGGTTATTTAGTTTTATGGTTTGAAAATTTGAGTTTATGTCTTTATATTTTTCAGAATATGATTTGGATCTCGTCCTAACAGTTGACTTAGCTGACCGTCAAAAATGAAGATCTAAATATAAATTTTGAATATTATAAGAAATTCTAAAACTAAACGAAAATATCTGAGGGTTGTGTGACTTTGGTTATTTAGCTTTGTATGGTAGAAATTGTGTGACTTGGGTTATTTAGTTTTGTCCTGACAAATCAAGATTGATATTTGAGACCCTGTTATTTGCTTCTACCATGATCTCAACAACCACACAATATTTCTGACGGCAATCTCGATGGAGACAACTTCATGGACATCTTGTATATCGTCAAATGTCTCTCGTGTATGTTGCATTATTGAATGGTTGCAACTCAAGAGATCTGTTGGCTTGTGCATGTTGAGATAGGAATAGAAGTAAACAACAAGATCTTAAGTCTTATTCTCAACTGCTCATAAAAAAAAGCTAAATAACCTAAGTCATACAACTCTACATATTTTAATTTAGTTTTATGGTATCGTAAAATATTTAAAAGTTATGTTTATGTCTCCATTTTGATCACCCAGTCCAATTCAATCTTTATGATCTAAACATTATTCAGAACAATATGAAAATATAAACGTAAATTTTTAATATTATATGAGATCTTAATTAAAACTAAATAATTCTAAATGGTTTGGAGTTGTAAGATTTTAATAATACAACAATATAGAAATATTTTATTTTACATCTCAAATCTTGCAGTATGTTGTCTGTCCCTATGGATGATCATGTCGGTTCACAGTCACGTGACGGTCATACATTGACTTTTTGGTTTGGGGTGGGTCTAAACTAGCAGAGAGGCCAATAGCTACCGATCACGTGGATGCTGGCTGACGCAAACATTTTCGGAACGGACAAGAAAGTATTTCTAAAAGTAGAAATATTTAGTCAATTTTTCGTCCAAAGGGACGAAATTATTTAAATTTGCGCGTCAGGGGAAAACTTTGGAGAAATTACATACAAAGGAATATCTTGCCAAGTGAGTTGGCGGGTTGAGGGTGAGAGAGAGAGACCGCCAACTTAGTTGGCGGCTGGGAGCGAGTGGGAGTTGGGACCGCCAACTTCGTAACAGAAGTGGGAGTTGGATATATATATATATATATTTCTTTTACCTGAAATTTTGTTTGTTTTGGGACATTTGCTAGTTTTTTTTTACTGGAGGTATATACTACTTTTGACATTTTTTGTAGGGACATTTGTTAAAATATCTCATAACACTATTTATTTGATATTTTTTGGTATTATTTAAATTTTCGGAGTTAAAATTTTCAATAAATATTTTTTATTTTGGTATTATCAATATAAAATTTTTGTGATATTATAAAAGATAATTTATTATTATCTATTTACAAAATTTAATTGATATATATATATATATATATATATATATATATATATATATATATATATATATATATCCAACTTTTACTTCTGTTACGATTATTCCGTCAATTGAGTTGGCGGTTCCAACTCCCACCCGCGGTCTTTCTCTCTCCCATCCTCAACCCACTAACTCACTTGACAAGATGTCTTTTTGTATGTAACTTTTTTAACGTTTTTCTCTCACGTGCAAATTTAAAAAATTTGTCCTTTGGACGAAAAATTCCAAAATATTTAGTGGAATTGATGAAGGGCTTCTTTCTCTTTTAGCCATCTACTCACCACTAAATATTTTTAGAAAGTTCAATACAGCTGTATATGTACTGCTCGTCAATTTCCCTGTAGCCTTCTAGTTGCTTCTAGAAAAGAATTGGCAAAAGCTGGAGAAGGTCTCACGTGGCTTTTGGATGCAGCTAAGGATTTCTGTGGTAGAAAAAATTGTCGTGCAATCTGTGTACGAGAGAAGGGGTGGGTGGGTGTGGTGGGGCCCAAAAAAGTGCTGCTTTTTCTGTTTGCTAGTTAATAGGATACAACGGTAGTCAGCAATGGATTTTTAGGTTTCGATCGGTTCGAAGTAGACAAAATTAAAATCTAAAAAATTTAAAATTGAAATCGAAACAAAATTAATAAAAATTGAAATCGAATCGAACCAAATAATTATTTCGATTATTCGGTTTGTTCGGTTGGAATATTTCGATTACTTAGTACGTCGGATTCAAAGTTGGAATCGTTGTTAAATTATATTAAAATTTGTAATTTTTATACATATATTTGTTGTATTTCAAAGTTGTTTCTAAATATAAACTAGTTGTTAAATTATAAAAATTGGACTTCAAAACATATACATAGAATTATTGTTTTCAAAATATACACATTTTTAATCACAAATATGCATAAAATTAAGGATATTTACATAGTTGTCTAAATCTTATGCGATTTTTGATTTTGGATCGAAACTCCAAATCAAAATCAAAATCAAAATCAAAATCAAAATCAAAATCGAATAAAAAAATTTAGATTTTTAAAATTGAATACGAATCGAATTTTGTTCAAACCGAACCAAATCTTTTACTTGGTTCAGTTAACTTCGATTTTCAGTCCAAAATCGAATAATGCCCATCCGTAGTAGTGGGGTAGAAGGAAAATGATGCTGCTTGGTAATCCGTTTTCAAAAATTTTGCTTAAAAGTAAAAGTTACAGGTGTTGTTAAAAGTAAAAGTTAAAGTTACAGGTGTTATTAAATGTACCTTTTTTTATTTTTGTTCCTTTTATTTTTTATTTTGCTAAGTTTATTTTATTAAAATTATACTGTCTCAAAAGACGAGGATATATTGTTGGAAATTATTAAAATTATGCTATGTAAATAGTCCAACACATTCATGTCGTAATGTCAAATGTGTATTTCAATATAAAAAATTTCTTTTAGAGTTCAACTACATAAACTCAAATAAAAATTCATAATAAGAACTTGCAATATGGATATGACAAATGGGTTTATTTTTCTGTTTATGTCATTGGAATTTTTATATTTAGGTCCTTACAAAATAAAAGGATGAGATGCATCTAATCCAACGAATTTTCATTGTCAAATTTTAAAATTTAGTAACTCACGAGATACTCTAGGATTATTTTTGTTTCATTTATTGAGTTGTGTACATGAGGAGTGGTAGCCCATGTGATTGGTATGGTGTAATATTTTTCTACCGGACAAGTTCAAGACCTCTAAGAAATATTTTTGTTTTCACTTATTCCTTGGAAATTTTACTTAGGAGCTAGGTCCCGAACGACTCGAACTTGGATGAGGGTGTAGGTGAATGGCGCAAAATGACGCTTTGATGGCTCACTTTTTGCTCTTCGTGTGGGCATCATAGGGCGCGCGGGCTGCGTTGGTTCGCGCGAATGCGCAATTTTCGCACGGAGGATACTCCTGCAAAAATTCGATTTTTGTGCAGTGTTTGCTCCCTCGGAAATGCAATGTGCGCTGAAATGCTATGTGTGCGAAAATGCCGATTCGTTTACTTCGTTGTTATAAATGTCCATTTAGTAAGGGTTACAGTTGTAACAATTCATGTAATGGGACGTTACTCTCTAGTTTTTACTGTCCATTATGGATAGTGGGCTGCTAGGGGGGTTAGCTTCCCCTTATAAACTCAAGTCTTTTCTTTTGCAAGAGAGAATTATAGATTATAAGCTACGAGAGCAGAGTTTGTTGTAGTTTTCTGAAACAACAAAGTATTTTTTGTTCATGCATTTCTAGGGTCAAGAGTTCTATCTGTGCAAATGTGACAAATTTGTGTTCCAGAAGTTCATTTCTTAGAACTTATGGGTTCTGAAAGTAGATCGACAAAAATGGTCAAATTTTGCTTTGAGCAACGGAAGGAGACTTAGGATATTTTTATATGTTTTTTTGGTTTTCTTTCAGTTTTTTTTTTTCATTTTTTAAAGAATTTTTTTGTCTTTGCTTCATTTGTTTTTGAATGTTTTTCAAAAAAAAAAAATTTCATTTTTTTCCATTTTTTCAGTTTTTATTAAGAATAGTTTTGTTCTTTGTGTTTTTTTTCCTTTCGGTTTATCGTCTTTTTCATCTTTAAGATTTTTTAGTATTTTTCAATTTTTATTTTTTATTTTTCGAACAATATTTATATATTCATCAATATGAGAATATAATTTTGCCTGAAATTTAAATACAATGAATTTAATTTCCAAAAATATAAATTTTTTGGCTATATAGTATTTCGTATACCAAATGTTCCCTACGTTTTCAGAAATAATCCTTATAAATTCTTCCACTTTGTTAGTATATGATTAACCCCAAGTATTTGCACCTTGTTCTGGATAAGTATTTACAATTAGGAAAACCCATTAAAATTAATGTAATTTTCTTCATCATAAATATGTTCTATATATTGTTCATTTATCAAGCAAGAATAACTTACGCCAAGATTATCACTAAAAGCAGAATTAGCTTGCAGCTTGATCCCTTCGAAATACCGTGACTACGCTATTATTGAGAGATGAATTACAACATGTTGGAGTGGGTGAAATTTTTAACCTATGTGAAAAATACTTCAGAATACGATTTAGTATTTCTACATATAATAGGAATACATCAATTTATTTGGATTGGATATTCCTAAATATAATAGGAATATCTCAATGGATTTGGATTGGATATTCCTACATATGATAGGAGTATATCAATGGATTTGAATTTGGATTGGACATTCATATCCATAATAGGAATGCTAGTTATGGATTTGAGGCTATATATAGGTGGCTCATGGCCCTAAAATATATCACTCTCTCTAAAAAAAAATATAGCAACAAGGAGAGAAAATGAGGCAAGAGTTCCATTGCAACATTGGAGAGGAGAAAGAAGGATTGGAGGCCGTTTCGAAGAAAGAGATCAGTTTCAGGTATTTCTCGTTGTCTTTCTTCTTCGTGGTTATAATCTATTTTCTGTTCGAAAAGAGTTGTGGTGATCCATTTGGATCGGTGAGAAGTTTGTAAGGAGTCAGTGTATTTCTTATTCCATTAGTGAAGGCTTTTCACGGTTGGACACTGATCGTCCCGTAATTTTTTTCGCAAGGGTTTTCCATTTCAAAAATCTCTGTGTCTGCGATTTGTGTTTGGCATTTTTGGTTTGTGCGTTTTGCTCGGTTCTCTCGCAGGTACTCTCTGGTTTGGGAAACAATTTTTGCACTTTCGTTCCCAACAAAGTGGTATCAGAGGCAGATTCTGGAATTTCAGAAGGGTGTCAGGAGTTGACTGTCAAACCAGGGAGAAGAGATGGACGCGAAGCCGATCCGCATGGTAAACCTGAACGGTACCAACTATCATTACTGGAGGAGCAAGATGATGGATCTGTTATTTGTCAAGAAGCTATATCTGCCGGTATTTGCTTCCGAGAGGCCCAGTGATAAATCCGTAGAGGACTAAAATTTCGAGCATATACAGGTGTACGGGTACATCAGACAGTTCATTGACGAGAACGTGTACAACCACGTTGCCAGGATTGAGCACGCGAGGACACTGTGGGATATACTGGAACCTTTGTATGCAAATAAGACCGGAGTAAATAAATTGTTCATAATCCGGATGATGATGGATCTGCGGTACAAAGATGGGGCGTCTATTACGGATCACTTGAGTGAGTTACAGGGCGTGGTTGACTAGCTATCTTCGATGGAAGTCAAGTTCGATGACGAGGTTCAGGGACTATGGCTGCTGTGTATATTGCCAGACTCGTGGGAGACCGTACGAGTGTCTATGATCGCTTCTGCTCTGGAAGACGTGGTTAGTCTAGAGTTTGCCAAGAGCGGGGTACTGAATGAAGAGATGTGGAGACTTTCTCAGGGAACTTCATCCACATCCCACTCAGAGGCGCTTGTTTCAGAGAGCCACGAAAGGGGTAAAAGCAGGGGTCCAGGTGGTGGCAGAGACAAAAGTAGGGGAAGATCCAAGGGTCATTACGAGGACTCGGAGTGTTACTATTGTGGCAAGAAGGGCCACATCAAGTAGAACTGTTTTGCTTGGAAGAGAGAGAAGAAGGACGACAAGGGAAAGCAAAGTGAGAACACTACAACGGCGACCTCGACACATGGAGGTGACTTGATCATTTTAGGTGATGAGGTAGTTATGAACCTCGTCTGTGATGACAACTCTTGGCTGGTGGACTCAGGTGCTTCAGCATACGTATCTCACAATAGGACACTATTTGCTACATACACAACAGGCGAGTGTGGAGTGTTGAAGATAAAAAATGGAGATGTTTCGAAGAAAGTTGCCATTGGAGATGTGCATTTGAGGACAAAGACATGTGTAGTTATTGTTCTCAAAGATGTCCGTCATGTCCCTGATATCCGTTTTAACCTGGTGTCGGTTGGAAGGTTGGATGACAAGGGTTTCTTCAGTCTCTCCGGGAACAATCAGTGGAAGCTTTCCAAATGTTCGATGGTGATTGCCAGAGGAAGCAAGAGGTCCGGACTCTACTATATGGAAGGGAGCGCACAAGGGGCGCATGAGGTTAATGCAGCTACTGATACGTCTACTGAGTTGTGGCACAGGCGGGTCAACTATATCAGCGAGAAGGGGATGAGCTACTTGGTGAACATAAAGGTAATTCCAGGGCTAAAGTCTACAAAGTTGGAGAAGTGCACGCACTATTTGGCGGAAAAATAAAATATGGTGTCTTTCCAAAGTCACCCAAGTTCAAGGAAGCCGACTTTGCTCGAGTTGATTCACTCGGATGTCTATGGTCCTATGAAGGTAAAATCTATTAGTGGTGCTTCTTATTTTGTAACATTTATTGATGACTGTTTCAGGAAGGTTTGGGTCTATACCTTAAAGACCAAGGATCAGGTGATGCCCACTTTCAAGGAGTTGCATGCCTATGTTAAAAGAGGCAAGAAGCTGCTTTGTGTTCGGTCGAACAATGGCGACGAGTATATCGGTCCCTTTGATGCTTATTGCAGAGAGCAAGGGATACGACACCAGAAGACTCCACCAAAGATACCGCAGCTCAACGGTGTAGCGGAGCGGATGAACATGACGCTAATGAAGAGGGTGCGGTATTTGCTATCAGAAGCAAACTTGTCAGGCAGCTATTGGAGTGAGACATTTTACACAGCTGCTTATGTTATTAATTTATCTCATAGTGCTCCTTTACAGGGTGATGTGCCTGACAAAGTATGGTAAGACAAAGAGCCGTCATAGAATCACTTGCGAGGGTTTGGTTGTAAGGCCTTTGTGCATGTACCGAAGGACGGAAGATCCAAACTTGAGCCAAAGACGAGGTGGTACATATTTATTGGCTACGGTCGGGATGAGTTTGGCTATAGACTCGACGATCCAGTGGAAAGAAAGCTCTACAGAAGCAGGGACATGGTATTCGTCGAGGATCAGACCATGACAAACACTCAGGATTCCGAGATGCCTTCTAAGGCTGAGGAATTGCCTGAGTTAGAGTCAATTAGCTTCGAGCAGTTTCTAGAGGATATCACGGAGGATCCAGTTATGGGGGAGCCAGTACATGGAGTTGCTCCCAACCTTGATCATCAGCTTGCTGATGGTGGTCAGGGTGACCCTCAGGAGGATAAGCATGCCGAGGAGGCAGTTCCTAGAGGGGAGGAGACTGTTGATATACGACCAACACCAGTGGTTCCATTGAGGAGGAGCGATAGAGAGTGTCGACCATCTACGAGATACTCACCGGGTGAGTATGTGCTACTAACTGACGGGGGAGAACCTAAAAGTTTTGTAGAGGCTATAAAATACGAACACAGGCATGAGTGGATGGAGGCCATGCAGGAGGAGATGAGTTCCTTGGAGGACAACTCTACTTATGATTTGGTGCGGTTGCCAAAGGGCAAGAAGACTTTGAAGAATCGATGGGTGTTCACAGTGAAGTAGACAGATGATACAAAGTGAGGCTAGTAGTTAAAGGCCACGGTCAGGGGAAAGACATAGATTATGATGAGATCTTTTCGCCATTCGTCAAGTAGTCGTCTATACGGGTGGTGCTATGTAAGCCCTTGATTTTTTCAAAAATATTAAAATTGGGATTTTTGCGATTTTCTGAAATTTTCTGGGAATTTTCTGTAATTAAAATCAGGCTTTCTAATTATTAAATGATTTTTAATTATTAATAAATAATATTAAAATATTATGGAAATAATATTTTTGGGTGTAAAATGAAAAACTGGACTTAGGGTAATTTTTCTGGAATTTATTGGACCCCGGACCTATTTTTAATTACCTAAAAACTATTTGTTTATTTATTTGTTAATTAATTAATTAAGTATATTATTATTATTATTATTATTATTATAGAGTCCGGCCCAGCCCGTTCTCGGCCCAGCCCATTGGGCCGATCCCAGCCCGCCAAAGCTATCGGGTCGGGTCGGGTCCACCCGAACCCGACCGCGACCCGTTAACCCGCCCCCTTCTCTCCTCTCCGCCTGACCCGTTCCCCCCCGCGTCCGGCGCCGCCGCCCGCCTCGGCCCGCTCCTCCACGACCCGGCCACCTCTCCGCCCGTCTCGGCCTCCGCAACCGCCCCGTTCCCCTATATTAACCCTCCACCGCCAGATCCCCGTCGACACCCCCTCGCCACCACCGCCTCCGACGCCGTCCCCGGCGCCGCCCGCCCTCGCCGACGACCACCCAGCTCCGCCAGCACCTCCTCCCCTCTCCTCCGCTCCTCCTTCGGCGCCACCCGCCCGACTCCAGCAGCAGCGGAGACAGCAGCCGCAGCAGCCGCCCCCGCCGCCCTCGGCTCCGCCGCGCCTCAGTCCGGCCGCGCCCCAGCGCCCCCGACCGCCCTCGACCTTCCCGCCGCCATGCCGACCACCGGACCCGCCGGCCGTAGCTCCCAAACCCTAACCCTAGCCCTAATTCTCCTCTCTGTGTCGGACACAGGACACAGGACACTGTGTCCTGTGTCGTGTCGGACACGATTTTGACCCTGTTCTCGGGTCCCCTTCAGGTGCGTGTAACTTTCGCCTCGTAGCTCTGTTTTCGATTCCGTAAATTGCGTTGGGAAGCCTGTATGACCCTCTCGGTGTCCGGACAAACTGTTCGGGGCATCGCGTCCTGTGGTGATCGCACACCGCGATCCAAAAACAGGAAAAACCAGACCCTGTTTCACCCCCGGAACTGAGTACGTCCCGCCAAACGGGACGACTTGGTCGCGTGCGGTCTTCACAGATACGTGCGCACCGTCGATACGGACGTGTGAGACTTCGCGGAAGCTGATTCGGGTGTGCGTGCACACCGGAATCAACGCGTATCCGCGGACATCGCCCCGTATCCGGCTTTTCTACAATTCTCCCTAACTTCGTGCACACTCGTCAGATCGAGACGAAACTTGCGCCATCGGACTCGTAGCGATACGCTGGTCCTGTGGGTCAAGTTTGGTTCGATTCTGAGAACGTTGACGAAATCGCGTGTCGTGGGCCCCACAGGCCCCGCTCGACGGGCGATTTTGTGTTCGGCTCATCGGAATCCAAATCTGGAAGTTCCGTTGGGTTCGTATCAGCGTTCCTGACCTGTTGACACTAAGTTTGGTGAATTTGGAGACCTTTGATCCGGACGCGTTTTTCGGTGCAAAGCGGGCCCACCGGCGGACCCCGTTTTGACCCGAAACTGCCGTTTTTGCCCTTGTCTCTAAATTGGACCCAAGGACAG
Source organism: Iris macrosiphon (assembly GCA_036927795.1). Lineage (NCBI taxonomy): Eukaryota > Viridiplantae > Streptophyta > Magnoliopsida > Asparagales > Iridaceae > Iris > Iris macrosiphon. The sequence goes on from JAYESA010000002.1 coordinate 42,423,534, forward strand.
GCATTTCTAGCTATTTGACATCTTCTGAGCGTGATGGTAATATCTATTTCAGCTTTTGGACTCATCTCTGGACTTTTCCCCCAAGAACCAAATTAATCAGATCCAAACAACAGGCAAGTACCTGCACCTCAAGTTAATCTTTATATATTGTGATCATTAATTCCTTGTCTTACATGTACCCTTGATGATTACACATCGTGTTAGAAATATTGAATCTCATGTCTTGAATATTGGTAGTTCCTGTCTTATTTTTTATGTCGGGTGGAAGAATACTAGGAGGCATGTAGTTTACCCTTTCCCCTGTCGTGACTGCTAGCTTTTGGTACGCGACTGTACCATCAGCCTGATACTCGATTATTCCTGACTGCTAGCCGCCTATGGCGTGCCTGATTAGCCTTATAAACCCCTACATGCCAACTATGTATTCTAAAAACAAACACAAGTACACACATATAGTTCTGGTTATTTCTTGCTGGCTATTGTAGTTTCATTTCCTGTTTCATTTATTTCTGTTTCTCATATTCCTGTTTGCAGTTAACTCTGAGATAATAATGTTCTGCTAATGCTATTTCTCAACATGATATCCAATATTTAATTGTCATAAAATATTTAGTTTAATCTTGTTGTGCACTGTGTACTTTGCTCCTTTCCTGACTGGATCTGTTGTTTAGGCGATGATGAGAACCTTGCCCCCACCTATTATGATCCCTATGAGGTAGCAGATGACACAGTTGAGGAGCCGGTTCCCACTCAGGAGACCACCCTTGAGGAGGAGTAGCCAGTTAGTTATTATTTTATTTCCTTTCAGCATATACTCGGGTTTGTCCCCGATTTATCTTCTGGCTTGTATTGACTGAGGATTGGTTGTCACAGATTAAATATTATGAAATCCAAGCATTCTTATTCCTGTGATTATCTTTGCCTGTTTATTATTGTGGATGAGATAGATGCTTTTTGACCCCAGAAATGAGCTAGACAGCGTACTACCGCCGACACTGCGGCGTAGGCTGGACGTGCCCACGCACTCGTGCCCGAACAACCGGGTGCGGGTCGTGACACATTTTTGTGGTGGCCCATACAGGTCTACGACTAAATTGTTCGGTTTCAACTTCGGGACCGAACAGGCCTGCAATAAGAATAGGATAAGTTTAGGATCTCATCCACTTGCTTGAATCGTTCTTGACACCTATGTCGGATTTGAATTAATTCCTTGACTTGCATCCTGCCTTGATTCCTGTGCGTCTTTATCATTTATTTTTGGATGCAGAGTAAGGGATCTACCAGCAAGCGACGAGGTTCCTACAAGATCACCACGAGATGCTCTACCAGCATGACCGTGGAGAACGCGCAGACTCGTAGAGTAACTAATGCGCGTAAGTGATTCGTAGATGCCGTTCCTAGTATTGTTTAGCTCGTGCCCATTGGTTCGTGACCTCAGCCCCAACCTAGTAAACTTTAAACTTGCTAATAACCTGGAATGCTTTCTGATAACTGTAGTGATTGTAGGATCTTTTGTTATTGTGCTTAATGTAGGTTGTTTTGTGAACTTAAATAATTTGTACCTCCTTTCATCACCATCTAGCGCACTTAATTTTGATATACTTGACTTATGCTGCTATTCTATAGCCTAGTTTTGCAAGCTTACTTTTATCAAGCTTGTTCATGACATATGTATTAGTGGGTCGACACACTAATACGATTGTCTATTCAGAATCAGTGCATTACGGTCTGATCAGCCTTAGTGCATTTTGATTCGCCTTTCGCACTACTTTACGTGGATTGAGATATATAGTTGGCTAGTATACTTGCCCTCTAGACATGTCCGAGCATATCGTCTCGATTACATAACTGTATTAATACGAGCATGTGAATAGGAATTACCGAGATAGGATTCAATCCACAATCACTTGACAATTCCCACCTGAATACTTAAAACGCCTTGACCCCGATATTTCTTTTCTATCACCCCACCCTTGAACTCCTTATTATTGATCTTCGTCTTCCTTTATTTCGGAAAGACGAAATCTCGTGCCTGGTATAAGTTAGTACATAGATAGTACTAGATATGCCACATAGGCCGATCACATACTTGAGGATTAAACTTTCGTAATTGAGGACATATCACATGTGACATGATCGGCGTTGAAGTTCGAGGATTGAATGACGTAGGTAAACATATCAAGGAATATTTTCTTAAGGTATATAGTCTTTTGTGATGAATGGGTAAACTCTAAGTTGGGTAGCTATGCATTTGTCAACCCGAGAGGAATGTCCTTTGGATCGTGACCAAGTAAGGTCAGATTGGAAGAAGCAAGCCATTATAATTTTGAAAATTTAGAGGAGTGACTAAAATGATTAATGAATTGATATCGAGGACCCAATAAGTTGTATCTTGGATACATGATTTAAATCTTGAATAATGAAGGTAAAATCATCAATTTGAATTTAGAAGATGAAATTTATAGAAATTCAGACTTGAACATGGGTGGACTACATTTAATTATTTTTTCAATTTGATGATTTGAATTACAAATTAAAAATTTGATGGTTGGACTAACTAGTTGGATTATTGAGGAGATAAAAAGTTGAAGCATACAGGACTCGAATTACTCCAGAAGAAATTACGATCGTGAGGTAAATTCATAAGCCCGTGCCAATCTGGAAGATGCTATGTGGACTTAATCAAAAAAAAAAAAAAATCCCTGCCTGGGGGTAACTTGAGGAAGTAATAACCATAAATCGAATTTCTGATTTGAACAGTAGTCACCTTAATCATGAAGTGGTTGCAGTGGACATGATTATGATTTAAAATTTCGCAAGGGGATTGCGGTTGAGATACGCGAAAGATTATGGCTTAATTTTAAATTTCGAGGATGAAATTTTCATAAGTTGGGTAGATTGTAAGCCCTTGATTTTTTCAAAAATATTAAAATTGGGATTTTTGCGATTTTCTGAAATTTTCTGGGAATTTTCTGTAATTAAAATCAGGCTTTCTAATTATTAAATGATTTTTTAATTATTAATAAATAATATTAAAATATTATGGAAATAATATTTTTGGGTGTAAAATGAAAAACTGGACTTAGGGTAATTTTTTTGGAATTTATTGGACCCCGGACCTATTTTTAATTACCTAAAAACTATTTGTTTATTTATTTGTTAATTAATTAATTAAGTATATTATTATTATTATTATTATTATTATAGAGTCCGGCCCAGCCCGTTCTCGGCCCAGCCCATTGGGCCGAGCCCAGCCCGCCAAAGCTATCGGGTCGGGTCGGGTCCACCCGAACCCGACCGCGACCCGTTAACCCGCCCCCTTCTCTCCTCTCCGCCTGACCCGTTCCCCCCCGCGTCCGGCGCCGCCGCCCGCGGACGCCGCCGCCCGCCTCGGCCCGCTCCTCCACGACCCGGCCACCTCTCCGCCCGTCTCGGCCTCCGCAACCGCCCCGTTCCCCTATATTAACCCTCCACCGCCAGATCCCCGTCGATACCCCCTCGCCACCACCGCCTCCGACGCCGTCCCCGGTGCCGCCCGCCCTCGCCGACGACCACCCAGCTCCGCCAGCACCTCCTCCCCTCTCCTCCGCTCCTCCTCCGGCGCCACCCGCCCGACTCCAGCAGCAGCGGAGACAGCAGCCGCAGCAGCCGCCCCCGCCGCCCTCGGCTCCGCCGCGCCTCAGTCCGGCCGCGCCCCAGCGCCCCCGACCGCCCTCGACCTTCCCGCCGCCGTGCCGACCACCGGACCCGCCGGCCGTAGCTCCCAAACCCTAACCCTAGCCCTAATTCTCCTCTCTGTGTCGGACACAGGACACAGGACACTGTGTCCTGTGTCGTGTCGGATACGATTTTGACCCTGTTCTCGGGTCCCCTTCAGGTGCGTGTAACTTTCGCCTCGTAGCTCTGTTTTCGATTCCGCAAATTGGGTTGGGAAGCCTGTATGACCCTCTCGGTGTCCGGACAAACTGTTCGGGGCATCGCGTCCTGTGGTGATCGCACACCGCGATCCAAAAATAGGAAAAACCAGACCCTGTTTTACCCCCGGAACTGAGTACGTCCCGCCAAACGGGACGACTTGGTCGCGTGCGGTCTTCACAGATACGTGCGCACCGTCGATACGGACGTGTGAGACTTCGCGGAAGCTGATTCGGGTGTGCGTGCACACCGGAATCAACGCGTATCCGCGGACATCGCCCCGTATCCGGCTTTTCTGCAATTCCCCCTAACTTCGTGCACACTCGTCAGATCGAGACGAAACTTGCGCCATCGGACTCGTAGCGATACGCTGGTCCTGTGGGTCAAGTTTGGTTCGTTTCTGAGAACGTTGACGAAATCGCGTGTCGTGGGCCCCACAGGCCCCGCTCGACGGGCGATTTTGTGTTCGGCTCATCGGAATCCAAATCTGGAAGTTCCGTTGGGTTCGTATCAGCGTTCCTGACCTGTTGACACTAAGTTTGGTGAATTTGGAGACCTTTGACCCGGACGCGTTTTTCGGTGCAAAGCGGGCCCACCGGCGGACCCCGTTTTGACCCGAAACTGCCGTTTTTGTCCTTGTCTCTAAATTGGACCCAAGGACAGGCGTTTTTAGCTATTTGACATCTTCTAAGCGTGATGGTAATGTCTATTTCAGCTTTTGGACTCATCTCTGGACTTTTCCCCCAAGAACCAAATTAATCAGATCCAAACAACAGGCAAGTACCTGCACCTCAAGTTAATCTTTATATATTGTGATCATTAATTCCTTGTCTTACATGTACCCTTGATGATTACACATCGTGTTAGAAATGTTGAATCTCATGTCTTGAATATTGGTAGTTCCTGTCTTATTTTTCATGTCGGGTGGAAGAATACTAGGAGGCATGTAGTTTACCCTTTCCCCTGTCGTGACTGCTAGCTTTTGGTACGCGACTGTACCATCAGCCTGATACTCGATTATTCCTGACTGCTAGCGGCCTATGGCGTGCCTGATTAGCCTTATAAACCCCTACATGCCAACTATGTATTCTAAAAACAAACACAAGTACACACATATAGTTCTGGTTATTTCTTGCTGGCTATTGTAGTTTCATTTCCTGTTTCATTTATTTCTGTTTCTCATATTCCTGTTTGCAGTTAACTCTGAGATAATAATGTTCTGCTAATGCTATTTCTCAACATGATATCCAATATTTAATTGTCATAAAATATTTAGTTTAATCTTGTTGTGCACTGTGTACTTTGCTCCTTTCCTGACTGGATCTGTTGTTTAGGCGATGATGAGAACCTTGTCCCCACCTATTATGATCCCTATGAGGTAGCAGATGACACAGTTGAGGAGCCGGTTCCCACTCAGGAGACCACCCTTGAGGAGGAGTAGCCAGTTAGTTATTATTTTATTTCCTTTCAGCATATACTCGGGTTTGTCCCCGATTTATCTTCTGGCTTGTATTGACTGAGGATTGGTTGTCACAGATTAAATATTATGAAATCCAAGCATTCTTATTCCTGTGATTATCTTTGCCTGTTTATTATTGTGGATGAGATAGATGCTTTTTGACCCCAGAAATGACCTAGACAGCGTACTACCGCCGACACTGCGGCGTAGGCTGGACGTGCCCACGCACTCGTGCCCGAACAACCGGGTGCGGGTCGTGACACATTTTTGTGGTGGCCCATACAGGTCTACGACTAAATTGTTCGGTTTCAACTTCGGGACCGAACAGGCCTGCAATAAGAATAGGATAAGTTTAGGATCTCATCCACTTGCTTGAGTCGTTCTTGACACCTATGTCGGATTTGAATTAATTCCTTGACTTGCATCCTGCCTTGATTCCTGTGCGTCTTTATCGTTTATTTTTGGATGCAGAGTAAGGGATCTACCAGCAAGCGACGAGGTTCCTACAAGATCACCACGAGATGCTCTACCAGCATGACCGTGGAGAACGCGCAGACTCGTAGAGTAACTAATGCGCGTAAGTGATTCGTAGATGCCGTTCCTAGTATTGTTTAGCTCGTGCCCATTGGTTCGTGACCTCAGCCCCAACCTAGTAAACTTTAAACTTGCTAATAACCTGGAATGCTTTCTGATAACTGTAGTGATTGTAGGATCTTTTGTTATTGTGCTTAATGTAGGTTGTTTTGTGAACTTAAATAATTTGTACCTCCTTTCATCACCATCTAGCGCACTTAATTTTGATATACTTGACTTATGCTGCTATTCTATAGCCTAGTTTTGCAAGCTTACTTTTATCAAGCTTGTTCATGACATATGTATTAGTGGGTCGACACACTAATACGATTGTCTATTCAGAATCAGTGCATTACGGTCTGATCAGCCTTAGTGCATTTTGATTCGCCTTTCGCACTACTTTACGTGGATTGAGATATATAGTTGGCTAGTATACTTGCCCTCTAGACATGTCCGAGCATATCGTCTCGATTATATAACTGTATTAATACGAGCATGTGAATAGGAATTACCGAGATAGGATTCAATCCACAATCACTTGACAATTCCCACCTGAATACTTAAAACGCCTTGACCCCGATATTTCTTTTCTATCACCCCACCCTTGAACTCCTTATTATTGATCTTCGTCTTCCTTTATTTCGGAAAGACGAAATCTCGTGCCTGGTATAAGTTAGTACATAGATAGTACTAGATATGCCACATAGGCCGATCACATACTTGAGGATTAAACTTTCGTAATTGAGGACATATCACATGTGACATGATCGGCGTTGAAGTTCGAGGATTGAATGACGTAGGTAAACATATCAAGGAATATTTTCTTAAGGTATATAGTCTTTTGTGATGAATGGGTAAACTCTAAGTTGGGTAGCTATGCATTTGTCAACCCGAGAGGAATGTCCTTTGGATCGTGACCAAGTAAGGTCAGATTGGAAGAAGCAAGCCATTATAATTTTGAAAATTTAGAGGAGTGACTAAAATGATTAATGAATTGATATCGAGGACCCAATAAGTTGTATCTTGGATACATGATTTAAATCTTGAATAATGAAGGTAAAATCATCAATTTGAATTTAGAAGATGAAATTTATAGAAATTCAGACTTGAACATGGGTGGACTACATTTAATTATTTTTTCAATTTGATGATTTGAATTACAAATTAAAAATTTGATGGTTGGACTAACTAGTTGGATTATTGAGGAGATAAAATGTTGAAGCATACAGGACTCGAATTACTCCAGAAGAAATTACGATCGTGAGGTAAATTCATAAGCCCGTGCCAATCTGGAAGATGCTATGTGGACTTAATCAAAAAAAAAAAAAAAAAAAAATCCCTGCCTGGGGGTAACTTGAGGAAGTAATAACCATAAATCGAATTTCTGATTTGAACAGTAGTCACCTTAATCATGAAGTGGTTGCAGTGGACATGATTATGATTTAAAATTTCGCAAGGGGATTGCGGTTGAGATACGCGAAAGATTATGGCTTAATTTTAAATTTCGAGGATGAAATTTTCATAAGTTGGGTAGATTGTAAGCCCTTGATTTTTTCAAAAATATTAAAATTGGGATTTTTGCGATTTTCTGAAATTTTCTGGGAATTTTCTGTAATTAAAATCAGGCTTTCTAATTATTAAATGATTTTTTAATTATTAATAAATAATATTAAAATATTATGGAAATAATATTTTTGGGTGTAAAATGAAAAACTGGACTTAGGATAATTTTTCTGGAATTTATTGGACCCCGGACCTATTTTTAATTACCTAAAAACTATTTGTTTATTTATTTGTTAATTAATTAATTAAGTATATTATTATTATTATTATTATTATTATTATAGAGTCCGGCCCAGCCCGTTCTCGGCCCAGCCCATTGGGCCGAGCCCAGCCCGCCAAAGCTATCGGGTCGGGTCGGGTCCACCCGAACCCGACCGCGACCCGTTAACCCGCCCCCTTCTCTCCTCTCCGCATGACCCGTTCCCCCCCGCGTCCGGCGCCGCCGCCCGCGGACGCCGCCGCCCGCCTCGGCCCGCTCCTCCACGACCCGGCCACCTCTCCGCCCGTCTCGGCCTCCGCAACCGCCCCGTTCCCCTATATTAACCCTCCACCGCCAGATCCCCGTCGACACCCCCTCGCCACCACCGCCTCCGACGCCGTCCCCGGTGCCGCCCGCCCTCGCCGACGACCACCCAGCTCCGCCAGCACCTCCTCCCCTCTCCTCCGCTCCTCCTCCGGCGCCACCCGCCCGACTCCAGCAGCAGCGGAGACAGCAGCCGCAGCAGCCGCCCCCGCCGCCCTCGGCTCCGCCGCGCCTCAGTCCGGCCGCGCCCCAGCGCCCCCGACCGCCCTCGACCTTCCCGCCGCCGTGCCGACCACCGGACCCGCCGGCCGTAGCTCCCAAACCCTAACCCTAGCCCTAATTCTCCTCTCTGTGTCGGACACAGGACACAGGACACTGTGTCCTGTGTCGTGTCGGATACGATTTTGACCCTGTTCTCGGGTCTCCTTCAGGTGCGTGTAACTTTCGTCTCGTAGCTCTGTTTTCGATTCCGCAAATTGGGTTGGGAAGCCTGTATGACCCTCTCGGTGTCCGGACAAACTGTTCGGGGCATCGCGTCCTGTGGTGATCGCACACCGCGATCCAAAAATAGGAAAAACCAGACCCTGTTTCACCCCCGGAACTGAGTACGTCCCGCCAAACGGGACAACTTGGTCGCGTGTGGTCTTCACAGATACGTGCGCACCGTCGATACGGACGTGTGAGACTTCGCGGAAGCTGATTCGGGTGTGCGTGCACACCGGAATCAACGCGTATCCGCGGACATCGCCCCGTATCCGGCTTTTCTGCAATTCTCCCTAACTTCGTGCACACTCGTCAGATCGAAACGAAACTTGCGCCATCGGACTCGTAGCGATACGCTGGTACTGTGGGTCAAGTTTGGTTCGATTCTGAGAACGTTGACGAAATCGCGTGTCGTGGGCCCCACAGGCCCCGCTCGACGGGCGATTTTGTGTTCGGCTCATCGGAATCCAAATCTGGAAGTTCCGTTGGGTTCGTATCAGCGTTCCTGACTTGTTGACACTAAGTTTGGTGAATTTGGAGACCTTTGACCCGGACGCATTTTTCGGTGCAAAGCGGGCCCACCGGCGGACCCCGTTTTGACCCGAAACTGTCATTTTTGTCCTTGTCTCCAAATTGGACCCAAGGATAGGCGTTTCTAGCTATTTGACATCTTATGAGCGTGATGGTAATATCTATTTCAGCTTTTGGACTCATCTCTGGACTTTTCCCCCAAGAACCAAATTAATCAGATCCAAACAACAGGCAAGTACCTGCACCTCAAGTTAATCTTTATATATTGTGATCATTAATTCTTTGTCTTACATGTACCCTTGATGATTACACATCGTGTTACAAATGTTGAATCTCATGTCTTGAATATTGGTAGTTCCTGTCTTATTTTTCATGTCGGGTGGGAGAATACTAGGAGGCATGTAGTTTACCCTTTCCCCTGTCGTGACTGCTAGCTTTTGGTACGCGACTGTACCATCAGCCTGATACTCGATTATTCCTGACTGCTAGCCGCCTATGGCGTGCCTGATTAGCCTTATAAACCCCTACATGCCAACTATGTATTCTAAAAACAAACACAAGTACACACATATAGTTCTGGTTATTTCTTGCTGGCTATTGTAGTTTCATTTCCTGTTTCATTTATTTCTGTTTCTCATATTCCTGTTTGCAGTTAACTCTGAGATAATAATGTTCTGCTAATGCTGTTTTTCAACATGATATCCAATATTTAATTGTCATAAAATATTTAGTTTAATCTTGTTGTGCACTGTGTACTTTGCTCCTTTCCTGACTGGATCTGTTGTTTAGGCGATGATGAGAACCTTGCCCCCACCTATTATGATCCCTATGAGGTAGCAGATGACACAGTTGAGGAGCCGGTTCCCACTCAGGAGACCACCCTTGAGCAGGAGTAGCCAGTTAGTTATTATTTTATTTCCTTTCAGCATATACTCGGGTTTGTCCCCGATTTATCTTCTGGCTTGTATTGACTGAGGATTGGTTGTCACAGATTAAATATTATGAAATCCAAGCATTCTTATTCCTGTGATTATCTTTGCCTGTTTATTATTGTGGATGAGATAGATGCTTTTTGACCCCAGAAATGACCTAGACAGCGTACTACCGCCGACACTGCGGCGTAGGCTGGACGTGCCCACGCACTCGTGCCCGAACAACCGGGTGCGGGTCGTGACATGCTAGCATTGGCAGTCAGTTTCGATTTGGAGGTCGAGCAAATGGACGTGAAGACGATATTCCTCCACGGTGATCTTGAGGAGGAGTTGTACATGGAGCAGCCAGAGGGATTATGTGAGTAGGACAAGTCATTTTTGGTCTGCCGGTTGAGGAAGAGCTTGTATGTTCTGAAACAGGCTCCGAGACAGTGGTACAGGAAGTTCGAGTCTTTTATGGGAGAGCATGGCTATGCACGGACGACGTCGGATCATTGTATTTTTGTGAGGTACTTCACCGAGGATAATTTTATCATTTTGTTGCTTTATGTTGATAACATATTGTTGGTGGGTCAGAATGCCACCAGGATAGCAGAGTTGAAGGGCCAACTAGGCGCGACCTTCTCTATGAAGGATTTGGCCGCAGCGAAGACTATTCTTGGGATGTAGATCAGCCGAGAGAGAGAGAGAGAGAGAGTCCAAGCTGCAATACTTGTCCTAAAAGAAGTACATTCACCGGGTACTTTAGCATTTCGGGATGGACGGGTCGAAGAAAGTGAGTAACCCCCTTGTGACTCACTTTAAGTTCACCGAGGAGCAGTGTCCATCTACCGAAGACGAGAAGGAAGATATGGAACGAGTTCCATATGCCTCAGCAGTGGGGAGTCTTATGTATGCTATGGTACGTACGAGGCCAGACATTGGTCACGCAGTCGGCACCGTTAGCAGGTACACTTCCAATTCTAGAAGGGTACATTGGAGTAGGGTCAAGTGGATTCTACGATATCTTCAAGGTACTGCCGATTGGAGACTTTCATTTGATGGTGACGAGCTGAAGCTGGTTGGATATACTAACGCTGATATGACTGAAGATGTAGAGATGAGGCGATCGACTTCGGACTATGTGATGATGTTTGCTGGTGGAGCAGTATCGTGGCAGTCGCATTTACAGAAGTGTGTTGCCTTGTCGACGACAGAGGCAAAATACATTGCGGCGACGGAGGCTTGCAAGGAGTTACTGTGGATGAAGAAGCTGCTGCAAAAAATTGGGCTAAAGCAGAAGCAGTATCATTTGCTTTGCGATAGTCAGAGTGTTATTCACATTGTAAAGAACCAGATATTTCATAGCCGGTCCAAGCACATTGATACCTGGTATCATTGGATACGATATGTTGTTGACAAGAAGGAAGCGACGCTTGAGAATGTTCATACAGATGACAACGGAGTAGATATGTTCACAAACGTTTTACCAAGAAAAAAGTTTGAGTATTGCAGGCGGATTGTCGGGATGACGACCCCCTCCACATAGTTGTGAATGGGGAGATTTGTTGGAGTGGGTGGGGTTCCCAACCTTATGAAAAATATCCCGGAGTAGGATTGAATATTTTAACATATAATAGGAATACCTCAATTTATTTGGATTGGATATTCCTAAATATAATAGGAATATCTCAATAGATTTGGATTGGATATTCCTACATATAATAGGAATATGTCAATGGATCTAAATTTGGATTGGACATTCCTATCTATAAAAGGAATGCTAGTTGTGGGTTTGAGGCTATATATAGGTGTCTCATGGCCTTAAAATATATCACTCTCTCTAAAAAATAAAATATAGCAACAAGGAGAGAAAAGAAAACAAGAGTGCCATTGCAACATTGGAGAGGAGAAAGAAGGATTGGAGGCCGTTTCGAAGAAGGAGATCAGTTTCGGGTATTTCTTGTTGTCTTTCTTCTTCGTGGTTATAATCTATTTTCTGTTCCAAAAGAGTTGTGGTGATCCGTTTGGATCGATGAGAAGTTTGTAAGGAGTCAGTGTATTTCTTATTCCATTAGTGAAGGCTTTGGACTCCGATCGTCCCATGATTTTTTTCGCAAGGATTTTCCACGTCAAAAATCTCTGTGTCTGCGATTTATGTTTGACGTTTTTGGTTTGTGCGTTTTGCTCGATTCTCTCGCAGGTACTCTCTGGTTTGGGGAACGGTTTCCACACTTTCGTTCCCAACACGACAATTTATAGTTTTTCTAATATCATCTACCCTATTATTAATATTATTATTTTTACAAATGACGTCTATTCATAGTACCCAGGAGGTTGCGGGTTCGAACCTCCTGGACGCCATTTAATTTTTCTTTGGGTTTGGAGAATTAAGTGGTGCGGCAGCGTGAGTCATTCGGACCGGACTTGATTGATTCTAAATCTTGGGGTCGAGTTGTCCTCTCGAAGGGATCGGAATAAAATTTTACTTTCTTAGAAAAAAAAAATTAAAATTTTTGTTTATTTAAATTAATTATTCAAATAGTTGGATGATAAACATTATGCCACTGGCTCATAATTCAAATATGGATTGGTTGTAAGTCTTGGAGCTGAGTTGTAGCCTCTCGAAGTGGTCTGAATAAAATTTATCTTCGGACTTGTGGTGCATTCGGACTCGAAATTGTATATATCAGCCTCTGGACTGTATTGGTTGTAAGCATTGAGGTTGAGTTGTAGCCTCTCGAAGTAGCCTGAATAAAATTTAACTTTTTAATTTTTTTTTTTTTAAAGTTTTTGTTTATTTAAATTAATTATTGGAACTGTTGGATGATACTCGTTATGCCACTGGCTCAGAATTGAAGTATACTCATTTGAATTTTGGGTGCAACTTGAGAAAATTAATCGAAAAATATAGTGTATACTACTTTTGGTCAACATAATAACAGTACGAGTTGATGTAAAAATATAGAGTTAATGTTGTTTTGAAGGTTGTGTACAAGTTTAGTTAGCCTCATCTTTAGTCCAGCTCAGCACAAGAGAACATAAAGTGAGAGAAAGAATTGTATACTAATACTATGGGCTATTTATAGGTTGTTTTGAAGGTTGTCTGCAAGTTTACTTAGCCTCAGCTCAGCTTCAGCACAAGAGAAAATAAAGTGATAGAAAGTATTGTTTACTAATACTATGGGCTATTTAAAGGTGGTTTTGAAGGTTCTCTACAAGTTTACTTCGGCCTCAGCTGAGCTCAGCTCAGCTCAGCTCAGCACAGCACGAAAGAAAATAAAGGACGATGCTACAAGGACTGCTGTCTGCCACATGCCATTGTTCTATTGACAGATCAATCGGTGACAAATCTAAACAAATCGGTGACAAATCTAAACAAATAAGAGGACCAATAGAATTCGGTCATGTGACCTGTTGACCAAAACCACAGTCCAATATTATTTTTGAAAAATAAAATGATAGAAAGTATTGTATACTAATACTATATTACTACTGGTCATTCTCTAGTTTAAATTGATCATTGAATTCTCAAATTATTAATGTATCATCGACGATGCTACATGGACCGTGATTTTGACCTGCGGTCCACGTGGCGACTTATCATTGACAGGTCGTCGTAGGATTTTTCATATCGCATGCGGTCCAAGGTCACGGACAACAAATCATTTTTCATGTATCATTCAGCATGGAACTCGTGCAAAGATATTTACATTAATTACTATCTAGTTTGTATTCAATTCCTAGTTCTATGCGGATCATGTAATTCAGAACAGTGTACTACACACCAAATCAACGAACTTCTTCTTTAGATTAAAGAATTTCTTCTGCGTGTAGACGATCCCTTCGTTGTCTGCGTACACAAACAAATGTCAAGGACGAAGTAATCTCCAGATGTCACACCAACACTAAAGTCAGAATTAAGATGAAGGTATAATTTGACTTGAGTTTTAAAGTAGAACATTTATGTATCTGCATTTAAGATGAAATAGAGACTATATATAGCCCTACAGAGATTATTATTAGTTTTTTTTTCCGTGTTTATCAAGTAATGATAATGATTTAATTGTAGTCCTATCACATGTAATCAACTTATCACTTAATCCAAAGAGTAATTGAGCTCATTATATTTGTATAATGTTTGTAGAGTCAGCGGGTAGCACCAATATTTTTCGATGGATTTGAATGAATATTTAATTGGTTAATGATGCGGAGAGATTGCGAAAATGACACGTCAAAGAGTTCGTGTTTATACCCTTGAGATCAATACCGGACTTGGCCTGGACCTCGTTATATATATAGAAAAATACTAAACGAACGTCAAAAAATGATCGCACTTCTGCCCACACCCCCACCTGTCCCCCCCTATTAGCTTGGGTGTCCTTCTCCTGCAGCGTTGGGCCCGCCACCGCCAATGGGCAGCCATCACATAGCCTACGGGCCAGTAGCGGACCAAAGAATTACGGTCAACGTAGCAGCTCTCACATATATATCAACTTCTCCAAACCGAAAGCACTTAAAAATTTGAGCATTAATTTTCAACCTGCTCAAAAGTAAAAGATGTGGATCCTACTCATTAATCTAGAATCATGTTTGCTCAACCATATTCAAAACAAGAATTAGGTTTGCTATTTCGATCATAGGACTCGACCAGATTTTATCTAATCTGAATTTGCATTCGACTTTTGGTATGGTCCGAACTCAAAAGTAGATTTGTCCACAAAACATGTAGAGTTGAGTCGATGTAATTCTATCCGACCCTAGTCATGTTTCCATGCAAGAATTGAGAGAGACTTTATGAATTATTAGATTTTAGTTACGTTATTTTTGTTGGAAACGAAACGCGAAAATCGTTCATCCAAATCAAGAAACTGCGAAAGAACCAAAAAAAGCACAAAAACACAAATTACCAAAATTACAAAGAGCCAACAAACGCAGACACGAGCGATTTTTACGTGAAAAATTCTAACAAAAAAAGTCATGGGACGATCGGAGTCCAACCATGAAAGCCTCCACTAATGAAATAATAAAGTACACTGACTCCTTACCGACTTCTCATCGATCCAAAACGGATCACCACAACTATTTGAAAGAAGAAAACCTGATTACAGACTCCGAAGAACAAGAGATAACGAGAAAGATTACCCGAAACGATCTCCCATTCATAATAGCCTTCAATCCTCTCTCTCTCTCTTAAAAGTTGTAAACTTGTATTGTTTTTGTTGTATGGATTAGGGTTAGGAAGTACCTATATATAATTCTTTCAATCCCGCAACCAATTTGGACCATTAGATTTGATCCAACGGTATATAAAGCACCCCAGAACTTTCACAACCCCGACAAAACCAAAATCGATCCCATATGATTTTTCGTGCTAGCAAGTCCTGATCCCAGGGGGGACCGAACTTGGTCTGAATTCCTCCATTGGGATCGAATTCGGTCCGAGTTCCCCCTGGGACTGGACAACAACTCCCTACTTCGATACTCCGAGTTTCTTTGATACGCGAATGGCACTCACCTAACTCCCTGAGCTTCTCCGATACATGGATATCGCTCTCGAACTCCAGAGTATTCTCCACATAGGTTAGGAATTCTACCCACTATAACAAATTTTTTTCTTTCCTACTAGGTAGAGAAGCTCATCATACCGACAATTCGCCTGCAATACTCTTAACTTTCCTCTAGGTAGAACCTTCGTGAGCATATCTTCTCAATTATCATCAATATGAACCTTCTCAAGCGTCGCTTCCTTCACCTGAAGCATATCTCGCATCCAATGATACCGAGTTGCTATATGCTTGGACCGACTATGAAATATAGGGCTCTTTCCAAGATGAATAACACTCTGACTATTGGAAAGCAAAATGTACTATACTTGTTGAAACCCTATTTTTTACAGAAACTTCTTCATACACAACTCCTTCCAAGCCTCTGTCACCGCAATATACTAAGTCGCTGTCGTTGACAAGGGAACACACTTTTGTAATCGCGACTATTACGATACCGCACTACCAACAAACAACATCACATAGCCCAAAGTCGATCTCCTCAAGTCTACATCTTCATCCATATCAACGTGAGTATATCATACAACCACCAAATGAAAGCTTCCAATCAGCAGTGCCTTAAAGGTACTGTAGAATCTACTTGACCGTACTCCAATTTATCCTTCCTGGATTGAAAAGATACTTGTTAACCATGTCAACTGCGTGAGCGTTGTCTGATCTTGTATACACCATGACATAGATGAGACTTTTCATTGTGAAGCATATAGAACCCACTCCATATCTTCTTTTTCATCCTCGGTAGATGGACACTGCTCCGTAGTGAACATAAAGTGAGTTGCAAGGGGGGTTGCTCACTTTCATCAACTCGTCCATCCCGAAACGTTGAAGTACCCGATGAATATACTTTTTAAGCACAACTACAGAAGCTTGGACTCTCTCTCTCTCTCTCTCTCTCTCTCCCAAGAATAGTCTTATTTGTGCCCAAATTTTTCATAGAGAAGGCCGCACCCAATTGGTGCTTCAACTCCATTATCCTGGTGGTATTTTGGTCCACCAATATCATATCATCCACATAGAAAAAAAAATGATTAAATCATCATCTGCAAAAATATTTTACGAACACACAGAGATCCGACGTCGGACGCGCATAACCATGCTACCTCATAAATGACTCAAAAATTTTGTACTACTACCTAGGGCCGCCTTCATACCATACAAACTCTTTCTCAACCGGTAGACTAAATATGAATTGCACTGCACATAGAATCTATCTAGCTGGTCCATGTGTGATCCTCCTCTAAATCACCATGATGGAATATCGTCTTTACATCCACATGCTCAACCTCTAAGTTGAAACTGACTGCTAATGTTAGTACCATTCGAACAGATGACAACTTGACGAACGACGAAAAGATCTCATCCAAATCCACACCCTTCTACTGACCATAGCCTTTAACTACCAGCCTTTCTTTGTATCGAGAGCGAGTAGCATCTTCTGTCTGCTTCACTCTGAACATTCATCGATTCTTCAAAACCTTCTTGTCCTTTGGCAACCGTACCATCTCATAAGTGAGTTTTTATGTTGGGAACTCATCTCCTTTTAAATAGCCTGCATCCACTCCTTACTGTGTTAGTCTTCTATAGCCTCTACGAAACTTTTGGGCTCTCCCCCGTCAGTCAGTAGCATATACTCATCAAGTGAGTATCTCGTAGATGGTCGACTCACACTCGTGCTCCTCCTCAATGGAACCTGTGGTATTGGATATATATGGACAACCTCATTCCCTTTAGGAACTGCCTCCATGACATTCTCATCCTCCTGAAGGTCATCTTGACCATCATCAGTAGACTGATGATCATGGTTGGGAGTGACAAGCCCAGGTCCTAGAAGGGCCGAACGTCCTCGTTGGGTGTGATGTCGCACGAACCTAAGTTAAGCTCGCACAAGACAAGCACTGAAACGGTCGATGAAATTGTTAAGCCACAAAGTCGCACAGATAGTCCACAAGTAACGGAAGTTAAATAAACACAAGTATGAAAAAAACAAAGCTATTTATTGAGATTGAATAGAGGTTAAAATGACGCTAGGCCAAATATTACAATTGCTCAACCTCTCTCTCTCTCTCTCTCTCTCTATATATATATATATATATATATATATATATATATATATATAATGAAATATGTCAAGCAGCTTACAAATTTAAAGAAGAAGAATATATATATATATATATATATATATATATATATATATAATGAAATATGTCAAGCGGCTTACAAATTTAAAGAAGAAGAATACAATAGGTAATATCCCGATACATTATGTCATATCTAAGTGCTTCAGCTCCTGCCGCAATGCTCCAAGGTACCAGAACGAACTCCACGTCTTAGCGCGCACGAAGGAAGCTCTGCACCGAACGAGCACTTCTGCACCTTGCAATCAATCTGATGGGTTATCAGTATATTGAATGCACTAGTGGGGAGGCTTCTCGCCCACTCAACAAAACCAACACGTTCGTTAAGTTCCGTGCATACTATTACTTTTATTGTATTTCTAATCTTGCCTTAGGATCAGTTTCAGGACATATGATATAAAGCTTATTCGTGTTACAGG
The DNA here is from genome assembly GCA_036927795.1 of Iris macrosiphon. Classification (NCBI taxonomy): domain Eukaryota; kingdom Viridiplantae; phylum Streptophyta; class Magnoliopsida; order Asparagales; family Iridaceae; genus Iris; species Iris macrosiphon. Next base: position 42,441,613 of record JAYESA010000002.1, read on the forward strand.
GTGTCATGTAGTATAAGAGTAATATGACGCAACTTATCAACTACCATTCATCCTTCCCTGCCCAAGATAAATCAATTCAGCCAACGTATATATCATAAAATCAAAAACAAAAACTTGAGTGTCCTGAACGTGTCTCTGCCTCAAACATGACATATTCAAACTAATATATGTGTTATACTCCATTACGTGTTATATGCAGTGCATCCATTCTTGTGGAATAACGACTTGCACGCAAATTTTTACTCTTAAGCCGACTTAATCTATATGAAGGGTCACTGGCACCACAAGCCATTATGGACAGTAGCCTAGTTTAGACGGTGACCTATGTAGTTGCGAGTAGATAAAACCGCTACATTCAGTCCTAAATTTCTTTGTTCTAGTATTGCTCGAACTTAGCACGGCTATACTAGTTAGGTTAGACGGCAATCCCTACACTGGGTAGCGAACCCAGTGAATGCCTCGAATCATCTAGAGTATATTGTTCTCCCGGGCCGATACAATCACGGTGCCCCGAAGATCGTCAAGAACCCTACACCTGTGCACAGGTTTTAATTGTCTTAAAAGCATAAAAAATCTCTGCAATGCGTTACAGTAATCCACTCTCATGCGCCGAAGTGATTAAGTCCCATGCACCGCAGTGGTACAGTGCCATGCGCCAGTCACCACTCCCATGCGCCAAAGTGATCAAGACCCATGTGCCGTAGTGGTCCAGTGCCATGCGCCACTACTTCTCCAGTGTTCCCATATGCCAGCAATGCCATGTACCACTACTTCTCCAGTGTTCTCATGTACCAGCAGTGCCAGACGTGTCATGCGCCAATACATCTCCAGTGTTCCCATGCACTAACAGTTCCATGTGCCAGTACTTCTCCAGTATTCATATGTGCTAGCAGTGCCATGAGCCACTACTATCTCAGTAATTTTCATGTGCCAGGTGGTAGTGTTCCCAAGGTACAGTCAAAATTATCATAAATTATGGCATGGCACATGTCACGAGTATTATGGGCATCAGCAACCCAAGATCTCGAACGACTACATGGTAGCCTTTGGCAGCATGCGCCACTATACCTTGGCATGAGATACGCGCATGCATACCTTCTCAAAGTTATAAATAGTGGGTGTTTCCCACATGCAAAAAGGACCTCCACCACGACCATAAAGAGAGAGAAAAAGAAGATAGGAGTGCTTCCTGAAGCATCGTCAACCCCCTTGGTCCCGTATCGTCAACGGAGTAAAGGAACCGCTGCAGTACTCGATATCTACCATCACACTTGTCCAAAATTTTTTATTATACTTAGATTCTTATGTATTAAGGATTTCTTGTACTATTTGTCAATTCTCAATTAATAAAAGTTCACATAAATTTCTTCCACGAGTGTTACTTTTGGCGATGTCGACAAAAATGGTGACTCTGTTGGGGAAGAGTTTATCCTCCAACGAGAAGCTAGTAACGCAATCCGATGTGAGCAAGTTGGGTTTGACCCAGAGGACATTGGTAGTTCGCTTCGACCAACAGGAATTTGAAGGCATGTTGGACAAACCGAGTTCTCCAATGAGGTACGTACAACCTCACAAGGCTCGCCAAACTCGGGATGCCAAGGTCGATGCGCCAAGCCCGAGGTCAGCGTCTGATGTAGTAACTCTATCGTAGATGCACCTAAGGTTGACATACAACCCGCCGACATAACAAGTTTACCAATGAGGGTCGTACGACCTCTCAAGACTCTCAAGATTTGGGTCGTCAAGGCCGCTACGTCGAACCCCTAGTCCGTCCCAGAAGCACTGCCAACCTTCGCCTCAGACTCATATAAGGTTGGTGTGCATCTATCTCCATCTCCGAAATTGCTCGAGAGGTGAATAGTGCTGAAACTCAAAGAACGCAGTTACATGAGGTCCTCTGCGTGCGGAGAGGTCTCCAACACAGGCTCCTATGGTACTAACTTGGATTCCCTATACTATGCGCCTAAGAGCGCTAGTTCTGGTAAACCCAAACCAACTCGAGCCATGCGTGATTGAGGGGCTTCGCCACCAGCCCTTCAAAAGCATGCATCGTTGTATGTCATGCGAACTACTGATGGGAGACTATGAAGGGCTGGCCAAGGAGCTCATGCACCGAAAGTGGGTCGACCCTCAAAGCCTTCCCAAACCCACTTGGACGTTGCAGTTGCATTTGAACCAAGTCGGGAAACAAACACTGTGAGGATAGACCTATGCGTCCAGTTTGGCTGCGCGCATGTAATAGCTCTGTTGCACATCAAGCCTTACACTAATGATCCGGTTATGATTTTTGCGAAAGAAACATGTCAGGGAGCAAACATTCCACTTTCATCTCCATGTGCAAGGCTTGGTCGAGCACATGAGATGGGTGCAAAAGTTAAGCTTCCACAGTCTGATTTACGCAAACGTGATTAATTATAAGCGTAAGAAGAGAGAAGCAAACCTTGCACATGATGTGTCCCCTTGGAGACATACATGTGCCAACATCATCATCAACTGTTGCTGCATTGAGGCACCATTACCTCCAACCAGTCAGTGTCATGCCCCAATCCTAAAACACCGAGGGACTAGCCATGTGGCAATGGCCAGCAACACAACTCCAATAAAAAAACCTAATTTAATAGACCCGTTAGAGTGTTCTTAAGCTGTAAAAACAAGCACAATAGTCTAAGATATATGTCACAGTCTAATTCTAATCTCATCCACAGTAAGTAAACACAATTTAATATGATAGACTAATCAATATAAAGAAATATAGTTCATCAACAAGTCTCAATAAAAAGTTTCTCAGGGAACAACGCAATTATAAGTCAATACATAAATCCAAGAGTCAAGATATGGAAAAACTGGAAGCAGAAACAACTGAGTATATAATAGAATACTCAGGAGAAATCCTCTAGTACAACCTCATCCTCTGGTGCTAGTACTGCTCCAGCGTCAGCTCCTGTCCCGTATATCTCGAGATATTCCTCTTCTGCTGTACCTAGGGACATAATTCGGATCCAGGTCCTCATGGGATATAGCAAGGTACAAAAATAACTCAAGCCAAATAAAATGCAGTATATAAAATAGATCTCAGGGCAAGCTATGTATCCAGCTATGTGATATACAAATGAGAGCATCACTAGTTGTCATGCCCCAGTCCCAAAATACCATGGGACCGGATACGTGGCAATGGCCAACAGTACGCACCGATGGACCAACCCAATATAATGGATCCATCAGGGCATACTTAAGCTGTAAAACAAGTCTACGACAATCATGGCACAACTAATCTCATCCACACAAGATATAAAATATGATCCACAGGATAAATAAGGAATGTAAATTATCAGCTAGTCTCACAAAGTACTTCGGGGAACAACCCGATAAATATCAAGTACAATGGTTCCACAGACCAGAAAAGAAAGACTGAAATAATAAATAAAACTGAGCATGAACATGGATGCTCAAGAGAAGTCTTCAGCTAAGACCTCATCCTCAGATGGTGGTACGACTCCTGGATCGGCTCCTCCTGCTACGGTACCGTAAACCTCGGGGTAAACCTGGTCTACAAAATCTGGGGACAAAATCCATATCCAGGTCCTCAGGGGACATAGCAAGGTACAAAAAATAATACAAGCCAGAATATAAACAGTGCAGCAAATAATGAGATAAGCAGGGTAAGTATGTAACATCTGTATAAATGCAAGAGAGAATATCAGTAGTACTCAGGTTGAACAACTACCAGCTCTGTGAAGGGGAGCCGGTAGCAGTGGTATCAGGAGGTGGTCTAGCTCAGCGGAAGACTGAGTAGCCGGCATAACAATGTCAACCTGTAGCCTGTGAATCTATCCAGCAATAGATGGAACAATAGGGAAATACTAAAAATAACCAGCTAAGTGATATGCAAGATGAGAGCAGCACTAGAACTCAGGCTGAAGCATACTACAAGCTCTGTGTAGGGGAGCCGGCAGCAGCAGTAATAATGAGTAATGGACCAAGCTCGGGCTTCAGAGTCTTGGGCCTCACAATAGTAGGGGTGTATATATATGATCAGCCTGTAGTCTGTGTGTCTCTCCCCACCCAATGTAACCACGCAAATCATGAACATAACGTCTCACGTCCATGTCAGCGGGGTCATAACTAATGCACAAGTCATAATGTATCTAGAATATAGTATCTCTATAAGTCCTGTATCCTATACAGAATCACCACGAATATCTCGGGAAGATTCTGTCTCATGATCAGTGTCCAGTGTCCTGGGTCAAAGTGTACTGGGTAAGACAAGTACGAGAATATAAAGTGTCACGTATGTCCATATCTAAATGACATTACTCGACACCGCGTACGATGTGGGCACCCGACTGATAATCGGACGCTAAGTATATCAAACGGTCCTAGGTTAAGCATGCACAGTAAATATATAAAGTAAGAAAAATAGGTAACAATACTGCAGAGATGGCAAGGTACACTTGCCTGGGGTCCTGTTGCTGGTATGAATCAGAGTCCAAGTCACAGTCCAAATAGCCTATGTATTACAAATTTATCACGTCAAAAGATAATTTATTTTAATTTATTTAATTCTGGAATAATTATTCTAAAATCCTATTTTAATCTTATTATTCTGATTTTTATGTTAATTCCTAAGTTTTGTCCAAAGAAACTGAATTTTATCAACTCGAGACTCATGGCACGCAAATCGAGACGATCTGTTGACCAAAAAGTCAACCGACACAAACTCGACTTTCATGCATGATTTCCTATAGATTTCAGCATCAAAAATATACTAGAATTTACGGCTCGTCCGAATTCAAATTCGTTTGGGAATTATGGCACATACAAATTTTGTATTGTGCACCGATGGTTAAATTCTAACCTAGAAGTTCTACAGAATTAACAGTATGAAAATACATAGAATTAAATTCTGATAAAAACATATGTTAATGATCTCGATATTAGCTTTCCAAAACTTTAAACGGTTCATGATTCTGATTCCTGGTTCTCCCAAAATCGCGAAAACATTGAAACACGTCTATTTTTAGACATGCTGTGCTCTACGAATTTTTTAGAATTTAATACTCATAATTTTGTAAAACAAATTATATAATCAGAAAGCTAACCTCAATATCTTTCTAACGCAAGAAACTAGGCCTCGTTTGGAGTCCGGAGCTATGCGCAATGGCTTCTGGAAGATGAAGAAATCCTAGATGGCAATTCTCCAAAATCTCTCTCTCTAAAAATAATGGGATAATTAGGGTTATAATAATATATATATATATAGGGATGTTGAGAGGCTGAATGAAAGTTGATAGGGTGACACGTGTCATGATTTGATTGGATGGTTTTGGTTATATTATTTATTTATTTTGATTTGCCTTTATCAAAACATTATTTAAGTCGTTTTAAATCTAAATAACTCAAAATAAATATTAAAAATAATCATAAAAATCTGGAAAAATTACAAAAAATATATTTTGAACCTAAAAACCCTAGAAAAATATTTGGAATAATTATATATTCACAGATTTCCTACTATAATTAGGAGAAGCTCTAAAAATTAGTTTTGCCATAAAACTAAAAATAAATACTAACATTATTCCAAAAATTCTGAAATAATTCTAGAAAATATATAATAATATTATAAACCTTAGAAAATAACATGGGTCCATTCTATATTTCTGAGCTTGCACCATAAATTCTACAAGTCCTAAAAATTAGTTATTAGCCTAAATAACTCCCAATAAATACTAAAAATACTCAGAAAATTCCCAAAAACTTCTAGAAAATATATTTTATTATTTAGAACCTAAAATAAAAGTTTGGAATATTTTTAATTATATTTGAATCTAAAATAAATTCTTGAAAATCCTAGAAAATTACAAAAAATTATGAAAAATCTAAATTAAAATTTTCTGAAAAATCAGGGGGTTACAATCTACCCAACTTATAAAAATTTCGTCCTCGAAATTAAAATTAAGCCATGGTAGAAGTCAAGGATGGTCTAAGATTTGCATTGGTTAAAATGCAAGGCTAGGTTTAACGGAGTGGATGATGTTGCACGTTGCACATTTCGAAAATCATGGAAGAAATTCACATGAGTGAAAATAGGTTTCTTCGTGTGTCATGTCCAATAGTGTGGACACCTTAATACTCTTTTGCATAAAAGCGCCCAACAATTGAAATGTTGCACAAAGATGAAAATTGGAGGATGGACATGTCTAGGACAAGGTGTGGAATTTGTAGGAAGGCAATGACTAGGGAAGTGCTCCAATTATCGAAGCAATGGTATGGCGCGCCGAGGGATACCATATTGTAAAACTAAATAAAAAATGTCGTGTTCTATTCCTAAGTGGATTCGAGCTAGCCTCAGTCTCACTATCTAAGCCAAGTAGGTCTACTTCTTAGGTGAGGGGGTTTCACAATCCAGCCAATCTTAAGATAATGTCGTCCTCAAAATTAAAATAAGGCATAATTTGTTAATCTTTCGTGTACATAAGGCAAGTCAATCACAATCTCCTTGCGATAATTAAAATCCTAATCATATCCATTGCAATCACTTCTAGGTTAAGATGACCACTGATCCAATCAAATTCAACCTATGGTTATCTCTTCTCGCTTTTTCAAATTATCCATATCCAAATTTAAATTAAATCCATATATCATCTTCAAGATTTAAATACGCATATAAATTTTACCTCACGATCTCCAATTATCATAATCTCCTCTAGAAGTAATTCGAGTCCATTATTATTCCTATTTTCACTTATAAATTTTTGTATGCTTCAACTTCTTAAATTCCATTCACATCCTTAATATTTCAAATAGGTAGTCCAACCATCAAGTTTTTATTTTAACTCAAATCATCAAATTGAAAAATAGTTTAAATGCAGTCCACCATTGTTCAAGTCTGAAATTCTATCTTTTTATCCTCTAAATTTCAAGTTGATGATTTTACCTTTATTGTTTAAATCATGTACTTAAGGTATAAATATCGGGTCCTCAATATCAATTCATTAATCCTCATCATCTTAGTCATTCTTCTAAAATTCTCAAAATTAAAATGGCTTGAACCTCTCCAAATTTAATCTTACTCGATCACAATCTAAAAGAAATTCCTCTCGAGTTGACAATGCACTACTACCCAACTTAAAATTTACCCATCTATCACATAAGGCTATATACCTTAAGAGAATATTCCTTAATATGTTTACTCATGTCATTCAATCCTCGAACTTCAATGTCGACCATATCACATATGATATGTCCTTAATTACGAAGAATGATCCTCAAGTATGTGATCGACCTATGGGGTATATCTAGTATTCTCTGTGTATCAATTTATACCAAGCACGAGGTTTCGTCTTTCCGAAATAAGGAAAGATGGAGACCAATAATAAAGAGTTCAAGGGCAGCGTAATAGAATAGAAGTATTGGGATCATGGCGTTTAAAGAATTCAATTGGAAATTGTCAAAGCAGTTGTGGATTGAAATCCTATTTTGGTAATCCTTTGTTCGCCTGCTCGTATTAGTACAGTTATGTAACCGATACGATATGTCAGACATGTCTAGGGCAAGTATATTCGTCTACTAATCACTACATATCTCAATCCACGTAAGGTATTATTGCGATGGCGAATCAAGCGCACTATGGTTGATCAGACCGTAATACACTGATTCTGAAATATATTATTGTGGGCCTCCCCAATAATACATATGTCATGAACAAGCTCGATAATGAATAAGCTTGCAAAACTAGGCTATAAAATAGCACAATAAGTCAAGGTAGTATATGAAATATAAGCACGCTAGATGATGATGAAAGGAGGTACAAATTATTCAAGTTCACAAAACGAACAAAAATGAGCAACAATAATAAAAGACTCTACAATCTCTACAGTTATCATACAACCTCCTTGTCTAAGTTGCTAGTCGACCCAATAGGGCATGAACCTCTAAATTCTATTGTCTGAATAAACACTGTCATCTTATGCTAGCATACAATTATTGTCATTCAGTTACACCGCCTTGATGGGTCAAGTGGACTATGTGGTACTAGTCTCAAGGGAAAGGGAATATAACTTGTATCGAGGTGGGGGTACAAATTACGTGATTTAACACTAAAGGATAATCATCGGGTCACAATCTACAAGATTAACTCAAACTTATCGAACTCTAACTACCAAACACAAAATTTTCAAATTCAAGACTACAACTATAATCCTAGCAAATTATGGGTCCTTAACAAGGAATAAAATTACTTGGCCTACTATTAGAAGTGTCAGGTGGCACGAGTTGAAAGATGAAGAAAAGAAGAACATATTTTAGTCGTTGCGCATTAGCGAATGTTAAGGTCGCAGATGAACAACATATGAAATTAAAATATAGGGCTCTTGATAATATCATAGTTTCCTAAGGTGAAGGTGGCGAGCAATTCTCCGTGTTTGAGGTATTATCTCATGGGAAATGTCATACTCGTTGCTCTGGGCTTCCTGAGGTACCGTCTGCTAATATCACGACAAGAACCTATATCCTAACACTATCTCACTATGCACACTAGGTTCTGTTCTAACATTCGATCTTAGATTTCTATTGGTTCTTCAAAAATGGGGTCAACCACTAGGGTCAAACATTAGGGTCCAATCTCTAACTAGCTCTTAGCAGTGCCTATACTACTCTTAGGTCATTCATGACTATAACAAGAAATAATGGTAAATTATTCTATAGGTAAGGGACGCTAGGGTTCATTAAGCATTCTACTTAGGGGTGTGTCAATATCCTAGCTGTACTTTTAGTAGGAAGGTTACCCTACCTATCATTCTATCAACAGAGACTTCTATATTATAGAAGAAAGCTACACTCAAGGAACTAATGAGAAGGCACATGAATCAAGCAGGATGCAATTTTTCAACGGAATAGATTGAAAGGAGGAGAAGGAGAAGCCATAGTCAGTTGTGGATGAGATCCTATACTCTAATCCTATTTGCAGGCTTGCTCGGTCCCTAAGTTGAAAGCGAACAATTTAGTCGTAGACCTGCATGGGCCACCACAAAAACCATGTCATGCCCCAGTCCCAAAATACCATGGGACCGGATACGTGGCAATGGCCAGCAGTACGCACCGATGGACCAACCCAATATAATGGATCCATCAGGGCATACTTAAGCTGTAAAACAAGTCTACGACAATCATGGCACAACTAATCTCATCCACACAAGATATAAAATATGATCCACAGGATAAATAAGGAATGTAAATCATCAGCTAGTCTCACAAAGTACTTCGGGGAACAACCCGATAAATATCAAGTACAATGGTTCCACAGACCAGAAAAGAAAGACTGAAATAATAAATAAAACTGAGCATGAACATGGATGCTCAAGAGAAGTCTTCAGCTAAGACCTCGTCCTCAGATGGTGGTACGACTCCTGGATCGGCTCCTCCTGCTACGGTACCGTAAACCTCGGGGTAAACCTGGTCTGCAAAATCTGGGGACAAAATCCATATCCAGGTCCTCAGTGGACATAGCAAGGTACAGAAAATAATACAAGCCAGAATATAAACAGTGCAGCAAATAATGAGATAAGCAGGGTAAGTATGTAACATCTGTATAAATGCAAGAGAGAATATCAGTAGTACTCAGGTTGAACAACTACCAGCTCTGTGAAGGGGAGCCGGTAGCAGTGGTATCAGGAGGTGGTCTAGCTCAGCGGGAGACTGAGTAGCCGGCATAACAATGTCAACCTGTAGCCTGTGAATCTATCCAGTAATAGATGGAACAATAGGGGAATACTAAAAATAACCAGCTAAGTGATATGCAAGATGAGAGCAGCACTAGAACTCAGGCTGAAGCATACTACAAGCTCTGTGTAGGGGAGCCGACAGCAGCAGTAATAATGAGTAATGGGCCAAGCTCGGGCTTCAGAGTCTTGGGCCTCACAATAGTAAGGGTGTATATATATGATCAGCCTGTAGTCTGTGTGTCTCTCCCCACCCAATATAACCACGCAAATCATGAACATAACGTCTCACGTCCATGTCAGCGGGGTCATAACTAATGCACAAGTCATAATGTATCTAGAATATAGTATCTCTATAAGTCCTGTATCCTATACAGAATCACCACGAATATCTCGGGAAGATCCTGTCTCATGATCAGTGTCCAGTATCCTGGGTCAAAGTGTACTGGGTAAGACAAGTACGAGAATATAAAGTGTCACGTATGTCCATATCTAAATGACATTACCCGACACCGCGTACGATGTGGGCACCCGACTGATAATCGGACGCTAAGTATGTCAAACGGTCCTAGGTTAAGCATGCACAGTAAATATATAAAGTAAGAAAAATAGGTAACAATACTACAGAGATGGCAAGGTACACTTGCCTGGGGTCCTGTTGCTGGTATGAATCAGAGTCCAAGTCACAGTCCAAATAGCCTATGTATTATAAATTTATCACGTCAAAAGATAATTTATTTTAATTTATTTAATTCTGGAATAATTATTTGAAAATCCTATTTTAATCTTATTATTCTGATTTTTATGTTAATTCCTAAGTTTTGTCCAAAGAAACTGAATTTTATCAACTCGAGACTCATGGCACGCAAATCGAGGCGATCTGTTGACCAAAAAGTCAACCGACACAAACTCGACTTTCATGCATGATTTCTTGTAGATTTCAGCATCAAAAATATACTAGAATTTACGGCTCGTCCGAATTCAAATTCGTTTGGGAATTATGGCACATACAAATTTTGTATTGTGCACCGATGGTTAAATTCTAACCTAGAAGTTCTACAGAATTAACAGTATGAAAATACATAGAATTAAATTCTGATAAAAACATATGTTAATGATCTCTATATTAGCTTTCCAAAACTTTAAACGGTTCATGATTCTGATTCCTGGTTCTCCCGAAATCGCGAAAACATTGAAACACGTCTATTTTTAGACATGCTGTGCTCTACGAATTTTTTAGAATTTAATACTCATAATTTTGTAAAACAAATTATATAATCAGAAAGCTAACCTCAATATCTTTCTAACGCAAGAAACTAGGCCTCGTTTGGAGTCCGGAGCTATGCGCAATGGCTTCTGGAAGATGAAGAAACCCTAGATGGCAATTCTCCAAAATCTCTCTCTCTAAAAATAATGGGATAATTAGGGTTATAATAATATATATATATATAGGGATGTTGAGAGGCTGAATGAAAGTTGATAGGGTGACACGTGTCATGATTTGATTGGATGGTTTTGGTTATATTATTTATTTATTTTGATTTGCCTTTATCAAAACATTATTTAAGTCGTTTTAAATCTAAATAACTCAAAATAAACATTAAAAATAATCATAAAAATCTGGAAAAATTACAGAAAATATATTTTGAACCTAAAAACCCTAGAAAAATATTTGGAATAATTATATATTCACAAATTTCCTACTATAATTAGGAGAAGCTCTAAAAATTAGTTTTGCCATAAAACTAAAAATAAATACTAACATTATTCCAAAAATTCTGAAATAATTCCAGAAAATATATAATAATATTATAAACCTTAGAAAATAACGTGAGTCCATTCTATATTTCTGAGCTTGCACCATAAATTCTACAAGTCCTAAAAATTAGTTATTAGCCTAAATAACTCCCAATAAATACTAAAAATACTCAGAAAATTCCCAAAAACTTCTAGAAAATATATTTTATTATTTAGAACCTAAAATAAAAGTTTGGAATATTTTTAATTATATTTGAATCTAAAATAAATTCTTGAAAATCTTTGTAGCAAGGATGTCCGTGTAAGAAGTAGGTGCAACGGAGATAATTAATCTTTGTAGCTCAAAGCTAAGTCCGTCAAAGAACTTCTCCGCCTGGCATTGCTGGGCCACTTGATGAACTTGTTGTTGTGCTTGCATCATTGTGTAGAATATTTGGAACATCTGTTGTCCGTCCATAGGCTGTCCTGGTGGAAAAAGGGCATTGGTGGAGTAAACTGCGACAGTGGTAGAATATCGTCTCACCGGAACCTCGAGGTGAGCTGATCTGCTTTATTGCTTTGTTGAAGGGAGGGATCTCCACTTAATGGTGTCACCCCATCATCATAAGTGACAACAGCAACTTGTGATATTCTCGCGGGAGTCTCGTTGCTGGCTTGTGAATCCATTACTCTGCATCCAAAGTAAACTATGAGAGGCGTACAGAGGAATCACGGCAGGATGCAAGTCAAGAAATTATTTTGAAGTCGATATAGAGGTCAAGAACAGATCAACAAGTGGATGAGATCCTATAATTTATCCTAATCGCAGGCTTGCTTGGTTCCTTAGTTGAAACCAAAGCAATATAGTCGTAGACTTGCATGGGCCACCACAAAAACCATGTCATGCCCCAGTCCCAAAATACCGAGGGACTAGCCACGTGGCAATGACCAGCAGCACAACTCCAATGTACAAACCCAATTTAATGGACCCGTTAGAGTGTACTTAAGCTGTAAAATAAATAAAATGATCTAAGATATATGTCACAGTCTAGTTCTAATCTCATTCACAGTAAGCAAACATAATTTAATACGATAGACTAATCAATATAAAGAAATATTGTCCATCAACAAGTCTCAATAAAAAGTGTCTCGGGGAACAATCCGATAATAAGTCAATACATAAATCCAAGAGTCAAGATATAGAAAAACTGGAAGCAGAAATAACTGAGTATATAATAGAATACTCTGGAGAAATCCTCTAGCACAACCTCATCCTCTGGTGCCAGTACTGCTCCAGCGTCAGCTCCTATCCCGTATATCTTGGGATATTCCTCTTCTGTTGTACCTGGGGACATAATCCGGATCCAGGTCCTCAGGGTACATAGCAAGGTACAAGAATAACTCAAGCTAAATAAAATAGAGTATATAAAAATAGATCTCAGGACAAGCTATGTAACCAGCTATGTGATATACAAATGAGAGCATCACTAGTACTCAGGCTGAGAACACTACAGGCTCTGTGTCGGGGAGCCGGTAGCAGTAATATCACGTAATGGACCAAGCTCTGGAACAGAGACTAAAGCACCACAATAATAAATATATATGTATGCAATCTTCCTGTAGCCTGTGTATCACTTCCTACCCAATGTAATCACACGTCTTATGTCCACGACATTTCATATCCATAACACGAAAGATCATGACCTCTAGCTAGTACATCGAGTCATAATAATATCTATGTATATGCAAATCTTATGTAACGAATCTTGTAAGCCTATACAGAATCACCACGAATAACTCAGGGAAAGATTATGTCTCATGAATAGTGTCAAGCGTCCTATGGTATGACGTACTTCGTAAAACAAGCACGTAAAAATATATAGGATTGTGGTATCAACTCTCTAAGTGTCGTTACACGACTCCGCGTAAGGCGTTGACACCCGAATCTTGTTCATAAAACAAGCAATGTCTCATGGTCCTAAGTTGAACAAGTATGACACAGAAGTATATATATAGAAAGAACTCAAACAATAAAGTCCCAAGATCTACTGCAAGTTGGCAAGGTACACTTGCCTGGGTTCTGAACTCCGATAATTGCTCCTATATCAGTGGAATCTCCAGGTACACCTCCGGATGCTGAAACAAATATCATTATTGCTCTCAGAATACTTGAAATATCTAGGATTGACTATCAATAAGTCTAATTTGGACACAGGGGCAGAATTGATAGTTTCTGGTCAAAGCGGGGTCCACATGTGATCCACTTCGCACCGAAAATGTGCCAGAAACAAAGTTCTCTAAATTTATTAAACTTAGTGTCTATGAGTCCAGAATAATGATATGAACCCAACGGAATATCCATAACTGAATTTCGATAAGCCGATTACAAAATTGCCCGTCAAGTAGAATCGTAGGGCCCACGAAAATAGGGTTTCATCAACGTTCTCAGAATCGAACCAAACTTGGGTCACAGGACCAGCGTAATGCTATGAATCTGGTGGCATAAGTTTTATTACGAAATGACAAACACACACAAAATTATGATAAGTGTCAGAACAAACCAATACGGGGCTTTTCGACGGATACGCGTTAATTTCGGTGTGCATGCACATCCAAATCAACTTCCATAAAATTTTACGCATCCGTGTTGATGATACGTGACTTTCAATACAATTTGCACATGACAAAGTCATCTCATTTAGTGGAACGCACCCCATTTCAGAAAATTTTGGGTTTAGAAAATCAAGCTTTTGGTCAACTTCAACCACGAATAAAACACAGCATACAACAAATTAAAATAAATTATTTAAAGGGATTAAAACTTGTTTATGTTTTTTAAATTATGGTTCAAGTGAAATTTAAAACTATGAACTAGGTTGGAAGAAAAACGGCCATGATCATTGGTGTTTAGGATAGTTTTCTGAACTACAAATTGGGTCATTTTTTCTTATTTTATGTCATGATTTGCGACCGACACAGGATACGATACCCTAAATTAATTATACAGGGTTCGAAAGATTTATGTGGTCTTCGCATAGGATTCGACAGATCGATATTTGGATAACGGTGCAAAAAGATACGAAGGTGGGAAGTAGCATACCTTACTGTTGCTGTGCTCGGGATGTTGGACGACCCGTCTTCTCGGCGGTGGTGCGCGGCGGTTCGGCGTCATCGTCGGCAGTGGCTTATCGGGAATAGAAGAAGGTTTGATGGTGGATGAGGGGGTGGGTCTAGATGTTTATATAGGGGTCTGATTGGGTTGTTACAAGGAGGTGAAATGAGGGGGGGTCGGCCGCCGGTTTTGGAGGAAAGGGAAGGGAGGAGTTGGAGGAAGTTTCAGAAGCTGATGGGTTTGTGGGTCAGATTTGGGTCACAGGTTAGCAGGTTGGATAGGATCTGGTTTGTTTGGTCTAGGTTGGGTTCAGTTTGGTTTGGTTCAGTTTGGTTTGGTTTTGGTTGGTTTAAGTTGGTTTATTATATATAGGTTATAAAAAATACTTTTTGAGCCCAATAAATTCTTAAAAATTACACAATATCCTATTATTAATTATACACTCAAAAATATAATTTAGTATTTAATTTAATAAATAATTTACTACACAAAATATAAATCCCTGGAGAACATTTATTATAATTAATTAAAAATTACAGAAAAATCTCCAAAAACTCAAAAATTCATACTTAAAATTTTAAAATTAAATTCTATAAATCTGGGTGTTTACAGTCAGTTAGTGTTTAAGCAATTACAACCCACGGCAACGGCCAAACGATATCTCCCGAAGAGGAGGAATTACCCGTCGCTTCATGTTGCTCAACATGGTGGTCTCCTCTTATGAAAAAAATCACAAAAAAAAGCTCACCTAACCTAAAGGCATCGATTAACACACCGTGAATTCGGCCAAGGGTAATAAACAAGTACCTATTATGGGGGTATTCCAAGGCATAATCTCGAGAACAAGGGTTGGGGTAGCCATACTGCCCCGAATTAACCTGCAGCCGGAGCTAGGGGTAGCAATCCTCCGGTGTTCCCCGATAATTCATCCCTCCAAGAGGACAATAAATCTCTGTATATGGATGACAGCTTATCTGGGGGTAGCCATGCCTTCCAGGATGAGCCCGTAACAAAGACTAGGGGTAACAATCTAATAATGGAAGTGACGCAATACTGCCCACTCTACCTGAAGACACCGAGAATCAGACATCTGAGAAATAAAGTAAGGCATCCACCTTCCCGTCCAACTCCTCCCACGTAATGCCAATATACATCGCAGGAGACGAGAAGGGAACAAAATTCAGTAACCAACAATGCCTCCAGGCACTCGAAGCCATGATGCAGGCCCGCAGCACTTCATTGCAGACTCTGACTCACACAGTGCTGGAACTCAAAGAAAACTTGGTCCCAACATAGCCATAAGCCCCAGGAAAAACAAACCCAGACCAAGGGACCAACGAGGACTCTGGCATGCCTGATCCGGCTTCTCACACTGTGAGCAGTCACACCGTACCTTGATCTTCTACCGCTTTTCTTCTAAATGATATACAGGAGACTTTTAGGAACTGAGTGCCTGCATTGATGCTCGAGATAATCAAGTGTCACGCCCCAGTCCCAAAATACCGAGGAACTGGACACGTGGCAATGGCCAGCAGCACGCACCGATGGACCAACCCAATCTAATGGATCCATCAGGGCATGCTTAAGCTATAGTCTAACAGTAAATAGAACCATTGTTACAGGTCACAGACTATTCTAATCTCATCCACAACAGATAATCACAGAATAAATGCTAGAAATAATGCAATAGAATAAATAAACAAATCTCAAATAAGTATCTCGGGAATAATCCGAGAATATGTCTGGTACATCAAATCAAATAGACAGGAAATAAATGAACTGGAAATAGAAACAGAAACAGAAATAACTGACTATATACAACCAATGCTCAGGAGAAGTCCTCTGGTGCGATCTCGTCCTCAGGTCCTGGTACAGCTCCTGGAAGTGCTCCTGTACGGTGTATCTCTGGATAGATTTCTTCGGCTATACCTGGGGACATAATCCGGATCCAGGTCCTCAGGGGACATAGCAAGGTACAAGAAAGCTCAAGCCATAATCATGCAGTGTAGGAAATAAATGAAACAATAGGGTAAACTATGTAACCAGCTAAGTGATATGCAAGTTGAGAGCATCACTAGAACTCGGACTGAAACTACTACAAGCTCTATGTCGGGGAGCCGGTAGCAGTGATATCATGTGGTTGTCTAGCTCACAATGGGAGACTACGACGCCGGCATAATATAATCAACCTGTAGCCTGTGTGTCTCTTCCCACCCAATGTAACCACGCATATCATGACCATAACGTCTCATGTCCATGTCAAGCGGGATCATAGCTAATGCAACAAGTCATATAGTATCGTTAAATACAATATCTCTGTCAAGTCTTGTATCCTATACAGAATCACCATGAATGTCTCAGGAAGACTCTGTCTCATGAATAGTGTCAGGTGTCCTGGGTTATGATGTACTTGATAAGACAAGTACTAGAAATATCGGGTCTCGTTATCCATGTCTATGTGATGTTACACAACTCCGCGTACGGGGTTGGCACCAGACTAGTAATCGGACGCTAAGTAAAGTCACTCGGTCCTAGGTTAAGCATGCACATCAATATAAATAAAGCAAGAAAATATGCAACAAGAACTGTAAAGTTGGCAAGGTATACTTGCCTACTGATGTATAACTAAGTCAAGGAAATAAGTAGCAAGCTGCAGGATTTGGCAAAGTACACTTTCCTGTGGTTCTGGCTCCAACTGTAGCTCTGACTTCAGCTGGATTGGCAGGCGGTACTCCGGTTGCTGAAATAAATATTATCATCAGATCCAAAAAATATTAATCAGCTATAAACGTCTGTCTTTGAGTCCAATTTGGAGACAAGGGCAGAAATAGCAATTTCGGGTCAAAACGGGGTCCACATGTGGGCCCGCTTTGCACCGAAAAATGTGTCAGGGTCAAAGGTCTCCAAATTTGCCAAACTTAGTGTCAACAGGTCAGAAACGATGATACGAACCCAACGGAACTTCCAGAAGTGGATTCCGATGAGCCGATCACAAAATCGCCCATCGAGTGGGGCCTGTGGGGCCCACGACACGCGATTTTGTCAACGTTCTCAGAATCGAACCAAACTTGGGTCACAGGACCAGCGTATCACTACAAGTCCGATGGCATAAGTTTCGTTTCAATCTGATGTGTGTACACAAAGTTAGGGCACGATTCAGAAAAGACGGATACGGGGCGGTGTCTGCGGATACGCGTTGATTCCGGTGTGCACGCACACCCGAATCGACTTCTGCGAAATCTTGTACGTCCGTATCGACGGTGCGCATGTATCTGTGAAGACCGCACGCGACCAAGTCATCCCATTTGGCGGGACGTACCCAGTTCCGGGGTGAATCAGGGCATTATTTTTTCTGTTTTTGGATCGCGGTTCGCGATCGCCACAGGACGCGATGCACCGAGCGGGTTGCACGGGCACCGAGAGGGTCACGCAGGGTTCGCGACGCAACTGACGGAATCGAAATCGGATAAACGAGCAGGGAGATACGCGTACCTGAACAGAGTTCAAAAAACCCAAAATTTTTGTGTTCGACACGTGTCCGACACGACACGAAAACCTAGGGTTAGGGTTTGGGACGGTCGGCCGGAGGCGGCGGCGAAGGGGCGACACTGCGTCCTGAGGTGGCCCGGAGGGTGCTGGGGCGGCGCTGGCCGGAGGCGGCGGCGTGCGGCAGGCGGCTGGGGGCACTGCTGCGGCCGCTGCTGCTGTTGCTGGGTGCTGTCGGGGAGGCCGCCGGAGGGGCGGAGGCGGCTATGAAACGCGGGGCTGGGCACGGCGAGGCGGTGGCGGTGTCGGGCTGGGCACGGTGAGACGGTGGCGGCGTCGGGCGGAGCGGCTATGTGAGGAGTTGGTGGGGGTGAACTGGCCGGAGGGGAGCGAGGGTTTTATAGGGCAGCGGCGGTCCGGGCAAGGCGGCGACGTGGCATGACGGGCGGAGGTCGCGGGGGTGCGTGGCCGGGCTGAGCGGCGCGTGGCCGGACGGGGCGGCGGAAAGTGCGGGCGGAGCGGCGGTTGCGGGCAGCTGGGATGGGTCGTGGGGGTGCGGGTTCGGGCACGGGCGGGTCGGGTTCAGTCGGGCGGATCCGACCCGACCCGCTAGGCCGGTCGGACCGGTCCGGTCCGGTTGGACCGGGTTCAGCCCGGTTCAGGCCGGTTTGAACCCGGTTCAACCCGGTTCGTTTGGGTTTATTTATTTTAAAATTTAAAAAATTGTTTTAGGGCTTTTAAAAATATTTTTGGGGTCCAATAAATTCCATAAAAATTATCCTAAGTCCAGTTTTTTATTTTACACCATAAAATATTATTTACTTAATATATTTTAAAATTATTTAATTTTATTTAATGCCAAAAATACCTTGTTTTTAATTAGTAAAAATTCCCAAAAAACCCAGAAAATTCTGAAAAATCCAGTTTTAAAATCTTGAAAAATCAGGGAGTTTACAATCTACCCCCCTTAAGAGGATTGCGTCCTCGCAATCAAAGAATAACCGATCAGCAAAGATGACACGGTTGCAAGTATCGTTCGAAACACATCACAAGATACTTAAGGAAATATCGTTTCCCTAAGAATGAAAGTTATGCACTTTCCAGAGTAAAGAAAATCTAGTTAAAGCAAAAGAACTACAATTTTTAGAAAACTAGATTATTATTAACAAGTTACAAATTACTAGGTTGGGACTGAGGTCACGAACCAAAATAGGCACGAGCTAAAACAATACTAGAAACGGTAGCTACGAATCACTTACGCGCATTAGCTACTCCATGAGTCTGTGCATTCTCCACGGTCATCATCAGGGCTTGTTCGCGTTCTTGCAGTCGATTTTTCTGCTGCTGCTGAGCCTGCTGGAAGAGTAGTGCCTGGGGTATCAAGGGTGGCCTCGGCTGATTCCCTCCTGGAGCTGGTGGTAGGACTTCTTGAACTTCCGTTTGTGGTGCTCCCAATATTGGATAGGTTGGCCGCGGTATTGGTAACGCTTGCTGGTTAACCATTGGTGCTCCGTCTCGACGCTCAGGGCATTGCTTCACTAAATGTTGACTGGATCCGCAAGCTAAACATAATCTTATTTTTTGTCTGCACTTGTTCTCTATATGACCTCGCCTGTGACAATATGGACAGACAGGTATTGCCTGTGGAGATGCTTCTGGTGGCTGGTGTATGTAAAGTTTTTTTGCAACTTCTTCTTGTGGTGCTCCGGCTGGGGCTGATATGGATGGCCGCTTCAGACTGGTCTCTCTCCTGATGACGCGCTCTATGTGTTGCGCTGCAGCAAGGACGTCTGAGTACGAAGTAGGTGCAACGGATCCAATTAGTTTCTGTAGCTCAATGTTTAGTCCGTCGAAGAATTTCTCAGCCTTCTCTTCTTCTGTCGGGATCAATATTGGGGCGAAGCGACTTAGACGAATAAACTCAGCGTTGTACTCTTCCACCGTCTTAGCATCCTGAGTGAGGTGATTGAACTTGTCCCGAAGTTCTGATCGAGCGATAGCTGGAATGTACATCTCCTGAAAGAGTCTAGAGAACTCTTCCCAAGTGACTCGGTCTGGTCTGAGCCGTATCTCCTCTGATAGCCACCAGTGATGAGCATTGTCCGTCAATTACATTCTGACGGCAGTCATCCAACGTTCCTTTGGAAGCTCAGCTGCTTCTAATTGATATTGAGTATTGGTGAGCCATTCATGAACTTCTGTGGGCTCTTCTTTACCTGAGAAGGTACGAGGCTTCAGCTGGCGAAAATCAGAAATAGAGCCTGTCGTTGGTCGTCGTGCTGGTAGATCTGCCTGCTCTAGTGCGGTTACTAGGCTGCGACTGAAAGCCTCTTGTTGAGCTTGCGTTATTGCATAGATCATTTGTAACATCTGCTGTCCGTCCATGGCCTGTCCTAGTGGAATTACGGGCATTGGTGGAGTAAATTGCGTCGATGGTGGAATATTATCGTGCTGGACTCTTGAGGCATGTTGTTGAGCTGATTGTCCTCCATCCACTAGTGTTACTTTATCTTCGTTGGTTACCACAGCATCTCGTGGTGATTCTAGGGGAGTCTCGTCGTTCGCTCGTGAATCCATAACCCTACAACCAAAATAAACAATAAGAGGCGCACAGGAATCAAGGCAGGATGCAAGTCAAGAAATTAATTCGAATTCGATATGGATATCAAGAACATTTCAAGCAAGTGGATGAGATCCTAAAACTTATCCTATCTTATTGCAGGCCTGTTCGGTCCCTAAGTTGAAACCGAACAATTTAGTCGTAGACCTGCATGGGCCACCACAAAAACCATGTCACGCCCCAGTCCCAAAATGCCGAGGGACTGGACACGTGGCAATGGCCAGCAGCACGCACCGATGGACCAACCCAATCTAATGGATCCATCAGGGCATGCTTAAGTTGTAGTCTAACAGTAAATAGAACCAATGTTACATGTCACAGACTATTCTAATCTCGTCTATAACAGATAATCACAGAATAAATGCCAGAAATAATGTAATAGAATAAATAAGCAAATCTCAAATAAGTATCTCGGAAACAATCCGAGAATATGTCTGGTACATCAAATTAAATAGACAGGAAATAAATGAACTGGAAATAGAAACAGAAATAGAAATAACTGACTATATACAGCCAATTCTCAGGAGAAGTCCTCTTGTACGATCTCGTCCTCAGGTCCTGGTACAGCTCCTGGAAGTGCTCCTGTAAGGTGTATCTCTGGATAGATTTCTTCGGCTATACCTGGGGACATAATCCGGATCCAGGTCCTCAGGGGACATAACAAGGTACATGAAAGCTCAAGCGATAATCATGCAGTACAGGAAATAAATGAAATAATAGGGTAAACTATGTAACCAGCTAAGTGATATGCAAGTTGAGAGCATCACTAGAACTTCGGCTGAAACTACTATAAGCTCTGTGTCGGGGAGCCGGTAGCAGTGATATCATGTGGTTGTCTAGCTCACAATGGGAGACTACGACGCCGGCATAATATAATCAACCTGTAGCCTGTGTGTCTCTCCCCACCCAATGTAACCACGCATATCATGACCATAACGTCTCATGTCCATGTCAAGCGGGATCATAGCTAATGCAACAAGTCATATAGTATCTTTAAATACAATATCTCTGTCAAGTCCTGTATCCTATACAGAATCACCATGAATGACTCAGGAAGACTCTGTCTCATGAATAGTGTCAGGTGTCCTGGGTTATGATGTACTTGATAAGACAAGTACGAGAAATATCGGGTCTCGATATCCATGTCTATGTGACGTTACACAACTTCGCGTATGGGGTTGGCACCCGACTAGTAATCGGACGCTAAGTAAAGTCACTCGGTCCTAGGTTAAGCATGCACAACAATATAAATAAAGCAAGAAAATATGCAACAAGAACTGTAAAGTTGGCAAGGTATACTTGCCTACTGATGTATAACTAAGTCAAGGAAATAAGTAGCAAGCTGCAGGATTTGGCAAGGTACACTTGCCTGTGGTTCTGGCTCCAACTGTAGCTCTGACTTCAGCTGGATTGGCAGGCGGTACTCCGGTTGCTGAAATAAACATCACCATCAGATCCAAAAAATATCAATCAGCTAGAAACGCCTGTCCTTGAGTCCAATTTGGAGACAATGGCAAAAATGGCAATTTCGGGTCAAAACGGGGTCCACATGTGGGCCCGCTTTGCACTAAAAAACGTGTTAGGGTCAAAGGTCTCTAAATTCGCCAAACTTAGTGTCAACAGGTCAGGAACGATGATACGAACCCAACGGAACTTCCAGAAGTGGATTCCGATAAGCCGATCACAAAATTGCCCGTCGAGTGGGGCCTGTGGGGCCCACGACACGCGATTTCGTCAATGTTTTCAGAATCGAACCAAACTTGGGTCATAGGACCAGTGTATCGCTACGAGTCCGATGGCGTAAGTTTCGTTTCAATCCGACGTGTGTACACAAAGTTAGGGCACGATTCAGAAAAGACTGATACGGGGCGGTGTCTGCGGATACGCGTTGATTTCGGTGTGCACACACACCCGTATCGACTTCTGCAAAATTCTGCACATTCGTATCGATGGTGCGCACATATCTGTGAAGACCGCACGCGACCAAGTCGTCCCATTTGGCGGGACGTACCCAGTTCCGGGGTGAATCAAGGCGTTATTTTTCCTGTTTTTGGATCACGGTTTGCGATCGCCACAGGACGCGATGCACCGAGCGGGTTGCACGGGCACCGAGAGGGTCACGCAGGGTTCACGATGCAACTGACGGAATTAAAATCGGATAAACGAGCAGGGAGATACGCGTACCTGAACAGGGTTCAAAAAATCTAAAATTTCCGTGTCCGACACGTGTCCGACACGACACGAAAACCTAGGTTTAGGGTTTGGGACGGTCGGTCGGAGGCGGCGGCGGAGGGGGGCGATGCGGCCTGAGGCAGCCCGGAGGGTGCTGGGGCGGCGCTGGCGGCGCTGGCCGGAGGCGGCGGCGGCGTGCGGCAGGCTGCTGGGGGCGCTGCTGCGGCCGCTGCTGCTGTTGCTGGGTGCTGTCGGGGAGGCCGTCGGAGGGGCGGAGGCGGCTGGGCGACGTGGGGCTGGGCACAGTGAGGCGGTGGCGGCGTCGGGCGGAGCGGCTAGGCGAGGAGTTGGTGGGGGTGAACTGGCCGGAGGGGAGCGAGGGTTTTATAGGGCAGCGGCGGGCCGGGCAAGGCGGCGACGTGGCGTGGCGGGCGGAGGTCGCGGAGGTGCGTGGCCGGGCTGAGCGGCGCGTGGCCGGGCGGGGCGGCAGAAAGTGCGGGCGGAGCGGCGGTTGCGGGCAGCTGGGCTGGGTCGTGGGGGTGCGGGTTCAGGCACGGGCGGGTCGGGTTCAGTCGGGCGGATCCGACCCGACCCGCTAGGCCGGCCGGACCGGTCCGGTCCGGTTGGACCGGGCTCAGCCCGGTTCAGGCCGGTTTGAACCCGGTTCAACCCTGTTCGTTTGGGTTTATTTATTTTAAAAATTGTTTTAGGGCTTTTAAAAATGTTTTCGGGGTCCAATAAATTCCAGAAAAATTATCCTAAGTCCAGTTTTTTATTTTACACCATAAAATATTATTTACATAATATTTTAATATATTTTAAAATTATTTAATTTTATTTAATGCCAAAAATACCTTGTTTTTAATTAGTAAAAATTCTCGAAAATCCCAGAAAATTCTAAAAAATCCAGTTTTAAAATCTGGAAAAATTAGGGGGTTTACATCAAGACAGGCTCCAGAAGCTTAGGATCCAGCAACCCTATCTTCCCGAGTAGGATAATGTGGTATACCCTCCCAAATATAAGCCACTATCTCCAACTATATTTTACGGGAAGACATCATCCTGTCAATACATGAGATACTTCCAGTCCACAACGGGCACCTACCTCAGGATTATGCCTTACTCGCCAACTTGTTCGTTGGAGCACTATTCGAGGTTGCTTTTGAGTGGATTTGTAGCCTCGCAGACAAATGAATTTCTTCCATTGAGAACCTGATGTCTCTCTTTCTCTCCTAGTTCTATGAAGGAGGGATTGATATGAATATGTCCTATCTCATGGACATTACCCAAGGGGATAGGAAACTTGCACGAAACTACATCGAATGTTTTCGACAGGCATCATTGAAATTGCCTTATGGCATCCCCGAATCTTCACAGATGGACACGTGTTGAAAAATCTCCTACCAGCAATAAGACTATGGACGACATCTAGCCCATTCAGTGATTGGACGACATTTATTATAAGTGTCGTTGCTGCATAAAAGAGCACAAAAGACGCTCGCTTATTGGGATTTTAAGCTCCCAGCATTGAAGATAAGAGAAAGCATCCTTTCACCGCAAACAACAATCGTGACAGCAAAGGGAAGCAAGACATAACGGTTAACCTGTCCAAAAGTTTAACCGTACCCGTTACCAAGCCAATAGAGCCGCCAAGAGTACATGAGACTTATTCCTTTGATGACGATAAAGTCATGGAACTCTTCAAAGTATTTATAAAGGGCAACAAACTTAAGCTACCTGACATCAAATGCCCCGATGAACCAGGCAAAGTTGACAACCCTAAGTATTGCCACTACCATTGATATGTCCATTACGTAACACATGACTATTTGTGAGCACCCTGATTTTATATAGGTTTATTTTGGTAATTAGAAATTAATTTTTTATTTTATTTAAATATTTATTTAATAATTTATTGAACCATAGACACTTTTTGCCATGGTCTTAAGATTTTAGTACAACATTAGCCCTAACCTTCCCACCAACTTTGCATACTAGATTTAGATGAGCCAAATTAGGTTTATGTATTGAATATAACTCATAAATTTGAATTGTTATGCTTTATTTTTGTCGCACAGCTTTTGCGACGTAAAATCTAGATATTGACAATTAAGCGCTTTAAAGTTGCGTACGATTTTAATGCGCAACATCAACCATTTTTATCTAACCAACTTCACATCCATGAGCCTAACTAGACCTAACATGTTCATATTAAGGGTGTCCCATTCATTTAAATCCCTACATATTTCATAAATATCACATGGTTCAAATGCTAGTTTAAATATCCACTTTTCCATTTTAGGAAACCTCATCTTGCATATCTTTTGTTCACTTTATTTAAATTAAAATAATTAACTATATAATAAGCCAAGGATCATTAGAAGCCTAAAAACCATCATGGACCATTAATCATAAGTTCCTTTTGGGCCCAACACAACTCCAAGCAACCAACACCCAAAAGCCCAACCAACAAATATATATAAACATGCAACCCTCTTCTCTACCTAGCCCTAGCTGCCTCTCCTCTCTTATGAATGACCACAAAAGAAGCCCCCTCTCTTTTTAATATCTCCTCTTCCTCCTCTTTCTTCCCCATACCTTCACTCACCCCCACGAGCACCCCAAGGCCGACACCAAGGCTAATCCTTCACCCGAACACCCCCATATTAGGTTAGCAGCTACTGCTGCCTATTGATACTATAAAAAGTAATCAAAACTCCTCCAAAAGCCTATTTTATTCATATATTTGAATTACTCTAGTACCCCATCAAGTGGCACAAATTTTGGAGTCCGTTTGGTACTCTGTTTGACCGTAGTGGCAAAGAAGGTTTCCGCCGTAATCGCGTACGTACAAGTTTTCCAACTTAAAATCTCCTTTCTATTTTTCATGAAATAAAACACATGTAGAACCATTTTAATGTTAGGTAGTGATTAAAAATATTTTAATGCATGTGAAATCATATTTTTATGTACAAAACTACCCCTAGTTGTTGAACAATCTAGATACGGACACAGTGCATCAATACTAGTTGTAGTTCTTTGAAGGTTGCCATATTTTGACTATGTAAATAAATTCTAAAATTTAATATATTATAATTAAAGAATATTTAATATATTATTTTATTATTTATTAATTATTTTGATGCAAATAGGGTAGTTGCATGCATAAACTACGTAGCGTAGTTGCTAGGAATCACTAGTTGTCGTCCGAAGAGACTTTTTGTATGCAATGATATTCGGTTGGTTATTTTCATATAATTATAAATAATTTCAGAATTAATAGTTTTTAATAATTAATTATTTAAAAAATAATTTTGAAAATATTTAATGACTAGTAATATTCTGGTGTGTAGCTATTTGCATGTGCAACCAATGTAGAATTAATAACTAGATAATAACCTAATTTAACTAGAAAATTAGAGTCTAATTAGTGTAATAATTAATTGGTAGATATTCGACACGTTTCTGTGGAGAGCTCCGGAACGGACTTGTTGTGCTCGCAGTTTGGTTCGGAAGGCAAGTACACATTGCTTAATTGTATTATTCAGTTATATTATGCCTAGTTGTTATTTGTTAGTTGTGTGCATGTGTCTTAAAGTAGTAGACTTACCTGATATATTGTGAAGGTACATGGTATCTTCTGACCTGACACTTGTTCAACACGTTCACTGAGTGAGAGAGAGTGCGTGGACTAGTATGTTGACTGGCCATTGATACGTGAGATCGAGTCTTGTGTTAGTAGTTGATGTTAGTTTAGTTTCTAAATTTTTATTAACGTCATTGCAATATGCCTGCACCGCATATACGGTTCAGATAGTACATTGTGAGGGGAGAATCTACTAGTGAGCGTATGGGATTTCTGTTTCTTACTGTGTAAATGGTGTAAATGGTATACCCCCGAGTTCTGTTGAACGCCTGGTAGAATGATTGGTTCATCTATTTCTTTCCCCTCATGCGCCACTAGAGATGTCTCGAGTGCATATCACATAGATGGGTTAGTTATCCTATTTACTGCTTTACTGCTTTACTTTTATGTATGTCAATTTCCTGTGTACTTGTTATGTTCCTTTGAGGACCTGGCACTTTTTCAGATCCATACGATTACTTGTACCCTATGGACTACGGAGTTGGAGATTTTACTGACGAGGACCTTAAGGTGGAGCCACAGGAGTTTCCTTGAGCGTTATAGATGATAGTTGCTTAGTGTCTTAGGTGTCCTTATCTAGTTAGCTAACGCCCAGACTATTTTATTATTACCTAGTTGTGTATTTTCTTTCAGTATTTTTCTGTACTTTATTATCGTGGATTATTCTCTACTTGACTTTATTTGTAGTGGACTCTGAGACTTTATCTATTCATTCAGTTTCCTATTCTGTAATTTTTTTGGATGGGACTAAATTATTACCTGCCTGAGATATTGTGTCCTAGTTATATTCTATAGCGTACTACGACTGGTTAGGTCCATTAAATTGGGTTCCTATACTTGTTCGTACAGTTGACATGAGTACGTATACCTGGTCCTACGTATTTTGGGACTGGGGCGTGACATATTTTTAGTGGGGGCTCATGCAGGTCGAGAGCATATTATTTCGGTTATGTCACTATATCGAGCAAGCATGCAACTAGGATTATAATATAGGATCTCATCCACTTATTTTACTAACTTTCATGATTTTGTTCCAAATTTTTTAAATTCGAGTACCTTTCTTGTCCTTCGGAATTTTATTCTTAATTTTCTTGACGTCACTATAACCATTTTCTTACCTCTCCCTATTTTGGAGGGATAAATATACTCCTCTAATGGTTCCTTGAGTATAGGCTTCTGCCAGAATATGGAAATCCTTGTTGTTAGGTTTAGAAGATAATTATGATAGTATACCTACTAAGAAAATGAACTAGAACATTGACAGCTCCCAATAAGCTCTAACATCGAGCACCTGTAAGTTGATTGACCATTATCCCTTGTTATATTTAGGTATGACTTGACCGTAGTATAAACTACTAAGTTTAGTTAGAAATTTGACCATATTGTTTGACCCTAGTATTGAGGAACCAATAAAAATCTATTATTGGACATTAGGAGTAAAACTAACTTCCATAGTGAGATAATATATGTGAATTATAAATTTAGATTCTTGTATTACTATTAGAAGAGCAGTATCTTTGGAAACCAAGAGAAATGTACCAATACCTTAGTAGGAGCTGAAGGACCGTGAGGCAACTCTAGAGAGGGGGTGAATAGAGTACAGCAAAATAATATATCCAATTTAAGATTATCAGAATGAAGGCAGTTGCTAACTAACAGTGTATATAGAGACAGTAAAGTAAAGAAGTAAAGTAGAGAGAGAGAAAGCAAACACAAATACCAAGATATATACTGGTTTCCCTCTGAGAGGACTAGTCCAGTCCCGAGAACTCAAGCTCAGAGTTTTATCTACTATAATCACCAATAGTAAATCACAAGCTTTGATCCGAAGGCTTGTCACTTCTTTATACCATGAGGTTTGATCCGAAGTATCGCAACTTCACATCTTAGAGAGAGAGAGTAACTGATGGAATAAAGCTCTTTACAACTCTGAAAACTTTTAGACCAAGATCGCACTTGGCACTAGGAATGCTAGAGAGTTGCTCTTTGAGATAGAAAAGTTAAGGCTTTAGAGGTTCGCTCACAATAGTATAGAAGACTAAAGAATGGTTGAGTGAGTAAGAATGAAGAATTATAATCCTATTTATATGGTGTAGGCAAACATAATTCGGCCAGAATTCGGATGGAGTTTAATTTAAATTTTTAACCGTTGGGCCAAGAAATCAGGATCTATAGAACTAGTTGATTTCATACCAAAAGGGTAACCGAGTTCGGCCCGAGTTCGATCTCTAAGTATAATAGACTTTGTGAATGAATGTGGCCTAATTTGCTGGATAGGTTCTTTGGTTCATTTGAGTGGACTATGTATCTGGGTATAGGTATTTAGGTTTTTCCAGTGTGACTCAGCCTACATCAATCCTAAACTCAAATAAATAAAAGAATATATTTGAATAGACGTAAAACAGATGACATATAATAGCATCGTTGAGGTATCAGATTATGACATATCAATGCATGGTTTAGTTAACTATCAAAATCAAGTTCACTGAGACGGAATGAGCCAACAGGAGAAAGGGTCTCCAATCTTCTGTCTAGTAGATCCCCAAGAATCTATGATCATCGCTTATTCATATTTGAGTATTCCTAAGTCACCGATAGTGCCATATCATCCAACCTTGGATAACTATCTTTTCTTTATTATAACTTTCTTATCGTTACTTTAAACATGTAACCATTGCAAGAATTTGACTCTATTTTCAAATCGTGCTAACCTAAGAGACTATCATATCCTCGCAAATATCATCTCCTCTTAGGAAATATGTTATCATCCCACTATTTATATGCTTTCCCATCTTGAATTAACCATCCACCAATTATAGATCAATTTTTATAGCTCTCTAAATAATTGAGCATAGTAAATGATTAGAACCTTTTTTTTTCTTTGACCGTACCCTAAATACGGAGACTAGCATATCACCTTCTCTTAGGACACCATGATATTCACTAACGTTACTTATCTCTTCTATCAATCATAGATTCCTTGTCATGCTCTATAATCATTTGCAACAAGGAAATAATTAAAATCCTTTCGTGATCATATCCCGACCTCGATAATTTGCATACCATTTTCTCTTAATAAACCACGTTATCATCAAGAGCCTTACTTACTTTTACATCTTGTTTTCTCATAACCTTAACTTTGATGTTCGTTATTTCGTGCGATGACTAAAAATTTTCTTCATCTTTCAAATCGTTCCACCTTATTCCTCTAATTTTAGGCCAAGTAATTTCTTTTATGATAGGATTATAGTTTGATAGGATTATGGTTTGATTAATCTTAAATTTTGATTTTGTTGATAATTGTTAGAACTTGATAGGTTTAGTTGTTCATTTAGGTTAGAATATAATTTTATAATTATTCTTTAGTTTCAAATCATATAACCTTCATCAATATATCTCAATACAAATTATATTCTCCCTCACGATGCGAGCCAGCAACTTCTCTATTCTTAATATTATCATCTTTTATTATATAAGCACTGATTGTAAGTAAAAGCTAAGGATGACCGTCACCTTAAAAAGTTTTATAATGTACTAGGATACCCTAATAGTACCAAGATCTTTTTCTTATTTACCTTAATTAGATTTTTTTACTCTATTTACAAGAACACGGCTATTTTGTAGAATCTCTATAAAATAATTACAATACTAGTTGAATATTTGTAAGTTGGGTAGCGTGTCCTAGAATTCCATAGTTACTAAGCTACACTAATAAGGTATAATTGAACGACACCGAAATATATGCTAGCATAAGGAGATGGTGTTTGCCAAGACTGCAAAATCCTAACAATCTGAACCCTAATTGGTCAACCAAAGACTTAGACAAGAAGTTAGTATGACAACTGTGGAGACACAAACACGAAAAGAGTCTTAGATTTTTGATGAATTTGAACTATTTATACTTTCATTCATCATAATATCACTGTTTGCCATTAAATCAAAAGGTGAACTAAAAGAACTTGATTTGATTAACAAACTAAAGAAAGTACAAAGCAGTCCTAGAAGACAAGCTAAGTACAAATTTATTATTTGGGGGTAACGATGGAGGGTTAGGAGGGTAGCAAATCTATTTACTCCGTGGATGAACTGATGCAGAAGCTCTTCTCTTTCGTTTGAGTGTAGGTTCGTAGATAGCTAGCCCACCCTTTGTATGGGTATGGTACCTTGTTATTTATAGTCGCCTTGTGGACATGTTATGGATGCCGTATATGTTCCTGCTTGGTGGCCGCATAGGGCTACTTCAACATCATGCGGTTGTAACCATGGCCGTATGTCACGGGAAATCTGCCACGTGAGTTCGGTTCAGATATGTTGTTGATGAGATCTCGGGGTCGTTTCAACCTGTTGTGTGCGTGACTTGGTCAACTGACCCCGTAGTACACAACAGTTGTGCAGGGATCTCTTTGGTTGTAACAGAAAGATCATGTGGTTCAGATGCCGCATAGTCCCCTTGGTCGTATGTGTGTTCTGGTCGCATATATTTTCTGGCCGAATATGAGCTTTTATCTGACTGAGGCCGCATATCATCGAGGCCGCATAATGTTGAAGCCGCATAGGCGGGACACGTGGCACGACTCGCCTGACGAGGTAACTAATTATTAGATGTGACTCTTTATCTTTTTGTATGTCATCTTCTTGCGAGTCTCGAGGCCATTAGGTCTTTTTTTAGGCGTTGGAGAGTGTATCAAGGATCCTTTATGCGGCCTCTTGCTACTTGGTTGGTCTGACTGCATGATGGCTATTATGCGGCTTTCGTTTAGCCATATCTATCATATTTTATGCGGCATGTAGTATTTTTATGCTTTTATAAGACCCCCTTCCAAGTTTCCAAAATAACGAGTTTGAAATACTTTGAATGAGAAGCATGATCGAGCACTTTTGGCCGCATAGTAGAGACATGTTGCGTAAATTTGTGTTGCCGTATAGCACGTTCTGCCAGACTGTTAAGTTATTACATGAGTGGATTTGGTTCGATCTTCGAGAAGATCTTTTAGGATTTTGTGCTGTCAGTTGACACGAAGACCGAGGCAATGCTTCAGAGAAGATAAAGCGGCTCAACCAACGAGAAGTTGACATCATCTTTTTGACATTTCATGGATCTAGGCGTTGGGATTTGGACCGCTGACGCATTTATCCCCAGCTGTATATCCCCACCTATATAGGGGTCCTGAGGAGAGAGAAAGAAACTCTCTACTTTATCCTCTTTCTTTTTTGCTGCTGCTCGCTGACATGGCCCCCAAAGTTGCTTCCTCCCTCGATGTCGCCGCTGCTAAGAGCAAGGAAAAGACTAAGAGCAAGGGGAAGGCCCGCTCCACTGTGGTGGACCCTCCGTTGTTCCCCACCGACGTTCAGCCGCCTATCAAGGGTAAATTTTGAACGAGGAAGATGAAAGGGGTCAGTTGAACACAGAGACACATATGCACGCTTGGACGCATGGATCCGTCTATGTACAACCTTACTTATTGCCGCATGGGTGGCTTAGCCGCATAAGCCACTCGAATGCATGACCAACTTTGTCGCATGTATGGCTGGCCTCAGCAGCATGACTGGCTCTGCCGCATGGTTGACCTTGCCGCATAGTTGACCTTGGCCGCATGGTTGTATCTGTCGCATGGGTTCCCCAGCCGCATAAGCTTCTCTGTTGTATAGCTAAGCTTTGGCAGAATAGGGGCATTTCCCTTGGCCGAATTCTTTTGATTAATTCTGACTATGTTTTCTTGTTTTATTTGCCCACCACACCCTCCGGCAAACTGGTACTAAGGCAGAACCTACCATCCCTCAACATGAATCTTGGAGACTTGGCGGTGGCTATCAGGAACCAAGTTAACATGAACCGGCCGTAGGATCGTCGAGCAGATTCCTTCCTTCTTTCTGAGTCAGATCAACGTGGGGAAGACCCCTGCTGAAGATGGAAGACGTTTCTTTCAGAAGCCTTACTTCCTGTTCGGGGACACTCTGAAGTCTCCTCAGGTGGAGGCCATCAGGGAAGACTAGTCTTTTACTTTTAACGGGTCAGAGATGACATTTCCTTCCTATAGCTATCACTTGATTGTATCGGACCTGAAGGTTCTGACGGGTCCGCAACGGATGGATTAGGACCTGACCTCTGATCCGAAGGGGGCCTCTCTGGGCAACATCCGTCTTGGGACCGGACAAAGCAATAGGGTATTTCATAGCGCCAAGGAGTCACCCTCTTATTCCCTAGTCGAACTAATGCCTAGTCTTGTCAGCAGTGAACTGATACCGAACATAAGTATATATACGGCGAACACTTTTCTTTATCAGGTTGCCAAGAAGGGATCCTAATCTATGGGCCAGTTGTAGGCTCTTAGCTGGGCACACTATAGTGAATACTAGTACCGCCTGAATCTATGGGTCCTGAGGAAGTATTAGCAGGAGCGTAAGGCGGCCAATATGTTCTTTGTCGTGCTGGGCATATGCTACGGATTAGAGGTTAACTGGCCCCTATTTGTCACTTTGATAGAGTTGTACAATTATCGCACTGGGACCTTCTTTATAACTGGTGGCAAAATGGGGATGGTTTTGCATGAAATGCATGCCATCTCAAAACTTCCTTAGGGCGACGAGCCCTATGAAGAGTATTCCCCGAGCAATGAGAAACTCAGGGAGTTAGAGGCGACGAACCCGAAAATCATGGTGGTATACCAGGAACTACTTTGCCACCATAGAATCTGTCAGCGGATGTCAATGAAGAAGAAGTCGTCTGAGGGGTCTTCCCCCCATATCACAACCTGGAGTCGCTACCTCTTTCCGGACCTGAAGGAGTCCAAGAAACTTCATGTTCGGATACCGCAGACTTAAGATGGAGTGGCCGACCTAATACGGGCGCAACGAGAACCGGCCGTGGGCGAGAAAGAAGAAGCTGAGGGTTCCACAGGCGAGGAGGAAGAGGAACTCGTAGATTAGCTGACTACTCCTGAAAAGGAGGTAGCTACTTCTACATTGACGTGCACAAGTGGTCCGCCGAAGCTGTGCTGGCGGGATACTTGATGCTCTACTTAAGAAATTGCGTCATCTCAGGAGGGTCCGGAACCATAGACAAGATCAGTTGTCCCCTCATTCTCTTGGTCATAAAGTTAGCTTACGGCCACAAGGTGGCTCTTCTACCAGCAACGGTATGTTGCATCCATCGGGGCTTCGCAACTTCGCCCAGAAGTTCAAAGATCATCCGGGAAAAGGATATTTTAACCATATTGAGCTCCCCTATCATTATTTGATGGGTTGGCTTCTCTGATACCATGGTTTCCTGATGAGACCTGGAACTGATGATGATATGGTGGCGGCCGATGCCACGATCCATAAATATCGGAGGATGAAGTGGAGGCTAGACACAGTCCCTGCTTGTAGGTGGAAGCTCTCCTTTATGACTGATTGGAGTTTCTTTACTTCCGAGCCAGATTTTACGCCCGAGGAACGGGATACCGTCCATTAGGATGTTGGGAGAGAGTCTCAGAATCTGTCTGAGAGTCGCAGAATCCCTCCCATTTAGTATATTAGATTCGGGATGAAGTATTTGTGGAGCCTTACCTGGTGAGTCGCTTTGCTCGCCAGTTCGGTTGTACCCAGCTCCTGTTGGGTCACCTGAGTACTTCCCTCGGATATGGCAGGATCTTGCTTAATGGAGCCCGGGCCTGGAGTTACTATAATGCCACTGGAACTCAGGTCCAATTTTGCTTGCCATCGGCTGGGGTAGTACCACGGATGCTACACACGGCGACGACATATTATTGCATAGCCAACGCTCTGTCTGTTGGCTTTAACCCGGAGACAAGCTATATCGTAGGCGCCATGGTGATGCCTCCGGAAAAAAAATTGTGACAAACAAAATGCAAGGTCATCGCCAAGCCTTTGCTTATGGATCTGGATCCCTCGACGGGAGAAGAGGAGACGACTTTTTCGTCCGACGCTCCTCCGCCTGCCAAACGGAGGGCGAAGGCGGAGGGCGAAGGCGGAGACCCGCCATGCCCGATACTCGAAGAAGGCCAGGAACGAGGTGGCACCATGGAAGGGGTCTTGAGCAAAAGTGAAACCTCTCGTGAAGGAGGCTACAAGGGAAGAGGTAAGACCCTTCACGGTGGAGGATCCAGAAATAGACCCTACTTTAGACGCTGAGGGGGACCTGTAGAACCCCTTAGTTTGATTCTTCCTGGTCCTTTATATAAATATCTTTGTTCTAGTATTTTTGATAATTCTAAGCGACGAGCGGATGCCTTGGTTATCTCTTATAAGGAGCCGGAGAAGGAGACTTTCTCGGAGTCTGACGTGGGCGCCCCAGGGCCTGCACTTGAGTCTTCGGGGGTTCAAGAGACGGATGCAGGCATATCTGACTTGCTTTTAAAACTTTGGGGGCCCAAGAGACGGTTGTGGCAGGGGCAGAGCCCTTCACACCATTTAAGCACATCCCTATGGATGATATAGAAGTCATAGGGAAGGTTATGACTATGCTGGGTGAGCCTCAAACCCTGTTGCCTTCTTCTGGTATGTTATCCCGTATATTTACCCATGAAGGGATATTCTGGCTTCAACTTTACATTCTTCGAACAAAGTTGATCACAGGTTGTTCAAAATTTACTGGGTCGGCTTTCCCTAAGAATGGTGATCGTGGCCGCTGAAGAGGGCGTCGAGAAAGAGACTATTGGGCAAAATTATGGACCTCTTCCTAGTACTTCTGGGGGTGAGGAACACCCTGCAGGGCCTGCAGCAGATTATTCTAGCACGATGATTGCTTCCACTATGATCACTCTTGATGGTGGAGCAACTCGATCTGAGGAAGCAGCCCTCGAAGTTGTTGGCCCAATGGCTGCTGGGTCATCCTCAGATGTTATCGTGATACCAGCTGATGTGGGTACTCAATGGGGTGTAAAGGGAGCCTCGATTATTGGGGCTGAGGTGATTGTGTCCTCATCTGATGTTGTAGGACCGGCTGACGTCGGTACATCCTCAGATGTCAATCTTACGGTGGTCGATATTGCTCAATTTTTTAGTGCCCAGATGCTTCTTGGAACTGGTTGGCAGTTTGTAGAAGCCAAAGTATCTCAACATTCTGTGACTGTTGTTCTACTACCTGGTCCGTTTAATGTTGTTATGCCTCCTCCGTGTCCGACTGTAGTCCCTACAGTTATGACTCCTTTGACTCCTTCTACTTTTGTTGACATAGAAGAAGCCTCGAAAGATACTATTCAGAGCTTCTATATACATCTAAAGTGGGGGGTACAAACCTTCCTAGGACAAAGCAAGGCTTTTACTTGGGCCAAGCATTTTGCTAAGAGTCAAGCTGAGATTTTGAGGACACTTACGGGTCATGAGCAGATGGTCTGAGATTTTGAGCCAAAAATTTGCAGAGGTGGAGCAGTGCCTAAATAAATTACAGCAGGCGTGGGAGGTCGACCAGATCATCACAGTGGAAGAGGAACATGAGTTCCTTCTGAAGTCCATGGAGCAGGTGAAGACCGCATATGTGCAGAACAAGCAGGCCCTGGAACATGACCTCCAAAAGTTGGCCCTCAAGCATCATCGAAGTCCAGGGAGAGGGCCTTGGTATCGATCAGACGTTGGATGTACCACTTCAAGGTGTAGCAGTCCCGCATCGGGTGGTGGACGTAGCGGTGGAATTGATAATACTTTGGGTTATTTAAGTCTACCGCTTTCGGCTGGCGTTTGACGATGGGAAGCAAAGTTTACCTCCCTGTATCAGCATGTCAAAGATGGGCATGACATCACCATCTTCGAAAGAGTAGGTCTCCTTTGGTTTTGGAGCCTCCACCTATTTTTACTCAGGCCTCTAGGTTAGGTTGGCGACCATAGCCTGCTTTCCTTTTTTGTCGCGGCTGATATTGCCGCTATTAGTATTGTTGTTGTTGTGAGAACGCTTTTCCCTACCGTCGGTGATAGGGATCTGTATTCCCAAGATTAGGGCTTCCTTACCTTCTTCTCTACGCTGATGGAACTTATGATGAACATCGTCCAGTCTTTAAAATGGCTATCACCCATCCAGAGGCTGACGGTCAGTAGTAGGTTTTTTTGGCACATCTCCATCATCGTCGTCTCAGGATTGCCAGGAGGCAGCCTCAGCGCAGCTTATCGAAACCGCTCGATATAATTTCTTGCACTCTTTTTCCTCCTATGTGACATCCATCAGGGAGGACATCGCCATATCGTTTCCTGCCTCATAGAATCTTCTGAGAAAGAGACTCTTGAGATCATCGAACGATAAGATACAGTTATTTGAGAGACTGCAGAACCAATCGAAGGCTACCTCGGACAATGCCCCGATGAAGAGCCTAGTAAGAATAGCATCATTGTGGGTAGATGTCCAATTATGGTCTCAAAGTAGCTCATGTATCAACTGGGGGAGGACTTTCCATCAAATGTGTTAATATTGATAGATTTGTACTTGGGCGGATATGGTACATGCCTCCATACTAGTGGATATGGTTGTCGCACTCCAAGATCCCAGAGTGAGTCCCGATTGGCTAAGGAATCCAGGCGGGTCAGGAGTTCTCGGACCTCCCTCATCGCTTCCCTAGCTTTATCTGTCGCGGAAGAAGCAGAAGACCCTGGTAGAGCATGACGGCCTCCAATGGGGGGAGCGGTTGCATTTGAATCTTCATTAGTTCTAAGGTCTTATCCTTAGGCCATTAGTGGTTGGGAGGCTACAGTCGCCTTGATGTCTAGCACTGCTTAGGTCAAGGCTTGCATTGACTCACTCATAGTTTGCATCATGGCCTCGAGAGTTTCGAGGCACTGCCAGTCACTGGGGCCTTCGTGATCGTCCTCTGCCATATATGTCGTTCTTACATGAGGCGAGTAGGAAGGGATGGTTGACATAGCACTTTCCGCCTCGAAATCTTATAGTAAATAGTCTTCAGGAAGATCTGGTAGTGATGTATCATGTTCGGACTTTAATGGAATACTACCCCCAGCGTAGGAGGCTATGTCTCCTTGGAGAAGGTGGCTACCCCCAGTGTCTTTTCATTTAGAATCGCTAGCTCCTCGGAATGCCGAATTATTGTATAGGTCCGGGGGATTACCACCCCTAGCTTGCGCAACCCCCAGTAGTTCTGAGGAAGAACTACCCCCAGCGTATGGGAGCTTCTTCTTCGAGCGGGTACTCTGGAAAACACTTTCTGCAGGTCCCACTGCTGGTCCTCCTGGTAGTCGCCTTTATAACGCACTGGTAGAGAGCGACTGACTGGAGTTACTCGACTTCTTTCCTCCCTTGGGGGCAGAAATTGTTCGAGTCGAGTAGCATGAGGTAAAGGGCATCTCCTCATCCTTTGGTACTTGCACCTGATCTCTGGGTTGTTGGCGGATAAGTGCTTTCTGGTGCAGTCGGTGAAAGGCCGACTGCCAACTTGTGGGTATTGCCACTTTATTCCAGAAGCAATTGATAATGATCCTGTCACAGTGATACCCTGGAAAGGATATTTCACCGGCTACAGTTGTTACCCTCGCCATGCGCTTGTGATTGATCATATTACTCAAGTCAAGCAAGGGTTGTTCCACCTTTGTACTCTTTTTGTTGGCCCAGAAGGACGGAGCGCACAGGTGAGGAGGTATTTTATTTTCTTCCTGATCAAGGGTTTGTCAAGAACTTCCCTCGGATCGTCAGCGAAAGAATTTTGAGACCAACGCTGTCCATTTGCCACTACGGGATGGATGCACGAGATGGTCTTATATAGATTCCCATCAGGGGCCCGTATAACGGTTAATGATGCTGCTGACGGCCAGCTAACTGGACAGTTGCTTGAGCCAGACGAGCTCACACTGCCCCAGGCTTCTTTGACTCAGCACCTGCAGGCACGTAATACAAAGAGTCCAAGTTTGGACTTTTGCCATTCTTGGCGAGCCGCATAGGATCTGCACCGCATGAGATAAGGTTGAAAAAAAAATTGTTGTTATCAGGGCCGCATGCGGCCGTCTGCCTGCGCTTGTGAGCTAGTACCGCATGGTCAGTCTTATGCGGCCTTCTTCTTTTTTACCACATAGAACATGCCTCAGCGCCAGAACGTCTGGCATCATAGTGCTTTCCTCTGCCCGAGTCTGGGTGCTGAGCAGTTTTTACGTCAGACGAGGATGCCACATGTAGAAGCATAAAAAATACGCTGGAAGCTCTACGCAGTATATTGATGCAAAGGAGCGTAAATAGAGGACTTCAGAGCCTTCAACATGCAA
Organism: Iris macrosiphon; assembly: GCA_036927795.1. Lineage (NCBI taxonomy): Eukaryota > Viridiplantae > Streptophyta > Magnoliopsida > Asparagales > Iridaceae > Iris > Iris macrosiphon. Next base: position 42,480,297 of record JAYESA010000002.1, read on the forward strand.
TCAGAGCTTCTCCGCCAAGCACAGTGAGAAATATAGGCTCGAGGACCATCCGCGTAGGGCAGTATGCCCAGGCTGCTTCAGCGTAAACAGGGTGCTTCATCGCCTTTATGGCGTAAAACTCATCCTCTTTTCATGCAGCATTGAAGTGTACGAGGGATGCTTTGTATTCTCCGGAGTGAACCTGTCAGAGCCTATAATGAACCTGTCAGTGCCTGCAAATGAACCTGACGTCTCGACTTCTGATAAAAGGATACTGCTCGACTACCCAGGCGACGGCTATAATGATGGCGAGGCACTGCAACCCAGGCTGTCATTTACTGCCATTTTCCTTGCGTAAACCGCTTTTACGTACACAAAGGAATACGCTGCCTAGTTTACAGAGGCAGATGAGAGCTCCTTACGCTTCGCAGAAGGCAAACCGCCTGCCACGTTAAAAGTTGTACCTCGTACGAGATTCGAGGCACGTCTCTGCATTTTTATGCACAGAGCGGTGATAGGTTCTCCAGGCACGTCTCTGCAATTAATGCGTCGAATACTGACAGATGCCTGAGGCACGTCTCTGCGTTTGATGCACAGAAGGGTGGCAGACCTTCAAAACACGCCTCTGCATTTAATGCGCAGGATGATGGCGGATCTCCACATTTAATGCAGGAGATTTGATTAAATGTCACCGAACCGTCATTTAGTGACATCCCCTTTGCGAGAGCTGCTCCTACGCATACAAGGGAATACGCTGCCTAGTTTTACACAGGCAAACATGAGCTCTTTACGCTCCGCAGAAGACGAACGGACTGCAACGACAGCGGTTACTCTTCGCACAGGGTTTAAGGTGTGTATCTACATTTAATGTGCATAATGATGGCAAATCTTTAAGACAAGCATCTGCATTTAATGCACAGGATGGGGGCAGATCTCTGCATTTAATGCAAGAGATCTGATTATCTCCAAGAGCCGTAATTCTGGCTAAAACGTCCACATCATCACTCTGGCACATTACGCTCGGCTTCTACACCCATTCAGCTTCGGTGCCTGCTCGGCCTTCTGCGCCTATTCAGATTCGGAGCCTGCTCGGCTTCTACGCCCATTCAGCTTCGGTGCCTGCACGGCCTTCTGTGTCTGCTCGGCCTTCTGCGCCTATTCAGATTCGGTGTCTGCTCGGCTTCTACGCCCATTCAGCTTCGGTGCTTGCTCGGCCTTCTATGCCTGCTCGGCTTCTACGCCCACTCGGCCTCTATGACCACTCGGCTTCTACGCCTATTCGGCTTCTATGCCGGTTTGACAACTATTTGGCTTCTATGCCATGGTGACAGACACTGGCTTCTATGCCAACCTCTTCTACACGTGGGATACCTACCTACGTGGCTTTTATGCCGTGATCTTCGTAGCGATTTTATGCGTTTTGTCCCTTAGTTGGACCCACGTCACACGCTCATTCAAAGGATCATCTATACGCAGGCATTGGTTATTCTAATCATTGTGTAAAAGGGTGCTGTACTTTTCCACTACTCGGTTTTTACACCGATTGAGTGGTGACTGTCACCAAAACTCTATAAATAGAGACCTCTAACAACAGAGGAAAAGGTCGAAGAATTGGAAGGTCGAAGGATTGGAAGGTCAAAGAATTGGAAGGTCGAACAATCAGAAGTAGGCCGACAAACTAAAAGAAGAAATAGAGGAGAGAGAGAGAGAGAGAGAGAGGGAGAGAGAAGCATCCAGAGCTCAGGCAAAGAGAAGGGATCGACGACTTTGGCATCGGGCATCCACCCTCTTTAGCAACCCTCGAAGCTGCTACCTGTCTTCCACAACACTTCTTCAACATCGTGTGGTCCAAGGGCTAAAGTGATCGACTGCAGATCAGACACCTATAGCAATATTCACCCAGATTAAATAAATTGTACTTAGACATCCTCGTGTAGGATCCAATTTGTACAATCTTGTTTGTAAACATAAAAGAAGCGCGGGTCTTCGTACAAGACCTCGTTTCCCGTATTTCATCAAATCTTTTCTCGTTTATATTACATCCCGAAACAAGATGGCGACTCTGCTGGGGACATCTTTCTCTTCTGATGGGGAAGCTATTGCTCAACACGATACGATATCCGTGGGATCCGTGAAGAAGACACTGGTCGTCCAGTTCGACCAGTCTGCCTACAAAGATATGCTCCGAACAAAGGATAGCTCTCACTCTCTCTCTGTCCAAAACAACAGGAAGCTGCGAAAGGCCTGGATGCCCAAGACATCCTCTACCATTCCTGTGGACTCTTCGATCTCTCTGATCTCTCTGACCAATGAGTTTGTAGCGTTGCTCCCTCCACACCCTGGGCGTAAAATTCAGTCGCCTGTCTCTGACAGAACCGATAAAACTTCTGGCAATACCTCAGCGCTAACCCAGAAGTATACTCCGCGCTCTGCGCGTGAAATTCAGTCTCCCGTCCCTGGCGGAATAGACAAAACTTCTGGCAATGCCTCAGCGCTAACCGATAAGTATACTCCGTGCTCTGCGCATAAAATTCAGTCTCCCGTCCCTGGCGGAATAGACAAAACTTCTGGCAATGCCTCAGCGCTAACCCAGAAGTATACTCCGCGCTCTGCGCGTGAAATTCAGTCTTCCGTCCCTGGCGGAATAGAAAAAACTCCTGGTAGAGCCTCAGCGCCAAATTAGAAGTACAAAGCACGCTCCGCACGTAAAATAATATCTGACCTCTACGGAGAACCAGATGATCCCTGTGATCTCCGCAAGGGAAAGCGAGCGGCGAACTACTCAACTTCTCAGCCTTTATGCCAGCAAAGGAACAATCTGCACGCCCTCTGAATTACGCGAAACGCTGATGGCCGACTAAGGACATCCTCAGCTTTACGCCAACCAGAGCGAAGCTCTAAATTACGCCAGGCGAAGTCCCTAGGCGCAAAGAAGGCCCCAGTTGTGGAAAGACACCCTCCTCGGGGATTATCCGCCACCCAGATGGCCAACCTGTTGTATACGGGTGGCACAGGAAAGACTATGGTTCTCGTCATCCGCATGCCCACCAATGGGAACAGAAGGAACAAGCCATCATCTTCTTCTTCTGTAACTCCTCCTGACCTGCACAAATATCTAATCCGGAAATGCAAGGAGAGGGGATCTTCCAGCATGGCTATCACGCCTCCTAGCGAGCACTGCTGTAATAGTCACAGGATTGTAATTAATTATTGTTGTTCTAAAGCAAAACGGCCGGTTGTTGACCGACTGAGCTACTCTCCATCTTTCCTAGAAGAAGAGCCCGCGCATGCATCTGTGAACATGGCTTCACATATACCTGGAGGAAGCTCAGACTCAAGACGTTCGTCCTCTAGAACTTCGAGCCGAAGAGGATTCAACATGCTCCTTAGGGACACCGAAGCTGGGGTATTCCAGAACACTCGTTCAAGGTCATGACAACTGACTTCGTGCTCTTCTGATTCCGATGCTAGGGGTCACCAGTCTCCCGAATCAGATACTGAGAGTATAGAGTCAACTTCTGCAGCGACCTATACTCATCCTTCAATGACGCCCAGGGATATGGGAGTTTATGCCATTGGAGATGAACACGAGGAAGCCTCACCATCAGGGAACACTGAGCAATGCATTACTACACTAGAGACATCTCTGAAGCAAATACAATCCATAATGGAGAACATGCACTAAATGATGCTAACTCAACAGGATACTCAGATAATGGAGAACATCTCTGAAGCAAATACAATCCATAATGGAGAACATCACTAATGGAGAATACGAGGAAGCCTCCCGTACTGCTATGGCTCAAACGTCGATCCCGGCTACTCAGATACGTGTGGGGGTGGACCTGCCACCATCCAACACGATCCAAGAGCCTGCTCTAGATCAAGAGTCAGCTGGTCCTTCACTTCCTCACCTGGAGAATGTACTACCTCCTGCGGGAGTCAGGATCCAACCAACTCCGCACCATTCTGCGGTCTCGCTACCAGCTAAAAATCCGATGCAAGCAGTACGGGAGTTGAAAGCCCAATTCGACGCCTTGAAGCACAAAGATCAGCTCAAGAAATTGGGAATCAACCAGCCATACCCAGCTATCTGGGAATAGGTCCCTTTTTCTCCGAGGTACAAACCTCAGACTATGGCCCTGTTCGAGGGAAAAATATCACCAAGTCAGTACATGAACTATTTCAGTATGATGACGGTGTTGCTACAAGGGAATGACGCCCTCCTCACCCGGGTTTTCAAGGGCTGTCTCTCAGGAGTAGCTTACCAGTGGTACCGCAGCCTGGCAGACAACTGCATTACTTCCTTTGAAGACTTCAAGGCTTTATTCTTCATACGATTCTACGAGGGAGGAATGGACACGTCTATGTCCTCTCTCATCGAAGTCAAGCAGAGGGAGAAGGAGGACGTTCGCACCTTCGTCGAAGTTTTTCGTCTGGCCACCTTACAAATGTTTGTGGTATTAAACGAAAGAATGAAAATGTATTCGGGATAGGGTTTATACGAGACCCGCCTTCTTTGGTTTACAAACAAACTTGTACAATTTGATCCTATACGAGGATATGGGAGTACAATTTATTTAATCTGGGTAGATGATTGCTATAGGTGTCTGATCTGCAGTCGATCACTTTAGCCCTTGGACAACACGATGTTGAAGAAGTATTGTAGAAGACAGGAAACAGCTTCGAAGGTTGCAGAAGAGGGTGGATGCACGATGCCAAAGTCGTCGATCCCTACTCTTTGCCTGAGCTCCGGATTCTTCTTTCTCTCTCTCTCTCTCTTGACCTTGGATCTGATATTGGTTTCTTGACCAATTTTTCGACCTTCCAAATTGTCGACCTTATTCCTCATTGATAGAGGTCTCTATTTATAGAGTTTTAGTGACAGTGACCACTCCGTCGGTATAGAAACAGAAGAGTGGAAAGTACAGTACCCTTTTACACAACGGTTAAAATAACCAATGCCTGCGTATAGATGATCCTTTGAAAGAGCGTGTGATGTAGGTCCAACTAAGGGACAAAATGCGTATAATTGCTACGAAGATCACGACGTAGAAGCCACGTAGGTAGGCATCCATTGTGTAGAAGAGGTTAGCATAGAATCCAAATGTCTGTCACCATGGCATAGAAGCCAAATAGTTATCAAACCGGCATAGAAGCCGAATCGGCGTAGAAGCCGAATAGGCGTAGAAGCCGAGTGGTCATAGAGGCCGAGCAGGCGTAGAAGCCGAGTGGTCATAGACGCCGAGAAGGCGTAGAAGCCGAATAGGCGTTAAAGCCGAGCGGTCATAGAGGCCGAGTAAGCACAGGAGCTGGATGGGCGTAGAAGCCGCTGTGTACCGTGCCAGAGTGCTGATGTGGACGTTTTAGCCAGAATTACGGCTTTTGAAGATATAATCAAATCTCTTGCATTAAATGCCGAGATTTGCCACCATCCTGCGCATTAAATGTGGAGGCATATTTTTGAAGGTCTGCAACCCCTTCTACGCGTCACTCGCAGAGACGTGCCTTGAGAAACTGTCACCGCTCTGTGCATTAGACGTAGAGACGTGCCTCGAGCAACTGTTATCGCTCTGTGCTTTGGACGCAGAGACGTGCCTCGAACCCCGTACGGCGTGCAGATTTTGATGTAGCAGGCGGTTTGTCTACTGCAGAACGTAAACAGCTCGTGTCTGCCTGTGTAAAACAGGACAGCGTATCCCTTCGTGCTTTGTAAAAGCAGTTTATGCAAAGGGGATGGCGGTAAATGACAGCCTGGGTCATAGTGCTGTGCCATCAATATAGCCGTCGTCTGGATAGTCGAGCCGTATCCCTTTGTTAGAAGTCCAGACGTCAGGTTTATTGCAGGATCTTTATTACAGGGTCTGACAGGTTCATTTCGAAGAATGTGAAGCATCTCTTGTACACCTCAATGTTGCGTCTGAAAGAGGATGAGTTTTACGCCCTGGAGGCGATGAAGTACCCCGTTTACGCTGAAGTGGCTTGGACGTACTGCCTTACGCGGATGGCCTTTTGAGCTTTTAATATTTTACGCTGGGTTTAGTGGAAAAAGCTCTGTTGCACGCTTGGTGGCTTTGAAGGCCTCTGCTTACGCTGCTCTGCACCAATATGCTGCGTATAGCCATCCGGCGTATTTTTTCATGCTTCTACAAGACCCCCTTCAAAGCTTTCAAATTCTTCGAAATTTGGAACGCTTTGAATGAAGCATGAACCGCTCCTCGTAACTCGAAACGTTTCTAAATGGGGCGTTGAAATGGTCGATGCTGACTTTATGGCAGATTTATTGGGGACCGGTGTGACCTCTTTCGCCTATAAAAAGGCTGGGGGAGTTAACCTGTTCTCCCCATATTTCCATCACCACGCAAAGATGATCGTCGGAGTTCGTCGGGTCGATCTGGGGAAGAAGGAGATCATGTTCTTCCAGCGTGTAAGGAGCCAAAAAAGATGGCGTCTTCGAGCAAATGTCCACTGCAATGATGGATCGTAGAAGGATATCTTAGCCTCCCTTGCTCGGGATAATCAACAACCTTATATGGTGGTTTTTCGGGAGAGACGAAGAATCGTATTTCACCACGCTGCTTGCAAGTGGCGCCCTCTCCAGTTACCTCTGGTGATGAGAGGCAGACAGACCGGCTAGAGTGGCGGTAGTCTGTAGGAAAGCAGAATTACCCTTCTTTCCTTCTGTTGGAGGATGGGTCATATGCCCAGTTTTGTATCCTACTGCCACTGATCATCTTCTTCGAGGAAGAGGAAGACCATCACCAACGTGAGAACCCGTCAAAACAGCTCCTCGGTGCGGTCTTTCGACGATGATGAGGGAGCCCCTTTGTCGATGGAGTTTCCCTCAGATGTAACCATGAAAAATGAAGAAAAATCCCTTGTAGACAGGATTTTCCTTATATGTAATCATGATTTTGATTTTAATAAGATCGTCTTTCTTCTCCGCATATGATCGTTTTGCCATACGTTGCTGTAAAGTCTGAATATGTGTAGCTTCGACACATCTGATTCTTTATGCCGACTCTGTATAGAAAGAGTGCTAGGTCCTGTCCTTTATGCATAGCGAATAGTCCATAGAACGCTGTTGAGCATTTTGAACATTTAGAAGAACTGTTATGCTGCTAAGACTGAAGAACCGCGTAGAGTTTTTACTTCTGATGGACAAATTTTTTTTTTCCAGACTTCGTCTTCAAGAATGACTTCTCGAAAAATCCCTTGGAACAGGGTCGAGGAATGGCTGTTGAGCTGAGTTTGCCATTTTGATAGACGAGATATTCAGACTGGAGCCTGGGTGAATCTCCAATTGACCCGAGAAGAGTAATTTCTCAATGTTTGAACTATGTATGCTTCGGGTACTTAGATATTTTGAGGTCAAGAAGGAGTATCTTCTGTGTGAACTCCTGTAATCGACCGTCTTGAGAACTATTCAAACATGCGGAAAGTCAGAGATTCGTAGTGTAGATGAGCTAAAAATCCTGAGTTCGTAGTCTATTGAGCGTAGAAAGCCACCGAGCGTGAGATCGTAGATTCGTAGCTGCTGAGCGTGAAGTCGTAGGTTTGTAGCCTCTCGAGCATAAAAGCTACTGAGCACAAAGGCATCCGGGCATAAAACCATAGACTGATAGCTTGCGAGCGTAAAACTGTAGATCTGTTGCTGTCGAGCGTAGAAAGCTCCTTAGTGTAGAACTGTAGATTTGTAGCCTGTGAATAAAAAAAATCTTTCGAGCATAAAGGTTGCGGATCTGTTGCCTCCGAGCGTAAACTAAATGCCACCGAGCGTGAGATCATTGATTTGGTATCTGCTGAGCGTAAAGTCGTAGGTTTGTAGCCTCTCAAGCATAAAAGCTACCGAGCACAAAGGCATCCAGGCATAAAACCATAGACTTATAGCTTGCAAGCGTAAAATCGTAGATATGTTGCTGTCGAGCGTAGAAAGCTCCTTAGCATAGGAACCGCTGACCTGCTTTTGCACGAAAAACTCTTCGAATTTGCTGACTGTCCGTCTTTTGAGAGTAGTGGGCTGACGTAGTACCCAATCATAACCAAATATTTAATTTCTGAGATTTGGTTGGGGTTTCGAGGAGCCCGTCCGAGGGTTCGAGGAGTCGGCCCGAACTCTATATATATCCCAAACTTTTGAGAGAAAAAAACTTTTTATCCGTCTTCTGCGAAAGAGAGCCTTCGATCGTTTGAGTTTTTCCCCTCGTTCTTTCTCCGAGCACTCCAAGTTTTCAGAAATGGTGCCGAAACAAACCCCCTCTGCTAAGGGAAAGAGCAGAGGCTCTTCTTCTCGTTCTTCTGCCCCGACGAGAGAGTCTTCGGTCGGGCAAGGTGAACATCCTTCTGAGCGAAGCATCCTGCCGACTAGTAGCGCACCCGGCCTTAGAGGTATAGCTTTGGGATGACAAAGAACGACGAAAAATCCTTCGCACACGTTGAACGTGACCGCACTAGGTCGTCTTCTGTGCTGGTAGCCTCTTTGAGGAAGATGACGCTCGGAAACGTTTTCATCTTTTACGCCCACATTTTTAATGTGCCAGCGTAAAAACTCTATGTTTTCGCAGTTTTGAGCGTAAAAGCTCTGACTACCGAAAACTTGGTGTATACTATATAAAGTTTTAGTTTTACGCTTGTGGATGGGACCTCCAGCGTAATAACTAGAATTTTGGCAGTCTGTCATAAAGCACAGACTGTATACCGCCAATTACGCTTCTGGATGTGACTTCCGGCGTAAAATGATCAAATTTTGTACAGTCTTGGCGTAAAGCACAGACTGTCGTCTCTTGGTCTTTATGTTGCAAGATTTGTAATGATGTATTTTTCTTGCACTTTCGCAGTTAACTTGCATGAGTCTCCACTGGCCGAGGTGATGGGTTCCGCTGCCGGGATGCTGCACTCGAACTATCTGGAGGATCTGTCACACGTGACATTTCCTATCTCCGGACCCCAGTATCCCGAAGGACGAGGGATCTTGATATTGGCTCAGGGCGAGCGGACATTGCTGAACATGATTAACGGAGAGCCCCTGACGTACATAGACGGGGACCAGTACATCAAGCCGGCCTTTCTCTTTGGGGACATGATTGACAAACAGTCCCAGACGAAGCCCAAGAGAGAACCCTGGGTTTTCCTCGCCGAGAGTGTGGTCTTGTATTTGCCTACGATGCCGAGAGATTATCCTATCTCGGCTTTCTTCCATGCCACATATTCCAGGAGGATGTCGTGGACGCTGACTCCCGATCTTTACGGCAAGCCGGGGAAGATCTTTCATCTGAAAGGAGCTGACCAGGGGTCGTTTGTCAGCCGTCCCTCTGGCGTTGTGACGTTGTTCCGGGGACTGTGTCCGGACAGCGTCCCGAGTGAAGACAGTTCAGTGATCCAGCCGGTCCAATTGCCGACTTTCTGCAACGACTTCATGGTGCTAGGGGGGTATACCCCAAGGAGAATCCTCGGTGCAATAGGTAAATCACCCCAACAAACCTCCGATGGACTTGCCTAGTTGACTGGGCCTTAAAATATTTTCGGAGAGAGCTGGAGGTCATCGGACTGTATGCTACTGTGAGTGCGACGAGTGTTGGGTTGCCTCCCAACCCTAACCTGTTTCTGGCACTGATGGAGCGATACATTTCGCTCACCGGGACCTTCGCCACTCTACTGGGGGAGTTGGGGTTGGCCCTCCACGAAAAGGCAGTAATCTCGAGACTGTCGATGGGGGATACCCCATATGAAGAGTTTGTTCCCACCAACCGGGAGTTGGAGGACTCGGACCCTCGGGTTGTGGAGGTGTATCAGGAGCTGATGTGCCACTACTTCGCATGCACTGCTTTTTATAATGAGCCTTCTGATTTGGCTCACACCACTAAGTGGATGTCCTACCTCTTCTTCCACCAGGCCAGGGCCGTCAAGTCGGAGAAAGTTTCGGGGGGCAAGAATGAGCCTGTGAACTGTTTGGGCGTGCTCAGTGCCCAGGTCATCGAGGATCTTGTGGAGGAGGCTAAAGCTCCAGATCAGATTCTCAATGACGGGGTAGGAAAGTACCCTGAAGGCACCAAGGCCTATAGTTACTTGAGGCGCTGTCGCAGACCTTTGTCTGAGAAAGCCCGGCTGGCGGGCTTTCTCTCCCTATGGCTGCGTCGAGTAGTGGTGCCCGGCATCGCGTCCGCGGACCGTATTCACCGGAACATCCTGTGGCCCGCCGTTCGTCTGGTGTTCGGGGCAAGACTGGGCTTGCTCCCTGCCATGGTGTGCCGTATACAGGCTGGCCTGAGGGCCATGGCTGACGGACTGCTCGTTGATGAAGCTCGGCGTGATAGCTTTCCCCGGGTAGAGTTACCATACCTGTACTTGATGGGATGGTTAATTCTCCACAACCCCCGGGTGATGTCTCCCGGCCCTGACAGTAGTTTGGGGGTAGTTTCTTGCTGAACTACAAGGACTCCCTCTGGAACGTGAACACAGTCTTAGACTGTCGGCTGGTGTTAAGCCTCGATCATTGCTGGAAGCTCCTCTGCACTGTCCCCTCTGTGCATCGCAATCAGTCGGGGATTAGGCTTGAGGATTTAGGTGGAGAGAAGACCAATCTTTCTCCGGAAGCTTTTAATTGGTTGGTCTGATCAAACCCTCCCATTTGCTGTACAGAAGCGAAGATCATTGCTTCTTCGAGCCTTACTTATCCAGTCGGTTTGCCAGGCAGTTTGGGTACGATCGGCTACAAGTGGGCAATGCCGTCACCAACTTCAGGTCCAGGGGCGGACTCATTGATGGAGCCAGAGGATGGCGGTATTTTATCATGGGCTGCACGGGAGCAATCTTTATCGTGCCGGTCGTCACACTCTCCACGGAGCTGCGCATCCTCTATTCGTATGCCCAGTTCTACGTGACGATCAACACCTTCCATCGCAATTTTGACAAGCATGGAAGCTTTATGGTGCCTTCTCCCAAGTCTGGGGGAAGAGTCAAAGTCCCCTCGGTTTCGTCCGATGAGGGTGAGGGGTCCGTCACTCCGGATGAGCCCCTGGTGTCGGTGCCGAGGTATGAAGTGCCTCCGCCTGCGGGGGCTTTGGCAGTCTCCGGGAAGCGAAGGGCTCCTGCCTCAAAGCAGACTTCCCCTCGCAAGAGGAAGAAGAAGACGGTTGCTCGTTCTTTCCGGATTCCTGGCATCGAGGCTCCTAGAGAGGAACCAGCTGTTTCTCCTGTTGGGGATGTCTCTTTGATTGAAGGTTCCCCGCCTTTTGGAGAGGGACCCTCAGTTTTGGCTGGTGGTGCCGGAGAACTCCCGCTTGAGGCTGCCGTTGTTGCCACTGCCTCCGGTAGTGGAATGAAATTGCCTGCGTAGCCGAGGCAAATGGGAGAATCTTTCCCTAGACCAGCAACGGATGAAACTCCTACCGCGTCCGTGAGCATGACTAGCGAGATTCCAGCTGACGAACCTCGACTGCGTCTTGGTGAAGGCTTGGTAGAGCTCCTGGCGATGTCGGTTGGCCCACCTCCTTCTCCAGGTATGACAGTTCATATCGCGTCATTAAGGCATGATATAGCTACTTCGGCTGCAGGCGCGGCATATATACCGTTGGCTACGGGTAAAGGTCATCCTTATATCTCCTCTTAGAAAGATTACTATCATATTGATATCAACTTTCTTGTCCTCTTCTCAGGGGATGGCGTCCACGGGAAGTATAGCGTTGAAGCGCCTTCTGGCTCTGCTCGGGCTCCTGGCGATGATACGGAGGCATTCGACTTCGAGGAGGAAATACCTTCGGGGGCCAGCTCGCCCGGAGTAGTTTTATCACCTCAAGAGGAGGATGAACCCGTTATCGTGACCTCGTCTCTTGCGAGTATGCCGATGACTTCGACCGTCGTTGTCGCACCTTCTTCGGTCGCACTACCCGTCGAGGCGGCGGCTGTGGCCATCTCGTCTGCAATCATTCCTGGAGGGGAACTCACCAATATCGCGGCCACTCCTGGCGTTCAACCAGATCTGGTTGTACTGACTGAGTTGTATACCAGCCTCTTTTACACCAGTTTGAAAACGCTGATATCAATGGTGTTGGCAAAGAATCTGGATTTTGAGCGTCTGAAGAAGGCTTCCCAGTTTTTGATTGGGGCGGTCAGGGAGTTCGACAATTCTGGGGTAGCTGACGCCCTGGAGGCGATGGTTAATGGGTTGGAGCAACCCATTAATGAATACTTACAGCTGACTCAGGGCAGTTTTGAAGCTGAGGTCCAGGCCAGATACGACTTCATGACTGTGCGGCTTACCAAACAGCTGGAGAGCCTAGATAACTCCATCAAAGCACATAAGCTGGAGATGGATAAAAGAAAAGCTGTCGTGGAGGAGGCTCTTGCTCTTCAGACGAAGTGCCAATCTAAGCATGAAGGGAATGTAACGAGGGCCCACAAGTTGAAAGAAAAACTCGCTCAGGCAGAGGAGTGGGCTTCTCAGTCGTTGGCAGGTCTAGATGTAGCGACTGGTCGACTGAGCACAGCACGACGGGATCTGGAGCGTGCAGAAGCTGCCCGAGCTGGATCTCTTCGGGCAAGGGCCGAACTGTCCTTTATGAACAATCCCAAGGCACGGCTGGAACAGGCCCGCGCTGATGCCTTGGTTTCCAGGGACGGAAGGGTAGCTGCACTGGCAAAGCTGATTCGCGATCTGACCGCTCCCCCACAATGATATACCCTTTCTTCTTTTTGCTTCCCCGATGTAATTCTGCTCTTTTCGGGAATAAATAAAGCGAATCTTTTCTGACTTTGTGGACCCATCATTTCGGAATGTAAATGACAGGTTTAGGCGAGAGTGATATTAGAGGTAGTATAGACGTGATAGACTCTCGATAAACTTCTAGCAGGACGTACCTATTCAGAGGTCATACGGACATGATAGAATATGACATAACTAGTTTTATTTTGGAAGTAGTTTTGTCAGAATTGAGATTCTCGCTATATTCCACTTGAGTAGAGGAGGTTTAAGCATAGTACCTCTTCAGGAATTTACCATTGATAGAAGCCATGAACAGGTCTCCATTAGGCTGGGCTAACCTGTAAGCGCTGTTCGAGAACGTTGTCTCGATCACATAAGGGCCTTCCCACTTGGGCTGAAATTTCCCTTTACTCCTGTGAGTAAGAATCATCGGCCTTCTTACGGCTAAAACTAGCTCGCCGACTTTGAACACTCTTTCCTTTACTTTATGATTGAAAGCTCCGGAAATACGTGCTTGGTAGAGCGCGATATGTCATTGAGCTTGGAGGCGTTTCTCGTCTAATCCCTCTAGCTCTTGAAGCCTTAACAGGTCATTCTTTTCTTGAGTCAGCTCATTAGTCACGGCTATCCTGAGTGACGTGATCTGGATTTCAATGGGGAGAACTGCTTCGCTCCCGTAGACCAGTAAAAATAGGGTACAACCTGTTGGTGTTCGTACCGTTGTGCGGTACGCCCAGAGACATTCGCCCAGCTTCTCATCCTAATCTCTTTTGTTTGAAGAGACAAACTTCTTCAAGAGTTTGATACTGGTTTTGTTGAAAGCTTCCGCCAAACCATTAGCAGCTGGATAATATGCTGTAGAGGCAATATTATGTATCCAATTTTTATCGCAAAATCGATAAAATGCTTGGCTGAAGAACTGTGGTCCATTATCATGGATTATCCTTCGGGGAATCCCAAAGCGATAAATGACGTGATGCTTGACGAAGCTGATTACATTAGATGCCTTTACCTAAGCAAGAGGGATCGCCTCTGCCCATTTGGAGAAGTAATCTGTGATGGCCAGTATGAACCGGTCACCTCCGGAAGAAGACATGCGTTCAAAACCGCAGGTGTTGTCGATCATGATGTCCGTGATGGGAAGAGGGAACTCATCCTTGGGGCAGGCTGCATTCAGATCTCGGTAATCGATGCAGATACGTATTTTCCTATTTTTCTTTATGACTGGGACAACGTTGGCGACCCAGTCGGGATGTTGTTCTTCCCGGATAAAACCGCAGGCTATCAACTTCTTGACTTCAGCTTCGATATCGTCCATCATATTCGGGCGGAACCGGCGTTGGTGCTGCTTCATAGGCTTCGAGTCGGTCAATATATTAAGTTTATGAGTAGCCACCTTCGGGTCAAGGCCCGGCATGTCCTCATAATTTCACGTAAAGACATCGATATTTTCTTTTATTAGATGGATAACTTCTTCCCTTTCGGCTGGGAAAAGATTGTTACTGATGAATATCGGCTTTGGCGAAAGTTTACCCCTAACATCAACCTGGATAACTTTGTCTTTGGTGGGAGGTTCCTTCTGCTCGAAGCAGAATTCTCACTGCGTATCCATTTGTTGAGCCCAAGAGTCATTCTCAAACGGCTCAGAATCCTGTTCGTCTGCTTCAAAGGGATCTGCCACCACAATATTTGCTGATAATGCTTGCTCGAGAGTGTTAGGTGAGTCGGAGGGCGACGAGCCATTCTGAGAAGAGGAAAAGATATCCTCGTTTGGCTTAGAGGAGGTGGCATATCCCAACCCGAAATGAGTTTGTTGATAGTAGGGGTCGCCGTGCAGCGGCGTTCGTCTGCCTCTTCCGTAGTTGAGGCCTGGCTTCCGCTCCAAGTTGTAGCCCATGTTTTGCATGATCCTCAACGCTTGCGGGCTGTATTGGTGAACTTGCATTTTTCCAGTATCGTCATTGAAAGAATATTCCTGGATAGCCGGTTGATTGCACATGCGACCGAAGACTATTGAACGCTGGCTGCTGCAGGTAGGCAGGACAATGAAGATAAAATCCTCATATGGTCCATATGTCGTGACGACGTTGGATGATGACGCTACTTCCCAGACATACGGACGGTAGGAGTTCATGACTTCCAAGAATTTTTGTGCTATGGGTTCTACCTCGTCACGGGAAGTGGATTCCTGATTTTGAATTTGAGCGTTAACGTACTGGAAAAGAGGATGTTTATTATCATCTGGAACTCCGTTCCTGGTCGTATTTACATCGGTCGGCTGCCCGTTGCGCCGGAGGTTGATGACCAAGGGTGGAGGCTTCTGGTTCAAAGTGACCACTAGAGGATCACTCCCTTTTCCTGACCTGGTTTTGTTCAGGTGAATAGCCATAGGCTCCATGGCTTTTGGACGAGGGGTTCATCCTTTCACTCTGATTGACAGCGGTAGTACGGTAGAGGGTTCTTCTGGCTCCCGGTGGGATTCCTTCCCTGCCTCGCCTGACACTTCTTCCGTGTGGTCTTGAGAGTACAACACGGTATCGGAATAGTAGGATTCTACTCCTTTAAATGGGTTTAGGTCAGCAACCTCCGTTTGTACCGTTCCTTGGGGGTCTACATATTTGAGACATTGATGTAGAGTTGAGGGGACGATGTTGTGGTCGTGGATCCACGGTCTTCCCAGCAAAATGTTGTAGGACACCTCTGAATCGATAACGTAACAAGTGGCCACCGATCTGAGGTTGCCAATCTGGATCCTCAGGCAAATTTTCCCCAACGGCTTACTTCTTCCGGCGTTGAAATCCACGATTGTAGTGGAGGTATAAGCCAATTCGCTGGTAGGAATCCTCAGCGGCCTGAGCAGACTGTGGGGGATGATGCTGATCGACGATCCTGGATCTATGTGAATCCGATCGACCTCCATAGAATCGACGTACCCGGTGTAATAGAGGGGCCTGTCATGCCTGTTATGTTTTAACAGCATGTCGTCTTGAGTGAAAGTGATATTTGGGACCACTTCCATTACACTGTGGCATTGAGGACATGCCACTGGTTCTTCGTCGTGGGACTTGAGCTGGGTCAAGCATACCTCCGCCTGCATCAGTGCTTCACTCAGGGCTAGACGAGTGTCTTGGGAGAGCCTGAGTAGCTCGAAGATGGACAGTCTGGCTGGTGTATTAGCCAGTTGGGCCAGTATGTCAAAGTTGTATGGCTTCTCTAAACCTTTGTTTGGAATATTTTTCACAGGTTTATCAAAGCGCACTTCTCTTTGTTTCCCCTTGTCCGCCGGAGTTGGTTTTGAAGGACCGGCATCTGGTACGACGGGGTCTGGTCCTGAAGGTTTGGCAGCTGAAGCATCCACCGGTGCATCTTCCTGACTTGCTCCGTAGTCGTTGAGGTAGGCTTTCCCTGAATTGGTTGCAGCAAATATCTCGTCTTCGTCTGTTGGCGAAGAAGTTGTGACCATATGGCATGGTTTGTATTTGGAGCTCTTTCTAGACGTAGCATTAGTAGCTTTAGTCTCCTCCTCGAGCTCTGACACCAAATCCGGATGAACCCACATAATCTCGCCCTGCCGGGTGGTTAGGGGTACCAGGTCATGATTTTGACCCCTAGCTGGAGGTAGATTGATGATGTTCATCGTGGTCCGGGAAATGGGTGTGACACCGTCCGAGACCTTTTGGGAAGGCTGATTGCCAAACCGCAGAGAGATCATGTTGGCCGTGACCGTCTTCTCGGTGTTGTGCAGAGTGATGGCCTTAGCATCGATTAACCCCTGGATCTTCCTTTTCAGTATATAACATGCCTTTGTTGGGTGGTGTACGTATCTGTGGAAGATTCAGTATTTAGGGTCGTCAGTACTGCCGACTTCTTGGGGCCGCCTTAGCTCCGGAAGGGTGATCTTGCCACTCTTGACGAGACACTCGAATATACTTGGGATATTGTCGTCGTCAAAAGAGTAGACTTCGACGGGCCTGGAAGTCCTGGTTCTCGTCTGCGTGGTCGCCGCAGTCTTTTGTCTGGACGTATTGATTGCCAGAGCTTCTTTTCCTTTGGAGCTGCGAGGATGGTCGCTGCTGGGAGATGACCTTTTGCCTCTGTCAGAGGCAGAGATCATAATGCCATTGTCGCGCACCTTGCGACTGTTGTCTTCGGCGGCCACTGCCTAGATGATGAACGAGGGCCAATCATGAAACTGATATGGTCCTGTAAACACTGAGACTACGGGAAGGAGGTTCTTCCTGCAAATGTCTACTAACGCAGAGTCTGGAACTCCTGGAGGCATCTGTAAGGTGGCCTGACGAAAACGTTCGACGAAGGTGCGAACGTCCTCCTTTTCCCTCTGTTTGACTTCGATGAGAGAGGACATAGACATGTCCATTCCTCCCTCGTAGAATCGCGTGAAGAATAAAGCTTTGAAGTCCTCGAAGAAAGTAATGCAGTTGTCCGCCAAGCTACGGTAGCACTGATAGGCTACTCCTGAGAGGCAGCCTTTGAATAACCGAGTGAGGAGGGCGTCGTTCCCTTGTAGCAATACCGTCATCATACTGAAATAGTTTATGTACTGACTTGGTGATGTTTTTCCCTCGAACAGAGCCATAGTCTGAGGTTTGTACCTTGGAGGAAAAGTGACCTCTTCCCAGATAGCTGGGTAAGGATGGTTGATTCCTAGTTTCTTGAGCTGATCTTTGTGCTTCAAGGCGTCAAACTGGGCTTTCAACTCCCGTACTGCCTGTATCAAATTTTCAGTTGGAGGCGAGACTATGGTGTAGTGCGGAGTTGGTTGTATCGCGACTCCAACGGTGGGTAATATATTCTCCGAGTGAGGAAGCAGAGGAACTGCTGACTCTAGATCTAGAGCAGGCTCTTGGCTCGGGTTAGATGGTGGTAAGTCCACCCCCACACGTATCTGAGTTGGCGGGACCGACGCTTGAGCCATGGCAGTTGCGTACTGAGTTAGCATCATCTGGTGCATGTTCTCTATTATGGATTGCATTTGTTTCAGAGATGTCTCCAGTACAGTGATGCGTTGTTCTGCGTTTCCTGATGGCGAAGCTTCCTCGCGTTCATCTTCAACGACGTAAACTCCCATTTCCCTGGGCGTTATCGAAGGATTAGTATAGGTCACCGCAGAAGTCGACTCTATACTCTCAACATCTGATCCGGGAGATTGGCGTCGCCCAGCGTCGGAATCAGACGAGTACGAAGCTGGTTGCTGTGACCTTGCACGGGTATTTTGGAATACCCCAGCTTCAGTGTTCCTGAGGAGGTCTTCGAATCTCCTTCGGCACGGAGGCCTAGAGGGATGACGTCTTGAGCTCGACCCTCCTCTAGGTATGTGTGAAGCCATGTTCACGGATGCATGTACGGGATCTTCTTCCTGAAAAGACTGAGAGTAGCTCAATCGGTCAAAAACCGACCGTTTTACTTTAGAACAGCAGCAGTCAATCATAATTTTATGACTATTACAACATTGCTCGCCAGGGGGCGTAATAGACATGTTGGAAGGTCCCCTCTCCTTACGCTTCTGGATTAGATATTTGCGCAAGTCAGGAGGAGTAGAGGAAGAAGACGACGGCTTGTTCCTTCTGTTCCCATCAGTGGGCATACAGAGATTGGACACCATGGTTTTCCCTGTGCCACCTGTGTACAACAGATTGGCCATCTGGGTGGCGGATAATCCCCGGGGAGGGTGTCTTTCCGCAACCTGAGCTTGCTTTGCGCCGTGGGACTTCGCCTGGCGTAATTTGGAGATTTGCTCAGACTGACGTAAAGCTGAAGAGGTCCTCAGTCGGCCGTCGGCTTCCCGCATAATTCGGAGGGTAAGCAGATTGCTCCCTTGTTGGCATAAAGGCCGAGAAGTTGAGTACTCTGCCACTTGCTTTCCCTTGAGGAAATCACAGCGCTCATCTGGTTCCCCGTAGAGGTCAGATGTTGTCTTGCATACGGAGCATAATTTGTACTTCCGATTTGGCGCTGAGGCATCATCAGAAGTTTGGTCTGTATCGCGCATAGCGGGAGACTGGTTTCTGCTCGTAGAGAGCCGTGGATACTTCTGGGTTAGCGCTGAGGCTTTGCCCGAAGTTTTGTCTGTACCGCGCGTAGCGGGAGACTAGTTTCTACGCGTAGAGCGCAGTGGATACTTCTGGGTTAGCGCTGAGGCTTTGCCCGAAGTTTTGTCTGTACCGCCCGTAGCGGGAGACTGAATTTTACGTGCAGGGCACATAGGGAGCAAGGCTACCACCTCATTGGTCGGAGAGATCGGAGAGTCACAGGAATGGTAGAGGATGTCTTGGGCATCCAGACCTTGCACAGCTTCCTGTTGTCTTGGACGGAGAGAGGGTGAGAGCTACCCCCGGTTCGAAGCATGTCTTCATAGGCAGACTGGTCGAATTGGACGACCAGTGTCTTCTTCACGGTTCCTATAGATACCGCATCGTATTGAGCAATCGCTTCCTCATCAGAAGAGAAAGATGTCCCCAGCAGAGTCGCCATCTTGTTTGTGGTATTAAACAAAAGAATGAAAATGTATTCAGGATATGGTTTATACGAGACCCGCCTTCTTTGGTTTACAAACAAACTTGTACAATTTGATCCTATACGAGGACATGGGAGTATAATTTATTTAATCTGGGTAGATGATTGCTATAGGTTTCTGATCTGCAGTCGATCACTTTAGTCCTTGGACTACACGATGTTGAAGAAGTGCTGTAGAAGACAGGAAGCAGCTTCGAAGGTTGCAGAAGAGGGTGGATGCACGATGCCAAAGTCGTCGATCCCTACTCTTTGCCTGAGCTCCGGATTCTTCTCTCTCTCTCTCTCTCTCTTGACCTTGGATCTGATATTGGTTTCTTGACCAACTTTTCGACCTTCTAATTTGTCGACCTTATTCCTCATTGATAGAGGTCTCTATTTATAGAGTTTTAGTGACAGTGACCACTCCGTCGGTGTAGAAATCGAGGAGTGGAAAGTACAGCACCCTTTTACACAACGGTTAAAATAACCAATGCCTGCGTATAGATGATCCTTTGAATGAGCGTGTGACGCGGGTCCAACTAAGGGACAAAATGCGTATAATCGCTACGAAGATCACGACGTAGAAGCCACGTTGGTAGGTATCCATTGTGTAGAAGAGGTTGGCATAGAAGACAAATGTCTGTCACCATGGCATAGAAGCCAAATAGTTATCAAACCAGCATAGAAGCCGAATCGGCGTAGAAGCCAAATAGGCGTAGAAGCCGAGTGGTCATAGAGGCCGAGCAGGCATAGAAGCCGAGTGGTCATAGAGGTCGAGCAGGCGTAAAAGCCGAATAGGCGTTGAAGCCGAGTAAGCACAGGAGCTAGATGGGCGTAAAAGCCGAGTAAGCACAGGAGCTAGATGGGCGTAAAAGCCGCTGCGTACCGTGCCAGAGTGCTGATGTGGACATTTTAGCCAAAATTACGGCTTTTGAAGATATAATCAAATCTCTTGCATTAAATGTCGAGATTTGCCACCATACTGCGCATTAAATGTGGAGGCATGTTTTTGAAGGTCTGCAACCCCTTTTGCGCGTCAGTCGCAGAGACGTGCCTTGAGAAACTGTCACCGCTCTGTGCATTAGACGTAGAGATGTGCCTCGAGCAACTGTCATCGCTCTGTGCATTGGACGTAGAGACGTGCCTCGAACCCCGTACGGCGTGCAGCTTTTAATGTGGCAGGTGGTTTGTCTACTGCAGAACGTAAACAGCTCGTGTCTGCCTGTGTAAAATAGGGCAGCATATTCCTTTGTGCTTTGTAAAAGCAGTTTACGCAAAGGGGATTGTGGTAAATGACAGCCTGGGTCACAATACTGTGCCATCATTATAGCCGTCGTCTGGGTAGTCGAGCCGTATCCCTTTGTCAAAAGTCCAGACGTCAGGTTCATTGCAGGATCTTCATTGCAGGGTCTGATAGGTTCATTTCAGAGAATGTGAAGCGTCTCTTGTACACCTCAATGCTGCGTCTGAAAGAGGATGAGTTTTACGCCCTGGAGGCGATGAAGCACCCCGTTTACGCTGAAGTAAATTGGACATATTGCCTTACGCGGATGGCCTTTTGAGCTTTTAATATTTTACGCTGGATTTAGCGGAAAAAGCTCTGTTGCACGCTTGGTGGCTTTGAAGGCCTCTGCTTACGCTGCTCTGCACCAATATGCTGCGTATAGCCATCCGGCGTATTTTTTCATGCTTCTACAACAGATGCCTCCCGGAGTTCCAGACTCAGCGTTGGTGGACATTTGCAGGAAGAACCTTCTTTCTGTGATCTCGGTGTTCACAGGACCATATCAGTTCCATGATTGGCCCTCGTTCATCATCTCAACGGTAGCCGCCGAGGACAACAGTCGCAAGGTGTGTGACAACGGCATCATGATCTCTACCTCTGACAGAGGCAAGAGGTCATCCCCCAACGGCGACCATCCTCGCAATTCCAAAGGGAAAGAAGCTTTGGCGATCAATACGTCCAGACAGAAGACTACGGCAACCACGCAGACAAAATCGGGGACTTCCAGGCCCGTAGAGGTATACTCTTTCGACGACGACGATATTCCGAGTATATTCGAGTGTCTCGTCAAAAGTGGCAAAATTACCCTTCCGGAGGAGAGGCGGCCTAGTGAGGCCGGCAGCGCCAACAACCCCAAGTACTGCATCTTCCACAGATACGTACACCACCCAACAAAGGCGTGTTAAATACTGAAAAGGAAGATTCAAGAGCTGATCGATGCTAAAGCCATCACTCTGCGCAATAGCGAGAAGACGGTCACGTCCAACATGATCTCTCTGTAATTTGGCAATCTGCCTCCCCAAGAAGTACCGGACGGTGTTACACCTATTTTTTGGACGACGATGAACATCGTTAATCTCCCTCCGGCTAGGGGTCAAAATCATGACCTGTTACCCCTAACTACCCGGAAAGGTAAGATTATGTGGGTGCACCCAGACTTGGTGTCGGAGCTCGAAGAAGAGACTAATGCTACTAAAGCTAAGTCCAGGAAGAACTCCAAATGCAAGCCATGCCATATGGTTACAACTTCTTCGACATCAAACGAAGACGAGATTTTGGCCACAGCAACCCATTCAGGGAAGGCTTACCTCAAGGACTACGGAGCAAGTCAGGAAGATGCACCTGCAGACGCTTCAGCTGCCAAGCCTTCGGAACCAGAGCCCGCCGTACCTGAGGCCGGCCCTTCGAGACCAACTTCGGCGGACAAGGGGAAGAAAAAAGAAATGCGCTTCGATAAACCTGTGAAAAATATTCAAAACAAAGGTTTAGAGAAGCCGTATAACTTCGACATCTTAGCCCAACTGGATAATACACCGGCCAGGTTGTCCATCTTCGAGCTACTCAGGCTCTTCCAAAACACTCGTCTAGCCCTGAGTGAAGCATTGATGCAGGCGAATACATACTTGACCCAACTCAAGTCCCCCGACGAAGAACCTGCAGCGTGTCCCCGATGCCACAGTGTGATGGAGGTGGTCCCAAACATCACTTTCACCCAAGACGACATGCTGTTAAAACATAACAGGCATGACAGACCTCTCTACCACGCCGGGCACGTCGGTTCCATGGAGATCGATCGGATTCACATAGATCCGGGATCCTCAATCAGCATCATTCCTCATAGTCTGCTCAGACCACTGAGGATTCCTACCAGCGAACTGGCTTACACCACTACTATCGTGGGTCTCAACGTAGGAAGAAGTAAGCCGTTGGGAAAAATTTGCCAGAGGATCCAGATTGGCAACCTCAGATCGGTGGCTACATGCTACGTCATCGATTCAGAGGTGTCCTACAACATCCTGCTAGGAAGACCGTGGATCCACGACCACAACATCGTTCCTTCGACTCTACATCAATGCTTCAAATATGTAGACGCCCAAGGGACAATACAAACGGAGGTTGCCGACCTAAACTCGTTTAAAGGAGTAGAATCCTACTACTCCGACGCCGTGTTATACTCTCAAGACTACACGAAATAGGTGTCAGCCCAAGTAGAGAAGGAATCCCACCGGGAGCCTGAAGAACCTTCTGCCAAGCAATCTCTGTCAATCAAGGTGAAAGGACGAACTACCCGTCCAAAAGCCACAGAGCCTATGGCTATCTACCTGAACAAGACCAGGTCAGGGAAAGGGGGTAATTCTCTAGTGGTCACTCTAAACCAGAAGCCTCCGCCCTTAATCATCAACCTTCGGCGCAACAAGCAGCCCAGTGATGTAAATACAACCAGAAGTGCGGTTTCTGATAATAATAAAGGACCTCTTTTCCAGTATATCGACGCTCGGATTCCAAATCAGGAATCCTCCCCCTATGACGATATAGAGCCTATAGCACAAAAATTCTTGGCAGCTATAGATTCCTATCATCCGTACATATGGGAAGTGGCATCATCATCCAATGTCACCACGACGTATGGACCATATGAGGATTCTATCTTCATTGTTCCACCTGCCCGCAACGGTCCGCGTTCAATAGTCTTCGGCAGCATGCGCAACGAACAGAATATACAAGAGGATTTCTTTGATGACGACTCTGGTGAAATGCAAGTTCACAGGTACAGCCCGCAAGCCTTGAAGATCATGCAAAATATGGGTTACAACTTAAGGATGGAACCAGGTCTCAACTACGGGAAAGGCAGACGAACACCGCTGCTCGGCAATCCCCACTATCAACAAACCCGTTCTGGCTTAGGGTACGCCACCTCCTTTACGACTTCCAAGTTGAACGAGGATATCTTTTCCTCTTTTCAAGAAGGCTCATCGCCCTCCGGCTCATCTCATACCCTCGAGCAAACATTATCAGCGAATATGGTAGCGACGGATTCCTTCGAAGACGAACAAGAATCCGAACCATTCGAGAATGACGCTTGGGCTCAGCAGATGGATACACAATGGGAGTTCTGCTTCGAGCAGAAAGAACCTCCCACTAAAGATGAAGTTATCCAGAATGATGTAGGGGATAAACTTTCACCAAAGCCGATATTTATCAGTAACGACCTTTCCAAAGAAGAAAGGGAAGAAATTATCCAGCTAATAAAAGAATATATTGACGTCTTTGCGTGAAATTATGAGGATATGCCAGGTCTTGATCCAAAGGTAGCCACTCATAAACTCAACATATTGCCCGATTCAAAGCCTGTGAAGCAGTACCAATGCCGGTTCCGCCCGGACATGATGGACGCCATTGAAGCTGAAGTCAAGAAGTTGATAGCCTGCAGCTTCATCCATAAAGAACAACATCCCGACTGGGTCGCCAATGTTGTCCTGGTCATGAAAAAGAATGGGAAAGTACGGATCTGTATCGATTACTAAGATCTGAACGTAGTCTGCCCCAAGGATGAGTTCCCTCTTCCCATCACAGACGTCATGATCGACAATACATGCAGTTTTGAACGCATATCTTTCATGGACGGATTCTCGGGATACAATCATATCAAGATACTTCCAGAAGACGAGAAGCATACCGCCTTCCGGACACCACTGGGGGTATACTGCTATACGGTCATGTCCTTCGGATTAAAGAACGCTGGGGCTACGTACCAACGAGCTATGAGTGACATATTCCATAAGCATTTACGCAAGACAGTAGAGTATTACGTGGACGATGTACCTGTCAAAAGCCGTCTCAGGGATAATCACATCCAAGACTTGAAGACAGTATTTGAATTAATGCGCCAACATCAACTCAAAATAAACCCTACCAAGTCCTTTCTGGGGGGTATTTAGCGGCAAATTTCTGGGATTTGTCATCACCGCCAAAGGCATTCAAGTGGACCCTGATAAAGTCAAGGCCATCCTAGAAATGTGGCCGCCCCACAATCTGAGGGAACTCAGGGGATTTCAAGGTCGTCTGGCTTATATCCGAAGATTCATATCCAACCTCTCCGGGAGATGCCAGCCCTTTTTGTGCCTCATGAAAAATGTGTATCCTTCGTATGGGACGAAGCCTGTCAGCAAGCGTTCGGAGATATCAAGCGCTACCTCACTAGTCCGCCAGTTCTGATACCTTCGGTCATAGGAAAACCGTTCGTGCTATACGTTCGAGCAATGGATCATTCTCTGGGAGCTCTTCTCGCACAAAAGAACGATATAGGCCACGAGCAGGCTATCTACTACCTCAGCAGGATGATGGTCGGAGCCGAACACCGGTACAACCCTGTGGAGAAAGAATGCCTGGCTCTGATGTTCGCTATTCAGAAAATGCGATACTATGTCACAGGCCAAACTATTCATATCATCTCCAGGATCAATCCTCTTCGGGTACTGATGAGCAAGCCAAGTGTCCTTAATTCCTGACTCACGACTTGGGCGATATTATTAACGCCATATGACATGGTGTACGTCCCTCAGAAGTCCGTCAAAGGCCAAGCATTAGTCGACTTTCTAGCTACTCATCCCATCCCGGAGGCCTCCAAACTATACGAGGACATTTTCGACGAAGTTGCGGAGTGTAATTCTGCAACGGAAGGCGAGGCATGGTAACTATTCTTCGATGGCACCTCTAGGATTGGTCCCGGGGGAAACATGGTGTCAGGAGTAGGGATCGTCCTAGTCACTCCTGATAAACTCGTTATCTACCGAGCATATTCTCTTAGCGAGCCCTATTCTAACAATGTGGCAGAATACAACGCTCTACTCATCGGGCTCCAAGTCGCTAAAGAGCTGGGGGTCAAATCTCTGGAAGCCTTTGGTGATTCTCTGCTGATCGTCAACCAAGTCAGAGGAATATATGAAGTCCGGAATCCCGACCTCATCCCCTATCACCGAGCAACGGTCGAGATAGCCATGACGTTCGAAGGTTTCTTCCTTGAGCATGTACCTCGATCTCAGAATCTGGAAGCTGATGCCCTAGCCAGTCTAGCTATAGATTTAGCCACCCCTGTAAGAAGGCAGAATTCGGTAATCCTTCTTAACAGAGACATATTTTGTGTGAAAAATAACTTTCACATAGAACATAGCTACACGGTGAACGCAGATCCGCCCAGGAGAGACTGGAAAATTCCTTTTATAGATTTCGTAGCATACGAAATCTTGCCAGAAGATCCTAAAGAAGCAATATCTGCCAAAAGACGATCATTACGCTTCTATTTTGACGCATCGTCACAATGCCTATATCGCCGGTCTTATGACGGGCTATTATTACGATATCTCTCTGATGATGAAGCACAGCGAATTATCCGTGAAGCTCACGACGGCGTGTGCGAGCACATCAACCCGGTCCAAAGCTACAGGATCGTATCAGAAGAATGGGCTATTACTGGCCCACTATGATCGCAGACGCAATCCAGTATGCCAGACGATACAGGGCCTATCAGGTCCATGCAGGCTTCATACATCAACCGTCCGAACATCTACATCCTACGGTTGCATTCTGGCCTTTCGAAGCATGGGGTATGGATATCATTGGCCCTATTCACCCGTCTTCTTCCAGAGGTCACCGGTTCATACTGGCCATCACAGATTACTTCTCCAAATGGGCAGAGACGATCCCTCTTGCTGAGGTAAAGACATCTAACGTGACCAACTTCATCAAACATCACGTCATTTACCGCTTCAGGGTTCCCCGAAGGATAATCCATGACAATGGGCCTCAGTTCATCAGCCATGCGTTTCACCGATTCTGCGATAAAAATCGGATACAAAATATGGCCTCCACGGCATATTATCCAACTGCTAATGGGTTGGCGGAAGCCTTCAACAAAACCATTATCAAACTCTTGAAGAAGTTCATCTCTTCGAACAAAAGAGATTGGAATGAGAAGCTGGGAGAATGTCTCTGGGCATACCGCACAACGGTACGAGCACCAACAGGTTACACGCCATTCTCATTGGTCTACGGGAGTGAAGTAGTTCTCCCCATCGAGATTCAAATTCTGCCACTCAGGATAGCCGTGGCCAACGAGTTAACTCAAGAAAAGAATGACCTGTTAAGGCTTCAAGAGCTAGAAGGATTAGACGAGAAATGCCTCCAAGCTCAGCAGTGCATCGCACTCTACCAAGCACGCATTTCCAGAACTTTTAATCAAAAAGTAAAGGAAAGAGTGTTCAAAGTCGGCGAGCTGGTTCTGGCTGTAAGAAGGCCGATGATTCTTACTCACAGGAGTAAAGGAAAATTTCAGCCCAAGTGGGAAGGCCCTTACGTGATCGAGACAACGTTCTCAAACGGCACTTACAGGTTAGCCCAGCCTATTAGAGACCTGCTAATGGCTCCTATCAATGGCAAATTCCTGAAAAGGTACTATGCTTAACTCCTCTGCTCAAGTCGAATAAGGTGATCTCATTCTGAAAAAACTACTTCCAAAATGAAACTAGTTGGATCATATTCTGTCATGTCCATATAACCTCTGAATAGATATGTTCTGCTAAAGCTTACCGAAAGTATATCACGTCCATACTACCTCTGATATCACTTTCACCCAAACCCATCATTTACATTCCGAAATGATGGGTCCACAAAGTTAGATAAAAAAGCCTCTTTATTATTCCCAGAAAAGAGCGAAAGTACATTTGAAAAGCAAAAAGCAAAAGTACATCATGAAGGGGGAGCGGTCAGGTCGCGAAGCTGCTGCGCCAGTACGGCCATCCTCTCATCCCGGGAGTTCAAGACGTCGGCACGAGCCCGCTCCAACCTTGCTACATCATTATTCAAGGCAACTAGCTCAGACCGAGCCTGCACAAAATCAGCATGGATAACACCCACATGTGTCAGGTTCTGCTGAACAGCCGCCCGTCGCTCCTTCAACACATCTCGGGCTACCAACAAAGACAGAGCCTTCGCCTCTGCACGAGCAAGCTCATCTTTTAATATGCGGACCCTCACTACCTCTTCCTCATATTCGGCTTCGCACCGGGTCAACTCGGGGACGATATACTCCAGTTGGACACGCTCATAATCTATCTCCTGCTGCTGAGCCGCGATGGACTTATTTAGAGGCTCCATCTGTTCAACTAGATGCACAGTCAAGGAGTCGTATCTGGCCTGGACCAGAGCTTCAATATTTCCTCGAGCTAGCTGCAGGTATTCGTTAATTGGTTGCTACAAACCATTAACCATCGCCTCCAGTGCGTAAGCTACCCCGGCATCACCAAATTCCCTGACCGCCTCTATCGAGAACCGAGAGGACCTCTTCAGCGACGCAAAGTCCTGCTTCTTCGCCAACACCATTGACATTAGCATTCTCAAAGTGGTGTAGAAGATCCCGGTGTACTGCTCAGTCAGCGCAACTAGGTCCGCATGAACACGGGGAGTGTCCGCAAGGGTGGCGACTTCCCCACCAGGAATCACCATAGACGATGTCGTCACGGCCGTCACCTCAACAGGAGGAACGACGAAGGAAGAATCGCCAACACCGGACAAAGTGACCGGCGCGCTCAAAATAGGCACTGTCGCAACGACAGGCTCGTCCTTCTCTTGAGATAACGGAGTCTCCTCGACAGGCAAGCCAGCACCCGAAGAGGTTTCCTCTTCAAAATCAGGTACCTCTGTATCACCACTAGGACCTGACATAGAGCCAACGGGCGCGTCTATGTCACCCTCTTCGAAGAGGTCTTCCCCTGAAAAGAAGACAAAAGAAAGTTAATATCAACGCAATATTAATTTTCCCAAAGAAGAGGCATAAAAGACGACATTTACCCCTGGCCGGCGGCATATACGTCGCATCTGCAGCCTGTACAGCTAAATTATTTCTTAATAATGCTAGGCGAGCTGTCATACCTGGAGAAAGGGGTCTGCGAACTGACACTGACAAGTAGTCTTCCAGGTCCTCCTCAAAATCCAACCGAGGCTCATCGGCTGGAATCGCGCTAGGTACGCTCGCAGGCACGACAGAAGCATAAAAAATACGCTGGAAGCTCTACGCAGCATATTGATGCAAAGGAACGTAAACAGAGGACTAAGAGCCTTCAACGTGCAATCAGAGCTTCTCCGCCAAGCACAATGAGAAATATAGGCTCGAGGACTATCTGCCTAGGGCAGTATGCCGAGGCTGCTTCAGCGTAAACAGGGTACTTCATCGCCTTTATGGCGTAAAACTCATCCTTTTTTCATGCAGCATTGAAGTGTATGAGGGACGCTTCGTATTCTCCAGAGTGAACCTGTCAGAGCCTACAATGAACCTGTCAGAGCCTGCAAATGAACCTGATGTCTCGACTTCTGACAAAAGGATACTGCTCGACTACCCAGGCGACGGTTATAATGATGGCGAGGCACTGCAACCCAGGCTGTCATTTACTGCCATTTTCCTTGCGTAAACCACTTTTACGTACACAGAGGAATACGCTGCCTAGTTTACAGAGGCAGATAAGAGCTTCTTATGCTCCGCAGAAGACAAACCGCCTGCCACGTCAAAAGCTGTACCTCGTACGAGATTCGAGGCACGTCTCTGCATTTTTATGCACATAGCGGTGACTGGTTCTCCAGGCACGTCTCTGCAATTAATGCGCCGAATACTGACAGATGCCTGAGGCACGTCTCCGCGTTTGATGCACAGAAGGGTGGCAGACCTTCAAAATATGCCTCTGCATTTAATGCGCAGGATGATGGCGGATCTCCATATTTAATGCAGAAGATTTAATTAAATGTCACCGAACCGTCGTTTAGTGACATCCCCTTTGCGAGAGCTGCTCCTACGCATACAAGGGAATACGCTGCCTAGTTTTACACAGGCAAACATGAGCTCCTTATGCTCCACAAAAAATGAACGGACTGCCACGATAGCGGTTTCTCTTCGCACAGGGTTCAAGGTGCGTATCTGCATTTAATGCGCAGAATGATGACAAATCTTAAAGACAAGCATCTACATTTAATGCACAGGATGGGGGCAGATCTCTGCATTTAATGCAAGAGATCTGATTATCTCCAAGAGCCATAATTCCGGCTAAAACGTCCACATTATCACTCTGGCACGTTACGCTCGGCTTCTACGCCCATTCAGCTACGGTGCCTGCTCGGCCTTCTGCGCCTATTCAGATTCGGTACCTGCTCGACTTCTATGCCCATTCAGCTTCGGTGCCTGCTCGGCCTTCTGTGCCTGCTCGGCCTTCTGCGCCTATTCAGATTCGGTGCCTGCTCGGCTTCTACGCCCATTCAGCTTCGGTGCCTGCTCGGCCTTCTGTGCCTGCTCGGCTTCTATGCCCACTCGGCCTCTATGACCACTCGACTTCTACACCTATTCGGCTTCTACGCCTATTCGGCTTCTATGCCGGTTTGATAACTATTTGGCTTCAATGCCATGGTAACAGACACTGGCTTCTATGCCAACCTCTTCTACACGAGGGATACCTACCTACGTGGCTTTTACGCCGTGATCTTTGTAGCGATTATACGCGTTTTGTCCCTTAGTTGGACCCGCGTCACACGCTCATTCAAAGGATCATCTATACGCAGGCATTGGTTATTCTAACCGTTGTGTAAAAGGGTGCTGTACTTTTCCACTACTCGGTTTTTACACCGATTGAGTGGTCACTGTCACCAAAACTCTATAAATAGAGACTTCTATCAACAGAAGAAAAGGTCAAAGAATTGGAAGGTCGAAGAATTAGAAGGTCAAAGAATTGGAAGGTCGAACAATCAAAAGTAGGCCGACAAACTGAAAGGAGAAATAGAGGAGAGAGAGAAGCATCCAGAGCTCAAGCAAAGAGAAGAGATCGACGACTTTGGCATCGGACATCCACCCTCTTTAGCAACCCTCGAAGCTGCTACCTGTCTTCCACGACACTTCTTCAACATCGTGTGGTCCAAGGACTAAAGTGATCGACTGCAGATCAGACAACTATAGCAATATTCACCCAGATTAAATAAATTGTACTTAGACATCCTCGTGTAGGATCCAATTTGTACAATCTTGTTTGTAAACATAAAAGAAGGGCGGGTCTTCGTACAAGACCTCATTTCCCATAGTTCATCAAATCTTTTCTCGTTTATATTACATCTCGAAACACCACATAGACGTGGACGTCCTGGGTGTTCGCCTGACGACAATCATCAGCAGCAGAGTGAGAGGTGGGAAGTGTCTGCTCCGCAGTTGAACGAGACGCAGTAGCCTTTGCTACCAACATCCTGCATGTCTTCTTGGGCTTGGCTAGCCTTGGTGAAAGACTAGAACTTCCTTCTTAGAGCATTTCCTCGAACGCTTGTTGGTTAAAGCAAACTACCAGCATCTTTTGCGTTGAGTCTAGCTTGGCCGCATCGGACCGCGTCACCAACTTCTAATCAGAGGAGAAGGACGTCCCCAGCAGAGTCACCATCTTGTTTGTCATTAAATAAAAAGGAGAACTAAAATAACTTGATTTGATTAAGAAACTAAAGAAAGTACAGAGAAGTCCTAGAAGACAATCTAAGTACAAATTTGTTTTTGGGGGGGTGACGATGGAGGGTTAGGAGTGTAGCAACTCTCATTACTCCGTGGACGATCCTATGCAGAAGCTTTTCTTTCTCACTTGAGTGTAGGTTCGCAGATAGACAATCCTCCTTTTGTATGGTGTGGTACCTTGCTATTTATATCCGCCAAAATGAGGTTGTAACTGTGGCCGCATGTCACGAGAAAGTTGCCACGTGGGTTCAGTTCAGATATGTTGTTGATGAGATCTCGGGATCTTAACAACCCGTTGTGTGCGTGACTTGGTCAGTTGACCCCGTGGTCCGTAACAGTTGTACAAAGATCTCTTTGGTTGTAACAGAAAGATCATGTGGATCAGATGCCGCATAGTCCTCTTGGCCGCATGTGTGTTCTGACTGCATATATATCCTGACCGCATATGAGCTTTCATTTGACTGAGGCCGCATATCATCGAGGCCGCATAATATTGAATTCGTATAGGCGGGACACGTGGAACGGCTCGTCTGACGAAGTCATTAATTATTGGATGTGACTCTTTATCTTTTTGTATGCTGCCTTCTTGCAAGTCTATCATGTTTTGTCAGGCATTGGAGAGTGTGTCAAGGATCCTTTATGCGGCCTCTTGCTAATTGGTTGGTCTGGCCGCATGAAGGCTATTATGTAGCTTCCGTCTGGCCGTATCTATCATGTTTTATGCGGCATGAGCTCTATGTGGAATATAGTATTTTTATACTTATACACTCACGTACTTATATTTTGGACTATCTTGACTTAAGCCGCTATTATAGCCTAGTTTTTTAAGCTTATTCTTTTATCGAGCTTGTTCATGACATATGTGTTATTGGGGACGTCCACTAATACATTGTCTAATTAGAATCGATGTATTATGGTCTGATCAACCTTAGTGCACTTGGTTCTCTCTTCATATGACTATTTTGCGTGGATTGAGATATAGTTGACTTAGCTTATTAGACAAATATACTTGCCCTTTAGACAGGTCAGAGCATATCGTATTGGTTAGATAACTATACTGATATGAGCATACGAATAGGAATATACCAAGATAGGAACTCTATCCACAACTGATTTAACAATTTTCTCATTGAATTCGATTATCTCCCTTGGCCTTCGCAATTGTAATCATTTTTTTTCTTGGCATCACTATCATTGTTTCTCGTCTCCCTTATTTCGGAGAAGAACACTCGTGCTTGGTATAAGTTAGAAAATGGTTAGAAATAAATATTTCTTGGACATATTGCATTATTAGTTGATTGTTATATTTTTAATATGCTTTTGAAGATAGGGAGGAGTATATGGATATGCTAAATAAAAAAAAACTATATGTACATTGTTAGATGGAAAGTTTTCGAGAATAACTGATATTAGAGAAACTTATGAAAATTCTTTTGGAAGATAAAATTTTTTTGTGGAAACTTAAAGTTTTAAAATAGTGTTTTGTTCTAAGGTGGGTAGAATTTGTAGAAATTATAAATGTCAAATTCAAATTATAGTAAATTTTATTTATATTGCAGGTGAAACTCTTAGATGGTCGTTAAGAAGGCAATTAAGATTAATATGATAGAGAGATTTGAGTGCTTTTGCCCTTAAGTTTTTTTTGAAAAAAATTTAAAATTTCTTTGAGATTATGTGAAGGAAAAAAACTTAAAGATATAGATTTGACTGTGAGGATAAGCATATGAAGATTGAATTTAAATTTTTATATGATGGATTTGGAAAAAAAGATTAATTAATTTGAGGATTGGAGCTAAAGTTTGAATTTTAAGAAATAAATTATTAATTTAGATTTTGAGAATAAAAATTTAGCCTAAAATTTGAAGACTACGAAGTCCAAAAAAATTTAAATTTTGGATTAAAATTAGACTGAAAGAACTTTGGTTATTTAAATTTTTGAGGAGATAATGATAGAGCAAATTTAAATTTAAATTTAGTTATTTAAATTTTAAGGCAATTATGATGCATTGAATTTAAATTTAAATTTGAAATATTTAAATTTTTTTTTTTGGGAGTTTAGATTTCTAGGATAAACATAAATTTAAATAAGAGTTGACACTTTAATATTATGATACGCTTGAAATTGTGTTTAAATTTTAAGGAGATTATGATGACGGATTTAAATTTAGATTTGAAGTAAATTAAATTTTTTAAATTTGTGAGATTTAAAATTTGCATATTTTGATAAGATTTGACTTGAATTTTAAATTTAAGGATTTTAATAAAATTTGAACAAGTAGAATAATAATAATTTTAAAATTGAGAATTGGTTCTAAGTTAAATTTGAGGAGTTTAAATCTTGAAGTAGGTAAATTTTGAAGATTTAATTTTAAATTTTTAAGTTTTGAGAATAAAAAGTTAATTTTGAGGATCTTGTGAAGTCATAACCAATGATTTGATCCCATGATTATATTATTATTATTTTGAGTTCAAAGTTGATAAAAAATTTGTTATTGAAGATATTAAATTTTGAGAACGAAATTCTTTTAAGGTGGATAGATTGTGAGCATCCTGATTTTTATATATGATTATTTTGGAAAATAAAATAAAATTATTTTTTAATTTAAATATTTATTTGACAATTTATGAAACTATAGACACTTTTTGCCATGGTCTTGAGATTTTAGTACAACACTATCCCTTACCTTCCGACCAACTTTACATACTAGATTTATATGAGCCAAATTAGGTTCATGGATTAAATGTCACTCATAAATTTGCATCGTTATGCTTCGTTTTTGTCACACAACTTTCGCGACGTAAAATCTAGATATTGACAATTTATTACTTTGAAGTTGCGTACGATTTTAATGCGCAACATCAAACATTTTTATCTAACCAACTTCACATCTATGAGCCTAACTAGACCTAACATGTTCATATTAGAGGTGTCCCATTCATTTAAATCCTAACATGCTTCATAAACATCACATGGTTCAAATCCTAGTTTAAATATCCAGTTTTTTATTTTAAGAAACCGCATCTTGCATATCTTTTCTGCACTTTATTTAAATTAAAATAATTAATTATATAATAGAAAAAGGATCATTAGAATCCTAACAAACCCTCATGTTCCCTTAAACATAAGTCCCTTTTGGGCCCAACAAAACTCCAAGCAACCAACACCCAAAAGCCCAACCAACAAGTATATATAAACATGCAATCCTCTCCTCTACCTAGCCCTAGCCCTAGCCCTAGCCGTCTCTCCTCTCTTATGAAAGACTAAAATAGTATCCCCCTCCATTTTTAACATCTCCTCATCCTTCTCTCCCTTCTCCACACCTTCATGTACCCCCACGAGCACCCCAAGGCCGACCCCAAGGCCAATCCTTCATCCGAACACCCCCATATTAGGTCGACTGCTACTGATGCTTATTGCTGCTATAAAAAGCAACCAAAACCCTATTTTCTTCATCTATTTGAATTTCCCTAGCACCCTATCAAGTGGCGCAAAGTTTGGAGTCCGTTTGGTACTCCGTTTGACCGTAGTGGCGAAGAAGGTCCCGGCCGTAATCGCGTACGCGTAAGTTTTCCAACTTCAAATCTCCTTCCTATTTTTCATGAAATAAAACTCATGTAGAACCATGTTAATATTGTGTAGTGATTAAAAATATTTTAATGCATGTGAAACCATATTTTTATGTACAAAATTACCCCTAGTTGTTGAACAATGTAGACACGGACACAGTGCATTAATACTAGTTGTAGTTCTTTGAAGGTTGCTATATTTTGACTATGTAAATAAATTCTAAAATTTAATATATTATAAGTACAGGATATTTAATATATTATTTTATTATTATTTTTTTTTGATGCAAATAGGGTAGTTGCATGCATAAACTATGTAGCGTAGTTACTAGGAATCACTAGTTGTCGTCCGTAGAGACTTTTTGCATGCAATGATATTATGTTGGTTATTTTCATATAATTATAATAATTTCAGAATTAATAGTTTTTAATAATTAATGATTTATAAAAGAGTTTTGGAAATGTTTAATGACTAGTAATATTATGGTGTGTAGCTATTTGCATGTGCAACCAATGTAGAATTAATAACTAGATAATAACCTAATTTAACTAGAAATCTAGAGTCTAATTAGTGTAATAATTAATTGGTAGGTGTTCGAGATGTTTCTGTGGAGAGCTCCGGACCGGACTTGTTATGCTCGCTGTATGGCTCGGAAGGCAAGTACACCTTGCTTAATTGTATTGTTCAGTTATGTCATGCCCCGATTTTGTCCAATCGATAATCGTACCCCGGGCGTGATACCGTGCACGCGTAGGGCGCGCGTGCACAAGGCCTAGGCATAATGATAATCTCTAGAACATATGCAACAGAGTATGCAATTAAGATAACACACATTGAGGCATAGAAAAGTTTTCTTTTATTTATAATGAACATCTAATTACAGACTCTTGACCCAAAACGATATGGATGCCACACAGGCTTACAACTTGGATACAAAATGAGATAGCCATTTCATATATTACATCCTTTACTAGAATTCAAAACACAAAACACCTTGGGTGTGAGTCAGCACCATCGTCCTGTGGCTTCCAAAAGTGAGAGCGAGCTCCTTCCTACTTATGTAATGGAGCTACCAAAAGTCACATCATGAATGTGTTTTGATTCAGAATGATGTTGGAGAAAACTTCAGCTCCTCGCCGCGTCGCCTAGGTTCGGGGAACCTGCTGCAACGAGGGTCAGTACTTCAAAGAGTACCAGTGAGGGCGAGCTAACCCAACTTAACCAAAATCTACAACGAGTTCATATGAGCATGCAACATTTATTATCATGTGATCTATCTATCTTGCCTTAGTTCAATTCTTCGCATAAGATAGAGTAAAATAACATAACCAAATGTGCCACCGCTCGGTGACTTTACATGTATCGTCTGAGCCACATGTACAAAACTTACCATGACCTTCCCTACCACGAAGACATAGTTAGTCTGCACAGTTTAAATATACATAACAATCACTTGGTTGGACTTGGGCTGGGTCGACTGCCATTCCGCCTCGGGTAGCTAGCCCTTAGTGGACGCACGGACCCATCCAATGCTAGGACTACACTAGCAAATTGTTCTATCCGGGTGTTACGCCCCAGTCCCAAAATACCGAAGGACCAGACGCGTGTCAATGGCCAGCAGTACGCACCGATAGACAAACCCAATTTAATGGATCCATCAGGGCATACTTAAGCTGTAAAACAAGTCTACGACAATCATGGCACAACTAATCTCATCCACACAAGATATAAAATATGATCCACAGAATAAACAAGGAATGTAAATCATCAGCAAGTCTCACAAAGTACTTCGGGGAACAACCCGATAAATATCTAGTACAATGGTTCAACAGACCAGAATATAAAAGACTGAAATAAATAATAAAAGCTGAGCATAAACATGGATGCTCAAGAGAAGTTTTCGGCTAAGACCTCGTCCTCATATGGCGGTACAGCTCCTGGATCAGCTCCTGCTCCGGTCCCATAGATCTCAGGATAAACCTCGTCTGCAAAATCTGGGGACAAAATCCGGATCCAGGTCCTCAGGGGACATAGCAAGGTACAAGAAAGCTCATGCCAATAAATAAATAAACAGTGCAGCAAATAAATAACTAAATGAAATAATGGGGTAAATATGTAACCATCTAAGTAAAATGCAAGTGAGAGCAGCACGAATACTCAGGCTGAGACCACTACAAGCTCTGTGTCTGGGAGCCGGGTAGCAGCAATAACTACGTGTTTTACTATGTGTTTACTATGATTTATATATATAATCAGCCTGTAGCCTGTGTGTCTCTCCCCACCCAATGTAACCACGCATATCATGTCCATAACGTCTCATGTCCATGTCAAGCGCGATCATAGCTAAATGCGACAAGTCATAAAGTATCTAAGAGTATAATGTCCATGTCCTGTATTCTATACAGAATCACCAAGAATATCTCGGGAAAATCCTGTCTCATGAATAGTGTCAAGTGTCCTGGGTCATATGGTACTTGATAAGACAAGTACGAAAATAAGGTATCACGAATGTCCCTCTCTAGATGACCGTACCCAACACTGCGTACAGTGTTGGCACCCGACTAATAATCGGACGCTAAGTACGTCACACGGTCCTAGGTTGAGCATGCACAGTAATATATATATAAAGCAAGGAAAATAGATAACTAAGCTGCAGAGTTTGGCAAGGTACACTTGCCTGATGGGTGAATATCAACTGTCGTCCTGGTATCGGTGGATCCGGTAGGGACTACTCCAAAAGCTATAATAAACATCACCAACAGTCTCAGAAGATGTCAAATAGCTGGAAACGCCTGTCCTTACGTCCAATTTGGACACAGGGGCAAAAAGGTCATTTTTGGGCCAAAGCGGGTTCCATAGGTGGGCCCACTTTGCACCGAAAAGTGTGCCGAGGGTAACAGTCTCTAAATGGGACAAACTATGGGTCAAACAACTCTAAATGTCAATACGATTCCAACGGTATGTCCAAATTTGGATTCTGATGAGTCGAACATAATTTGGTCCAAAAAGTCAACTGTGGGGCCCGCCAATTGGCGATCTGGTCAACCGTCTCAGAAATGCATAAAAATTGGGTCACAGGACCAGCATGTTACCACGAGTCCAGTGGCGCAAGTTTCGTCGCAATCTGACAAGCGTGCACAAAATACTCGTGAGTTCCACAAAAGTGGCGACACGGAATGTGTTCGCGGATACGGCCTGATTCTGGCGCGCACACGCGTCCAAATCAGTCCCCACGAATTTTTACGTGTCCGATTATGCTGCGTGCACCATTTGGTACACTTGACACACGACGGGGAGGTCCCGTTTGGCGGGGCGCGCTCCGATCTCCAACTTTTAGAAAACCGAAAAAAGTGGGTGCGTGCAATTTTGTGACGAACATAATTTTGTCCACAGCAACTAATAGTACAAAGTTATTATACAGAAAATAAACTAGGTCATGTAATCTACAGGTATCAAAAAGAATCACCGAATTCGGATCTCTGTGGTGGGAGATACGAACTCGGCAATATGGGTGGTCATCGCAAGTTTCTGCGATGTCAGAATTGGGTAAGTCCGGGCCAACTTGGGCGCTATTTTTCACCTAGGGGCACACGTTATCTGAGGTTGAGTATAAAACAAGTATTTGATAGGGTTAAGGTAAGATCATACCTATGAAAATGGAACAGCGTTTGGTCGAGCGAGTCGACGGAAAATCACGCCGGAGCAAAGGTACTTCGAGTGTGAAACTGCAGTTCGTGATGTCGGCGTCGACGGGATGGTTGGATGGCTTGGGGAGGCTTCTCTGGCTGCGGTGATGGCTCTAGATGGGAAGAGGAAGTCTGGAATTTTAGGTTAGGGTTTTGGAGAGCTAATATATATATATATATATATATATATATATATATATATATATATATATATATATATATATTATATATATTAGAAGAGAGGGGATATATAGGATTGGGTGAAGTTGGCGTCGGCTCTGGGAAGTCACACGAGGACTAAGGGCGGGCTCTCATGGGAATTCTGTTGGCGGGTTCCACAGCAACTCTGCTGTATCAATATACTAAGGAACTTAAGTCATTTAGTGTTAACTATTACTATATTATTATTATTGTTATTATTATTATTAGTTAGTATTATTATTATACTTATTTAATTCTTTTCTTTTTCTTTCTTTCTTTAAATAAAATATATATACATATATAATTGTATATATATATATATATATATATATATATATATATATATATATATATATATATATATATATATATATATATTCACATATAAAAAAATTTATATAATAGGGTATTGCACATCGTTAGGCTAGCAACTGCTCAAGGGGTCTCCTACATGGAATAAATTCCAAAAAATTCCTGATGGTCCCACAAGTCCTCTAAGTGCCCGAACACCTAACATAAAAATTATTAAAAATCTATTTCTCCTATTTGGACCTAATTACTACAATTTAATTAATAATTAATAAATAAAGGGTATATACGATTTTCTAGGAAGGGGGTTTTACATTCTACCAAACTTATAAAAATTTCGTCCTCGAAATTAAATTAGGGTAGGGCTCTCTCTGTCAAGTCTCACTTGATTACAGTCTAAGAATTTCTCTCAAGTGAGCATTACGGTCTCTACCCAACTTAGAATTTACCCATCTATTATCTAAGACTATTCATCTAATGAATCTATGCCCCAACTCATTTAATCATATTATTGAATCCTTAAGTCTTTAACACCAAACATATCACCTATGATATTCCCTTAATCATATATAAAAGGGTCATCAATAATGTGACCGGCCTGTGGGGTATATCTAGTACTGTCTATATATCAAACTTATACCAAGCACGAGGTTTCGTCTTTCCGAAATAAGGGAAGACGAAGATCAATAATAAAGAGTTCAAGGGGGAGGTAATAGAATAGAAGTATCGGGATCAAGGCGTTTAAAGAATTCAAATAGGAATGGTCAAGTTGTTGTGGATTGAAATCCTATTCTGGTAATCCTTTGTTCGCATGCTCGTATTAGTACAGTTGTGTAACTGATACAATATGCTCAGACATATCTAGAGGGCAAGTATACTAGTCAACTATATATCTCAATCCACGTGAAGTAGTCGTGCGAAGAGCGAACCAAAATGCACTAAGGTTGATCAGACCGTAATACACTGATTCTGAATAGACAATTGTATTAGTGTACATGTCCACTAACACATATGTCATGAACAAGCTCGATAAAGAATAAGCTTGCAAAACTAGGCTATATTAGCAGCATAAGTCAAGGTAGTACAACAAAAAGGAAAGTACGCTAGATGATGATGAAAGAAGGTATGACTTAATTCAAGTTCACAAAATAACACAAAATAAGCACAATAACAAAAGACTCTATAATCTCTACAGTTATCATATTAATTCCTTGTCTAAGCCGATAGTCGACAAAGTAGGGGTGTGAGCCTCTAAGTTCTATAGTCTGAATAAACCCTATCATCTTATGTTAGCATACAATTAATGCCATTCAGTTACACTTCATCAATGGATCACAAGGGCTATATGATACTAGGTGGTGAGGTATACTACCCAACTTATAAGAATTAAACTAATACGGTGACAATCTTAAGAGGGTCCTACACAATAACCTTGCACATGTAAATAAAATGAAAACTCTTATTAGGGTCTCCTATGGTATCACGTAAGTAATGGTCATCTTAAGTCTTAATCATAGTGCTCATAGGTCATGTGTCGATAGCGAGAATGGACAGATTACTAGTCTCAAGGGAAAGGGAAGGTAACTTATATCGAGGTGGGGGTACAACTTACGCAATTTAATGCTAAGGGATAATCATCGGGTCACCATCTACAAGATTAACTCAAACTTATCAACTCTAACTACTAGGCACAAATTTTCAAATTCAAGACTACAGCTATAACCCTAGCAAACTATGGGTCCTTAACAAGGAATAAAATTACTTGGCCTACTATCAGAAGTGTCAGGTGGCACGAGTTGAAAGATGAAGAGAAGAAACATAATTAGCCGTCGCAAAATAGCGAGCGCTATGGTCGCAGGGAAACAATATATAAAATAAAGATAGAGGGCTCTAGATAGCATCATGGTTCTCTAAGGGGAGTGGGGTGTTAGTTGCTATGTTTGAGGTATGATTAGAAAAATATTCTACGCATTGCTCTTGGCTTTCTAAGGTACTGTCTGCCTATCTCAAGACAAGAATATAAATTTATAGTTCTCCAATACTTATCTAACTACGAAGGTTAGGTTCCTCAATACTAGGGTCAAACATTTTGGTAAAACTTCTAACTAACTCTAGTAGTGTCTATACTACTCTCAAGTCTTCATAATACATCAGGGGGTAATGGTAAACCAATTCTAGGGATAAGGAATTCTAGGGTTCGCTAGATAATCTAAACTTAGTGGGGTGTCAACACTCTAGTGGTACTCTTAATAGGAAGGTTACCTTACTTATCATCTAACAACATGAACTTATATATTCTAAGAGAGGCTATACTCAAGAAACTAATAGGGAAGCACATGAATCAAGCAGGATGCAATTTATCCGAATGGAATGAATTGGAAGGAGGATGAGTCATAGTCAGTGTGGATGAGATCCTATACTCTAATCCTAGTGGCAGGCTTGCTCGGTCCCTAAGTTGAAACCGAACAATTTAGTCGTAGACCTGCATGGGCCACCACAAAAACTATGTCACGCCCCAGTCCCAAAATACCGAGGGACCGGACGCGTGTCAATGGCCAGCAGTACGCACCAATGGACAAACCCAATTTAATGGATCCATCAGGGCATACTTAAGCTGTAAAACAAGTCTACGACAATCATGGCACAACTAATCTCATCCACACAAGATATAAAATATGATCCACAGAATAAACAAGAAATGTAAATCATCAGCAAGTCTCACAAAGTACTTCGGGGAATAACCCAATAAATATCTAGTACAATGGTTCAACAGACCAGAATATAAAAGACTGAAATAAATAATAAAAGCTGAGCATAAACATGGATGCTCAAGAGAAGTCTTCGGCTAAGACCTCGTCCTCAGATGACGGTACAGCTCCTGGATCAGCTCCTGCTCCGGTCCCGTAGATCTCAGGATAAACCTCGTCTGCAAAATCTGGGGACAAAATCCGGATCCAGGTCCTCAGGGGACATAGCAAGGTACAAGAAAGCTCATGCCAATAAATAAATAAACAGTGCAGCAAATAAATAACTAAATGAAACAATGGGGTAAATATGTAACCATCTAAGTGAAATGCAAGTGAGAGCAGCACGAATACTCAGGCTGAGACCACTACAAGCTCTGTGTCTGGGAGCCGGTAGCAGTAATAACTATGTGTTTTACTATGTATTTACTATGATTTATATATATAATCAGCCTGTAGCCTGTGTGTCTCTCCCCACCCAATGTAACCACGCATATCATGTCCATAACGTCTCATGTCCATGTCAAGCGCGATCATAGCTAAATGCGACAAGTCATAAAGTATCTAAGAGTATAATGTCCATGTCCTGTATCCTATACAGAATCACCAAGAATATCTCGGAAAAATCCTGTCTCATGAATAGTGTCAAGTATCCTGGGTCATATGGTACTTGATAAGACAAGTACGAAAATAAGGTGTCACGAATGTCCCTCTCTAGATGACCGTACCCAACACTGCGTACAGTGTTGGCACCCGACTAATAATCGGACGCTAAGTACGTCACACGGTCCTAGGTTGAGCATGCACAGTAATATATATATAAAGCAAGGAAAATAGATAACTAAGCTGCAGAGTTTGGCAAGGTACACTTGCCTGATGGTTGAATATCAACTGTCGTCCTGGTATCGGTGGATCCGGTAGGGACTACCCCAAAAGCTGTAATAAACAATATCAACAGTCTCAGAAGATGTCAAATAGCTGGAAATGCCTGTCCTTACGTCCAATTTGGACACAGGGGCAAAAAGGTCATTTTTGGGCCAAAGCGGGTTCCATAGGTGGGCCCACTTTGCATCGAAAAGTGTGCCGAGGGTAACAGTATCTAAATGGGACAAACTATGGGTCAAACAACTCTAAATGTCAATACGATCCCAACGGTATGTCCAAATTTGGATTCCGATGAGCCGAACATAATTTGGTCCAAAAAGTCAACTGTGGGGCCCGCCAATTGGTGATCTGGTCAACCGTCTCAAAAATGCGTGAAAATTGGGTCACAGGACCAGCGTGTTACCACGAGTCCAGTGGCACAAGTTTCGTCGCAATCTGACAAGCGTGCACAAAATAATCGCGAGTTCCACAAAAGTGGCGACACGAAATGTGTTCGCGGATACGGCCTGATTCTGGCGCGCACACGCGTCCAAATCAGTCCCCACAAATTTTCACGTATCCGATTATGCTGCGTGCACCATTTGGTACACTTGACACACGGCGGGGCGGTCCCTTTTGGCGGGGCGCACTCCGATCTCCAACTTTTAGAAAACCAGAAAAAGTGGGTGCACGCCGTTTTGTGACGAATATAATTTTGTCCACAGCAACTAATAGCACAAAGTTATTATACAGAAAATAAACTAGGTCATGTAATCTACATGTATCAAAAAGAATTACCGAATTCGGATCTCTGTGGTGGGAGATACGAACTCGGCAATATGGTTGGTCATCGCAAGTTTCTGCGATGTCAGAATTGTGTAAGTCCGGGCCAACTTGGGCGCTATTTTTCACCTAGGGGCACACGTTATCTGAGGTTGAGTATAAAACAAGTATTTGAGAGGGTTAAGGTAAGATCATACCTATAAAAACGGAACGGCGTTTGGTCGAGCGAGTCGACGGAAAATCACGCCGGAGCGAAGGTGCTTCGAGTGGGAAACTGCAGTTCGCGATGTCGGCGTCGACGGGATGGTTGGATGGCTTGGGGAGGCTTCTCTGGCTGCGGTGACGGCTCTAGATGGGAAGAGGAAGTCTGGAGTTTTAGGTTAGGGTTTTGGAGAGCTAATATATATATATATATATATATATATATATATATATATATATATATATATATATATATATATATATTATATATATTAGAAGAGAGGGGATATATAGGATTGGGTGAAGTTGGCGTCGGCTCTGGGAAGTCACACGAGGACTAAGGGCGGGCTCCCATGGGAATTCTGTTGGCGGGTTCCACAGCAACTCTGCTGTATCAATATACTAAGGAACTTAAGTCATTTAGTGTTAACTATTACTATATTATTATTATTGTTATTATTATTATTAGTTAGTATTATTATTATACTTATTTAATTCTTTTCTTTTTCTTTCTATCTTTAAATAAAATATATATACATATATAATTGTATATATATATATATATATATATATATTCACACATAAGAAAATTTATATAATAGGGTATTGCACATCGTTAGGCTAGCAACTGCTCAAGGGGTCTCCTACATGGAATAAATTCCGAAAAATTTCTGATGGTCCCACAAGTCCTCTAAGTGCCCGAACACCTAACATAAAAATTATTAAAAATCTATTTCTCCTATTTGGACCTAATTACTACAATTTAATTAATAATTAATAAATAAAGGGTATATACGATTTTCTACGAAGGGAGTTTTACACCGGGGCGAAGCGGTTCCAGTACCCTGGTGACCGTTCGTAGAACGATATCCCTTGTATACAAGTTGTCCAAGACCATGCCACCACAATGAACTAATTTATCACATGAAACACATATTCAAGCAAATACAAGCAAGTGAACATAGTGTATTTTCCATAGTCTATGCTACTTTGTGTAAGGATCACATTTTCCTTCCCATTTTGCACCATACCATGAACAGTTATAGATAAATGAATCTAACTACAACTTGACACAGAAATGGTTATGTATATGACGGGCATGCACGTTACAGTGTGATCGTTCAGAACAATTCCATATGACAAGCATTATTAGTGTTTCAAGTCTACTTCTTTTCTATTTTGAATCAATCTTGAATGTTTTAGTATCGTTTGATCGGGATGAACAATGAGTCAATCTATTTAGAATGCAGACTTGGAAGAAGGGAGCTAATCAAAATAAAGCCACTCACAAGTTGGTAAAGTAGGAGAGAAAAGGAAGAACTTCAAGACTCTGCACGAGAGTCGTCTACCCGATCACCTGCACGCACCACCGACGATCAATATCCCTTGCTTCGGTCTCTGAGGTTCGATACGAAATATAAAATCCTAAGAACGAAATCAATGAAATCCATTAAAACCGTTCAAGAAAACGCAAGTCACAAAACCAACAAGAAAGCAACCAAGCGGCATCGAAAACGGGCAAGAAAACCAACAGGTACAATTCAGTTTTTTCTCTCTAATTCGACTCTAAATCTGTATTTTAATCATTAGAAACTCTCTCATATACTA
Source organism: Iris macrosiphon (assembly GCA_036927795.1). NCBI lineage: Eukaryota > Viridiplantae > Streptophyta > Magnoliopsida > Asparagales > Iridaceae > Iris > Iris macrosiphon. Next base: position 42,525,260 of record JAYESA010000002.1, read on the forward strand.
AGACTATCCATAAAAATTGGAATTAGGTTCATAGGAGGCCTATGGAGAAAGTTATATGGTATTTTGTGTCAATTTTGGGATAATTCTAAAATTGGCACATCATGTGTTTGTCAATAGATAAATTAGACCAAATTAACATGTATTTGGTTGTGTGTGACTAGTGTCGTATCCACAATTGGATACGTATAGGCCGTATCCTAAGAATTTGAAGATACGGGTTGATTTTGAGATTTTTTTCTAACACGGGGGTTTAAGCATGTCATATTTTGACACGGGTACGTAGTTGAGTAGCTAGCTCTTCATGTTATTCATAATTGTAATTCTAGACTTGCTCATGTCCTTCGGGGTACGTTTGGTGGTGTGGTAGACTCGTATCGCAAGCGTATCATAGATTGAGTGTAAAACGGGTGCGGTGTACTCCACGTATTTGATGCTTTACATTCTAATTTAATTTACCTTGGTTATAGATATTAGAATATTATAATTATAATTGTTTTATATATATATATATATATATATATATATATATATATATATATATATATATATATATATATATATATATTAGGAGAGTTCATGTGCATCATTAGTGTAGGTATATGGTAGGATATATATATATATATATATATATATATATATATATATATATATATATATATATATATATATATATATATATAATTCTTGTTGATGTGTTGGTGATCATTGGAGAGTTGGAGTTCATGTGCATCTCTAGTATGGTTATAGGTATATATATATATGTATAGTAATATATATATATATATATATATATATATATATATATATATATATATATATATATATATATATATATATATATATGTGTGTGTGTGTGTGTGTGTGTGTGTGTGTGTGTGTGTGTGTGAGCTAGAGGGGAGAAGAAAGCAGTAAAAAATAGTGAAGAAAGCAGTGAAAAGTAGCAGAAAATAAGCAGCAAAAGCAGCAGTCAATAAGCAGCGGAAAGCAGTAAAAAGTAGCAGCAAAAGTAGCAGGAAGCAGCAGATAAGCAACAACATAAGCAACGATAAGCTGCAGTAAGCTGCAGTAAGCAGTGCTTAATGTTATATATATTGATAAGTTAATGTATATATTGATAAGTTAGTTATATATATTGATAAGTTAGTTATATATATTGATAAGTTACTTGTATATATTGATAGGTTAATTATATATATTGATAAGTTAGTAAGTTATGTATATATTTAGTAAGTTAAGTGTATATATATGAGATATATATATACATAAGCACTAGTTAATATTAGTTAGTATTTATTTCTAGATTACCTTGAGTTACATCAAGGAAATTAGAGTGAGGTATCTTGGGTACGGATATTAAATATCATGAGGTATATTAGTATGTTAGTTAGTATAGTATTGTTATAAGTTTAAATGCATATTATTGTATAGTAAGGTGTATAGGTAGTTAGTTATATGTTAGATATTAGATTACCTTCTGATACCAAGGTAATGTCAATGTATTGGTTTATACTCAAGGTATTGAGTTTGTATATCAAGATGAGTGTGTAGGTGGTGAGATACCGCTATTGGTTTAAAGCCATGGTATCCACTTAGCATTAGTTTAGCTAGGAGTATTATATATTATTATTTTGTATACATATTATAGTATTTTTCATATCTAATAAATTATGTATCTTATGATACGGTATTTTGTTGGTTTTATAGTATCCTAGCATAGCTAGTATAGCCTAGTTTCATAGTGTATGAACCTAATATCCTAGAGATGGACTCATACAACCTAGAAATAGCTAGTTGACCTAGTTTGACTAGTTTGACCTAGAGTTGACTTAGTTTGACTGTTTTGACTTAGAAATAGCTTTATGACCTAAAATTAAACTAGTTTAATTTATTTTTATTCCAAAATCTTGTATTAATGCAATATTCCATATATAGGTCTGTGTGACACCAGTTCGGACACCGATTTGTATCATTTGCTCTGGATCACAGGCGAGTATATTCTCTGATAGTTTCTATTATTTGATTACTACTATAATTCAAGTATTTAGAAATATTACTTATGATTCTTTGACACTTTTGTACACGGATTAGTATTGTTATTGGATCGTTAGTTATGAGATATTACCTTGATTATCGAGATGGTATCGAATACTGCTCATTGTTGGTATTGGATAACATTGGATATTATAGGTTACACATTAGATACATTGGCTAGTAACGTGTCATGATTCGATCCATCGTATCAGTCGGGACGGGAAAAATACTAATTAAATATGTGATCAAGAACTATCGGCTAGTAGAGTAATAATTGGCTACTAACTAATCATACACTTCACGTATGGTTGAGTTTGCTCCTTAGTTTAATCATTGAATATCCCAAGCCGATCGCATATCTAGTTAGTATCTCAAATATATAGTATATTATAGATTTCATTCCAGTTCATAGATTACCATATTCTATTTCTGACATTATAGTTCATCTCTTTCATTCTTGTATGCACTGATTTATATTTCTATTGCTAGTTCTCCATGTTCCTTCATTATTCTTAAATTATCAGTTATATTCTCATCGTATATAGCATCCTTTATTTTACTGCTTTATAGTTTTTGTTAATTAATTGGAACTGCTATTGGGTTGTACTTCACTTATTCTTGACTGGATAATATTTTTAGGGGATCCGGGAGATTGGTGTCTGACGTCCTAGGGACCTCGACCTATAGATGGTGCAGACATGGACCCACTAGTTTTAGAGTGACAGCCGGGAGATCTAGCCGAAATTACTAGTTATCATAGTTAGTTTTCTTTAGTATTTTGGTACCAGATTTATTTTCGGCGTATATTTGAGACTTGGATATTATTTCTATTTATTTTTGTTATATTTAGACTGCATAGTTATGTTAGACTTATTTGATATCTTATAGTGCTATAGATTTGTGATTGAGTATTGTGTTGCATTAGGTTTATTGCCTCCTTCTTTGAGTTGAGATATTATTGGTGGATTATACATTATTGTGAGATGATTAGATAGTATAGTCGACATAGACAACGTTTTACCGCCGATGCTGTGGTGTAGGCTGGACGTACCCATGTACTCGTGCTCCTTCACCGAGTGTGGGTTGTGACAGACAGCCACCAAAGAAGATGAACTGGAGGAGTACGCCGTGGCATCTACGATCGTACCATCCCTCGATAACATAATCCTTTTAGAGGAAGTACCATATTTTCTCAATAAGAGAGTATTGTCAAATTAATATGTCATATCTATCCCTAGCAAAGGGACATAAAAGTGTAATATTTATGGCTGATGCCTTCCCAGCCAATTATTTTTGCCCATAGCCTGCGGACAAATATGTTACACGTACTTGGAGTCCCAAGTACGCAATAGGTAATGGATCCACAAAACTCCTCCATGGCAAATAGTTTATATCCATATTACCTCTGAACTATAAGTCGTATTTCCTATCAAAAGAAGGAAGTCACGTCCATACTACCTCTGACTCATCCTTTTTGTTGTTATATCCACAAAAGCAAGTAGTTCATGTCCATATTACATCTAAACTATGAGCTGCCCATGTTTCCCAATAAAAGAAAGCAGTCACATCCATATCACCTCTGACTCGTTTTCTTTTCTCTCCACAAAAATACTTCACCATGGTCGTACTCAGCTACAAACAAACTTGCTTGACTATTGGTTCTACACCACAATATCCCTACCATCGCAGATAATATCTCCACCGAAATTCCTTAATGGAACTACTCTAACCTATCACATTCATACTACCTTTGATAGGGCTTGGTGTTATAACCGCTATGATATTATGCTACGTCCATATTACCTCTAGTATAATACTCACAGCCAAGATAGCCACAGCAACAAGAAGAGTTCTAAACATGAAAGAAGGCAAAATCGTCATTAATATTTAAGATCATGAGTACATATGGAAGTCCATTACATCTTAAGGATTTTTATTAATATACAAGATCATGGATACATTTTGAAGGGAAGAAGACCCCTTTGTGCAATTTTTGGTACCAATACATATAAAATCGACAGCTCAACGCATTCTGAATCATCACTTTAGCAAACTCCTCAGTATAAGCCATAGTACGTGGAAAAAATCCATACCGATGGATACCAAGGGAGCTTGCAAAGTAGAGATGAGCACACAAATCTAACTCTTTCGTGTAAAAGGACGCGACTAAAAATCCCGATTGGGGTGACTAGTCCCATCTCTTCCACGCAGATGCGCCGCTAGGACCCAACCCGAGATACAGCCATCACATCCTGGTCGTGTATGGACAATAGCTACAGTGAGCTAGGTTGGAAGATCGCGAATAATCCTCCGGGTAATGTTCTTGTCCATCACGAACAATGGTAATTATGATATCCTTCCATGCTCCATCAGGACCCAAGCAATCTATGGAGGCCCCTGCACAACGAGCACACAAAGTCAGAATGTTGTGAAGAAGGCATATTGAAGGTTTGTATCTACAAATTATGCGCCACTTACTTGACTAGCCATCCATGCGCTCAAGTGAGACACGCATAAATGCGAAGGTCCAGCATATGAGCGCATGACCGCTACAGTGCTTATACAACGGGGAATGCCTCTTAGGAGATAAAAAGATACCCGTGCAGCATGGTTACGTTTAGTTCTCTCATTAAAAGCATCAGATGAGTTCCCAAAGACAACTTCACATGTGCTACTGAAGGAGTATTTCGGCCGTTTGTACATCTTCAGGACGAAGCTTCTTGGCAACGGCCATGCGCATCAGGCTAAGAATAACATTTATGCGTGAGCTGACCGAGATCTGGCCCACACAAATAGACGGGGAATATCAACAGCTAGGCAACACATGATGCACCAAACAATATGATGCACCAAATGCCTACATGCACCTATCTCCTACATGCTTATGTTCAAAGTACTCTAAACTTAAAAACATACAAAGGTTAAAGTTCAGAAACTTTGAAGGGGGTCTTGTAGAAGCATAAAAAATATCTGCCATGAGTCACAGTAATCCACTATTATGCGCCGAAGTGATCAAGACCCATGCACCGTAGTAGTCCAGTGCCATGTGCCATTCACCACCCCCATGCGCCAAAGTGATCAAGACCTATGCGCTATAGTATTCCAGTGTCACGCACTACTACTTCTCTAGTGTTCCCATGTGCCAGCAGTACCATATGCCACTACTTCTCCAGTATTTCCATTTGTCAGCATTGTCATGCGCCACTACTCCAATATTTCGATGTGATAGCAGTGCCATGTGCCACTACTTTTCCAGTATTCCTATGTGCCAGCAGTACCATACGCCACTACTCCCTTAGTAATTTTTATGCGCCAAGTGACAGTGTTCCCAAGGTAAATTCAAAATTATCATAAATTAGGACATGATATATGTCACGAGTATTATGGGCATCAGTAACCCCAGATCTCGAACGACCACGTGGTAGCCTATGGCAGCATGCGTCGCTGCTTGTAACATGTGCCACTATACGTCATCATGAGATGCGCACATGCATACCTTTTCAAAGCTATAAATAGTGGACGTTTTCTATATGCGAAAAGGACCGCCACCACGACCATAAAGATAGAGGAGAAGAAGATAGGAGCACCGCCTGAAGCCTCATCAACCCCTTGGTCCCGAATCATCAACAGAGTAAAGGAGATGCTGAAGTGCTCGATCTCCACCGTCACACTTCCTAGATTTTTTTTATTGTACTTAGATTCTTCTGTATTACAGATTCTTTTTAGTATTTATCAATTCCCAATCAATAAAAAGTTCAGAGAACTTTCTCCCACGAATGTTGATTTCGGCGATGTCGACCCATGCAAGTTTTCTTCTCTTCTTTCTTTTACTTCTCTTTTATACTTTATTACGGGATCCCTGAGCCATTTCTTTCTTTCTGCAACTCCCTGGGTTGGGTACTACCTTGGTGACCTTACGGTCCTGAAGACTTTTTATGTCTTCATTACTTGGCTCAGAAATGACAATTTTGATAATCTTCCTGCCTCAACTGGGTGAACCATATTAGGTAAAGTGTCTTAAGTCGTGGCGTGTTCCAGGTGACAAGCATTGCATATATAACTTGACAGCGTAAAAATTTTTTTGTAGTAGCATAAAAGGATCTACTTTATACAACATGAATTGCATAATAAAATGACTACCTTTAGAAGAAAGTTATTATTTCCATGTTCTATGCCAACATAAAGCGGGATTATTCTCATAGCTAGGTTGGTTCACTTCTTTTATTAGCATGCATCAAGTATTTGCCTAGTGACTAGCATGTAATGTCTGATTATTTAGTGTGAAGACCAAGCAAAGACAGGTTCATCGGAGCCACCCACCTCAATGAGGGTTTACCTCGGCCGAGCAAGACTCCGAGCGAACTGCTAAAAACTCCAAGTCCAAGTGTCGTTTGAATCATCTTGATGAACTGAGCAGAGAGGGCTGTTACCGGAAGCATCTCCATGTATTGGTTCCCCAAAACTGGATCCTCTGTAGTGTCCTCTGGAAATGGCTCAAAGCGAAATGACCCTAACTCAAGAAATTCCTCAACCTTAGAAGGCATATAGGGATATTGAGTGTTGGCCATGGCCTAATCCTCGACGAATACTACGTCCCTGCTTCTATAATACTTTCTTTTTATCAATTCGTAGAGTCTATAGACAAACTCATCCCGGCCATAGTCGACAAAGATGCATTGTCTCATCTTCGGCTCAAGTTTCGATCTTTGGCCCTTTTGTACATGCACGAAGGCTTGACAACCTAACATTCTAAGGTGACTGTATGATGGATCCTTGTTTTACCATACTAAATTAGGTACATCACCCTACAAAATAGTACTAGGAGAGAAATTAATAACATAAACAACAGTGTTGAGAGCCTCACCCCAATAATTATGCAGTAAGTTTGCTTTAGACAGCAAATATCGTAACCTCTCTATCAGTTTCTTGTTCATACGCACTGCTATACCATTGAGATGAGGTATCTTTGGCAAAGTCTTTTGGTGACATATTCCTTTATCTTTGTAATACACATCAAAGTGACTAATGTATTAGCCGCCATTATGGGACCGAACACACCTTTAACTTCTTCCATGTCTCCCTTCCAATAAAGGGCTGAAACTCTTTGAAAGTCGACAACACCTGAACTTGTTCTTTAAAGCATAGACCCAAATTTTTTTGGAATAGTCATCAATAAAAGTCATAAAATAAGAAGCATCATCAATATATGTTACCTTCATATAACCATAGACATCCGAATGAAACAACTTGAGCAACCCTGGCTTCCTTAAACTTGGGTGACTTTGGAGAGACACAATATTTTTCTTTCCAGCAATGCATTGTTTTTATCTCTCCAATTTTGTAGACATTAGTCCTAGAATCACTTTCATGTTCAACAAGTAGCTCATTTCTTTCTCGTTGATAGACGCATGTGCCATAACTCGGTAGATGCATCAATAACTGTGTTCACTTACCGTTTCCCCGTTCACTCCCTTTCATATAATAAAGACCAGACTTCTTGCTTCCCTGGCAATCACCATCGAGCCCATATAAAGCTTCCACTGACCATTCTTAATAAGATTGAAGAATGCCTCATCATCCACCATTCCAACCGACACTAGGTTAAAATTGATATCGGGGACATGATGAACATCTTTAAGAACAAAAACTACATCTGTCTTGGTTCTTAAATGTACATCTCCAATAGCAATAGTTTTTGACATATCTTCGTTGTCCATCTTCAATACTCCACTGTCTCACGTTGTGTAAGTGAAAAACAGTACCATATTGTGAGATACATACGCTGAAGCCCTAGAGTCCACCAACCAATAGTTTTCCCGCAAGGGAGTTTCATAACTTCCTCATCACCTACAATGATCACATCGCCTCCATGCACTGAGAAAGCTGTTGTAGTATTCTCACTCTGCTTCATTTTGTCTACCTTCTTCTCTCTTCCAAAAGAAACAGTTTCATTCAATGTAGCCCTTCTTTCCATAATGAAACCACGCGGAGTCCTCATATCGACCCTTGGACTTACCATGACCCTTTAAAATATGAGCTCTAAGTGATATAAAGATGAAGTGCCCTGAGATTTTTTTGCATCTTTTCATTCAACACCCTCTCTCGACGAACTCCAGAATAACCATGCCTTCTAAAGCAGAAGCGATCATAGACACTCGTATGATTTTTTATGATTCTGACAAAGTATACAACAACCATAGCCTCTGAACTTTGTTGTCAAATTTGACTCCCATCGAGGATAACAACTCAACCACATTGTAGAACTCTCCCAGATGATCCATAATAGACATACCATCTTTATACCGTAGACCCATCATCGTTCAGATCAGGAATAAATTTTTTACCCCGATATTTTTGCATACAAAGATTCTAGTTTCTCCCAAAGTGTCCTTGCATGGTCTATATTGGCAATATGATTATATACGTTCTCATCAATGAACTTTCTGATATACCACACACATGTGTATGCTCAAATTTTTAGTACTCTTTGAATTTATCACTGGACCTCCTAGAAGCAAATACTAAAAGGTGAAACTTCTTGATAAATAGTAGCTCCTTCATCTTGTTCTGCCAATAATGATAATTGGAACCGTTTAGATTTATCAGCCATGTGCACCGACTTTGCATCCATCTCTTCTTCTTAGCTTGATTGTCAACCCCGATATCGGATACTTTAAACCTAAAGCTCTGATATCACCCTATGGATATCAGCAAAATATGGCTCTGATACCACTCTATTTGGAACAAAATACGAAAACCATTTCCCCAAACCAAGAAGCAGCTAGAGAAACAAAAAAAAGTGCAGAAACATAAATCGTCAAAATTACAAAAAGCCAACAAACGCATATACTATAACGACCCGCTCTGCGCAACCCTGAAAACCGATTCAAAATGAACAAGTGTATCAACCAGTCCCGCCTAGCTCGGCGAGATTACTCGCTTGATGTTAAGGCATTAAGACTTGGCCTTCAGAAGAAGTTTAGACTTAGGCTTTATGTCACGCCCATGTACCAAAATACGGAGACGAACATAGCCAGCTACCCCATACAAGGTACAATATTTCATACGGGGATCACAAATGTACTAGACAAGGGGTACTACAAAAAAGTCTTCCTATGGTCTCAAGAACATCTATGTATCAATCAATCATTCAAACAAAGAGCAATAAGATATGAACATATATGCTAAAGCAGTAAGACATCCCCGATGCTCTATCAAAATGGTCAAGGACTAGCTATTACAAAATTTTGAGCTACTAAAGGTCAATAGTACATATCGTCATCAGTTGTAGTCTGAATTTACACAAATATGTAGAGAACTTGCCGGCTAAAGAATGTTGGTGGCTAAACATCCAAAATGATACAAAATACTAAAGTGGAGAAGAAGAAAATCCACTTTAAGTCCTCCGCCAACCATGCTCCTAGTATGCACCATCGATATGGTAGAAGGTAGAGTCCTCAGGCTCTGCTACAAAATCTGGCAAAACAAAACTAGCCGGGTCAGGCCCTGAAAAGCAAGTACCACAAGGAAGCACAAGAGAAGAACCAAAACCAATAACAGAAATAAAATGCAAAAAAATAGATCAAAGCATGTGCCCAATCAAAGGCATGCATTCTGTCATCAAAATAGTAGGACACCTCTACAACCAAACAAGGATAAGCGGTGTCGAACTATACCGAGACATAATACAGTCCACGAATTTTGTTAAACCAAAGGTATATGCGTCATAGTTTCAGTCCATAGCCTACCGTAACACAACTGTCCAACCCCACAACCAAACAAGGATAAGGGTTGAATCATCGTGCCATGATAGTCCATGTCCCTAAGCTACTTAGCATATGACAATACACAATCAAACATAATTTAATTTTATGGCCAATCAATCCTACGACTTGCTAGGTGATGTCCGGGTAACCCCAGTAATGCAATATAATTGGATCCTCAAATTATGCTATGTCCGAGTAAGGTTAGCCGAACCAATAATAAACAACATAAATAAAATATAATGCACCAGTCCCTCGCAAGGCTACAGTGCTAAATAATCAGTAACAGTTTTAATTATCCCCTATAGTGCGATACTGGCTCGGTTATAATAATATTAGTGGCCAGATACTGTACTCCACTAGTGCGGATGATATACAGTGTCCTGGTGGCCAGCCTTGCACCTCATGATTAATATGTATGATGTAGCAGGCATGCACGATCTCGAGATCCGTTTCCTCCCAATGTTGCTACAACTTTTAGTTACCTAATTAACCCTACAGTCAAATGGAACCTTATGTTGTGGTCACATAATTATCCTCCTAGATGTCGTACCTTGGTACGGATATGCTATGGATGAATCTGTATTGGTTCTTATGTTCCAATCTGGACTCATTCTGAGCGTAATGCAATAATCAATCAAGAAATATAACTATGCTATTCTGACTAGCTACAGGGGTTTTCGTGCAATTATTATTTTTAGTACTAACAAGAATATACTTATAACATAACACTGCAGTGTATATGTAGAACCTCAGTGCATAAGCAAGATAGCACACTTAGTGCCTAATACAAGTTATAGCACCTATGTACGATATCATGGAGTATCAGTACTGATACAAGTAGTCAAGTTAGGATCTAGGGTCAATTAGTTAACTAAGTAAAAAAATTATGTTGTTATCGTACCATGGATATCAGGTCAGATATACGGCCAGTGCTTCTATTATAAAGTTTTAGTTGGACCTATAACTCTATCATAGTGTACATCAAGCATTTGTTATTATTCAGATAATAAGTAAACATATAAGTTCTTAATTCATTATCATATACTAGATCACAAAATTTGATAAGAAATCAAACTAATTGAAAAAAAGACAAAAATAGCCAAAATGGGTAAAAATAGTCAAAATAGACAAAAATAACATTTTTGCGTACAAAACGGTCAAAAATAGCTCATTCGTGCACTTTTTAGCTCAAAAATGAGATTATGTGCAAAAAGTACGCAAGGGATGACTTCTGTACACTTTTTATTCTCAGAATTGAATTCTGCATAAATATATGCAAAGGGGAGGGCCCATGCGTACTTTTTACATTCAGAATTGAATTCTACGTAAATATACGCAAATTAGAGGAATTTTGCGTACTTTTTACGTTCAGAATTGAATTATGGGTAAATATACGCAAAGGGGAGGGCTTCTGCTGTCACTACCACTTTTCCAGATAAGGGCATTTGGGTAATTCCACTATTTTGAATAATTATGTGTTTAATTAATCTGCTGAGTTTTTTTTAAACTATTTATTTGATGTTGGTTGTGTTGGGTTAGGTCAAACCCTAGAAGTCAGTATGGCTAAACCCTAATTTGAAGACCAATTCTAGAGAAACCCTAGAATTCAAATTTTAGGTTGGACCTCAAACCCTAAATTGACTAAACCCTAGTTAATTAGGTTCTTTATGACCTAACATAGGGGGTTTAACCTGAACTATGCATTAGAAACTCTAGCTTGGTTTTAATATAAAAGGGAACCCTCTCTTCCTTTATGAAGAAAACCTAAACCTAGCCTCCATTAAAGAAAAACCATTCCCTCCCACAATTTTCAGAATCTCAAGCCCTAGGAATTCACTTTCCTCCTCCAAAGCAAAGAGAAGCAAGGGGTTGGGTCAAGAAGCCTTGGAAAAGAAGAACCTCCATTGAAGAAGCCATCCCCCTAGGTAAAACCCTATTTTAATTCTTTTAATCTCTGATTTCTGTTGTTAATGCCCATTAGGAAACCACCCTGAGGTTTAGATTTTGATTTTAGGATTTCTACATGGAGATCTAGGAGGAACTAGGGTTTTGGTGACCTACGTGGAATTTCCCCCAAATTCGTGAACCCTAAGCATAGGAGTATGCTTTTAGATAGGATTGCATCTCCTACCTATAATATTGATTTCGATTTAGGGTTTAGGTTTGGGTATTTTTGGAGTTCTTGATGTGGGATCCGTTTTTGCATATTATGTGTTTGGTGAAATGCACCTGGGAGGAATACCTATTTTTACCTAGTTCTTAGGAACCTATACATATATATATGTATGTATAATTATACCTTCGGTTTTGTATGTATATATTGGGGAGATTTCGGTGCTGTGTGTTTGGGAAATTTCACTGTGAGTAGCTGTTCAGTCGAGTGAAGATTGCTGTGCAGTGAGTTGTTCTGTTTTGGGATTCCCTGTGTTTCAGCTAGTATATCCTGTGTGTATTTGGGTTCTCTTGAGTTTAGGCATCAGGGATTTGGGAACTGGTGAATTAGAGTATCAGTAACTTAGGTGGAATTGACTGTGTTGTGTCAGCAAGTACCCGTGTCTGTGTTTGTGTGATTACCTATGTGTTAAGTGCCTGTGTATGAGGGCCTATATGTGTATGTATCAGTAAAATTCTGACTGTGTGTGAGGGTAGTTCAGTGAACAATGTTGTGTATTAGTGTGTGCAGTGTTGTGTATCAGTCAACCTATGTGTGACTGTGTAATAAGAATTCTGTGGAGTGATAATTCTTCCCAGGATCAATAGATACAGTGTGTAGCTGGGTACTCCCATGTCTAAGAGTGTATCAGTATAAAAATGTATATGTGTGCTGTGTGTAATTCTGTAGGGTGGGCAGTAGAGTTCAGTGTGTATGTATATGTGTGTTCAGTGTACTGTGTAGATACCTATGTGTACCTGTGTCCATGTGTAGCAGTATGTGTGTGTAGTTGTTTATGTGTCAGTGAGTTAGTGAAGTGTAGAGGAGAGGGGGGTTCTGTGTAGTTTGGACTGAGTAGTGATTCTCAGTGTCCCTGTGTGTGTGTGTGAGCAGTCAAATTTAATGAGGGATTTTAGTTATGAGTTAACCTGTGTTAGGGGTTAAGAGAGGACAGTTCAGTATCTGTGTATTTGTGTGTAAGTTTCAGTGTTGTTCCTGTGTGTGTGATAGAGTGTCTGTGTGTTAGATAGCTAGGTGAGTGTGTTCTCAGTAAGGGGGAAAAACAGAACTGTGTGTGTGTGTAGGTATGTGCAGTGTGTAGTGTATCAGGATTTAGTTCCTGTACAGTGTGTATGTGTGAGCAAAACTGTATGTGTATCAGTATATGCCTGAGAGTGAGGGACCAATGAGTGAATGTGTCTCATATATCCCCAAACCAGTGTGTCCATGTGGCTGTGTGGGGACTGAGAGTGTATACCTGTGTTTGTGTGTACCTGTGTCCCAGTATTTGTGTGAGCTGAGAGTGTGTACATGTGTCTGCATTAAAATAAAACCAATGTGTGGCTGTGTGTGAGTGTATCAGTGAGTGATAGGATTTTGAGTAGGCACTGTGCAGTCTAGTTATTAGGCTGTGCATGTTGCCAGTATCTGTAGGCTTGTCATAAGAAATTAGTATATTTAGAGGTTGTATCAGTTGGATAGCCTTGAGGTTAATTATCCATAGTTAGTTTAGTTAGTAGATAATTAAGATACAGTTAGTTTATATATGATATCTGCTAGTTGTTATTGTTAGTATAGTTAATTAAGTGTCAGTTGTGGGTTTTGAATGATAGTAACTTGTAGTTAGTTTGTATCAAGTGTGGCACGATTAGCATTAGTTTCTAGAGTTGGTATTAGGTAGTATTTTAACTTGTAAGCTAAATATAGGTATATATGTACTAACTAGACTCTAGTATATAAGTATTATGAAATACCTTATAGACAGTTATGTACTAATGTCTAGTATAGCTAGAAATGACTAGTTTAGCTAGGTTTCATCCAAAGGAACTATTATAATGCTTATGGACAAGTTTTGACCAAGTTGACCAGTAAACCTTAGATATGACCTAGAAGCCTCACACTTAATTAAATAAACATGTTATTTCTTTAATTCAGTTTCTGACATTAATATTCCATAAATAGGTCATTGTGATCCCACCTTGGACATCGATCCTCACTCATTGCTCAGGACCACAGGCGAGTACATTCTCTGACAGTTTTCATTGTTGATTATTTCTATAATGCAGTTGTATTACATACTTGATTCTGACACTATGGATACACGGGTTAGCACCCTAGATCCCCATCATGAGGAGTCGTGATTGGAATCCATCGTGCTAGCTGGGGGATGGGAAACTATTAGTAGATTATGTGATCATATCCAAACCTTTACATGCATCATAGCTCACCCCACTTCTCACGTCGGGTGTGGCCTGACCATTTACATGCATCATAGTTGTTATATATGATTAGCCTGACCACTACATGCATCATAGCTAACTATATGGTTAGCCTGACCTACAAGAATCATAGCTAATCATATATAACCAGCCTGATCAAGTCCCAAGCCGATCACATAATAAACTGATAATTCAAACACTTAGCTAGATGTCTATTTATTTCAGATTCACTTATTCTAGCATTCATTATTTATTGTTCATTGCTAGATGCTCTATTGCCTATTTTATTTCTCCAATACTTTACATTTCCTGTATTTCTTCTTATCTTGTATTCTTACACTGTTTATAGTTTTTGTCAATTTAATGAAACTGCTGTTAGTGCTTGTGCTTCGTTCCAATCCTGACTGGATAACATTTTTTAGAGGACCTGGAGGATCTTTGCCCCCACTCATTACGGCCCAGGATTAGAGGAAGATTTCACTCCAGAAACCCCAGAGGAGTTGCCTAGCCTAGAGGAGAATTTACCTGGCTGTTCTTAGATTATTTTTGTGCATTTATTATTTTAGACTGAGACTGAGTTGTATTTATTATTTTGTGACTTTGTGAGGTCATCTAGACCCAAGATTTGAGTTGGACTTATTGTGGTTGGTTTATATTAGAACTCTTTTCTATTCTCATCGTGCCATTATTTTCTATTAGCTTGTGATTAAGTATATTATAGAACTGTGGATAATTTATCTTTGTCCTCCGTACGGAGTTGAGTCTATTGACAGGATATATTATATGTGGAGACCTAGACAGCGTTCTACCGCCGATGCTGCGACGTAGGCTGGACGTACCCACGACTCATGCCCAAATTCCGGGTGCGGGTCGTGACATCTGCGAAAAATGTACACAGAACACTGTTCTTGATCTTCAGCCGACATAAAAAATTCTAAAAACTATTTTGGCCATAAAACTTTATTTTAACTTGAAATTCGACGTTTCAAAAGCTAAAATCGCTTAAAATTGAATTCCCAACAACATGTGATACTAAGTTTTTAGAAATTCCAAGTTTTAAGAGATCAAATCCACGAAATTCATAAAACTCTAACTTTAAAACTTAGATCTACTCCAAGCTATTTATCAAAACCAAAAATGTCAAATACTAAAGTTGTAGAGGATCACTAGATACAAATTATAAGCTAAAAATACGCAAAAAAAATTAAAGAATTAAAATATGCCAAAAATCATAGTTTTTCTACTTTGTGCAAGATGTACTTGCCTTAAGTGTTAGGTAACCCTAACTTTAATCTCTTCAAAAGAGAAGGAAGAAAACTAAAACTCTTAGACTAGATCTAGGGTTTTGGGCTTGATAGATGGGGAGGATGAGAGAAAAAAAGAAAGAAAAAAATGAAAGGAATGAAGTAGAGAAAGAAAATATGAAGGCTTATATATGAGATAAAATTTATTCTCATTCATCCACCTCATAAATCCATGCCCTCGATTTATCTCAACCTTTTAAGAAAGCACAAGTCTAGTGGTTCAATAGTGAACCAATTTTAGGGATTATATCTATGTTCGAGTCCTAATATGGGTCTATGACAATTACCAAATAGATTTCTACTGGTCCCAGGTAGTCTATCACAAAAATCCAAATTATAAAATACAGAAATATAACACACAACCAAGTACAGGAATACAAAATCAGGGAACTGATATGACATCTCTTTCCACCTTATAAAAATATTGTCATCAAAATTTTGCTTAAACTAGGTAAAAGATATCACGAAATAATTAAGCTGAACATGCACACATCTACCATATTATTATAAATAAGTAAGGAAGTCATGCAAATAAAGAAAGCAATATCCATTCCACATGGATGTTGAGTAAACACTAATATGAGATATGAAGGCATAAGAAGGAATATACCTCCGGATTTGAACAAGTGTGGGTATTTGGATCTGATGTCACCTCGCGTTCCCACGTCGACTCTCCCGGTGAGTGATGGCCCCAAGCGACACAGACAAGACGAATAGTCTGGTTCTTGAGCACCTTCTCTCTCCGGTCCAAAATGGACACGGGCTGCTACTCATAAGATAAGTCGGTACCAATGACTAACTCGGAATGGTCGAGGATATGGCTCAGATCCGGGATATACCTACATAACTGAGATACATGAAACACATCATGTACATCACGCAATAAAGGCGGAAGGACAAGGCGATAAGCAACATCACCCACCCGCTCGAGGATATCAAAGGGGCCGACGTATCATGGACTAAGCTTTCCCCGGGCTCCATATCTAATGACTCCATGGATAGGCAAATTTTTTAAGAATATGTGGTCACCGGCACTAAAGTATAATGGCCTACGACATTGATCTGCCCAGTGATGCAGCCTATCCTGTCAACCCGAAGCCTCTCTCTAATCAATCTGACTACCTCTACTGTCTGAGTAATCATATCCAGTTCTAAAATCTTTCGCTCACTAATGTCATCCTAAGCCAATGAATATCTGCACTTTCTTTCGTACAATTTCTCAAACGGAGCCATCTAAATACTGTCCTGATAACTATTATTATATGAGAACTCAACTAGATGAAGATGATCCTTCCAAAATCTAAGGTACAAATTGCAACATATCCTCCAAAGTTTGTATAGTCCTTTCTGACTGTCCATCTATCTGTGGATGGTAAGCCGTATTGAATCTCAACTTGGTGCCTAAACTCTGAGGTAGACTCAGCAAAAACTGAGAAGTGAAATGGGTGTCTCGATCTGATACTATACTGGTTGGAACCCATGTTGCTTTACTATTTGCTTCATATACATCGCTGCTAGTTGGTAAGTGGACTGCCCAACTTTGAAGGGGAGAAAATATATGACTTTTGTGAGTCGATCCACTATTACCCAAACTCTATCTCGATAAGTCACGAAGTCCATCGTAATGCGGTCTCGCTTCCACTCTGGAATAGGTAGTTGCTGTAACAATCTTACTGGTCTCTACTGCTCCCATTTTACTTATTGACATACCAAAAATTGAGAAATGAACCTTTCTATTTTCCTCTTCATCCCGTTCCACAAAAAATATTTTTTGATATCCCGATACATTTTTATGTCTCCCGGGTGAATAGAATATGGGGAACAGTGCGCTTCAGCCAAAAATTCCTGTCGAATATCTCTGCTCGGCACACACAGACGATATCCAAATCTAAGTGTCCCATCTTCATGAATCTTCAATTCTTTCCTAAGGTCGGACTCACACTCTGACTAAAGCTTATGAATCTACGAATCCTCTACCTGAGCTGCTTTGTTCCTCTGTATCAAAGTAGAATAAATCTGTAAACTGGCCAAAATTTTGGTATCCTTTGGGAGAACCACTTCTATACCTATCTCCTGAAGATCCTCCAAGATGTGCCTCTAAGTCGTTGAGACAAATGCACTACCCCTCCTATTTAGGGCATCTTCTACCATATTTGCTTTGCCTAGATGTTACTGAAGTTCCACACCGTAATATCCTAATAACTCTAACCACCTCATCTGCCTCATGTTCAGGTCCTTTTGGGTGAATATGTACTTTAAGCTGTTGTGATCTGTGAATATCTCTACTCGATCTCCATACAAGTAGTACCTCCATAACTTAAGAGCAAACACCACCACTGCTAACTCTAAGTCATACGTTGGATAATTTTTCTCATGATACCGTAGTTATCGAGATGTATAAGCTAACACCATGTCGTTTTGCATCATTACGCACCCAAGTTCCTTCCCGGAAGCGTCACAATATATGGTAAAACCTCCAGATTCTGCCGGAAGTGTCAGAATTGGTGCTGAGATCAACCTCTTCTGTAATTTTTTGAACGATGTCTGACACTCAGTTGATCAAACAAACTCTACCTTCGTGCATTTCAATCACGTTAAAGGTGCAAAAATTCTTGCAAAATTTGTCACAAACCTCTTGTAATATCCTACCAACCCCAGAAAACTATGAACCTCTGCTACAATTCTCGGAGCTGGCCAACCCTCCACTGCCTCAACCTTCCTCGGATCCACTGAACTCCTGTCCCTAAAATTATGTGCCCCAAGAAAGAAATGTGATACAACCAGAACTCGTACGTACTAAGCTTCGCATAAAGATGATGCTCCCTTAAAGTTTACAATACCCTCCGAAGATGCTCCTCGTGCTCTTTCTCACATTTGGAATATACGAGGATGTCATCTATGAATACCACCATAAACTGATCCAAATAGGGCATACATATGCGTTTTATCAAATCCATAAACATCGTCGGTGCATTAGTTAATCCAAATGGCATCACCAAGAACTCATAGTGCCCATACCGCGACATGAACGTCGTCTTAGGTATGTCCTATTCCCTGACCCATACTTGATGGTACCCCGATCGGAGATCAATCTTAGAGAAAACCATAGCTTATCTCAATTGGTCAAATAAGTCATCAATTCTCGACAATGGATACTTGTTCTTCACTATTACCGTATTCAGCTGTCTATAATCAATACACAATCTTATTAACCCATATTTCTTGTTCACTAACACAACTAGTGCTCCCCACAGTGATCTACTAGTCTAAATAAACTTTTTTGCCTTCAACTCCTCTATATGTTAATACAGCTTATCTAACTCTGAGAGTGCTATCGGGTAAACCTTACTAGATATGGGTTCTGCCCCGAGAGTCAACTCTATACAAAACTCAACGTCTTTCACTGGGGGCATCCCTGGGAGCTCTTATGAAAAACATCAAGGAACTCCTTGACCACCTTAGGTGCATGTTCTTCCACTATTACTGTTGCTATAACCTCACTCTCTGGCTGGTCTTCTACGGTCCTAACAAAGAGAAACTCTTCCAAGCCAATTATGCTAAACGACACTCTCCTTTTACGATAATCTATCATAGCATGGTTGTCTCTTAGCCAGTCCATGCCTAGGATGATATCAAAGTTACCTGTAGGAAACTCGATCAATTGTACGGGTAGATGATACCCGCACACCATAACTGGATACGTTAAACATACCCTACTAACTCCTACAAGCCCATTACCAGTGAGTATATTCAAGTTCTTTGGCAATGCCTCAAAATATATACCAATATGTGTCATGAATCCTATCGATATAAAAGAATGTGATGTCTCTGAACTAAATAACGCTAAAGCGAAAAAAGATAAAACTAAAATGGTACATGCCATTACATTGCCCAATGCTAATACCTCTAACAAATATAGGGTGAATGCTTGACCCTAACCCTGATCCTAACCCTATTGAGCACTCTACTGTTGCTGCTGCCTCTACCCTTGCTGACCCTGCTGGGGTCTTTGTTGCCCATTTTTCTATCTATACTGGCCATGCTGATGTGGCCTTATATGTCCTTATTGTTGTTGTTGCATATGCTTGTACATCGGAGACTGCATCGGCAATAGACGTTGTGCTAATGATCTAACTGCTAATTTTGGCCTTCGGTATTGTGTTGCCCCTGGAGCTGGCAACGTTGAGAACTGCTGAACCGGTCCTTCCTGCCTTTGCATCTGCGAGCAAGTTGCTATCTTATGATCTATGCTCCCACACCTCAAATAGTACCCCTTTGCTGCCCGACACACATCCCAGGTGTGCCCTCCCTTGCCATAATGAGTGCACCCTACTTGCATTCTCGGACGCGGTTGTTGCTACTGAAGACGTGGTTGTTGTTGTCAGACCGGAGCTGCCATAATTGCTGATGCTGGCTTCCGCGGCTCTGAATCATGAATACGAATGGTAGATGCTGGTGCCGACGTCCGTTGTACTGGCCCCCCTCTTACACTCTGGCATGCAAACTCTTCTGTCCTCCAGTCCTTCCTGACAACCTCTGCAAAGTCAACTCGTGCCTTGTTGCTTCCACTAACACGTCATCAAAAGTTGGGTAGTCATGCCCTCTACCAACTGTATGATCTCCAGGTGAAGTCCATACTGGAACCTCATCGCCCTCTCTGATTCCATAGCTACCATTGTTGGAGCGAACATGCTCAATTTGCAGAACTCTGTTGTATAACCATCCACGGTCCTACCAGACTGCTTGAGATTAATGAATCGCTACTGGAGTTCATACTGTGCTACTTCGCCAAAGTACTTGGCCTTGAACCTGGTCCTGAAGCTATCCCAAGATATAGGATGCCTCAAGCCAATCTCTATCGATGTCTACCAGTCACGGGCAAGGTCTTGAAGCTGCAACTTAATTTGGTCCACTTTCTCTTCTGTAGGAACCTTAGCTGCTGCCATGATAGCCTCGGTATCCTGCAACCAAGCAACTTCAGCAATGACATCCTCCGTGCATCAAAGTATCTCGGGTTGAATCATCTGAATCTAAGTGACACACCCAAAAATGACTTCCTGTCTCTCGCTAAGGCTGCCTGCAATCCTTGATTCAGAAGAATGTTCAACTATTGCTGCTGTAGTTGCTGGACTGCCATCATCCGCCTGATGATCTCTAATAATACGGGGGTATCAAGTGTTGCTGTTGTTACTGTTGGCATTGCTGAAAGTACTGGAATATGAGGAAATGGTTGCCCTGTATTCCTAACCACTAGCTTATCCGCCTGACCCAGCTCGACCACTGGCTCTACCACTACGACTGGTTCCACTCGGACCTGACCAGGAGAAAGTGCCATCTCTGGCTGATGTCCCAATGAACCCTATCTTGTTGGTTATTCTGCCAATCCTGCTCCGATAACTGAGGATGAAGTGCCCCTAGAGGAAAGGAATACAAGGTATCAAGGATAGGACAAGAAAAAATAATGATATAAGCAACTTATCAGTTCAAGGGTGACATAGAAAACAGATTCAGAATATCAAGGAGGACAAGTGTCGATTAAGACTCCTATAGGTAAAATACCCCATAAGTCTAAAAAATAGACCTACATGGGCCACCAATAAAATCTTGTCATGCCTAGTACCAAAATACGGAGACGTACACGGCTAGTTACCCCATACAAGGTACAATACATCGTACGTCGATCACGACTGTAGTAGACAAGGGGTGCATACTAAAATAAAATCTTCCTAAGGTCTCAATAACATCTATGTCTTAATCATTCAAACAAAGAGCAATAAGATATGAATATATATGATTAAGAAGTAAGGCATCCCCGACGCTCTATCAAAATGGTCAAGTACTAGCTATTATAAAATGTCAAGATAGTACAAGGTTAATAGTACATATTCTTATCAGTTGTAGTCTGAATTTACACAAATATGTACAGAACTTGTCGGCTAAAGAATGTCAGTGGTTAAACGCCCAAAATGATACAAAATACAAAAGTGGGGAAGAAGAAAACCTACTTAAGTCCTCCACCGACCATGCTCCTAGTATGCTCCATCGGTAAGGTAGAAGGTAGAGTCCTCAGGCTCCACTACAAAATCTGGCCAAACAAAACCAGCAGGGTCTGGCCCCAAAAAGTAAGTACCACAAGGAAGCACAAGAGAAGAACCAAAACCAATAACTAAAATAAAATGCAAGAAAATAAATCAAGGCCTGTACCAAATCAGAGGCATGCATTCTATCATCAAAATAGTATGACACCTCTACAACCAAACAAGGATATGCGGTGTCGAACTATACTGAGACATAGTACAGTCCACGAATTTGGTCAAACCAAAGGTATATGCGTCATAGTGTCAGTCCATAGTCTACCGTAACACAACTGTCCAACCCTACAACCAAACAAGGACAAGGGCTGAATCATCGTGCCATGATAGTCCATGTCCCTAAGCTACTTAACATATGGAAATACACAATCAAACATAATTTTATTTCGCGGCCAATCAATCCTACGGCTTGTTAGGTGATGTCCGGGTAACCCCAGTAATGCAATATAATTTGATCCTCAAATTGAGCTATGTCCGAGCAGGGCTAGCCGAACCAATAATATATAAAATGAATAAAATAAAATACACCAGTCCCTCGCAAGGCTATTGTGCAAAATAATTAGTAACAGTTCTAATTCCCCTCTATAGTGGGATATTGGCTCGGTTATAATAATATTAGTGGTCGAATATTGCACTCCACTAGTACGGATGATATACAGTATCCTGGTGGTCAGGCTTGCACCCTATGATTAATATCTATGACGTAGTCGGCATACACGACCTCGGGATCATTCCCTTCCAATGTTGCTACAACTTTTAGTTATCTAATTAATCCTACAGTCATCTGGAATCTTGTGTCGTGGTCACACAATTATCCTCCTAGATGTCGTACCCTGGTACGGATATGCTAGGGATGAATCTTTATTGGTTCTTACGGTTCCAATCTGGACTCACTCTGAGCGTAATGCTACAATCAATCAAGAAAACTAACCACGTTATTCTGACTAGTTATAGGGGTTTTCGTGCAATTCTCATTTTTAGTACTAACGAGCATGTAACAAGAATATACTTATAACATAACATCGCAGTATATATGTAGCACCTCAGTGCATGAAAAAGATAGCACACTTAGTGCCTTATACAAGTTACAGCACCTCGGTGCGATATCAAGGAGTATTAGCATGGATACAAGTAGTCAAGTCAGGATCTAGGGTCAATTAATTAATTAAGTAAAAATTTTCTTCTCATATCGTAGCATGGATATCGGGTCAGGTATATGACCAGTACTTCTAGTATAAAGTTCCACTTGGGCCTATAATTTTTTATAGTGTACATCAAGCATTTGTCATTATTCAGATAATAAGGAAATATATAAGTTCTTAATTTATTATCAAATATATACGAGATCACAAGATTTGATAAGAAATCAAACTAATTGAAAAAATGACAAAAAATGACAAAAATAGCAAAAATGGGTGAAAATAGGCAAAAATAACTTTTTTTTAGTACAAAACGGTCAAAAATGGTTTAAAATAGGCAAAAATAGCTTTTCTACACACAAACGGGCAAAAATGGCTCATCCACGCACTTTTTAGCTCAAAAATGGGGTTTTGTGCAAAAAATACGCAAGAGGGGAGGGCTTCTGCGAAAGATGTACGTAGAACACTGTTCTTCTTCTTCTTCAGTCGACATAAAAAATTTTAAAAACTTGTTTTGGCCATGAAATTTTTATTGTAACTCGAAATTCGACGTTGTAAAAGCCAAAATAGCATAAAATTAAATTTCCAACAACATGTGATAATTAGTTTTCATAAGTTCCAAGTTTTAAGAGATCAAATACACGTAATTCATAAAATCCTAGCTTTAAAACTTAGATATACTCCAAGCCGTTCATCAAAACCGAAAATGTCAAATACTAAAGTTGTAGAGGATCACTAGATATATATTATAACCTAAAAATATGCAAGAAAAATTAAAGAATTAAAATATGATAAAAATTATGGTTGTTCTATTTTGTGCAAGATGTACTTGCCTTAAATGTTAGGTAACCCTAACTCTAATCTCTTCCAAAGAGAAGGAAGAAAACTAAAACTCCTAGACTTGATCTAGGGTTTTGGGGTTTTAGGCTTGAAAGTTGGGAAGGATGAGAGAAAAAAGAAAGAGAGAAATGAAAGGAATGAAGAAGAGAGAAAATATGAAGGCTTATATATGAGATATAATTTAATCTCATCCATCCACCTCATAAATCCATGACCCTAATTCATCTCAACCGTCCAAGAAAGCACAAGTCTAGTAGTTAAATAGTGAACCGGTTTTAGGGATTACATCTATGTTCGGGTCCTAATAGAGGTCTATGGAAATTACCAAATGGATTTCTACTGGTCCGGGCCACTACTAAAAATTGTGGGCTTAGCGATGCTACAAAACGTCGCTAAATCGTAAAATTACGTCGCTGAAATAAAATATCGATATTATTAGCGATATTTTCTAATTGTCGCGGTCTAGCTAGTCGCTGAATGAAAATACGTCGCAACTTGCAACGTATCTTAGTGACGTATGAACGTCGGAAAATTTTCACCAATTAGTGACGTTCTGTGGTACAACGTCGGTATATGAGTGACACAAATAGTCACAAAACGTCGCTGATATTTGTATATTAGTGACGTTTATTGTGTCACTAAACGTCGCTGACAATCTTCCGTTAGCGACGTTTAGCAACGCATGTACATCACTAATGTTTTTTGAATGTAGCGACGTTTAGCAACATATTTTAGTTACGTCTTGATGACATGTCAGAGATTGCCAAGTCAGCAAATTAGCAACTTATAGCGACATATTTGCAACGTCTTGGTACAGTGATAGCGACGTTTTGATACCTCTCTGCGACGTATTTGTACGTCGGTAGACGTCGATAAATGAGCTAAATTTCTGTAAAAAATTTAAAAAATATATATTGCTACATAATAATTTATATAACAATATTCAGTTTACAGTTTATACAAATATATTCATAGTTTATAAAAATAGATTATCACACATAAAAAATTATTAAACACCAATAAATTTAAATCTACTGTCACTGTTGGCCAATGTCATACAAATTCATACATACATAAAAGTCTAAAATAATTATTCTCATGTCACAAAAAGAATATATACAACAGACCAAAAATAGGCCAATGTCACACAAATTCCTAAAAATGGGCCAAATTCACACAAACTCATAACTATCGGTCCAACCTAGGACTAATGTTGATCAGGAGGAGGAAGATGAGGAACATCATCGTGCAACTGGGATACGATCCTCGCATCGTCCATATGCGGCTGGGACTGGGGCTACCGCGAAATCAGTCTCATTATCTCGTCACGTAGAGACGTAATCTAATGGTCAACTCTCTCCTGCTGGACTCGCACCGACTCCTGGAAAGGCTGTAGGGTACGCGCAGGGGCAGAGGGGTTCCTAGAGCCCTGCATCGCAACATAGGCATCATAGGATCCTGTACCATAGTAGGTACCCCTACGAAGACTATCAGCGGCGGGCTGTCATAGCTCGTCAGCAGACGTAACATGGTGGGCCGGTGGCTGCAAGGAAGTACCGGCCTCTCCCTCGGGAGGTGCAAACGCAGTATATTGCGTTGACTGCTCACAGAGCCGTAGATACTCATTCTAGAAAAAATGAATCGCTCAATAAATATACTAGGTACTAACTACATGGATACTTATTTGCATATTTTCTAAGTTGTTCAAAAGCAGGGGTACCCAGTGTTATAAACCAAAAATATAGGAAAAGTTAGTGTAAATAACCCTATTATCTAAGCAACTTATTACTAACTACATGGATATTTATTTGCATATTTTCTAAGTTATATTAAAATAAAATAAAATGTAAAGTAATACTTATATAAGTCTGCGTGGCCCTATCATCGATGAGCTGTCCGCCCTTTCGATGGGTGGCGAGGAAGACAGTCACCATGTTAGCGTCTTCACCCTTCTAGACCTGTTAATTACAAATAGATTATTGTTACTAAAATTAACCATTTTATCATACTTTGATTAAAATAATATATATACGTTAAAATACTTACCATGCGACAAAAATATTTTGTCATCTGAATCGACCCACGACACCAATTTCCTTCTTTCTTTCTGCCAGCGTTCGCTTTCTCCGATTTTTCCTTGTACCTGGGATCGTCAAATCTAGCCCTCATCTGATTCCACTGCTCAGTCATGATCCAACATTGGATTGATTTTCCCAAATGATCATGGTCCTTCTGATCATTGATCGCATTCCGGACTAGCTTGGCGGATACGGAAGGAAATATCTCCTCGATCACCTCGGTCCGGTATGGTGGATAGAAATACATGTCCTACAAGAAGTAATATAGTAAGTTATCTAATATAAATAAATTAGATGATCGATATTAAAACCAAATATATTTTTACTTGAAGTGCTTAAACCAGAACGCCTTTCTCTCATTTGGAGCATCGGAGTAGTTGATCCAAGGGCCACCATAATTGTACCTCAGAAAGAGCCCAAGGTATCTTTGTACCCTCAATGGACGATATCTATATAAAGATAATTATATTCATTAAAAAATTTATATATATATATATATATATATATATATATATATATATATATATATATATATATATATATATATATATATATATATATATATATATATATATGTGTGTGTGTGTGCGTAAGGAAATGTTAACTAATTAACTTACTGTATCGTCGGCCCAAATCTCTATCCGATGCTCGTCTGGAGACGTGCATGGAGGTTCTCTCTGATACTAAGAGGACTGGGCCTCGCCCATCTCCCCCTCGGTCTCCATGGTACCATCAGCAGTAGGAACGGTAGACGGAGGAGTAGTAGTCTCCGGCCCGGAACTGCTCATCCCAGGAGTACTGTCATAAGGAAGTGCAAATTTCCTTGAAGAGTAGAGTATTGCTCATCCCATGAGCGCTCGTCCCAGGAGTACTGTCATGAGGATATGCAAGTGGTCCGGCCCTAGTATACGGTTCCAAAGGAGTGCTGCCGTTCGGAGTACGGTGTCCTCTAGATGCTCCTCTACGTCCGAACCCTCTGTGTCATCCTGTCTTAACTGATAACAACATATGATAATAAAAAAATATGTATATATATATATATATATATATATATATATATATATATATATAGAGAGAGAGAGAGATGCTCCTCTACGTCCGAACCCTCCGTGTTGTCCTGTCATAACTGATAACATATGATAATAAAAAAAATATGTATATATATAATACGAACAAAATTAAATGAAGAAAAAAAAATCTCACAGTTATAATGGAATTGTACACAAAAATGCCTAATCCAGACAAATGTATAAAAAGACCCGAAGCAATCCTCCGTTGAATTGCACACAAAAAGTCTAAATAACCAAAAGATCTAGAGTTTTGGAAATAATATCCAATAAGTCTAATCCATAAAAATACAGTACATGTCACAAGACTAAATTAATTTTATTTTATTTTTAATCCTCTTCTAAAAATTTATCTTCTTCGTTTTCCTCGTCCTCCACTTCCTCAACCTCATCCTCCTCTTCTTGACTTTTATCTACTTTATCTTTCTCTTTGAATAATTCTACATCTTCAATACGATTAGCCGTGTAATAAGGAACTTCCGTTGAGTCTACCTCTACAATATTTATTACAAGAGGTAGATCATCCCCCTGATAAGCTATTTCGTCAACGTCAAAGATATTTCTAGCTTTGGTCTTGCATAGTACCCACCAGTCCGACCTTGTTGTTCTTCGTTTAGGATAAGTTGTAAAGTACACGAGCTGAGCCTGACTTGATAGGCCAAATGGTCCGTAACCTTGATATCGACGCCGGTAGTTTATATCTATAAGACCATGCTTGTCTATTTTCCAACCTTGATCTTGGATCGGATCGAACCATTCACACTTGAATAACAAGATCTTAGCAGGCTCTGTTCCATAATTATATATCAGCTCCATAATCTTTTATAAGACGTCATAGAAATCATTGCCTATGTCGACATCTTTATAGTTCAAAGATTTGATACACAAACAACTATTTTTGGTGTCCTCGAGATCTAGGAAGTTGTCTCTGATCGGGGAAGTTGACTTAAACCTAAACCCATTTACACAATAGTTTGGCCAGATTTTGATGGCATAAATTGGCCCCTTAGCTAGAGTTCTAATAGATTCATTCTCAAGTGTTGCGTCTGGACGATCAACCTAAATACCATAAGATAAGAAATTAAGTTCAACGTTCCATTAATTATTGTGTATAGTGCATATACAAAAAGTAATTATCGAGCTCCTTACATATGCGCTCAACCAAGAAGGAAAATAATATCTCATTTCTTATTCTACTTCTTCGTCTGTTATATAGGGTCTAGCCGACCTCAGTTCATCATTATATGTGCTGAAAAATAACAAAACAACTGCCGATTAGTAGAATAACATTACCGAGCTTATATATACCATTACATTGAGATGACGTAAACATGGATGTATTAATTACTTATCCCTCTAGCTTCTCTACTTTATCCTCATCGCAATTGAGTAATATATAAAACTAAGCAGCCCTTAGCTCGTCATCATTTAAATATATCTTATTTATTTCCTCGAAGGCTTTCCAGACGCATTGAATACTTTCAGTATTGCATCATTAAATTTCTGATATCCGTCATTATTTCTCGGAGCTCTTATTTGATTAGTAGCAACATGAGGTTTGAAATACACCGAGCAAAGTTTTTGATCTTCTCGATCATATAAGCTTCATAAATAGAACCCTCAACCCAGTGAGGAAATTTCTTCCTTTGTCCTCCTTCTCCAGTGAGAAAATTTCCTTAGGCTAATTTAACTTTTCATTCCCCTCCTCTATCAAATGCAACGCCGGACATCTACATATTTCTTTCAAGTCCAACGTGGCCTTCGGATTGTCTTTCGCCTTCCTATTTACGTCCATTACAGTATTAATTATGTTGTCAAACACTTTTTTCTCGATATGCATGACATCAAGGTTATGTCTGATCAGATTGGTGCTCCAATATAGAAGATATCAGAATATACACCTCTTTGTCCAGTTATGAGTGCGACTAAATCCGTCAGACTTGTACCCCTTAGCAGGCTCTTCGATAGCCCTTGGTAAATCTTTGCCACGATCCGCATCCTGGATTTGGGCATGAGTCATGAGTACGCCCAGCCTATGCCGCAGTGTCGGCTATAGAACGCTGTACAATAAGCCACCAGTAATCTACAACTCACCACATATATGCATCTCTATATTATACTCAATCACAGGCACTAGTTTAAAAGAATACACCAAGATAATAAAATAATAGTCTTGATGCGGGTTCAAGGAATTTCCCCAAAAACTAAATATCCAAAATACAATATTCAAAATACTTTAGAAAACTGTCGGAGAACAATTCGATCCAAATAACTAAATAAATCAACTACTAATAAACTACTCCATCGCAGACGGTATCTGAGCTGCTAACTCTCCCTGATCATCCGGAAGGGCAAGATCATGCTCTATTATGTCGCTAGTATACGGTTCATAATGTGTAGGGATTTCATCCTAATGTAGTCACCTAAAATATTTATCCAGTTAGGAAAGGAACGAGTACATCACAATGAAAATAGTTTCAACACATGGTAGAAGCTATAAGACAATAAATAGCAAGGAATATATGATAGCAACAAACTGAACTCACAATAAAGCAACTAGAATAACCAAATACTGAGGTCCTGTTATGGCAACATATAGTACAATATCTCCAAGAAATAAAAGAAATAACTACAATGGATGGAAGAACAGATAGGAACAACTACTCTATGTGATTTAAAATACCTTATTGACATGTGAACGGCTATGGGATAATATCCGACAAACCACACGTGTCGTGCATGGCTGCTATTTCCAGAAAAGACCATGGGATAGAAAGGGTAGTTCACACATCCACTAAGTATTTCCCCTCCCCATAAGTATACATGGATTCCAAACCAGTCACGAAGAAACAACCATAATCCAGAATAATCACTTATCTCATAATAAGAATCCATCATACTAATCCGTGTAACAAGTGTCAAGAATCAAATAATCGATACTAAGCATGTATTATAGAGACTATCAAGCACTACAAGTAATCACGGAAATGTACTCGCCTGTGGTCCTTAGCTGGTATGAATCAGAATCCCAGTCACAGTCCAAATAGCCTATGTATTACAAATTTATCATGTCAGAAGATAATTTATTTTAATTTATTTAATTCTAGAATTACTCTAAAATCCTATTTTAATTTTATTATTCTGAATTTCAGGTCAATTCCTAATTTTGTCCAAAAAGAACCTAAATTTTATCGACTCGAGACTCATGACACGCAAATCGAGGTGATATATTGACCAAAAAGCCAATCGACACACTTGACTTTTATGCATGATTTCTTGTAGATTTTAGAGTCAAAAACATGCTAGAATTTATGGCTCATCCGAATTTAAATTCCTTTGGAAATTATGGCACATACAAATTTCGTATTGTGCTCCGATGGTTAAATTCTAACCTAGAAGTTCTACAAAAATAATAGTATATAAATATTTCTAGGAAAAAAATACTTCAATGATCTCGACATTAGTTTTCTGAAACTTCAAACGGTTCATGATTCTGATTCCTCTCCCGAGATCACGAAAACAACGAGATGCGTCTATTTTTGGGCATGTTGTGCTCTACGACTTTTCCAGAATTTAATACTCATAATTTCGTAAAATAATTTATATATTCAGAAAGTAACCTCAATATCGTTCTAACACAAGAAATTAGGCCTCGTTTGGAGTCCAGAGCTATGAGCAATAAATTCTGGAAGATGAAAGAATCCTAGATGGCAATTCTACAAAATTTGGCTCAAAGAAAACCCTAAAATTATAACCTAAACTATTATATATCTAGAGAGAGGACAGCCGCGGCTCAGGGATCTACCACGTGGCATGCATCTATGCAGTCCCGCCCAGATCGGATTGTCCGGGTTTGACCTGGCTTGGCTCAGCTGAGTCAGAGTCGAACTCGGACTCGGCTCGGCTCTGGGTCTGCTCGGCTGCACCCGCGCCCACCACGCTGTCACTGACAGGCGAGCCCATCCCAGTTGGCTGCGGGAGGCTGACGGGTGGGCCCCCTGTCGGCTGACTGGGCAGAATAATTACTATTATGCATTTTTATTTTTAGAAATTAATTTTTAATTCAGTTTTCCCTAATTCACTCAAAATAAATGATAAAAATAACCAAAAAATTCCCAAAAATTCTAGAAAATATATTTGATTATTTAAAACCTAAAATAAAAATTTGGGTATTTTTAATTATGTTTATCCCTAAAATAAATTCTTACAAGTCCTAGAAAAATATTGTTACTAGTTTTTAATTAACCAAAAATTATGAAAAAATTCTACTAGCCCCAAATTAACCTAAAATAATATTTAAGCTAGAATTTCAGGATACTGAGGTTACAAGTCTACCCTCCTAAGAAAAATTTTGTCCTCAAAATTTAAGGCGGAACAAATAAGAAGAAAATTACCTCATGGTGCAAAAAGATAGGGGTAATGCTCTCGCATCTCCTCTTCCCGCTCCCAAGTGGATTCACCGGGAGAATGATGCCTCCAAGTGATGCAAACCAAGGAAATTACTTGGTTATGAAGCACCTTATCTTTGCGGTCTAAGATCTCCACTGGCTGCTCCGGATAACTGAGGCTTGGTCCAACCTCAAGCTCCGAATGATCTAATACATGGCTAGGATCTGCCACGTATCGTCTCAGCTGGGATACATGGAACACGTTGTGTACTCCTTCCAATGTAGACGGTAAGGCTAGTCGATAATCTACTACTCCAACCTTCTCCAGAATATTGAAAGGTCCGCTGAATCTTGGACAAAGCTTTCCACCTCCACCAAAACGAATTATTCCACGTGTCGGAGAGATCCTCAAGAACACTAAGTCACCAACCTATGCCAAAACAGAAACTTAACGCATGATCTAAGAACGTAATAACTATTTAAATAAACGATTTGATACCTCAAACTCTAGCGGTTTCCTGTGGCTATCGGCCCACTGCTTCTGTCTGTCCTGAGCCACCTGAAGTCTCTCTCTAACCTGGTTTACCTTCTCTGCAGTATCAACTACCATCTCTGGTTCCAAAAGTACTCTTTCTCCTACGTCGTCCCAAGATAATGGAGTTCGACATCTCCTACCGTATAAAGTCTCAAAAGGAGACATCTCGATACTAGCCTGATGGCTATTGTTGTATGCAAACTCTACCAGGTGAAGATGATCCTCCCCTTAGCGGTGGATTAGCCTTATCCACAACGTCGGCACAAAAAGCATTCTTGTTCCTTCGGTATAGATGATCCATCAGCAGGAATTATCGATGACAATCGAAAAAGCACAGTTTACCTCCGTATTTTAAACGGAAAGCCTTAGTGCGGTCCATGCAATATGGACATGAGAGACGGCCATGAGTACTCCATCCTGATAACATGACATAAGCCAAAAAGTCGT
Source organism: Iris macrosiphon (assembly GCA_036927795.1). Lineage (NCBI taxonomy): Eukaryota > Viridiplantae > Streptophyta > Magnoliopsida > Asparagales > Iridaceae > Iris > Iris macrosiphon. The sequence continues at coordinate 42,557,318 of JAYESA010000002.1, forward strand.
TGATGGTGCACATAAGTGATTCCCTCATTTAAAAATTCTGTTTTTTTGAAACATCTTACTTGTTGGCGCCTACTTTCCACAGCTGATTCAACTCATCTATCAATGGTTGAAAGTAAACATTGATATTCCTCTTCGAATTTTTTGGACGAGGAATAATGACGGTTAAGAATATAACCAGAGTCTTCATGCACATCCAATACGGTAGGTTGTACGGGGTGACGATCACAGGCCAACACGAATACTGGGAGACCGAAAGTCTGAATGGGATGAACAATCAGAGGAGAGCCCCAATCTTACATTACACGGATCTAAAGCAAAATTGGGATACCCTCGATCGAAGTGCTTCCATGCTTCTCCATCGGATGATTGATCCAACACTCCTTTAATCTGTTCTCGCTTGTGCCAACTCATATTTTTGGCAGTCTTCGTCACCATAAACACCTCAATAACCGCGATATTAAAGGCAAGTAGTGCATTGAATCTGTCGGCTTCCTTGCACCGATAGACCTTTTTGTACCAGTTGCCTTGTAGCGATCAGCACCACAAAATCTGTACACATCTTTTTCTTTGTCGTCTTTGTAGTACAACATGCACCCGTTGCGACGTACATTAATTTTCTCGTATCCTATCCAGAGCGATCTCACCATCATCTTAGACCGGTAGAAGTCTTTAGGCAACTTAGCACCCTCCGACAAGATCTCTATAATCAACTCCATCAGTCAGTTGTAGCATTCTTGCGACATGTTAAAATCAGACTTGATGCTCAATAATCTTGTAACCACATCCAACGGTGAATGATCCTCACAACCAGGATATAATAGAGTCCTTGCATTCTCCAGTAACTCCATAAACCTTTTAGCATCGGCATTCGGTGCCTCCTCAGTTGCATTATCATTGTACGGATCGAAACTAGTCCTGACAGCATCGAAAACCATGTTCACGCACCCTTCGTCATAAGCAACGTGATCGTGGACATCTATATACGTCTCCACATAAGGCTCCGGCTCCGATGCTAAAGATACAAGTTTCTCCGTGTGAGATCCACTTATAGTAATTCAGCGTAAAACCCCTCGAGTATAAATGATATGTCACGTCCACTTCTGGGTGATATTTCAAGTTGCGATATCTCACACACAGACACTTAATTTTGGTGTCGTCCATATATTGAGGGAGCGCCTTGGCTAACTGCAGGAACTATTGTACACCCTCTATGAATTTATCCCGCACACCGCATATGTCTTCAGGATGACGGTTGTACATCCACAAACGATGACGTAGGTAATAATTCATATCTATTAATATACTTTTGCAAAGATAGATACACATTGTTCAAGTGTATATCGTTCAAAGGCTTGAAAAAGTAATAGCATGAAGACATAATTTCAAACTTAGAAGACATGTGGACAAGTCTGATTTCAAACTCCATTAAATAGGCGGCTCATAATAATAAATACTTGACTATAGATACAATGATATCTCTATCTAATTAATTTTTATATATGCTACTAGCTTTCAAGATACCTAAACACCAAGTACCCAAGTATCATATGTTAGCAACATATCCTATCACATTGCCTACAACCCTCAACCACACCCATGATATCTATATTGAGATACAGTTATCACCCATTTCTAACATCTATACTTAGGAACCAACATTTGATATTCAACACTAGCACATAACTCTCTTAACACATAACTTTATATGCTAAGAAGAATACTTACACCAATGCATATATATGCACCCTAAAGTCACACCTACAAACACTATACTTAATACTAACCCCCAATCCAATTTCACACACAACACACTCACTGATATATAGGGTTAGTGTGTGTGTATATGTGTGTGTGTGTGTGTGTGTGTGTGTGTGTCCGTATGTCCGTGTCCGAGTTCTACCTACAACAACACCTACAACACTATACTTAGTAACTTCTATTTTTTCTAAAATTATTTATCACTTTAGTATATATGAAAATTTTATTCTTCCAAGTTATTTATTTATTTTAGGATTAGCTTGAATCTTAAATTATTTTTACTTGATAAGATTTAAAATGTATTTACTATTATTTATTTTATGTCAAGTAAAAAAAAGTCATTATCTTCTAATTTAGTTACAAAAAATATAAAATAGTTTTAACTTAATTATTTTTATTTATAAACCATGTTATTTACTTACTATTTGGTGATTTAGTTTATTGATCAAAAGACAGTAAAATCCCTAAAACTCAAATCCCCAAAAAATTATACTCTAAATAATTAGTTGTGTCTGTGTGTGTCGTGTCACAAATATACACATATTACACAACGTATCCGTGTCAGTGTCCGTGTCTGTGTCAGTGTGTGTATGTGCGTCATGTCAGTGTGTCAGTGTCATGTCGATAAGAGTGATATAGGGTTAGGGTTAGGGTTACTTGACCGAGAGGGGTCAAGTTCGAGGTTGGATGGGTCGAGGAGGGAGCACGGTTGGAACCATAACCCTAACCCTATAGACCTCTTGTCGGTGTCGGATGTTCGGTGTCGGATGTTCGGTGTCGGACGGGGTTACGGGGGTTCGCATATCAGATGGTCGGCGCCGAAGGGGGTCACTGTCATGCCCCAGTCCCAAAATACTAAGGAACTAGCCACGTGGGAATGGCCAGCAGCACAACTCCAATGGACAAACCCAATTTAATGGACCCGTTAGAGTGTACTTAAGCTATAATTTAATGGACCCGTTAGAGCATACTTGAGCTGTAATATATATAAAAATAATAGCAACATTTTACGACATCGGGAGACATCTGCTTCCTTAATATTATTTATAGTCGCCAAACATCGCGGACAGTCGCTAACAGCGACGTCCTGTGATATTATTTTAAGACGTCGCTAAATTCAAAAAATATAGTGACGTCATTAAAGAACGTTCCTTAAAATGTCGCTAATTCATCATATTTTGGTAGTGGGGTAGTCTCTCTCAAAAATCTAAATTAAAAATACAGAAATATAATACACAACCAAGTACAAGAATACGAAATCAGGTAACGGATGTGATACTTTCAGAAGCGCGCTCGGAGTCTCGCTTGGCCAATGTGATACATCTCTAAGGTGGGTGGCTCCGATGAACTTGTCTCTGCTTAGCTTGCACAATTAAGAAAAGGAATAATATATGCTAGTTGCTATGCGATAACCCATTGTATGCTAATAAAAAAGACGAACACACATAGCTAAGGAGATAACCCCGCCTTATTATCTGCATAGAACATGAAAGTTTTACTTGTTATATGCGTAACCTAGCATATGGATTCAAATGTAGTTTCTAATATTATTCCATAAAGTAGTTCTCATTTACACATTGATGAACCATATCGCACAGAGTTTGACATAAGAAAAAAGTGTAGTCATGTTGCATTGTGGGCAGAAAGACTATCCAGTAGTCGTCCGAAGATAGGAGAAGAAAACATATAAAGTTATCGGGATACTCAGACCACCGAGGCAGTCTCCAATTAAGGAGCTAAGCATAGTAGAATGAAATCGAGTTATATTTCCTCAGACAGTAGAAACAAAGCATGAAGTTCTCGAATAGAATGATAGTGGTGAAAAAGTTGCATGGACACGGACAACTAGTTGCACACCAGGAAGAGAGTCCTTGAACAATTGTCGAGTCATCGAAACCGTGTCGGTATAGGAGGACTGCACTAGTTGTTGGTCATAGTGCGAGCGCTAGCAAGAGGTCCTAACGAGTGCTTCTAGACTTGATCGTAGCACGGACGAGTACAGGGCATCCAGTAAGGCTAGCTACCGACTTGGAAAGGCAGCTGACTCATCGAATGGTTTGGGATGCCCAATAAGGCTAGTTACCGAACTGGGAAGACATCCATCAATCTAAGAAGAATTTCCAATATAGATTACAGAGCCAGTAACCTTTCATATATATAAGTCATGCATGCATAGCAACAATCTGCGTTCAAAGTATATATTGCACAAGGAGTTTGGTGCACAGTACGCCATATAGTTTGAGCATAACAGGTCTGAGTCAGAGACACGCTTGAGAAAGTTGAGTCTATATAGATGTTCTTTATTTCATATTATATATACTTGATTTTACTTCTGCGCTTGAACAAGGAAAGCCGAATGGTAAGAAAGGGTAAGACAAACTTAGTTATTTTATGGCATGACACTCTTGTTTCAGACACGAGTATTTTTTTTACATTATTATGTCATAAAATTGATCCTAAGGCAAGACTAGAAAGATAACCCAATCTGTTGGTTCACGTAACTAATCGAGCATATTTAGTTTTGTTGAGTGGGAGAGAGGCCTCCCCACCAGTGCATTCAATGTACTGATACCCAACAAGATTACATGCAGTGTGCAAGGAGTAACTCGCACAGTTCAGAGATTGCATGATGCATCGAGGCGCCAGATCGTACTTAGCGTCTTGGAGCATGGCGCACAGACCTGAAGCTCACATATACGGGACGTAATATATAGGAATATCATCATCCAAAATTTTTTATTTAAATTGTAAGCCTATGGGCATATTCATTCTATAGATATAGGGGGAGAGAGAGAGCTTGAACGATTATCATTCTTGGCCTAGTGCCGCTTGTAATACTTCTTTTATATCAATAAAAGAGCTTATTTTGTTTCATGCTTGTGTTTATTCTTATTTCGTTACTTGGGGACAATCTATGTGACTTTGTGGCTTTGCTCAAATCGGTTGTTTCAGGTGCTTGCCTTGCGCGGGCGCAACTTAGGCTCGCGTGGCATTACGTCCAAGCGAGGATGTTCGGTCCTCCAGGTCCGGGGCATGACAAATTGGTATCAGAGCATGACTTTACGTTATTGACCTCATATCGATTCTCTTTATGGTTTGAATTTTTGATCGTCATTACAAATGCGCTCTCTCTCGATGTTTTGATGGATGTTCCATATAATGAGTCTAAATATTTTCAAAAATTTATACGGATAGTTTGTTGAACGGGATGGTTAGGCGATGGTCTTTATGCCAAGTTGTGTCGGACTTAATGTAAGTAGACTCATGCAAAGTTTGTAGGTTGTGTACGATTCAGAATAGACATACGATAGTACTAGCGAATTAGTATGCGAGACTAGAAAACCTTCGGACGGGATAAGTTGGGCCCGATTCATAGGAATTGAGATAGCTTTTGATTGAGACGATATTGCTAAGCGAGTGCAAAAGATTGTGCATAGAAATCTTGAGGAGTGGTTCGGTTGGATATTTATGTTGACCAGTCACAATTTGAATGTAGTTGAAGTTATGCTTTGAATAGTTAGGATCACCGCATCGAGGATTACTTGGAATGGATGTTGACATAAGCAAAAATATCAATTCATCGATGAAGTTTTAAGAAAAATGTTAGTAAGGAGAATGGCTCGAATCCTGAGTGGTGTATCGTGAAACTAAGATCTTGAGGCGAATGCGAGAGTAACGTGCATGAATTTTAAGGAACGAAATAGTCAAAGTTAAAAGCGAGTGATGTGAATACGATTTTGAGGATTTTTTAGGTGACTCAAACCATGAGTGGTGTATGGGATAGCCTTGGGGAGTTCGAGCGATCGAGGATTTGGGGAAACGTTGAGTCATAACCAAGCAACGCGATATTGTGCAAGGCTAAGAATGAGTAACATATAGTTAGTTCAGAAACAGAATGTGTCGTGCGAGAATGGCACGAATGTTCGAGGATGTGTCGAGTGAAAGTTTGGATTATGTCGATTAATGTTGTGAAGTAATAAAATAGATAGTTCGATCGAGGAAACTTAGTAAATTATACATACAATTTTGAATTGAATTGAATGAATAAAAGCTAGTATGGAGATCGAAGACTCGAGGATGTGATTGGTGTTAGCGGGATAGAAATTTAGCACGCGTAGAAATATATTGAATGATATGGATGATCAGAGGATTCGATGAAAGAAAATTTTGTTAAAGGATGGCGATCAAGAATTAAATTTGAATATGCAAAAATGATTCAAAGAATCATATTACTTGAGAAACGAATATAGGCGATATAAGATTTGATTTTAAAAGTCTGGACGAGTGATTTTGTATCTAATTTAGAAGAAGGTATTGTTGGAAACAATTATAATATTGTGCGAATGGGTTTTCAATGGTTATTCAAACATACTTGTGGATGTTGAAATATTTTGAGGATGAGTAGGCTTTGGCTTGAGGATATTCTAGGCGGATGAATGATGAATGTGTAAATTAATTGGATCTTTGAACTTGGTGATTTTAAGGAATCTTAGATCTTGGAATAAGGATTGAACGGATGATAACGTTGAAGTTTTGGACGACATAGCTAGGAGAATATTGATGATGGCATGAACGATTAATAGAGGAACACAATTTAATGGACGAAAAAACTCTTGAGGTTGGATTTTGGATTCGATGCAATGATAAGATGACCTGGTGAATTCAAGGATTATTTTGACTTAGAGTTTGATGCAAAAGAGAGTTAAGGATACAAGTAGATCGGATGTGTGTATCGAGGATGAGTTAGTATAGAATTAAAGCAAAGTTATGTTCAGTAGTTTTATGAATGGATACGTGAATTGTGTTGGACGACTTAGAGAAAATGATTGAAATTGAAGACTTATAAATTGAATCGTGTTTTGGTGATCTATACTTAGAATTGATAGGTGGATTCTTTCGTACATGTTTGAGGAGATAGACAATGTGAATCGCTAGGTTTGACGTACGATATCATGAGATATGTCGAAGATTGTGTTGTAATGGTTTTACCTTAGGAACAGATTTGCTGAATGGACTCAGACCCCGTAAAATAAATATTGTGATACAGGTAGGATAATCTATGCACGATATTTAGAAATCTGAGTAAAACAGGCTTAGGTAGAATACCTCGTACGAACGAATAATGGTTTGACCTTAGGAATAGGGCGAGTGCATTGAGGCACGATGAAGTGGTGATCTAGTACATAACTATGAACTGGTGATCTGACCTAGTGGTTAGGCTAACGACCCTATGCCACGAGAGTGAACCAGTGTGATCGACCTTAGAAAATTTTCTTAGTAGACCTAGCGTGGTCAGGATAGACTTTTAGAGCTGGGGCAGCAAGACTTAGATTTAGGACTTGGTTTTAAAAGGAGTACGCTAGATAAGTTTGGTGTTTGATGTGAACGGAATGGAATATGGATTTGAGTGTTAGTTGCTAGAAGTTGGATAGATCGTGCGAATAAAGAACGAGATGGTATCGAGGATTGAATTGGATTGATTTCACCATTGGACGTATGGAATTGATCGAGGAAGATGGAATGACGTATTAAATCTTAAATTAAAATTATGTGTTTGAAAGACGTACTTGATGGTTGTCGCTACCACTTTTCTGGAGAGGAATATTTTTGTCATTTCGTATTAGGTCCAATATATATATATATATATATATATATATATATATATATATATATATATATATATATATATATATATATATATATATATTTATTTATTTATTTATTTATTTATTTATTTATTTATTTATTTATTTATTTAATTATTTATTTATTTATATATATATAGACATATTTGTATACTTAGAGGTTAGTATGTTAGCTTAATAGTTAGATTAGATGTTAGTGAACCTAAGTGAACCCAACTAGACTTGACATGGCTTATTGGTTCAACCCGTTAGATTAGTCACGACTTGATTAATTAGATTAAGAAGAATGCATAGAATATACCTTCCATTAGGAATATAAGCCTTCCCTTAATTAAAAATCTCTTCATGACAAACTTTGAGGGCATATTGGACCTTTCACATTGGACAAAAGAGGGGCATATAGTGGTCGGCCCTAATAAGAGGGGGAGAGTCTCCATTAATTCCTTTTACTTTATTTATTCTAGCTCCAATTTATTTCTTCCCCAAATTCCTTTATCCCTCCACCAAACTTTCACCAAACCAATCCCAATCCCTATCATTTTTATCACCAAGGAGAGCTAGAATCTTGAAGATTATAAGAGACTAATGGAAGAGGAGTTTTGCTAGGAGTTGGTGTTCATTACTCACTCTTGTGCCCATTTGAAGGAGCTACATTGGGAATCCATCTCCCAATAGATAAAATTCCTATTTTCTAGTAATTTCTATTATAATTAGTGTATTAGACCCTTAGGAACCCTCACATAGCTAAGGACTACCCATAGGAGGAAGAACTAGGTTTATATAATGTCTATTGTGAAAGTTACTTTCAGTTTTGTGTCCATTTAAAAAAAAACTCTGAATTTGGCACCCAAAGTATTTAATGGAATGTCTAGTGTGTCATTCTCCATTATTTTAAATTGTAATTAATTATTTAGATAATATATATATAATAATAAATTATGTTATATATGTATTTTATGGATATTGGTAGTTTTTGGTAGCAAGAGTATCATATGGATACTAGTGTGTATCATGAGTATCCTACTTGTGCACTATAGGTGTATGATAAAATAATATTAGTATGGTAAGAGTGTGCATATATATATATATATATATATATATATATATATATATATATATATATATATATATATATATATATATATATATATATATATATATGTATATATATATATATATATAGTTGTATTAAAATTCGAGTATATATATTATAAAGTATGTTGTATGTGTGCATACCATAGAGGGAATGTACAGGTTTGAGTGCTGTAAAAAGGGTTCATGTCACTGTGCAGCAAGTAGAGGAGATAGGACACCATCTTTGTTCACATTGGAGGAGTGAAATATGTGTGCATGTGTTGGTGTGTGATGCGTATGTGATATTGTGTTCTGTGAGGAGTGTTGTGGTGAGATGTGAAGTGAGTGGATGTGGTGTTGCAGGCTATGAGAGTATGTGTGGGTGATGGTGTCGGGCAGTGATACACATCAGGAGCATTAACAACATTAAGCACAAAACACAGCACTACATCAGCAGCAGTGCACACTAAATAATGAGAAGCAATAACAGCAAGTACAGCATTGCAATAAAGCAATAGCAGTGCTTCAACAAGTGGAAGAGTATCATAGTGGAGTAGTGATGCATGGACCTGTAGACTTGGGGGTCAGGTAATACTTGAAGGGAGGTAGCTGTGTGCAAGCTCTGGGAAGCTTTGAGTGTTTAGTTCAGAGGATAATAGAGGGGGCGGGGGGACTGTGCAGTCCACTGGTGTTAGTAGGCAAGATTAATATGTATCTGTGACAATAGTGTAGGTAGGTTTGTAGTATCCAGTGGGTTTGAATATCAGACCGGGTGGGTGGAGTTGAGGTTAAGAGTGTATCAAGATACGGGGTATGGGTAAGTTCAAGATATTGTTAAGATACTAAATACTAAGTATATAGACTAGATATTGGTATTAGTGTTGGGAGTGGGTTAGGAGCTAAGTTATCATGAGAGGGATATTGGTACCAAGGTATTGGTATTAGGATACCAAGGGTTAAGTTATTAAGTAAAGGGTAAGGTATCCCCCCCCCCAATGTCCGGAGCCTTCCCAAAAGGCTACACCACTCGGACATAATATTTATATATATATATATATATATATATATATATATATATATATATATATATATATATATATATATATATATATATATATATATTGTCAACTAGGAATAATATTAGCTAGTTTAGCTAATACCTTCAAGGTATTGACCTAGAAACCTATGTACAATCTAGTATCACCTAGAACTAACTAGTTTAGACTTGTAATCAACCTAGAAGCTAGATATGGACCTAAAACCAAGGTAAAGATCTAGTTTGACCTAGTTCTACTAGTATGACCTAGGAATGGCCTAGAAATCATACTTTTACTCGTTTTAGCTTATTTATCACTTTATTACACCTAATGACATAAAATTTTATATATAGGTCTGTGTGACACCAGTTTGGATATTGAGTCTTATTCATTGCTCTTGACCACAAGCAAGTACATCTCTCTGTTAGTTTTCAGTACTTGATAGTGTATATATCACATGTTCTAGATCTGTATTACTTGATTCTGATACGATATTACACGGGCTGGTATTATATGGACATCAAAATATGTTATTTATTGACGTATGCATCAGAAATTTCTTGTACTTGTATCTTATCGTGTACATCGTGTGCTCCTTGTGCTCGTATCTATTGGTGGACTACATGTGCTTATGCCAAATTCGTGTGCTCCATGTGCTCATATTATACTCGTATGCTCTGTGTGCTCAAATTATATTTGTATGCGTAACGTGTCGTGATTATATCCATGAATATTAGTCAGGGAGGGGGAGTAGGAGTTGGTCATGTAAACAAACCTTTAGTGTATTTGTGTGCATGTCGATTATATACCTCACGTATAATCGAGTTACCTTAGTATATTCATGTGTAATCCAAGCCGATCACATAACGAACTCGTGTTCTAAAGTCACATAGACAGTATTTCTAGTTTCTCTTATTTACAGTTCACATCATATTGCCTATGCTTAACTTTCCAGCTATTTATTTTGATTACCTGCTTATCTCAGTTGTAGTCTTCATTCCCTAGTTACCTGTATATCTTGTATTCTTTTCTATTATTTGTCATATATGCTCTATCATGTATTTGGAACTACTTTCAGAGTTTTGTACTTAGCTCCAATCCTGACTGAATATATTTTTTAGATGATTACTTAGAGAACTGGTGTCCTATATATTATGGACCACAGGATGGCGAGCAAGCTGAGGTAGCACCCTTAGTGTAGGATGATCTAGTACCTGTCATTGAGGAGACTCGGCTAGTATAGCAGACTTAACTATTTTTTCTTATTGTACTGGATATGTCTCCAGCTTAGACATTTGGCATGTTATATATATTAAGTCTATTTATGCTTGTTGATAGACTATTAGACTTGGATTTGGTTGTAGTTATGACTTTGTGATTCTATTTCTTTTATTTTATATCGTGTCATTTCTTCCTTATAGATATTGTGATTAAGTATTGATTATCATTATATTGTCATCTTATCCTCTGTATAGAGTTGATATATCATTGACAGGTTTCATATATTGTGTGAGATGTGTAGATAGTATTGTTGACCTAGAAAGTATTTTACCGTCGATGCTGCGACTTAGGCTGGACGTTGTTCATGTATTTGTGTCCCAACATCCGGGTGCGGGTCGTGACAATGGTAGTGCAACACTTGAGTTTGAATTGGATAGAATTGACTTGGATCTATATAATTAACTCGTTCGAGGTAAGGTGATGATCGCATAGGCGGGAATACTTGAAAGATTGAACAAGAATGGATTTAGACTTGGTTGTATTTGTATGATATCACCAGAATTAAGACTGTGTTTGGAAGAGTTTAATCAAAGTATGTACGAGTACGAGATTCAGGTTTTGGTTGATTGATTATTTCATAGCTTGAGAAGTTTTCAGAAGATAGAACATGGGCGATGTGTGTGACGAATTTGGATGATAGTAAAGTTACTTAGTGAGAATGGATGATGGCTCGAGATAGATCTTGATGCAAGACGAGACTAGAAGATTAGTTAAGATTCAAACTTGAAGTTGTATGGATTATTGGGATTTTCTTAGGAGTAACACTTGGTTTTTATAAGATGACGTCGAGTAATCAGTCGAATTTGTTTGGGTTCACAAGGATTGAGTGTAGCAATTAGGTAAGTTTACCCTAGCCTAAGTTTTCTTGTGTGCATTGAATTATAGAATACCCCACGTATGAGTAGTGCATCCCTGCGCTAGGCGTAGTAGAGACTGAGTCAAAGAGTGAAACGAGTAAGTTGAGTATAGTTCGATGGCATCGGACGATAGAGTCGTTAGATAGAATTTGACTATAGCATGCGCAGGTAAGGATTGAGAAATGATATGATGACTTGTGCTCAGGAAGTCTCGAGGACGAGTCTTGTTTTGAGTGGTGTATTATGTAACGATCCGCTCCGCTCAACTCGGAGATCATATTCAAACGGCACAAGTGGTCGACCAGTTCTGCCTAGCTCAATGAGATGACTTACTTGATGCTAAGGCATTCAGACTTGGCCTTCAGAAGAAGTTCAGACTTAGACTTTCAGAGGCGCGCTCGGAGTCTCGCCCCACCAATGCGATACATCGCTAAGGTGGGTGGCTCCGATGAACCTATCTCTGCTTAGCTTGCACACTTAAGAAAAGGAATGATACATGCTAGTTGCTAGGCGATAACCCATTACATGCTAAGAAAAGAGACGAGCGCACATAGCAAAGGGAAAAACCCCACCTTATCATCTGCATAGAACATGGAAGTTTTACTTGCTATCTGCGTAACCTGGCGTATGGAGTCAAATGTTGTTTCTTACATTATGCCACAAAGTAGTTCTCGTTTACACATCGATGCACCGTATCGCACGGAGTTTGACACAGGAAAGAAGTGGAGTCATGTTGCACTTATGGGAGGAAAGAATATCAAGTAGTCATCCCGAGGCGGGAGAAGGAAACATAGAAAGTTCTCAGGATACTCAGATCATCGAGCCAGTCTCCAATTAGGGAGCTGTGCAGAGAAGAATGCAACCGATTTGTAGTTCCTAAGATAGTAGAAACTGAGCATAAAGTTTTTGGATAGAATGATAGTGGTGAAGAAGTTCCATGGTCTCGGACAACTGGTTGCGCACGAGGAAGAGAGTCCTCGAACGATTGTCGAGGCATCGAAATAGTATTGGCCCGGAAGGACTGCACTAGTTGTTGGTCTAGTGCGAGCTCTAGCAGAAAGTCCTAGCGCATGCTAATGGACTCGACCATAGCACGGACGAGTAAGGGATGTCCAGCAAGGATAGCTACCGGCCTGGAAAGACAACCGACTCGTCGGATGGTTTGGGACGTCCAGTAAGGCTAGCTACCAAACTGGAAAGACATATGTCAATCTAAGAAGAATGTTTAATATAGCTTGCAGAGCCAATGACCTTTCATATAGATAAGTCATACATGCATAACGGTAATTCGCGTTCAGAGTATATGTTGCACAAGGAGTTTGGTGCACGGTACGCTATATGGTTTGACCACAACAGGTTTGAGTCAGAGACACACATGAGAAACTTGATTCTATATAGATGTTCTTCATTTCATATTATATATACTTGATTCAATTGTTGCGCTTGAACAGGGAAGACCGAATGGTAAGAAAGGGTAATACGAACTCAGTTATTTTACGGCATGACACTCTTGTTTCAGATACGAGTATTTCTTTACATTACTATGCCATGAAACTGATCCTAAGGCAAGACTAAAAAGATAACCCAATTGTTTGATAATAAACGAAAGAAATTGAAACTAGGTTTATACAAAACCCTTTCTTTGGTTTACAAACAAGAAAAAGAAGTACAATTAATCCTATACGAGGATATTAAGTACAAATATTTGATTCTGGGAAAATATTGCTATAGGAGTCTGATTCACGGTCGATCACTTTGTTCCTTGGACCACACGATGACGAAGAAGTATTGTAGAAGACAAAAAAGAAGCTTCAAAGACTGCAGGAGGGATTGAACTCTCGTTGCCAAAGTAGTCAATCAACACTCTCTGGATGTACTTTCTTTTCTCCCTTGAATTTGACCTTTGTCTGTGTCTCCTCAATTATCTCCACCTTTCTCCTCCTGGACCTCCGTGGCCAGAGGTCTCTATTTATAAAGTTCAGCTACAGTCGGCATAGAAACCGAACAGCATAGAGAGCTGCACCTTTTACGTGGCGGTTATAATAACTGCTACCCACGTATGAATGATCTCCTGAATCTATGTGTGACGCGTGTCCCAGTATGAGGTAACGTGTATAATCGCTCATCGAAGATCACGGCATGCAAGCCACGTAGGTAACTGTCCCTCGCGTAGAGAAGGTTGGCATGAAAGCCAAATAACTGTCACGTTGGCGTAAAAGCCAAATAGTTAACTTATTGGCGTAGAAGCCAAGTAGCTGTCTTGTTGGCGTAGAAGCTAAATAGCCGTCATGTTGGCGTAGAAGCCAAATAGCTGTCTTGTTGGCGTAGAAGCCAAATTTTGCATAAAGCTTGATGCTGCATGGATAGGTAACCAGCGTAAAGATAACCAATTATCCTTCTTTGACTGAGGTCTTAAGCATATTCTGGGCCAAATAGCCTTATCACGCACCTTTGCAAATATAGCCTGAGTTGGCGTATTTTGAGGAGATAGCATACGGTGTACTCCTATAGTTGAAAATAGCCAGGTCGGCGTATTTCAAGGAGATAGCGTACGGTTTACTCCTATAGTTAAAAATAGCCAGGTTGGCGTAATGTGCGGAAATGGTGATGTGGACGTATTAGCCCTAATTATAGCTCACCCAGTCATTAAAAGTAGAACCAAATCTCATGCATTAAATGCAGAGATCTGCCCTCATCTCGCGCATTAATTGCAGAGACGTGCCTCGAGTTCTGTACGAAGAACAGCTTTTGACGTGGTTGTTGGTTTCATCTCATCCTGAGCGTAAAGCTCATATCTGCCTGTGTAGAATAGGTAGCGTATTTCTTGAATGCGTAAACGATGTCTCATATCAAGGATTATATCACTAGACGATAGTCTGGAGTTCTGTGCAGAGCCATCATTACAGCCGTTATCTTGATCACCGTGCAGTACTCTTTGTTAGGGGTCAGGTTCACTGCTTGATCTGACAGGTTCATTCGAGGAATACGAAGAGTTCCTCGTACAACTTTTCGCTACATTAAAAGCAGACGGGTTTTACGCCGAAGTGGCGATGTAGCAACCTTTTTACGCTAAAGCAGTCTGGGAATACTGCATTACGCTGGTTATTCTGGAGCTATATTTTACGCTGAAATAGCGTTGAAGCTCTGATGTACGCCAATGGCTCTGAAGTCATATTTTACGCCACCCAGTGCAGGAGCTCTGTTTTATGCGAGCTTCCTGTCTGTTGAGGGTTTTACTCGTATGATTCCACCAGCGTATTTTTTATGCTTCTACAAGACCCTCTTTAAAGTTTTCAAATTCCTCATAATTTGAAACACTTTGAATGAAGCATGAAACGGTCAAGTTTGACTCATTCCGCGAGGCTGATTTCTCGGCAAATTTTTAGGAGTTTATTGGGATTTGGTGTGTTCTCCTCTGCCTATATAAAGGTGACTGAGTTAAACTGTTTTTCCCATACTTCCTTCACCACAAAGAGATGGTTGCCGAGCTTCGTCGGTTTGACTTGAGGAAGAAGAAGATCATGTTCTTCCAGCATGTAAGGAGCCGTAAAAAGAGGTGTCTTCGAGCAAATCTCCTCAGCAACGATGGATCATGGAAGAATATCATAGCTTCCTTTGCTCGGGATGATCAGCAATTTCATATGGCGATTCATCCAGGAGAGAGGAATGGTCTCATTTGGCCACACAACTTGCAAGATATATTTTCTTCCATCATGGCGCCGGACGAAGGCAGACAGCTTGGCCATGTCTTCCAGTATTGAGTTGGGTCTGAACACCCAACACAATTTCTAGGGCATGCCTGCCATGGCGTATGGAGGGTGGGCTTGAATAATTTACACAGGCCCAGTTCTGTATCCTCCCGCCATTCACCATTTTCTTGTTCATCGGCCGCAGAAGCCGATGAAGTGCCGTAGAAGACGAAAAAGATCTACACCAATATGAGAACCTGGCAAAACAGATTCTTGGTGTGATCTTAAATGAAAATGAGAAACCCATTATAGAAAAAGGATTTCCATCATATGTAATCATGAAGATAAAAAATCCTTTGTAGACTGGATTTCCACCATATGTAATCATGATTAATAAAATTGTCTTCTTTTACGCATCTGGTGATTTGCCATATTTGCTGTGAGGAAGTCTGAATAGTGTGTAACTTCGGCTCATCTGAATAATTTTACGTCGACTCTAATAAAAGAGTATTTGATCTCGTCCTATCTTTTACGCGTAGCAGAAGACGCATAGAAAACTCCTTAGCATTTTAAGTTGAAGATCCAAACTGTTATGCTGTTTTGGACGAGGAGTCGCGTAGAATTCTGAACTGTCACTTCTCTGATACGAAGAATTCTTGTTCAGATTATCATCTTCAGGAATGGTTTTCCCGAAAATCCCTTAAAAAAATGGGAGGAATTTCTGTCGACCAAGCCATACTTGAACTTTTGTAAAGTATTCTGACTGGACTTTGGATGAACTTCCAAATGACCCTTGAAGAAGAGTCACCCTCAATGCTGAACTCTGTGTATTTCAAACACTTGGAATGTTTTGTAGCCAAGAAGGTGTATCTTCTGCGTAAACCCTTGTAATTGGTCGTCTGTAGCTTTCGAGCGTAGAATCGTAGATTTATAGCCTCTGAGCGTAAAAAGTCTACGAGCGTAAAATCATATATTTGTAGCTTTTGAGCGTAAAATTGTAGGTTTGTAGCCTCTTGAGCGTAAAAGCTCATGAGCGTAAAAGCATATGAGCATAAAACCATAGACTTATAGCTTCTGAGCATAAAACCATAGATTTGTAGCCTCTCGAGCGTAAAAGCTCCTTAGCATAAAATCATAGATTTACTCTGTGCATAAAATCTGGATCCACTGACTGTCCATCTTTCCTAAATGATAGGCTGACGTGGTCTCAAATCATAACAGAATATTAAATATCGGATTTGGTTAGGGATTCGAAGAGTTATCCGAACTCTATAAATAGCCCAAAGTCTTGAGAGAGAAAACTTTTATCTGTCTTCCCAAAACCCTTGCTTTCCAAGAACCCTTCTTCTTCGTCTCTTTCTTGAGAACTCAAAATCGCCATGGCACCTAAACAGACTTCCACTGCTAAGGAAAAGAAGGTACTTCCTCTTCCCACTCTACTGCTCAAGCACGAGCAACTCCCATTAGGTTGAACGAGCCTCGATCAGAACGCAGCGCTCCCCCGTCGAGCTGTGCTCCGGACATTACAGGTAAAGACTTCGGAAGGAAAAATCCTTCGTATACGTTGTACGTGCACGCGCAAGGTCATCTTTTGTACTGAGAGCCTCTTTTCAAGGAGGAGGATGTACTGAGATGTTTTATTGTTACGCGCACATTCCTAATATGTCGGCACAAAAACTCTATGTTTTTGCAGTCTAGCGTAAAAACTCAGACTGTCGAAATTTGGAGTAGAACTGCAAACTTTGAATTTTACGCGCTGGATATAAATTTCGGCGTGAAAAATTCAAATTTTGTCAATCTGACGTAAAAGCTCAGATTGTTAGATTTTAGCGTATATTGCCAACCTTGAATTTTATGCCTTGGAAATGAGTTCCAGCGTAAGACTCAAATTTTTACAGTCTTGGCGTAAAAGCTCTGACTGATAATCTTTGGCATAAACTGCAAGAGTGTATCGTCTAGTATAGAAACTGACTTGTTCTCTTGTATTTTGTAGTGGACTTGCAGATCTCTCCTTTGGCTGAAGTTATGGGCTCTGCTGCGGTGATGTTGAGCTCAAACTATTTGGAGGACTTGTCGCATGTGACATTCCCTATTTCTGGAGCCAATTATCCTGAAGAAAGGGGAACCTTAATCTCGTCCCAAGGAGAATGCATACTGCTAAGTATGATCAGTGGGGAGCCCCTGACATACATAGACGGGACGGAGTATAAGAAGCTAGGCTTCTTATTCGGGGACGTTATCGACAAACAGTCCCAGACTAAACCCAAGAAGGAGGATTGGGTGTTTACTGCTGAGGGCACGGTCATGTATCTGCCCCGGATGCTCAGGGATTACCCTATCTCTGCGTTCTTCCATGCCACACATCCTAGGAAGATGGCATGGACCCTGACCCCCGATCTTCACGGCCGACCGGGGAAGATCTTATACAACAAGGAATACGATCGGGGGCCTATATGAGCCGTCCTTCGGGCCCTGTTATGCCCTTTAGGGGATTGCTGCCGGGTAGTGTCCCGAGTGAGGACACTTTGCTGATCCAGCAGGTTCAGATATCGACCTTCTGTAATGACTTTATAGGGCAAGGAGGAATGTACCCCAGGGTCAACTCTCGGACCAGTGGATGGCTTAGCCCAAGGAATCTTCGATGGGTCAGTTTGACTACCTGGGCCCTGAAGCACTTCCAGACGTAGCTGGAAAGTATTAGTTTGTTCGCGGCTGTGAGCGCCACAAGTGTTGGGCTGCCTATGAACCCTAACTTATTTTTAGCCTTAATGGAGAGATACAACTCGCTCACTGGGACTTTTGCCACTCCGCTGGGCGAGTTGGGATTAGCCCTTCATGAGATGGCAAAGATTTCAAGGCTGCCGATGGGGGACGCTCCTTATGAAGAGTATGTCCCTACAAACAGGAAGTTGAGAGATACAAACCCTCGGGCAGTGGCAGTATATCAGGAGCTGATGTGCCACTATCTTGCCTACACCACTTTCTACAAGGAGCCCTCTGACTTGGCTTACATCAACAAGTGGGCTACCTATCTCTTCTTCCACCAGGCCCAAAATATTAAGCTGGACAAGGTGGTAGATAGCCGATATAGGCCTTTGAATCTCCTGAGCATGCTCAATGCTAACACGGTCGATGATCTTATTGAAGACGCAGGGGCTCCAGATCATATTTTTGACGAGGAGATAGAGGGTTACCCTGCAGGCACAAAAGCCTTCAGTTATATGAGGCATTGTCGTAAGCCTCTGTCAAAGGAAGCTCAATTGGCTGGCTTCCTCTCCATCTGGCTTCGCCGCTGGGTAGTGCCTAGCATCGCGTTTGCAGATCACATCCATCGCAACACCTTATGGCCTGCAGTGTATTTGGTGATCGGAGCAAGACTGGGCCTGCTTCCTGCCATGGTATGTAGAATACAAGCAGGCCTGAGGGCCCTTACTGATGGGCTGTTAGCTGATGATACGCAGCGTGAAAGCTTTCCCCGAGTGGAATTACCATTCCAATACTTGATGGGATGGTTAATTCTTCACAACACTAGGGTAATGTCTCCCGGTCCTGCCAATGGTTCGGGAAATAACTTGTTAAATTATAAGAATTTCTCTTGGAACGTGGCGACCGCCATAGATTGCCGGCGGGCGTTAAATATTGCCCACAGCTGGAAGCTCTTCTGTATCGTCCCTCCTGTGCATATCAATCAACAGGGGAAGAAACTTAAGGATGGGGGCCATGGGAGGACCATTCTTTCTCCTGAAGCCTTCTATTGGTTGGTCTGTATTAGACCTTCCCATTTGCTGTACAGAAGCGATGACCACTGCTACCTGAAGCCTTATTTGCCCAGTCGTTTCGTCAGGCAGTTTGGGTACGACCAGTTTCACGTGGGGAATGTTACCCGAACAAACAATCGCTGCCTTCTTGTATCCGACTTAACGCCCCGTTTGTGTTAAGCATTTGCGTTAAGCAAACAAACTGTTTGTGTTAAGCAAACTTCAGCTTCAAGTCCAAAGGTGGACTTATTTATGGAGCCAGAGGATGGCGGTACTTCATCACGGGCTGTACTGGTACAAATTTTGCTGTGCCCGCGACTTTTCTCTCTATGGAGTTACGCATCCTGCACTCGTACGTGTAGTTCTATGCGTCCATCAATAGCTTCCATCGCAATTTTGATGTGCATGAAAGTTTTAGGATGCCCTTCCATAGGTCTACTGCAAGGGAGGAGGTTCCGTCTGTTTCCTCGGACGAGAATAAGGACACCGCCGGGGCAGACGAGTTCTTGACAACAATACCGAGAGGCATAATAGCTCTGCCAGCTGAGCCTCTCGTTATTCCCCAAAAAAGGAAGGCTTCTACTCCGAAAGAGCCTTCCCCTCGCAAGAAGAAGATTGTCAGAGGTCCAAAAAGGGCTTCCACCAGGGGGGCTTCTAGGAGCGAGCCTGTCGTTTCCCCTGTTGGGGATGATTCTTTGATTAGAGGTCCTTCGCCTTTTAAAGAGGGAACCTCCATAGTTTCGGCTTGCAGTACCGAAAATTCTTTGCTCGAGATCGCTGCTACTACTGCTTCTGGTAGCGCTACGAGGTCAAGCATAATAAGATTCCATATACCTTTATCCAGACCAATAATGGGAGTAAGCCCTTTTTCGTCTGTAAGTATTTCCAGCGAGATTCCACCCGATGAGCCTCGAGTGGATCTTGGTGAAGACTGGGAAGACTACCCTCCAGTGTCAGTTGGTGCACCCCCTTCTCCAGGTATGATAGCTTGTCTAGCATCATTAAGAGATGATTTAGCTATTCAGGCTGCGGATGCGACATATATACCATCGGCCATGGATAAATATTGTCTTTATGCCTTTTTTTAGGAAAATTAACATCAAATTTGATATTAACTTTCTCTTATCTTCTTCAGGTGAAGACATCTCAGGGGAGGGCGGAGTTGATGCAACCTTTGACTTTGCCGATGAAACGGCGGCGTTTGATATTGAAAAGGCATGCTTTGAAGCTATCGATCCTTCGTCTACAATGTTATCGAGTGTCGTCTCGCCAACGGCAGTCCAGATATCTTCAGAGGAGGATGAGCCCATCATCGCGACTGTGCCTCCTTCGTTAAGTACGCCAGCAACTTCTACCGTTGCTGGTGTTCATTCTTTTATAGCACCCTCTATAGAGGCAACGACCGTGGCAACATCCTCCATGGTCATTCCTGGAAGGAGATTTCCTGGTATCGCAGCCACTCCTAGCGTGCATCCGGTCTTCGATATGCTGATTGAACAATATACCAGCATATTCTATCGCAGTTTGAATGAGTTGATTTTTATGGTGCTGGAGAAGAACATGAGCTTTGATAATCTGATGGCGTCCTTCCAGCTTGTGATAGCATCGCTCAAGAATTTCAACGATGCTGGAAGAGCTGATGCGCTAGAGCAAATAGTTAATGGTTTAGAACAACCCATTAATGAATATTTGTAACTATCTTGTAGCAACATCGATGATATAATTCAGGCCGAGTACGACTCCTTGACTGCGAAGCTTGCTGAACAGATGGAATGCTTTGACAAATCCATCCAGGCACAACAGCAGAAGATAGATAAAGAGCGGACCATCTTGGAGGAGGTTATTCCTTATAGCTAACCTAGTGCAAGGCCGAACATGAGGGAAATGAAGCGAGGGTCCACAAATTGGAAGCTAAACTCGCTCAGGCAAAGGAGTGGGCTCTCTAGTCATTGGTAGCTCGAGATAAGTTGAAGGGCCAAATGGATACATCTCAGCGGAACTTGGCACACGTGGGTGTCATTCGTGCCGATTATATACATGCTCGGTCCGAACTATCCATCCTGAGCGATGACGAGGCACGACTGGAACGGGCTCGTGCAAACATCTTGGACTCCAGGAATGAGCGGATGGCCGCCTTGGCGCAGCAGATTCGTGATTTGACTACTCCTCCCTAATGATGTACTTTTTTGCTTTTTTACGTAATTTGCTCTTCCCGGAGATAATAAAGAGACTTTATCTGACTTTGTGGAGCCATCATTTTTGAATATAAATGATAGGCTAGGGTGAAAGTGATATCAGAGGTAATATGGACGTGATATACTTTCGGTAAGCTTCAGCTGGATATATCTATTCAGAGGTTATATGGATATGATAGAATATGATCCAACTAAATTTGTGTACAAAACACTATCAGAGGTAATATGGACATGATAGATTTTGAAGTTCCAAATTAGTTAAACATATCTATTCAGAGGTCATAAGAACATGATAGAATATGCTCTAACCAGTCTTTGTACGTATTCTCGTCAGAATGAGATCTTCACCATACTCCGTTTAAGCAAGGGAGGTTAAGCATAGTACCTCTTCAGAAATTTGCCGTTGATAGGAGCCATTATCAGATCTCCATTAGGCTTGGCTAATCTGTAAGTGCCGTTTGAAAATGATGTTTCAATCACATAAGGGCCCTCCCATTTAGGCTGAAATTTACCCTTACTCTTGTGTGTAATGATCATTGGCCTCCTTACAGCTAGAACTAGCTCGCCAACTTTGAACGCTCTCTCCTTCACTTTTCGATTAAAAGCTCTGAAAATGCGTGCCTGGTAGAACGTAATGTGTTATTGAGCTTGAACGCATTTCTCGTCTAATCCTTCTAGCTCTTGAAGTCGTAGTCGATCATTATTTTTCTGAGTCAACTTATTAGCCACTGCTATTCTGAGTGATGGGATTTGGATTTCAATGGAGAGAACCGCTTCACACCCGTAGACTAATGAGAATGGGGTACAACCCGTCAGTGTTCGTACCGTTGTGCGATATGCCCAGAGACACTCTCCCAGCTTCTCATTCCAATATCTTTTGTTCGAAAAAATGAACTTTTTTAAGAGTTTGATAATGGTTTTGTTGAAGGCTTCTGCCAAACCATTAACAGCCGGATTGTATGTCGTAGAGGCTATATTTTGTATCTGATTCTTATCGCAAAATCGGTGAAATGCTTGGCAGATGAATTGAGGCCCATTGTCATGAATTATCCTTCGGGGTATCCCAAAGCGATAAATGACATGGTGCTTGATGAAGCTGATCACGTTGGATTTTTTTACTTCAGCTAGGAGGATTGCCTCCACCCACTTAGAGAAGTAGTCTGTGATAGCCAATATGAACCGATGTCCTCTAGAAGAAGATGGGTGAATAGGACCAATAATATCCATACCCCATGCTTCAAAAGGCCATGATGCAAATGGTAGGATGTAGATACTCAGAAGGCTGATGTATAAAATCTGCATAAACTTGACAGGCTTTGCATTGTCTTGCGTATTTTACTGCATCTGCTATCATAGTGGGCCAGTAGTAGCCCATCCTCCTGATACGATCATGTAACTTAGGACCGGGTTGATGTGCTCCACATATACCGTCGTGAGCTTCACGGATAACCCGCTTCGCATCATTATTGGAGAGACATCATAACAGTAGTCCATCGTATGTTCGGTGATATAGATATTGTGAAGAAGCATCGAAATAGAAGAGTAATGATCGTCTTTTGATAGACGCTGCTTCTTTAGGATCCTCTGGCAAGATTCCATATGCCACAAAATCTATAAAGGGACTTCTCCAGTCTCTTTCAGAAGGAACCGCGTTTACAGCGTAGCTGCGTTCTATGTGAAAATTATTTTTTCACACAGAACAGATCTCTGTTAAGAAGAATCACCGAATTCTGCCTCCTTATAGGAATAGCTAGATCTGCAGCTAAACTGGCCAGAGCATCAGCTTCCAAATTTTGAGATCGGGGCACGTGCTCTAGGAAGAATCCTTTAAAAGACATTGCAATCTCGATCATTGCTTGGTGGTAAGGAAATGAGGTCTGGATTGCGGACTTCATATATTCCTCTGACCTGATTGACGATCAGCAGGGAATCACCAAAAGCTTCCAGGTATTCCATATTTAATTCTTTAGCGACTTGGAGCCCGATTAGTAGAGCATTATACTCTGCCACATTATTAGAGTAGGGTTCGCTAAGAGAATATGCTCGATAGATGATGAGTTTATCAGGAGTGACCAGGATAATTCCTACTCCCGAAACCACGTTTCCCCTGGGACCAGTCCTGGAGGCACCATCAAAGAATAGCTGCCATGTAATACTTTCCAATATGGAATTATATTCTGTAACTTCGTCGAGAATGTCTTCGTATAGTTTAGAGGTTTCCGGAATTGGATGAGCAGCTAAGAAATCAGCCAAGGCCTGACCTTTTATGGACTTCTGAGGGACATACACCATATCATACGGTGTTAGTAACATCGCCCAAATCGCGAGTCAGAAATTGAGAACACTCGGCTTGTTCATCAATACCCGAAGAGGATTGATCCTGGAGATGATATGAATAGTTTGGCCTGTGACGTAATATCGCATCTTCTGAATGGCGAACATTAAGGCCAAGCATTCTTTTTCTACTGGATTGTACCGGTGTTTAACTTCGACCATCATCCTGCTTAAATAGTAGATAGCCTGTTCATGACCTTCATTGTTCTTCTGTGCGAGGAGAGCTCCCAAAGAATGATCTATTGCTCGAACATACAGTAAAAATGGTCTTCCTATGACGGGAGGCACTAGAACTGGAGGATTAGTGAGGTAGCATTTGATATCATTAAACACTTGCTGACAGGCTTCGTCCCATACGAAGGACACACCTTTCTTCATGAGGCGAGAAAAAGGTTGACATCTCCCAGAGAGGTTGGATATGAATCTCCTGATATAAGCCAGACGACCTTGAAATCCCCTGAGTTTCCTCAAATTACGAGGTGGTCGTATTTCTAAGATAGCCTTCATTTTATCAGGATCCACTTGAATGCCTTTAGCGGTAATGACAAATCCCAGGAATTTGCCACTGGATACACCAAGAAAGGATTTTATAGGATTCATTTCGAGTTGATGTTGGCACATCAACTCGAATACTGTCTTTAAGTCTTTGATGTGATCATCCTTGAGGCAGCTTTTGACAGCAATATCGTCTACGTAACATTCCACTATTTTGCATAAGTACTTATGGAATATGTTACTCATAGCTCGCTGACATGTAGCCCTGATATTCTTCAGTCCGAAGGGCATAAATGTGTAGCAATATACCCCCAGAGGTGTCCGGAAGGCAGTATGCTTCTCATCTTCAGGATTCATCTTAATCTGATTATATCCTGAAAATCCGTCCATGAAAGATATGCGCTCAAAATCGCACGTATTATCGATCATGACGTCTATAATGGGAAGAGAGAACTCATCTTTAGGGCATGCCGCATTCAAATCTCGGAAATCGATGCAAACACGCACTTTTTCGTTTTTCTTCATGACTGGGACAACATTGGCGACCCAGTCAGGATGTTGTTCTTCCCGGATGAACCCGCAGGCTATCAACTTCTTGATTTAAGCTTCGATAGCATCCATCATATCTGGGCGGAACCGACGTTGGTGTTGTTTTACAGGTTTTGAATTGGACAATATGTTGAGCTTATGGGTAGCCACTTTTGGATCAAGACCTGGCATATTCTCATAATTCCACGCGAAGACGTCGATATATTCTTTTATCAGCTGGATTATCTCTTTCCTTTCTTCTTCGGAAAGATTGTTACTGATAAATATCGGCTTTGGTGAAAGTTCATCCCCAACATCGTTTTGGATAACTTTATCTCCAGTGGGCGGTTCTCTCTACTCGAACTGGAGTTCCCATTGTGTATCCATTTGTTGAGCCCATGATTCATCTTTGAATGGTTCAGATTCATGTTCCTCTGTTCTGAAAGAATCTGTCAATACCATATTTACTGATAATATCTGTTCGAGTTCAGCGTATGAGCCAGAGGACGACGAGTCATCTTGAGAAGAGGAAAAAGGTATCCTCATTTGACTCAGAAGTTGCAAGAGACGTGGTATACCCTAACCCAAAACGAGTTCGTTGACAGTAGGGATCACCATGCAACGGTATTCGTCTGCCTTTCCCATAGTTGAGGTCTGGTTCTGACTTCAGATCATAACCCATACTTTGCATAATCTTTAAAGCTTGTAGGCTATATCTGTGGACCTGTATTTTTCCAGCATCAGATTCGTGAGAATCTTCTTGTACAATCGGTCTATTGCGCATGCGACCGAAGACTATTGGATGCTAATTGCTGCGAGTAGGCGGGATAATAAAGATAGAATCTTCATGTGGCCCATATGTCGTGATGACATTAGATGTTGACGCCACTTCCCACACATACGAATGAGAGGAATCTACAGCTTCCAAGAATTTTTGTGCTATAGGTTCTATATCATTATGAGGGGAGGATTCCTGATTTGAAAATTGAGCGTCAGTATACTGGAAAAGAAAATCTTTATTATCGTCAGAAACCACGTCCCCGGTTGTATTTACATCAGTCGACTGTTTGTTGTCCCGAAGGTTGATGACCAAAGGTGGAGGCTTCTGGTTTAAAGTGATCACTAGGGGATCACTTTCTCCTCCTAATTTGGTTTTGGTCAAGTGGATAGTCATGGGTTCCATGACTTTCGAACGGGTAGTCCGTCCTTTCACCTGGATCGACAGGGGTTGCTCAGCAGATGGTTCTCCTGGCTCCCGGTGGGATTCCTCCTCCGTCTTGCCTGACACCTCCTTCATGTAGTCTTGGGTGTACAATATGGCATCAAAATAGTAGGACTCTACTCCTTTGAACGGGTTAAGGTCAGTAAACTCTATTTTTACTATTCCTTGGGCATCTACATATTTGAAGCATTGATGTAGAGTCGAAGGAACAATATTATGATCGTGGATCCATGGTCTACCCAGCAGAATATTGTAAGACACCTCTGAATCAATGACGTAGCATATAGCCACTGATCTAAGGTCCCCAATCTGGATCCTCAGACGAATCTTCTCCAACGGCTTACTTTTCCTGGCGTTGAAGCCCACGATTGTAGTGGTGGTGTAAGCTAGTTCGCTTGTAGGAATCCTCAGCGGTCTGAGCGGACTATGAGGGATAATGCTGATCGACGATCCCGGGTCTATGTGAATCCGGTCTACCTCCATGGAACCGACGTATCCGGTGTAATAGAGGGGTCTGTCATGCCTGTTATGTTTCAACAACATGTCTTCTTGAGTGAAAGTGATGTTAGGGACCACTTCCATCACGCTATGGCATTGAGGACATGCCACAGGCTCTTTGTCGGGGGACTTAAGCTGAATCAAGCATACATCCACCTGCATTAAAGCTTCACTCAAGGCTTGACGAGTGTCTTTGGACAGCCTTAGGAGCTCAAAAATGGACAATCTGGCTGGTGTGTTAGCCAATTGGGCCAGGATATCGAAGTTATATGGTTTCTCCAAACCTTTATTTTGAATATTCTTCAAAGGTTTATCAAAACGCACTTCTTTTTACTTGCCCTTGTCCGCCGAAGTTGGTCTAGAAGGACCTGCCTCTGGTATGACAGGTTTAGGCTCTGGAAGTTTGGCAGCTGAAGTGTCTGCCGTTGCATCTTCCTGGTTTCCTCCATAGTCCTTGAGGTAGGCTTTCCCTGAACGGGTTCTGGTAGCCAAAGCCTCTTCTTCTGATGTCGAGGATATTGCAACCATATGGCATGGTTTACGCCTTGAGTTCTTTTTAGACTTAGCCTTAGCAGCTTGAGTCTCTTCCTCAATCTCTGACACCAGATCAGGATGAACCCACATAATTTCACCACGCTGGGTAGTTAGGGGTACTAGGTCATGATTTTAACCCCTGGCCGGAGGAAGATTAACGATGTTCATCATTGTCCGAGAAATAGGTACAACACCATCCGAAACTTCTTGAGGGGGCAGATTGCCGAATTGGAGGAAGATCATGTTGGCGGTGACCGTCTTCTCGCTATTATGCAGAGTGATGGCCTTGGCGTCGATCAACTCCTAGATTTTTCTCTTTAGTACATAACACGCCTTTGTGGGGTGATGTATGTACCTATGGAAAATACAGTACTTAGGATTATTGGTACTGCCGCCTTTATTAGGCCGCTTTACCTCGGGGAGGGTAAGCTTGCCGCTTTTGACTAGACAATCGAATATGCTCAGAATATCGTCATCATCAAAAGAATATGCTTCAATGGGCCTGGAAGTCCCAGGTTTCGTCTGTGTGGTTGCTGGAGTATTTTGCTTGGACGTATTGATCGCCAGAGCTTCTTTTCCTTTGGAACCACGAGGATGTCGCTATTGGAGGATGACCTCTTCCCTCTATCAGAGGTAGAGATCATGATTCCATTGTCATGCACCTTCTAACTGTTGTCTTCAGCGGCTACCACTGAGATGATAAACGAGGGCCAATCATAAAATTGGACTTTCAATTCCCGCACTGCCTGCATCGGGTCTTCAGCTGGTAAAGGGACCACAGAGTGGTGAGAGATCGGTTGTATTATAACTCCAACAGGAGGCAATACATTCTCTGAGTTAGGAAGTTGAGGAGCCGTTGACTCTTGATTTAGAACAGGCTCCTGGTTTGCATTGGACTGTGGTAGGTCCACCCCCACACGTATTTGAGTCGGAGGAACCGATGCTGGAGCTATAGCAGCTGTATGTTGAGTCAGCATCATCTGGTGTATATTCTTCATCATGGAATGCATCTCTTTCAGTGATTTCTCTAATACAGCGATGTGTTGCTCAGTACTTCCTGATGGGAAAGCCTCTTCGTGTTCATCTCCAATGGCATAGACTCCCATTTCTCTGGATGCTATTGAAGGATTAGTATAAATCTCTGTAGAGATTGAGTCTATACTTTCAGCATCCGATTCGGGAAACTGGCGACCCCCAGTGTCAGAATCAGAAGAATATGAAGTCGGTTGCCGTGACCTCGAACGGGTGTTTCGAAATACACCAGCTTCAATATTCTCAAGGAGTCTGTTGAATCTTCTTTGGCTTGGAGTTCTAGAGGGATGACGTCTTGAATTTGACCTTCCTCTTGGAACGTGTGAAACCATGTTTACTGATGCGAATGTAGGCTCTTCTTTCTGTAAAGACAGAGAGTAGTTCAACCGGTCAAAAACTGACCGTTTTGCCTTAGAACAGCAATAATTAACTACAACTTTATGACTATTACAACAATGCTCCCCAGGGGGTGTAATAGACATGTTAGAAGATCCTCTATCTTTGCGCTTCTGGATCAAAAAATTACGCAAGTCAGGAGGATTAACAGGAGGAGAAGAAAAAGGCTTATTCTGCCTTTTTACATCAGTTGGAGCGCGGATATTAGGAATCATAATTCTCTCCCTGCCATACGAATACAGCAGTTCAGCCATGTGAGTAGCACATGATCCATGAGGAGCGTATCTATCCACAAACTGGACCTTCTTTACGCTGAAGGACTTGTCCTGGTATAATCTGGAACTTTGTACAGGTTGGCGTAAAACTGAGGAAGTCCTCAATTGACCATCAGTATTCCGCGTAATCTTATTTTCCCTTACGGTGATTGCAAGGACCATCTGCCTCATCGTAGAGGGAAGATGTATTTTTACGCGCGGAGCTCGTTTGGAATTTCTGAATTGGCGCTGAGGCATTGTCAAAAATTTTGTCTGCCACGTCACAGATGGGAGAATAAATTTTATGCGCGAGGCGCGGTGTAGACTTCTGGATTGGCCCTGAGGCATTGCCAGAAGCTTTGTCTGCCACGTCACAGACGGGAGACAAAGTTTTACGCGCAGGACGCGGAGTAGACTTCTGGATTGGCACTAAGGCATTGCCAGAAGCTTCGTCTGCCAAGTCACAGACGGGAGACAAAGTTTTACGCACAGGGCGTGGAGTAGACTTCTGGATTGGCACTAAGGCATTGCCAGAAGCTTCGTCTGCCATGTCACAGACGGGAGACAAAGTTTTACGCGCAGAGCGCAGAGTAGACTTCTGGATTGGCACTAAGGCATTGCCAGAAGCTTCGTCTGCCACGTCACAGACGGGAGACGAATTTTTTACGCTGAAGGCGTAGAGGCCACGATGTCACAACCTTGTCTATCGGAGAGAAAGAGTCCACGGGAATGGTAGAGGATGTCCGGGACATCCATACTTTACGCAATTTCCTGTTGTCTTGGACAGAGAGGGAATGAGAGCTACCCCTTGCTCGAAGCATGTCTTCGTAAGCCGATTGGTCGAATTGGACGACCAGAGTCTTCTTCGTTGATCTTACGGATACAGCATCGTGTTGAGAAATGGCCTTCTCGTCAGATGAGAAAGTAGTCCCCAGCAGAGTCGCCATCTTGTGTTTGATAATAAACGAAAGAAATTGAAACTAGGTTTATACAAAACCCTTTCTTTGGTTTAGAAACAAGAAAAAGAAGTACAATTAATCCTATAAGAGGATGTTAAGTACAAAATTTTAATTCTGGAGAAATATTGCTATAGGAGTCTGATCTGCGGTCGATCACTTTGTCCCTTGGACCACACGATGACGAAGAAGTGCTGTAGAAGACAAAAAAGAAGCTTCAAAGACTGCAGGAGGGATTGAACTCTCGTTGCCAAAGTAGTCAATCAACACTCTCTGGATGTACTTTCTTTTCTCCCTTGAATTTGATCTTTGTCTGTGTCTCCTCAATTCTCTCCACCTTTCTCCCCCTGGACCTCCGTGGTCGTAGGTCTCTATTTATAAAGTTCAGCTACAGTCGGCGTAGAAACTGAACAGCAGAGAGAGCTGCACCTTTTACGCGACGGTTATAATAACTGCTACCCACGTATGAATGATCTCCTGAATCTGCGTGTGACGCGTGTTCCATTATGAGGTAACGCGTATAATCGCTCATCGAAGATCACGACATACAAGCCACGTAGGTAACTGCCCCTCGCATAGAGAAGGTTGGCATGAAAGCCAAATAACTGTCACATTGGCGTAAAAGCCAAATAGTTATCTTGTTGGCGTAGAAACCAAGTAGCTATCTTGTTGGCGTAGAAGCCAAATAGTTGTCATGTTGGTGTAGAAGCCAAATAGCTGTCTTGTTGGCGTAGAAGCCAAATTCTGCGTAAAGCTTGATGCTGCATGGATAGGTAACCTGCGTAAAGATAGCCAATTATCCTTCTTTGACTGAGGTCTTGAGCGTATTCTGGGCCAAATAGCCTTATCACGCACCTTTGCAAATATAGCATGAGTTGGCGTATTTCGAGGAGATAGCATACGGCGTACTCCTATAGCTGAAAATAGCCAGGTCGGCGTATTTCAAGGAGATAGCGTACGGCGTACTCCTATAGTTGAAAATAGCCAGGTTGGCATAATGTGCGGAAATGGTGATATGGACGTATTAGCCCTAATTATAGCTCACTCGGTCATTAAAAGTAGAACCAAATCTCATGCATTAAATGCAGATCTCTGCCCTCATCTCGCGTATTAATTGCAGAGACGTGCCTCGAGTTCTGTACGAAGAATAGCTTTTGACGTGGCTGTTGGTTTCGTCTCATCCTGAGCGTAAAGCTCATATCTGCCTGTGTAGAATAAGCAGCGTATTCCTTGAATACGTAAACAACGTCTCATATCAAGGGTTATGTCACTAGACGACAGTCTGGAGTTCTGTGTAGAGCCATCATTACAGTCGTCC
The DNA here is from genome assembly GCA_036927795.1 of Iris macrosiphon. Lineage (NCBI taxonomy): Eukaryota > Viridiplantae > Streptophyta > Magnoliopsida > Asparagales > Iridaceae > Iris > Iris macrosiphon. Next base: position 42,588,179 of record JAYESA010000002.1, read on the forward strand.
TCTCGATCACCGTGCAGTACTCTTTGTCAGTAGTCAGGTTCACTGCTTGATCTGACATGTTCATTCGAGGAATACGAAGAGTTCCTCGTACAACTTCTCGCTGCATTAAAAGCAGACGGGTTTTACGCCAAAGTGGCGATGTAGCAACCTTTTTACGCCAAAGCAGTCTGGGAATACTGCATTACGCGGGTTATTCCGGTGCTATGTTTTACGCTGAAATAGCGTTGAAGCTCTGTTGCACGCCAATGGCTCTGAAGTCATGTTTCACGCCACCCAGTATTGGAGCTCTATTTTACGCGAGCTTCCTGTCTGTTGAGGGTTTTATGCATATGATTCCTCCAGCGTATTTTTCATGCTTCTATACCAATATGTTGGTGCACGTAACTAATCGAACGTGTTTAGTTTTGTTGAGTGGGCGAGAGACCTCCCCACCAGTGCATTCAATGTACTGATATCCAACCAGATTGCATGCTGGGTGCAGGGAGTAACTCGCACGATTTCGGAGATCGCTTAATGCATCAAGGCGCCGGATCGTACTTGGCGTCTTGGGGCGTGGCGCACGGACCTGAAGCTCACATATACGGGACGTAATGTATGAAAACATCATCATCTAGAGTGTTTGATGCAAGTTGTAATCCAATAGGCATTCATTGTATAGAGAGAGAGAGAGAGAGAGAGAGAGAAAGAGATCTTGGCCTAGCACCGCTTGTAATACTTCTTTATATCAATAAAAGAGCTTATTTTGTTTCATGCTTGTGTTTATTTTTATTCTGCTGCTTGGGGACAATCTGTGCGACTCTGTGGCTTTGCTTAAATCGGTCGTTTCAGGTGCTTGTCTTGCACCCGTGCAACTTAGGCTCACGCGGCATCACGCCCAAGCGAGGACGTTCGGCCCTCTGAGGCCGGGGCCGGGGCGTCACAGACAAGCAATTTTTATGGGTAAAATCCTAGCAAAAAAAAACTACGGGACGATCAGAGTTCCACCTTGAGAAACCTCCACTAATGGAATAAGAAAGTATACCGACTCCTTATAGACTTCTCACTGATCCAAAATGGATCACCACAAGTACTTGAAAGAAGAAAACTTGATTACATCCTGCGAAGAATAAGAGATGACGAGAAAGATTATTTGAAACGATCTCTCCTTCAAAATAGCCTTCAATCCCCCCCCTCTCTCTCTCTCTCTCTCTCTCTCTCTCTCTCTTTCAAAAGTTGTAAAGTTGTATTGTTGTTGTATTGATTAGGGTTAGGAAGTATTTATATATAATTTCCATAATTTTGCAACAAATTTGAACCATTATATTTGATCAAACTATGTGTAAAACATCCCAGAACTCGCAAAGCCCCGATAAAATCAAACTCGGATTGAGTTCTGATTTTTCGTGCCAAGAAGTCCTGACCCCAGGGGGACCGAACTCGGTCTGAATTCCCCTACTAAGACCAAATTCTGTCTCGTTTCCCCTGGGACTGGACAACAACTCCCTGCTTTGAAACTCCGATACGAGAATGGCACTCGACATACTCCCCGAGCTTCTCCGACACACGGAGGGCGCTCGTCGCACTCAGGGGTATTCTCCACATACGTTGAGAAACCCATCCACTTCAACAATTTTGTAGATTATAGTAAAACTAGTATAAATGCACGTGTGTTGCACGTATTTTAATCATCTTTTAGTTAACTTTTTTGTACTTAGAAAGAACAAAAAATACCAAAAGTGCAAATTGTATTTTTCTTAAATTTTTTAATACATAATTACCTAGTTGTCCTTATTAAATTTAATGATCAATTTTAGTTAGTAAAGTTAAGTAATAATATATTTGGAAGAAAAAAATTATGGTAAAACATTTTTTAATTATATAGTAGTATAGATACTTGAACCCGATTTGACAAGTCTCAAACCTTTATGGTGAACATATAGGGTCTGCTTGGTAGTTATAGGGGTAGCGATTATGAGGTATTTTTAAAGTACCGGTTATGAGCGATTATGAGGGGTCCAATTTTTGATGGTTTTAAGTAGCGGCTTATAAACCAATCTAATACATGCTTGGTAATTCATTAACGAGCGATTCTGAAAGTGTTTTACATGAAAAAAATTACCTATATGCCAATATATAAATAAAATAATAAAAACATATGTAATAATAAAAACACATAAAATAATAAAAATGTCCGGATGACAGTATGAGAGAAATATTTTGAGAATTTGTCGAAAAAAGTACTCGTAGTTTGGAAGAAGTAGAAGTGCATATTTGATCAAAATAATATAAACATATGAAATAATAGAAACGTCTGGATAAAATTAGGAGAGAAAGATTTTAAGAATTTATCGAAAAAAAGTAGCCGTAGTTTGAAAGAAGTAGAAGAGAAACATAGATAAGAAAGAAGAAAAAAATAGGATATGGTATTAGTAGTTATAATTATATATTTTTTGTGAGAATATAAATGTAATAAAATAATAAAATCTTTCAAAATTTATCGATTTGTGGTGTTTATAAATAAATTCAAAATTATATTATACCAATTTTGGAAGATTTTTTAGCCGACCAAAATCAGTGTCTCAAAAAAAATTAACAAGCAGAAGTTTTTAAAATACTTCATAAACGATCGATTCAAAAATACCTCAAAATCGGTGAAAACATAGTTACCAAACAGATCCATAAGGTATAATTAGGGATGACAATCGGCTAGGTTCGGATCAGACTCGAGACGGGTCAAATTCTAGTTAATCTATTTATAATCCATTTTGTAAGAATGCAAATATACTTTGATACTCTATTTTAGACTTAACCACGGGGTATTTAGGGGAGGGAGGGAGGGAGGGAGAACTATGTAAATGTTTAGTATAGACTTTTAAATTTCTTAAATGTATATTGTTTCCCTGCTAAATTTTATAATAATATATGCTTGGCAGTTCTTAAATGTATATGTTTTTTATATTCCTCCTAATTTTTTACAGAAATTTCCGTATATAGTATCAAAGTTTTAGTAAATTACGTAGAAAGAAATAAGTTTGCTAAATTTGCAACGAGATAATAGAAACGTCCTTACTAAGAACGTTTTAGTTTTAAAAATAATATACAGCCGAAAACGCATTTAGTAACGATGTTTTCATTTTTTTCCGTCTGTAGTAAAGTTAGAGAAACCAAAAATAATAATTCTACGAAAATGACCATACTATGGACATTTTCTATTTTTTATTTTATTTTATATTTTAAATTTTTTTACAAAATGAAATGTCCATACTATGGCCGTTCTCAATGTTTTGTATTTTTCTAGTCAGAACAAAATAATAAAATTTAAAAAAAAAACTAAAATGTACATAGTAGGAGCATTTTCATTAATTATTTTTTTTAACCCATAAATAAATAAATAAATAAAACGTCCATAGTAGTGACTTTTTTATTTTATTATTTAAAAAATAAAAACTTGAAAACGTCTGCTTCTCTAGCGTATATTGTAAATTCCGTAGCGAATCAATTCCAACAAGCCGTTCAAACTAGTACTTTTTGTAATCGACTATATTGCTTCTTCAATAAATACTAGTTCTTCGACCAAGCTTTGAATGACTATCTACTACAAATTAATGAATCGTACCATAAATTTTCTATTGCATTTTCCATAGAATAATATTTTTTTCAATTTTACAAACCAAAATATTAAATTAAATTAAATGTAAAAACGTTTTTAGTAAGAAATTTTTTGGTTTTATATTATTTTTAATTCTGGAGAGAACCAAAACGTATTTAGTAAGAATGTTTACGTTTTGTAAGAATGTTTATCTCCTCTATGATAAATTTAGCAAGCTTGTTTTTTTTCTACCATTTAATCAAATTTGAATGTTCTATTCAAAAAAAATTGAAATTTTAATAAGAATATATGCTTTTGGCTCCTTTTACCAATCAATCCTTGATTCGTCCGAGGAAGCAACAAGCAACAAGTCAGGAAGAAAAATTAGATTTTAAAAGTTTTGAGGACCAAAGAACTAATAGTGCTCTAAATTACTTTTTAGAGCCTATACAAAAATGTTTCAAAATTTGAGGTTCCTAAGTTAATCTCCAACCAAGTCCTGATATCATAAATATGGAACAAAAATAATAATTAAAACAAATATTCTAACTAAACACTGAAAGAAAAAAAGAAAAACTAAGAAAGGACATTCATCATAAGTTGGCTACCATTTCATGTCGATCAATGTAAACGAGCTAAATGTGAATTCTTATTTTGTATCAAATTTATTATTAAAACGTAATTAAAAGTTTCGCTTGTAGATCATCAAGATTAATATTGCATTTCGTGAGTACCAATTTGTAAATGAAATTTTTTATCCATAAATTACTATATTACTAGAACTTGCTCCATAAATATTTATGGCAACCTTCAAGAAACATTTTATTGCAGTAGAAAAAAAAAGAGAAAATCGATTAGATATCTAATCAAAAGTTATTTTTTAATATAGGTTTAATTTTTTCCAAAAAATAAAAATCTAGTTGTGGGGGTAAACTGATGTCACGTTCCATTTCCGAAATACGTAGGACTATGATACGTGATCATGGCCAGCTACGTATCAAATGATCTTCAGTCCAACTCGAATATGTATACGCTATCCAAGATTGGTACAACTATCTCTATAAAACATAACATCTCTATAACTCAATCCACATAACAAAAACAAGAAAAATAAAAATAAAAAAACTAGTCTGCAGTCCAATATACATACTTATCTGAATAAAAAATATTGTTTGGCACGTGCGCGTGCACAACCAGTGCACGCGTGCGACCGAGAACGCCGGAGCGCCGCCACCAATCACTCAATGTCGTCTTCCTCCTCCCCTTCCTGCTCCGCCGTCCCCACCTCCTCCTCTTATGCCGACGTTGACGTCTTCCCCCTACTACTCAGGCATCCTCTGTCGTCTGCTCAGCCGTCGTCACCTCTGGCTCCTCCGTCGACGACTTCCCCCCACCTACCGCTCCGTCCTTCCCTCCCCTACAGCTCCGTCGTTCTCGGCCGACCACTCGGTTGTGCACGCGCGCGTGCCAAATAGCAAAGTTGTATCCGAATGGACTCAAAAGAAACAATATGAGTATACAAATACTAGGCTATCAAGCAGATACAAATAGCAAAATAAAATATTTACTATGGGAGACTGTAATGGAAAGATAATCATTAACGATCCGTAAAAAAAAACTCGGTAAAACCAACTCAACCAACCCGGAAGAAAACTAGATTCTCGGAGAGACGTAGCAAGAAACAAACAATATGTGATATAAACTGAAATATATAAATATACAAAGAATGTTTCTAAGCATCTAAGTACATAGTTTGAGGACAACTTTTCGCACGTATGGATAGATGTAGGCTCAAGTAAGATCTTTACATATATTGCAAGCAGTCGTCTGTAACCGTACATAACGATCGGTAAACGTCAGATGCCAACAAGATATCAAGTTCATAAACTTTTATAGTTTTATATGCAATTTTGACCAAGATACAGACGTAAACAAAACAAAAAATTGTCCCATCTTGTTGTCCAAACATTACAAGCAAGGGAGGTCATCTTTCAATTCCTCTCTCTTCAACCTATCCAAACACAGTCCTCTTGAACCAACTTGTCTCGATTGATTGACAGAAAACCATCTTCTATGTAATGTCATGCATCACAAGAGAAAGAAAGGGTTAGTGCATCTCCAACTTATTTTGTATTATATTTTCTATGTGACATAAAGTACAAAATAAATTTTTTTTTTATACGGTAACATTATATTCACACAAGATAATGAGATAAAAAAATATTTTTCAATGCAAAAGTATTGAAAAGACAATAAAAACTATTTTTTTTCAACTTTTAAGAAAATTTTTTGACTTCTTTCTTTTTTTATAAATAGTATTTATTCATAATTGATGATGTGGAAGTAAAGTATTATGAAGTTCATTGTCTAGATCTAGACAACCAAATTCATAATGTCTTAGGCATGTTATTGCTATGTCAACTTCATAATTTATTTCACATTTGTATTAAAAAAATTTTGAAATACAAAATTATAATTCCTATGTGGCAACCATGCATTTTGTCCAAACTTACAATAGAGTTGGAGATGCTCTTAGGCAATGGGGATACTTTCTTCTCCTTCCATTCCATTCCATTCCATTCCAGTTGTTAGTAAAAGTACCAACAAATTGTTAGCATAGGACCACATTTCATTGGCCAGGATATATATGGCTCTCATAGTGCACCACTTTTGTTTAGGTGTAAGTGGGCTGAAACTCGGTTACTTTTTGAAACTCCCCAATCATTAGCGAGTTCCGTTGTTTTGTTCGAGCATTGAAACTCATCTAACCAAAATCCAAAAAGTAATGATGACTTTCGTATATTTTCAACCAAATCCAAATAACCATCCACTTTCAGCAATCATATCTCTAACCAACATGCACTTTCAACAACCATCCAAACAACGTAACTCCTTTTTTTTTTCACTTTCAACAACCAACAAAACAAACGGAACTCATTTTTTTTCACTTTCATATCTTTCACTTTTACCAAACCATCCAAACAACGAAAGTTAAATTTTTTGTGTACGCATCTCACTTTCGTAAACTAATGATTATTTTTATCAGTTTTATTCAGTTGCATTCAGTTACTGCCAACAAAACATACCATAATTAAGGAACACTTCTAGGTCCGGATGAGGTGTCCGAAACTGAATTGTTGGTATATATTATTGTATTTTATCATATAAATGTATAACTGACACGTGCACATTTTCTCTGCTGACAGGTGAGCAAACAAAAGATCTTAGTATCGAAAAAGTCAATTTTGGTCCATGTCAAGGGATTCTGTGCACATCAAATCTTTCACTTTTGGGTGAGTTGAAAGTTTGATTGCATCCGCAAATGTTTTGTAATATTGGATCTTGGAGAGTTATTTAGATTTTTTTTTTTCCTGGATCAAATTTAGAATAAAAAATATATTCTTATGTTTGATTTAGATTTTTTTTTTTAAATTAACAAATAATTGGGTAAAGAATGTCCATAAAAATCGGTTAGTATTTGTCCCCAATTTTTTTTAATTTTTTTACATGTTTTTATTTATTCTCTTTTTTTTTTGGAAACATTTATATGTTCATCCAACATGGAAGTATATATTTACAGAAATTTTAATTACATAAAATTTGATTTTTCGAAAGTATAAATTTTTTTTTTTTTGGGTTATATAATATTTTGCGTATCAAACGTCCTCTAAGAGACTTTGGTGAGCGAACGAAAGATCTTGTATCGAAAAGTCATGTCGATGAAAGAAGTGGTATCGAAACGGAATAGACAATTTGGATCCATGTCGAGAGATTCGGTGCACATCAAAATTTTCTTTTCGGGTTAGTGAAAGTTGGATTTTTGGGTAAGTGAAAGTTGGATTGTATTCGCAGATATTTTGTAATATTGTGCATAAAGAATTTTATTTTGGGCATTTTTTTATAACAGAAAATTGCGTATAGAGCATAGAAAGTTCAAAAACTTGCATTCAGAGCATAGAAGTTTCAAAATCGCGTACAGAGCATAGAAACGCTATTAAAAATGGCATTTTTGAACAAAAGTCCAAAAATGCCATTTTTAAGGACGTTTTGGAACAAATTACGTATTATAAAATCCATCTTTTAATCCGTCTGCTAGAATAGAAAAGTAATTAATAATAATATTTAGTGCGGATCAGAAGATTGGATGGATTTTGCTTTTTCAATCTTATATTTGCATTCTATATTGGTAATACCGCTAGCATATTTATCAATGCATCTTTCACATTTATCAATACAAATTTCAAATAAAATGTATATTGATAAATGTGCTAGTGGTATTTATCAAAAAAGAATGCACATTTTTTAATATGTTAACATGTGTCTTTAGGGCACATGTTAACAAAACTTTTTTTTTACCTATCAACTATGGTGCATGCTCACTCTTCTACTTACGAGTTCTCATGTATCATTTTCATCCAAACTAAAAACAACTTTCAGAGTAGTTTGGTGAATATCTACACTAATTTTGAATAGCGATTTAACATGTGACAACTCTTGAATGGAAGGGTCATTCCTGAAGTTACAGAATTCGAGACGAACTTTCGAAATGGACCCTCTATACAACGTGAAAAAAATAAGTAACTAAAATAAAATAATATAATAAAAAATATTGCCACCCATAAATAAACTAAGAATCTCTAATGTGTAAGTCTAACGTAATAATCACTACACCGTAATTGTTGAGTTAATGGTGAAAGATGATATACCTTGGTTCTATTTTGGACATGTCTGTGTCCCTTTAGTCTTTAGGTCCAAAGTCGTCGTTCAGTTTGTCTTGGGCTAGACCCGCTTCTAAGTGTGTATCGGGTCGGGCCGACCCATGTCCAGCATTGACCGGGTTTGATTGGGCCTAGGCCGGACCGGGTTTAGACCAGAGTGAAGGAGGGCATCCGGTCGGCCCGGATTGGAGGAGCGGAGGGCTGAACCTAGTCCAGACCCAAATTTGACTGAGAGTGGTGTCACGACCCAATTCCGTAGAATCACTTGAGGCATCCCCTGAATCGTGACCGCCGTGCGGGCCTGGAGTTGCGCCCGCACAAGGCTTTAATGATTTGCATAGCAAGCACATATTCAGAGTACGCAGATAAATTGAAACACAGATTTAAAACATGGAAAAGTTCTCTTTATTGATAATGAACATCTATTACAAACTCCTGAACGAGTCAACTAATATGCCGAACGGCTTACAAAAGAGATGACTCAAAATGAGATAGCAGTCCTGTACATTACATCCCTTTATAAACTCAAAATGATAAAGACCTCCAGGCTGGAGGATAGCTTTGCCACGGAGCTGCATTTGTGTATGAAGAGTTGCAGTTTCGGGCTTCAAAATGCTTCAGGGGGCGCGGTGAAGATGTGCCAACAGCTGGACTGGATCGGGAAGACGACTTCGGCTCCTCGCTCGGTTCGCCTTAGTACGGAGAACCTGTTTCAACGAGGGTCAGCATATCGAAACATGCTGGTGAAGGCGAGCTAGCCGAACTATACCAATCAACACGTTGTTAATGAAGCATGCATATTTGTGGGTTTCTATCTTGCCTTAGTTCATTTACAAGTAAGCAGCATATAGAATCTACTAAAATGAACGTGCCACCGTTCGGTGGATTTTACCTGACCGTCTGAATTACCTGCACAATACTTACCATGCCTTCCCTGCCACGAAGACACAAGTTAGTATGCAACAGGTTTAAATATACAAGATGATCACTGGCTTGGTTGCCATAATGGACGATAGTCTTTGACGAGAATGGCGTACAACGAAAGTACAAGGGGCGTTGCAAGCCATTCCGCCAAGAACAAGAGACTAAACAATAGGTCTCGTCCGGACCGGATCGATGCCAGTGCCCCAGCATCGTCCGCAAGACCGTTACCCTATGCACAAGTTGTCCATGATCGAACAATATACAAGTAACAATCTGTAGTTGAGGCAACAAGAGTACAAGACAAGCGATTGTACAAGACAAGCAATTCATGATCCATTCCCAAACGAACAAGCATGCAGTTAAGTATCCGTTCATGAAATTATTGACAAGCATATGAACCAAGTCTATTTTCTTTCATTTATCTTGGTCTCTTTCTATTACTCGGAGATTGGGAAGAGAGAGTGAAGAAGGGTAGTAATCGAGCTGTTCGTGTAGCAAGTTTGGAACGAGCAGTAGGCGGCTTGCGAGCGAAGAAGAAGGAAAGAGGCGCTTCACGACTCCGCTCGCAAGCCGCCTACTGCTCGTTCACCTGCACACGAACAGCTCGATTAATACTTCTTCCTCTCTTTCCAATCTCGGAATAGAAGTGCAAGTCAATGAACGAAAATAATAAAAACCATCGAAACCGTTCAAAGAAAACAAGCAAATCCCAAAACCAACTCAAAGCACGAAAGCAACAAGCGACATCGAAAACTGAGGCAATAAAAGATAGCAGCGGAGAGGTCCCTCCTGACTCTGCCGCTAAGCCGATCCTTGGGGCGCAGTCCACTGAATATGGGAATCGATTCCGAAGAAACAAATTCATAACGAGGACGAGTTCTTAATTCAATCTATCCCGATCGAACGATACCGTCTTGTGTTTCTTAGCCGCGATCTCCGCACCGGGAGAACGGGGCGCTACATCCTACCCAACTAATTGGAAGTTTCGTCCCGAAACTTAAGAATAGGACCTACCGTTAAGGATTATTGCGTACGGGATGGCGATCATGACTCAAGGAACAATCACGGACAGAATGATCTGATCTACCACAGGCTAGACATAATCTAAGTTTCAGGCGACATTTGTCGATTGCATGCCCCATCTTTTTGCAGAAACTACAAGGCTTGTTTGCTTTCTGCTTTCCACCGTTATTGTGACGCTTTGTAGCGTTGTTTCCTCTCTCGTCGCTTTGGCGTTTGTGACTGGATGTATGCACAGAGCCGATAGAAACGTGAGGATAGAGTGGTTCGAGAGATAGGGCGTGATTCATGACTTCACGCATTGTACGATACTGATGAACGGCTAAGTGCAAATGGATGGCAAGGCGTAGACCACCTTCAAACCTTCTAGCTCGACTCGCTACATCAGGTAAATAGGCCCTAGCGAATTTGGAGAGTCGGTTGAATTCGGCGGCGTACTCCTTAACTGTCATGCTGCCTTGCCGCAGCTGCACGAACTCGTTTTCCATCTGACGTTGTACTGGAGGGGGTACAAACTCCTCTTCGAACGCGGCATGAAAAGTCGTCAACGAGATCGCCTCCTCTCCGTGATCAAATTGGAGAGATCGTCGATGCACGTCCCACCAATCGTGTGCGTTGAGGCGGAGCTGTAGTTGGGCGCAGGCGACGCGCTTCTCTTCGGGGACCTCTAGCAGAGCGAAGTGATCTTCAAGTTCGGCCAACCAATCTAGAGCTACGACTGGATCCTCAGTCCCGTTGAATGGGGTGTTGCAGACTTTCTTGAAGTGGCCAAAGTCGAAGGCAGTCACGTCCCTCGCCCTTGGAATTTGCGGCGTCTCTACTTCAAGCGCGGGCTGTTCCACCGGAGTCGCTGGCGTTGCCGCGGACTGGTTGGATGCCAAAGTCTGAACGATCTGCTGCAAGGTATCTACCTGCTTCTGTTGGACTGAGAATCGCGCTTCTATATTGTCTTGAAACTTGAGCTGACTCTCTTCTGCTCGCTTCTCGGCCCGTTCATAGCGAGCCTCGTCCCTTTGTTGGTTTGCCTCCAACATCTGCAACATTCGTTGGACGGGATCGATGCTTGGCATGGCTCGCTGGCTCTCTGAACTTCCCGAAGTACCCGAACTACTTCCTTGGCCTTGCGTTTCGTCCGGGGCTTGCGCTGCAGATTGTGCTGGAGCCATTCCTTCAAAAGAAGGTAAATTACATTAGGATCATAATGTATTATGGACTTATTGCAAGAACGTATCTCATTTTGGCCTAGCGAGTTCAAGAGTTCGCACAGGAATTGATCGTTAAAGGACCTTTTCCAGCACGAAGTCTAAGGAACTTGAATCTGTGCTCTGATACCACTATGTCACGACCCAATTCCGTAGAATCACTTGAGGCGTCCCCCGAATCGTGACCGCCGTGCGGGCCTGGAGTTGCGCCCGCACAAGGCTTTAATGATTTGCATAGCAAGCACATATTCAGAGTACGCAGATAAATTGAAACACAGATTTAAAACATGGAAAAGTTCTCTTTATTGATAATGAACATCTATTACAAACTCTGAACGAGTCAACTAATATGCCGAACGCTTACAAAAGAGATGACTCAAAATGAGATAGCAGTCCTGTACATTACATCCCTTTATAAACTCAAAATGATAAAGACCTCCAGGCTGGAGGATAGCTTTGCCACGGAGCTGCATTTGTGTATGAAGAGTTGCAGCTTCGGGCTTCAAAATGCTTCAGGGGGCGCGGTGAAGATGCGCCAACAGCTGGACTGGATCGGGAAGACGACTTCGGCTCCTCGCTCGGTTCGCCTTAGTACGGAGAACCTGTTTCAACGAGGGTCAGCATATCGAAACATGCTGGTGAAGGCGAGCTAGCCGAACTATACCAATCAACACGTTGTTAATAAAGCATGCATATTTGTGGGTTTCTATCTTGCCTTAGTTTATTTACAAGTAAGCAGCATATAGAATCTACTGAAATGAACGTGCCACCGTTCGGTGGATTTTACCTGACCGTCTGAATTACCTGCACAATACTTACCATGCCTTCCCTGCCACGAAGACACAAGTTAGTATGCAACAGGTTTAAATATACAAGATGATCACTGGCTTGGTTGCCATAATTGACGATAGTCTTTGACGAGAATGGCGTGCAACGAAAGTACAAGGGGCGTTGCAAGCCATTCCACCAAGAACAAGAGACTAAACAATAGGTCTCGTCTGGACCGGATCGATGCCAGTGCCCCCAGCATCGTCCGCAAGACCGTTACCCTGTGCACAAGTTGTCCATGATCGAACAATATACAAGTAACAATCTGTAGTTGAGGCAACAAGAGTACAAGACAAGCGATTGTACAAGACAAGCAATTCATGATCCATTCCCAAACGAACAAACATGCAGTTAAGTATCCGTTCATGAAATTATTGACAAGCATATGAACCAAGTCTATTTTCTTTCTTTTATCTTGGTTTCTTTTATTATTACTTGGTATCGTTTGATCGGGGCGAAGGAGTGAAGCTTGGAAGCAGGGCTAGCTAATCGGATTGGTAGCCACTCACTTAGATTTTTGGAAAGAAGAAGGAAAGAGGCGCTTCACGACTCCGCTCGCAAGCCGCCTACTGCTCGTTCACCTGCACACGAACAGCTCGATTAATACTTCTTCCTCTCTTTCCAATCTCGGAATATAAGTGCAAGTCAATGAACGAAAACAATGAAAACCATCGAAACCGTTCAAAAGAAAACAAGCAAATCCCAAAATCAACTCAAAGCACGAAAGCAACAAGCGACATCGAAAATCGAGGCAATAAAAGATAGCAGCGGAGAGGTCCCTCCCGACTTTGCCGCTAAGCCGATCCTTGGGGCGCAGTCCACTGAATATGGGAATCGATTCCGAAGAAACAAATCCATAACGAGGACGAGTTCTTAATTCAATCTATCCGGTCGAACGATACCGTCTTGTGTTTCTTAGCCGCGATCTCCGCACCGGGAGAACGGGGCGCTACAAGTGGGCCGGACCGAACCGGGCCAGGTTCGGGCCAGTTCAGGGCTGGACCAATTTTATTAAAAATAAATCCAAAAAATAAAATATGAGAAATAAGAAATAAGGTAATTTTTTTTGTAAGATAAATAGAAATTATTTTAAAACAGAACAAGTCCATCATTTCTTTGTAAATCATACATAAGAAGATCAGAAATAAGATACTTTTTTTAGTCTATATTATTTTTGTTACATAAGTCATACAACTTATATTTGTATTTCAACTTTTCAACCACTCTTCAATTTTTTTTTGTAATACTCCAAATAAAGTTTGTAGAGAGATTGAAAGCTGAAACTCAAACATAAGTCGCTTAATATACCTATTACTTATCTAACAATAATAATACATATTAAAAAATGGTACATTTTTTGAAGAAGATACAAGATTACTAGATACTCATACACTTCTTCAGATGCCTACGTAGAATTTATGTGCCACATTTAGGTTTTTATTTGAGTCATTTTCTAAAATACAAGCATTCAACAAGAACTCCATGCGAGTCTCTTCTTTCGTATTGCGCTCATCGTAAACTCCACTAAAATGATACTAAACTTCTGATCTTCTTTCAAGTTGAGGCCCCTGTTGCGGTTGCAAATTGAGATTGCTGATCTAGATTTTCTATGACAGTAAATAATATTTTCACACTAGATTACTTGTTAATATTACAAGAGATGGAAAAAAAATTATTGTGGTAAATTTGGAAGAATAATGTACTATTTATAAAAAATTCGAATATCAAATTACCCTCAAATATCCTTAAAATATAGTTGTTATAAGAGTATTTTGGTCATTTTTAACAAAAATGACAAAAATATCCTTCAAACGAATTAAAATAGCCATAAAATTGGGAATATTTTCATAATAATATCCCCAAATGGATAATATGGCTGTTGGAGGGACAAATGACCAAAATACATCTCAAACGATTTATTAAACGATTAAATGGGAGGAGGTATTGTGTGTGTGTGTGTGTTGGGGGGGGGGGGGGGGGGGGGGGGGGGGACGTGATTAGGACTGGGTCTGGACCTGGCCTTGACCGGGTCAACGATCGGACCGGTCCGGACCGGATCGGAAGAATTTAATTGTCTGGACCGAAATGGTTCGATTCGATCAGACGATCGGACCGGATCGAACTTTCGGACCAGTTTTCAGGACACCGTTCGAACCTGCAAAGATAGTTGGCCGAATCGGATCGGCCTGTTGATCATGTCCAAGCTGACACACATCGAATTTGATCGAACCTGTTCAGAATTGGGTTCAGGACCATCCGGCCCAATACACACCTTGTTACCCGCCCCTGCGAGCCGCTTCCTTCAGGTTTGGCTCAAAGTGAATATGGCGATTTAAGGAGACACAAAGGTTTATGTTGATTTTTTTTTATATTTTTTTTTGGACTATTTTTCGTGGACTTCTTTGTCACTATCTAGAAGAGCTGGTGCTCTGATCGATAGTGGGCAAACGAGAGAGTGATGCAATTGATGGATAATTAATAGAGCTCAACTCCCTGTGGTAATCACCGACGGATACAATATATATATATATATATATATATATATATATATATATATATATATATATGATAAAATATCTATATAAAAATTAGAAATATTCGAATAAATAATTTATTCATAAAATATGAGAATTCTATTTCTTAAGAATGGTTGAGTATATTCTTTTTGTCTGGACAATTTTTTTTCTAGTACTATTTTTATTTTTATTTTCCTTTTCCTTTTCCTTTTCCCCCTTTTTCTTATACTTTTCCATTTTTTTAGTTTTTAAAAAAAATCAATTTTTTATGATTTCTTTGATTTTTATTGGTTTTTTTAATTTTATTTTTCAGTTTCTTAAATTTTTTTATTTTTAATAAAAAATTTTGGATTTTTTTTCATTTTTATATAAATATTTTGTTGGTTTTTGAAATAACTTACGGAAGATTAACAAAATCTTAATTTAAGTTTTTTTTATCCATCAAAACAGTAAATAAATACTAAACCAATTTAATTAAAAAAACTGACTGGAGTGAAAAATAAAACCTTAAACTAACTTCTTTCTTATCCATCAAAACCGTAAATAAATACTAAATAATTTACTTTAAAAAAATTAACGGAAGAAATAAATAAAAAAAATTTAAATTTTAAAAATTACTTACGGGAGATTAATAAAACATTATACCAACTTCTTTCTTATCCATCCAAACCGTAAATAAATACTAAACAAATTTACTTAACAAAAAAATAATAATAGGAGAAATAAATAAAACCTTAAACCAACTTCTTTCTTATCCATCCAAACAATAAATAAATACTAGACAAATTTACTAAACAAAAAAAAAACTAACGGAAAAACTAACGGGAGAGAGAAACCTTAAGGGAGATTAAAAAATCTAAAATCGTAAGTAAATACTCAACCATTTTTTTTTAAAAAACTTACAGAAGATTAAAAATCTAGAACTTTAAAAAAACTTATGTGCGATAAATAAAAACCTAAACCAACTTTCCTCTTATGTGTCCAAGCAGCAAGTAAATACTCAAAAAGTAAAAAAAACTTTTAATTACCAAATAAAAAAATTCAAGATAAATTATTTTTCACAAACAATACTTAGCATTAAATATACGTACAACGCGCATGCACATTACTAGTTCTTCAAAAAAAATAAGAATTCTATTTCTTAAGAATGATTGAGTATATTCCTTTTGTCTGGACAAAAAAATTTATTTTTTTTCTAGTGCTTTTTTTAAAAATCTTTTTTACTTTTTTTATCCTTTTCCTTTTTTTAGGTTTTTAAAAAAAATTAGTTCTTTTTTTCAAATTTTTATGATTTCTTTGGTTTTTATGGTTTTTTTTTCAGTTTCTTAATTTTCTTTATTTTTAAGAATGATTTTTGGAAAAAAAAATTCATTTTTTAAAGAACTTTTTCGTTGTTTTTTGGTTTAATCTCACCCTTTTTTTAATCATGTTTTCAACCTTTTTGTCCCTTTTTAAGTTTTTAGGGAATATTTATATAGTCAATAAACATGAAAATATAACATTTTCGGAGAAGTTAATTAGCGATAATTTAATTTTCGAAAATATATAATTTTTGGCCATATAGTATTCTACATACCAAGTGTTTAAGGTTTTCCAATCTCCTATTAACAACTCCGTATATACCTAGCAGCTTTTTGGCCATATCAGAAATGCTACGCCTACAACCAAATGCTTACATCCATTTTACAACCACCACGTGACGTCCACTTGGTGCCCACGTGGCGACCGTCTATTGGGTGAGAGGGGTTTGTGGGATCCAATTTTTTGCCACGTGGCTGTCATGTGGCAGGAGTACCACGTGGCGGTCATTCATTAGATGAAAGATGAGACCGGATGTAGCCCACATAGCGGGGGGAGGAGGGAGGGAGGGGAGAGAGGGTTGTAAGATGGTTGTAAACATTCGGTAGTAAACTTAGCATTTTCCTTGGCCATATATTGTTTACGGTTTTCCAATCTCCTATTAACAACTCTGTATATGTAGGGCATCCCAACACGGGTTGGGCATACTCAGGAAGCTTGATTGATGGTGCACGGACGTCGAGGTATTATCACATGGGTTAGCCTAGGGTCAAATTCTGAAAACCTATTGTAAACCTCGGTTAGTACATGGTGGAACCTTAGAGTTTACTTTGACCTAAATTTTTATTTTTGGTTTCTTTTTTCCTTTATACCTTCCTTTCTAGTCTGTGTTGATTGTTGCCTTGAAAAAAAGGAAAACCAAAAAATAAAAATTTGAAGTCAACTTTTCAATTGGACATGTCAGAACTTAAAACTCTAAGCTAGTATAAAATTCAGGAGTCCAAATGCTAGTTAGTCCATAAAAAACAAGAAAATAAAAATAAAAAAAGGAAGTATTAGTATTCTTAGTTACAAGTTAGTTGATGGTTGCTTAGGGGCTGTTTGGATAGCGGTAATTCCTCGAAAGTATAAAGTGACACTTACAACATATTGACTTGCAGTGCACTTGCAACATGTATGGCTTTTCAAAATATGTTTGGATGGAGTCATTTTTGTCCCCCGCAAGTGAGGAGGACGACTTTTAATGAATTTTGATAGATGTAACTCCTCTCTACTGTTCATCTCTCTAATCCTGGAAAAAAAAATCCAAACAAACAGTGGTTCTAGACCTTTCCTCTTTACTGTTTTCAATCCACCAAAGTTGTCTGGATCCGTAGGCTAGCCAGAACTCCTGATTCCTGTGGAAGTACTATCTCGATTCTCATCTCTCGTAAGTCTTCTAGAATGTGCTTCTGAGTGGTCAACGTGAATTCTCCACCTCTTCTACTAAGTGCATCAGCTACTACATTTTTCTTGCCTGGATGGTATTAAAGTTTCAGGTCATAGTCTTTCAACAACTCCCACCTCCTCTGTCTCATGTTTAAGTCCTTCTGCGTGAATAAATATTTCAAACTCTCATGATCTGTGAATATATCCATCCGATCACCATATAAGTAGTGCCTCCATAACTTAGGTGCAAACACTACTGCTGCTAACTCCAAATCGTGAGTTGGATAGTTTTTCTCGTGGTCTCTGAACTGCCGAGAAGCATACATTATCACTCTCTCGTGTTGCATCAAAACACATCCAAGTCCCTTGCCAGATGCATCATAATACACCGTGAATCCTCCGGAGCCTGCTGGAAGAGTAAGAATTGGTGCAGAGATTAACTTCTTTTTCAACTCTTCAAAGGCTATCTGGCACTCTGCTAACCACACAAATGCAACTTCCTTGTGCGTCAACCGAGTCAAAGGTGTCAAGATCTTAGCAAAGTATGACACAAATCTTCTATAGTATCTTGCCAAGCCCAGGAAACTACGCACCTCTGCCATAATCTTCGGAATTGGCTAGTTCTCTACTGCATCTATCTTCTTGGGATCAACTTACACTCATGCTCCAAAAATAATCTTCCCAAGAAAGGATATGTGATCCAGCCAAAACTCACACTTACTAAGCTTCACATATAACTGGTGCTCCCTCAAAGTCTGCAGTACTATCATGAGATGTTCTTCATGCTCCTCCTCATTACGAGAATACACAAGGATGTAATCGATAAATACTACCATAAATTGGTCTAAGTATTGCATGAAAATACGGTTCATCAAATCCATGAATACCGCTGGAGCATTATTCAGTCCGAATGACATAACTAAGAAATCACAATGCCCATATCGTGACCCAAATTAAGTGGTTCAAAAGCCAAATTGCTCGAAATGAAGTGCTCCATCACATAGAACAATTTTTTTTTGAAAACAATAAGTTTTTGAAAATCAAAACCAAGAAAAACTCAAGAACACCCACACTCATAAAAATCTAGATCTACAACATTCCATCCACAAAATCCAAAAATACCAAGTTCTAAACATGCTTAAAATTATACAATAAAAATAATATACCAATAATATGGAGGGTTTCTCCATTTTTTATGTAAGGTGTACTTGCCTAAGGAGGGAGGAAAAAACCTAAGAGAAAGAAAGAAAAGAATGAATAAAGAAAGAGAGAGAAAGAAGTTGGGTTATATAGCTAGGGTTTGGATTTTAGACCATGGGTTCAACTCATGACCAAACCAACCCAAACCATAAACCAAGAACCAAGACAAACCAAAGAATGGGTCTAGTCTCAAGCAACCAAATAAATAACATGCAAGCGAAAAATAATACGCTCCAAATACGTATACTGGGAACGAAGAGTGACATCTCTATCCACCTTAGGAAAATTTTGTCCTCAGAATTCGAATCCAAGTAAGGCTAGAGAAGTTAAGACAAGCACAATACAAATCTACTAGCAAATCTATACTTGCAAGCAATAACATCACAACACATAGGTGATCACCTGATCACGAAATCTAAGATACGAAGGCATAAGGTATAATATACCTTCCGAATCAAACATGTGCGGGTACCGAGACCGTATATCGTCCTCGCGCTCCCACGTCGATTCTCCAAGAGTGTGATGGCCCCAGCAACTCGGACAAGAAAAATAGTCCAGTTTTTGAGTACCTTCTTCCTTCGGTCCAGAATGGATACGGGTTGCTCCTCGTAAGATACGATTAATTCAGAGTGATCGAGGATATGAATTGGATCCGGGACATACCTACGCAACTGAGATACATGAAATATATCGTGTACCTCACGTAGCGAAGGTGGAAGGGCAAGACGATAAGCCACATGGCCTACCCGATCGAGAATGTCAAACAGCCCAATGTATCGCCGACTAAGCTTCCCGCGGACCTCGAATCTAATAACTCCACGGGATCTGTAGGCGATCCATAACTCCTGTATCCAAGGGAAGTACTATCTCGATTCACATCTCTCGTAAGTCTTCTAGAATGTGCTTCTGAGTGGTCAACATAAATTCTCCACCTCTTCTACGAAGTGCATCAGCTACTATATTTGTCATGCATGGATGGTATTAAAGTTTTACGCCATAGTCTTTCAACAACTCTAGCCACCTCCTATGTCTCATGTCTAAGTCCTTCTGCATGAATACATATTTTAAACTTTTATGATCTGTGAAGATCTTCACCCGATCACCATATAAGTAGTACCTCCATAACTTAAGTGCAAATACTATTGCTGCTAACTCCAAATCGCGAGTTGGATAGTTTTTCTCATGGTCTCTGAGCTGCCGAAAAACATACGCTATCACTCTCCCGTTCTGTATCAGAATACATCTAAGCCCCTTGCTAGATGCATCACAATACACCGTGAATCCTCCGGATCCTGCTGGAAGAGTAAGGATTGGTGCAGAGATAAACTTCTTTTTCAACTCTTCAAAGGCTATCTGGCACTCTCCTAGCCACACAAATGTAACTTCCTTGCGCGTCAACCGAGTCAAAGGTGCCAAGATCTTAGCATATTATGACACAAATCTTCTGTAGTATCCTGCCAAGCCCAGAAAACTACGCACCTCTGCCACCATCTTCAGAACTAGCCAGTTCTCTACTGCATCTACCTTCTTGGGATCAACTGACACTCCTACTCCAGAAATAATCTGCCCAAGAAAGGATATGTGATCCAGCCAAAATTTACACTCACTAAGCTTCACATATAACTGGTACTCCCTCAAAGTCTGCAGTATTATCCTGAGATGTTCTTCATGCTCCTCCTTATTACGAGAATACATAAGGATGTCATCAATAAATACTACCATAAATTGGTCTAAGTATGTCATAAAAATATGGTTCATCAAATCCATGAATACCGCTGGAGCATTAGTCAGTCCGAATGGCATAACGAAGAATTCGTAATGCCCATATCGTGACCTAAATATTGTCTTTGGTATATCATGCTCCCGAACTCACACCTGATAATATCCTGATCGTAGATCTATCTTGGAGAAGACTCTTGATCCACTTAATTGGTCAAACAAGTCATTAATCATGGGCAATGAATAATTGTTCTTCATTGTCACCGCATTCAATCTCCTATAATCTATGCACAATCGCGTCGATCCATCTTTTTTCTTCACCAATATCGCTGGTGCTCCCCATGGTGATCCACTGGTCCAAATGAAATTTTTTGCCTTCGGTTCTTCCACGTGTCGATATAACTGATCAACCTCTAATGGTGACATTGAGTATACCTTCTGGGATATTGGTTTTGCTCCTGGCATCAACTCTATACAGAACTTTACTTCTCTAACTGGGGGTAATTCGGGAAGCTCGTCGGGAAAGACGTCCATGAATTCTTCAACTATTTTCGGTATTAGGTCTTCTTCCTTTGCTACTGTTTCAATTCCTTCCTTATGATGGTCTTCTGTTATTCTGCTAAAAATAAACTCTTCAAGACCAGGGACTCTAAACAATACTCTACCCTTATTATAATCTATCGTCTCATGACTGTCTCTCAACCAGTCCATGCCTAAGATAATGTCAAAGTTACCCTTAGGAAACTCGATCAACTTCGCAGGTAATAAATGCCCACATACTATGACTAGATACGCTAGACACACTATACGAACTCCTACGATTTTATTGCCAGTGAGTATATTCAGTCTCTCTGGCAATGCCTCAAACTTTAATCTAATACGTGTCGCATATTATACAGATATAAATGAGTGTGAAGCTCCAGAATCAAATAATGATATGGTAGGAAATGTTTTAACAAAATGTTACCTGCCACTACGTTACCTGGTGCCATAGCCTCTTCCAGAGATAAGGTGAACGCCTGCCCTTGGCCTTGTCCAGCTCCATGTTGCTGCCTTCCCTGATATCATTATTGCGGTCTCTGTGGTTCCTGCTATTGTTGTTGTCGGTACAATTGATCCTACATCAGCAACGGATTCTGAGCTATAGGATGTACCGTACTGCTGATCCTCCTTATTGTACTGCCCTTGGAGCCGGCAATGAAGGAAACTATTGTACTGCCCTTCTGGTCTCTGTATCATTGGACAAGTAAAAATCCTATGATTGGGGCTTCCACATCTCAAGCATAGTCGATTTGCTGCTCGACAAACATCCCGGGTATGACCTCCCTTGCTATAATACGTACAACCCGTCGGCGCTCCCCGTCGTTGTTGCAGTTGTTGCTGCTGTTGCCAAGGCTGCTGCTGCCGAGTAGATACTATCACTATCGAGGTTACTGGCCTCCTCAGTGTCAAGTCATGCATGGGAATGCCAGGGGATGGTGCTGACATTAACGGTACTGATCCTCCATCGCTGCTCTGTCCATGAGGTCTCTTTCGGTCTACTCTTCTTGATGCCATCATCTGAGAGATAAGCTCAACCCTCTTGGCCGCTATCAATACTGCCATGAAGGTCTGGTAGTCATGTACCTCTACTATATGTAAGATCTCTAAGTAAAGTACCTTCTAGAACCTCATCGCTCTCTCTAACTCTGTTTCCACCATTGTTGGAGCAACCTGCTCAGTCAACAAAATTTTGCTGTGTAACCATCTACTGTCCTTCTAGCCTACTTGAGGTTGGTGAATCTCTGTTGTAGCTCACACTGAGCCACAAACCCAAAGTACTTCGTCCTGAACCGGGTTCTAAAATTGTCTCACGAAATATGATGCCTCAATTCTGTAATGACCCGTTCTGCTCAAGCGGACTGCCGTTTCAAACGACAATAGTGCAATGTTCCAACCCGTTTTGCTTCAGCGAGAATATTCGTTTGAGGCAAAGAATTTCCAGACTTGTCCCTTCAGGAGTTCCGGCTTAGGCTTCCAGAGGCTCGCTCGGAGTATCCCTCAACCGAGGCGAATCATCACTAAGGTGGGTGGCTACGGTGAACTTATCTTTGCTTAGCCAGCACACTTAAAATATGAAAAGATACATGCTAGTCGCTAGGTGAATTACTCCTTGCATGCTAATAAGAATCCAACACATCTAGCTAAGGGAATAATCCCAACTTGTATTGCTTATGTTAGAACATGGAAATGAAACATTGCTATATTCAGACCCTCGCATACTACTTTTGCCTTGTGCAACAAGACCCCGCTATGCCTCGAGTAGAACGATATACATATACTCTGTATGCATTGTTCACTTGCTACACTGTACGACCCTAGATCATGTCGCTCGGTAAGTCCCTTTACGGTTTTTCTCCTCGGCTTACCTTCGGGCCCGAGCTAACGTGAATGCTTATATTTATACAAATGCATGCTTGTCTGCTTATATGTTGCCTCGATTCATTGCTTGTCATATAATTGCATGCCAATATCAAGTGAATACTATCTTGCCTTGTTTTTATCCAAACCACCGAAAGGCTATCTAATAGTCATTTGGGGCCAAGTATAGAACATTGAAAGTATACGAGACCGTTAGGTCGCCAAGGCATTTTCCGAACTAGGGAACTGCATCAATGGACAGTCAAGCAAGATAATGTCTCAGAGAAATTGATACCCGTCTTGTACTCAATCTAATGGCTCAGGGAGACTATCCAAGACAGATCATGCTATATGATTGTCTCATGCTCGTATTGCCTTAGATTGCATCTAGTCAAGTGAACATTGAACAAGAATCATGGTATGTAAAGCAAAAAATCACAGCTCATGGAGCATACTTGTCCTGAACAAAATCAAGTTATCCTGTGAACCTAAAACCCAAGACTTGTATGGTCGTGCACAAGGGGGATTACAATATCCTATTTTCTGCGGACGGTCTCGGGGCACTGGGACCGATCCAGTCTAGACGGACCCATTGTAGTGTTCTCTATGTTTATGGGGACGTGCGCAATGCCCTTATTATTTTATCGTTCGCACCATTCTTGGCCCCATACTAATTGAGAGGCGTCTCTAATTATTCGACGGAATGGCTTGCAAGGCCCTGTTCAAAGCGTTTCAAACATTCCACTAGTGAGACATCATCCATTATGGCTATGCCAAGTGACCTTCTTGTTCATACAAATAAGTCATCCTCGCTTAGAGGCAATTCACATGCGAGTCATTGCATTACAGTCAATAACTAAATTACTTGAACATCCTCTATAACACTTCTAGATAACCTGTATGCTCGTACACCCGAAATATAATCTCGCACTGAAACACTTGCATTGCATATGCTATTTGCCCCTGTATTTCATTATATATGCTACTCATGCTTGAAATAACTGTATTTGCCTTGGACAGGGAAGGACAAATGGTAAGTTGGTAAGTCTCGCCGTGTTTTATCTTATACCGCACGACGCACTATCATACGAATTAGGCTATTCAATATTGCCATAAAACTGATCCTAAGGTAATACTAGAAAGATAACTAAATAGCTGGTGCACGGAACCTGTTAAACGTGTTTGGATTTGTCGAGCAGGCGAGTGCCTCCCCACCAGTGCATTCATGTACTGATAACCCACCAGATTGTCATGCCCCAGTCCCAAAATACTTAGGACTAGGAACACGTAAGCATGCCAGCCACATGGATATGGCAACTCCAATATATAGAAACCAAACCCATACGTACGCTGTAATATGAATATCAATCCACAAGTGGTATAAATCTATCACAAGTCACAGGGTATAATCTAAATCTCATCCACGAAAATTAAATATAAATAAATAACCAGTATCTATGAAACTAGATCTCCATAAGAAGTATCTAAGGATGATAGTTGGGTGGAAATAAATCCACTACCAACTCGAATGGAAAAGGTACAACACAATAAACACAATATAAGAATACCAGCTAACGACCACGGGCTCGAAGAGAAGACATCCACGAAACATATATAACCATCCAAATCTGAGCTCCTGCAAATACTCAAGAACAGATACACCTAGAAGGGGACCAAGTCATCAGAGGGACGTAACAAGATACAGAACAGCAAGCCAATTTGAATACAGTAAACATGCATAAAAGGTAAAAAATATGTAAGTACGCTGTACAAGACAATCTATATGAATGCAAATGAGAATAACTTTTTGACGTATGGGCAAGGGTAGGCTACTCGATCTAATCCTCATAACTCACACACACGTCAGTGGACATCATCAGCCGACATACCTCGGGGGTAGCGACCCTCGTGACTCCATTAATCGACACACCTCGGGGGTAGCGACCATCGGACACGACCACCATAGTGCGTGCTAGTTACTACGGTTTACCAGAGTGGTTAAAGCCCATACGCCTACTGATTGTCCTCTCATGATACTAAGTGTCAAGTGTGTGTCAACATACATATAATAGATAGTAATGACTGAAAGAAAACACACATGCAATGCATAAACAGAAATACAATAAATATACAAAAATATAAATAGCATGTAAAAGTACTGTAAGCAATTTGGCAAGGTATCTTGCCTGGTTTGAAAAGGATGAAGTCCCAACTCAAGGCGTCGTCCGATCTACCCGTCACATAATTAAACAAGTTAGGTTACAAAAGTGGGTAAATAGGTTCCTCCATTTAATCTATTTTAATTCTGAATAAAATAACCTAAAATAGTATTTTAATCTTATTATAATCTTATTTTATTGTTAAACCCTAATTTTGGTCCAAAAAAAGTTAACTTTACGGATTTGTGATCCATGACACGCAAATCGAGGCAATTCGTTGACCAAAAAGTCAACCAACTCAAATTCTAGATTTGTGTATGGAATCCTATAGATTTTAATACTACATGAACACTGGAATCGACAATTTCATAAAATCACAAGTCGGTAAAGAGTTATGGCCACAAGGGCGCACAGATGACAGTTTTTAGTAGTTTTCTATTTACGTCTACGTTGCACAAATTTTACAGTAGAATAAACTTATATTTTAAATTCTGGAAAAATACTTTTCTAGAATTTCATCATGTCATCTTTCTGAAACTTTAAACGGTTCGTAATTCCGAGTTCGGGATCTCCCGAAATCTCGAAAATACCAAAACGCGTCTGATTTCGGACAGCTGGCACTTTTAGAATTTTCTGGAAAAATAGGTTCATAAATTATTAAAATAAATTATATAATCAGAAAACTAACATTGATATAGTTCTAATAAAAAAAACTTGAGCGCGTTTGGAGTTTGGAGCTAGGAGATATCGTCTTTTTAATTCGTCATAACCAGTAGAAAATGAGGCTGGATTTATGACGAATTTTGACTATTTTTGGACGAAAAAGAGAGAAATTTGGGGAAGAAAAATATTAAGGATGAGTTATTTATAATGGTGGACACTACTTAATTAAATACGACTAGGATTGGTTAATTTGGATAGGATTATGATGAATTTAAATAAGGATAGGATATGCATGAAGTTGCTTTCCTAGTAGGTTCAGGATTTTAATTAATTTAAAATAGAGTTTGAATTTATCTCAATAATTTATAATCTTAAATATAATTAAAGATAATACAAATAATTTTTATAATCTTATTAATATCTATTAACACTAAATTAGCATCTATCTAATATTAAGACTATATATATCCAAATAAATCCTAAATAATTTTAAAAATCTAAATAAATTTATTAAAGTTCTAAATAAATTACAGAAAAATATAATTAAATATTTTAAACTAAAATAAATATTTGGTATGAACAACATGCAAGTATGGTCATATAGTAAATCATAGAAGTCCTAGAAATTTATGTTTCCTAAATTTTAATTACCAAAAATTCTAGATAAATCTTCAAAAATCTAAAATAACCTAAAATAATTCTAAATAAATATTTATATAAGTAAATATATCAAGAAATTTATTTTCTAATTAACTAAGAAAATACTCTAAAGAAATTCAATATTTAAAATAATCTATAATAAATATAATAATATAAAATACACAAAAAATACCTATTTTGGGTGAGGGGGTTTACAATCTACCCAACTTACAAAAATTTTGTCCTCGAAATTGACACTAACCCATATTCATAATAATCACTATAGCTATTACACTACATAGCTATCTAGCAGTGCTTCCTAAAAGTCATGGTCTGTTATTATAACACTTCTCATTTATTGTCCATACACTATCCTATTATCCTCTAACTCGTCTACACTACCCAACTTACAAAAGTTCTACTAGTAGTCACAGTCTCTTGAGGCTATTGTCTAGGTTGTAAGACGAATATATTTATTGGATCGAGAATCTTGGGGTACTTGTCTTGAATCTCACAACCATAATTTTTCTTTGTAACCGTCAAATATCGTAGTCTAATATTGCCATGTCACCTGACCAATATGTCTGCAAATACTTTGACTACTTTACTATAACGGTCTAGCTGTAGCTGTCGCTACTTTGCCAGCGATTTGTCATAGTTGTCAGTTCGTAACAAGTGTCTTCAATTCTTTCCTAGGCATAGTCTAAGTTTTTGGACAACCGTTAAAGTCTTGACTAACTTATAAAACTATTAAAAGTATAAACTAGTTCAAACAGTCTAACAAATTCCTATTAGCCTAAGGGATGATATACATGGTTTTTAAAATAATAAGAGGATATAGATATTGCTATAGGTTATATACATAAGGGTTATTATTAAGAACTCATCCTTTAGTTATTTATCATCTACTAAACCATTTACGTTTTAACTAACAAAACTAAGGATGGGGTCGAAGTAGACCAACAATTCATGTTGGCACGAAAAAGACGTAACTACGATAGGGAGAATTAAGCACGAGATAATGAATGGATAGAGAAGAGAAGATGAGCCACCTAAGGGGGCGAGATGGTGATAGAAAAAGAATACTACTACTGCTACTCGCTGTTTGTGGTATTAAACGAAAGAATGAAAGTGTATTTCAATGACGGAGTTTATGCGAAACCCACGCCCTTTGGTTTACAAACAAACTTGTACAATGTAATCCTATACGAGGATGTGGGAGTACAATTTATTTAATCTGGGTATAAATTGCTATAGGTGTCTGATCTGCGGTCGATCACTTTAGCCCTTGGACCACGCGAAGTTGAAGAAGTATCGTGGAAGACAGGTAGCAGCTTCGAAGGTTGCAGGAGAGGGTGGATGCACGATGCCGAAGTCGTCGATCCCCGCTCTTTGCCTGAGCTCCGGGCTCTCTCTCTCTCTCTCTTCTCCTCCTTGTTCGATCTCCTCCGATTGTCGACCTGGTTCGATCTTCCGAATTATCGACCTAGTATCTGATATTGGTTTCTTGACCAATTTTCCGACCTGGGATCTGATATCGGTTTTTTGACCAATTTTTTGACCTTGTTCCCCATTGATAGGGGTCTCTATTTATAGAGTTTTGGTGACAGTGACCACTCCGTTGGTGTAGCAACCGAGGAATAGAAAATACAGCACCCTTTTATACAACGGTTAAAGTAACCAATGCCTACGTATAGATGATCTTTTGAATGAGCATGTGACGCGGATCCAACTAAGGGGACACAACGCGTACAATTGCTACTAAGATCACGGCGTAAAAGCCACGTAGGTAGGTATCCCTTGTGTAGAAGAGGTTGGCGTAGAAGCCAAATATCCGTCACCATGGCATAGAAGCCAAGTAGGCATAGAAGCCGAGCAGGCATAGAAGCCGAGCAGGCATAGAAGTCGAGTAGGCATGGAAGCCGAGTAGGCGTGGAAGCCGAGTAGTCGTAGAGACCGAGTAGGCATGGAAGCCGAGTAGGCGTGGAGACTAAGTGGGCGTGGAAGCCGCGTGAGCATAGATCCTGAATGGGCGTAGAAGCCGTTATGTACCGTGCCAGAATGGGCGTAGAAGCCGTATGAGCACAGATCCTGGATGGGCGTAGAAGCCGTTGCGTACCGTGCTGATGTGGACGCCTTAGCCGAAATCATGGCTTTTGAAGATATAATCAAATCTCTTGCAGAGATTTGCTATCATCTTATGCATTAAATGCGGAGGCGTGTTTCGAAGGTCTGCAGCCCTTCTGTGCACCCGTTGCAGAGACGTGCCTTGAGAGAAACTGTCACCGCTCTGTGTAATTAGACGTGGAGACGTACCTCGAATCCCGTACGAAGTGCAGCTTTTGACGTGGCAGGCGGTCTGTCTACTGCGGAGCGTAAAACAGCTCATGTTTGCCTGTGTAAAACAGGGCGGCGTATTCCCTTGTATACAAAAGAGCGGTTTATGCTGAGGGGACTCCAGTAAACGACGGTTCGGTGATGCTTTAACCGAATCCTCTGTATTAAATTCAGAGATCCGCCATCATACTGTGGGGCACGTCCCGAGGGGTCTGCCATCGTTTCCAGCCGTCGTCTGGGTAGCCGTGCAGCACCTTCTGTTAGGAGTCAGAGGTCAGATTCACTGCGTGACTTGACAGGTTTGTTTCGGGGAAGACGAAGCATTCCTCGTACGCTATAACGCTGCTCCGAGAGCGGATGAGTTTTACGCCATGGAGGCGATGAAGAACTCTGTTTATGCTGGAGCGGCTTGGACGTACTGCACTTACGCGGATGGTCCTTCGAGCTTTATTCTTTATGCTGTATTTTTAGCGGAGAAAACTCTGTTTGTACGCTTGATGGCTCTGAAGGCCTCCGTTTACGCTGCTCTGTATCAAGAGGCTGCGTAGCTCTTCCCAGCGTATTTTTCATGCTTCTACAAGACCCCCTTCAGAGCTTTTAAATTCCTCGAAATTTAAAATGCTTTGAATGAAGCATGAATGGCCCCTCGTAACTCGAAATGTTTCTGAATGGAGCGTTGAAACGGTCGGTGCAGACTTTATGGCGGATTTATTGGGGGCCGCTGTGATCTCGTTTCGCCTATAAAAGGCTGGAGGAGTTAGACTATTCTCCCCACATCTTCATCCCCACGCAGAGATGATCACCGGAGTTCGCCGGGTCGACCTGAGGAAGAAGGAGATCATGTTCTTCCAGCGTGTAAGGAGCCGAAAAAGACGGCATCTTCGAGCAAGTGTCCACTGCAACGATGGATCATGGAAGGATATCTTAGCCTCCCTTGCTCGGGATAATCAGCAACTTTGTATGGCGTTGCCCCAGGAGAGAGGAAGGGTCGTATTAGACCACGGCGGCTGGCATGCCGCGCCTTCTCTCGATGCCCTCTGGGAGGTGAGAGAGAAGACAAGTTGTATCTCTTCTCCTTAGATCCCTGCGGACGAGATTAGACAAACCGTAATCTATCGTCCCCGATTGAGCTGGGTGAAAGACCCCTCAGCTGGATCGGCCATGGCGAATGGAGGATCTTCTTGTTCATTACTGTGGAAGTAAATGAACCGCCATGGAAGAAGAGGAAAACCTTCACCGGTGCGAGAACCTGTCAGAACAGGCTCCGGCGGCGATCTTCCGAGATGATGGGGAATCTCCTTCGTAGATGGAGTTTCCCTCAGATGTAATCATGAAAATGAAAAGAAAACCCTTGTAGATCAGATTTCCCTCATATGTAATCATGATCTTGATCTTTAATAAAATCGTCTTGCTTCTTCATATGATCATCTTGCCATACGTTGCTGTGAAGTCTGAATATGTGTAGCTTCAACACGTCTGAATCTGTACGCCGACTCTGTAGAAAGAGTGCTAGGTCCTGTCCTTTACACATAGCGAGTAGCCCATAGAACGCTGTAGAGCATTTTGAACATTTTTAGAACTGTCCTGTTGCTAGGACTGAGGAACCGCGTAGAGCTCTGAACTTCTGATGGACAGAATTTTTGTTCAGTCTTCGTCTTCAAGAGTGACTTCTCGAAAATCCCTTTGAACAGGGTCGAGGAATGGCTGTCAAAACTGAGTTGCCATCTTTTGATAGACGAGATATTCAGACTGGAGTCTGGATGAACCTCCAATTGACCCGAGAAGAGTAATTTCTCAATGTTTGAACTCTTGTATGTTTCGGGTACTTGGGATATGTTGAGGCCAAGGAGGAGTATCTTCTGTGTGAACTCCTGTAATTGACCGTCTTAGGGATTGTTCGAATATACGGAAAGTCGTGGAGCACAAAATCATCAGTCTGCAGCCTCCGGGCGTAAAATACCGTCGAGCGTAAAATCGTAGACTTGTAGTTCCTGTGCGTGAAGTCATGGGTTTGTGGCCTCTCGAGCATAAAAGCTACTGAGCACAAAGGCATCCGGGCCAAAAACCTGACTTGTAGCTGTCGAACGTAAAGTTGTAGATTCGTAGCCGTCGAGCGTAGAAAGCTCCTTTAGCGTAGAACTGTATATCTGTAGCTCCTGAAAAGAAAATTTCTCCGAGCGTGAAGTCTTGCGGATCTGTTGCTTCTGAGTGTAAACTGAGCGCCACCGAGCGTGAGATCATCGATTTGGTATCTGCTGAGCGTAAAGTCGTAGATTTGTGGCCTCTCGAGCATAAAAGCTACTGAGCACAAAGGCATCCGGGCGTAAAACCATGGACTTATAGCTTGCGAGCGTAAAACCGTAGATCTGTTGCCGTCGAGCGTAGAAAGCTCCTTCAGCGTAGGACCTGCTGAACCATTTTGTACGAAAAACTTTTCAAATTTGCTGACTGTCCGTCTTTCAAGGTTAGTGGGCTGACGTAGCATCCAATCATAACCCATCATTTAATTTTGCGAGATTTGGTTAGGGTCTCGAGGAGTCCGTCTGAGGATTCGAGGAGTCGGCTCGAACTCTATATATATCCCAAGTTTTCTGAGAGAGAAACTTTTTATCCGTCTTCTGCGAAAGAGAGCTTTCGACTATTCGAGTTTTTCTTCGTTCCCTCGAGTCTTCAGAAAATGGCGTCGAAACAAACCTCCTCCGCTAAGGAAAAGGGTATAGGTTCCTCTTCTCATTCTTCCGTCCCAGCGAGGGAGTCTTTGGTCGGTCAAGGCAAACTTCCTACTGAGCAAGGTGTCCCGCCGACGAGCAGTGCACCCGGTCTTAGAGGTAAAACCTTCGGGGTGACAAAAAAGACGAAAAATCCTTCGCACACGTTGAACGTGACCGCGCTAGGTCGTCTTCTGTGCTGATAGCCTCTTTTTGAGGAAGATGATGTACGGAGACATTTTCATCTTTTACCCCCATATTTTTAATGTGCCAGCGTAAAGACTCCACATTTTCGTAGTTTCGAGCGTAAAAGCTCTGGCTACCGAAAATTGGGGTATATCATAAAATTTGGGTTTTATGCTTGCGGGGGGGACCTCCGGCATAAAATAGCCAGATTTCCTGCGTAGAGCACAGACTGTTGTTTCTTTTGGTCCGTATGTTCGTGCAAGACTTGTGATGACATATTTTTCTTGCACTTTCGCAGTTGACTTGGGTGAGTCTCCACTGGCCGAGGTGATGGGCTCCGCTGCTGGGATGCTGCACTCAAACTACCTGGAGGATCTGTCCCACGTGGCATTTCTTATCTCCGGGCCCCAGTACCCTGAAGGAAGGAGGATCTTAATATCGGCTCAGGGCGAGCGAATGCTGCTGAGCATGATCAATGGGGAGCCCCTGACATACGTAGACGGGGAGCAGTACGTAAAGCCGGCTTTCCTCTTTGGGGACATGATTGATAAACAGTCCCAGACGAAGCCTAAGAGGGAGCCCTGGGTTTTTCCTGCAGGGAATTTGGTTTTGTACCTGCCAACGATGCCGAGGGATTATCCCATCTCGGCCTTCTTCCATGCGACGCATCCTAGGAAGATGTCGTGGATGCTGACTCCTGATCTTCATGGAAAGCCGGGGAAGATTTTTCATCTGAAAGGAGCTGACCAGGGGTCATTCGTCAGTCGCCCTTTCGGCGTTGTGACATTGTTCATAGGACTGTGCCCGGGCAGTGTCCCGAGTGAAGACAGCTCGGTGATCCAGCCGGTCTAATTTCTGACCTTCTGTAACGACTTCATGGGACGAGGCGGGGTATATCCCAAGGAGAATCCTTGGTGCAATGGGTGGATTGCCCCAACAAACTCCCGATGGACATGCCTAGTTGAATGGGCCTTAAAGCACTTCCAGAGAGAGCTGGAGGGCATTGGACTATATGCCGCTGTGAGTGCGACGAGCGTCGGGTTGCCTTCGAACCCTAATTTGTTCCTGGCGCTGATGGAGCAGTACATTCCGCTCACTGGGACTTTTGCCACTCCACTGGGGGAGTTGGGATTGGCGCTCCACGAGATGGCAGTTGTCTCGAGACTGCCGATGGGAGATACTCCATATGAAGAGTATGTTCCCACCAACCGGGAGTTGGGGGATTTGGACGCTCGGGTGGCGGAAGTATATCAGGAGCTGATGTGTCAATACTTCGCGTGCACCGCTTTTTATAACGAGCCTTCTAATTTGGCTCATACCACCAAGTGGATGTCCTACCTCTTCTTCCACCGAGCAGGGCTGCCAGGTCGGAGAAAGCCTCGGGTGGCAAGAATGAGCCCGTGAACTGTTTGGGCGTGCTTAGTGCCCAGGTCGTGGAGACTCTTATGGAGGAGGCTGCAGCTCCGGATCAGATTCTCGTCGAGGGGGTAGGAAAGTACCCGGAAGGCACTAAGGCCTGTAGTTACTTGAGGCGCTGTCGCAGGCCTCTGTCTAAGGAAGCCCAGCTGGCTGGTTTCCTCTCCATATGGCTGCGCCGAGTAGTAGTGCCCGGTACTGCGCCTGGTGTTTGGGGCAAGACTGGGCTTGCTTCCTGCCATGGTGTGCCGTATACAGGCTGGCTTGAGAGCCATAACTGACGGGTTGCTTGTCGACGAAGCTCGGCGTGAGAGTTTTTCCAGGGTGGAATTACCATACCTATACTTGATGGGATGGTTGATTCTCCACAATCCTCGGGTGATGTCTCCTGGCTCCGGTAGCAGTTCGGGGGGTATATTCTTGCTGAATTACAAGGATTCCTCCTGGAATGTGAGCACAATTTTAGACTGTCGGCTGGTGTTGAACCTCAGCCACGGTTGGAAGATCCTCTGTACTGCTCCCCCCGTACATCGCAATCAATCAGGGGTGCGGCTTGAGGATTCAGGTGGAGAGAAGACCGACCTTTCTCCGGAAGCTTTTAACTGGTTGGTCTGTATTAGACCCTCCCATCTGCTGTACAGGAGCGAAGATCACTGCTTCTTCGAGCCCTACTTGCCTAGTCGGTTCGTCAGGCAGTTTGGGTACGATCAGTTGCACGTGGGCAATGTCGTTACCAGCTTCAGGTCCAGGGGCGGACTCATTGATGGAGCTAGGGGGTGGCGATATTTCATCATGGGTTGTACGAGGGCAACCTTCATTGTGCCGGTCGTTACAACCTCCACGGAGCTTCGTATTCTTCATTCTTACGCCCAGTTTTACGTGGCGATTAACACCTTCCATCGTGATTTTGACGCGCGTGGAAGCTTCAGGGTGCCTTCTCCCAAGCCTGGGGGAAGAGTTGACGTCCCTTCAGTTTCTTCGGACGAGGGTGAGGAGTCTGGTACTCCGGATGAGCCTCTGGTGTCGGTGCCGAGGTGCGAAGTGCCTCTGCCTGCGGGGGCTTTGGTAGTCCCTTCTGGGAAGCGACGGGCTTCTGCTCTGAAGGAAGTTTCTCTTCGTAAGAGGAGGAAGGAGACGGTTGCTCGTCCTCTCCGCATTCTTGGTGTTGAGGCTCCCGGGAGTGAGCCTGTCTCTCCCCATATCAGGGATGATTCTTTGGCTGGAGGTTCCTCGCCTTTTAGAGAGGGACCTTCTACAGTTCTGGTCGGCGGCGTCGGAGAATCTTTGCTAGAGGTCGCTGTGGTGGCTACTGCTCCAGGTAGCGGAGCGAGATCGCCTGTGTGGCCGAGGCAGATGGGAGAATCTTTCCCGAGGCCAACAGCGGACATGACTCCTGCCGTGTCAGTGAGCACGCCTGGCGAGATTCCGGCCGATGAACCTCGACCACGTCTTGGTGGAGGCTTGACAGAACTCTCGGCGATGTCGGTCGGCCCACCTCCTTCTCCAGGCATGACGATTCGCATTGCGTCATTAAGGCGTGGTTTAGCTATATCGGCTGCAGATGCGTCGTATATGCCGTTGGCTCCGGGTAAATGTTGTCTTTACGTCTCCTTTGAGAAAGATTATCATCGTACTGATATTTAACTTTCTTGTTTTCTTCTTAGGGGATAGCGCCCACGGGGAGTATAGCGTTTAAGCGCATTCTGGTTCCGCTCGGGCTCCTGACGATGATACGGAGGCGTTCGACTTTGATGAGGAAGTGGCTTCGGGGGCCAGTACGCCCGGAGTAGCTTCGTAACCTCAAGAGGAGGATGAACCCGTCGTCGTGACCTTGCCTCTTGTGAGTGTGGTGACGACTTCGACCGCCGTTGTCGCACCTTCTTCGGTCGCGCCATGCGTCGATGCGACGGCTATGGCCACCTCGTCTGCAATCATCCCTGGAGAGGGACTTGCTGATATTGCGGCCGCTCCCGGCGTCCAGTCGGATCACGTTGCGTTGATCGAGCAACATACCAGCCTTTTCTACACCAGTTTGGGAATAATGGTATCAATGGTGTTAGCGAAGAGTCTGGATTTTGAGTGCCTGAAGAAGACTTCTCTTGCTTTGATCGGGGTCATCAGGGAGCTCGGCGATCCTGGGGTAGCTGACGCCCTGGAGGGGGTGGTTAATGGGTTAGAGCAGCCTATTAACGAATATTTGCAGCTGACTCGGGGTCTCGATGCTGATGTTCAGGCTCGGTTCGACCTCATGACTGCGCGGCTTGCTACGAAGCTGGAAAGCCTAGACAACTCCATCCAGAAGCATAAGCTAGAGATGGATAGGAGGAAGACCGTCGTGGAAGAGGCTCTTGCCGTTGAGACGCAGTGTCGCTCTGAGCATGAAGGGAATGCAGCGAGGGTCTCCAAGCTGAAGGAAAAACTCGCTCGGACAGAGGAGTGGGCTTCTTAGTCGTTGGCAGGTCTAGATGTAGCGTCCGGTCGACTGAGCACAGCGCGACGGGAGCTGGACCGTGCAGAAGCTGCTTGCGCGTGCTGTCTTCGGGCAAAGGCTGATATGACCCTTACGAACACTCCCGAGGCACGGCTGGAGCAGGCTCGTGCCGACGCCTTGGTTCTTAGGAACGAGAGGATAGCTGCACTGGAGCGGCTGATTCACAACCTGACTCACCCGTCATCATGATGTATCCTTTTCCCTTTTTTTTTGCTTGTCCAGATGTAATTCTGCCTCCCTTTTGGGAATAAATAAAGGCGACTCTTTTCTGACTTTTGTGGACCCGTCATCTCGGAACGTAAATGACAGTTTTTTTTTGGCGAGAGTAATATCAGAGGTAGTATGGACATGATAGACTCTCGATAAACTTCTTAGCATGACATATCTATTCAGAGGTCATACGGACATGATAGAGTGTAACCCAACTAATTGCGTTCTGGAAGTGGTTTTGTCAGAATCGAGATCCTCGCTATATTCTACTCGAGCAGGGGAGATTAGGCATAGTACCTTTTCAGGAATTTGCCGTTGATAGGAGCCATTAACAGGTCTCCATTAGGCTGGGCTATCCTGTAAGCGCCGTTCGAGAACGTTGTCTCGATCACATAAGGGCCTTCCCACTTGGGCTGGAACTTGCCTTTACTTCTGTGGGTAAGAATCATCGGCCTTCTTACGGCTAGAACTAGCTCGCCGACTTTGAACACTCTTTCCTTTACTTTATGATTGAAAGTTTTGGAAATGCGTGCTTGGTAGAGCGCGATGCGCTGTTGAGCTTGTAGGCGTTTCTCGTCTAATCCTTCAAGCTCTTGGAGCCTTAATAGGTCATTCTTTTCTTGAGTCAACTCACTAGTCACGGCTATTCTGAGCGACGGGATCTAAATTTTGATGGGAAGAACTGCCTCGCTCCTGTAGACCAGTGAAAAGGGGGTACAACCTGTCGGTGTCCGTACTGTTGTGCGGTATGCCCAGAGACATTCGCCCAGCTTCTCGTTCCAGTCTCTTTTGTTTGAAGAGACGAACTTCTTCAGGAGTTTGATAATGGTTTTGTTGAAAGCTTCCGCCAAACCATTAGCAGATGGATAATATGCCGTAGAGGCAATATTATGTATTCGACTTTTATCGCAAAATCGATGAAATGCTTGGCTGATGAACTGAGGCCCGTTGTCATGGATTATTCTTCGAGGAATCCCAAAGCGATAAATGACGTGGTGCTTGATGAAGCTGATTACGTCAGATGCCTTTACCTCAGCCAGAGGGATCGTCTCTGCCTATTTGGAGAAGTAATCCGTGATGGCCAGTATGAACTGGTGGCCTCTGGAGGAAGACGGGTGAATGGGACCGACGATATCCATACCCCATGCTTCGAAGGGCCAGGATGCGACCATAGGATGTAGATATTCAGACGGTTGGTGTATAAAGTCTGCGTGAAACTGACAGGCTTTGTATTGTCTTGCATAGTTGATCGCGTCTGTGATCATAGTGGGCCAGTAGTAGCCCATTCTCCTGATACGATCCTGTAGCTTAGGACCGGGCTGGTGCGCTCCGTATACGCCATCGTGAGCTTCTCGGATAATCTGCTGTGCTTCGTCGTCTGAGAGACATCTTAATAGCAGTCCGTCGTAGGTCCGACGATATAGGCAGTATGAAGATGCATCGAAATAGAAGCGTAATGATCGTCTCTTGACGGATACTGCTTCTTTGGGGTCCTCTGGCAAGATTTTGTACGCGACAAAATCTATGAAGGGACTTTTCCAGTCTCTTCCAGGGGCATCCGCGTTCACAGCGTGGCTGCGTTCTATGTGAAGGTTGTTCTTCACGCAAAATAAATCTCTGTTAAGAAGGATCACCAAATTCTGCCTTCTTATAGGAGTAGCCAAATCCGCCGCCAGACTGGCTAGGGCGTCAGCTTCCTGATTCTGGGATCGAGGCACATGCGCTAGGAAGAACCCTTTGAACGTCATGGCTATCTTGACCGTCGCTTGGTGATAGAGGATGAGGTCTGGATTTCGGACTTCATATATTCCTCTGACTTGATTGACGATAAACAGAGAATCACCGAAAGCTTCCAGGGATTCGACCCCCAGCTCTTCAGCGACTTGGAGCCCGATCAACAGAGCGTTGTATTCCGCTACATTGTTGGAGCATGGTTCATTAAGAGAGTATGCCCGGTAGATGACGAGTTTATCAGGAGTGACCAGGACGATTCCTACCCCTGAAACCACGTTTCCCTGGGGACCAGTCCTGGAGGCGCCGTCGAAGAACAGTTGCCATGTGTCACTTTCCATTGCAAAATTACATTCTGCAACTTCATCGGGAATATCTTCGTATAACTTGGAGGCCTCCGGGATCGGATGAGCAGCTAGGAAGTCGGCCAGCGCTTGGCCTTTGATGGACTTCTGCGGGATGTACACCTTGTCATATGGTGTTAACAGCATCGCCCAAGTTGCGAGTCGGGAATTAAGAATACTCGGCTTGCTCATCAGTACTCGAAGAGGGTTGATCCTGGAGATGATATGAATAGTCTGGCCGGTGACATAGTGCCGCATCTTTTGGATAGCGAACATCAGAGCCAGACATTCTTTCTCCACTGGGTTGTACCGGTGTTCGGCTCCGACCATCATCCTGCTGAGGTAGTAGATAGCCTGTTCATGCCCCACGTCGTTCTTCTGTGCGAGAAGAGCTCCTAATGATCCATCGCTCGGACGTACAGCAAGAATGGTTTCCCCATGATGGGAGGCACCAGAACTGGCGGACTGGTGAGGTAGCGTTTGATATCCCCGAATGCTTGATGACAGGTTTCGTCCCATACGAAGGATACACCTTTCTTCATGAGATGCGAAAAAGGCTAACATCTTACTGAGAGGTTGGATATGAACCTCCGGATATAAGCCAGACGGCCTTGAAATCCCCGGAGTTCCCTCAGATTGTGGGGTGGTCGCATTTCTACGATAGCCTGGACTTTGTCAGGGTCCACCTGGATGCCTTTGGCGGTGATGAAAAATCCCAGGAATTTGCCACTAGATACACCCAGGAAGGACTTCGTAGGGTTCATCTTGAGTTGATGTTGGCGCATTAACTCGAATACCGTCCTCAAGTCTTGAATGTGATCACCCTTGAGGCGACTCTTGACGGCTATGTCGTCTACGTAACATCCCACTATTTTGCGTAAATGCTCATGGAATATGTTACTCATAGCCCGTTGGTATGTAGTCCCGGCGTTCTTCAATCCGAAGGGCATGACCGTATAGCAATATACTCCCAACGGGGTGCGGAAGGCAGTGTGCTTCTCGTCTTCAGGATGCATCTTGATCTGATTGTATCCTGAGAATCCGTCCATGAAAGACATGCGTTCAAAACCGTAGGTGTTGTCGATCATGATGTCCGTGATGGGAAGAGGGAACTCATCCTTGGGGCAGGCTGCATTCAAATCTCGGTAATCGATGCAGATATGTATTTTCCTATTTTTCTTAATAACTGGGACAACGTTGGCGACCCAGTCGGGATGTTGTTCTTCCCGGATGAAACCGCAGGTTATTAACTTCTTGACTTCAGCTTCGATGGCGTCTATCATGTCCGGGCAGAACCGACGTTGGTGCTGCTTCACAGGCTTCGAGTCAGTCAATATGTTGAGTTTGTGAGTAGCCACCTTCGGGTCTAGGCCCGGCATGTCTCTGTAATCCTATGCAAAGACGTCGACGTATTCCTTTATCAGCTGTATGATTTCTTCCCTTTCGGCTGGTGGAAGATTGTCACTGATAAATATCGGCTTTGGCGAAAGTTCACCCCCAACATCGATTTGGATAACTTCGTCTTTGGTGGGAGGTTCTCTTTGCTCGAAGCGGAATTCCCATTGTGTATCCATTTGTTGAACCCAAAAGTCATTCTCAAATGGCTCAGAATCCTGTTCCTCTACTTCTGAGGGATCTGTCATCAGCATATTTGCTGATAGTGCTTGTTCGGGAGCACCAGGTGAGTCGGGGGGTGACGAGCCGTTGATGATGACCGATGTGATAATCGATAGCCGAAACCAAGAAGGTTTGTTCAGGGGTAACATGAACATGACAAACTTCTTGGGATGCAATTCTATCGGAGATGGAAGTGCGTATCTGCTCAGAGGTAATATGGACATGGCAGTCTATGTGGACCTAACACCACTAGCGTACTTAGAGTTAAGTACGGGTGCTAAGTTGATATGACAACCGATGTAATAATCGATAGCCGAAACCAAGACGGTTTGTTCAGAGGTAATATGAACATGACAAACTTCTTGGGATACAATTCTATCGGAGATGGAAGTGCGTATCTGCTCAGAGGTAATATGGACATGGCAGTCTATGTGGACCTAACACCACTAGCGTACTTAGAGTTAAGTACGGGTGCTAAGTTGATATGACAACCGATGTAATAATCGATAGCCGAAACCAAGAAGGTTTGTTCAGAGGTAATATGAACATGACAAACTTCTTGGGATACAATTCTATCGGAGATGGAAGTGCGTATCTGCTCAGAGGTAATATGGACATGGCAGTCTATATGGACCTAACACCACTAGCGTACTTAGAGTTAAGTACGGGTGCTAAGTTGATATGACAACCGATGTAATAATCGATAGCCAAAACCAAGAAGGTTTGTTCAGAGGTAATATGAACATGACAAACTTCTTGGGATGCAATTCTATCGGAGATGGAAGTGCGTATCTGCTCAGAGGTAATATGGACATGGCAGACTATGTGGACCTAACACCACTAGCGTACTTAGAGTTAAGTATGGGTGCTAAGTTGATATGACAACCGATGTAATAATCGATAGCCGAAACCAAAAAGGTTTGTTCAGAGGTAATATGAACATGACAAACTTCTTGGAATACAATTCTATCGGAGATGGAAGTGTGTATCTGCTCAGAGGTAATATGGACATGGCAGTCTATGTGGACCTAACACCACTAGCGTACTTAGAGTTAAGTACGGGTGCTAAGTTGATATGACAACCGATGTAATAATCGATAGCCGAAACCAAGAAGGTTTGTTCAGAGGTAATATGAACATGACAAACTTCTTGGGATGCAATTCTATTGGAGATGGAAGTGCGTATCTGCTCAGAGGTAATATGGATATGGCAGTCTATGTGGACCTAACACCACTAGCGTACTTAGAGTTAAGTACGGGTGCTAAGTTGATATGACAATCGATGTAATAATCGATAGCCGAAACCAAAAAGGTTTGTTCTTTTGCTGGTGTAAAGGCTGAGAGGCTGAGTATTCGCCTGCTTGCTTCCCCTTGCGGAGATCACAGCGCTCATCTGGTTTACCGTAGAGGTCAGATGTTGTTTCGCGCGTGAAGCGTGATCTGTTCTTCCGATTTGGCGTTGAGGCAACCTCGGAAGTTTTGTCTGTACCGCGCGTAGCGGGAGACTGATTCCTACGCGTAAAGCGCAGTGGATACTTCCGGGTCAGCGCTGAGGCTTTGCCCAAAGTTTTGTCTGTACCACGCGTAGCGGGAGACTGGTTCCTACGCGTAGAGCACAGTGGATACTTCTGGGTCAGCGCTGAGGCTTTGCCCGAAGTTTTGTCTGTACCGCGCGTAGCGGGAGACTGAATTTTACGTGCAGGGCACGGAGGGAGCGACGCTACCACCTCATTGGTCGGAGAGATCGGAGAGATCGGAGGGTCCACAGGAATGGTCGAGGATGTCTTGGGCATCCACACTTTGCGCAGCTTCCTGTTGTCTTGGACGGAGAGAGAGTGAGAGTTACCCCCGGTTCGAAGCATGTCTTCGTAGGCAGACTGGTCGAAATGAACGACCAGTGTCTTCTTCACGGTTCCTACAGATACCGTATCGCGTTGAGCAATTACTTTCTCGTCAGAAGAGAAAGACGTCCCCAGCAGAGTCGCCATCTTGTTTGTGGTATTAAACAAAAGAATGAAAGTGTATTTCAATGACGGGGTTTATGCGAAACCCACGCCCTTTGGTTTACAAACAAACTTGTACAATGTAATCCTATACGAGGATGTGGGAGTACAATTTATTTAATCTGGGTATAAATTGCTATAGGTGTCTGATCTGCGGTCGATCACTTTAGCCCTTGGACCACGCGATGTTG
Organism: Iris macrosiphon; assembly: GCA_036927795.1. Taxonomy (NCBI): domain Eukaryota; kingdom Viridiplantae; phylum Streptophyta; class Magnoliopsida; order Asparagales; family Iridaceae; genus Iris; species Iris macrosiphon. Next base: position 42,629,696 of record JAYESA010000002.1, read on the forward strand.
AAGAAGTGCCGTGGAAGACAGGTAGCAGCTTCGAAGGTTGCAGGAGAGGGTGGATGCACGATGCCGAAGTCGTCGATCTCCGCTCTTTGCCTGAGCTCCGGGCTCTCTCTCTCTCTCTTCTCCTCCTTGTTCGATCTCCTCCGATTGTCGACCTGGTTCGATCTTCCGAATTATCGACCTAGTATCTGATATTAGTTTCTTGACCAATTTTTCGACCTGGGATCTGATATCGGTTTTTTGACCAATTTTTCGACCTTGTTCCCCATTGATAGGGGTCTCTATTTATAGAGTTTTGGTGACAGTAACCACTCCGTTGGTGTAGCAACCGAGGAATGGAAAGTACAGCACCCTTTTACACAACGGTTAAAGTAACCAATGCCTACATATAGATGATCTTTTGAATGAGCATGTGACACGGGTCCAACTAAGGGGACACAACGCGTACAATTGCTACTAAGATCACGACGTAAAAGCCACGTAGGTAGGTATCCCTTGTGTAGAAGAGGTTGGCGTAGAAGCCAAATGTCCGTCACCATGGCATAGAAGCCAAGTAGGCATGAAGCCGAATGGGCATAGAAGCCGAGCAGGCATAGAAGCCGAGTAGGCATAGAAGCCGAATAGGCATAGAAGCCGAGTAGGCATGGAAGCCGAGTAGGCGTGGAAGACGAGTAGTCGTAGAGACCGAGTAGGCATGGAAGCCGAGTAGGCGTGGAGACTGAGTAGGCGTGGAAGCCGCGTGAGCACAGATCCTGAATGGGCGTAGAAGCCGTTGCGTACCGTGCCAGAATGGGCGTAGAAGCCGTATGAGCACAGATCCTGGATGGGCGTAGAAGCCATTGCGTACCATACTGATGTGGACGCCTTAGCCAGAATCACGACTTTTGAAGATATAATCAAATCTCTTGCAGAGATTTGCTATCATCTTATGCATTAAATGCGGAGGCGTGTTTCGAAGGTCTACAGCCCTTCTGTGCACCCGTCGCAGAGACGTGCCTTGAGAGAAACTGTCACTGCTCTGTGTAATTAGACGTGGAGACGTGCCTCGAATCCCGCACGAAGTGCAGCTTTTGACGTGGCAGGCGGTTTGTCTACTGCGGAGCGTAAAACAGCTCATGTTTGCCTGTGTAAAATAGGGCGGCGTATTCTCTTGTACGCAAAAGAGCGGTTTATGCTGAGGGGACTCCAGTAAACGACGGTTCGGTGATGCTTTAACCGAATCCTCTGTATTAAATGCAGAGATCCGCCATCATACTGTGGGGCACGTCCCGAGGGGTCTGCCATCGTTTCCAGCCGTCGTTTGGGTAGCCGTGCAGCACCTTATGTCAGGAGTCAGAGGTCAGATTCACTGCGTAACTTGACAGGTTCGTTTCGGGGAAGACAAAGCGTTCCTCGTACGCTATAACGCTGCTCCGAGAGCGGATGAGTTTTACGCCATGGAGGCGATGAAGAACTCTGTTTACGCTGGAGCGGCTTGGACGTACTGCACTTACGCGGATGGTCCTTCGAGCTTTATTCTTTACGCTGTATTTTTAGCGGAGAAAACTCTGTTTGTACGCTTGATGGCTCTGAAGGCCTCCGTTTACGCTGCTCTGTATCAAGAGGCTGCGTAGCTCTTCCCAGCGTATTTTTTATGCTTCTACACTCGCGTCATCTATTAGCATCACGTATATGCCATCTGGGTAAAATATCAGTATATCCTCATAACTGCTAAACCAACACCTATATAATTCTACGTCTACTATCCACCTAAGATCTCGTGTCATAAAGGGGGTCATGAGTATGCAATGACACATATAACTAAGGTCGTACATGTATCTACGGCTTCCTGTGGTCGCGCTCCCTTGTTTGTCATCATGAGTGCTTGGCCTATAGGGTATATCTAGTACTCTTTGTGTATCAAACTTATACCAAGCAAGTGGTTTCGTCTTTCCGAAATAAGGGAAGACGGAGAACAACAATAAAGAGTTCAAGGAGGAGGTGCTATAATACAAGTACGAGATTCGAAGGGATTAAAGAATTTTGAAAGGGAGTTGCCAAGGCAGTTGTGGATTAAAATATTATTTTGGTAAATTCCTATATGCATGTTCATATCAGAACAGTTATGTACCTGACATGATATGCTTTGACCAGTCTAGAGGGTAAGTATATTCGTCTAACAAGTTGAGTCAACTATATCTCAATCCACATAAAGTAGTGATACAAAGAGCGAACCAAGTGCACTACGGTTGATCAGACCATAATACACTGATTCTGATTTAGATAATGTATTAGTGTTGGCCCCCAATAATACATATGTCATGAACAAGCTTAATAAAAGAATAAGCTTGTAAAACTAGGCTATAATAGCAGCATAAGTCGAGGTAGTAAAAATATAAGTACGCTTGATTATGATGGAGGAAGGTACTGAATAATCTAAGTTCACCAAGAAGATCGGTGTTGTGCCTCTACAATTGCCATACTAATTTCTTGTCTAAGTCTAAAGTCTAAAGTCAACCAAATGGGTGTATGGGCCTCTAAGATCTACAGTCTAGATAAACACTAAAGTTCTATAGTCTAGATAAATACTATCTTCTTATGCAAGCCTATAGTTGGTGTCATTTATTAGCTTCATTAATGGGTAAAAAGATTATGTGATACTAGGTTATGAGACATACTATCAAATTTACAAGGATTTGACTAATAGTATTATTGAATACTAGAGTGTATATACCTAGTACAAGGCACCTTCCTAACCTCTATCAAGCACGAGGAAAGATTGACGTTGAGAAGGATTCAAGCAAGATGCAATGCAAGCAATCAAATGAGAATAAGAAATAAAATCAAGGACGGTGATTTAAATAAGTGGATGAGATCCTACATTCTAATCCTATGCGCAGGCTTGCTCGGTACAGTAACGTAACCGAGACAATATGCTCTCGACCTGCATGGGCCACCACAAAAAATATGTCATGTCCCAGTCCCAAAATACTTAGGACTAGGAACACGTAAGCATGCCAGCCGCATAGATATGGCAACTCCAATATATGGAAACCAAACCCATACGTACGTTGTAATATGAATATCAATCCACAAGTGGTATAAATCTATCACAAGTCACAGGGTATAATCTAAATCTCATCCACGAAAATCAAATATAAATAAATAACCAGTATGTATGAAACTAGATCTCCATAAGAAGTATCTAAGGATGATAGTTGGGTGGAAACAAATCCACTACCAACTCGAATGGAAAAGGTACAACACAATAAACACAATATAAGAATACCAGCTAACGACCACGGGCTCGAAGAGAAGACATCCACGAAACATATATAACCATCCAAATCTGCGCTCCTGCAAATACTCAAGAACAGATACACCTGGAAGGGGACTAGGTCCTCAGAGGGACATAACAAGATACAGAACATCAAGCCAATTTGAATACAGTAAACATGCATAATAGGTAAAAAAATATGTAAGTACGCTGTACAAGACAATCTATATGAATGCAAATGAGGACAACTTTTCGACGTATGGGCAAGGGTAGGCTACTCGATCTAATCCTCACAACTCACACACACGTCAGTGGACATCATCAGCCGACATACCTCGGGGGTAGCGACCTTCGTGACTCCATCAATCGACATACCTCGGGGGTAACGACCATCGGACACGACCACCATAGTGCGTGCTAGTTACTACAGTTTACCAGAGTGGTTAAAGCCCATACGCCTACTGATTGTCCTCTCATGATACTAAGTGTCAAGTGTGTGTCAACATACATATAATAGATAATAATGACTGAAAGAAAATACACATGCAATGCATAAACAGAAATGCAATGAATATACAAAAATATAAATAGCATGCAAAAGTACTGTAAGCAATTTGGCAAGGTATCTTGCCTGGTCTGAAAAGGATGAAGTTCCAACTCAAGGCGTCGTCCGATCTACCCGTCACATAAATTAAACAAGTTAGGTTACAAAAGTGGGTAAATAGGTTCCTCCATTTAATATATTTTAATTCTAAATAAAATAACCTAAAATAGTATTTTAATCTTATTATAATCTCATTTTATTGTTAAACCCTAATTTTGGTCCAAAGAAAGTCAACTTTACGGATTTGTGATCCATGACACGCAAATCGAGACAATTCGTTGACCAAAAAGTCAACCAACTCAAATCCTGGATTTGTGTATGGAATCCAATAGATTTCAATACTACATGAACATTGGAATCGACAATTTCATAAAATCACAAGTCGGTAAAGAGTTATGGCCACAAGGGCGCATAGATGACAGTTTTTAGTGGTTTTCTATTTACGTCTACGTTGCACAAATTTTATAGTAGAATAAACTTATATTTTAAATTATTAAAAAATACTTTTCTGGAAGTTCATCATGTCAGCTTTTCGAAACTTTAAACGGTTCATAATTCCGAGTTCGGGATCTCCCGAAATCTCAAAAATACCAAAACGCGTCTGATTTCGGACAGCTGGCACTTTTAGAATTTTCTGGAAAAATAGGTTCATAAATTATTAAAATAAATTATATAATCAAAAAACTAACATTGATATAGTTCTAACAAAAAAAACTTGAGCGCTTTTGGAGTTTGGAGCTAGGAGATATCGTCTTTTTAATTCGTCATAACTAGTAGAAAATGAGGCTAAATTTATGACGAATTTTGACTATTTTTGGACGAAAAAGAGAGGAATTTGGGGAAAAAAATATTAAGGATGAGTTATTTATAATGGTGGACACTACTTAATTAAATACGACTAGGATTGGTTAATTTGGATAGGATTATGATGAATTTAAATAAGGATAGGATATGCATGAAGTTGCTTTCCTAGTAGGTTCAGAATTTTAATTAATTTAAAATAGAGTTTGAATTTATCTCAATAATTTATAATCTTAAATATAATTAAAGATAATACAAATAATTTATATAATCTTATTAATATCTATTAACACTAAATTAGCATCTATCTAATATTAAGACTATATATATCCAAATAAATCCTAAATAATTTTAAAAATCTAAATAAATTTATTAAAGTTCTAAATAAATTACAGAAAAATATAATTAAATATTTTAAACTAAAATAAATATTTGGTAGGAACAACATACAAGTATGGTCATATAGTAAATCATAGAAGTCCTAAAAATTTATGTTTCCTAAGTTTTAATTACCAAAAATTCTAGAAAAATCTCCAAAAATCTAAAATAACCTAAAATAATTCTAAATAAATATTTATATAAGTAAATATATCAAAAAATTTATTTTCTAATTAACTAAGAAAATACTCTAAAGAAATTCAATATTTAAAATAATCTATAATAAATATAATAATATAAAATACACACAAAATACCTATTTTGGGTGAGGGGGTTTACAAGATTATTTGTAGAGTGCGAAAGAACCTCGTTCGGTGTGGATGCCTCCTACATGCGTGCTAAGGCGTGGAGTTTACTCTGGATCCTTGGAGTGTTGCGTCCGGAACTAAAGTACATATACAAGACATAATGTTGGAACATCGCCTATATATCATTCCACAAATGTAGCCACTTGGCACGCTTTTACTATTTCAGAGAGAGAGAGAGAGGCTTGAGCGACTTCTAATCTTGGTCTAGCGCCGCCTGTAACACTTGTTTAAATCAATAAAGAGTTTGTTTTACTTCTATACTTGTGTTATTTAATGCTTCCGCTATTGACGACTCTGTGAACTTGTTACCAATCGCCTATGCGTTTTATAATTCTACTGCACTCATACAAATCGGTGCGACTCTTTGGCTTAAATTTCTTACCGCCAGCATAAACTACGGCCTTGCACGGGCGCGGCTCCACGCTCGTGCGGCATCACGCCCAGATGGGCCGAAGCGACCGTCCCGCGGGAGCGCTGGCATGGTCATTCTCGCCTAGCGGGGACGGCAGATTTAGCCTGCGGGAGATCGGGGCATGACAAATTCTACCTCCATCGTGGCCCACCAATCTTTTGCAAGATCCTGGAGCTGCAAGCGAACCAGGTCAACCTGTTCTTTAGCTAAAACTTTAGTTGTTGCCGGAATGGTCTCAATATCCTTGAGACACTCATCTTCCGTAATGGTGTCCTACATGCTATCAAAATATCTGGGATTCAGTCTACAAAACCTAAAATATGCCCCAGAATCTACTTTTCTGTCTCGTTCCAAGGCCCTTTGTAATCCTTGGTTCAACAGGACATTCTGTTCTTACTGCTGAAGCTGTTGACGTTGTTGTTCCTGATGTTGTTGCTGCTGAACCACCATTTGATATTGTTGGACATCCAATATTTCTCGAATAATCTCTAGTAAGGTCGAGGTATCTAGTGTTGTCGGTACTGCGGGAGGCACGAGAACATATGGAGCCTGCTGCTCTGCCGCATTTATCGTGGGCTCAACTTGGATCCCTAGCTGGGGTTCTACAGGACCTCATTCTACTGGAAACTGTCTCTCTTGTTGCTGCAATATCTATAGGAGAAAAAACCCTAAAAAAGAGCACAAAAAATATCAAGTACAGGATGAGAAGGAACAAAGAAGCAACCAATCTAGGAAATTTTAAGCTGAGTATCGAATAGGACGAATTCAGAATTTCAAGAAGGATCATGTTTGATTGAGACTGCTATGACCATGACACCCCACAAGTATGTAGAACAGACCTACATGAGCCACCACTAAAACTTTATCATACCCTAGTACCAAAATACGGAGACAGACACGGCCAGCTACCCCATACAAGGTACTATACGTCGTACGATGATCACGGATGTAACTAGACAAGGGGTGCATGCTACAATCAGGTCACTTAGGGTCACACGAGCATCTATGTCTTAATCAATCAAACAAGATACAGTAATCATAGAGCATATATGATAAAGCAATAAGGCGTCCCAAACGCTTTATCAAGATATTCTGGAAACCAGCTATACAAAATAAGAAGCTGGTAGAGTAATAAAAGTACTTGACAGTGATCAGATACAGTCTGATTTAATACAATTATGTAAGAAAACTAAATGTCCAGACGTGCCGGCTAACATGTGTCGGTGGCTAAACGTCCAAAAGATAAAATGTACAATGACGAGCAGGGAAGAAGAAAACTCACCCGTTATCCTCGGTGGCCATGTTCCTGGTACGCGCCATGAGTCAGGGAAAAGTATGCTGGATCCTCGGGTTCTGGATTAAAACTCGGCCATGCAAAACCAGTGGGGTTAGACCCCAAATAGCAAATACCATAAAGGAAGCATGAAATGGAGAAACAAAAATCCAAGCAATAAATATATAATAATATATATAGGTTCTGTGTCGTAACTTAGGTCCATGGCATATCCTAGTATAAAGGTCTAACCCTATAATCAAACAAGGACAATGGTTGAATCCATCACACTATGATAGTCAATTTTTCTAGGCTACTAACAGAATAATACAACCACAACCAAGTTCAATTAATAAGATCGACCAATCACTTGTACGGCTTGCTAATTGTGGAGTCTAGGGTTATCTCAGAATAATGCATAATAGGTATTCTTAGATCACATCATTGCGGAACATGAGCTAACCGAGCCAATAGATGATTATACAGGCACTTCACGAATTATACCAGTTCCCCATAGGGCCACTGCGCTAGATCACGGTATTAGCGGTTCCAATATTCCTATAGTGAAACAGTGGTTCAGTATTATTTATAATAGATCAGATACTACACTCCACTAAGGCGGATGATATACAGTATCTGTAGTGGCTAGCCCACATCGCACTTAGAATGAATCTCTATGGAAAGGTTCATTGGCATGATCTCGGGATACCGTTTCTTCCCAATATTACTACCACTTTTAGTTGCTTAATTAACCCTATATTGTTTTAAAATCCCAAGGCATGGCCACATGAAAATTTCTCTTAAGATGTCGTACAAAGTACGGGCACGTTAGATACGAATCCATGAAAGTTCAATATGGATTCACCCGTGCATGTATGCAACATTCAACAAATCAATATCCTAGCCACGCTTTGGTACTTGACTCGCATATCATGCCCGTGCTGGGGGAAAAGTATATTTATAGTATCACGTGTTCAGGAATTTGGAGGCATTCTCGATGCACAACCCAAATATAAATCACTTAATACGTAATACGGTATATCGCACATCGGTGCACAGATCATAAACAATATCAGGCAATAATTGTATCAGCACGGATATAGTATTCGAGTCCAATTACCATGATCATAAGCATAAGTTCTAGCACACGGTCGGGTTACTGAGTCTATTCTCCCCTAGAATCATAACATAAGCAATAATCAGGATCAACCACATAGAGGATGATAAGAAACATTCCAAATAAAAAATATATATAATTCCAACAAGTAAGTACTACGTGTACACATGGAATCACTAAGGATAATATGTGTCTAAGTCGTGCATAATAAGGTCAGGCCACATGAACCAACCCTGCCGCATGTTCTAATCTGGCCGCATGCTCCTCCAGAAGTCCACTACTTGGGAAGTGTTAGGGAAGTGATGGACAATAAATGAAGTGTTAGGGAAGTGACATAAATATGATTGATGTGACAAGGCATAAGTGTCAGAGAGAAAAAACAAAAGCACAAAAAGTCGTACAGAGACACAAAAGTCATGTAGAGGCATGCGTCCAAAAAGAAGAGATGCATGGCTCATGGCCGCATAATCTCCTGGATGCATGGAGTTAGGCCTTAGTGAATTTTCATGCGTTCAAGGTACTATGCGACTGACTTTTGAAAGCATGCACAAAGCTGACGTGCGTCCAACAAGATGGGCGCATGCTAGAGGGGACGCATGTTACTGGGCCACATGGTACTCCATCGTCCCAGAACAGCAAGTTCGGCCATGAAAAAATTTCAAGAATCCCAAAAACTAGTTCTGCCATAAAATTCTCATCTCAACTCTAAATCAAGTGGTTCAAAAGCCAAATTGCTCGAAATGAAGTGCTACATCACATAGAACAAAAAGTTTTTGAAAACAATAAAATTTTGAAGCTTAAAACCAAGAAAAACTCAAGAACACATTCAGATCTACACCATTCCATCGACCAAATCCAAAAATATCAAGTTCTAAACATGCTTAAAATCACACAATAAACATAATAGACCAATAATATGGAGGGTTTATCCATTTTTCATGCAAGGTGTACTTGCCTAAGGAGGGAGGAAAAAACTTAAGAGAGAGAAAGAAAATAAAGAATGAAGTGGGAGAGAGAAATAAGTTGGGTTATATAGCTAGGGTTTGAGGTTTAGACCATGGGTTCAACTCATAATCAAACCAACCAAAACCATAAACCAATAACCAAGACTAACCAAAGAATGGGTCTAGTCTCAAGCAACCAAATAAATAACATGTAAGCGAAAAATAATACGCTCCCAATACGTATACTGAAAATGGGGAGTGACTCTCTCTCTCTCCACCACCGTCCTCGTTGTCGCCCATCTGCCGGCAGAGGCCTCGTCCTCCGGCTCCGACAAGTTGAAGGAGAAGGAGAAATAAGAAGAAGGAGATGAGGGGGATAGAGGGTTGTTCGTTGGGAGGGTTATAACGGGTCCGGGTGGCTGAGGTGGGTTTGGGGAAGCGGAGCTCGCCTTCGATCTGACTCGGCGTCGCGTCGTTCTGACCTCTGCTCCAGATCTCGAACAGATTTGTCCGATCTGCGAGCAGATGCTCGTGCAGGCACCGCCAGATCTGTGAGCAGGTGCTTGTTGGAAACAAGTCCGTCTCAGTCAAGGAGCACGACCGTGGTTGGGCGTGGGACGTGGGGCGTTGAGTGAGAAGAAGGGGGCGGTGGGGCGTCGTTGCTGCTGTGGTGGGGGTGGACCTCCGCTACTCCATGAAGAAGAAGATGGTAATGAGAGAGAGAGAGAGAGAGAGAGAGAGAGAGAGAGAAATGGCGAGTAATGTCACAGTTGTGAGTCACTTCCCGCAAGTGATGGGCTGAAAAGCAGCAGGACAACAACTGGAAAATGTCAGAAAACCATAGTTGTAGTGCAGTTTCTCCTTCCAAACAAAATGGTAAAAGTGATGAACTCAACGGTCATTTTTAGCAGAGCACTTGCAACCACTTGCTGCCTACCAAATAGCCCCTTAGAGTTGTGAGAAACTGTATAAATATGTTTGTCCCATAAAGACGTTCAAGATTTTGAAGTAATGAAATGCCCTAATGATTTTGGATACGTTGAAGTATTCTCTTTATGCTCACAATAACATTATAAACGAATTTTGAATGACTTTATGGAGTTCCTTAACTTCTTTTTACATTTTTTATATTTTTCAGGTCAAATTTGTAGGTGATGTGAAAACGAAAACTCTCTGGAATGGGGCATATTGAAGTGTTTTTAACAACATTAAAATTACTAAACCAATTACAGAAGAAATTAGTTTACACTGTTGTGAGAATATCTAAATGGATTTGTCTTCTTGAAAATCTTTTCGGTTTGTACAACTTCTTTTTTCAAATGTCAAAGTTCAGAAGGTTTTGGCGTAGAAATAGTTTTTTTTTTCTTACATTAAAACTTAAAACTTATAGTCATTTAATTTTTTTCTTTTTTTAATATTATTAGTATTTTTTTTCGTTATTTTTATATATTATTTATGCTTTATGCTTTATTTATTATTTATTATTCTATTATTTTTTTTTTTTTTTATTTTTTTAGTTTTGTTTTTATTTTTTCTATTTTATGTTATTTTTTATTTTTTACTTCTTTTTTATTATTTTATTTTATTTACTTTTTAGTATCTAAAATTTAAAATTTAAATTTTTTTTATTATATTTATTTGTTTATTTTGTAAATTTTAAGTAGTAGCACTAAATCTTAAAAAAAAAAATATGTCCAATCAAATATTTTGATTAGATTTACAATGTAATACGGATTATGTTGTTGCATTGTCCAACCCTACAAATTTGGTTTAAAAAGTGTCGATTTCATTGGCAAATCATGCCTGAACAAAGAATACTTGGTTTTGAGCCAAGCTTGCAAACAAGATCAGAGAGAATCGCCAGTAGTATGGGGTTCGGCTCTACACAAGTTTTGTATACTTGCACTCTTTGTCGAGCTTTCAAGCATGACCACATTATTCAAGCAGTAATGGACCTCAAGCTCAGTTATATTTCGAGAGTTTAAAGATGCCATTCCTGTTATGCTCAAGAGAAATTTCGGGATGTTGACAGACAAATAAGCAACTATATTAGAAGTTCATTTCATGCCTAACAAGACGTATATTCTCAATAGTGTTAGCAGGGCCAGTCCGGAAATTCTTGGGCTTAGGCTAGAATTTAAAAGTGAGACGAACGGGTAAATAGAAAAATACCCAATTTTTCTAAATGTTTTTATCCAGTTTTATCAACCAATTTAACAATAAAACCTTCTCAAAAAAAATTTAACAAATAAAAAGATGATAAAAAAGTAACTAGCTGATTAATCTTATTGACATTTTTTTTAATAGTCAAATAAGACAAATAAAAATAAGATCATTTAAAAACAAAATGACAAAATAATTGATGGAATAATAAAAAATAATAACAGGTGAATATAATGACCGTCTCAATGCATTTCTTAATTTATGGTTCAAAGTCTGTAATTTTCATTTCATTTTCATTTCAGTTACTATGTTAATTTGTAGGTCCTTTAAACCGCCTTTCTACTGAAATCGCAAAGTTGGTTGGACTAGTACCCCACTCCCATACGACGGTCCGGCCCTGAGTATTAGTCCGGTAACCTTACACCCCAACCAGGATGAGAAAACTGATTTTCACTTGTTTAGAATTGAACCTACAAAGCCAAGTCGAGCCTGTAGGATTTAAATGATCTAGCCTCCACTTCAACCATTAGTTACAGAGAATAAGTAGAAAACAAAGCTACGCTATTTACTTTGGCGAAATAAATGTTTCTATCCTATCAGATATGGTTACAAACCAAGCAAAAGTTTTACATAATGTAATTTAGAATACAATTCCGAGAAGAAAAAAGACATTTTGCCTTAAATTGGTACTATTGCATTCAGGATCTCACGGGAAGTACAAGTGAAGATATAAACATCAAATAAGCTCTGATTATAACTACAAGAAGCTGACAACAAACGCAATGGATGAGAAATTAAGCATGAAGCACAAGGCCACTCGGAAGCCCTACTTCCCTAATTCATGTGAACACAATTAATAGAACACATACAACAAAAGCTATGGCTAATGATCAAAATTGACGGCCATACTTCTCACTTTCTACTGAATCTCAAATATCCCTCCCTTATGCTTACATGGGAAAATTAATAATATAGTTACAAAGGCTGCAATCCCTCATCATCTGCTATCTGGAGCAGCTGGAGTATTATTTGTTGCCCAATTCCACACCTTCAGCTCGCCTGTTCCATCTCCGGTAAAAAATAGTCCACCAGGACCTGATTGTATCGCTCTCACTTCCTCCTTTGCGAAAATCTTACCCCTTTCACTAAACCTAAATTTGAACAAAAAAGATGAGATCTCTCTCAAGATTATGAAAAGTGCATTACAAACTAAATAAAATTTACATCCTTACGATGGGAGATCATATAGGCGAACAATGTTGTCATTGCACGAACAGAACAGAACAGGCTTCGCTTGAGCATCATGCATACCGCATAGTACAAGCACTCCCTGAGAGAGGATTACATTATACTCAGTACAAAAGGGGGGGGGGGGGAAGAAATAGGCGCCAAGAATTTTAAACTTTTTATGCATGCACAAGTGCATATATAAAAATTCAAATGATAATAGATTTGGGCTCTTCCTGACAACAGATTTTTCTTTCAGCATTATCAGCAAATCAATAATACAAGTACATCAGCAGGAACAACAGGACAGTCTAAACGATGAGTCCAGCAAAAGATTTACGATTATACTATCAAGAAAAAGGTGTAACAAATAATACTAAAATAAACTAATACCAACTGAACAAGCGCAGGAAAATAATTTGCGTATTACAATGTTGCAAAGAATTATCACAGAGGAAACAAACCCAATTAGACAACCATCTCTGCAGAAAACACTCCATTGTCTGAGTAAGAATAGCAACAAAGCAAGAAAAATTATTTATGTTTGAAGCAAAAGTAAACTTAATACATCGTGCAGGGCAATCAAAGGACTGACACCAATATACTAATTTGGGAAATTGAGTGCTACAGTAGTAATTTATGAATAGGGAGTTTATAAGTTAGTATAATTGTGCTGAGTTCAAAAATAATGAACAGAAGGGCATCAGGTTAGAAAAACAGGAAGAATGGGCTGTGTGATTGCACTGAAGGTTTCAGATAGTAAACTTTGGAAACTGTGGATTTCTGATTCTCCACATTTCTGATTCTGCAAGTGTTGAGTATACATTTTCAAATTATGCAGAACAGCATAAGAAAAAACAGGCATCAGCAACTCGGGGTAGGGTTTTGGTGAATAAGAAGAAAGAAGACATGGAAAGAAGAAGAAAAAAAGGTAGGAAAGGCTACTACGTACCTCCAACAAGTTTCACATACAAACGTTTAATACGACAAAAACCGATATACCGATCTCTCTGATTAACGAACTCCGATTTTCTTTTAAAAACGAGTTGATCACCTTTATATAGGTTTCAGCCGAGGAATTCAGATTTAAATAGACACCTAAGTCTAGTATTAATAGAAGCCTAATACAAATAGGAACTTCCAAAGTAAAGAAACACATATTCTAATATAATAATTTTAACAAGGTAGGAAACAACAGAAAAATTACAAATCGGAAATATATCTCAAATGATGAGAAACAACTAACAAAACCTACCAAGACCCAAATGGTATTAAAACTGTCTGGTCGGATCGTTCTCCCTGGTTTGAAGAACTCACTTCGTAGGTAACAAAGATGGTTATATGCAACAAGTGAATTTTCTTCCACTGCAGCTCCCCGACCAAACAGAATAAGTCTATGGGATCTCAGCATGTTCCAACATCTCAACATGTTTGGAGGGTAGCTCTCAAAACGTAAAACAAACATTTTGGATCAACTTTGGAATGCAATTGTGGTGGTCCATCTTCATGGCTTCACGCAACATCATTAAGATTTCAACTTGATCAGTCATCTTGAATAACCAACTAGGCTCACTCAAAGAATATTTGAATGATACCGAAATGATGAGAATGAACTTCAACCTTCCTTGTATTCTATTCTAATACAAGAATTGTAACCAAGTAGAAACAACGTAAAAATTACAACTCTGAAATATATCTCAAAGGATGAAAAGAACTAGCAAAACCTACCAGAACCAAAATGGTAAAAAACTAGGTCTGTTCCTACCATTCCCCTAGCTTTGAAGAATTCACTTCCTAGCGAACAAAGATTGCTATATTCAACAAGTTTTCTTGCAGCGTGCAGCTCCTCGACCAAAGAAAAAAGTCCCTGGATCTCGTCATGTTGCAACATCTCAACATGTTTCACGGTTAGCTCTCAAAACGTAAAAACAAACATTTTGGATCAACTTTGGAATGCAAATTTGTGGTGGTCCATCTTCATGCATAGTCATTAAGATTTCAACTCAATTGGTGATCATGACTAACCAACTAGGCTCACAAAGAACCTTCGAATGATATTGAATTGATGAGGTTGAACTTCAACCATTTGATGATATATCTTGCAAACAGTTAGTGAAATCCATCCATTTTTTCACTTTAGTTTCATGCATGAGTTGGGAGTATCATCGTCATCCAAGCCTTTCTCCCATTAGAGGGGGGTGGCTATGCAGCATAAGAAAGCACCATATAAAATTTTACCAATTTTATAAGCGACTATCGATCTGAGGTCACCTCTCTACGTTGGTGCCAAATTCTTAGCCAAGTTAGCTACGAGCATGAGTGAGTCATCCACAAAACCTAGATAGCCAGTTGACAGGTAGGTAGACCTACCTACAATTTAAACTCCTTCATTCTCTTTTGGATTGCGATTTAAACTCATGCAACCAAGGAGCATCCTCAAAGTTCTCCTATACTATAAAGAGAGTCTAGACGAAGAGGTAAGATGATACAATGTCATAAAAAATTACATTCATCTCTACTTACGCCGAAGAACGAAGGAATGAGTTGTCTACCACATTACTTTGTTATTTGTCAAGAATTGAGGACATGAAAATCACTACGAATAGCGTCAATCATCAATATAATCGCTAAGATGGACCGTGCATGTATAATGGTGGATCTTGAAAACAATCTACGTAACTAAAGTTTTATATTTTCTAGATGGTGAGCCCATATATATATATATATATATATATATATATATATATATATACTTTTCCGATGCTCTCCTTCGATGATGGCGGCGATTCCTCCACCCCGATCTAGGGCATCACCGATCTCCTCCACCCTCCCGTCCTCGCTGGTCTCCTCCCTTCCCCTCTTCTCTCTAGCCCCCATTTTATCTTTCCCCCGCCGACCCGCAGCTTCACCTCCAGATCAGTCTCCTCTCCTCTCCTCGCCGGTGTTGCAGCCTCGCCATGACCGCTTCTTTCTCCGCGGTGGTGGCCAAACGCCCCCCTCTTTCCACCCTGGCGGTACCAACGCTCTCATCTTTCCCTCCGCACGCGGCAGAGAGCTTCCTTGGCGCCCCGGCAGTCTCGTTCTCGACCGCTGAGATCGTATCCTTTGTCCTTCCTTTCTGATTCGCGCTGGTCGGTAAGTTTAGCAAAGCGAGGCCTTCGGTAGACGCCATTCGCTCCGCGCTAGCCCTCATAGCTTTCGATGGGCCCTTCGGTGAGAGTCATCGACGCTAAGCACTTGTTAATCCGGCCGAGCCTCGAGGTTGATTTCCTTCGTCTCCGGGCGAAGGACCTTTGGTTTATTGCTAACGCTCCGATGCGTCTGTTTCGTTGGTCCCCGAGTTTCTCCCCGCTGCGCGAATCCGCCATAGCTCCGGTTTGGCTTTCGTTGCCAGGGCTGCCTCAACACCTGTTTGCTCAGGATCCCCTTTTCGCGATTGCAGGGAAAGCGGGCACCCCTCTGATGATGGACCAAGCCACCGCAGTCCACTCTCGTCCTAGCAGGGCGAGAGTTCTCGTAGAAGTAGATACCAGTAAAGATCTAACGAAGTCAGTTAGGATCAACTGTGATGAAGAGCCTAGCTTCTGGCAACCCATAGAATTTGAGTCGGTCCCCGAATACTGCACAGGATGTCAGCTCCAAGGTCACTCCGTTATCCATTGCAGGAGAATACTCGAACCAAATAAAGGAGGCAAATCCAACAAGGGACAGGAACCCATTATAGAGATCAAAAACAACATAGGATCAGATCCTAATCAGGAGACAGGAAGTTCCTCTGGGAACCTGGCCACAGAGACCCCCGCCTCTCAAGAAATCCCCGCATTCCCAGGGAATGCTAGCGCGATCCCTAGCCTCTCAGGCACCACAGGTTTCCCTCAGCCCCCAATCACTAGGGAAGGGAAAGGCTAAGGAATCTGATGTAGTAAGATCCAACCAACATATCACAGGAAGGCGGGAGGGCACGATCTCCATCCATGTGACATCAACTCACGGTCCCCCTAAAGCCAAAGCCAGGAGGCGCAGTTCACGGCTCCACTTAGACGACATCCCAGAGGCAGTCGAGGGGGAAACGAAACAAGACTCACACCCCTCACACTCAACGCCAATGCTAGAGCAAGCAGAGCATTCGAACCTTATGATTGTCTGTGGCAAACACCCAGAATTTGAGGTTGATTTATCAGATAAAGGCTCGGACGAGGAGGCGGCATCCATCATTCTCCAGAACCGTTGGGACTCCCTGGGCTCGATAGACGATCCAGACTCTAGGCTAACTGACAACTACCTGCAGGATACAGAGGAAGACAACGATGGATTGGAGAATACCAAAAATAAGAAAAAGGGCAAGCATTAGAAATTCTCAAATACTTCATCTATGTCTCCCAGATCAGCGGTTAAAGCGTCCCGCTCAAGCAAACCACAATGACCAACGCCTTAATATGGAACGAGAGGGGTATCGCGTCGAGGGAGACGATCAACCGTCTCAAAGTTTTGAAAAAGCTACATAACCTAGCTTTCATAGCCATCATTGAAGCAAAAGTGAAGCCAAAGAAGATAGATTACTACAAGCTCAAGTTGGGCTTCCCAAGCACTTTTGCAAATGGAAAGGATATCTGGGTTTTCTTTTCCCAGGATTTCAGAGTCTCTCCGATCCAAATTACCGATCAGTCCTCTTTTATGATCGAACAACATATGTTCTCTTCTACTTTCATTTTGACGATTGCTCATGGTGGTAACTCGAAGAGAAAGAGAAAACAACTTTGGGAGGACCTCCTTCTCATCCAAGGTACTTACCCCAACGGGCCTTGGTTGTGTGGGGGCGATTTCAACATTATTTCCAATGCCTCGGAGAAGCAGGGAGGCCGGGCTCCCGATTACGGAGCTATGGAAGACTTCAACCTGTTCAGGTTCGAAGCTCAAATATCATCTATCCACTCCACAGGCAACAAGTTTACTTGGCACAACTGTAGAGAGGGGCCGGAAAGCCAACACTCGCGACTCGATAGAATGTTGTCCAACAGTGCGTGGGGGTTAGCTCGTCTGTCGTCCACCTTAACAAAAATGAATCCGACCAATGCCCCCTTCTCCTTCAGATCATCCACACCCAAACTAAACCCAGTAAGCATTTTAAATTTCTTAACTTTTGGTGTTCTCACTAAAGTTTCCTCGGATAGTGCAGTTAGCGTGGAACTCCATCTTCCACAGCGACCCGCTCATAAGGGTAGCGCTGAAACTCAAAGCAACGAGGCAACACCTCACCGCCTGGAGCAGACACGCGTATGGCGATATCTTCCAGGAATTAAGAACGGCAGAAGCAACTGTAGAAAAGGCAGAGGCTATCCTCATCCTGGGCAATGTTCCACACGCCTGAGCGTCCCTTAACCTTGCTCGAGCGACCCTGAAACGTCGATCAGCCATCACTACAGAGTTCTAGAAACAAAAAGCTAACATGAAGTGGGACATAGCCGGAGATAAAAACACTGCCTACTTCCACGGATGCGTCAAGAGCAAACAGAAAAAGATGTGTGTTCACCACATCTGAGATGAGAACGGGCACATAAGACGGAAGCATGAGGAGATCGCCAGAGAAGTAGTTAGTTACTTTGAAGCTCTCTACACCAAAGAAACGGTAACTGAAGAAGAGTCTTTCCTCCAAGCCCTCCCGCATCTCATTTCACCCCTAGACAACAACGCATTGCTCCAACCGTTCACAGAGGAGGAAATCAAAGAAGCGATTTGGTCTCTCAGTCAGGGAAGCCCAGCAGGTCCCGACGGCTTCACGGTTTTTTTTCAAACATTGCTGGAACATCATCAAACAGGACTTAGTAGAGGCGGCTACAGCCTTCTTCGAAGGTGCCCAGTATAAGGCGTTAGCAAGCACCTACCTCATCCTCATCCCCAAAAACGACAATCCAGAGTCTTTCGCAGAGTATCGACCCATCAGCCTTTGCACCTTCGCCAATAAAATCATCGCTAAGCTTATTGCTATAAGATTAGAGCCCTTTTCTCCCGAAGCTCATTTCGCAGAAACAAAGCGGCTTCGTTAAAGGCAGGGAAATCACACATAGCATCTTATTGGCTCAAGAATTCATCTGTAGAATGGGCCGAGATAACAAGGGGGGCAACGTAGCCATCAAGCTCGACATGGCGAAAGCCTTCGACAGACTAGACTGGCAATGTCTGATCTAGGTGCTGCGCAGGTTCGACTTCGCGGAGAAATGGATAGACATTATTTGGCGATCAGTTAGTGGCGCATGGTTCACCCCAATCATTAACAACAACTCGGTTGGCTTCTTCAAATCATTCAGAGGAGTCAGACAAGGAGACCCCCTCTCCCCCTCCCTCTTCATATAGGTCGCGGAAGTACTTAGCGGGAATATGATTCTTATGGGGAATCGCCCGGGCCTCAAACGGTTCCACACCAAGAGCGGGTACCCGCTGGTGACGCACTTGGCATACGCGGACGACATAATTATCTTCTCTTCAGGGGATAAACGATCGATATGCGTAATCGTCAAAGTCCTGGACAGATATGAAAAAACATCGGGCCAGAAGATCAATAAAAGGAAAAAGCAACATATTCATTCATGAGTCTTTTGCGGACTCGAAAGATGAATTGGCATCGATCGCTGGCATCGCGGTCAAACTCCCCCCATTCTACTACCTCGGTTGTCCCCTTTCTTGTGGAGGACGGAAAACAGAATTGTTCAATCCCCTTGTGGACAAGATCAAAAACACCATCTCAGGTTGGCATAAGAAAACTTTCTCCAGGAGGGAAACTTATATTACTGAAACATGTTCTCTGTTCGGTTCCAATATACGCATTATCTGTTTGCTACCCCCCAAAGAAAACCATTGCCGCCATTTGAAAACCTTTTCAACAGCTTCTTCTGGGACAGTAATTTGGGTATCCAGAAAAGGCGATGGGCAAGTTGGAAGACGATCGCGAGACCGACAGAAGAGGGTGGCCTAGGGATTCGCTGCATATCGGAGAATGATGGAAGCGTTGACGGCTAAAATGTGGTGGATGTTGCGTTCGGGCAACTCCCTGTGGGCGAGATTTTTCCGAGCACACTACCTCTCCAGAGTACACCCCTGCCTTGCCAAGGCAGAACAACAATGCCACTCCTCTTTGGCGACGACTTCTCAAAGGTCGGGACAACATTGAGCATCTGATCTCGATCGTTGTTGGAGCGGGAGAAGCTGATGCGGTAAATGACAACTGGACAGGCGGGGGAGCATTCCGCGAGAGACTGCATCATAACGGCCCTCGCAAGATCAATAAACTTTGGCTGCCTTATGGAGGTTGGAACTTCCCCCTGATACATCGCCACTTCGGAATAGACGCTGCCTCTATAGTCAGGAAGGCCAACATCTCCATACGAGAGGATCCTGACGGGGTTCTATTGGGGTCCAAGCGCTAACGGAGATTTCACGACCGCCTCCGCGTAGAGCGTCACCAGGCAAGCGAGGACGCTGATGACGAGCCTGGGTAAGTTATGGCATTCTTCCTACACCCTCAAATGGTCGTTGCTAGGATGGAGAATGCTCAAACGAAAACTGCCCACAGATGACGTGCTCAGCCTTTGGGGCTACTCTCTCCCATCGATGTGCCACTACTGTCGTGATCGGCAAGAGGAATCGATCGATCACACATTTCCCAGCTCTGGGAGCACATGCGAATCCTCTGTGGGGTCACACATTCAGAGGGTGGTATACTCGAGATCTTCAGGGTATGGGAATAAGGAGAAATGACAAAGATCAAAAAACTGGTTTGCTTCGCGGTTACATGGGTTTTGTGGAAGAATAGAAACAAATTCAGATACAAAGACACAACCTATATCACCACTCAACTCATTACGGAAACTATTCGTCAAATCGCCAAAACTTTGTCGGGCAACAAGTTTGGTAGGATGCCTGGAGGTCTACAATCTTGTCTCTCTAATACGGGAGCTTTTTGTGTATAGGTGGTGGATATGGGGGTATACTTTCTTGGTTTTCATTTTGCCATTAAGTACATTGCCATTAAGTACACGTTTTGTCAGTGGGGTCGTAGCTACCCCTTTTGTAACCGTTTCAATTGACCTTTCCTTTTATATAATCGAAGTTTCTGGAATATATATATATATATATATATATATATATATATATATATATATGGTTTTGTAAAGATTATTACTATGCGAAGCTATACTTCGAGAGACATTCCCTGATCTCCCCTACAACTTAAAACCTATTAGTCTCGTCCTCAAATTCTCTCTCTAACTGTTGTTACAGATTTCCAGGAGACCGACTGCTAGAAAAGGCCTCAAACCTAATTGAACCTCCAAATTTGTCACGCCAATTGGGCTGGCTTCAAGGGTCTTCAAATGGAAGGGAGGGGTGCAGATCTCTATGGAGCTCTCCTATTGGGAGCCATGCTCAACGAAAGTCCTTGCTCGATATATTTATATACAGAAAAATTGAATTGTGCACGTTCACAACTAAACTTAGTTGTATACACTGTTATATCGGCCGATATAGTTGTTTGAGGTAAGGGGTGATAATGGATCGGGTCGTGTCATATTTGGGTCAACCAATTTTAAGCTCAACCCGATTCCGACCGTTTATGTCTGACCCGCTTACAATTAACCCGAAACCGACCCATTGATAAACGGGTCATCCCGACCCGACACGGATAACCCGTTTAAACCGTTAACTCTATCCCTAATTTATTTTTTCCTAATGGCAACTTCATTGGCCGTTTGGCAGCCTAGGTGTTGGTGGCCAAAGAGAGGAGGTGAGGGCAACAAATAATTGGAGGAAGAAGATTTTTTCCCCTAATTATTCTTCTTTCTCATGTTCTTTTCCCTAAAAACTTCTTTGCTCTATGGTTAATGGACAACTCGGCTCCTCCACATGAATGAAGAATAATTAGAGGAAGAATTGGAGTAGAAATTGAAGTGTCCGGCAAGAAGAGGTGTTTGGAGAGATGGGTTTGAAGAAAAGGAATTAAAGAAGTGGGCTAGTGTGTTGTGAAGGCTGGGTGGGTAAAAAATTCAGTTATAAAGCTAGGTTTTTAAACACGAGTCAAACGGGTTAAGCGAGTCACGACCCTTGACCCAAGCTCAAACCGTTTATTAAACGGGTTATACCGGTTGACCCAAACACGTGTAGACCCAACCCAAATATGTTTAAATAGGTAGGTTGGCTGGTCATGTCCAAATTGTCACCCTTAGTTTGAGGCTTAAATCGACATATATCATCAATATATATCGTATATATCGTCTTAAATCAACATATATCAGCATCATATATCATTTTGCGAGAAAAATCAACTAATATATCGGCCAATATCTCTCAATATATGAAAAGATCG
This sequence comes from Iris macrosiphon, assembly GCA_036927795.1. Taxonomy (NCBI): domain Eukaryota; kingdom Viridiplantae; phylum Streptophyta; class Magnoliopsida; order Asparagales; family Iridaceae; genus Iris; species Iris macrosiphon. The sequence goes on from JAYESA010000002.1 coordinate 42,651,591, forward strand.
GCTATTATAGATGAATAAGTCTCTCTTGGTTGGGTCGGGTCATATTCCTACGTGTTAATCAAATTTAAACCTACTAACTCTCTTGAGCCGCAAGAAACCCTCTTGTTTGACCAAATGTTGTCTTAGTCATCGCCTACGCAGGAGAAATGCCTTATGGTTTGATCAGAGGCTATCGAGCGGTCACTTGAGTCCTATGTAGCATGTAGCCTCCAACGGACACAGCGCTAGATTGTCCAGAGCTGTATTAACTGGCCACACAAGCTTGTCGTGGACATCAGCAAAGTCTGGGTTCAAATACCAACGAGAAGTCGGGATTGCACCTTGTGGTTTGGTTCCTCAAGGGGGAGGAGCTCGACAAAGATAGGCTTGGGTCTCGTCAGGGCCGACCTTGGGCATGGGCGAGCTGGGCACCCAGGACCCAAAGCTAATAGGGGCTTATATATATATATATATATATGTGTGTGTGTGTGTGTGTGTGTGTGTGCCCAAAATAATATATATAACCTTATGGAAAACAAATTACATAAATAAGATATATATAAAATGAATCAAATTTATTAAGAAGTCAAAGAAGATACCGTTAATCAATGGCTCAAAATAAAAAAAACTTAATTACATGTAAATTAAAATTATTATAACTAATAATTACATATTGATAAATCATATATTAGTTACTTGAAAAAGAAAAAAACAGCCCATAGTTATGATTAAGAAAGCCGAAAAATATGAAAAATCAATGTATAATTATATGTGTCCATATTTATTAAATAAATAGTTATTAGAAGTAAATAAAGCCTTTTTTTGCTAGCAAGTAAACGAAATGGTAAGCTAAAAAAACATAAACATTAAGATATAATAGAATTCCTATTTACTTGGCTAAAGAATTTTTTTTTATGGAAAACAATTATGTTTCCATTCTCTTTTTCTCTCTTTCAATTATTCTCTACAATTCCATGTTCTCTAAATATAAATCTAATTTTATGTAGGTTTGTTCTAAACATATTAAGTTTATATAGTTGTTAATTTCAAGTTTCAAAATATCGGTATCGGAATCGGATCATTTCTATGAGTATCATAATCGGCAGTCTCGGATAGGAGTATCGGATTTTTTGGTCAGAAAGCAAAAAACTATTAGTATATTATTAACATTTTAGAAAATATATTTTATACATTTATGCATAATTTAAAGTATTTTCAGTGTTGTTTTTTAGTATTTTTGAAATTAAACGAAGTCACCTTTGTCGATTGATTTATATGTGATAGATAAGTTTTCCTTTTTTATATGCTTTTACAACCTTACTGTGCTTTTACACCCTTGCTAATTGGTCTTTTTAATTCAATTTTTTTTGCCAAATTGACCAAAAAGAGACCTCTAATGCCGGTATCGGTCCGTATCGGGTATCGGTCGGTATCAGATCGGGACATGACAAACTGTATCGGTATCAGTTGTATCGGATCGATATCGGCCGATACTACAAACTATAACTTAATTTATTTATTTTATCTAGTCATTCATCTTAATAGAATTTATGCTTCAGGTTTATGTAGTATTATGCGCTTTTTGGAAAAGAAGAATATTAGTTCAACAAAATCAATCCATATTCTATTATTCTTTGTTTACTATTTATATTTTATTACGCCTTTTTTGCTAGTAAATTATGTTGCTTAGCAAACCAAAAAAAAAGGATATGAAAAAAGACAAAAAAGAAGAAGGATAGAACAATTAGTTCATTATCAAAATGGTACGCATTGATAAATTTATTATTAATAGACATGTAAGTTCAAATGAACAATTTTGAGAAAATATAGTTTATGAACAAGATAAAATAAATCATGTGAAAAAATTAGTTGATATTGAGAACAATTAAAATGATGGTACTGATAATCTTGACGAATACGAATAATAGTAATAGAAATGATGATTATCTTGATGGTACTGATGAAAATTTGGTAATAAAAAAGTAGAACAAAATATTCAAACATTTATAATCCAAGAACATGGGCCAAAATTGTCATTTAGAAATGAGTTATTTGTATTTACTCCCTCATTGCTAATTATATTTCCACTATCCCCCAAATTTTTATTTTAATTAGTGCCCCCCTCCCCTCGGATTCCTTCATAATCTGTTAATTGTAATTGTAGTTAACCCTCCCCCCCCCCAAAAAAAAACCTTACTTTTTAGAATTGGGGGTAGTACTAATTAAAATAAAAACAGGGGTAAGGGTAGTTGAGATATGTTAGCAATTGGGGGAGGGGGGGCTCTTTAAAAATTAATAATATTATTTAATTCATTATTTCTATGTTGAGAATAAAAAAATTATAACGGCCAAAAATTTATAACCGTCCATGGCCTCAAAAATTCAGGACAGGCCGCAGGTTTGGTTTACTATGATGATCTGTTCCAGTGTTCTAAAATTCGTTATGCGAATTTAGTACGGAGGAGGGACGCCTAGGCCACCTAGGCGCCGAACATGATTTTTTCTCCAACTTTCTTGTAACAGCTTATATAGTGTTATATCATAATCAATGTTCTAAACGACGGTAGACGGGTGCGCGGCGGACAGGGTCTACCTACTGCCTAGGACACCTAGGCGCCGCCTAGACGTTTGATACATTTTGGGTATTTTTTTTACTATTTTACCTCTATTTTTTTTGCATAATATGCATATTTTTAAGGATTTTTTATGCATAACTAAATTGTAGAACAAAGATTTATGAAGTTTAAGTCATGTAAAAGTGACCCATAGGTTCATAATGCTTGCAAAACTATTTTGCCAAAATATCTAGTCAGGTATTCATACGTCTAGACGTTCGCCTACACCGCCGTCTAACTCATTCTACTACAGAATTTGAATTAGAATACACCGTGTGCCACGTACTCACCTCCGCCTATACCACCAAACCTCCGCTGGCCGTCTACTCCATTGCCAAGACGCCAACGGCAAAAGCGGTGCGGAGAGCGACCGCCTACTACCTAGGCGGCCGAGACGGGCATCATAAAGAACACTGATCATAATAAAACACACTTAATAAATAAATCATCAACATGTATTCTATCATTATCATTATCATGATTCATGAAGACATAAATATTATTTCATAATGAAATACTTAATAAAGAAATTACCATATCCATAATACAAATTTAAAATTTTAATGCTTTAAGTCCAAATCCAATCTTAAAATCCAAACAACATATCCACAATACAACTAATCATCAAAAAATATATTAAAAGCAATTTAAAATCCGAACAGGACGGAACAACCGCACAAACCGGCCTTGTAGGGAGATTTCGGTTCGACCTAGGGCTGCCTAGCGCCTAGGCTGATTTTTAGAACACTAGTCTGTTCTAGTATGATTTAATTCATTTTATGTTACTAATACATTTATTATGAGGTTACTGAAACAAGTCCTGCAAATTTTATCAGGTCACTAGTGCTTAGTTGCTTATAGTTTCAAAAGAGATTAATAATCTTATTTAGAACATTTAGTACATCTAGAAATTTTAAATTGATAGGATATTTAATACATATATAATATTATATATTTATTGACATATGATATTTTAATATATCTATGATATCTGACATCCGATATGTCAAAACCCAAACCGATATGAACTAGATAACTGATCTCTCAAACATTGTTTGTGATGCTCACTTATAAGTAGGGGTAAGCGTTCGGGTTATTCTAAGTTCAATCGAACCGAAATAGTCAAAACTGAATAAACCGAAATTCTAAAAATCAAAATCAAAATCGAACCAAAATTAGAAATAACCAAAATCGAACCGATATAATCGATTTGGTTTGTTCTGTTGGACTATTTTTATTGTTTAATGTGTCGGTTCCAAAGTTGGGGTCCTGGTTAAATTATATTTAAAAATGCAAATTTTAAATATATAATTGTTGTATTTCAATGTTGGACCCAAAGTTGAACCAGTTAAATTATCAAAGTTGGACTTCAAAACATATACATAGAATTGCCATTTTCAAAATATACACATTCATCATAAAATATGAATAGAATTGAGAATATTTACATAATTGCATAATCCTTGTTCAGTTTTCGGTTTTGAACCGAACCAAAACTTAAAACCGAAATCCAAATAATGAATTTTAGTATTTTCGAAACCTAACATGAACCGATTTTTTTTTCTCAACTGAACCGAATCTCTTATTCGGTTTTATTCTTGGTTGAAAACCAAATACTGCTCACCCCTACTTAAAAGGAAACAACAACCATAGAATTCCAGCTCTACCTATTCTTCAGCTTCTAAATAACAATCATGTCTGAATTATTGTCCTCTTCCACGAGAATACCATACACCATTAGACCTCAATTTCACCTCCTCTACCTGTCTTTGTTTTAGCCGAGTACTCTTTCTTCCCACAGACCATCTGGCACGACTCATCCCAAGTTTCCTCCTACTGACGCTGCTCCTTCCTGTTGATGCTCCTCTTTCCAGTGGCATTGCTCCCCGCTAGAACCAATCACTATCCTCTTCACTCTTTTCCTTGTTATTGGCAGTCTTCCATGCAACCCTCCCCCCTCATTGATGTTACTGCCTCCTCAACAAAAACGATACGATATGGGACTACAACATACATATTATGAGGTGGCTACAATAGGCAAACAGCAGGAAGGGATGAGAGGCTGTGTTGCAGAAGGTTGACGACGAACAGATGAGAGGATTGGGCGGACAAGTTCTACATAAAAGGGACTCCTTTACAAATGTAGTCACATGGAGGCTGAAACAATGAAGATTATATGCTTATAGATGAAACGATTAAGTTTATGGAAATAATTGAGAAGAACCTTTTAAGTGTGTTCACTGCTTTAGCTGATCGTGCACAACTCCATTTAGCTGTAAATGCCTTCCCTAACATTCAATTGTTTCCTGTAGTTACAGAATTCCAGCAGGCCGACTGCCAAAAAAGGCCTCAAACCCCAAATGAACCTCCAAATCTATCACAACCGATTCCTAATAATCCTTACAACTTGGTCCAATTTCCAATTTCACCCCATGTTCTTTAGCCTAGTTCCCAGTTGAAATATTGACCAAGTTGATAAAGTATCCAAAACAAAGCATTTTATCTCAACCGTCATAGGGACTTCAAGAAAGTTCGACCAGAGTAGGCAGATCTTTGCATCTTAGTGCATGTACTGAATACAAAATATTTCGTGAATTTGCCTGTTTTAAATAGTTACATGTTATTGCTTATAAATATTAGGCTTCAAAACGTTGCACTAAGATTATAATTTCGTAGCATCATCATTAGGGTTACTTTTAGATAGTTCATAATTGTAGTCCTATTTGCTTTGGGTGCAGCCAACAGCTCCCTAATACATCATTCTATCCAACTACCGTAAAAGGCATCAAACCTTCAATCAACCTCCACTAGTCAGCCTTGACTATCTCTGATTCCCGAATTATTTAACCCGATTCCATGTCCAAATAAAGAATATCTTGAGAACGAATCCAATAACAAAGATTTTATCTATTAAATCGAGGAAATAGGAACAACTTCAACAAGGTTCATCAGAAACCCTTGTGGAAAAAAAATGATTTGGTTAGATGAAAATCCTGATATCATATTCCTACCAAGATAACTGAAAGTTCCAACGACTAAAAATCCTAGTAAACCTAAAAGGATACAAACCCATAAAAAATTACTTGTTTTTCGAGACCTTGTTATTAGTTCTCTCCATATATGTTCTGATCGTCATTTCATACTATATTTAAATCTAGTTGCATTCGATTGGAATTGAGAGAATAACCAAAATGAATTTTACTTTTCTTGATGCCGAAGTAACTTTCATCAACTAGTACTGATATGAGCTATTAGAAGTAATTGGTTAGATACATTGACTTTCTATTATAAATTATAAAAATATTCGCGGATCATCTTTAACCAACTATACCTACCCGCATATACATGTATTTATGCAGATATAATGTATCTGCATAGTATTATACTCGAAATTTTTAGTGAGATTTTCTAATGCATGTTTTCAGAGTCTAGTGTTGGCCTAACTGATTCCCTGTTCTTGGATTTAATTGACGGAACCTCAAGTATTACGTAAATGCAACTAGCATATACCTTGGATTATGTTGTTATTATTCATTGCTAGAATTTCTTGTTATAGGTTAGGTGCTCATTAATCATCAAGGTTTATATTATAGCCGTGCAATAAAATTAAGGTGCGCAATATCAGTATCCGACCCTACCTATAAGTATCCGCGGTTCGACGGTATCGGCATTTTCAGATCAGAGCATCACATTTTTTGGTATTGTAAAACAAATAATTATTTAATTATTAAAATTTTAGAATTTTTTTATATATATTTAAGCATAATTTTAAATACTTTGTGTTGTTTCTTAGTAGTTTTGAAATTGAATGAAATAATAGCCTCCCTTGCTCACAAGTTTAACATGGAATAGATAAGTTTTCTTCATTTAGATACTTTTATACCATACTTATTGGTCTTTTTCGTTCAATTTTCTTTACCAAATTGACTAGGAAAGAGACCCAACGTCGGTATCGGTCATTATCGGTATCGGTAGATATTAGGTCGGGACATGCCAAACCGTATCGGTATCTATATCAAATCGGTATCGGAAAATACTGCAAACTATGACTAAAATCATCTGAAATAGCATTATGGCATCATTAAAATATCTTAGTTTATAACTACAGTCCTATGTTGTGTGATGCAATTTTCTTGTCACTATGTGCTTGAAACCATTATACCTTTCATATAAAAATTATTTATTCTCCTACATCAAGTTTGGTATTGGAGTCCAAGGATTAGCTTATGGTGATCAGTAGTATGATTATAAAAGGATAAGGTGCATCTAAGAGTAGAACTGTAGAACACAGAATGCCACTTGGTATGAAACAAAGTAGTAGTCTTCAAAACCCTTTATAGCTGAATAAAAATTGTGTTTTTAAACATACCACTTTCGACTTGTGTGTGTATTTAATCAGTATCTTTAAAGTTTTGTTTTCAACTATAATTTCCCAATCTTGCTTGCTTGTCTACTCCAAGATCATCTCACTTCCCCAAGAAAAAACTAACAGAGGTTCCTTCAATTCCCAAACCCAAAGTTTCAAAAAAATAAATTCTCAACTCTTGATTACAAACCCAAACCACAGCATTAAAATGTTATAGGAGACTCCAGTTGCAAAGAATCTGATCTCGGCCAAACATTGGAACTTTGAGAAGGATCTCATTCACAAATATAAAAGATCTTTGCACCCACGGATCATTTGCAGTAAAATTTCCATACCTGTTTTGAGATTTCTAATGACTAAATTGATTGTTTTATGCTGAATTCTATGCAGTTAAAAACGATTTTTTCATGATAACGGTCCAGTAGAGTTATTGATATATCACCGATATATCGGATTTATAACGGTAAATATCGGTTTGCAATTAAACACAATTTTTATATATAGTCAACACTTTTAATAGTTATCTATTACAAAATATGCATTACAAAATATGCAAGAAGAGTTTTTTAAAGCATTAAAACTAAAAGGTTCATAGTTCATTCCAAAACCAACGTTAAAATATAAAAAGTACCCACTTCAACGGTTCAACTAATATGAAAACAAAAAAGATCCCAATTAAACTTTCAACATCTAATAATCTTCATTAGCCTCAACTTCATTTTCTTCGTTCTCAGCATCACCATCTTCTCCACCCTCTTCCCTACTTTGTTCATCTTCATCTTCTTCATCCTCCATATATTCATCATCGTGAACAAGCGAGGAGAGTGGATCTATAACACCTCGTGACCTTGTACTTCTTGTGGTTGATCCTTCAACATCATCGGTACCCATTGAAGCACGAATTTGTTCCCAAGTTAAATCATCACCTACCCTCACAAACTCTGCAAGCTATGTTTCGGTTGGTGTAATCCAATCATCATTGTCTTCAACATCTCTCAAAATGATAGGATCAAAAAATTTGGTTTTGTTTTTTAGATCTAAGAATCGTCTCTCCAACTTCATGTTATATTGAATGTAAACAAGATCATTCAATTTAGCTTGCAAAGGCAATTCATCTTCTTCGTATGCAACTGAAATTAGCATATAAATTATAATATAAGTTATTGAGTATTATATGTAACTAGCTAGCTTTAATTAAAAAAATAGCAAATTTTATTATAAACTAAGTAAAGTAACATATGTTGTCGAACACACTCCAATTTCGCTCACAAGGCGAAACACTACATGTTTGGCTTAAGACCCTCCTTGCAAAGCTTTGTAGTTCCGACGTACCATTGACATGACTTACCCACCATTCATCTATATTGAGTACCCTCACATCAATAAGAAAGATGTAATATAAAATACAAACAGAATAGTTAATTGGTCAAGAAAAGAAACTTACATGGTGATATCGTCTCTTGTTCTTATAGCTATAAGAGTTCCAAAATCTCTCACTCTCTATATTTCGACAATTGCGATAAGATTTTAGTACTATCATTCATATCTGGCACAAGCCTCATCAAAGCTTCATTAAGCATTCTCCTAGTATGATTAAGCTCTGATGTTGAATGCTTATAAAATATGATAGGGTTAAAATAATATCTAGCTGCATTTAAAAGATAATCCAATTATGGCAAGGTTACGATAACATCCCAACATTCATGTGCATATAAATATGAACAAAACATATATTAAAATATACCTGCATGCAAAGGGTGTTCTAGTTGTTCAATCCGTCTCCTTTTAACAATCGTCATGGCCTTGATTAGCACTGCAGGCTCATCTCACTACAGGCTCATCAGCAAGATTCTTATCAAGCTGGAGTTGTGCTCTATCCATAGCATCGTATATATAGCCCATGCAAGGTTGTTCTTCCCTGTCCACCAATCTCAAGACATCCACTAAGGGGTTGTTTGGTTCCTTGCAACTGGGATGAAAGTGGCTTCAAATTGGAAAGTCAACAGAACTCAAACGAGTTCAGCTGTTTGGTTCTTCTTGAAACTGCTGATTTTGGGTTGATTTGACACGTTTCAGTTCTTATCTCCCCTCCATTCTTCTACTTTCACCTCCGCCAATTTTTTGAGGAACTCCTCCGGAGTAAGTTTGGGAATTAAAAAAATGGATGTGGACACCGTAAAAATGGATCTGGGCGAGGAGGTCAAGCACATAAGTATCAAAAATCTAATCTTTATCACAAATAAAAGGGCAAATTTGCAAATTGACCAGAGCAACTTGGACTCCGCCCTCGTCGAGACTATAGTGGACGACGATGGTCCCGCGTAGGGCTTCTTGGCGGCGGAAGCGTTGACATAGGCGGGGACGGGACCTGGACGCTGAAGCCCTTCATGGGGCAGCGCAGGCAGCGTCCGGTAGTGGTGGTAGTCGTCGACGGATGATTGGAAAAGATTGGGAGAAGAAGGGTGAACGAAGAAATGTTTGGGATTTACTATTTGTTTGGTTTTTTTAATGGATTCAGTCAATTAATAGGGGTTGGTTCCTTGCACATGGTTCTAGAGAGTAGATTAAATATGGTAATTATTTTTTTATTAATAATTATTATTATGAACCCAATTCTCCAGAACCATATAGAAAGAACACTCCGATATTAATTATGGTAATTAATGAATTTTGGTTCTGGAGAATTCTGTACATTAATAATAATAATAATTAATTATTATTATTATTATTTAGGTTTAAATAAGAATTATTTTTGTAAAAGTAAATGGGGGGAGGTAAGTATACCTAAGTTTACCATGTCTCTAATTAATATCCACTTTCAACAACCATCCACAAACAACGAAATTTTTTTTCCTCCACTTTCATATTTTTCAATTCCACCAACCAAAAAACTTATGGAAAGTCAAAATTTTCCACTTTCGCACTTTCATACACTTTCGTGCAACCAAACAGCCCCTAAGGGAGCCAACACTAGCCAACTCCACATTTTTCTAAAATGACTCCCTTGCAATAATCCTTGCAATCTTCTTTCCATCCTCTCTTTGAAAATGAACTGCGAACCCATCTAGAAGAAACGAATAATTTACTGTCTGTTCTTCCATATGCACTCCAATGTATAGAAGGAGGTTGCAAACCTAGTTACACAAGGCATGTGCAAATCGCTACTGCTCAACTTCAGCAACATGTTTAAAACCATCAAATGGTTATAGATATAAACCACCACATTACCACATTCCTGGCTTGATACAACACATTCTTAATCTTTTCGATATCACTACCAATTTCTTGTAAAATTAAATTGATGCAATGCGTAGCACAAGGAGTCCAATATACCTTTGGATGTTGTATCTCTAATTTCCTTCCTGCAGTCTTAAAGTTAGAGCCATTGTCCGTGATAAACTATATACATAAAAAGAAAATTGATTACAAATTAGGAAAACACAATGTTCGTAAATAAGTGAATTATGAATTAACTAGTCACATATAAAATTAAATATTTACCTGGACAATGTTTCCCTCTCCCACATCCGCGATCACCTCATTAATCAATCCAACAATATAATCTGCATCATGAATTTGGTCTGAAGCATCAACAGATTTTAAGAAAATCGTTCCTTGTGGACAATTTGACTAAAAAGTTAATCAAAGAACGACCCTTCGTATCTATCCAAAAATCTGCAATGATAGAGCATCCATACTCCTTCCATTTGGGCCTAAAGGAATCAACAAAAGTCTTCGTCTCCTTCAGAACATCTTGAGGTAGAGTAACCCGCACATTATGATAGGACGGCGCTAGCATACCTCTTCCATACTCTCCAACATAATATATAAAGCGTTGAAATCTAGGATTACGCACAACATTAAAGGGTATACCGCACTCGTATGAAAATTTAGCTCACTCCATCCAAGCCTCCATCTTCAACTTCTTCTTGAATGGATTGCTAGCATCCAATGTCTCGTTTGTTGCATTTTCTCGACATTAGGTTTGTAGATTACATCCATCGGACCCCTTACATTGCTACTTTCCTTTCTCTTCCTACTTGATGTAGCAATACTAGCAGATGTTGGTTAAACATCGTCATCCTCAACATCAAATGCATCAATCTCGTCCTCATTTAAGCTTGGTCAGGTTAAAATATTGTTGACTCTATTTTTCTCAAGCCTTTTCTTCACTGCTTCATTCATTGCCTTTTGTACTTCCTTTTGCACAAGCATAGGAGCCTTGTCACATCCCTTTGATTAACAATGTGTTGTTTGAATCTTGAGATCCCACTCGGTATCACTTTTTTGCAAAAAATGCACGTAATTTGACCTTTTTTGGTGGGATCCATAACTGTTATATAGCGATACCCAACATCAGTTGAATTGATCTTAACCGGAGCTATCTCATTTGAAGCACCAGTTCCACCATCATTTGAAGCTCTCGAAGAGGACATTTCTGAAATCAAGAATTAAAAAAACAAGTATTGATTTCCTTGGTACATTTGTGCGTCTATTCATCAATTCCATTTGTACATTTGCTATATGGAAAAAAAATTGATTGCTGGTTTGTTTCTACAGAGATTCAGGGGAAGAAATTGATTGCTGGAAAAAAAATTAATTGCAGAAGAAGAAAAGGAAGAAGAATAAGAAAAAAAACGCAGGAGCAACATCTGCAGAACAAGAAGAAACGTACCAACAGCAGCCCGCAGATTTTTTCCAGTTTCCCGTCTCTCTCGCGTAGCCTTTTTTTTCTCTCTCATCGGGACCCATCTCCTTTTAACCTAACCCAACTGTGAGAAATCAGTTTTTTTCAAAACCGATATATCACAACATATCGGTCATATCGGCCGATTATATCAGTACTGATATTTAACCGATTTTTTTCAAAAAAAAAATTGATTAAGAACCGATACCGTTATATATCGGTTATATAACCGATATAAATCGGTTTTTAACTGCTTAGGCTGAAGTTTATACACCTTTCTCTTGATATTAATTTTTAAGAGTTGCATGGAATTTGCACGTTGCATGTATAGTTCTACTGCTTAACAGTTATTAGAGTTTCATTGCATTGCATTGCATTAAAATAATCATTGCAAAGCATACAGCAGTATTAGGTTTGGTATTAGAGTTTATAGTTGTTTTCCTATTGAGTGGAGGTACAGTTTTCTTTCATTTATATGATTGCTTTCATCATTCAATCGCATAGAGGTACATGCCAGGTTCACGTCATTGTGTCTTAATAAGATTGGATCAGAGTTACCATAAATCTCTCAACGGATTGTGTTACACAAATTTCATTATGATTCATGGAACATTTCCATTCTAGAATGTTAAATGAAGCATACTGAACCAATCGAAATTACTAGTTGTCGCATACTTCTGATTGTTTTGATTACAGAAGGGACAAGACTCATCGCCATTAATGGAGAAAACTACGTCATGCGCCTGGCTTACAGCAATCAAGAGGCCTACTCCCACTGTACATCAAGGAGAAACATTCATAGTCACATACTACGTTCAAGTGTCCAAAGAAGCCTACCCCCACTGTTCCCGTTACATACAAAGTGGCATTCTGCGTTCTCATTTACATTCCTCCTTCCACAACTCCTTCCTCCTTCCATAGCGTTCCACATTCTAGGTAACCTTGGTGTTGATATCTAGGCAACCATGGATTGGATATCACGGAATGAGACCTCTACAAGATCACTTGGGTCCTTATCAACCCATGAATGAATTTTATACCTGGTCCAAAATTTCTTATACTTTCTATTAACTGGAAATTGTTTTCCCTTCTTGAACGATGATGCTTGCCCGAAAGTCATACTGGAAGGTCTGCGTTACCCTTCTTGAACGATGATGCTTGCCCGAAAGTCATACTGGAAGGTCTGCGTTACCCTTCTTGAACGATGATGCTTACCCGGAAGTCATACTGGAAGGTCTGCGTTAAGTAGTGAGTTTCTATGATGATTTGTGATGCAGTGCCAACAATGAGAACATAGGGTGTAGAAACTGATGCCAAGGATACCAAAGCAATTAACCAGTTTAGCAGTGAACTGCAATTACAGTTAGTCTAGAGACAGAGACTCAAGATCAAAAGACAATAAGAGGAAAAGAATACATGCCCTAATGTTACGGCAAAAAACCTGAGTGAGTACCAAGAAATTGCCAGATAAATTCTGGTGTCCTACCAAAAGATGAAAAGGTAATACGAGGGGGGAAAGACAAATATGCCCAAAGGTTTGGAAAATGGGTGCTTCAGTCTCAGTCATCCTCTAAACTTTTGGTATGAGTAGGTTCTCCAAGTTCATGTCATTTCGATGCACATTTCTTTTTCAGCTTATCGGTTTTACTTCTAATATAGTCATAAATAGCAAGTATATTATAGAGGATTTGTGGACGATTTGTAGTTGATAGTAGATAACAAATTAATAAGCATCCATACAGGCTAGTTCTATTTTGTTGAGTTAATATTACAAACAAGTTTGTCGGAACCTTTTTCACTTGTCTAATAAGCCACTTTGTATGATTAAATACCTAGAATCAGAATCTTCACACATTACACAAGGATTACATTATATAAATGATCAATTACAAGGAATATTTGCTTCCCATCTATTATTATATTATTTTTGCAATTTTATGGGTCTCGTAGGAGTTATCTAAGCTACAGATTACAGAGTCGCAGGCCCTTTTTAATTTATACCAGTTAGATGAGTCAGGTTTGATTCTTGAACACAAACCTGACTAACGTAAGGAACTAAGGATTATAGCTTTTAGTTTATAACTTTCAAATTAATTGGCTTTTCCCACCTAGTCGTCACATACATCTTACCTCCAAATTATTTCGCTGAAGAGCTAAACCTAGGCAAGACTGGAAGTGAATGGTAGTCAGCACAGTTGCAGCATTTGGATCTGCAGGCAAACTCAAAGAACAGAGAAAAGACTAATCTGTTCAGCAGATCAGACCTTCCAGTCTTTGTCATTTCCTTTCCGTCATCCTTTTCTTATTAGGGCATTGTAGAATCAGCATTTACTTCTGTTCTTATAGAAAAAGAGGTCTGATATGTGCAGCAACCACCGACTTTGATGAATAGCCAGTATGGTTTTATATGAGATGCACTTTGGGGCTTGTTTCGTACTGGCCGTGACTAAAAAGCAACCCGAAATTACCGGAACAGGTAGAGTATGGCTGAAACCTAAAAAGCTTGATATTACAAATGCAGGTGGATCACGTTACTTGAGTACTACTCAAGATAAAAGAAGTATATTTACAAAAATACTGAATCTAGAACCCACAAAATCTCCTAACAAATCATGTCAACCTTTTATATTCATGTTAACCAAACTCTCAGGTCAAAAACACTACCACCACACATACCTTTTCAGTTCCGTAAATATTAGAAATCATAAAAAGTTCGAGACCCTTTCTACATCAAGTACTCTAACAGTCATTCTATTTATTAAAAATAACTATACTCGAAATATAGAAATATTTTTATTGCTTAAAGCTTTGAAGGAATAGAAGAGACTAACTCAGCTTAAAATGTTGAACTGCATCAAGGTTCCCTGAGTAGGCATGCCAGATTATAAAGGTAGAAGGTCAATATACAATGTAATAACATCACATACCGAGCTATCCATAATTCCTTTACAAGATGTAGCCAGACCTTAAGTCGACTAAGTAAGAAAAACGAGGTTATGCATGAGTCATCAGAAGAAAAAAGCCTAAGGACGAGATTTTAAGCAATTAAATTGCAAAATAGAAGCACCATTAAAACATCGGGCATAGATCCATCTCCCAACAAGATTATAACAACTACTGTCAGCAAATACAGTTCCCTAGTAGAAGCCTCATTGCACTAAGAAAAAAGGGATGAGAATTTTAAGAGCTCTATGTCACTGTATAGGTGCAAATAACTTCAGTAAGCTAAGGCATCCTTCCAAAGAATACAACCAACATAATTAATGAAGTCTACCACAAATCGAAGTTGAAGAAACATATTTTTGCTACTTTTACAACATTTGTTGTGCTACATGACAATATATGGTGTATGCATCAAAGGAAGATATGACTGTTTAAGCCAATTGCTAGGCAGATTAACCTAAAAGTTACAATACTAAAAGAAGCATTCTTTCAAGAGATATTTGTAGTTATTATAAGTGTAGAGTACTTACATGGTCTTCACTGTGAGTATATGTAACTTCTAGGTTTCCGCTTTCTGTGGCAACCCAAACCTGTATATCCAAAAGATCGAAATGACGAACTGAATTAATAGTTCCAGAGACAAAAGTAACGACAGAAACAGCAAGAGAATCATACCTTTATAGTCTTGTCTAATGAACAAGACAATAAGAACTGATCCCAGCATAATACTGACATAACAACTGATGTATGGTCAGTGAGGGTCTGGATGCACTGTAACGTGGTAAGATCCCAAACCTGTAAGACATTAGAATTAGAGATTTAATTAACGTAAGAGGATAAAGCAAAACTTTACATCAGACTCACTTTGATGTAAACATAATTACGGAGAACCCTCGCAGTCAGGTTATAAAGCAAGGAAATGTCCCAATTGTTAAGTCGTCATTCTCCAATATGTTGTGTAGGGCAAAATATCATAAAAGGAGTAAAGGAACTTCGTATCTCGCTAAAGATATTAGTTAAAGGAGCTGCTATGGTAGGCCTATATGAAGTTGGATTGAGGCTGTAAAGGATTCGATTTTTGTTAGTTTTATGGACTTACAGATGACATGTCCCTTAATGTAGCTGAATGGAATAAATGGTTTCAGATAGCCAACCCCAAAAATTAAAGGATCGAGGCCAATGTCGTTGATGCTGAATTCCTAAATAGTGTTGCAGACTCTCCTTAAAACTAATGAAGCCGGCCACAAATGGCAGTATATATGATATAACAATGAACTGAGATGAGCATTTATTAGTGCAAGAGAAATTAAATATATTTTTTGAGCAAATGTATCAGAAGTTTAGGATCTCAGCAAGTACAGAAACTTAGGATTCAATTTTTTTGGGTCTAATTATCACAAGATGCAAGTGCAGAGTGTGCTTATATAAGCCCCAAAAGCAACACGAAAAACAACTGTGGATTTATACAAAGATTACTTACAAGTATATAGAAGTACCTTACCCTGATTGTGTGGTCCATAGAACCAGAATATAACCGAGTAGCTCCCACAACCATCGAGACTACGGCCAGCCGATGGCCAGTAAGAGATGCAGCTGGCTCGAAGCAGTTCCCGGCGGCACTAAATTTCCAAGCAAGTATGCGTCCGTCCTGTAGCCAAACGAGGACTACTAATAAACTCATGAAGCAAACAAAAGCTTTAATTTTGACTATCGTGGCAACAGAAATCTACCTGTATTCCAGCAAACAACATCTCGTGGCCAACAACCAGCGCATACACTTGCCCCGCCGGTCCAGTGAGGCTCATCTCCGTCGACATCTGCGTGTTCCATGTCTGAAACAAAACCAAAACAAATCAAGCAGCCATTGGTAGAAGAAAGAACCAAACATTAGGCCATCTCCAATGGGGTTTCTATCTCCCCTATTCCTATGGTAGAATTTTTTTTAGAAAAAACTTCTCCCAATGTTGGTTTCTATTCCAATTTCTATCCTAGGTGGCTTTAATGTAGGATGGAAAATTTCTACGAGGGTTTCTACATGTAGAAACTCTCATAAAAAAATTCCATCTCTCATGGCAATTATTATTGGTCCCTACATCATTAAATTGATCCTTTCATTTTCTACCGAAATGAAAGGGTATTGTTTTGTTTTTACAATTTCTACGTAGAAACTCTACGAACAGATAGAAATTTAGTAAAAGTACAATGCCAAGTAGGATACAAACTCAATTTTAGAAATCCCCTTTGGAGATGGCCTAACACAGAGAAGGGGACTTTCTAACCTTGACGGCATTGGGAACTCCGACAAAGACCCATGGGCCCTCGCTGATCATGCAGCCGACTTCTCCTCCGATGCTGATGGCCCCGACGCACTGTTACACAAAAGAAACAGTTAAATAAACAACCCCAAATTCAGAAAAGAAGAAGAAAAGTTACCAAGAACCGACCTTGCCGGTCTGGCAGTCCCAGATGCGGACCGACTCGTCCTTGCTGCCGGAGTAGAGCTTGTCGGACCCCGACGGGAGCGCGATCCCGGTGACGGCTTTCGTGTGTCCCTGGAGAGGGGTGAGGAGGGAGACGGCATCGCCAGAGGAGTAGGAATGGAGATACCGGCACTTGTCCCCGTAGCTACAGGTGCCGGCGAGGAAGTAGTTGCACACGGCGCCGGCGGCTGCGCGCGGGGCTCCGCCGGAGCCGGCGGCGGTGCCGACGGGGCGTCCCTTGGGGCCCCACCGGGAGGGATTGGAGGACGAGTTGGCGTTAGGGTTCCGCCAGACGAGGGCGGAGGAGTCGTTAGGGTTAGGGTTGGGGTTCGGGTTCGGGTGGTGGGGGCGCTTGGAGAAGGGGACGGAGGAGGAGGAGTCGTCGGGATCGGCGTGGAGGAAGAGGCAGGGGTGTCGGTTGCAGCGGCCGGCTTGCCAGTGGTAGCAGACCTTGTTCGATCGGGGGGCTCCGTCGCCGTTCCTGCTGCTGCCGAAGCGCTTGTTGTGGTGGAACCGGCCATTGCTGCTGCTGCTGGTGGTGTCGGTCTCCATTGTTGCTGGTGGTGGAAGAAGAAAAACCCTAGATTTTATTTGATGGGCGAGTCTGATCTAGGAAAGGTTTTCGGACTCGTATATTCCCAATCCTATAGAAGGAAATTCATTGACAGGTTACCATAGTTATCACATAGGGAAGGAATTATTGATTAGGACTATTATAAGTTTCAGGATAGTATATAATATTAAAATTTTAATATTGCTCAGAGAGGATCTGATCTTGTTGACTTTGAATAAGTGTAACTAAACGAAAATATATAGGGAATGTATAATTTTATTTATTTATAAAGGGTTGTATAATTTTTTATTTATTTAGTTTTTCATGTTAAAGATTGTATGAATTTTGTTATTTAGTTTTTTTTTTTATGAACGATCGAGAATAAGACCACAACCCTCCAGGACTCTTAAGTTACAAGCGTTCAACAATGCGACAGGACGAGACATCTGACGATACACGATATCCGTGAAGTCGTCCCCAACGAAATTGTCGTCATGAGGGTTGTGTGGCTGTTGGGATCATGATAGGAGTAAACAACAGTGTCAAAAGTCTAATTCTCGATCGGACATAAAAAATCTAAATAACCCAAGTCACACAATCCCTACCATGCAAAACTAAATAACCCAAGTTACACAACCCGCACAAATTTTTGTTTAGTTTTTGGGTCATTTATAATATTCAAATTTTACTTTTATGTCTCTGTAAACTCCCTTAACCAAATTTTAGGTATATTTGGTGTAGCAAGAGATTAGGGTTAATTTAGATTCAAATTGGGTTAGAAAATATGGTTTTAATAAAAACTTATTTATATTTGTAACTCTTGGTACACCTTATCGTTGTTACAATATTTGGAGCACGACCCTAGTCTTTACCTTCCAACAAAATTTTCACGCTTGACCTAGACGAGCCAATCTGAGCACCGAACATCTCTGTCACTGACAAACCTACTCTCTTGTGCTTTATTTTAATCGCACAACATTCGTCGCACGATATATAATTTTAAACTCAAACTTCGCACCTATGTCGTTCCAATCGAAATTGGGGACGCAACCTTGACTTGTTTCTTACAACCCAATATATGATGAAAATCTATTCCGAGTCTCCTACGTACATGATACTTGTGTCACCCCCAATTTAGACCCCATGCACTTCTAATTTATTAAAGAACACTAATAACGCAAATTTTATTTAAATTGGGGCAACCGACTCAAGCTAGCCCAAAATTAGACCAAACACCAACCCAAATCCACACTCACACCCTCTTGACTCATACAAAACACCACACACCAATTTTTTCCTCTATAAAATACCAAACATGAGTCTCACCCCCATCCAATCCAATTTCCTATTTTTGCAAAACCAATAACTATCAAGGACCTAAGTGTAAAAGGGTAGCAAGGTGTCAACATCCTATTGGAGCATTTCAAATGAAGAAGCCCACCCCTTGGTCATGTGACGGTCACCTCACCTCTCTCTCTCTCTCTCTCTCTCTCTCTCTCTCTCTCTCTCTCTCTCTCTCTCCATTTGCATGACACTATTTGTCCTTATCTACCTACATTAAATCCTAATCTTTCTTTCAAACTTCCCCTATCACAACCCTACATTTTCTCTACTTAAGGAGACCACACCCCCTAGGTAGCCGGCCCTAACCCCAAGGAGAACTCCCATCATCTCTCTCTCTCCTCTCTTCCCTTATAGCACACCCAACCCCCCTTCTTCTTCTCCTTCTTTCTCTCCTCCCATTTTCCTAATGAAACCCTAAAACACCACCACTAACAGCCACCACCACCACTGTCATCACCACCACTCTGACACCCCCATCACCTTCAGTCACCACCACCCCGACCATTCTTCCCCTCCTTCTCGACTACAGCAGCCGGAGCACCATCCCCATCACGATCACCACCACTTCGACGCCAGCAACCACCAACAATACCACCTCCACCCTCACCAACCCAAGCTACCACATCTTTCCCCATTGCCACCACTGTCGGCTCCCCAATCCCGACCACCCTGAGCTACAACTCCATCACCATCAATGACAATAGCAATAGTAGACACACCACCACCACCTCGACTATCTCCTCCCCCACCTCCGGCCAATGACAACAACTACACCACCTCCATCTCCCTCTTGCTCGACCTCAACCCGAGAAAGCACCACCACCAACGACAGCAACCACAACACCATCATCACCTTCACCTTCACGATCACCTCCACCCCCACCCTCACGACCACCACCACCACATCAATCCACCACCATCACCACCACCTCCACGACTACCCTTTCCTTCATGACCACCACCACCATCACCTCTACGACCCCCTCCTTCCCCCTCATTAGTTACTGCTGCCTTGTTTACTGCTACTTGCATTTATGCAGCTGCTCTTCTTGTTCTTTTTCATCCTCCCATGCTCGAGATATCCCCCAACCCGTGAGGAAGACACCCCTTGTTAAAGCTTCCCCGCAGATCATTATGATCCACTTAGAGACTTCATTGTCGCAGTCTTCGAAACTTGTCGAACTGGTATAATAGTTTTTCCTTCTCTGCTTGTGTTTTGGAATTGTTATATCGTGAAACTGTTACTAGCTAGCTTGTGCTTCGAAGGTTATTGTTGAAGATCTATTGGACGGGTGTGTTATAGAGTGGACTTGAGCATTTTGACCGCGAGCGAATTCAGTATCATCACCCTCAGGTGAGTGGTCACTCGCAACCCATAACTAGTAAATCAAACATAAATTGATTGCATGCTTAGTTTAATTCAATTTCCTTTAACTTGATTAAATAAACCAATCAACTTGATCGACTAACTAAGTTAATTCATAACTATGACTTTAAGTGTCTTCGTTTATTATGGTACATTTAATTGCCACCGTAAGTATATCTAAAGTAACTGATTAAGTAGTATTATATTTAATGGCAATTAGATGAATCTGATTTGTAGTGGTTAGCATAGCTTATGTTTTCTAGACCACCATTTTTGATTAAACACACCTAGTTAACTTGATTGCTTGGGAATCCCGTTCCCGTAACTACACATTTGCATCATATGTACAAAGTGGTGGTAGTAGATAGATTTAATGAAGCTAGTATTTATTTTCTTGTATTACTAGTGCATAATCATGATAGTTAGACTATTTATATCTGCTCTTGTTAGTTACCTTATTACCTTTATTGTATAGTCTTATATGATATTTGAGATATTGTTTGTATATTTGGTGGGTTGCACCATTGATGGTTATCTTGTGGATATATTTATGAGTCCGACGGGTTACGCCATAGACGTGGATTGGACATGGGATGAAATATTGTGTAAAGTGGTGTGATTGCAGGTTTGGGAATCATAGAAAATACAAAGGAGACTCTCTGCCAAATTTTTTGAAAACTTTTAGTTTAAATTTGGAACAGCTTGCTTGACTTCACCTTTAGAACAGCTTGATTTCATTATTTTGTGATAACTATATTACTTTTGATGTTTGCACTTTGGTATTTCACTGCGTCACTTGGATGTTCTCTTATCTTTCGTCATTATGTGTATATGTATTATTTGTATGTAACTCATATGCAGGCATATCCGCATACAGGTATGAACCTCCTACCAAATCTCTTAACTCATGTCTTTAGTTATAGAGTATTTACTTCATACTCGTACCTTATTATAGTTTGCTCTTGTTATGATTAAATTGATAGGATGAACTTAGTTACATACCTATGTATATATTTGTGTTTGATGTACTGTTATGATTGCAGCTTCCTTTGGACCCTCGCTCCCCACGAATTGACGGACTAGATTTGTGTATTCAGATTTCCGGAAAGTGAGTGACAGAGGATTGATCCAGCTACGCCACCACCGAGGAGTCAGGTTGAGGTGCCAGTACTCAAGCAGTCGTGGGTACCCTCACCTCGTATCGTTATCTGTATCTTTCGTATTTACTTTTAGTATCTTTTTATGAGGAGTGATTTGTGCTACCCATGGTATTATACTCTTATGAGTTTAGTTTTTTATATGTCCATGTTCTTGTGTCTCGAACATATTCGAACATAAATGCTATCGGGTGGCCAAATTTTGTATTATATGTCCTGTCTTACTTTCATTACCCATGTGGATTGAGATACAGTAATAGGCCAACCATAGGATATGCATGCTAGAATACCCAACTATAGACAGCCTATACATTTATCGTTGGACAAGAGTCCACGGTAGACGTAGCTGGCCATTGCCACGTAGCTCAGTCCCGCATATTTTGGTACTAGGGCGTGACAAGGTTTTTGTGGTGGCCTATGCAGGTCTTGTTTTGATATTTGTTGGGTGTTAGGATCTCAATCCATAAACTGAATTTGTAAACTTTCTTTGAAATATCTTGTCCGTTCTTGATTTTCCAAAATATCTTTCACTTATCGCCTACCATTGGATTCATATAATTATTATTTATCCTTTTCATCCATCTCTTATTCAGAGAGATGGATACTCGTGCCCCAGCAACAATACATACGCGGCTCAAACGCAGGCAGGATCATCACAGGCACCTGCACCACAGCAACCAGCCATTGAGGGCTACTTGATGGTTACAACAATGATGATGCAAAGGATGATGGAAATACAGCAACGTCAAATTGACCTTCTACAACAAGGAATAGAGAATTCTCGGATAACGATACTAGCAGCGATCAAGAGGATAGCCCAATGCCAACGTTCCAGTAGTGTGATAACCTTCTAACAACTTAACCCACCTACCTTCGACGGCATAGAGGATGCACTTGTGGCATATCATTGGCTACATGATATGGAGTCCTATTAGAGGCAACTCAAATACCTCCAGAGAAACATGTTTCGGTGGTTCGCATCCAGCTTAAGGATATAACATATGATTGGTGGAGTGCAACACAGCAGGGACTCACTTTACCTATCAATTGGGATACTTTCATGGAGAAGTTCAAAAGAAAATTCTTCTCCTCCACAGCCAGACGTATGCTACAGGAATAATTCACCAACCTAAAGCAGGGCGACCGTACCGTGGAATAGTATTCAGTAGAGTTTTCTTGGCTTAGTAAATTTGCACCTTCCGTAGTGCCGACAGAGATAGAACGAGCAGAGAAATTTGAGGAAGGACTCAGCTTGGAGCTTTGGCCATACATACCAATTCAACACATTACTAGTTTTGAGGTCGTGTTAGATGCAGCCGAAAACCAGGAGAATATCTTGAGAAAGATAAGAGCCAAAAAGGAGCAGAAGTGACTCACTGGAGGATTACCCCTATTGCCGATAACACAGACTGCTATGGCCTCAATACCAAGACCGATATGTTATTTTTCTCAGCAATAGCATATTGCTCCCGCCTATTGCACTTTCTACGACAAGTCATGGGACATTTAAGAGGAGTGTCGATGGGCCAACAACCAGTGTTTACTTTGTGGAGGTCCAGATCATATTGCAGCACATTGCATATTTAGCAAGCTACCAGTAGCACCAATAACAACAGAATTTTGGGGAGTCCAGTATCATCAACTATAACAATATCAACACCGAGTGACTGCTCCATTGGTATATGAGTATTACAGGAAGAAGGGGCATGATCAAAAGAACTGTTATCGGTTGAACAACCAATGTTTGATTTATGGAGGAGTAGGTCACAAAGTAGTGGAGTATTCACAACATGGCAAGGCAGTAGTAGCTCCGACAGGAGACCAGATGGATTTATGATCCATGGTTCGGGCTCACCAGTTTTAACGAGGTATGTAGTATCAGCCGGATCAACACTATCAATAGTAGGACCAAGACTACATATTTTGGGGTAAGAGTAGGTAATCATTGCAATAGTCTTCCCCATATTGGTGAATATTTGATTTAATTTTATTTGATTCTTACTCTTGCATGATTAATATTCATATCGAACTTTTGGTGCGGTAACAAGTTTTTATTGCTCCTTGTCTAGTTCCCTTGCCTTTCCATCCTTTACCTTTTAGCTTTCCATGCTTTATTGAAGTTCTTCTTGTGTGTTGCAAACTCCTACCTTTTTACTTCTTCATCTCTTGTCTTCTGGCACAAGTCTTCTCTTTGGGTTAGAGAATGGTCTTCGTAAGAACGAGTGACGACATCAAAATCGAATATCGCAATAGAGTTTTGAGACTTGGACAACTTTTGGTGAGATTGTTTGAGAGTGCAGACTATGAGCAGCTTAAATTTTGGGACCGTCGTGAGAGTATGTTAAAAAGTCGGACTATCTGTCTAGTTCGAATTACTTGGAAGCATTATTCTTTCGATGAGTCTACCCATGCAATGAGATGGATGATACCCGCCGGTGGTATCCCCACGCGCTCGACTCGATTGTCAAGATTTTTTTAATGTATTATCTTTAATGATGGTTTATTTATTTCTAGATCGCTCCCCTACCTTTTAGAAATTTAGAGGACATAATTCTTATAAGATGGGTAGGTTGTAAACTCCCTTAACCAAATTTTAGGTATACTTGGTGTAGCAAGAGATTATGACTAATTTAGATTCAAATAGGGTTAGAAAATAGGGTTTAATAAAAATTTATTTATATTTGTAACTCTTGATACACCTTACCGTTGCTACAATATTTGGAGCACAACCCTAGTCTTTACCTTCCAACAAAATTTTTACGCTTGACCAAGACGAGACAATCTAAGCACCAAACATCTTTGTCACTGGCAAACCTACTCTCTTGTGCTTTATTTTAATCGCACAACATTAGTTGCATGATATCTAATTTTAAACTCAAACTTTGCACCTATGTCGTTCTAATCGAAATTAGAGACACAACCTTGACCCGTTTCTTACAACCCAATATATGACGAAAAACTATTCCGAGTCTTCTACGTACATGATACTTGTGTCACCTCGAATTTAGACCCCCATGCACTTCTAATATATTAAAGAACACCTATGACGCATTTTTTATTTAAATTGGGGCAAACGATTCAACCTAGCCCAAAACTAGACCAAATATGTAAACCCCCTCATTTATTTCTATAGATAGTCTGGTTATGGGTTAGAAAATTTTGGTTTAGCAGCAGATGTTTGAGGTTTAGAATTAAGGATGCAGAAGTCTGACTCTTTAATTAAACCCTTGGTGCGCCCTACCGTTGTTGAAATATTCGGAGCCCAATATCAGCCCATAAATTCTAACAAGTTGTTGCATTCTAGACTTAACACACCAATTTAGACGCTGGACTTTTTCGTCACTCAAAATCATAATCCCTTGTGCTCTAATTTAATTGCACAACTTCTCGTACCCAAATTCTATTATTTAATCCTGTGTCGCGCACCTATGTCGTTGTCATCAATTCTGAGACACCAACTCAATCCGTTGAGCTGGACCAATTAAAGGGTCCAAGACTGACACCAAGCCTACACCGTTCATGACCTTTGTGTCACTCCCAATGAGACCACATGTGCCCCCATTTAATTTAAGAGCACATGATATTTTATTTTAATTTAATTGGGGATACCAACTTTGACTAATCCTATTTTTAATCCTAACTTAACCCAATGTCCCATGAATTAAGCCCATACAAAACACACAATACCCCCTCACCCTACAAAACACCAAACACCAATTCTCCCACAAATTTTGCATCATTTCATGTGTTTGTGCAAATACCCCAAAATTAAGGGGCTTATTTGCAAATATTGTAATATGTGTCATAACCTCATTGGTCAAGACCAAATGAAGAAGCCCCCTCTCCTTTGACCGGTCCAATATCACCACTCTCTCTCCTTTGGATGAGAAATTTCCTCCATATAAAATCTGAGCCATCCATTTGAATTTGGGGTCATCCTCACCACCCATCCCTCACACACACCCCTATAAAACATCTCCTCATACACACTTCCCCAAGCAGGCCCTAATCCCCATACTTGGAAAACCACCCCACCTTCTCTCTCCTCCCTCTTCCTTACTACTAGCCGAATACTCCACACTTCTTCCCTTTTTCTTCTTCCATTTTTCCCTTTTCTTCTTCTTCTCCTCCTCTTCTTCTTCTTCCTCACTATACTCTGGCCGAGCACCTTACTCCGGCCAAGCAACCACAACCCTCGACCGCCTGTGTAACACCCCGTTCCGCTCAAGCGGACTGCCGACTCAATCGACAATAGTGCAGCTGTCCCGACCTGCTTTGCCTCGATCAAGAAGCAAAGGATATCCAGAGTTGTCCCTACAGGAATCCGGCTTAGGCTTTCAGAGGCTCGCTCAGACGTATCGCTCTACCGAGGCGAATCATCGCTAAGGTGGGTGGCTACGGTGAACTTGTCTTTGCTTAGCCAGCGCACATAAAATTTGGAATATTCATGCTAGTCGCTAGGTGATAACCCCCTGCATGCTAATAAATCCAACGCACCTAGCTAAGGGAATAATTCCAACTTGTATTGCTTGCTAGAACATGGAAATGAAATACTACTTATACTCAGACCCTCGCATGCTAAGTCCCTTGACGGTTTCATCTCTCGGACTACCTTCGGGGCCGAGCAAACGTGCTGATTATGTTCCTTAGAACGCATGCTTGTCTGCTTGAATGTTACCGTGTTTTCATGCAAACCCCGGAAGACTATTACGTAGTCGTTCCGTGCCTGAACGAACCTGCAAGTATCCGGGACCATTAGGTCGCCAAGGCAATCCCCGAACCAGGGGCACGCATCAGGGTAACGAATACTGAACATGAATCCTTAACGTGACAACTGAATGATAATCACATCAAGTTTATGTCTGAACGAGAATCACGTCACGTAACGAACGAATCTCAGCTCATGGAGCAAACGCTCGTTCAGATCACGAATCATGGATTATCATTCAAGTTGTGGATTGAACTGACCCTGATCCTGACCTGCATGTCGCGGACAACTTGGAAACAAGGTTTAACGGTTCCACGGGGGGTCACCGGGGCACTGGGACCGTTCCGATCCGGATGGAACATCACGATAGTCTCACGTGCGGACAGGATGGCGTGTAGTGCCTCACGTGCTTTGTTGCACACCATCCTTGTTCAAAGACTAAACGGTCCTTTATGGCTATGCCAGCGACTCCTGTTCATATAGATAAGTCATCCTCGCTTAGCGGCTATCCGCGTGCGAGTCACTGCATCACATCGACTGAACACCTGAACGATCATGTTAAAACGACCCTCGTATTTGTATATGCTTGCCTCCTGAATGTTTATACATGCCTCTGCTCGAATTAACAAGTTGCCTCAATGTTTGCCTTGGACAGGGAAGGAGATGGTAAGTTGGTAAGTCTCGCCGTGTTTCCTCTAACATCGCACGGCGCACTGCCCGACACGTTAGGCTATTCAATATCTGCATGAAACTGATCCTAAGGCAACTAGAAAGACAACTTAATAGTTGTGCACGGAACCTGTATTACGTGTTTGGATTTGTCGAGCGGGCGAGTAGCTTCCCCACCAGTGCATTCAATGTACTGATAATCTACCAGTTTGATATGCAGGGTGCGGGAGAACCTCGTTCGGTGCGGATGCCTCCTTCGTGCGTGCTAAGGCCAGGAGTTCCCTCTGAAGCCTTGTAACGGTGCGTCCGGGACTGAAGCGCATATACAAGACATAATGTTGGAGCGTCGCCTGACCATCGCCTGTACAATCATTCCACAGTTGTAGCCACCTGGCACGCTTTTACTGTTTCAGAGAGAGAGGCTTGAGCGACTTATAATCTCGGCTATACGCCGCCTGTAACACTTGTTCATATCAATAAAGAGATTACTTTACTTGTTTCAATGCTTCCGCTATATTTGTCGACTCAGTGAACCTGTTACCGATCGCCTATGCGTTCATGACTCCGCTGCACTCGGACAATCTGTGCGACTCTGTGGCTTAGAACTCTTGCCGCCAGCCAATGAACCATAGCCTTGTACGGGCGTGGCTCACGCTCGTGCGGCATCACGCCCGGATGGGTTAAGCGATCGTTCCGCGGGAGCGCTGGCGAGGGTGATTCCTGCCTAGCGGGAATGGCCGAAATAGCCTGCGGAAGATCGGGGCGTGACATGTTGGTATCAGAGCCTGGCTTCTACGCCTTTGGACTTCGATTCGATATCTCTGTTTCGAAAGCTCGTTCGTGGGTTATGTGCATGCTCTCTCTCAATGCCTCGATGGGATGTTCCAACAATAAGTCTAAATACTTTCAAAATACGTTTTGAATGATATGCTTGCTTGTCTGGTTGTATACTGCGAGTGGCCTTTGAGCCAACCTGTGCGAACCCTTGAGAGTATCGCTAGTAGCTTGTCCGATTTTCACTAACCCTAAGTTTGGTTGAATGCATCTATTCGAGGGACGCCTTGAATTAGTGCACCATCCAAGACTTAAGAAAAGGTGAAACTCGAGTGCTGAGACTTCGCTATCACTAAGCTGGTTGATGTGTTCACACTAGAAATGCATGTCGAAGGTGCGCACGATCCAGTCTAAGCGATATGCTGATTTCGAAGCTTGTGCAAGTGAATATCCAAATGAAACAAGTACAAACGACTTGTCTAGGATTGCCTCAACCCTAGATTTCTGCTTGTCCTTAGTAAGTCTCGAGGACGAGACTTTTTCTAAGTTGGGTAGGATGTAACACCCCGTTCCGCTCAAGCGGACTGCCGACTCAATCGATAATAGTGCAGCTGTCCCGACCTGCTTTGCCTCGATCAAGAAGCAAAGGATATCCAGACTTGTCCCTACAGGAATCCGGCTTAGGCTTTCAGAGGCTCGCTCAGACGTATCGCTCTACCGAGGCGAATCATCGCTAAGGTGGGTGGCTACGGTGAACTTGTCTTTGCTTAGCCAGCCCACATAAAATCTGGAATATTTATGCTAGTCTCTAGGTGATAACCCCCTGCATGCTAATAAATCCAACGCACCTAGCTAAGGAAATAATCCCAACTTGTATTGCTTGCTAGAACATGGAAATGAAATACTGCTTATACTCAGACCCTCGCATGCTAAGTCCCTTGACGGTTTCATCTCTCGGACTACCTTCGGGGCCAAGCAAACGTACTGATTATGTTCCTTAGAACGCATGCTTGTCTGCTTGAATGTTACCGTGTTTTCATGCAAACCCCGGAAGACTATTACGTAGTCGTTCCGTGCCTGAACGAACCTGCAAGTATCCGGGACCATTAGGTCGCCAAGGCAATCCCCGAACCAGGGGCACGCATCAGGGTAACGAATACTGAACGTGAATCCTTAACGTGACAACTGAATGATAATCACATCAAGTTTATGTCTGAACGAGAATCACGTCACGTAATGAACGAATCTCAGCTCATGGAGCAAACGCTCGTTCAGATCACGAATCATGGATTATCATTCAAGTTGTGGATTGAACTGACCCTGATCCTGACCTGCATGTCGCGGACAACTTGGAAACAAGGTTTAACGGTTCCACGGGGGGTCACCGGGGCACTGGGACCGTTCCGATCCGGATGGAACATCACGATAGTCTCACGTGCGGACAGGATGGCGTGTAGCACCTCACGTGCTTCGTTGCACACCATCCTTGTTCAAAGACTAAACGGTCCTTTATGGCTATGCCAGCGACTCCTGTTCATATAGATAAGTCATCCTCGCTTAGCGGCTATCCGCGTGCGAGTCACTGCATCACATCGACTGAACACCTGAACGATCATGTTAAAACGACCCTCGTGTTTGCATATGCTTGCCTCCTGAATGTTTATACATGCCTCTGCTCGAATTAACAAGTTGCCTCAATGTTTGCCTTGGACAGGGAAGGAGATGGTAAGTTGGTAAGTCTCGCCGTGTTTCCTCTAACATCGTACGGCGCACTGCCCGACACGTTAGGCTATTCAATATCTGCATGAAACTGATCCTAAGGCAACTAGAAAGACAACTTAATAGTTGTGCACGGAACCTGTATTACGTGTTTGGATTTGTCGAGCGGGCGAGTAGCTTCCCCACCAGTGCATTCAATGTACTGATAATCCACCAGTTTGATATACAAGGTGCGGGAGAACCTCGTTCGGTGCGGATGCCTCCTTCGTGCGTGCTAAGGCCAGGAGTTCCCTCTGAAGCCTTGCAACGGTGCGTCCGGGACTGAAGCGCATATACAAGACATAATGTTGGAGCGTCGCCTGACCATCGCCTGTACAATCATTCTACAGTTGTAGCCACCTGGCACGCTTTTACTATTTCAGAGAGAGAGGCTTGAGCGACTTGTAATCTCGGCTATACGCCGCCTGTAACACTTGTTCATATCAATAAAGAGATTACTTTACTTGTTTTAATGCTTCCGCTATATTTGTCGACTCAGTGAACCTGTTACCGATCGCCTATGCGTTCATGACTCCGCTGCACTCGGACAATCTGTGCGACTCTGTGGCTTAGAACTCTTGCCGCCAGCCAATGAACCATGGCCTTGCACGGGCGTGGCTCACGCTCGTGCGGCATCACGTCCGGATGGGTTAAGCGATCGTTCTGCGGGAGCGCTGGCGAGGGTGATTCCTGCCTAGCGGGAACGGTCGAAATAGCCTGCGGGAGATCGGGACGTGACAGCCTGCAACCTATCTCCCCTCTGACCATCACCATCTTCCCCGCTGCCTCAACCACATGTCACCGCACCACCTTCACTCCAGCGGCTGCCACCACCACCACACACCAACGCCACCTCCACAGCACTCCCCCACGACCTCATTCCCATCGACTCCACACCCCGGTACTACCACATCACCATCAACATCACCATCACCACTGCTACCACCTCCAGCGGCCACCACGACCTCCCCCATACCGCAGCACCTTACTCCGGCCACCCTTCGTCACCATCACCACTACTCTTCACCCCCAGCACCACCACGACCCCCTCCAACCAGCACCGCCACCACTCCGCCGAGGTGAGGACTCCCCCTCTCTATATTTTGTATATTATGTTTTGTGTAATTAGTTTAGTGTTAATATTTTTGTGGTATATTGCGTTGTTATTTGGTTTATTAGTTTTAGGGTGTAGTTCTATACATGTTCATGGTGATAACATAATTAGTGATTATATATGTTAAGTTTTAGGGTTTGTTTCATTTCAAATTTATGGAATTATTGGTTAAATACATGGTTGATACTTAGAGTTTTTATGCTGGATGTGAATCTTAGAGTATAGCGTACTTTGGTTACATGCATAATAATGAATTTATTAAGGAGCAGGTTAATTATTGTGAGATGAGGATGCGATATTAAAATAATGAATATGATTGAGGAACATGTTAAAGTGTTGGAAAAATATGAGAGTGATATCAAACCATTAATCAGATATGGAGGGCTGATAAATAATAATGATTTTATTTGAGGAATGGCTAGATTATTAGGGAGCAGTGTTCAAATGATTTACGGACTATATTTGTAAATCGAGGGTTTAGATAATTATTAATTATTTGTTTCAAGGATGACATTTAAAAATATGTGGGATAACGTCTGTGAACAATGAGGTGAAACTGAGGATTCGATGATGGTTTGAACCACGGAATATCGTGATGAATATAGGAAGATTGAGGTTTGGATTGATGATACTGTACAGATGATTAATTTGATTAGATGTAACATACCCCGAGTCAACCTTGGTCAACCCTTTAGCTTCGTGTCCATGTGAGTTATAGTTGAGTTTGAGCAAATGTTAGATGTGTGTCACATCTTATTTCAGCTTTGTGATAGTGTATTGATTGAGCTTGTATCTCGACTCTAGGTACTACAGGACCTGCGAACTTGGACGTTATACCGGATCCCCATCTTCAGCAGCCGGACCCAGGCAAGTGTACCTTGCCACCCTATATTTCAGTTACCAGATATTTATTATTTTATTATATGCGTGCGCGTGTTTGATTAAGATCGTTACTTCGCGTCTGGATCACAACCGGGTGCAGACGTTCATCGTAACGTCTCGTAACGAATGCTAGATGTTCGTAACACCTTAATGTACGTACCTGTGCATATCATAACCCTAGGACACATGCATACACTGTTAGACGTTTGGGCTCCTCTACACGCGCTTTATATATGTATATGTCCTGTTGATGTAGTGTTCCTGTATCCAGAGTAGTAGTATCACCCGTGTGACTCTGTGCTTGGAGCTACGGTATATCCCGTGTGTCTCTATATTCGGAGCTACGATTTTATTTTGCATAGCCCACGCGTCGAACATTGTCTTCAAACTGTGTCTCACTTAGGTGATTATGCTAGATTATCCCATCATTGCACTTGTACATTCTGTTATACTTTGGCATGCTGTATTTTTATACCTTGTTACGTCCCTCTGAATACCTAGTTCCCTTTCAGGTTTAGGCGAGGAAGATTACCGAGAGGAGTACGGTCCGGGTACGTATCCAGCAGCAGGACCCATTGCCGAGGACGAGGTCATCCCCGAGGACTTCGCCTGATCTCTGGTAGTGACTTTATCCTTGGAACGATATTACTATCTAGATTTTCAGATACCGTTCCTAGTTATCTTATTGCTTACTTTCATTCCAGTATTTATACTAGCGGGTTTGTTCCCGTGTGACTACTCTAGTATTTGTACTATGATATATTTTCTCGTGACATTTCATTTCTGCACATTAGTAGTTGTGATTACCTCTATGTGCTCTTATATTTGTTGCCTGTGGATGAGATTTAGATTTACTATGTATGTGTTATATACTGGGTTATTCATTGTACTTTACAGCTTAGGTGCACTTCGACGGGCCCATTAGATTGGGATGCCCGCCGAAGTGTGCTGCCGGCCATTGCCACGTGACTCACTTCCTTATCTTTGGAACCAGGGCGTGACAAAATACTAACCCAAACACACACTCACACCCTCTTGACTCATACAAAATACCACACACTAATTTTTCCTTCTATAAAATACCAAACATGAGTTTTACCCTCATCCAATCTAATTTTCTATTTTTGCAAATCCGACCTAAGTGTAAAAGGGTAGCAAGGTGTCAACATCCCATTGGAGCATTTCAAATGAAGAAGTCGACCCCTTGGTCATGTGATCGGTCACTATACCTCTCTCTCTCTCTCTCTCTCTCTATTTGCATGACACTATTTGTCCTTATCTACCTACATTAAATAATAGCCCTTCTTTCAAACTCCCTCTATCACAACCCTACATTTTCTTTACTTAATGACACCACACCCCCTAGGTAGCCGGCCCTAACCTTAAGGTGAACTCTTCCTATCTCTCTCTCTCCTCTCTTCCCTCATAGCACACCCGACCCCCTTCTTCTTCTTCTTCTTCTTCTTCTTCTTCCTCTCCTCCCCTTTTCCTAATGAAACCCTAAAACACCACCACCAACAGCCACCACCACCACCACCACCACTGTCATCACCACAACTCTAACACGCTCATCACCTTCAGTCACCACCACCCCGACCATTCTTTCCCTCCTTCTCGACTGCAGCAGCCGGAGCACCATCCCCATCATGATCACCACCACTTCGACGCCAGCAACCACCAATAATACCACCTCCACCCTTACCAACCGAGCTACCACCTCTTTCCCCATTGCCACCACCGTCGGCTCCCAAATCCTGACCACCCGAGCTACAAATCCATCACCATCAATGATAATAGAAACAGTAGACACACCACCACTACCTCGACTATCTCCTCCCCCACCTCCGGCCAAAGACAACAACTACACCACCTCCATCCCCCCTTGCTAGACCTCAACCTGAGCAAGGACCACCACCAATGACAGCAACCACAACACCATCATCACCATCACCTTCACGGTCACCTCCACCCTCACCCTCACGACCACAACCACCACAGCAGCCCACCACCCTACCACCATCACCACCACCTCCACAACCACCCTTCCCTTCCCTTCACGACCACCATCACCTCCACGACCCCTTCTTTCCCCCTCATTAGTTTCTTCAGCCTTGTTTGCTGCTACTGTGGCTTGCATTATTGCAGCTACTTTTTTTGCTCTCCTTCATCCTCTCATGCTTGAGATATCCCCCAACCCATGAGGAAGACACCCTTGTTGAAGCTTTCCCGCAGATCATTAGGATCCACTTAGAGACCTCATTGTCGCAGCCTTTGAAACTTGTCGAATCGGTATAATAGTTTTCCCTTCTCTGTTTGTGTTTTAGAATTGTTATATGTCACTACCATATTCCAGAATAGGGGTATTTTTGTCTTTTCATTTATTTAATTTAATGTGTTAATATATTGCATGATATTTATGTATTATATGTAGTGTTCCTTAAATACATGAGTTAGTAAACTGGACCTAGAAACCCACTAGATGAGCCCCTGACCAAACTATAGGGCTATGGATATTAATTAGCATTTTTGGGATTTAATATTAGGGATTATATTTAATTGTTAAGATTTTATTTGATTGTTGTACCTTACCGTTGCTTCGATAATTGGAGCGCTACACTAGCCATTGCCTTCCTACAAATTTTACACCCTTTTTTTAGACGTGCCAGTCTTCTATTTTGACTTTTGTGTAACTTATAACTATGCCCTTTTGTATTTTATTTTAGTCGCACTATATTTGTTGCAGACAATTATATTTAATTCTAAATAAATCCAACTTTACATCTTTGTGCGTTCTAATCGAAATTGGAGACACAATCTTGACCTTTTTGTGAAACCCAAATTATGACAATATTCTATTCTGAGTCTTTACATCCATGACACTTGTGTCCCACATAATTTTAAGCCTATGTACTTTCAATTAATTTTAGAAACCAGTTACACTATTTTTAATTAAATTAGTGTAATGACCCAACTTGACCCAAAACTAGACCCAATACCAAACCAAACCCCCACTCACACCCTCAAGACTCATACTAAACACCACATACCCTTTTTAACCACTACATCATACTAAACATGGTGTTTTCCCTCATTTAATCCAAAAACCCCACTTTGTGCAATTTTCTAATTGTTGGGCACTATTATGCAAAAGTGTATTGAGGTGTCCATACCCCATTGGACCTAACACATGAAGAAACACCAATTTTCTTTATTGACCGGTCATGTGAATTTTTCCCATGATATTGGAGTGTGCAACACTCAACATCCTTCTCCTTCATCAAATCCTAGCCATCCATTTCAAACAAAACCATCTTAGCCCTTTAAATATCTACATGTAGAAAGCCAAACCCAATCCCAATAAGGGGTTGACTGGCCCAACTCCCTACGTCAACTTTAAACCCTATTTCTCTACATATATATACAACTTTTCCTATATTTTTTATCACCACCATCTCTTAAACAACCTTAGCCGAATACATCCCTTCCCCACAGAACCCAGACCCCCGACCGCCGGAGCCCGGCCATCCCGACCTCCCCGTTAACCTCGATTGATACCCGACCGCCTAAACAACTGCCTTCATCGACAACCTCCCAACTGCTGACAGCCTCGCCTCGACGAACTACTGACCCCGCCTGATCACCACGAGCATCCGTTGAACATCACACCCATCGACCTTCACCGGATCCACCCGACTTCCTTTCCTCCTCCTCGACAGCACGACCCAACCTGCCTGAGCCCCTCCTCGCATAAACACCACCCGAATACCCCGACTTTCCCTCAACATCAGCCCCGTCTCGCTTGGACTCCCAACCCGCTGAACCGTTCTCCTCCATCCCCGCCACCATTAACGTCGACGACCTCCTTCCTCCATCATCATCATCTTCAATATCACCAGCACTGTCGTTATCCTCACCGCGAGCATCGACCTCCCTCGATAGCACAACTGGACCGGACTGACGACCTCGCCTGAGTTCTCCCTGATCGCCTGAGCACGCCGGACAACAGCAGCAGTAGGAGCAGCCGAGCCCTCTTCGTGACGCAATCGAGCACCACCTCGACGTCGAATATACCCCTCGTTCATGTGCACGCAGGTTCGGTTTATTTCCTTTCCTGTTGTGTGTATGTACGTATGTGAGTAGTATTAGGATTTAGCGCATCGTTTCATGATACGTTTTGTTAGCTGTTTATTGCGAGACACTATGCAAGTAAACCCAAAACTAGTTGCGTGCGTGTGTATGCATATAATATTACTTGATATATATATATATATATATATATATATATATAAGAAATCAATTGCTAGTACTAGTTATGAATATAATATATATATACTGTATAACCCTAGGTTAATTGTGGATATCCTGTAGTTGCATATGACCATAAGTGTTAATTATGGATATCCCGTATTTACATTGACTATATGACCCTGAGAAATTGTGAGTTGACTGCCATGTGTACACCAACATACTGGATAG
The DNA here is from genome assembly GCA_036927795.1 of Iris macrosiphon. Lineage (NCBI taxonomy): Eukaryota > Viridiplantae > Streptophyta > Magnoliopsida > Asparagales > Iridaceae > Iris > Iris macrosiphon. The sequence continues at coordinate 42,687,462 of JAYESA010000002.1, forward strand.
ACTTGTGATAATGAGTGGCTGTCTGATTATGCACAACATTTGAGGATGTGACACCCGTACAGTTAGACGCACACTTGACCTTGTTAGATGACAAGTAGCACCCCTAGCATAGTCTCTGAGTTCAGAATAATTGTGTTTGTGTATGTGCTAGTGTAACAACTGATGCTGTATTATTATTAAATAATGTCTATAGGACTGTTGGATTATTCAGACAAGACTTCGAAAACAGGATATTGGTATTGCCAGCAGAGGACCACAGGCGAGTACATTCACTGACAGTTTTCATTATGTTGATTATCTCGATTGTCACGCCCCAGTCCTAAAATACGTAGGACTAGGACACGTAAGCATGCCAGCCGTATGGATATGGCAACTCCAATATATGGAAACCAAAATCCATACGTACGCTGTAATATGAATATCAAATCCACATGTGGTATAAATCTATCACAAGTCACAGGGTACAATCTAAATCTCATCCACAAAAATCAAATATAGATAATCAACTAAAATCTATGAAACTAGATCTTATTATAAAGTATCTAAGATGATAGTCGGATGGAAACAAATCCACTGCCGAACTAGAATATAAAACAAACATAACATAAGTACATCACCAATAATCACGAGGCTCGAAGGGAAGACCTCCTCAAATATAAGCAACCAGTCCGGATACGCGCTCCTGCGAATACTTAAAAACAACGACACCTGGAAGGGCCAGGTCCTCAGAGGGACATAACAAGATACATAGAAGCATGCCAATAAAGTACTGAATAAATATCCAATGTGGTCGCCTAACCGTCTAAGTGAATGCAGTTTGAGAACAACTTTCTAACAAGTGGGCTATCTGGCCATAAATGGGATTGGCATGACTCTCTCGGAGAATCAGGGGCCTCAAAGTATGTCGTCTTTTGAACGGCAGAGATCGCCAAGTAGTATAGGGGTCATCACCACCCGTATCTCCAGCGGAGCTTCCGGGTTACAATAAGGAAAGTGCAAAGGAGCCCAAATGCGGTACTTGTTGTTCTCCCCACCCCATGCTCTAAGCATGTCACATCCATGACACAATTTGGTTCATAGTTTATCTTTAGTACCCTAGCCCAATCCTGCAACCAAACAAGGACAAGGATTGGACCACCGTACTACAATAGGCTATGTCCATGGACCTCTAATAACTGCTAAGTCTTCTAGCATACAAAGTTTCTATTAGCAGTTATCCCTAATGCACGGCCCATACGTACAGGAGGCCAGACCTGTCACGCAGTCCGTGATCTCTGTATGAGACTCACACTCGTGTAACAACTGTGTCACGGCCAATGAACCTAATGATGCTACATGATAATGGGGTAGTCTTATAAACAAGGTCAATGCAAATACATAAATAAAAACATATCGCGACGACACCATCGCGCGCGTTTTATATAACAGTTAAAATATATGAACTAAAAACAAAAAATAAAGATGCATACAACATATGGAATATAAATAACAGTACAATGGCAAGGTATACTTGCCTGCACTGAAAAAGAATGAAGTCCCAACTCAAGGCGTCGTCCGATCTACCCGTCACATAAATTAAACAAGTTAGGTTACAAAAGTGGGTGAATAGGTTCCTCTATTTTAATCTATTTTAATTCTAAATAAAATAACCTAAAATATTATTTTAATCTTATTATAATATGATTTTATTGTTAAACTCTAATTTTGGTCTAAATAAAGTCAACTTTACGGATTTGTGATCCGTTGTACGCAAATCGAGGCGATTTGTTGACCAAAAGTCAACCAACTCAAATCCTAGATTTGTATGTGGAATCCTATAGATTTCAACACTATATGAATGCTAGAATCGACAGTTTCTAAAATCACAAGTCGGTAAAGAGTTATGGCCACAAGGGCGTACAGATGACAATTTTTGGTGGTTTTCTATTTACGTCTATGTTGCACGAATTTTATAGTAGATTAAACTTGCATATTAAATTCTAAAAAAATAATTTTATGTAAGTTCATCATGTTAAATTTATGAAACTTCAAACGTCTCGTAATTCTGAGTTCGGGATCTCCCGAAATCTCGAAAATACAAAAATGCGTCTGATTTCGGACAACTGGCACTTTCGGAATATTCTAGAAAAATGGGTTCTGAAATAACAGAAATAATTTATATATTCAGAAAACTAACCTTGATATAATTCTAACAAAAAAAATTGGAGCACGTTTGGAGTCCGGAGCTAGGAGATATCGTCCTTTTAAGTCGTCATAACTACTAGAAAATGAGGCTGAATTTATGACGAAATTTGACTGTTTTTGGACAAAAAAGAGAGGAGTTTGGGGAAACAAATATGAAATATATAGGTATTTATAATGGTGGATACTACTTAATTGAATACGACTAGGATTGGCTAATTTGGATATGATTAGAATCAGTTTAAATAAGAATATGATATACATAAAGTTGCTTTCCTAGTAGGCTCAGGATTTAAATTAATTTAAAATATAGTTTAAATTTATCTCAATAATTTATATTCTTAAATAGAATTAAATATAATACAAATAATTTATATATAATCTTATTAATATCTATTAACACTAAATTAACATCTATCTAATATTGAGACTATATATATCCAAATAAATCATAAATAATTTCAAATATCTAAATAAATTTCTTAAAATTCTAATTAAATTATAGAAAAATATAATTAAATATTTTAACCTAAAATAAATATTTGGTAGGAACAATATGCAAGTATGGTCTCATAGTAAATCATGGAAGTCCTAAAAATTTAGGTTCCTATGTTTTAATTACCTAAAAATTCTAGAAAAATCTCAAAAAATCTAAAATAGCCTAAAAATAATTCTAAATAAATATTTATATAAGTAAATATACTAAATTTTTTATTTTCTAATTAACTAAGAGAATACTCTAAAGAAATTCAACATCTATAATAAATATAATAATATAAAATATACACAAAATACCTATTTTGGGTGAGGGGGTTTACAATCTACCCAACTTAAAATAATTTCGTCCTCGAAATTAAAATAAGGCATAATTTTTTAAATCCTTCACATTCGTACATAAGGCACGTCAATCATAATCTCTTCAAAAAATTTAAATAATAAAATCTATTCAAACTATTGCGATCACTTCAAAATTAAGATAATCACTATTCAAATCAAAATTCAACCTATTGTAATCTCTTCTCACTTTTTCAAATTATCAATATCCAAATTTAAATTAATCCATATAACATCTTCAAGATTTAAATAACCCATATCAAATTTACATTACGATCTCCATCTGTCATAATCTCCTCAAAAAAAACTATTCTAATCAAATATTATTTCTATTTTTTCACTTAAGAATTTTGTACTCTTCAACTTTTTGTTTCAATTTACATCCTCAATATTCAAATAGGTAATCCATCAATCAAAATTTTAACTCTTAATTCAAATCATCAAATTGTTAAAATTTTAAATTTAATCTACCAATGTTCAAGTCTGAAATTCTATATTTATCCTCAAAATTTGAATTGATGATTTACCTTTAATATTCAAACTTTAAATTATGCGCTCAAAGTATAGATATTTGGTCCTCACTATCAAGATTTCAAAATTTATTAAATCCTCATCATCTTAGTCATTCAAAAATTTTTAACACATAAAATGACTTAATCTCATAGTCGAATCTTACTTGGTCACAAAAAAAAAAAAAAAAAATTCTCTTAAGTTGACAATGCAACTTCTACCCAACTTAGAATTTACCCATCTATCATATAAGGCTATACACTTAAGAAGAATATTCCTTAATTTGTTTACTTATGTCATTCAATCCTCGAAACCTTAACACCAATTATATCATATATGATATGCCCTTAATCAATTATAAAAGATAGTCACCAAATAATGCGATTGGCCTATGGGTATATCTAGTACTATCTGTATATCAAGCTTATACCAAGCATGATGTTTCATCTTTCTGAAATAAGGGAAGACAGAGATCAATAATAAAGAGTTCAAGGGAGAGGTAATAGAATAGAAGTATCGGGATCAAGGCGTTTAAAGAATTCAAATGGGAATTGTCAAGGCCGTTGTGGATTAAAATCCTATTTGGTAAATCCTTATTCATATGCTCGTATCAGTATAGTTAGGTAACTGATATGATCCGCTCAGACATGTCTAGAGGGTAAGTACATTCGTCTAAGAAGCTAAGTCAATTTTTATCTCAATCCACGTAAAATATTACGAAGGGCAAACCAAATGTACTAAGGTTAGCTAGACCCTAATACACTGGTTCTGATTAGACAATTATATCATTGTGTGCACCCAATAATACATATGCCATGAGCAAGCTCGATAAAAGAATAATCTTGCAAAAACTAGGCTATAATAGCAGCATACGTCGAGATAGTACAACAAATATGAGTACGCTAGATTGTGATGAAAGGAGGTACAAAATAATTCAAGTTCACAAAGAAGATACGACTCTACAATCTCTACAGTTGTCATACTAACTCCTTGTCTAAATTGATAGTCGACAAAGTATGGGTATAGTCTCTAAGTTCTACAGTCTGGATAACCACTATCCTCTTATGCAAGCATATAGTTAATGTCATTCAATTATACTTCATTAATGGATCACAAGGACTATGTGATACTAGGTTGTGAGGTATACTACCCAACTTAAAATAATAAACTAATATTATAATTGTCTTGAGGGGATTCCATAAATTAACCTTGCACTTGCAAATAAAGTAGAAACTCTTACTAGGGTACACGAGGAAAAGATCTTGGTATTTATTAGGGTCTCCTATTGCATTATATAGGTAATGGTCATCTTAAGTCTTAATCATTGTGCGTATAGAACAAGTGTCACTAGTAAGAATGGAAAAGTTATTAGCCTTTAAGTGAGAGAGGATATAACTCGTATTGAGGTGTGGTACAAGTTATGCGATTTAAAACTAAGGGATAATCATAAAATTATAATCTAAATGATACTCAACTATCAAGTTCTAACTACCAATCACATAATTAAAAATTCAAGATTATAACTATAATCCTAGTAAGCTATATATCCTAACATAGAATAAAATTACTTGGTCTACAATCAGAAGTGTCAGGTGGCACGAGTTGAAAGATGCAGAAAAGAAGAACGTAATTTTAGTCGTCGCACAATTAGCGAACGTTAAGGGTTCAGAGGAACAAGTCATAAAACTAAATAGAAAGACTCTAGGTAATGTCATGGTTTCTTGAGGGAAGGTGGTTGCTAATATCTGTGTTCGAGGTATGATCAAGAGAAATGTTATATTCATTCCTCTTGGCTTCCTAAGGTACTGTCTGCTACTATCAAGACAAGAAGCTAAAGTTGTAGTTCTCTAGTACTATCTCACCATGAAAAGCTAGGTTAGTCCTAATATTTAACCTTGGATTTCTATTGGTTCCTCTATACTGGGGTCAAACACCATGATCAAATTTATAACCAACCCTAGTAGTGTCTATACTACTCTCAAGTCCTTCATAAATATATCAAGGATAATTGTTAATTAATCTACAGGTAAGGGATGCTAGGGTTCATTAGGTATTCTCATCTTAGTGATGTGTCAATATTCTAGTTGTATTCTTAATAGGAAGGTTACCCTACTTATCATCCTAATAGCAGGTTCCTATGTTCTAGGAGAAGGCTATACTCAAGGAACTATTAGGAAATCACATGAATCAAGCAAGATGCAATTATTTAAATAGAATGGATTAGAAGGAAGGTGAGTCATAGTCAAATGTGGATGAGATCCTATACTCTAATCCTATTTTCAGGCTTGCTCGGCACAGTAACGTAACCGAGACAATATACTCTCAATCTGTATGGGCCACCACAAAAATATGTCACGCCCCAGTCCCAAAATACGTAGGACTAGAACACGTAAGCATGCCAGCCGTATGGATATGACAACTCCAATATATGGAAACCAAAACCCATACGTACGCTGTAATATGAATATCAAATCCACATGTGGTATAAATTATCACAAGTCACAGGGTACAATCTAAATCTCATCCACAAAAATCAAATATAGATAATCAACTAATATCTATGAAACTAGATCTTATTATAAAGTATCTAAGATGATAGTCGGATGGAAACAAATCCACTACCAAACTAGAATATAAAACAAACATAACATAAGTACATCACCAATAATTATGAGGCTCGAAGGAAAGACCTCCTCAAATATAAGCAACCAGTCCGGATACGCGCTCCTGCGAATACTTAAAAACAACGACACCTGGAAGGGCCAGGTCCTCAGAGGGACATAACAAGATACATAGAAGCATGCCAATAAAGTACTAAAATAAATATTCAATGTGGTCGCCTAACCGTCTAAGTGAATGCAGTTTGAGAACAACTTTCTAACAAGTGGGCTATCTGGCCATAAATGGGATTGGCTTGACTCTCTCGGAGAATCAGGGGCCTCAAAGCATGTCGTCTTTTGAACGGCAGAGGTCGCCAAGTAGTATAGGGGTCATCACCGTCCGTATCTCCAGCGGAGCTTCCGGGTTACAATAAGAAAAGTGCAAAGGAGTCCAAATGTGGTACTTGTTGTTCTCCCCACTCCATGCTCTAAGCATGTCACATCCATGACACAATTTGGTTCATAGCCTATCTTTAGTACCCTAGCCCAATCCTGCAACCAAACAAGGACAAGGATTGGACCACCGTACTACAATAGGCTATGTCCATGGACTTCTAATAACTGCTAAGGCTTCTAGCATACAAAGTTTCTATTAGCAGTTATCCCTAACGCACGACCCATACGTACAGGAGGCCAGACCTGTCACGCAGTCCGTGATCTCTATATGAGACTCATACTCGTGTAACAACTGTGTCACGGCTAATGAACCTAATGATACTACATGATAATGGGGTAGTCTCATAAACAAGGTCAATACAAATACATAAATAAAAATATATCGCGACGACACCATCGCGCGCGTTTTATATAACAGTTAAAATATATGAACTAAAAACAAAAAATAAGGATGCATGCAACATATGGAATATAAATAAAAGTACAATGGCAAGGTATACTTGCCTGCTCTGAAAAAGAATGAAGTCCCAACTCAAGGCGTCGTTCGATCTACCCGTCACATAAATTAAACAAGTTAGGTTACAAAAGTGGGTGAATAGGTTCCTCCATTTTAATCTATTTTAATTCTGAATAAAATAACCAAAAATATTATTTTAATCTTATTATAATCTAATTTTATTGTTAAACTCTAATTTTGGTCCAAAGAAAGTCAACTTTACGGATTTGTGATCCGTAGCACGCAAATCGAGGCAATCTGTTGACCAAAAGTCAACCAACTCAAATCCTAGATTTGTGTGGGGAATTCTATAGATTCCAATGCTACATAAACGATGGAATCGATAGTTTCTAAAATCATAACTCGGTAAAGAGTTATGGCCACAAGGGCGCACATATGACAGTTTTTGGTGGTTTTCTATTTATGTCTATGTTGCACGAATTTTATAGTAGATTAAACTTGCATATTAAATTCTTAAAAAATAATTTTAAGTAAGTTCATCATGTCAGATTTATGAAACTTCAAACGACTCATAATTCCGAGTTTGGGATCTCCCAAAATCTCGAAAATACGAAAACGCATCTAATTTTGGACAACTGGCACTTTCGGAATATTCTGGTAAAATAGGTTCTGAAATTACAAAAATAATTTATATATTCAGAAAACTAACCTTGATATGATTCTAACAAAAAAAACTGGAGCACGTTTGGAGTCCGGAGCTAGCAGATATCGTCCTTTTAAGTCGTCATAACTACTAGAAAATGAGGCTGAATTTATGACAAAATTTGACTATTTTTGGACGAAAAAGAGAGGAGTTTAGGGAACAAAAATATGAAATATGTTGGTATTTATAATGGTGGATACTACTTAATTGAATACGACTAGGATTGGCTAATTTGGATGGGATTAGAATCGGTTTAATTAAGAATATGATATCCATGAAGTTGCTTTTCTACTAGGCTCAGGATTTAAATTAATTTAAAATATAGTTTAAATTTATCTCAATAATTTATATTCTTAAATAGAATTAAAGATAATACAAATAATTTATATATAATCTTATTAATATCTATTAACACTAAATTATCATCTATATAATATTGAGACTATATATATCCAAATAAATCATAAATAATTTTAAAAATCTAAATAAATTTCCTAAAATTCTAATTAAATTACAAGAAAATATAATTAAATATTTTAACCAAAAATAAATATTTGATAGAAAAAATATGCAAGTATGGTCTCATAGTAAATCATGGAAGTCCTAAAAATTTAGGTTCCTATGTTTTAATTACCTAAAAATTTTAGAAAAATCTCCAAAAATCTAAAATAGCCTAAAATTAATTCTAAATGAATATTTATATAAGTAAATATACTAAAAAAATATTTTCTAATTAACTAAGAGAATACTCTAAAGAAATTCAATATCTATAATAAATATAATAATATAAAATACACACAAAATACCTATTTTGGGTGTGGGGGTTTACATCTATGATTCTAGTTGTATAGCGTACATGATTCTGACACTATGTATACACGAGTTTAGAATCGTCGAGACCGGTCACGAGGAGTCGTGATTAGAATCCATCGTGCTAGCTGGGGATGGGGAGATATTAGTAGATTATGTGATCATACCCAACTCTACATGAATCATAGCTCACCCACACCTCACGTCGGTGTAGCCTGACCATTACATGCCTCATAGCCTGTTATGTATGATTGGCCTGACTATTGCTTGCATCATAGCTAACTGGATGGTTAGCCCGACCTTACATGAATCATAGCTAATCATACATAGCAAGCCTGATCAGTCCCAAGCCGATCACATGATATGATGATGTTTCATACACTTAGCTAGATACTCTATTCATGTATTTCCAGTTCATTGTTCTAGCATGCACTTGTATTTCTATTTCCTTGCTGTTTGTACCAATGATGATGATATATTCTCCAGCATTTTCTTATTTCTAGTATTTTATTATATCTAGTATTCTTTTTGCCAGTATTTATATCCATCTTGTATTTCTTTGCACTGTATTATAGTTTTTGTCAATATATATGGAACTGATGTTAGTGCTTGTACTTCGCTCCAATCCTAACTGGATATTTTCCAGAGGATCTTGAGGATTTCTGTCCTACACATTATGGACCAGGTATAGATGGAGACTACCTACCAGAGAACTTAGAAGAGTCTTTTCCACTAGAGGAGACACTACCTGCAGCTATTTAGATAGTATTTATTCTATGCATTTAAGTTTATGTTGAGACTTATGTTGGGTTTTATTTGAGACTTGTGGAGACTATTTATGTTGGACAACTAGACTGTAGTTTATCTATATTTTGAGATATTGTGTTTGACTTATGTCATTCTTTCTTATCTTTTATCATGCCATTTATTTTTTATGGTTATTATGATTGAGTATACATTATGAGCTATTGAGAGATGTTTATTTTATTGTCCTCCTTATGGAGTTGATATCATTGACAGGTTGTGAGTTATGTTTAGTATTATTGAGACTTAGACAGCGTTCTACCGCCGATGCTGCGGTGTAGGCTGGACGTAACCACGACTCATGCCTAAATTCTGGGTGCAGGTCGTGACACATTTTTAGTGGTGGCCCATGCAGGTCCGTCTTTTGTCTAGATTTACATGTAGAGCGATATCGTAGTAGTGCTCATTTAGAGTATTTTTATGAGCCTACGATAGGATATAGGACATAGGATTTAGGATGAGAGTATGCTGAATCACAACTAGGAAATTTCTGATCTTTACAATACTATTCTGAATAATTGGTTCCTTTAGAATTTTACTGTCCTTCCTTGATGATATCGTATCTATTACCTTAATTGATTCTTTTTGGTCTATCTTCAGGATGCCGCCAAAGACTAGGTCTTTGAGATTGGGAGCAGCAGCTTCAGAGAGGTCTGCCACCTAATGACCTGACGAACAGACATCTAGAGTTCCTCCTACATCTCCTGTTCTTGTGGGAGTATCTGCAGCTTTCGAGGTTCCTCCTCCTCCACTTATTTCGAGGGTTGCCCCAGTTGTGACAGAGAATCTTCCACCTCCGCCGACTCTATTACCCGGAGGTATGCCCGTTGACGGGGCACATATGCTCACACTGATCCAGGGCATATTAGATACCTAGAGAGTAACGATGGAAGCTCAGCGTATTCAAGCTGAGGCATAGAGGGTGCAAGTAGAGGCGCACCAGGCACAGACATATCTGATGAGATAGAGCATGGAGAATGCTCATCAGATGGCTCTCCATCCTGTGGAAAGAGTAGCACAACAACAGCAGCATCCTGGCCAGCAGCACCAGAGGCCAGGTACTATAGTGGACTTCAAGAGGATAATGCCTCGAGAGTTCAAAGGCACTGAGGGGATACTCTACACTGAAGTCTGGCTAGAGGATATAGAGAGGAACTTGCGTTTGGCGCAGATTCCGGAGATTCTTCAGATCGAGGCCGCTGACAGTCAGATGTTTGACATCGCACTGACATGTTATCGTACGGATCCGAGACTCCCTGTTGGAGGACTTACTTGGGAGGACTTTAAGGAGCTCTTCAAGGAGTTCTTCCCTGACGTAGCCCTGGGAGCATTGGAGAGTCAGTTCCATGACTTGGTCCAAGGAAGCATGTCAGTTGACGAGTACGCCACGGAGTTTGTCGCTTGAGTCGATTCGCACCTTCGATGATTCGAGACCCAGGAGACCGAGCCCAGAAATTCAAGAAAGGGTTGACTAGAGAGATCAAGTCTCGCACTTCGGGACGTAGCACTGCTACATTTGAGGGTATTCTGATGGATGCCCAGATTGTTGAGGATGACTTGGACCTCAGGCCCAAGAGAGGATGCGACACTTCTGGAGGAACAAATGGTAACACAGGACCGGCCAAGTGCCCCCACTTTCAGCAACAACAGAGGCCGTACCAGTAGCAGCCTCAGCAGCACCAGACACCAGTTCGAGAACACACCCAGCAGCAGCAACTACAGAGGCAGACTCAGCCCGTTGCCCAGTGTGCGTATTGCGAGAAGACAGGACATACTAGAGACATCTGCAGAAAGAGGTTGGGTACATGCTTGTCCTATGGACCATTAGCACATCAGTTAAGGGACTGCCCATATATTCAGACTCGTCAGGGTGGAGCAGCAGCTCAGAGGGGACCAGCCAAAGTACCTACTGTACCAGGAGGCCAACAGAGGGGACTTCCACTTTCACCACAGCAGCAGAGGTTTGCTCAGCACCAGCAACAGCAGAGAGGTGCACCACAGGGACGCGCATACGCCATGACGATTGAGAAGGCTGAGCCAGCTGAAGACGTGATTTCAGGTTCAGTTTCTCTCGATTCTATTCCAGCACTTGCATTATTTGATTCTGGCGCTTCCCATAGTTGTTTTAGGTTAGGTTAGGTTTTATTCATTTAGTTATTTATTTACTCTTTCTCTTCATATATATATATATATATATAGAAAGAGAGAGAGAGAGAGAGAGAGAGAGAGAGAGAGAGAGAGAGAGAGAGAGAGAAAGAGAGATGGGGAGAGTGCTGGGTTCTGAGCGGGCTTTGGTAGTTTGTTAGGATATATTCTTATTTAGGGTTTTGCTATTTATTTGTTTGGTTTATTTATTTACTTATTTTATTTTTCTTTCCTTTCCTTTTATTTTACTTTCTTTTAATTTTCTAAATAAAATCCCAAAAATTTAGATTTAGATTTAAAATAAATTCTGAAAAATTCTTAACATTTTGGTAAACAAGTTTTACACCCAAAATAATATTTGTGATCTATTTGTTATTATAAAATAAATAAATATTTATATAAGTAGATAAATTAATCAAGTAATTATATTTTTCTAAAAATACCAAAAAATTCTATAATTATAAAAAAATAATAATTTTTAAAGATTTAAAAAATTTGGGTGCTCACACATTATACAAGTTACTCGGGGCTAGCCCAGTATCGTGGCTTGTCCATTTTTGTGGAACTTTTACTCAGGGCAGCCAAAAACTTACTTGGGGCTACCCACCCCTCCCCCTCCCAAAACCCGTCCAAACCCAAATATTTTAACTTTTACTCTCTTTATCTCTCTCTTCAAAAAAAATTCCCTTATTCCTTCACTTCAAAACCCTAAACTTCTTCACAATCCTTGTTAATGCCCAAATATCATTGTGTAGTAATATAAAATATGTTTAGGATAACCTTTCGACAGATTTCTAAAGTTTTGAATCCATTCTACGGTTTTGAACTTCAGATTTTTACCAACAGTCGCGATTGGGAAGAATTAGGGCTATAAAATATTTCTACGGTCCTGACAACATATAGGACTATAGAAAATTTCTACAGTCCTGACAACATACAAGACTATATAAAAATTTTACAGTCCTAGATGAATACAAAATTTATGAAAATTTCTACCTAGTGGAAGGACTGTCAAAAATTTTACTAGCCCCGCATATTGGAAGGACTGTTAAATTTTTTGACAATCCTAAATGAATAGCATATTTTCTTTAAAACTTTTAAAAATTTTGACCGTCCAATATATTGGTAGGACTGTCAAAAATTATGACAGTACTAAAAAATTTTGGAAAGCCCCGAGTAAATTTTTTAGTGGCAAACTTGTAAATTAAAAAAAATGGGCAGCCCCGAGTAACTTTTGTAGTGCCTTTATAAATATTCCAAAGGAAGGCATATTGGGCTGCCCAATTTTTTTATTTACAAGTTTGGTCTTTGGAATATATGATTAATATATCTGATTATGTCTATGTCAAGAAGTTTGATATTTATGCCGATATCGGATATTGTTATTGAGAGTATCACGTATCGGTTTATTGGAACAAATTTAAATTACAAACTTAAGTTGTATTTATATGAACAAATTTAAATTGTATTTATACAAGGTAAATTTAAATTGTATTTGGATAATGCAAGAACAAACCGGGTCGATAAAAATTTCTCAGAAAAAAAATCATTTCATCGAAAATAAGCAAAAAAGTTGATAGACAAAAGATATATGAAAATAATTCTCTTTATTGATAATTTGTAACAGAATTACAACAACTCTTAAGCTAAAATAACAATTTGACTTACAAATAATTGATCTCATTACAATGAACGATGCCACAAGTCTTACAGCTCAAAATATAAAAGATTTAAAATGTTCCATGCATTATGCCTTTATAACCAAAAGATAACGTCTTCAAATAGAAATTTTTTAAGTTGTCACACGAGCTCCAACGCCTCAGAATGTCAAAGCGACTTCTTGCACCTATGGATTGGTCAGCACATTAGAAAATGTCCGGTGAGCGATCTTAATCCGACTCGCCTAAATCAATACAATAATTATGTGAGGACTGGTAAAATTATTATGTGTTCTTTCTAATTTTCCTAGGATTAATTAACAATTGAAAAACTTGTATAAGGCTATCATTCTTCCCTGCAAGATAAGGATTGACATTTATAATATATAATGTATCATAAGTGTGTTTCTGCATCAATTATTAGCGTTCATAATATGTATGTGTGTGTTTGTGTGTGTGTATCGTGAGTTCGTCCCCGCAAACAATTTGTTAGGCCAATAAACAGACTGTCAGTAACATGCATCCTAACTATATGGCGGTAACTGACAAAACACCATTTTGAACTAGTTCAGGTAAGACAAGATCCTTCCAGTGCAGGTAGTGAGCCCCACTGATGGTCCTGAATTATCTGCGGTAGTATGTTAGCACAATTATCCTTGTTCCTCCTAAGCCAAATCGGTTCCGGTGTTCTGGATGCCTTTCGAGGAACTAAATCTTGTACACAAGTTGTTTATGACCATACATGCATATGCAACTTAGCTATAAAAAAATATAACAAGCATGCTAACAAAATATTAAAATAACTATGCAATAAATTCTTATTATACTACCACAATCCTCGAGCCATTGCTCGTAATTCCATTCTTCCAATATAGGGATTTATATATTTGTCTACTTCTCAATCTATGGAGTTTTATCTTGGCAACTTAATGGTCCCAAACTTTCTTCACATTTTTATCTTTTTGTATCAACAATACAATATTTTACATGTCTATATCAATAGTACAATATTCCACATGTCTATAACAACAGTACAATATTTTATGTTTCTATATAGCAAGTTAACAACAATAATATTACTCTTTTTTATCTTGGTTATTTTACTTAGTATTAATAATCTTATGAAATATACAAACAAAGTCTAAGAAAAGTTCTTTTAATTAAGGTGTGAAGGTAAAAGAGAGAATGATCCAAACCACCCACCATTTGACGAATTGTCTATCGTTCATAAAGATACTGAATAATTCCTGTATATGAATTCAAGTCTAACCAGGTCCTTCAAGCCTACATCCCAGCATAATACACCATACAAAACTGGATACCTTACTGGCTAATGTTCTGTGGGAGTGATTATATGTCACACCCCAGAACCAGAATACTGATTAGCGAGGACGAAACTCGACCAGCTACGTATACCAGAGTACCCCAGTACCCCGAGATACGATCAATGTTGTATATGACATGTAGGGTTACTCTACAATCCAACAGTCAATACTAGGTCAGGTAATCCTAGGTGTCTCAATCACAAGTGAGTCAAATAAGATATAAGATATATGATCATCAGACATAAAATAATAAGACATCTCAAACTATGTATACATAGATGATCATGAAGCTAGTTGTAGAAAATAATAAACTGGCAAGAGTAAAAGTCATACATAATCAACTCTAGCTATAGTATAGTATAATGCTAATCATGTCATGCCCATAGGCTAGATGTCAAGTCTAAAATATGAGCTAAACATGTGTTCGGAGGGTACACGCCTCAAAAGAATATGTATAGATACTAGTGGGTAGAGAAAGAAGAAACCCACTTAGGTACTCTGGTGCTCCGGGTGGTCACCATCTATTAAAAGATACGGGAGATCCTCTGGTTCTGCTACGAGATCTGGCAATATAAAACCAGTGGGGCCAAAACCCCAATTAGCAAAGTACCACAAGGAATCCAATCTTATGAACTAAAACCATCATGCATAGCATAATATGATAAAGCAGTAAACAATAACATATTGTAAGTAAACAGATAACAGATAAGGTAAGGTAAATCGATACGCCAGAATATGTAAAAGTAAAAAAGGCACAAGAGCATGTAAGGTACACTGGTTTAAATATATAAGATAGATCATAACTAGTAAACTAAAATAGAACGAGAATAATAATATGAACTAGACTATACAATCAATCAATCACAACCAATCATGACTTACGGCTTGCTATCATTAGCTAACTAGGGTTATCATAATTCCCAATTACAAGCATATGCACTTGAGATTTTTCTACTTGTCACACATCCTGTAGTCTATCCAAATTATTCAGACAAAATGTGACAATATGTGACAGTAAGTGATAGTATTGCATCACTTGACGGTGAGCTGGAAGTGTGTCCCTTACGGCAGAGAGCTCTAAATTCATATACTATGGCTGAGATAATGAGACTGCATGCAACTAGGAAACCTCTCCTCCCAATACATCTATGTCATCAATTTAGTTATTTAACCTAAATAGTTATTCAAGAATTTTTGATCGTGGTAGCTTGAGATCCATCCTAGACATGATGCAAGACTGGACAAAAGCTTAAATAAGAACATTCATGACATAAGTGAAAAAAATAACCACGCAATGTAATCAGGCAATAGGTGTGAGCTACTATGAGCCACAATCAAGACAATAAAAGAATCTAGAGTCATGAGTGCGCTACGACGAGCCACTATCGAGAATCAAGCCGCAAATCGATATATGGACGAGTGCTACTACAAGCCACTAGAAGAAAATTAATGTAATATCACGAAGTTAGTAGAGGATATGTACTTGTGACAATTATTTAGGGTGTATAAACTCTTCATAACTATACAAGGTCACTAAGTAATGCTAAGGAATCATTACAGTCGAAAAAATATCAAAAAATGGATAAAATGGTCAAAATAGAAAAAAAAGAGGCAAAAACAGTCATTATGCATAATTTTTACGCAAATACAGGGGTCTCTGTGCAGTTTTGCGCCAAAAATGGGAGTTCTGTACAAAACAGCTTACAAACAGGGGTTTCTATGCAAAAGTGTACAAAAATGGATTCTGCACATAAAATGATCTAAAATAGTCTATACATATAATATCTTGAAAACATGAATCCATACTTTTGAATTTTGGGCTCAAACGTACACTTTTTGAATTGAAAATAATGAATGTACACTTTTTGGTGTAAATGAAGGTTTTCTGTGTAAAAGTATGCAAAATAGGATCTTCTACGCACTTTTACGCAAAGAAAAGTGTCTGTATAAAAAGTACGCAAGACATGGTTTTCTGCGCACTTTTATGCAAATGAAAGGGTCTCTGTATAAAAATTACGCAAGACAGGGGTCTCTATGTAAAAAGTATGCAAGATAGGATCTTCTGTGAACTTTTACGCAAAGGGAAGGGTGTAAAAAGTACGTAAGACAGGGGTCTCTGTGTAAAAAGTACCCAAGACAGGGGTCTCTGTGTAAATATATGCAAAATGGACCTTATATGCAAATTTGTGCACTTTTACGCAATTTTTGAATTCTGTATGCAATTTACGTATATTTCAAATTTGCGTACTTTTCCAATCTGCATACTTTTCTAATTTGTGTAAAAATACTATTTTTTGTCCCGAAATAGCTGCCAAAAAATATAGAAAATTTTTAAACTTGGTTTGATCATAAAAACTTTATTTTAACTCCAAAGTTAATGTTTCAAAAGTCAAAATCGCATAAAATTAGATTTTCTACAACATGTTATAATTAGATTTTTGAAATTCTAAGTTTTAAGAGATTAAATCCTCAAAATTTCCTGAAGTATCATTTTGAAACTTAGATTTACTCTAAACCATTCATCATAACCAAAAATACCAAATACTAAAATTGTAGAGAATCGTGCAAAGAATATTTCTATGCAATAATATTCAAGACATATTGAAAATAAAAGGAAATAAATTTTTTTGTTCAATCAATAGCAAGATGTACTTGCCTATAACAAGTTCCAAGCCTAATCTTCCACTCCACCACCAAGAGAGGTTCTGAAACCACACTCTAGGCCTCAAGGCCAAGCTCCAAGCTTGAGAAAGAGTAATTGAAGTGAAGAGAGAAAGAAAAAAGAGAAAGAAAATAGTTAAAAAGAAAGATAAGAGAGAAAATAAAAGGGTTATATGAAGGAGGGGTTAAATCCTAGCCATTCATACCGCTACCACACAATCCATGCCCTCCAAGTCATCTCAACCATCCAAAGATAAAATCAAGGAACCAATGGATAAAGGAATGCATCAACACTATACACAAAAATATCAAAATACTATTCATAAAAATATCCAAAATTAGAAATTATCCCGAATCAGTATACCGACAGTATAGACCAGTATACCGACGGTATAGACCAGTATACCGACGATATGCCGACTAGGAGGCAAAATTTCAAAATTTAAAATAGATCAATATGTTGCATAAGTCATTATGAGTTTATAGAAATCAGAAAATTAAGAACATACAAAAATATAATATACAGTAAATACTCGCGTATCCGGATACGAATTCCGATACAGTGAGATGAGTCTCACAACCCTCCCCTCCTTTGAAAATTTTTGTTCTTGAAATTTTAATAAGGCACAAAATCTATCAAGAAAATCCAAGAAATCTTGTTATAAAAATCCATATCAAACTCTGAAATATTAGAAATAAAAAATAGGATATGCATAAGGAATACTAAAAATAACACAGTCTATAAGACACGTATAGAAATCCAATCACACACAAGCTAAGGATAAGATACGGGGTATACGAAAAATTATACCTCATGAGTCGAATAAATACAGGTAACGAGTTCGGATATCATCCTTGTGCTCCCAAGTTGACTCATCTGGTGAGTGAGGCCCCTAAGCGACACATACTAAATAGATAGTCCAGTTCTTGAGAACCTTCTCTTTCTGGTCTAAAATAGAAATGGGTCTCTCCTCATTATGAAAGGTCGGTACCAACGACCAACTCCGAATGATCTAGGATATGGATCAGATCCGGAATATACCGTCGTAACTGAGATATATAAAACATATCATGTACCTCGCAAAGCGACGGTGGGAGAGTGAAACGATAGTAAATATCTCCAACTCGTTCAAGGATATCGAACAGACTAATAAATCTCGGACTAAGCTTTTTTCGTATCCCAAATTTGATAACTCTACGGTTAGGCAAAAGCTGAAGGAATACATGGTCGCCGACAGAGAACTCAAGTGGACGCCGATGTTGATCTGTCCAATAACGCTGATGATCCTGAGCCACTCTAACATGCTATCTGATCTGGCTGACTATCTCAACCATTTGTGCTATCATCTCTGGACCAAGTGTAAACTCCCTGATTTTTCAGAATTTTTAAAATAGATTTTTTATAATTTTCTGTAATTTTTTGGAATTTTTATCTAATTAAAACTAAGGTATTTTGAATTTAAATAAATTTTAAATGTTATTAAATAATATTAAAATATTATAAAAATAATATTTTTGGTGTAAAATGAAAAACTAGACATAGGATAATTTTCGGAAATTTATTGGACCTCGAAAATATTTTTAAAGCCCTAAAACTAATTAATAATTAAACCAATTAAACCTTGAATAA
This sequence comes from Iris macrosiphon, assembly GCA_036927795.1. Classification (NCBI taxonomy): domain Eukaryota; kingdom Viridiplantae; phylum Streptophyta; class Magnoliopsida; order Asparagales; family Iridaceae; genus Iris; species Iris macrosiphon. The sequence goes on from JAYESA010000002.1 coordinate 42,706,236, forward strand.
ACTCGGTTCAATTGAACCAAACCAACCCAAACCAGACCGGTTTAGCAAACCCAACCCAACTCAACCCTACGGGTCGGATCCGGGTCAAACCCGCAACCCGAAACCCGTATACCCGAACCCGCTTCCAAGCTTTAGCGGATCGGGCCGGATCCGCCCCCCGACCCGTCGACCCGACCCGACCTGCTAGCTACAGTGCCGTTACGCCGCTGGCCGCCGCTACGCTTTAGCTCCCCGCACCGGCCGCCTCTCCCTCTCCCTCGGTCCCTTATAAAACCCGCCCCCGCCTCCGTCTCCGCTGCCTCCGCTCCGCCCGACCTCGCTGCCACCGGAACCCCCGCCCTGTCGTCGTCTTCTCCGGTGACCTCAGCCCTCCAGCTAATGCTCCGCTTCTCCGGCGACCGCCGCTACCCGATGCTCGCCTCCCTCCTCCTGCTCTCCTCTGCCCTAGCTCCGTCCCGCAGCCCGAGCTCAGCGCCGCCTCTCCGGCCGCCTCGCTGACCGACGAGCTCCTCCTGAGTGCCTCCGGCAAAGACCCCAGCATCGTAGCCCTAGAACTGAACAGTGACCGGACACGGCTGACACGACACAGCACAGTGTCGAGACGACACGCAGACACGTAAAATCCTCGGTTCATGGAGCCCTATTCAGGTAACCCGTTCTCTCTCCTCGTTGCTCCATTTTTTGTTCCATCTGTTGTGACGCGAACCCTGCGTGACCCTCTCGATGCTCGTGCAACCCGCTCGGTGCGTCGCGTCCTGTGGTGATCGCAAACCGCGATCCAAAAATAGGAAAACCAACGCCCTGTTTTACCCTGGAACTGAGTGCGCCATGTCAAACGGGACGACTTGGTCGCGTGCGATCTTTACCGAAACGTGCGCGCCGTTGATACGGACGTGCGGGATTTCGCAGAAGTTAATTTGGATGTGCGTGCACACCGGAATCAACACGTATCCGCCGACAACGCCCCATATCCGCCTATTCTGAATCTCGCTGTAACTTAGTGTACATATGTCAGATTAAAACGAAACTTATGCCATCGGACTCGTAGCAATACGCTGGTCCTATGACCCAAGTTTGGTTTGATTCTGAGAATATTGACAAAATTGCGTATCGTGGGCCCCGCGGCTCCACTTGACGGGCGATTTTGTGATTGGCTCATGGAATCCAATTATGGAAGTTCCGTTGGGTTCATATCAACATTCTGGACCTGTTGACACTAAGTTTGACAGATTTGGAGATATTTGTTCCTGACACATTTTTCGGTGCGAAGCGGGCCACATGTGGACCCCGTTTTGACCAAAAACGGTTATTTTTGCCCCTGTGTCCAAATTGGACTCAAGGACAGGCGTTTCTAGCTATTTGATATTTTCTGGATCTGATGGTGATGTTTATTTTAGCAACCGAAGCAGTACCTGTAATTCTCACTGAGGTCAGAGCTATAGTTGGAGACAGAACCCCCGGCAAGTGTACCTTGCCAAACCTTGCAGATCTTGTTACTTATTTCCTTGACTTATTTATATATTATTGTACGTGCTTAACCTAGGACCGTGTGACTTTACTTAGCATCCGATTAATAGTCCGGTGCCAACACCGTATGCGGAGTTGTGTAACGTCACCTAGAGATGGATATCGTGACCCTTTATATTCTCGTACTTGCCTTATCAAGTACGTTATACCCAGGACACCTGACACTATTCATGTGACAGAATCTTTCTGAAATATTTAAGGTAATTCTGTATAGGTTGCAGGATTTATGACATAGACATTATATGCTTAGATCTTATTATGACTTGCTGCATTAGTTTTGATCTTGCGTGTCATGGATATGAGACGTGTGATTACATTGGGTGGGGAGAGTATTACCATATCAAAAGCTGATTATATTACATATATTATTGTCTGGAGGTGATTGGCACATATACTGGAGTCATAATACTACCTGCTTTGGCATATATACTGGAGTCGTAATACTAATGCTGCTATAGGTTTCTCTGACACTGATCCTATAGTAGTCTCAGCCCAAGTATGACTAAAACTCTCACTTGCATATCACTTAGCTGGTTATATATTTATCCTATTATTTCATTTATTGCTGTACTGTATTTATTTGGCATGAGTTATCTTGTACCTTGCTATGTCTCCTGAGGACTTGGATCCGGATTATGTCCCCAGGATTAGCAGAGGAGATCCACCCAGAGGTATACAGTACATGAGCATTAGCAGGAGCAGAAGCAGGAACAGGTGCATACAGTAGAGCAGAACCAGGAACCGAGGACTAGGTGATTGCCATAGATTTCCTGAGTATATATTTCTTCTATACTCAGTCTGTGTTGCTATTTACATTCTTGTTTCATGAAAAATTGTAACAGACTTGAATATCGGATTGTTCCCCGATTTTATTTACTTGTGACTAGATGATGGTTTTATTTCCTTTTGATGATATTGATGTATTTACTCTGTGGATGAGATTAGTAAACCCTGATCATTGTAATACAGCTTAAGTATGCCCCGATGGATCCATTAAATTGGGTTTGTCCATCGGTGTGTGCTGCTGGCCATTGCCACGTGTCTAGTCCCTCGATATTTTGGGACTGGGGCGTGACACCAAGCATCTTTCTTTCATCCATATTGTCCCAAGCCAACAGTGATATGCATCTCTAGCTATACAATGCCTCAAAGGGAGCCATCTAAATACTCGCCTGGAAGCTATTGTTATAGGAGAACTCTACCAAGTGTAAGTGATCCTCCCAAGAACCTCTAAAGTCAAGGGTACACGAATGAAGCATATCCTCAAGAGTTTAAATCATGTGCTCTGACTGACCATCTATTCATAGATGATAGTTTAAACTGAACCTCAAACAAGTGCCTAAACTCTGCTGAAGGCTCTGCCAAAGTGAGACATGAACATGGAATCCCTGTCGGATACGATGCTGACTGGCACCCCATATAATCTGATCACCTGTCTCATATACATCTTAGCCAACTACTCTATAGACTGGCCCACTATGAAGGAAAGGAACTAGGCAACCTTCGTGAGTCGGTCCACTATCACCGTCACGACCCGCACCCGAAATTTGGACATGAGCCATGGGTACGTCCAGCCTACGCCGTAGCATCGGCGGTAGAACGCTGTCTAAGTCTTAATAATACTAAACATAACTCATAACCTGTCAATGATATCAACTCCATAAGGAGGACAATGAATAAAACATTGCTCAATAGTTCATAATGTATACTCAATCACAATAACTATAAGAAATAAATGGCACGATAAAGATAAGAAGTACTAACATAAGTCAAGCACAACAACTCAAAACAGAGATAAAACTAAAGTCTAACTGTCCATCATAAATAGTCTCAACAAAGTCTCAACATAAGTCTCAACATAATCTCAACATAAGTCTCAAAATAAGTCTCAAAGATGTATAAAATAACTGTCTAAATAGCTGCAGGTAGTGTCTCCTCTAAAGGAAGGGACTCTTCAAAGCTCTCTGGTATGTAGTCTCCTTCTATACCTGGTCCATAGTGTGTAGGACAGAAGTCCTCAAGATCCTCTAAAAAAATATATCCAGTCAGAATTGGAGCAAAGTACAAGCACTAACAACAGTTCTATGTATATTGACACAAACTATAACATATTGTAAAGAAATACAAGATGGATATAAATACTGGAAATAAGAATACTGGAGATAATGAAATACTGGAAATAAGAAAATGCTGAAGAATATATATATCATCATCAATGGTACAACTAGCAATGAACAGAAATATAAGTGCATGCTAGAACAATGAACTGGAAATACATGAATAGAGTATCTAGCTTAGTGTGTGAAATATCAGTCTATCATGTGATCGGCTTGGGACATATGAGGCTTATTACATATGATTAGCTATGATTCATCTAAGGTCAGTGAGCAATAGTCAGGCTAATCATATATAACAGGCGATGAGGCATGTAATGGTCAGGCTGCACCCGACGTGAGGTGTAGGGTAAGCTATGATGCATGTAGAGTGGGGTATGATCACATAATCTACTAATATTTTCTCGTCCCCAGCTAATACGATGGATTCCAATCACGACTCCTCGTGACAGGTATCGATAATGCTAACTCATGTATCCATAGTGTCAGAATCAAGTACGCTATACAACTAGAATTATAGAGATGATCAACATAATAAAAACTATCAGAGAATATACTCGCCTGTGGTCCTGAGCTGCCAATACCAATATCCTATTTTCGAAGTCTCTTCTGAACAATCCAACAGTCCTATCTACATAATATAATAATAATATAGCATCAGTCGTTACACTAGCACACACACAAACACGATTATACTGAACTCAGAGACTGCGCTAGGGGTGATACTTATCATCTAGCAGGGTCAAGTGTGCGTCTAAATGCACATATATCATGTCCTTGATTGCTGTGTATAACAAGACAGTCAATCACTAACACATGTCTAGCCAGTACGTTAGTGTACACAAGGCAGACTGTTCACTAATACTCAGGGTCATATAGTTAGATGTAAATACGGGATACCCACAACTAATACCTATGGTCACACAATATATGTAATACTAGAAATTAATATCCCATGAAGTAAATAATAAACCTAATTACTATTAAAGTAATTACGAAACCTAATTACCATTAATACTAATTACTATTAAACGTGCACGCTTGCACACTAGGCACTAGGGTTCATGACTACATAGTGTTACGCAACAATACAATATGAAAGAAGAGAGGACAGGTTTAAACCTCGGGGTGCTCGTGATCGAGGAGGGTGACGCTGACCGAAGAGGGTGCTCGGGCTCCGGCGAGGGTAGTGATGATGATGATGACGATGATAATGATGATGATGGTGATGATGTTGATGATGATGATGATGATGATGGTGATGGTGATGATGATTCAGGCAGAGGGAATTCGTTGCTGTCGGTTCGTCTCCAGCGATGAGGAGTCCGGCGTGGGGAGTCGCTGCTCGGTAGTGAAGGGACTGATCGACGGGGTATAGTCGGGGTCGAATGTTCAGCGGTGAAAGGCCGGAGGAGTCGCTGTTATGTCAGGAAGGGAGGAGAATGGGGATGTTGATGGCGGTGTAAGGAGCTCAGGCGGAGGAGTTTCTCGGGGAGATGGGTCGTGGGGAAGTCGAGACGAGGGGTCATGGCTGTGGGCTACAGTGGGGACGGTCGAGGGATGATGGCAGCAGGGAGTCGCTCGGTTGGATTAAGGCGGCGGTTGTGGGCTATTAATGTCGAGACGGAGGAGAATGTGGATGGTAGCAGTGGTGGCTGCTGGAGAAGTCGGCGTGGCTGACTGCGGGTTGTTCGGCGGTGGATGGCCGGTGCTGTCGGCGGAAGAAAGTCGGGAAGGGGCCGGAGATGGAGGATAAAGGTGATGGAAAGTTTAGGGTTAGGTTTCGGTTTTATTGGTTGAAGATGGTGATGAAAATAATAGGAGAAAAAGTATATATATATGGGAAGAAAGTGTGATGCCTACCTAGGGAATTGGGCCGTCTAGTACTCCTTGGGGTTGGGGTTGTTGTTTTTTACATGAAAGAATTTGAATGACTAGGATTGTGTTGGTTTAAATGGATGGCTAAGATGGTGAGGACGAGTGTTTTGAGTGTTGCACACTCCAAAAATATAGAAAAAATCATATATGGCTGGTTAAAGAGGAGGGGAATGTTTTTTTATGTGTTGGGTCTAATGGAAAGTGGACACCTCATTGCACTTTTGCATAAAAGTCCCCAATAACTGAAAAATTGCACAAAAAAGGGGGTTTTGGGATTGAATGAGGGAAAATACCATGTTTGGTGTAATGTAGTGGCTAAAAAGGGTGTATAATTTTTAGTATGATCCTTGAGGGTATGAATGGGGGTTGGGTTTGTTGTTGGGTCTAATTTTGGGTTAAGTTGGGTCCTTATACCAATTTAATTAAAATTAATGTAAATGGTGTTCTAAAATTAATTGGAAGTACATAGGATTAAAATTAGATGGGACACAAGTGTCATGGACGTAGAAGACTCAGAATAGAATATTGTCATAATTTGGGTTGCATAAAATGGATCAAGATTGTATCTCCAATTTCGATTAGAACGTACAAAGATGCAAAGTTGGATTTATTTGAAAATATAATTAAATATTTACGACGAATATTGTGCGGCTAAAATGAAGCACAATAGAGCATATTTATGAGTTACACAAGGGTTAAAATAGAAGACTGGCACGTCTAGGACAAGGGTGTGAAATTTGTTGGAAGACAAAAGCTAGTGTAGCGTTCCAAATATCGAAGCAACGGTAAGGTACAATGATTAAAGAAAATCACAATAATAAATTATAATCCCCAATATTTAATTCCCCAAAATGCTAATTAAATCCATAATCCTATAATTTGGTCAGAGGTTCTACTAGTGGATTTCTAGGTCTAGTTCACTAACTCATGCATTAATGAACACTATATATAATATATAAAATATAACATACAATATAATATACACATTACTTATAATAATTAAAAGAAGAAAATACCCCTATTTTAGAATGTGGTAGTGACAAGTCTACCCTCCTCAAAAAATTTTGTCCTCGAAATTAAAATAAACTAGCACAAGAACAAACAATCAGACAAATAATTATACCTCAAGTCTCAAAGAGATACAAATACTGCTCGTGCATTTCGTCATCACTTTCCCAGGTTGACTCGCTTGGAGAGTGATGTCTCCATGCAACACGAACCAAAGAAATAGTCTGGTTCCGCAATACCTTCTTTGATCCATGATCTCCACAGGCTGTTCGGGATAGTTGAGAGTCGGTCCAACCTCGATCTCCGAGTGATCTAGTACATGACTAGTATCTGCCACGTACCGTCTCAGCTATGACACATGAAACACGTTATGCACTTCTTCTAGTGCAGGCGGCAAGTCTAGTCTATAGGCCACTGCATTGACCCTCACAAGAATACCAAAATGTCCGATGTAACGTGGACTAAGCTTCCTACCTCTACCAAAATAAATTGTGCCCCGTGTCGAAGAAATCCGTAGGAACACCAAATCGCCAACTAAGAACAAGCAGTCTTAACATGCAATCTAAAAACAAAACAATCACAAACCAAAAATAATAAAACCTATACATGAAACTCTAAGGGTCTATGGTAGCTATCGGTCCAATGCCGCTATCTGTCATGCGCCACTCGCAGTCTGTCTCTGATGAGTTTTACCTTTTCTGCTGCATCCACGACCATTTCTAGTCCTAACAAGGCTCTCTCTCTGATATCATCCTAAGATAACGGTGTACAATACCTTCGACCATATAAAGTCTCGAATGGTGACATCTCAATGCTGGTCTGGTAGCTGTTGTTGTACGCAAACTCTACTAGGTGTAGATGATCCTCCCAAGAACCTTTGAGATCCAAAACGCAAGTGCGTAGCATATCTTCGAGAGTCTGAATAGTCCTTTTAGACTGCCCGTCTGTTTGAGGGTAATATACGGTACTGAACTTGAGCTGAGTGTCCAAGCTAGCCTGCAGACTCCTTCAGAAATAGGAAGTGAAACGACTATCCCGATCTGAGATGATGCTCACAGAAACCCTATGTAATCTGATAATCTGCCGCACGTACATCTCTGCTAGCCTTTCTGTCGATGTACCCACTTTGAATGGTAAGAAGTAGGCTATTTTGGTCAACCTATCCATGATGACCCAAATTGCGTCCTTTTCTCTTGGAGAACGTGGAAGCCCTGAAACGAAGTCCATAGTCACGTGCTCCCACTTCCATTCTGGGATGGGTAAAGGTTGAAGCAATCCTCCTGGCCTCTGTCGATCTGCCTTTACCTGCTGGCACACTAAACACCGGGATACAAAGCATGCTAACTCGCACTTCATACCATACCACCATACGTGCTCCCTCAGATCTCGATACATCTTGTTGGCACCGGGATGCATCGAGTACTGAGAGCGATGTGCCTCCTACAAAACCTCTTCGCACAGCTCTCCACTCGGCACACACATCCTCGTGCCATGCCTTAAAGATCCATCATCCGCAATAGTAAAGTCATCTGTCAATCATGTCCGAACCTGTGGCCTAATACTCCTCAGAGTCTTATCATCATACTATGTATTTCTAATTCTATCCACCAGCTTTGATTGTATCTGCAATCCCCACATCTGAATCTCCATACTTGGAACTAGCACTTCAATTCCCAAGCTCTCAAGATTGGCCAATAAATGTCTATCTGTCGTCAAATACATAGCCATCAGATACCTACTCAAGGCATCGACGACTACGTTGGCCTTTCCTGGGTGGTACTGTAATAAGATGCCAAAGTCTTTCATCAACTCCAACCACCTCCTCTGTCTCATGTTCAGATCCTTCTGTATAAACACGTACTTCAAGCTCTTGTGGTCCATGAAGATCTCTACACGCTCTCCATACAGGTAGTGTTTCCACAGCTTTAGAGCGAATATAACTGCTGCCAACTCCAAATCATGGGTGGGGTAGTTCTTTTTATAAGGACATAATTGCCTGAAAGCATAGGCAATTACCTTCCCATGCTGCTGAAGAATGCAACCCAAACCCTCCCCCGAAGTATCACTGTAGATAGTAAATCCACCTGTCCCTAATGGCAATGTCAAAACTAGTGTTGTTGTCAATCTCTTCTTCAGCTCATCAAACACGGCCTGACATTCCTCCGTCCAGACAAAATCCATATCTTTTCTGGTCAGCCTAGTCATTGGCTTTACAATCTTCGAGAAGTCTTGTACAAACCTCCTGTAGTATCCTGCTAGCCCGAGAAAACTCCTGATCTTAGCTACCGAACTGGGGGTAGCCCATGACTCCACTCCCTCGATCTTCTTTGGGTTAACTGAGATTCTGTCACCCGTTACCATATGTCCAAGGAATTCAACCTTGTCAAGGAAGAACTCGTACTTTGAAAGCTTTTCGTACAGCTTCTCTTTCATGAGAGTCTCCAAGACCATCCTCAGGTGCTCTTCGTGCTCCTCTGGGGTCTTTGAATACACAAGGATGTCGTCGATGAACACCACCACGAACTTGTCAAGGTACTAGTGGAATACCTTGTTTATCAAGTTCAAGAATACTGCTGGTTCATTGGTTAAACCAAATGGCATTACCATGAATTCAAACTGGCCATATCTGGTCTGAAAGGCTGTCTTCGGTATGTCTTCTCTCTTCACCTTCACTAAGTGATAGCCTGACCTCAAGTCTATCTTTAAAAACAGCTTTGCCCCGCTCAACTGATCGAAAAGATCATTTATCCTCGACAACGGGTATTTTTTCTTGATAGTGAGGTTGTTTAGAGCTCTATAATTGATACACATGCGTATCGTGCCATCGTTCTTTGGTACAAACAATATCGAAGCTCTCTATGGTGATGAACTGGATTGGATGAAGCCTTTGTCCTGTAGCTCCTCAACTTGCTTCTTTAGTTCTGTCAGCTCGCTGTTGTTGATTCTATAGACATATTGTGAAATAGGCTCCACTCCTGGTACTAAGTCTACAGAGAATTCAATATCTCTGTCTGGCGGCAAGCCTGACAACTCCTTTGGAAATACATCCAGGAACTCCGCTATCAGAGGATGTGGCAACTCCCCTTCTTCCTTCCTAGCTCTACAAAAAGTGCCTTTGCTCTGCTCCGCTGCTCCTCTGGCGACCTCAAACTCTGGTTCTTCTGGTGGTCAAAATATTACTCTGCCTCTATAACAATCTATAGTAGCATGGTGCCTACTCAACCAGTCTATTCCGAGTACAACATCGTATCCCGGAAGTGACATGACGAGTAAGCTCACGCTTAACTCTCGGCCTTCCAATGATACACTCCGGTCCTTGCAATAATCATGGACTAGGATAATGCCTCCTCTAGTCGTGATCTTGCAAGTCCTATCTAATGGTTCATTCTCTAAACGATGCTTAAGAGCATAAGATACAAATACGAAACTATGGGAAGCACCAGAATCAAATAATGCAAGTGCTAGAATAGAATCAAGAGAAACTAAACCTGAAATCATGTCTCCAGCTAGCTCGGCCTCCTCAACCGTCATGGCGTATGCGCGTCCCTGATGTGCACCTCTCTGCTGCTGCTGGTGCTAAGCAAATCTCTGATGTTGTGGTGGAAGTGGAGGTCCCCTCTGTTGGCCTCCTGGTACAGTTGGTACTCTGGCTGGTCCCCTCTGAGCGGCTGCTCCACCCGGACGAGTCTGAATAGATAGAAAGTCCCTCAGCTGATGTGCTGACGATCCACAGGACAAGCATGTACCCAACCTCTTCCTACAAATGTCTCTATTATGTCCTGTCTTCCCGTAATATGCACACTAGGCAACGGGCTGAGTTTGTCTCTGTGGTTGCTGCTGCTGGGTGTGCCCTCGAACTGGTGCCTGGTGTTGCTGATGTTGATGCTGGTACGACCTCTGCTGCTGTTGAAAATATGGGCGCTTGGCCGGTCCTGTGCTACCACTTGTTCCTCCAGAAGTGTCGCGTCCTCTCTTGGGCCTGAGGTCCAAGTCATTCTCAGCAATCTGGACATCCATCAGAATACCCTCAAATATAGCAATACGACATCCCGAAGTACGAGACTTGATCTCTCTAGTCAACCCCTTCCTGAATTTTTGGGCTCATTCTCCTGGGTCTCGAATCATCGATGGCGCAAAATGACTCAAACGACAAAACTTCGTGGCGTACTCGTCGACTGACATATTTTCTTGGACCAAGTCATGGACCTGACTCTCTGTCACTACTCCATTTCCAGAGCAGGGTATTTTTTTATTTTTAATTTAATTAATTGTGTATTTATCATAAATATTTGTATTTATATTTAATTGTTGGTTGTATTATTTTTTATTAGTTATTTTAGTATTTTGGCTAGCTTGGACCCATGTCAGACCCTAGTGGACCCATGTCCGACCCAACCAACACCCTTGTGAGACCTATTTTTTGGGTTTAAAATTATTATTATATTTTTAATAAGTTAGTTGGAGTGATTATGAGTTAGTTAGAGTACTTTTGGAACCCCAAACCCAAATCCCAATTAGCATAACTAATTAGGAGGGTGTTTTAGTCTTTTTCCATAGTTGTAACCCTTCCTACATGTTGTGGCCGCCCCCCTAACCTCATTCCCAGACCTGGACAGTAGCAGCAGCCCCCCCATTCTTCACTTCTTCTTCTTCATCTCCATTCTCCATTTTCTTCTTCTTCTTCCTTCTTCCAACAAGCAAGTAAGTAAGTCATTTCTTCTCTTTCTTCTTCTATTCTTCATGGATGTGAATCCTAACCATTTGATTTTCCCTAACCTAGGTGGATAGAGCTTAGATTTGGTGTTGGAGCTTGGGTTGGAAGCTTGGAAGCTTGGTGTGGTAGATTTGGAGCTTTTGGAGACTTTGGCCTGGAATTCCAACTTCCAAGAGGTAAACCCTAATTTTTCTTCTTGTGATTACTCTAATATAGTGTAATTAGTAGTTTAGAACCTTTCTAAATCTTAGGGCTAACCGTGGGAGGAAGTTGGAACAAGTTTGGTTGTGTTTGGAGGCTTTGACACTAGGTTTTGTGTTAATTTCGGGTGAAATCCGAGATTGGCCCAATTTTAGGTGATGTCCTAGGTTAGACGGATCTAGGTAGACGTGCTCGGGTGTCTTGAGGGTTAGTACGTGTCTCCGTTCGGACACGTGAAGTCGTGTCGTAGAGAAATGAGCGTTTCGGGCATTTTGGAGGTTTTCGTCGTCGTCGATTCTATGTACGTGCGCGTTTTTACCACGGGCCTATAATCGACGAGTTAGCATTTTTTCTATGATCTAGACATCGTTTAGAACCCATGAATAAATTTTGGGCCAATTTTGAGTAGGTTTGGTGTGCGTTTCAAGAGGTTTTGTGAACCGCACACCAAGTGTTCGTCGAAATGACCAACGGCCATTTCGACTTAGTTTCTTGGTTTCGGGCTTGTGCGCACATTGGGTTAGCTTTGGGGAGTGTGTGCTAGAGTTCTCGGGTTATATTTTATATACTTATAGTTATTTATAGGTGTAGGGGTCGTTGGGCGTGCGTTGGTGGGGTGTTGTGTGTTGTGTTGTTTGTTGTGTGTGTTGTGTTTATGTATGTATATATATGAGTATATATATATATGTGTGTGTGTTTCTATATATATATATGTATGTGTGTGTGTGTGTGTGTGTGTGTGTGTGTGTGTGTGTGTGTGTGTATATGTTTATGTATGTGTAGTTGTGTGTGTGAGAGTGTGTGTGTGTGAGAGTGTGGATATGTATTTATATATATATATATATGTGTGTGTGTGTGTGTGTGTGTATTTATATATATATATGTGAGTGTGTGTTAGTAAGTGTTTGTGTGAGAGTGTGTGTTGGTGTTAGTGTATGTGTAGGTGTGTGTGTTTGTGTGAGTGTGTGAGTGTGTTTGTATATATTTATATATGTATGAGTGTGTGTGTATATATATATATGTGTTTGTGTGTATATATATATATCTAAGTGTGCTTGTGTGTCTGTGTGTGTGTGCTAGTGCGTGTCGAGGTGTGAGAGGGGGAGATATTGAGAAGAGTGAGCGAGAGGGCGAGCCGCGCAGCGCCGCGGCAGAGCTGCAGCAGTAGCGTGCAGGCGCAGCAGCGCGCCGCGGCAGTGCTGCAGCAGCAGCAGCAGCAACCGCGCCACTGCGGCAGCGTGCAGCAGCAGCAGCTGCGCACAGCAGCGAGGCAGCGTGTATCGCAGCGCAGCGGAGCGCATTAAGCGCGCGCGTGCGAGCTAGTTTTCCCCTCCCCCTTATTTTATATATATGTTATATATATATATATATATATATATATATATATATATATATATATATATATATATATTAGTATAGATACATGTATGTAAACTCCCTCACCCAAAATAGGTATTTTGTGTATATTTTATATTATTATATTTATTATAGATGTTGAATTTATTTAGAGTATTCTCTTAGTTAATTAGAAAATAAATTTTTTTTTTTGTATATTTACTTATATAAATTTTTATTTAGAATTATTTTTAGGCTATTTTAGATTATTGTGATTTATCCATAATTTTTAGTTAATTAAAAACTAGTAACACTAATTTTCTAGGATTTTAAAGAATTTATTTTATGTTCAAACTTAATTAAAAATATTCCAAAATTTTATTTTAGGTTCTAAATAGTCAAATATATTTTCTAGAATTTTCTGGGAATTTTTTGAATACTTTTAGTATTTATTGGGAGTTATTTAGACTAATAACTAATTTTTAGGACTTGTAGAATTTATTGTGCAAGCCTAGGAATATAGAATAGACCCACATTATTTTTTAGGGTTTATAATATTATTATATATTTTCTGGAATTATTTCAGAATTTTTGGAATAATGTTAGTATTTATTTTTAGTTAAATGGATAAAACTAATGTTTAGAGCTTCTCCTAATTATAGTAGTAAACTTATGAATATAAAATTATTCCAAATATTTTTTTAGGGTTTATAGGTTCAAAATATATTTTATGTAATTTTTTCAGATTTTTATGATTATTTTTAATATTTATTTGGAGTTATTTAGATTTAAAATGACTTAAATAATGTTTTGATAAAGGCAAATCAAAAAGAAATAATATAACAAAAAACATCCAATCAGATTCTGACACGTGTCAGCCTATAAATATCCATTCAGCTGCAGGTACATCCCTATATATATATATATATATATATATATATATATATATATATATATATATATATATATATATATATATTATTATTATTATAACCCTAATTATTCCATTATCTTAGAGAGAGAGAGATTTTGGAGAATTGCCATCTAGGGTTCCTTCATCTTCCACAAGCCATTGCGCATAGCTCCGGAGTCCAAACGAGACCTAGTTTCTTGCGTTAGAAAGATATTGAGGTTAGCTTTCTGATTATATAATTTATTTTACGAAATTATGAGTATTAAATTCTAGAAAATTCGTAGAGCACAGCATGTCCGAAAATAGACGTGTTTCAATATTTTCGCGATTTCGGGAGAACCAGGATTCAGAATCATGAACCGTTTAAAGTTTTGGAAAGCTAATATTGAGATCATTGACATATGTTTTTCTTAGAATTTAATTCAAAGTATTTATATACTGTTAATTCTGTAGAACTTCTAGGTTAAAATTTAACCATCGGTGCACAATACAAAATTTGTACGTGCCATAATTCCCAAACGAATTTGAATTCGGATGAGCCGTAAATTCCAGCATATTTTTGACACTAAAATTTACAGGAAATTATGCATAAAAGTTGAGTTTGTGTCGGTTGACTTTTCGGTCAACAGATCGTCTCGATTTGCGTGCCATGAGTCTCGAGTTGATAAAATTCAGTTTCTTTGGACAAAATTTAGGAATTAGCATAAAAATCAGAATAATAAGATTAAAATAGGATTTTAGAGTAATTATTCCAGAATTAAATAAATTAAAATAAATTATCTTTTGACGTGATAAATTTGTAATACATAGGCTATTTGGACTGTGACTTGGACTCTGATTCATACCAGCAGCAGGACCCCAGGCAAGATACCTTGCCAAATTGCTTATAGTATTTTGCATGCTTAGTATATTTCTGTATATTTATTATATTTCTGTTTATTCTTGCATGTGTAGTTTTCTTTCAGTCATTACTATGTATTAGATATGTTGACACACACATGGCACTTAGTATCATAGAGGACAATCATTAGGCGTATGGGCTTTTAACCACTCTGGTAACACCGTAGTCACTAGCACGCACTATGGTGGGTCGTGTCCGATGGTCGCTACCCCCGCGGTATGTCGATTGATGGAGTCCGAGGGTCGCTACCCCCGTGGTATGTCGGCTGATGATGTCCACTGACGAGCGTGAGGTTGTGAGGATTAGATCGAGTAGCCTACCCTTGCCCATACGTCAAAAAGTTATTCTCATTTGCATTCATATAGATGGTCTTGTACAGCGTACTTATCTATTTTCAAATATGATGCATGTTTACTGTATTCAAATTGGCTCATATTTTATATATCTTGTTACGTCCCTCTGAGGACCTGGTCCTCTGCCAGGTGTATCTGTTCTTGAGTAATTGCAGGAGCACAGATTTGGATGATTACTTGTGTTACGAGGATGTCTTCTCTTCGAGCCCATGGTCGTTAGCTGGTATTCCTATATTATATTTGTTGTGTTGTACTTTTCCATTCGAGTTGGTAGTGGATTTGTTTTCATCCAACTATCATCCTTAGATATTTATGTTGAGATCTAGTTATATAGATGCTGGTTATTATTTATATTTGATTTTCGCGGATGAGATTTAGATTATACCCTGTGACTTGTGATACATTTTATACCACTTGTGGACTTGATATTCATATTACAGCATACGTGTGGATTTGGTTTCCATATATTGGAGTTTCCATATCCATACGGCTGGCATGCTTACATGTCCTAGTCCTACGTATTTTTGGGACTGGGGCGTGACATGTATATGTAGGTGAATATATATATATATATATATATATATATATATATATATGATATATGAGATGGATATATA
This sequence comes from Iris macrosiphon, assembly GCA_036927795.1. Lineage (NCBI taxonomy): Eukaryota > Viridiplantae > Streptophyta > Magnoliopsida > Asparagales > Iridaceae > Iris > Iris macrosiphon. The sequence goes on from JAYESA010000002.1 coordinate 42,721,797, forward strand.
TATATATATGTATATGTGTATGTGTGATATATATATAGGTAAGTAGATATATATGTATATGTGTTTATATATATTTTTTGCCTAGATATATAGCTAGGTATGTGTATATATAGATAGTTATCTAGTTAGCTAGTGGGAAGTAAGGTAGGTAGGTATCTCAATACCTTGAGATACCAAGATATTGAGATAAGTTGAGTATCGGGGGTAAGGTTGAGGTATTGCCTCTACTAGATTTTTTATATATATATATATATATATATATATATATATATATATATATAGATTAATATTACATATAGTAGTATGTATATAAGTATATATATATATATATATATATATATATATATATATATATATATATATAGATAGCTAGCTAAGTTACCTAGAATTAGAGGGTAAGGTATCTCAATACCTTGAGATACCAAGGTATTGAGATAAGTTGGGTATCGGGAATGAGGTAGTTGCCTATACACTAGGTTATATATATATATATATATATATATATATATATATATATATATAGTTTGATATATGTTATATATATATATATATATTAGTATATGGTAATATATATATATATATATATATATAGGGTAAGGTATCCGGGTAAGGTATCTCAATACCTTGAGATACCAAGGTATTGAGGTAAGATTGGGTATCGGGAATGAGGTATTTGTCTATGCGCTAGGTTGTATATATATATATATATACTATATATATATATATATATATATATATATATATATATATATATATATATTAGTATATGGTAGAATATATTATATATAGTTAGTTAGTTAACTAGTGTTAGTGAGAGGGTTATGTGAGTATCTCAATACCTTGAGATACTCAAGGTATTGAGTGTCGGGGCAAGGTATTGAGTTTTAGCCTAGGTTTGAGGTTAGAGATACGTTTATATATATAGTTATATATATTTATGCGTGCTAGTATATATTTTAGAGGGTATAGACGGGGCGTATAGCGTAGGTTGAGGTATCGGATACCGAGGGTATCCCGGTATCTCAAGGAGGCGAGTTTGAGGGTTTATTAGCTTAATGACCTAGTTTTGACCTAGAATTTTAGGGGCACCCTAGTTTGACCTAGAGTTGACCGTACTTGACCCGGTTGACCGCCAAAGTCAACTTTTGACCTAGTTTTGACCCATAGTTGACTTTTTGGACCCAGAGTTGACTTTTAACCCAGATTTTACCAGTTTGATCTGTTTGACCTAGAACGACCCTAGAAGCCTATTTTTAGTTATTTTATATCTGTTTAATTTATTAGAAATTTGTTTACCCTTGCTTTTCGCAATAGGTCCTTGCGACACCAGTTCGGATCGCCAGTTGCTCAGGACGTCAGGCGAGTACATTCTCTGATAGTTTTCATTATCTGATGATTATTATGATTCAGCTTCTAGTATAGTATCATCTGATTTTCTGGCACGACACAGATTAGTATTTCTGGATTCATTTACTTGCGACACGTATATTTCATGTTTCTGGCCTCTATTCTGGAATCATCTACTGGCATCACCTACAGGCATCACTCATGTTTCTGGCTGGACTTATACTTGATTTACGTGTCGGGTCTTGGATTCACTTATATTAGTCGGGGCGAAGAAATACTCGAGTAGACATGTAAACATTCCCAACTGGAATCACCCTCTCTGATCTAATCTGGAATAATAGCAGTCGCACACCCAGTGTGCGGTGAGCCGTACTTACCTCTAGCTATTTACATGTCGAAACAGGTATTTCAAAGACACGAGTTCATTCTTTATAGTCTGGACTCTCTTGCATTTCTTGCTGGTCTCACTTATAGTTTCTGGACTTGACTCATTACATGTATTTCTTGCTGGACTCACTACTCGTTCTTGGGCACATACTTGATCTTAGTTTAGATTTCTTGTATCTTGCAGTCATTACTATCTTGCTTCTGATATTCATGCATCTTTACCTTTATGCACCAGTGATATGTATATATTTTCTTGTGTCATACTTTATTTCCTTTACCTTGCAACTTGCTACAACTGTTTTATAGTTTTTATCATTTAACTGGAACTGCTGTTAGAGGTGTACTTGCTCCAGTCTTGACTGGACATATTTTTTTCAGAGTATCCGGAGGATTGGTGTTCGACGTTTTATGGACCTCAGCCTGTCGATGGTGTCACGACCCGCACCCGATAGAGGGATGCAAGTCGGAAACAACGCCCAGCCTACGTCATAGAATCGGTGGTAGAACGCTGTCTTGGTCTACTTTACTATCTAAAATCTCACAATAATATGAAGTTTGCCAATAAAATCTCAACACAAAACTCAATCACATTCTAAAGCACGAGAAGATATCAAGGAAGTCTAACATAACTATCCATTCAATATATATAAATAATAATAGAAACAATATCCAATCTCATACTCTATGCCAAAAACAAATCCGGTACCAAAATGCTAAAGAGACTAACTATGAAAACTAATAATCCGAATAAACCTTCTGGCAATCACTCCAGAACTAGTGGATCCAAGTCTGCACTATCTATAAGTTGAAGTCCATAGTATGCCGGACACCAATCTCTCGGATCCTCTGAAAAATATTTTCCAGTCAGGAATAGAGCAAAGTACATACCTCTGAAAGCAGTTCCAATAACATAATCGAGCATATAAACAGATATAAAAATGAACTACAAGATCACTAAATATATGAATGATGAACAAGATATATACAGGTAATGTACGAGAATATATAGATCGACAATATGAATATCATAATATGATGAAGTAAACTGCAATCTAAACTATCTAATGTGCCTTAGAATACGACTTTATTATGTGATCGGGTTGGATGAACATGATCAGGTAAGATGGATTACAAGTGAAGTATGTAATCAGAACGTACACGATTTGTAACAATGGCTTTGATCACATAATCAACTCCTACTCTCCCACCCCCAACTAATACCGATGGATCCAATCACGACACGCTACGAACACAAAAATATAACCACTGTCACGAGCAGTGGGTGTACACGAATATCATAACCACCGAACACGATCAAGCGGTGGGTGTACATGAATAAGCACACTGAACACGAGCAGTGTATAAACACGAAATAATATCAATGCCCAGTATACACGATGAGATACAATGTACACGAGTATCCGCTGAACACAGTAGGGGATAACATCTCATGACAGGATCCATATAGCACCAGTCCGTGAAATTACTGTGTCGGAATCAATGTATACAATTCTAGAACATGCATATATACAATATTATGAATTGAAAACAATCAGAGAAATATACTCGCCTGCGGTCCAGAGCAATGGATGTCAAACTGTCCGAACTGGTGTCACACAAACCTATATATGGAATATTGTATTAATATAAGGTTCTGGAAAGAAAATAAGTTAAACTAGTCAACTTCTAGGTCAACAAGTCAATTATAAGTCAAAAGTTAAACTAGGTCAACTCTAAGTCAAACCGGTCAAACTATAGTCAAACTATGGTCAACTACCTATTTCTAGGTTGCATAAGTCTAACTCAAAGATATTGGGCTCACACACTATGAATCTAGGCCATACAAGCTACAACTTAGGATACTAAGATACCGTATCTCAGGATACGCAAACAATAGGTAAATTTTATATATCTATAATAAAGCAATATTAAATATATAAATCATAATTACAAATGCTAAATGATTATCATGGTTTTGAACCAACTTGGTATCGCAATAGTAAACCTCTATCTTGATACCAAAACCCAATACCTTGGATATCCTTAATACCTTGGCATTTACCTTGGTATCTCAAGGTAATGTCACTCCAGTATATATATATTAACTATCCAACTATAACTATAAACTACCATGTATTTAGTATTTATACCATACTATATACCTTATTTTAGTCACCTTAATACCAACCCATAATTAGTTTACAACTATCATATTACTATGCCAATACATACTACTCATACCTTGGTATATCTTGATACTTACCTTGGTATCTCAAGGTAATTGTCAAAACTTTATATATGTACTAACTACCCAACAATAATTACATATATCGATCCAATATAACTCTAGTATGTACTAATAGAATAAATACTAACTACCAACTACATACTAACTATTAATACATATATACGTACATACATACCTAAAAATATATAATATATAAAAGATACTCATAACCATTGATAACTAAAATATACTAATTTACACAATAATATTATGTGCTATAACTAAATATATACATATATAGTATAATACAAATAGCAATTAGGAATATATATATATATATATATATATATATATATATATTAATTACCATATATATATTTAAATACCTATATATAACCCACCATTTATATTTATATAATATATATTTAAATACATATATATAACCCACAATATATATTTATACAATATATATTTAAAACTATATATATAACTATACATACACTTATACATAGTAAATTGTATAAAATACCACATAGTAACATACACACACATACATATTAATATGTATATATAACTATACATATATGTATACGTATATAAAATCATACACTATATAAATATATAACAATATATAATATAACTATATATATAACCACATATAAATATATCTACTATATTATATATACATATACTACCACTTATAAATATATCTACATGTAGAAAAATAGCTACATAATAAATATACACGTATAGTACATACATAGGTACATAGATCTAAGACACAACATTACATAAATATATATACACAATATTATATATATATATATATATATATATATATATATATATATATATATATATATATATATATAAAATTATACTTTTCCATGAAATAAGAATACAAAAGAATTAGATCTACAATTAAATTGCACATACATGGACCGTATCACCCCGTATCCCACTAGATTTAGGATATACATGCGACACGAGTCCACCACACATCCAAACGTACCCCGAAGGACACGAACAAGTCATATATATTATTTATGAACAATACGAAGAGTCAAATAAAAATCTACGTGTCCGTGTCAAAATGTGACATGCTCAAAGTTCCGTGTCGGAGAGAAAATTACCAAATTAACATGTATCACCAAATTGATGGGATACGACCTACACGTACCCAATTGTGGATACGACACTAGCCCCAAACACACAAGCACATGCCAAATTGATCTATAGGACCAATTGACACACACAACAAATATCAATTTCGGAATTCTCCAAAAATTGACACAAAAAGTACCATAACTTTCTCAATAGGCCTCATATGAACACAAAACCAAAACCTATGGGTAGTCTATGCATATGGGTTGATTTTTCATGGTTAAATCTCAGATTTAGAACCTAAATTAAGGGGAAAAACTGAATTATACCTATTGGGAGATGGATTCCCAATGAAACCTCCAAAATTGGTGAAATTGGCCTCCAACTTGTAGATCCTTGCTCCTCTTTGTAGATCCATGCTTACTCCTTGTAGATCCTTGCTCTAATAGTCTCCAATGGTGATTTAGAAAATAATTGGGTAGAAATTTGATAGGAATTTGGTTGAGTAAATTTTTTAGATCTAGATTTAGAATGAAAAATGAAGAGAGAGAAAGTTTGTATCCCATTTATATAGGCCTCACTTGCCCCCTCCCTCAAGCTACTATGTAAAGTCTAAAATATCCCTTGGGGCCTCTCATGAAGAAATTAAGGAGGGAAGCTTCTAGTCTAATGGGTTTAACATAATTAATTATCCTCCTAATAATTGGGCTTCTAATTATTGGGATCAATTCTAACTAGAATTAAATGTTGGTCCATGAGTCTAAACTAAACTAGTTGGTCCACTAACACAAGTCAAAAAATAAATCTAACATGCTAATAATAAATAAATAATACAATAAATAAAATTTAACATGCAAAATATTTAATTAATTACCAAATGACTAAAATATCCTTTCCTAGAAAATATGGTAGTGACAAATTCACCCCCCTTAGAAGAATTTCGTCCTCAAAATTAAAACTCTCACCCCTCTCTCTTGGCCAGTCATATTCTATTCATACAAATCTTACTATGGTCAAATCCCATCAATCATAGTCTAAAATATTATATATCCTATAACATACAATTATATCATTCTACTGAAAGAGAAATCATACTTGAATATAGTCTCTAACTATCATAAATTTAATCTCTGCCATGCTGAGATGTCTTCCTTTAATGGTAAGGTAATCTGCTAGCCATATGTGGCCTATTCCATTAGACACAATTAATCATCAATCTTGTCAAGATATTCTTAATACTGAGGGTTACTAAATACTAGTGATATACTCTAATTCTAGGTCATGGACATGCTTAGCTCACTGGCACTTGCTACTTAGGATACTATTCAAGATACTGCTAAGATATTATCCCTTGTTCTGTTTCAATCACCAAAATTTCTCAATCATTCTCTTGCAAGAAATACTTCTATACCTTTTCAATCATGTATTTTATTAGCACACCCTCGTCCAACTTATCACTCCTTATAGGATGCCTTACTTAAATCTTGTTACTATCTACACAAGGCATCAGCTCTCATATGTATTTTGATGATATCCGTATACCAAGTTACTTATGTCTCTCCTCTATATTATTATATTAGTCACTAAAATGCTTGCCTAAACTTTCATAATACTTGAGGTACTTTGTTTCTTGTTACTAGGGTATCTCTTTCTATCTGATACTTGGTGCAACTCATCCTCTAACATTTGTTTAATCATCTTAAGCTTCTCATCTGTACATTAGTATCGCAATACATACATAATTACCTTCTAGCCATTATAATACCATGACATCTCACTGGTATCCTTATACCCCTCGGACTATTCTCTGATACATAAGACCTCTATACTCAAAATTGGCAAGGTACTATACCTACTAAACTTACTTCTCTCTATATATTCTCTCCCTCCTCTACTGCTTGGATCACTTGTACTATTACTCCCAAATATCTTTCTATCTATATTAACTGATATACCAATCCAATGTCATTACACAATATACTTACTGTTACTAGCATATTACTCAGCTAATCCCTGATATAGAAATACTAGCACTCTTGATATAGTAACACTAGCTTCCTAACTACACAACATATGTCCTTAAGGTTCTAGGGTACTAGCTTCATCATTAGATCACCTCATAATACTCACTGAAAATTATGATCACTTGCATCCAATGCACTAGTTATTAACTTCTATAATATACATATTTTACTTCACTCTCAAAGGTCGACATATGATTCCATATCTCTATTGATGTATATGTATCTCTCCTCAAACCTTACAGACGGATATGCAAATCAGTGATGCACTATATATCTTCTATGACCAATCTTGATATTTCTTAACCCATGACATAATATTAACACTCAAGCTTTCACTTTCTGATACTCATGAACTTCCACGCTGACACTTATCATCCACTATACATCCTGCACACAATTTCTCGATACTTCTCCCACCTATTGCTTCCAACACATCACTAGCCTCAATATTAGGTGAGATACCCATCACTAATTATATACTGGTACACTCCTATCTACTCACAGTAATGCTCTACTTTATCTTAACACAAGTCTTACTACTTTAGCATGATGTATTATTATTCCCTCATGCTCTTCCATACACTTAAGGGTACCCTTCCACTATGGCACACTCATTAATACTCTTGATGCATATACATATCTATACTCTTGACACACCCAAGTATCAACCACCAATTTGAATATCACACTTCATTGATTTCCAACACAATTTTCTTGATACTTAATTGTTTACATGGATCGTCCAACTACATGAATGCATGATTATCCTAAATTGGTATGCTGACTTTGATACTAACTCATGGAACCACTATTGATATTCTCTACTCCCTCTTCTACCTATAGTAACTACTAACTTATAATTACACCTATCATAGAACTAATGCTATAAAGTACTATGCTATGGATTATCCCTAGATTTATGCCTATTGCTCACATACCTAACTACGAACCACTTACAGACTCATAAGTCACACTCTCAATAGTCAATACTAATACTCAAGATACAGACCTAATTGTAACTCACCAATTATCATACTAACAAGGACTCTAATAGAAATAAGCTCTATAAGGAATTAGAGAGCTGAAGGTATCTCTACTACTTAGCTAAAGAATGATGGAACAAAGTCCTACAATAACAGAAATGAATAAGTATTGAGATGATACTTTAAGAACTAATTTAAGATATAATCTGATAATCATACACGTCTGTCCGAAATTATGACACTCAGAATCCTCGCCACGCTAGTAAATATAGCTGCGATAAACGATAGATTCCATAACTAGGGTATACAACTCTATAATCATGTTATCTAGAATCCTCACTACGCCAACCGGTATGGCTGCGAGAAACTCTAAATTTCATAACTAAGATATGTACATCCGAAGTCAGGTCCCTACGTTTTTTGCTACGCCAGCTAATATGGCTGCGATAAACTCTAGGCTTCATAACCAAAGTAGACGTTTTACCTTTCTCACTGTCCTCATCAACATATGTCATCAGATAATACCGTAACTTAGTCCATAAAATTTCTTTCGACATAAAACAAACTAAATAACGAACACCAAGAATTTTGAATCATCCGATCACAAAGAATCAAATTCAATAATAGATCACCAAGAATTAATTTTAACAACAACAAGTGAGAGCAAACAGAAATAAGAGAAAAGATTTGAAATAGAAATTTTAATAAGATTCTCAAGGGTCATTCCAGGAATCGCTCAAGAGATTTGTGATTGAGTATCCTCTCTCATCCTAATGTCCTATGTCCTATATCCTATCGCAGACACGCAGTAGTATAACTAAGTTGTCGTACTACCATGACATCGCAAAACTTACGAAGCCTGACCTGCATGGACCACCACTAAAAATGTGTCACGACCCGCACCCGATGTAGGGATGCAAGTCGGAAACAACGCCCAGCCTACGTCGTAGAATCGGCGGTAAAACGCTGTCATGGTCTACTATACTATCTAAAATCTCACAATAATATAAAGTCTGCCAATAAAATCTCAATACAAAACTCAATCACATTCTAAAGCACGAGAAGATATCAAGGAAGTCTAACATAACTATCCATTCAATATATATAAATAATAATAGAAATAATATCCAATCTCATACTCTATGCCGAAAACAAATCCGGTACCAAAATGCTAAAGAGACTAACTATGAAAACTAATGATCCGAATAAACCTCCCGACAATCACTCTAGAACTAGTGGATCCAAGTCTGCACCATCTATAAGTCGAAGTCCATAGTATGTCGGAAACCAATCTCTCGGATCCTCTGAAAAATATTTTTCAGTCAGGAATGGAACGAAGTACATACCTCTGAAAGCAGTTCCAATAACATAATCGAGCATATAAACAGATATAGAAATGAACTACAAGATCACTAAATATATGAATGATGAAGAAGATATATACAGGTAATATACGAGAATATATAGATCAATAATATGAATATCATAATATGATAAAGTAAACTGCAATCTAAACTATCTAATGTGCCTTAGAATACGAGTTTATTATGTGATCGGGTTGGGTGAATATGATCAGGTAAGACGGATTACAAGTGAAGTATGTAATCAGAATGTACACGATTTATAACAATGGCTTTGATCACATAATCAACTCCTGCTCTCCCACCCCCAACTAATACCGATGGATCCAATCACGACATGCTACGAACACGAAAATATAACCACTGTCACGAGCAGTGGGTGTACACGAATATCATAACCACCGAACACGATCAAGCGGTGGGTGTACATGAATAAGCATACTAAACACGAGCAGTGTGTGAACACGAAGTAACATCAATACCCAGTATACACGATGAGATACAATGTACACGAGTACCCGCTGAATACGGTAGGGAATAACATCTCATGACGGGATCCATATAGCACCAGTCCGTGAAATCACTGTATCAGAATCAATGTATACAATTCTAGAACATGCATATATACAATATTATGAATTGAAAATAATCAGAGAAATATACTCGCCTGCGGTCCAGAGCAATGAATGTCAAACTGTCCGAACTGGTGTCACACAAACCTATATATGGAATATTGTATTAATATAAGGTTCTGGAAAGAAAATAAGTTAAACTAGTCAACTTCTAGGTCAACAAGTCAATTCTAAGTCAAAAGTTAAACTAGGTCAACTCTAAGTCAAACCGGTCAAACTATAGTCAAACTATGGTCAACTACCTATTTCTAGGTTGCATAAGTCTAACTCAAAGATATTGGGCTCACACACTATGAATCTAGGCCATACAAGCTACAAGTTAGGATACTAAGTTACCGTATCTCAGGATACGCAAACAATAGACAAATTTTACATATCTATAATAAAGCAATATTAAATATATAAATCATAATTACAAATGCTAAATGATTATCATGGTTTTGAACCAACTTGGTATCGCAATAGTAAACCTCTATCTTGATACCCAAACCCAATACCTTGGATATCTTTAATACCTTGGCATTTACCTTGGTATCTCAAGGTAATGTCACTCCAGTATATATATATTAACTATCCAACTATAACTATAAACTACCATGTATTTAGTATTTATACCATACTATATACCTTATTTTAGTCACCTTAATACCAACCCATAATTAGTTTACAACTATCATATTACTATGCCAATACCTACTACTCATACCTTGGTATATTCTTGATACTTACCTTGGTATCTCAAGGTAATTGTCAAAACTTTATATATGTACTAAATACCCAACAATAATTACATATATCAATTCAATATAACTCTAGTATGTACTAATAGAATAAATACTAACTACCAACTACATACTAACTATTAATACATATATACGTACATACATACCTAAAAATATATAATATATAAAAGATACTCATAACCATTGATAACTAAAATATACTAATTTACACAAAAATATTATATGCTACAGCTAAATATATACATATATAGTATAATACAAATAGCAATTAGGAACATATTTATATATATATATATATATATATATATATATTAATTACCATATATATATATTTAAATACATATATATAACCCACCATTTATATTTATATAATATATATTTAAATACATATATATAACCCATAATATATACTTATACAATATATTTTTAAAACTATATATATAACTATACATACACTTATACATAGTAAATTGTATAAAATACCACATAGTAACATACACACACATACATATTAATATGTATATATAACTATACATATATGTATACGTATATAAAATCATACACTATATAAATATATAACAATATATAATATAACTATATATATAACCACATATAAATATATCTACTATATTATATATATATATACTACCACTTATAAATATATATCTACATGTAGAAAATAGCTACATAATAAATATACACATATAGTATATACATAGGTACATAGATCTAAGATACAACATTACATAAATATATATACACAATATTATATATATATATATATATAATTATACTTCTCCATGAAATAAGAACACAAAAGAATTAGATCTACAATTAAATTGCACATACATGGACCGTATCACCCCGTATCCCAATAGATTTAGGATACGCATGCGACACGAGTCCACCACACATCCAAACGTACCCCGAAGGACACGAACAAGTCATATATATTATTTATGAATAATACGAAGAGTCAAATATAAATCTACGTGTCTGTGTCAAAATGTGACATGCTCAAAGTTTCGTGTCGGAGGAAAAATCTCCAAATTAACACGTATCACCAAATTGATGGAATACGACCTACACGTACCCAATTGTGGATACGACACTAGCCCCAAACACACAAGCACATGCCAAATTGATCTATAGGACCAATTGACACACATAACAAATGTCAATTTTGGAATTCTCCAAAAATTGACACAAAAAGTACCATAACTTTCTCAACTGGCCTCCTATGAACACAAAACCAAAACCTATGGGTAGTCTATGCATATGGATTAATTTTCTATGGTTAAATCTCAGATTTAGAACCTAAATTAAGGAGAAAAACTGAATTATACCTATTAGGAGATGGATTCTCAATGAAATCTCCAAAATTGGTGAAATTGGCCTCCAACTTGTAGATCCTTGCTCCTCTTTGTAGATCCATGCTTACTCCTTGTAGATCCTTGCTCTAATAGCCTCTAATGGTGATTTGAAAAATAATTGGGTGGAAATTTGGTAGGAATTTGATTGAGAAAATTTTCTAGATCTAGATTTGGAATAAAAAATAAAGAGAGAGAAAGTTTTTATCCTATTTATATAGGCCTCACTTGCCCCCTCCCTCAAGCTACTATGTAAAGTCTAAAATACCCCTTGCGGCCTCTCATGAAGAAATTAATTAAGGAGGGAAGCTTCTAGTCTAATGGATTTAACATAATTAATCATCCTCCTAATAATTGGGCTTCTAATTATTGGGCTCAATTCTAACTAGAATTAAATGTTGGTCCATGAGTCTAAACTAAACTAGTTGGTCCACTAACACAAGTCCAAAAATAAATCTAACATGCTAATAATAAATAAATAATACAATAAATAAAATTTAACATGCACAATATTTAATTAATTACCAAATGACTAAAATATTCTTTCCTAGAAAATATGGTAGTGACAGATGGTGCAGACAGGGACCCTCTAGTTTAGGAGTAATTTCTGGGTTGGTAGCCGGGATCACTAGGACCTCAGTTGTTTTTATTAGCTTTTGGTACAGGATTTGTCTCCGATTTTGGATTAAGACCTTGTGTTATATTTGATTCAGGATGTTAAATTATTATTATTGATGTTGTGGTTGTTTTAGTAGCAATTATTTAGACTTTGGAGTTGTTAGACTTCTGTGTTATCTTATCGTGGTTAGATTCGTGATTGAGTACTTGTGATTATCATTATGATATTGCTCCTCCGTTTGGAGTTGAGATCTTGATAGGTACTTATATTGATTGCGTGAGATTGTTAGCTAGATAATAGACCTAGACAACGTTCTACCGTCGATGCTGCGACGTAGGCTGGACGTACCCACGACTAATGCCCGATTTTTCGGGTACGGGTCGTGACATATTTTTGGTGGCGGCCCCATGCAGGTCTCGATTCGTAATTAGTTCGATATCGTGGTAGTACAATAATTTAGTTGTACTGCTGCAAGCCTACTCTAGGATATAGGATCTAGGATGAGAGTGTACTCAATCACGACTAGGAACAATTCTAATCAAATTATTCTGAAATTGCTTCTTTTGAAATATTACTGTCCTCCTTTGATGATATCGTATCTTGTGCCGTATTGACTTCTTTTGATCTGTGTCCATGATGCCTCCGAAGACACGATCCCATCGTACCGTTCCAGCAGATGCCACCGAGAGGTCTGCTATCTCTCGTCCAGCTCGTATTCAGGCAGCTGCTACCGCTCCACTCACCACTCCTGCGGTCGAGGGAGCATCTGTTTCTCTCGGGGATCCTCCTCCACTTGTCGATCCGAGGACTACCCCAGTCGTTCCGGTGGTGCTTCCACCACCTCCTACACCAGTAGATGCCGCACAGTTGTTTATGTTCTTCAGAGAGATGGTGGACGCGCAGCACCGTCAGGTAGATATGATGAGGCTGGGCATTAAGAATGCCCACCAGGTGGCCATGACGGCAGTGGATAGAGTGACACAGATTCAGCCACAAGAAGATCAGGCACAACATCCGAGGCCGGGAAGCATCATTGACTTTCAGAGGATGCGGCCCAAGGGAGTTCCGGGGTACAGAAGGGATCCTGTACGCGGATGATTGGATAGAGCAGATTGAGGGCATCTTCAGGCTGGCATAGATTCCAGACAGCATGCAGATAGAGGCAGCAGGCAATTAGATGTTCGACCTTACTTTGACATGGTATCGCACTGATACGAGGATTGCGGCGCCAGGGCTTACTTGGAAGGTTTTTAAGAGGCTTTTTAAGGAGAAGTTTTTCCCAGACGTGGTACTAAGTGCTTTGGAGAGCCAGTTTGAGGCACTCGTCCAAGGGAGCATGATGGTGGACGAGTATGCAGCAGAGTTCTATCGTTTGGGCAGATTTGTAGAGGGCTTGAGTGAGGCAGCAAAGGCGAGGAAGTTTCACAAGGGCTTGGTCATGGCGGTCAAGTCTTTGACTAGGAGTGACCGCGAGGCAACTTTCGAGCAGATCGTAGGGGACGCTCAGAGAGCAGAGGATGACTTGGAGCTCAAGTCCAAGAGAGGCAGGGATGATTCAGGCAGTGCGAGTGATAGTGAGGGACCAGCTAAGCGTCCCTATGTGTAGAAGGCAGCGCAGCAGGGTCAGGATCAGAGGGTACCCACTTGTGCCTACTGCAGGAAGGCAGGACACACTTGGGATGTTTGTAGGAGAAGGCTGAAGGTGTGTTTGTTCTGTGGATCTGCTACTCACCAGATGCGAGATTGCCCCATTACACATCCATTTGGTGGAGCACAGGATCGGAGAGTTGGAGCTAGGCCACCAGTGGCATAGCATCATGCCCCACACCAGCAGAGGGATATACCCCAGCAGGGCAGGGCTTATGCGTTGACGGTCGAGGAGGCCGATGCTACGGGTGTCGGGTTAGCAGGTCTGTCTCTTTGTTCTTCTTCCTATCCTTTTCTATTCCTTGTGGTGCGCTTCATTAGTACCTGTTAGACTTTTCTATTGTGCTATGGTAGATAGTGTAGTGACCCTGATTGAGACTGTGATAACACGACCAGTAGGACCATGATCTTGTATGTTGTTTAGGTAGAATTTCTTAACTGTGATTGTTGGGGGTTTGACCTAGAGGGAGTGCGATTGACTTTAAATTTCGAGGACAAAATTTTCTAAGGAGGATAGGCTTGTCACTACCCATTTCCAGAGCAGGGTATTTTTTATTTTTAATTTAGTTAATTGTGTATTTATCATAAATATTTGTATTTATATTTAATTGTTGGTTGTATTATTTTTTTATTAGTTATTTTAGTGTTTTGGCTAGCCTGGATCTATGTCAGACCCTAGTGGACCCATGTCCGACCCAACCAACACCCTTGTGAGACCTATTTTTTGGGTTTAGAATTATTATTATATTTTTAATAAGTTAGTTGGAGTGATTAGGAGTTAGTTAGAGTGCTTTTGGAACCCCAAACCCAAATCCCAATTAGCATAACTAATTAGGAGGGTGTTTTAGTCTTTTTCCATAGTTGTAACCATTCCTACATGTTGTGGCCGGCCCCTTAACCTCATTTCCAGACCTGGACAGCATCAGCCGCCCCTCCCCCATTCTTCACTTCTTCTTCTTCTTCTTCTTCTTCTTCTTCTTCTTCATTCTCTATTTTCTTCCTCTTCCTTCTTCCAACAAGCAAGTAAGTAAGTCATTTCTTCTCTTTCTTCTTCTATTCTTCATGGATGTGAACCCTAACCATTTGATTTTCCCTAACCTAGGTGGGTAGAGCTTAGATTTGGTGTTGGAGCTTGGGTTGGAAGCTTGGAAGCTTGGTGTGGTGGATTTGGAGCTTTTGGAGACTTTGGCTTGGGATTCCAACTCCCAAGAGATAAAATCTAATTTTTCTCCTTGTGATTACTCTAATATAGTATAATTAGTAGTTTAGAACCTTCCTAAACCTTAGGACTACCCGTGGGAGGAAGTTGGAACAAGTTTGGTTGTGTTTGGAGGCTTTGACACTAGGTTTTGTGTCAATTTCGGGTAAAATCCGAGATTGGCCCAATTTTGGGTGATGCCCTAGGTTAGACGGACCTAGGTAGACGTTCTTGGGTATCTTGAGGGTTAGTAAGTGTCTCCGTTCGGACACGTGAAATCGTGTCGCGGAGAAATGAGCGTTTCGAGCGTTTTGGGGGTTTTCGTCGTCGTCGATTCTATGTGCGTGCACATTTTTGCCACGGGCCTAGAATCGATGAGTTAGCATTTTTTTCTAGGATCTAGACATCGTTTAGAACCTGTGGGTAAATTTTGGGCCGATTCTGAGTAGGTTTGGTATGCGTTTTAGGAGGTTTTACGAACCGCACACCACGTGTTCGTCGAAATGACCGAACGGCCATTTTGACTTAGTTTCTTGGTTTCGGGCTTGTGATCGTGTTGGGTTATCTTCGGGGAGTGTGTGCTAGAGTTCTCGGGTTATATTTTATATATTTATAGTTATTTATAGTTGTAGGGGTCATTGGGCGTGCGTTGGTGGGGTATTGTGTGTTGTGTGTGTTATGTTTATGTATATATATATATATATATATATATATATATATATATATATATATATATATATGTGTGTGTGTGTGTGTGTGTGTGTGTGTGTGTGTGTGTGTGTTTCTATATATAAATATGTGTGTATGTGTATATATATATGTTTATGTATGTGTAGTTGTGTGTGTGTTAGTGTGTGTGAGAGTGTATGTGTGAGAGTGTATGAGTTTGAGTGTGTGTTTGTGAGCATGTGTGTGAGTGTGGATATGTGTTTTTATATATATATATATATATATATATATATATATATATATATATATATATATATATATATATATATATATATGAGTGTGTGTATATATATATATATGTGTGTGTGTTTATATATATATATGTGAGTGTGTGTTAGTAAGTGTTTGTGTGAGAGTGTGTGTTGGTGTTAGTGTATGTGTAGGTGTGTGTGTTTGTGTGAGTGTGTGAGTGTGTTTGTATATATTTATATATGTATGAGTGTGTGTGTATATATATGTATGTTTGTCTATTTATATATATATATCTAAGTGTGCTTGTGTGTCTGTGTGTGTGCTAGTGCGTGTCGAGGTGTGAGAGGGGGAGAGATTGAGGAGAGTGAGCGAGAGGGCGAGCCGTAGCAGCAACAGCCGTGCCGCGGCAGAGGCGCAGCAGCGCCGCGGCAGCGTGCAGCAGCAGCTGCGCACAGCAACGAGGCAGCGCGTATCGCAGCGACGACTTCAGAGGTCTCCTGTGCAGCTTTACCACCAGTGGTTCAAAAGTCTTAGTGGGTGTTGGATCTTCCTTCAGCAATCAACTTGGTCTATGAAGGCGAACGTCTAGAGGCTCAGGTGCTTTCCTGTGTAGTTCACCGTGAGCGGAGGGGCTGTGTCGGGAGTGCTTGCTTTGAGATGGACTCTCAAAGGCTCTTTCGATGTTTTTCTATTCTCTGCCTCATCGTCAACATTATTGCCACATTCATCTTGGTGGACTTACTTATAGAGGATGAGTTAGCATAATAGGCCTCAACCCATTTGAATGGATCTACGTCAACAAATTTTGTATTGACGATGCCCTGATCATCCATGTACTTCAAGCACTGGTGCAAGATTGATGGTACGATCATGTATTGATGTATCCATGGACGTCCCAATAGGAAGTTTTAGGATACGACTACGTCTATGACGTAGCAGGTGACCTTTATTTTTAAGTCGCCGATCTGACACTTCAAGCGAATCTTGCCTAGAGGGTAGCTTCTTCCTACGTTCAAGCCACTGATAGTAGTATTGGTTGTTGTCAGGCGATGCATCGGGCTGGCCAAGGTCTAAAGTAGACTCCGTGGAATGATGTTGATTGATGAACCGAGGTCGATATGCATCTGGGATACCTTGATGTCGCCGATGTACCCTGTATAATACAGAGGACGATCGTGTCGATTATTTTTTAGTAATGCGTCTTGTTGCGAGAATGTGATGTTGGGTATCACCTTCATCACATTATTGTAGTAGGAGCATGCAGCAGGATTCTCAGCTGGCGGCTTGACTTGTGCTAGGTTGGTGTTGGCATTCTATAATACCTCACTCAGAGCAACTCGAGTGTCTTTGCAGAGTCAGAGAAGCTTGAATAGTGACAACTTTGCTGGGGTATTAGTCAGTTGTGCAAAGATATCAAAGTTGTAGGAATTCTCCAGCCCCTTAGCGGTATCTTTGCACAGCGGTTTATCAAAGCGAGTTTCTTTTTACTTGGACTTGTCCGCTGTAGGAGGTTGGAATGGACCCGAATTGGATGCAGAGATTGGGAGCGGACCATCATCAGGGATATCATACTCTCTTTGGTAAGCCAGTCCTGACCTTATTTTTCCTGCTATAGCTTCTTCGGAGGGGATAGAAACCATGTAGCAAGACATGGATGTTTTGCCCTTGGACTTGGTGGCAGAAGGTGTTGCCACCTACATTAAGTCTGGAGCAAGGCCTGAATAAACCCATATGACCTCCCCACGTGATGTGGTGAGAGGTATCAGCCCGGTTGTTTGGTCACAAGCGGGCGGGATCACTCCGTCTTGGGCTTCCGTCGTCGGGAAGTTGCCAAACTGGAGAGATACTATGTTAGAGGAAACTATTTTCTCATCTAAATCCAAGGTAAGGGCCTTGGTGTCGAGCATACGCTGGATGTACCGCTTCAGTATGTAGTAATCCCATATTTTAAGGTAGACGTATCGATGATAGTGGTAGTACTTTAGATTATTCATGTCGACTGCCTCAACTGGGCGCTTCATGTAAGGGAGCTGAAGCTTGTTTTCCTTCATTGGCACGTCAAAGATTGCCATGACGTCATCATCTTCAAAGGAATAAGTTTTCTTCGGTTTTGGATCCTCTACGAACTTTTGCTCGGACTTCTTGGTTATATTGGCGATAAGAGCCTGCTTCCCCTTGTCATCCCGGGCGCTATTATCGTTGTTGTTGTTGCTGCTGTAAGGACATTTTTTCCTATCATCAACTACGGGGATCTGAATTCCCAAGAGACTAGCATCCTTCACCTTCTTCTTAACACTGACAACATATATGATGAATATCGTCCAATCTTTAAACTGAGAGTCTCCCATCCAGAGCCTGATTGTGGGAAGAAGATTTCTCCGGCAGGTGTCCATCAGTGTGGACTCAGGGTTACTGGGGGGTAACTTTAGTGTCGCTTTCCTGTAACGCTCGATGTACTCCCATACAAACTCTTTCTCTCTTTGTGTGATGTCCATTAAAGAGGAGATCGTCTTTTTATTTCCTCCATTGTAGAACCGAGCGAGGAAAAAACTTTTGAGATCGTCAAACGACAAAATATAGTTGTCCTGGAGGCTTTAGAACCAATCGAAGGCTCTTCCAGATAATGCCCCGATAAAGAGCTTGGTTAAGAGGGCGTCGTTATGAGGTAGATGCCTAGTTTCCATCTCGAAGTAACTCATGAACTGATGGAGAGATGTATTATCATCAAATAGAGTCAAGTTGAAGGACTTGTACTTGGGCAGGTTTGGTATATCTCTTCATTCGAGGAGATATGGTTGTCGGATCCCAAGCTCGCACATTGAGTCCTGATTGCCCATTGAGTCTTGGCCAGCCAGGAGTTTTTGGACCTCTCGCATTGCTTCCCAAGCTTCACCGACTATGAAAGAAGCGGATAATCTGGACAGGGGATAATTATCGCCAGTGGGTGGAGTGGTTGCATTTGAATCCCCGTAGGTTCCGGGGTCCAATCTTGCTTCACTAGAGACCCTTGCTGGTTGTGAGGCTATATTTTCCTTGATCTCTAGTATTTTCTCGTGCAAGGCTTGCATTGATGCGCTCGTGGTCTACATCATGGACTCGAGGGTTTCAAGGCGCTGTTGATCATTGGGGCCCTTGTGATCGTCCCATGCCATGTATGTTATTCTCACATAGGGAGAAATGGATGGGACGGTGGACATCGTACTTTCTGCCTCAGACTCTTGCCGTAAATAGTCATCCGAGAAAGTTGGTAGTACCGCATCCTCCTCAGACTCGGAGGGAATACTACCCCCAGCATAGGAAGCTATATCCTATTGACGAGGGTGGCTACCCCCAAGGATCTCAGCATCTATTTCTTGGGAATCACCACCTTCTCAGTAGGCCGGATTGTCAAATATGTCCAGAAGATTATAACCCCCAGCTTGCGTAGCCACCTGGGGTCCTAAGTAAGAACTACCCCCAGCGGCTGACAGCTTTTTCTTTGAGCGGGTGCTCAGGAAAATACCTTATGCGGGTTATGCTGCCTGTCCTCCTTGGGTCCGTCTTCTTGACTTACTAGCCGAGAGCGATGGACTAGATGTGTTGGACTTATGACCTCCCCTCATGGAGGGTGCCTTCCGAGAAGAATAACATGAGGTGAAGGGCAGTTACTCGGCCTCTAATGGTTGCACATGTTCTCCAGGTTTTAGCTAGGTGGGTTACTTTTGTTGCAGCTGCTGGAATGTCGACTGTCTGTTGGTAGGTACTACTGCTTTGTTATAACATCAGTTGATGATAATGCTGGCACAGTGATGCCCTGGGGAGGATACTTTATATGCCGTAGTTAATTTTCTCGCTTTGCACTTATGATTGATTACGTTGCGTAAGTCAAGCGAGGGCTGATTCACCTTTGCACCTTCTTATAAGCCCGAGTAGACCGAGTACATAGGTGCTTAGGTGTTGACTTTGCTTCCTGACCTGGGGTTCGTATAAATTTTTTTCCTAGGTTGCTGATGGAAGACTCTATAGATTGACCATGTCCAATTGCTACTGCGGGCTGAACTAATTGGTCAATTTTATACAACTTTTTGTCAGGGGCACGCCTAGTTAGCGGCACCTGCTGACAGTCGATCAAATGAGCAATTTCTTGAGCTTAGTGAGCTCGCATTGCCATAGACTTCTTCGTCCTAGCAGGAGCCGGTGTGTAGTATAAAGAGTCAAAGTTTACATCTTTGCATTTCTCAACATGGCGCATGGAGTCAGCGCTGTGTGAGATTCGGTCAAGACGAAACTTCTGTGGCTATTTTGGCCACATGCGACCATTAGCCTGTGGCTGCCGAGCGGTGCCTCATAGTCCTCCTTATGCGGCTTTTGACATGGTAAATGGAATGTGTCTTAGTGCTCGAACTCCTGGCATCGTAGTATTTTCTCTGCTAGAGCTTAAGTGCTGAGCACTTTTTTTGTCCAAAGAGATTGCTGCACGGGAGGCGTCAGTTCGCGTGGACGCATGATGCTCGTTCACTGCGGCAGAGAAAGAGACAGGGAGCGCACGCTCTGAAGTAGGATGAGGCACAATGACCTTTGTAACTCATGTTCGACGGGTCTTCAAGTGATGAGCCCTTTTTCTGTCAAACGAGGTTGTCGCATAAGAGGTTTTAGCTCGCGTGGATGCGTGAGATGAGTTCCCTGCGACAGAGAGAGACAGGGAGCGCATGCTCCTCAGTTGGTGAAGCATAATGGCCTTTGTAACCTATATCCTGCAGTTCTTCTTAGACTTTGCCAGCCTTAGAGAAGCGTCGCCCTCAGAGAGCATTTCCTCATAGGCTTACTTGTTGAAGCGTACAACCGATATCCTCTGGGTTGAACCCAGTTTCGATGTATCGGACTGCGACCTTCAGTTTTGAGGGATCTTAGTCCGGTTCCTCCCTCTTCTTTGGTTTTATAGAGATCCTCCCATGCAATTGTGTGAACGCCTCCTCTCCATATAAAATTAGCACAAATTTATCTGTTCTTTGGACTGTCTTCATTGGATGATGATTGCCAGCTGCCAATAAGCTGTAATCGCCCAAATAGTTGACCTAACTAGCTCTACGAGCCCTCCGAACAACAACAGTTGGGACTGCCAACCCTCCAGCGCTCTTTGTATGTATTGAATCAACTATGTGCAATCTGCATATCTGGCATAAGATATTACATGGGTAGCCCAAGATATCTTACAGGTAACTGGCCTTGTTCTATCCCTAGCATTTGAGTCCACTGCTCCCTCTCGGTACATGTTCTGCTATAGTAAATCCTTGACTTCTCCTTGTTTAGCCACAACCCTAAGTGTCAACCAAATCCTTCGAGCAGTAAGTTTAGCGCATCCACTCCCCTCCTTGTTGGTTCCATGAAGACTAATAGGTCATCTGCGTAGATAAGATGAGACACGCTCGGCTCTACCTTCTTGTATAGGGGGGAATATTCTTCTTATGCACAACCAGATCCATTAAAAAAGTATAGTATTCCATTACCAAAGTGAACAAGTACGGAGAGATAGGGTCACCTTGCCGTAATCCTCGGTTGCTGCCAAAATAGCCGTATGGTTGACAATTAATCATGATAGAGAACATCAGGGTGTTGATGCACTCCTCGACACGCTCCACCCACAAACTATCAAATTCCATACCCAGCATGACTGCGCAGACAAAACTTCTATTCACTGTGTCATATGCCTTTTTGAGATCGAGCCTAATGCATCCCTTTCCTCCGCCTGGGCGGTTGAAGTATCTGACCATCTCGTACGCCAGTAGGCTGTTTTCTATAATTGATCGACCTTTGATGAAAGCATATTGATTCATCGAAATGAGCGCCTTTATGATATCTTGCATTCATGTACACATTAGATGAGTTATAATGTTATAAATAAAATTACAACAAGTAATCTGTTTAAAGTCTCGCAAGTCCGCTGCTCCCTCCTTCTTCGGTATTATAGTTAGAAATGTATGGTTCATTTCTCTGAGTAATCTCCCTTCGGCGTAGAAATCTTGGACCACCTGATGTACATTATACTTGATTTGACTCCAATGCCTCTTGTAAAATATTGTGTTAAACCCATTTGGACCTGGCGATTTAGTAGGGCATCTCGCTATACTACCCTATCTATTTCAGCCATAGTTACCTTCTGCCTCAGTATTACGTTGCCTTCCTCCGTAATAATCCGTTTGCATAAAATGTTTTGGAAGTCGGTGCTATACTCTATTTGATTAATCTTTCTGTATTTGTACTTCATCTGTCGTCGATGTCCCATCTTCATTGATGAGGGTGACCACTCTATTGCCTTATTGACGAGCACGTATAGTAGTATAGAAGAACATTGAAAAACGGTCACCGCCCTTAAGCCAGGGAGATTTTTCTCATTGTTGGAGATAAACTTCTTCATAAAATCGAACATGCCTTACTTCCTCCCTCTTCTGATTTTTCGCTGCTGCAGTGTCCGAGTCCAGCGGGCGAAGTTGCATCCTAGTTTGCAGCTCTTGGAGTTGCTGCTCCTGTTTCGCAAGCATGGACTTCGGTCTTATCTTATTCCACACCCTCAGTTCCCTTTTGATTCCATTAAATGTTTGCACGAATTTGAACTAGGCATTTCTATTTATGATGGCATCCAATCCCCTCTGTATTGCGTCTATATATCCGAGCATTTCCTGCCGCTATGCAGTCCCTCCGCTCGGAGTAGAGGGAAGACTTCCATCCATATATTGTTACAGAGGGCTCGGTCGAGTTTATAGACAACCCGTTTGTTGGTAGAGATATTGTGCCACGACCACAGATGTCCCTCTCTCGAGATACATCGCAGCCCTGCTCCCAGGAGACAGTTCTGAAAGTCTGCAAGGATTTCATCAGGCACCTATCATCCTCCCTTCTTTTCTGTGACGACTAGCATTGCTTTGAAGTCGCCACACACTACCAGGGGCAGTTCGTCTCCTATGTCAGTCGTGGTTCGAATGATATCCTTCCATAGCTGAAATTGTCTCATCCGGTCAAAATGACCGTATATCGCTCCTATCACCACTCGCATTCCCCCTACATTAGTGAACTCCATTACTATAAATTATTCTATTATTAGACGTACCTGGCCCGTCCACGCCCGGATGTTCTATAAGACCCAAATACGTGCCATACTATATAGGGTACTATTGTGCACTGACTCCAAATAAGGTGGAGTCCTCTGATTTAACCTATCAACCGACTTGATTTTGCTTTCAATTATAAAAACCACCGAACACTGGTATTTTTTAACAACATTCTAAATCTCTTTCCATCGGCCAATTGAGTTGGCCCCTATAACATTCTATGTAAGGAATATCATTGACAACTATTATGATTATCCTTTACTAATCCCTGGATTCCTCCCGGATGATAGGAGTTAGCCAATTCTTCTTTATCTTGTTATCTTAGTGAGGCCTCATGCGAGCCTGGCCCTGATGAGGTCCCCAGCAGCACTGCCCATGCAGGATTAAGAGTTGTGAGAGCTACTCCCTGGTGTATATAGATCTCGTTGTTAGCACTATTGCATGCTTCTCTTAATAAAGTATTAGCATAGGTGCTTCCTGTGTGAGATGTTTTCTTAACCTTGGCACCTTTGTTTCCCTGCATAGCCGGGGCTTTGTGTCCCAAGTTTTGCTCCTCGATTTGTATACCATCACAATTTCTCGTTTGTTCTCCTCCCCCATAAATCATCATAGCATCACCGCTTCCATCATATCTCATGTCCTCTTTATTTGGGCTAAGTCTATTGCCAAGTACTGAAGTGGCCATCTCTAGATTAGTTTGCCTACCCAATTGGTTTTTCTCCTCCTGAGATACTCTTATAGTCTCATCATGTCTATCTGTCGCATCCATCTGACTCTGGTTCCCTGTTAGCTGCTTACCCATCTCCTCTTGCATACTATAGTCTTCAATTATTATGGCTTCTTCCGTAGTACCCATGTAATGTGTATCCACATGACCAAAGCATTTGCATTTTCCACAGGAGAGAGGCACCCATTCATACTCTATGATTTGCGTACTCCATTCTCCACTCTAGGTAGAAACACCTTCACTTTTCATGGGAGCTCTCTCATCGCTTCTATCTCCACGAATACCCGTGCATAGTACAACCACTTCCTACAGGCCGTTGGAGTATCCGTTTTAATTGGTTTACCCACCATACTCGCTATTTTCATTATCGATAGAATATTCCACAACTGTGGCGATAGCCATGGCAGCCTGCTCCAGACCGGTACCGAAGTGAGCCTATCCTTCTCAAAGTTCACTTCTGGGTTCCATCGTTTAGTAATGACCAAACGGCCAAAGAACGTTCATGGACCTCCTCCCAGGATTCGTTCTAAATCCTCCGCATGAGAGAGTTTGATGAGATAAAGCCCTTGCTCGCGAGAGAATATCTCCATATCACCATTTGGTTTCCATACTCTTATCGCGTAAGCTCTTAATTGTTCGTAAAATGGGTTTTTACCCATCACATAGAGAATAAGAGTATTCTTCCAATGTTCGATTGTTTCTTAGATGTCGTCGCTAGTGATCTCGACCACCCTCTTCCCATTGATGATACTCGGTTCAACCTACTGCAATTCTACCTCCTCCTCTACCTGTATCGGCTTATAAACTTTCGCCCATAAGACTGGCTTGGAGGTGGGTCCACATTGTGACTCATTCCTTCCCCACGTTTGGCGTTGCACCATGACCGACGCTGGCCCTCGTGGAGTTCCAACATGCTCGCTCTCTAGGGTGTGCCTTCTAGTCTCCTCGCCGGGACCGCCCGTCGCTTATTTTATTGATCGTCGCGTGGTATCCCTCAGGACGTCCATCATCACCTCCTTTTCTTTTCGGCTACGTCCAGTCTGTCTAGGGTTTACCTGAGACCATCCACGTTGTTGTGCTACAGCCACATCTCCCTGATCTTCTCCTTATGATCTGGTCCGTCGGTTAGTCTGGGCTGCTCGTCGCCTTCTTTCTACCATCGTCCAACCACCCCCATATTACGGATCATTAGATGACCTTCATGATCAGATCGACCCTCTCCATCTTCCAACACCAGTGGTGCTTTACGCCTTCCCGTCGTTGGTTCTCCCCTTCTATATATATATATATATATATATATATATATATGAAAAGTTGTGAGATACGAACATTAGGGTCCAACTCCATCTTTCTTATATGATGCGGTATATGTGAAGTGACTTTAATTTGTAGAATATTTTGGTAGACGATCAAACAACACATGTTTTGATTCAAAAGACTTGTTATCATCTCTCTAACCAACTTTTCTCTTACGTGCATACGTTGCTGTTGGGGGTAGGTAGCACTAGATAGCCGCATCGAAGAAATAAAAAAGGATTGGTGAACTTGACGCTATCTGTCAAAAGTAGAAAATAAATAAAAAGAAAGCCGCTAACAGCAAACAATATTTTATTATCTACCAGAGTAAATGACTTGGCACACAAAAAATTGTAGTTAGTCAACACCAATATATATAGCTCTTTTATTTTACTTTTTGTTCTTCACTAAGTAACTGAACTCGAATGACCCTTGTGGTTATCGAGGGGAGAGGTATAAGACCATGGCTGGTTGATAAAAGATCAGTGGATCGAGCTACATGAGCGTATTATTACTTACATTTATTAATGGTAGCATTTGAGAGAACAGTGGGCCCACAAGGCGTGCAACTCAGTATTTGCAAAAAGTCTCGTGTGAAATGCCAGGCCACATTAAGAAAAAAATTTATATTATGATATTTGGGTATAGTTTTCTAGGGGTTAATTATATTATAATATATTTTTATGAACTACATTGGCTCGCAGTCCACTTGTAATTTACCTATCAGTTGACCTGCACCCACCTCTCCCAGTCCATGAGCAAGTGAGCATTGGCATTTGGCAGCCAGTCCACAGTCTAATTTTTATTTATTGAGCTGTAATCTTATTCTGAGTACTTGTAGAGGGCCCATTTTTTATTTTTGTTACTGGGCCTCCAAAATCTCAAAAATGACTTTGGCTCTAAGCACAACAAAATACCCCAAGACTGGTTAGTAATAAGTCGATGGCACTAGTAATTCAAAAACTTGGAGACCAAGCACACCCTCTCTTCACTCCCTACTATAAAGATCCCCATTTGATAAGAAAGATGAGCACAACCCCTAGGCCAAACCTTATCAAATTTGTTATTCTCTTCATCTATTTTATTACGATGACATGATTTTATCGTCTAAGGGTCCACGGGTGAGAACCCCTCTCTTGCCTTTGTGAATTGTTGTAGGTTGCCAAGAAAGGCCGAAGGAAAATGTAAGAACCTCAGATGCATAATTAGAAACATATAAGATTAGACTACCAGATTAAGCCTAAGAAGTGAAAAATTCTTTTACATTTTTTGTCGTTTGTGGAAAGTTTTTCTTTCGACCGCTTCCAACGTCTACGTTCAAAGAGTTTTTTTATGAGCCTACGATAGATTATAGGGAGATATTTAGACTTTGGGTCTCATATAAGTTACATAGTTAGTGTTTAGGTCTCCATATATGCATAATCAGTATTTGGGTCTCAAAAGTGTCACTAATGTCTCAAAAGTGTCACTAAAGGTGTCACCGAAAGTGTCACTAATTATTTTGGGTGACACTTTTGAGATCCAAACACTATTTATGGAACTTACATGAGACCCAAAGTCTAAATATCCCTAGATTATAACTTACTATCTAGGTCACAATTGTCCTCTCAACTCAAGAACCAATCACCTAGCCTTGGAACAACATAAATTGATAGTTCGACTGCTAGGAAAAAAAACCATCATGAAAGGAGCCTATGCTCCCTATGTGCATGATATAACCCAATCAACAAACCCCAGGAGCTTCATCCTTGCATCGCGAAGTAAATTCATTATGTATGCCCTATAGCACCCTTAGATATGCTCAATAGAGCCTTTCCACGTTTGAGTGTTGCCAGGAACCATGTATTTACCACTATGATAAGCTCGGTTCACTAGAAAAATACTACAAATTGAGACGAATATTTTTGTCGCTAATGTGACATATTTTGTCGCTAAATAGTATCAGCAATAGAAACCACTATATTTTTTCATCGCTAGTATATATATCCCTGTTTAATTTTCTTCGCACATCAGTCGCTGGTTTGACCAACCAGCAACGACTTAAAAAAATCAGTGATTGAATAATGACAGATATATCCGCCGCTACCTCAGCGATTGTCATGCACCGATTTTATAGAATCGAAAGGTTGTCATTAGACGTGATGTCTTACAAGTCTGAGTTGCACTTTACAAGGCGTACTCGTGCTCATATTGTAATATATATATTTTAGATAATTTGTAATAGACCGCAGAGAAATTGAATACAAAGGTTGAGATAGAAATAATTATTTTATTGATAACTTCGCAACAGAAAATATAAGGCTCTCAAACAGCCGAGTACAATGCCAAATTTGGCTTAAAACTTGTAGAAATATTGAAATAAGATACACATATTCCATACATCATATCCCTTATTAAAAACAAAGACTCAAAACAACTTCAGAAGATGTCTTCTTCTTAACTTGGAAACTTCAATGAGTGTAAGGCTTCTAAATAGTCAGACACAAGCCTGTATCAACTTGTAGTTGCATGCTACCACTACAAAATATGTCAAATTTGCGATATTTTTAGCGACGTTTAGTTGTGACATCGCTATATTTTCTGAATTTAGCGATATTATTTTATAACGTCACAGGACATCGCTGTTAGCGATTATCTGCGACATTTTACGACTGCAAATAATTTTATGGAATAAGATATCGCCAACTGTTGTCAGACGTCGCTATTATTTTTATTATAGCGATGTGTAGTGACTTGACTTTTCATACGCCGCTAAATATTATAAAATCCACGACGTTTAGCGACGTCACTTTACGACGTTGCTAAAGTTTTCATATATGTTAGCAGCATTCATTTTTTTCCATCTATCCAAAATTTTCCCAAAAATGAGCTCCCGTGAGACCTCTATCACTACCGTATTTTCTAGGAAAGGGTATTTTGGTCATTTTATAATTAATTAAATATTATGCATGTTGAATATTTATTTATTATATTATATTATTTATTGTATTATTTATTTATTGTATTATTTATTTATTGTTAGCATGTTAGATTTATTTTTGGACTTGTGTTAGTGGACCTAACTAGTTTAAAATAGATCCATGGACCCAATATTTAATTTTAGATAGATTTGAGCCTAATAATTAGAAGCTCATTTATTATGAGGATGATTAATTAAGTTGAACCCATTAAACTAGAACCTTACCTCCTTAATTAATTTCTTCATGAGAGGCCCCAAGGGGTATTTTAGACTTTACATAGTAGCTTGAGGAAGGGGACAAGTGAGGCCTATATAAAGGGGATGGAAACTTTCTCTCTCTTCATTTTTTATTCCAAATCTAGATCTAAAATTTTCTTTAACCAAATTTTATCAAATCTCTACCAAATTTTCACCCAATTCTTTCCCAAATCACCATTGGATACAAGAAGAGCAAGGATCTAGAAGGAGAAAGCAAGGATCTATAAAGAGGAGCAAGGATCTACAAGTTGAAAGCCAATTTCACCAATTTTTGAGGTTTAATTGGGAATCCATATCCCAATATATATAATTCAGTTTTCCCCCCTTAATTTAGGTTCTAAATTTGAGATTTAACCATGAGAAATCAAGCCATATGCATAGGCTACCTATAGGATTTGGTTTTGTGTTCATATGAGGCCTATTGATAAAGTTATGGTGCTTTTTGTGTCAATTTTTGGGGAATTCCGAGATTGACATTTCTTTTGTGTGTCAATTGATCCTATAGATCAATTTGGCATGTGCTTATGTGTTTGGGGCTAGTGTCATGTCCATAATTGGCTACGTGTAGGTCGTATCCCATCAATTTGGTGATACGTATTGATTTGAGAGTTTTTTCTCCGACACAAAACTTTGAGCATGTCATATTTTGACACGAACACGTAGATTTGTATTTGACTCTTCGTATTATTCATAAATAATATATATGACTTTTTCGTGTCCTTCGGGGTACGTTTGGATGTGTGGTGGACTCGTGTCGCATGCGTATCCTAGATCTAGTAGGATACGGGGTGATACGTTCCATGTGTGTGTAATTTAATTGTAGATCTATTTTCTCTTGTATTCTTGGCCTTGATATTGTGTAATTATATATGTATATATATACATATATTATTGTTATATATATTAATGTATTAAATATCATAGATCTATATATATATATATTATATATATGTGTTGTATATTTATGTAGTTATTATTCTACATATGTAAGAACTACTATTTATCGTATATATATATGTGGTTGTTATGTATATATGTATATGGTGGTGAATATATATTATATTTATGTAATATTGTGTCTTAGATCTATGTACCTATGTATATATTATAAGTATATATTTATTATGTAGCTATTTCTTCTACATGTAAGATATATTATATATATTGTAGTATATATATGTTGTGGTTATGTATTATGTATATATATAAATATATAAGTGATTATATTATACTTATATATATATGTATACATATTATTGTATGATTATATATACGTACACACACACACACACACACACACACACACACACACACACACACACACACACACATATAT
This sequence comes from Iris macrosiphon, assembly GCA_036927795.1. Classification (NCBI taxonomy): domain Eukaryota; kingdom Viridiplantae; phylum Streptophyta; class Magnoliopsida; order Asparagales; family Iridaceae; genus Iris; species Iris macrosiphon. The sequence goes on from JAYESA010000002.1 coordinate 42,752,021, forward strand.
ATATATATATATATATATATATATGTGTGTGTGTGTGTGTGTGTTACATATAGTTATTATGTACATATATATGTATGGGTGTATGTATATTCATTAGTAGTAATTATATGTGTATATTTAGTAAATATATTTATGTGTTATATATATATATATGTCTTATTATATATATTATAGAGCAGAGCTTTTGGCGACAACAGCAAGCGTCGCAACAGCAATAGTGTAACAAACAGCGCAGCAGCAGCAGCAGCAGTAGGAGCAATAGCAATAGCAGCAGCATCGCGAAAGCAGCAGCAACAGCATCGCGAAAGCAGCAGCAGCAGCGTCGCGAAAGCAGCAGTAGCAACAATAGTATACAGCAGCAGCAGCGACATCAGTTTAGCAACAACAGCAACATCACAAAAGCAGCAGCAGCAGCAACGACAGCAGTTTAGCGACAGCAGCATAACCGTCGCTAAAACAACAGAGTATCAGCAGTATCGGTGAGTTTCAGCAACAGTGGGCAGCGACTTTAACGACAATTTGGCAGTTTTTATTAATATTAGATACTTATATATAATAGTTATATATAGGGTATTAATATATATGTAAATATGTTCCTAATTTCTATTAGTATTTTAATATACTATATGTATAATATTTAGTGTAGCATATATTATATTTATGGGTAGTTATTATAAGCAAGGTATTAGGTATTATCTTGAGAAAACAAGGTAAGTACCAAGGTAATTGGGGATACCCAAGGTATTGGGTTTGGGTATCAATATTGGTCTAGTTTTGTGATACCAAGTTGGTTCAAAACCAAGTATCCATTTAATATTAATATTATATATATATATATATATATATATATATATATATATATATATATATATATTGTTTGACAATATGTGTATGTATGTTTTACCTATTGTATTTACGTATCCAGAGATACAGTATCCTAGTATCCTAAGATATAGCATTTTGTGACCTAGACTTTAGTATTTGAACCCAATATTTTTGTATTAGACTTATGCAACCTAGAAATAGGTAGTTGACCATAGTTGACCATAGTTGACTTAGAGTTGATCGAGTTTGACTTTTGACTTAGAAATGATTTTATGACCTAGAAGTTGACTAGTTTAATTTATTCTCTTTCCCAAAAATTTGTATTAATAAAATATTCCATATATAGGTCTGTGACACCAGTTCGGACATCATTTCTTATCATTTGCTATGGACCACAGGCGAGTACATTCTCTGATAGTTTCTATTATATGATTACCACTATAATTCAAGTATTTAGAAATGTTACTTATGATTCTTGACACGATGGTACACGGATTGGTATTGTTATTGGATCGTCAGTCATGGGATGTTACCTTGATTATGGAGATGGTATCGGATACTATCCTTGTTGGTATTAGATAATATTGAATATTATAGATTAAATATTGGATAAATTGGCTAGTGACGTGTCATGATTCGATCCATCATATCAGTCGGGGCAGGGAAAATACAAATTAAATATGTGATCAAGAAACTATCGGCTAGTAGTGTAATCATTGGCTACTAACTAACCATGCAATTCACGTATGGCTGAGTTAGCTCCTTAGTGTAATCATTGAATCTCCCAGGCCGATCACATATTTAGTTAGTATCTGAAAACACATAGTTATTGTAGATTCCATTATTCAGTTCATTGATTACCTTGTTCTATTTCTGACATTATAGTTTATTCCTTTATTCTTGTACGCATTGATTATATTCTGTTGCTAGTATTGCCTATTCTCTCATTGCTCTTGATTATCAGTTATATTCTCATCGTAGATAGCATCTTCTATTTTACTGCTTTATAGTTTTTGTCAATTAATTGGAACTGCTATTATGTTATACTTTGCTCCATTCCTGACTGGAAAATATTTTTCAGAGGATCGGGAAGATTGGTGTCCGACATACTACGGACCTCAGCCTATAGATGGTGCAGACTTGGACCCACTAGTTCTGGAGTGACTGCCAGAAAATTTAGCCGGGTTCACTAGTTAGCATAGTTAGTTCTCTTTAGCATTTTGGTACCGGATTTGTTTTTGGCATATATTTGTGTTTGGATATTATTTCTATTTATTGTTGTTATATTTTTTTACTGCATAGTTATGTTAGACTTCTGTGATATCTTCTCGTGCCATAGAAATTTGATTGAGTATTATGTTGAATTAAGTTGATTACTCTCTTCTTGGAGTTGAGATATTATTGGAGGATTATGCAATTTTATGAGATAATTAGATAGTATAGTTGACAAAGACAGTGTTCTACTGTCGATGCTGCGGCATAGGCTGGGTGTTGTTTCCGACTTGCATCCCTACACCGGGTGCGGGTCGTGACAACCTCCCCCAGTGACCCCCTTCGGCTCCACAGCTCTGGCGCCGACCATGCTACTCTCCAACCCCGGACACCCCCTCCTCCTCCACCGAGCTCCTCATCCTCCTCCTCCTCTTCGGACACCCCCTCCTCGGTCAACCCCCTCCTTTTCGGACACACCCTCCTTAGGTAAACCCTAACCCTAACTCGGACACACACATGCAGACACTAACCTTAATCCTAACTTGGACACACACGCACACGTACGTGGACACACTAACACATGCGAACAATAACACTAATTCAAACACGGACACACACACACACACACACACACACACACTGAGATAATGTTGTGTGTGGAATTGGATTGGGGGTTGTGTGTGGAACCTGAACACGGACACACACACACACACACACACACACACACACACACACACACACACACACACACACACACCCTTCCCTATATATCAGTGAGTGTGTTTTATGTGGAATTGGATTGGGGGTTAGTATTAAGTATAGTGTTTGTGGGTGTTACTTGAGAGTGCATATATGTGCATTGGTGTAAGTGCTCTTCTTAGTATGAAAAGTTATGTGTTGAGAGAGTTATGTGCTAGTGTTGAGTATCAAGTGTTGGTACCTAAGTATAGATGTTAGCAAGGGGTGAAAGATGTATCTTAGTATAGATATCATGGGTGTGGTTGAGGGTTGTAGGCAATGTTATAAGGCATAGGATACTTGGGTACTTGGTATTGAGGTATCTTGATAGCTAGTAGTATATGTGGAAACTAATTAGATAGTGATATCTTAGTATTTATAGTCAACTGTTAAAGTTTTAGGGAGATATGGATATTTGGTTAAAGTGTTATTGTGATATGTTAGTATATAGCTAGCTAATGTTTATTAGGCTAAGATATTGCAAGGTATTTATTATATATAATCTATATTAAGTATGTGATACATAATATAATATATTAGCTAGCATAGTCTATATTAACTAGTATAACTTAGAAACCTAGTATAACAAGGTATTGACCTAGAATTACTTGATAAACCACTCTGGCGCGGCTACTCCCCTAACGCGGCTCCTCCCCTCCGACGTCCATTTACTGGAGTTTGAAATCTTTGGCTCCACTTTTTGCTCTAGTACCAGAAGCCATGAGACATAAGTCTTCTCTTCTCTTTCATATTTCAGTATCATGAATTTTGACACCAGAGCGTAAGGTAGAGCCAAAGGTTTCATGGCTTCTAGGTTCATTTACCTATTTCTTATTAGGTTTCTAGCTAGGTCAAGATACAAGTGAGTATATTGAGTATATGAGTGTCCACATGTTCCTTGTGAGTCATATCTTTGAAAAGAAATTTTACTTTTGTAAGCCTTTTTGAGGCTTTTCGAGTTTGACATAAATAACCAAATTTTGACCTAGAGACCGAGTTTCAAGTTAGTGTCAGGGATATTTAAAACTGTATCCTAGTGTCAAGATACAAGAAAGTATTAATATGTGATATTGTGTACCATGGTATACGATATCCATATGAATGGCTCACAAGGAATACGTGACAATACCTATATCCTCAAATCGTAGTTGTCCACATGTCTACTAGGTTTGAAAATCAATATCAAACTTATCTATTTACTTATTTTACGGATACTCATGAGTAACAATATGGATACTCATGCATCATAATTCGAATACTAACGATATAACCTAAATACTCACTTTGATGAACATTTGGATAATATACTTGAATGATATCTATTCATCTTTACAGAAGTATCTAGAAATGGATCTGAATCGATACATGCGTCATCGTTCGTAGATATACAATTGTCATCCTGATGATATGTGCAGAGTGCAGGATGAATACATAGAGGGAGTAGAGCATGGACGACACAAAAATTAAGTATCCATGTGTGAAATATCATAACTTGAAATATCATGCAGAAGTGGATGTGATATATCATTTATACTCGAGAGCTTTTACTCCGAATTACTATTAGTGGACCTCACACAGAGAGCTTGTGCCTTTAGCATCAGAGTAGGAGCCTTATGTGGAGCCATATAGGAATGTCCACGAGATGCTGATTTCGACGATGGATACGTGAACATGGTTTTTGACGCTGTGGAGCCTAGTTTCGATCCGTACAATCATGAAGCAGTTGAGGAGGCCCCGAATGCTGATGCTTTGAACTTTATGGAGTTGTTGGAGAATGTAAGGACTCCATTGTATCCTAATTGTGAGGATCATTCACTGTTAGAGGTAGTCACCAGTCTGTTGAGCATAAAGTTTGATTTTAACATATCGCAAGAATGCTCCAACCGACTGATCGAGATGATTAAAGAGATCTTGCCGGAGGGTGCCAAGTTACCTACAAACTTCTTCTGATATAAGAGAATAGTTAGATTGCTATGGATGGGATATAGGAAAATTAATTCGTGTCGCAACGGGTGCATGATGTACTATAAAGAAGACAAAGATTAAGCAATATACAGATTATGTGGTACTGATTGTCACTACCCGATTCCGTAGAATCGTTTGAGGCATCCCCCGAATCGTGACCGCCGTGCGGGCCTGGAGTTGCGCCCGCATAAGGCTTTAATGATTTGCATAGCAAGCACATATTCAGAGTACGCAGATAAATTGAAAACACAGATTTGAAACATGGAAAAGTTCTCTTTATTGATAATGAACATCTATTACAAACTCTTGAACGAGTTAGCTAATATGCCGAACGGCTTACAAAAGAGATGACTCAAAATAAGATAGCAGTCCTGTACATTACATCCCTTTATAAACTCAAAACGATATAGACCTCCAGGCTGGAGGATAGCTTTGCCACGGAGCTGCATTTGTGTATGAAGAGTTGCAGCTTCGGACTTCAAAAGGCTTCAGAGGCGCGGTAAAGATGCGCCAACAGTTGGACTGGATCGGGAAGACGACTTCGGCTCCTCGCTCGGTTCACCTTGGTGCGGAGAACCTGTTTCAACGAGGGTCAGCATATCGAAACATGCTGGTGAAGGCGAGCTAGCCGAACTATACCAATCAACACGTTGTTTAATGAAGCATTCATATTTGTGGGTTTCTATCTTGCCTTAGTTCATTTACAAGTAAGCAGCATATAGAATTTACTGAAAATGAACGTGCCACCGTTCGGTGGATTTTACCTGCCCGTCTGAATTACCTGCACAATACTTACCATGCCTTCCCTGAAACGAAGACACAAGTTAGTATGCAACAGGTTTAAATATACATAGGATCACTGGCTTGATGCCACGAAGGGACGGGTTATAGTCTCAAGACACAAATGATATATAACGCAGGTGGCGAGCCCCGCTGCATAACACTTTGCCCCATAACATACGACTATACATACGTTCCGTCCGGATCGGATCGGTCCCGGCGCCCCGGTGACCGTCCGCGGAACTCATAACATACCTTGTGCACAAGTTATCCGTGATCAAGAGCACTCATAGAATTAGTTCCATAGCATAACAGTTTTGCATAGTCATCCTGACAGTTTATTTCATAACAAGCATATATTTCCATACTTAGCACGATTCATAGAACAGTTATAAACGAACTAGCATACAGGATGATAACCGTTCATAAGTTTAGTTGACAAGCAATATTTCTAAGTCTATTCCCTTTTTATCTTGATCTCTTTTATTATTACTTGGTATCGTTTGATCGGGGCGAAGGAGTGAGGCTTGGAAGCAAGGCTAGCTAATCGGGTTGGTAGCCACTCACTTAGATTTTTGGAAAGAAGAAGGAAAGAGGCGCTTCACGACTCTGCTCGCAAGCCGCCTACTGCTCGTTCACCTGCACACGAATAGCTCGATTAATTACTTCTTTCTCTCTTTCCAATCTCGGAATAGAAATACAGTTCAATGAACGAAAATAATGAAAAACATCGAAACCGTTCAAGGAAAACAAGCAAATCCCAAAACCAACTCAAAGCACGAAAGCAACAAGCGACATCGAAAATCGAGGCAATAAAAGATAGCAGCGGAGAGGTCCCTCCTGACTCTGCCGCTAAGCCGATCCTTGGGGCGCAGTCCACTGAATATGGGAATCGATTCCGAAGAAACAAATCCATAACGAGGACGAGTTCTTAATTCAATCTATCCCGATCGAACGATACCGTCTTGTGTTTCTTAGCCGCGCTCCTCGAATAGGAGGAACGGGGCGCTACACTGATCGCTATAAGGCAACTGGTACTGGAAAGACTCCCAGTACATGAAAGCCGACCGATTCGATGCACTACCTCCCTTAGACACCGCGGTTGCAGAGGTTATTTATGGTGAAGGAGACTGTCGAAAACATGAGTTGGTACAGGCACGAACAGATCGAAGGAGTGTTGGATCATCCATCCGATAAAGAAGCATGGAAGCACTTTGATCGAGAGTATCCCAATTTTTCTTTGGATACGCGTAATGTTAGATTGGGGCTCTCCTCCGATGGTTTTACCCTATTTGGACTTTCGGGCTCCCAGTATTCGTGTTGTCCTGTGATTTTCACTCCGTTCAACTTATCACCTTGGATGTGCAAGAAGACTTTATATATGTTTCTAACTGTTATCATTCAGGGTCCGAACAATCCCAAGAGGAACTTTGATGTGTACATATAGCGGTTGATAGATGAGTTGAATCAGTTGTGGGAAGTAGGTGCCAACACGTATGATGCTTCCAGAAAGCAGAATTTTTAGATGAGGGCAGCACTTATGTGGACCATCAACAAATTTTTGGCCTATAGAATATTATCGGGATGGGGCACTCATGGTCGTCTCTCATGTCCGTATTGCATGGACCGTACTAAGGCTTTCTGTTTGAAACAAGGAGGAAAACTATTTTTTTTTGTTTGTCATTGACAGTTTCTGCCAAAAGATCATCCGTTCCGTAGAAACAAGATTGCGTTCCGTACCGGCATTGTGGAGAAGGCTGATCCACCGCCAAAGTGGTCCATAGACACGATATGGGAGGAGGTCAGAGATTTTACAAGTGCTATCGAAGATCCTACAAGGGGGTACAAGTGTGATGGATTTGGTCGAACTCATAACTGGATGAAGAGGAGCATATTCTGGGACCTGTCATATTGGAGCACTAATATGATCAGACATAACCTTGATGTCATACATATCGAGAAGAATATATTTGACAACATAATTAATACTGTGATGGACGTAAAGGAAAAGACGAAAGATAATCCTAAGTCAATATTGGACTTAGAAGAAATATACAGACGCCCTGTATTGCATTTGACAGAGGAAGGAAATAGGGAGGTGATTCTGCCTAAGTCAATTTTTTTATTGGACAAAGAGGACAAAGAGAGACTTTGTAGGTGGATCCAGGGCCTAAAATTTCTAAACGGGTACGTGTTGAATCTGAGAAGATGCGTCGACCCGAAGGAGAACAAATTGACGGGTATGAAGAGCCACGATTGTCACGTATTTATGGAGAGGTTAATTCCGGTTGCATTTCAAAAATTCTTACCGCAGGTAGTTTGAGATCCATTGATAGAGCTTAGCATATTATTCATTGATCTTTGTTCTATTAAGTTTCTCATTGATTATCTAGAAAGCAGGAGAAGGACATTGTAGTAACACTTTGCAAGCTTGAGAGAGTATTCTCTTATAGATTCTTCGACTCCATGGAATATTTGCCGATTAATCTTTTCTATGAGGCACACATTGGTAGACTTATCGGTTATCGGTGGATGTAACCATTCGAGCGGCATCTGAATCACCTCAAAAGGAAGGTAAAAAATAAGGCACGGGTGGAGGGTTCTATTTATGAAGCCTATGTTCTCGAGGAGATTATAAACTTTTGTTCGATGAATTTTAAGCCTCATGTTGCTAATAATAGAACGAGAGCTCCCAAAAATGACGACGGGTATTAGGAATCTAATAAGTCAATACTGAAAGTATTCAATGCTTTCGAAAAGTCTTCGGGTAAAATAAAGAAGAGATATCTGAATGACAACGAGCTTAGGGCCGCTCAGTTGTGTGTATTACTCAACTGCGACGAGGATGAGGTAGAGAAACTATAGGGGTATGTAATTAATACGTCAACGTTTACGTCATCTCAATATAATTATTACACTAATTTGCCTATGTTTCATTGTGTTTCAGCGCATATAATTATGCGATAAGGTCGATTAAACCATACATAACAGATGAAGAAGTAGAACAGGAATGAGACTTTATTTTCCTTCATGGTTGACAGCATATATAAGGATCTCGGTAATTACTTTTTGTGCATGTATACATGCACAATAATTAACGTTAAACTTAATATCGCTTATTTGATATTTAGGTCGATCGTCCAGAGGCAACACTTGAGAATGAATCTATTAAACTCTAGCGAATGGACCAATTTATGCCGTCAAAATCTGGCCAACTTACTGTGTGAATGGTTTTAGGTTCAAGTCAACTAATACCCCAATAAGAGAGCTTCCTGGATCTCAATTCTACAAAAATAGTTATTTGTGTATCAAATCTTCGAACTACAAAGACATCGATGCAGGCACTAATTTCTTTGGCATTTTACGAGAGATTGTGGAGTTAACATATAATTATGCCACAAAGCCTACTAAGATCGTGTTATTCAAGTATGAGTGGTTCAATCCGATCCAAGATCAAGTTTAGAAAATTAACAAGTATGGTCTTGTAGATATAAACTACTGGCGTCGATATCAAGGATATGAACCATTTATTCTATCAAGTCAGGCTAAGCTAGGATACATCACAACTTAACCTAAACGAGGAACCGGGAGGTCGAATTGGTGGGCAGTCTGTAAGACTAAAGCTAGAATTACCTTTGACGTTGACGAAATAGCTTATCAGGAAGATGACCTACCTCTTTTTGCAAATATTATAGATGTTGAGTCAACAAAATTTACTCAGGACATATTTCATCAAGTAGAAGAGGCAGAAGTATCATAAGACGATGACAAAGTAGATAAAAGTGAAGATGAAGAGAAAGAGGAGGAGGAGAAGGAAGAAGACGGACAAAATAAATTTTTAGATAGTGATTGAAAATTAAATAAAATTCATGTAGACTTGTGACATGGTGGCCTAATTTTCTAATATGTTTATCGTGGCCTAGTTTTTTGATGGTGATACTTTTTTTGTGACCTAGTTCAGTGATCTTATGTTTGTGATGGTGATACATACATATATCTGTGTATTTGCGGCCTAGTTCTGTGATCCTTATGTTTTGTGATGGTGACACTTTTATAATTTAGACTTTTATTGTGGCCTAGTTCACAAATTTTATGTATTTTTTCTGTCATGTAATCTAAATATCTTTGTATATTTGTTTTATCATTATATGTTGTTCTCAGATATATCTGCACGACGCATATCCCATTCCCGCGGTAGATCCTTTAGACATAGTTCTCTTCAGGACATGGATACTCCTTCCTGATCCTCATCTCTGAGTACTCCATACTATCGACCAACAGTACCTCAGACTGCGACTACCATACACTATCGACCAGCAGTACTTCAGACTCCGACTGCGATGACCGTACGTGGCAGTACTCTTGGGACCAGCAGTTCCAGGCCCGAGAGTATCCCATCTAGTGTCGTCACGACCCACACCCGGTGTAAGGGTACAAGTCGGGAATAACTGTCACGCCCCATTCCCAAAATACCGAGGGACTAGACACGTGGCAATGGCCAGCAGCAGGCACCGATGGACACACCCAATTTAATGGATCCATCAGGGCATACTTAAGCTGTAAAATCAAGTCTACGATAATATGGCACAACTAATCTCATCCACACAAGATATAAAAATATGATCCACAGAATAAATAAGGAATGTAAATCATCAGCTAGTCTCAACAGAGTGCTTCGGGAACAACCCGATAAATCTTTAATACAATGGTTCAACAGACCAGAATATAAATGACTGAAATAAATAAATACTGAGCATGAAACATGGATGCTCAGGAAAAGTCCTCGGCTAACACCTCATCCTCGGATGGCGGTACAGCTCCTGGGTCAGCTCCTGCTGCGGTCCCGCATACCTCGGGATAGATCTCGCCCTCAAATCCTGGGGACATAATCCGGATCCAGGTCCTCAGGGGACATAGCAAGGTACAAGAAAGCTTAAGCCAAAATAAATGCAGTACAGTAAATAAATGGAATAAATAAGGCAAGTATGTAAACATCTGTGTGAAATGCAGGAGAAAACATCAATAGTACTCAGGTTGAAACAACTATAAGCTCTGTGTAAGGGAGCCGGTAGCAGTGGTATCATGTGGTGGTCTAGCTCAACGGGAGACTGAGTAGCCGGCATAATATAGTCAACCTGTAGCCTGTGGGTCTCTCCAGCAATAGATGGAACAATAAGGGAATACTAAATAACCAGCTAAGTGATATGCAAGATGAGAGCAGCACTAGAACTCAGGCTGAAGCCACTACAAGCTCTGTGTCGGGGAGCCGGTAGTAGCAGTAATAATGAGTAATGGGCCAAGCTCGGCTTAAGAGTCTTGTGCCTCACAATAATAGGGGTGTATATATATAGGTTCAGCCTGTAGCCTGTGTGTCTCTCTCCACCCAATGTAACCACGCATTCCATGACCATAACGTCTCATGTCCATGTCAGCGGGATCATAACTAATATAATAAGTCATAATATCTAGGAATATAATATCTCTGTCAAGTCCTGTATCCTATACAGAATCACCACGAATATCTCAGAAAGATCCTATCTCATGAACAGTGCCAAGTATCCTGGGTCAAAGTGTACTTGGTAAGACAAGTACGAGAAGATAAAGTGTCACGAATATCCATCTCTAGATGACAATACCCAACACCGCGTATGGTGTTGGCACCCGACTAATAATTGAACGCTAAGTACATCACACGGTCCTAGGTTAAGCATATACAACAATATAATGAAGCAAGAAAAATATGTAACAATACTGCAGAGTTTGACAAGGTACACTTGCCTGGGGTCAGAATATCAACAGTCGTCCCGGTATCAGTGGATCATGTAGGTACTACTCCAAAAGCTGTAATAAATATCACCAACAGTCTCAGAAGATGTCAAATAGCTAGAAACGCCTGTCCTTAAGTCCAATTTGGATACAGGGGCAAAAATAACATTTTCGGGCCAAAGCGGGGTCCATATGTGGGCCACTTTGCACCGAAAAGCATGTCAGGGTCAAAGATCTCCAAATTCCTCAAACTCAGTGTTAATAAGTCAGGAACGATGATACGAACCCAACGGAACTTCCAGAATTGGATTCCGATGAGCCGATCACAAAATCGCCCGTCAAGTGGAACCTGTGGGGCCCACGATACACGATTTTGTCAACGTTCTCAGAATCGGACCAAACATGGGTCACAAGACCAGCGTATTGCTACGAGTCCGATGGCACAAGTTTCGTCTCGATCTGACGTGTGTACACAAAGTTACAGCGTGCTCTAGAATGGACGGATACGGGGCGTTGTCGGCGGATACGTGTTGATTCCGGTGTGCACGCACATCCAAATCAACTTCTTCGAAATCTCACACGTCTGTATCAACGTCGCGCACGTTTTGGTAAAGACCGCGTGCGACTAAGTCGTCCCATTTGGCGGGGCGCACTCAGTTCCGGGGTGAAATATGACGTTGTTTTTCCTGTTTTTGGATCGCGGTGTGCGATCACCACAGGACGCGATGCACCGAACGAGTTATACGGGCACCGAGAGGGTTATACAGTCTACGCGTAGCAACTGACGGAAACTAAAATGGAGTTGCGAGGTGAGAGAAAACGGTACCTGAACAGGGCTCCATGAACTATGAATTCCACGTGTTCGAGGGTCAACTTCGTGTCCTGGTCGAGAACTCCCGTGTCTGTCGTGAGTCCGAGCTCGGGTTCTGACTAGGGAGCAGCGGGGACTTCACCGGAGGGAGTCGACGCGTCCTAGGGCATCTGGGTGCTGGTCGACGAGGGGTTTGGTCGAAGGAGTCCTTGCGGAGGAGCAACGTCGGGTTCGGCAGCAGCGGCGTGGGAAGTTCGACGGCGAAGGGGAAGTCGGCTGTGCGTGCGACGGAGAATGGGGATGTCGCTGGCTGTGTGGACTCTGGGGAGCGGCGGTCTGTGCTGTCGGGGTCGAGCGCGGGGGACGGCGGCCGCGCGGGTCAGGGGCTGGACGCTTCAGAGGAAAGGTCGAGCGGCGGTGCTTGGGTCAGGTGCGGCTGTGTCGGCACTGGACACGGCGGATGTGGGAGGATGTTCAGAAGACGGCGACGACTGAACTAGGGTTTCGGCTTGGCACGCATGCCAAGGAAGGGGAAATTTATACTACTACAGGGAATCCGGCGGCTAGGGTTCCCAATGGGTTTCGGGTCGGGTTTGGCTCAGATCCGACCCGACCCGACCCAATAGGCTGGGTTCGGTTCAGGCAGGGTGGGTTTGTTTTGGTTTGGTTTGGTTCGGGTTTAAGTTTGGTTTATCAATCCAAAAAGTTTTTAAGGCTTTAAACGCGTCTCCGGAGTCCAATAAATTTACCGAAAAATACCACATATCCGGTTTTCCAATTTACACCATAAAATATTATTTTCATAATATTTTAACATAAATTAATAGCATTTAAAAATCTTTAACTCACAATCATCTTGGTTCTTTATCCAGAAAAATGCCGAAAATATCCGGGAAAAATTATATTAAAATTATTCTGAAAAATAGGGTATTTACAATCTACCCCCCTTAAGAGGATTGCGTTCTCGCAATCAAAGAATGAGCTACTAAAGGAAGAACTATAAAAATACAAGGTTTCTTAGTTAACAACTGCATTCTCGAACAAGTGAGGATAACGCTGGCGCATACTATCTTCTCGTTCCTAAGTCGATTCTCCAGGAGAATGATATTTCCAAACTACACGAACCAGTCTGATTGTCTATCCCCGCAATGTCTTCTCACTGACGTCGAGGATGCCAACGGATTGTTCTTCATATCTCAAGCTAGGGCCCACTGCGATCTCTGAATGATCGACTACGTGACTTGGGTCGGTCACGTACCTTCTCAGCTGTGAGACATGGAATACGTCATGCACTCCCTCTAAGGATGGAGGTAATGCAAGACGATAAGCCACCTCACCAATGCGCTCTAGAATATCAAATGGCCCAATATACCTTGGACTCAACTTGCCTCTGCTCCCAAATCGAATAGTACCTCGAGTGGGCGAAATCCTCAAGAATACATGCTCTCCTTCTTTGAACTCTAGGGGACGTCTGTGTGTATCAGCCCAATGCTTCTGTCTGTCCTGAGCTGCACGAAGATGATTCTGAATCTGTTTTCCCTTTTCCACTGTCTGCATTACCAATTATGGACCCAGTATTTGACGTTCACCAACGTCACTGCAACATATAGGCGATCTGCACTTCCTTCCGTATAATGTCTCGAATGGTGCCATCTGAATGCTGGCCTGATAACTGTTGTTGTAGGAGAACTCTACTAAGTGCAAATGATCTTCCCAAGATCCTCCAAAGTCTAGCATACATGATCGCAATATATCCTCCAAGATCTGAATGGTGCGCTCTGATTGGCCATCTGTCTGTGGGTGGTAAGCCGTGCTGAATTTGAGTCTGGTGCCAAGACTCTCTTGCATGCTTCGCCAAAAATGAGATATAAATCTCGAATCTCGATCCGATACAATACTAACCGGCACTCCATGTAATCTGACGATTTGTCGCATATATATGTCGGCTAGTACCTCTGTGGACTGTCCAACTCTAAATGGCAAGAAGTGTGCCGATTTAGTGAGTCTATCCACGATAACCCATACTGCGTCTCTTCCGCTGGGGCTCTTTGGAAATTCTGTGACAAAATCTATCGTAATATGTTTCCACTTCCATTCTGGTATAGGAAGCGGCTGTAACATACCTGCAGTCCTCTGATGCTCAGCCTTTACTTGCTGACAGACTAAGCATTTGGCCATAAATCTTGCAAACTCCCTTTTCATTCCATGCCACCAGTAATACTGTCTCAAGTCTTGGTACATCTTGGTTCCTCCTGGGTGAACAGAGTACATGGAGCTATGTGCTTCAGTCATTAACTCCTGTCTCAATTCTCTATTTGGAACATATATGCGATTTCCAAACCTCAATGTTCCGTCTTCGTGTATGCGAAGTCCTGTCTGTATGCCTGCTTCTGTCCTCTCCTTTAGTCTTCAAAATCTAGCATCGGTGGGCAATGCCTCTTTGATTCTTTCCATAAGTGACGACTTGATTTCAAGATTAGCCAGTAATCCATTCTGTCCTGGTAAAACAACCTCTATCTGAAGCTCCTGTAGATCTCTCAATAACTCGGGCTGCATTGTCAAGAAATAAGCCGTAGGCTTCCTGCTGAGTGCGTCTGCCACAACATTCGCCTTTCCCGGATGATACTGCAGATCTATATCAAAATCTACCATCAATTCAAGATAATATCTCTGCCTCATGTTAAGCTCCTTCTGAGTATATACATACTTCAGACTCTTGTGATCGGTGAAGATTTCTACCTTCTCTAAAAAAGATAGTGCCTCCAAATCTTCAGTGCAAATATAACTGCTGCTAGCTCCAGATCGTGTGTTGGATAGTTTTTCTCGTGGACCTTCAACTGTCTCGACGCATAAGCAATGACTTTGCCATGTTGCATCAAAACACATCCTAATCCACTGCCTGATGTATCACTGTAAACAACAAAACCTTCTGACCCCGAAGAAAGAGTCAAGACAGGTGCTGTTGTTAATCTTCTCTTCAATTCTTCGAAGGTCTTCTGGCAGTCTTCTGTCCATATAAACTCCTGGTCTTTACGCGTCAGCTTCGTCATTGGTTCTGCAATCCTCGAGAAATTTTCTATAAACCTTCGGTAATATCCCGCGAGTCCGAGAAAACTTCTCACCTCTGCAACTGATGTGGGTGCATGCCAAGTCTCTATTGCCGCAACTTTCTCTGGATCTACTGAAAGTCCTTCTCCTGAGATGATATGTCCCAAGAAAGGTACTTTGTCCATACAAAACTCACACTTGCTGAGCTTGGCATATAACTTCTCCTGCCTCAAGGTCTCTAACACGATTCTGAGATGCTCCTCGTGCTCTTCGTGGCTTTTAGAATATATGAGGATGTCGTCAATGAACACCACCACAAATTTATCCAAGAACTGATGGAAGACTCTGTTCATTAAACTCATAAACACTGCTGGCACGTTGGTTAAACCAAACGGCATTACCAAGAACTCATAATGTCCATACTTGGTCCTGAAATCTATCTTTGGTATGTCTTCCTTCCTTACTTTGATCTGATGATAGCCGGATCTAATGTCAATCTTCGAGAATACCCTTGCACCACTCAATTGATCGAATAGATCATCAATGCGTGGTAAGGGATACCTGTTCTTGATGGTCACCGTATTTAGTGCCCTGTAGTCAATGCATAACCGTACGGTTCTGTCCTTCTTTGGTACAAATAATATGGGTGCTCCCCAAGGTGAAACACTGGGCCGAATGAAACCCTTCTCCAGAAGATTATCAACCTATTCTTTCAACTCCACTAACTCCTTAGGTGCTAGCCGATAAACTGATGAAGTGATAGGCTCTGCTCCTGGAGTTAAGTCTATTGTGAATTCTATTTCCCGATCAGGCGGTAAACCTGGAAGATCATCAGGAAATACATCCACAAACTTAGATATGACTCTTGGGTAACCTGTCTCCCCTTCTACAGATAGTACCCTAAGAGTAGGCTGAACTCCTTGCTCTACTGCTCCTCGAAGAAACTCAAATATTGGATGTCCAGGCGGTCTAAATATAACCCGCCCAAGTCGGCAATCAAGAGTCGCATGGTATTGACTTAACCAGTCCATACCAAGTACAACATCATAATCCGGCTTAGAAAATATCAGAAATTGAGCTCGCATTTCTCTCCCACAGACTACTACAGAACATGATCTACAGACGTCACTAACCGGAATAATTCCACCTCCCGTAAGAATTCTCTTCATCTTCGGAAGGGGTGCGGTAGCTACTCTATGGGTGGCTACAAAGCTAGCTGCTATAAATGAATGCAATGCTCCAGAATCAAATAATGCTACAGCTGGTAATGAAGCTACTAAAATAGTATCTGCGATGACCTCGCCTGCCGTAGCCTCCTCCTCAACAGCTAATGTGAATGCCTGTCCTCGTCCCTGAGCTGGACCTCTCTGCTGCTGCTGAGCCTGCTGAAATAGAGCTGCCTGCGGTACCAGGGGTGGTCTCTGCTAATTTCCTCCTGGGACTGGGGGCCTGACGCCTCCAACTCCTGCCTACTGTGCTCCTACTACTGGATATGCGGGTCATGGGGCAGGTAAAGCTAGTCTCGGCGCTCCTTCTCTACGCTCGGTGCAGTCTCTGGTTTGATGCTGGTCGGATCCGCAAGCCAGGCAGAGTCCCAACTTACGTCTGCATTCTCTCTCAATGTGACATATCTTGCCGCAGTGGTGGCAAGTAGGGAGAGATATGGCCCTATGTGCTGTCCTCTCTGGCATACTCCTCTGGGACCATTTTGCTGAATCCCCATGTCCTGTCCTGGATGGTGCTGAGGTGATAGGCCTCTTCAGGTTTGACTCCCTTCTAGTGACGCGCTCCATGCGTCGTGTTGCAGCGAGAATGTCAGTATAAGATGTAGGTACGACCGATCCAATCAATCTCTGGAGCTCGAACTTCAGTCCGTCAAAGAACTTCTCAGCTTTCTCTTCCTCCGTCGAGATCAAGGTTGGGGCAAAGCTACTTAGGCGAATAAATTCCGCGTTGTATTCTTCCCCTGTCATATTGCCTTGGATAAGGCGGTTGAACTTGTCTCTTAGCTCTGACCGTGCTACTGCTGGAATGTATATCTCTTGAAAGAGTTTGGAGAACTCTTCCTATGTGACTCGGTCCTGTCCGAGCCTCCTTTCTTCTGTTAACCACCAGTGATGTGCATTTTCAGTTAACTGCATTCTAACTGCAGTCATCCATTTCTCTCTCGGAAGTTCAGCGGCTTCCAACTGATGCTGAATGTTTGTGAGCCATTCATGAACTTCTGTTGGCCCCTCTTTACCAGAAAATGTACGAGGCTTGAGTTGACGGAAGTCGGTGATAGATCCCGTCGATGATCGCCTCGCGGGTGGATTTGCCTGCTCCAATGCGGATACCAGGCTAGTTCTCAGATACTCGACCTCCTGTCGATGGGCCTCTTGCTGAATCTGTTACTGTGCTTGCATTATGGCATACATCATCTCGAACATCTGTTGCCCGTCCATGGCTTGTCCTGGCGGGAAAATTGGCATCTGCGGAGTGAACTGTGGTGGAGGTGGGATATCATCTCTCCGGAACCTTGGATTAGGCTGTCCGGTTTGATCGCTCTGCGATATTTGTCCTCCATTCCCTGGAGTCACTCCGTCTATATAAGTAACCACAGTGTCGTATGGCGTATCCAAAGGAATCTCGTCTCCGTTCCTGGGATCCATTACTCTGCAACCAAAAGATAAACTGTAAGAACGCTCAGAGGAATCAAACAGGATGTAAATCAAGTAACCATTTCGAGTTCGATATAGAGTTCAATAATGGTTTAAGTAATGGATGAGATCCTATACTTTATCCTATCCTTAGGGAAGGCTGGTCCGGTCCCTAAGTTAAAATCGAACAATTTATTCGTAGACCTGCATGGGCCACCACAAAAACCATGTCACGCCCCAGTCCCAAAATACCGAGGGACTAGACACATGGCAATGGCCAGTAGCACGCACCGATGGACAAACCCAATTTAATGGATCCATCAGGGCATACTTAAGCTGTAAAATCAAGTCTACGACAATATAGCACAACTAATCTCTTCCACACAAGATATAAAAATATGATCCACAGAATAAATAAGGAATATAAATCATCAGCTAGTCTCAACAGAGTGCTTCGAGAATAACCCGATAAATCTCTAATACAATGGTTCAACAGACCATAATATAAATGACTGAAATAAATAAATGTTGAGCATGAAACATGGATGCTCAGAAAAAGTCCTCGGCTAACACCTCATCCTCGGATGGCTGTACAGCTCCTGGGTCAGCTCCTGCTGCGGTCCCGTATACCTCGGGATAGATCTCGCCCTCAAATCCTGGGGACATAATCCGGATCCAGGTCCTCAGGGGACATAGCAAGGTACAAGAAAGCTCAAGCCAAAATAAATGCAGTACAGTAAATAAATGGAATAAATAGGGCAAGTATGTAAACATCTGTGTAAAATTCAGGAGAAAATATCAATAGTACTCAGGTTGAAACAACTACAAGCTCTGTGTAGGGGAGCCGGTAGCAGTGGTATCATGTGGTGGTCTAGCTCAGCGGGAGACTGAGTAGCCGACATAATATAGTCAACCTGTAGCCTGTGGGTCTCTCCAGTAATAGATGGAACAATAAAGGAATACTAAATAACCAGCTAAGTGATATGCAAGATGAGAGCAGCACTAGAACTCAGGCTGAAGCCACTACAAGCTCTGTGTCGGAGAGCCGGTAGTAGCAGTAATAATGAGTAATGGGCCAAGCTCGGCTTCAGAGTCTTGTGCCTCAGAATAATAGGAGTGTATATATATAGGTTCAGCCTGTAGCCTATGTGTCTCTCCCTACCCAATGTAACCACACATTCCATGACCATAACGTCTCATGTCCATGTCAGCGGGATCATAACTAATGCAATAAGTCATAATGTCTAGGAATATAATATCTATGTCAAGTCCTGTATCCTATACAGAATCACTACGAATATCTCAGAAAGATCCTGTCTCATGAACAGTGTCAAGTGTCCTAGGTCAAAGTGTACTTGGTAAGACAAGTACGAGAAGATAAAGTGTTACGAATATCCATCTCTAGATGACAATACCCAACACCGCGTACGGTGTTGGCACCCAACTAATAATCGGACGTTAAGTACGTCACACGGTCCTAGGTTAAGCATGCACAGCAATATAATGAAGCAAGAAAAATATGTAACAATACTGCAGAGTTTGGCAAGGTACACTTGCCTGGGGTCCGAATATCAACAGTCGTCCCGGTATCAGTGGATCCTATAGGTACTACTCCAAAAGTTGTAATAAACATCACCAACAGTCTCAGAAGATGTCAAATAGCTAGAAATGCCTGTCCTTAAGTCCAATTTGGACACAGGGGCAAAAATAACATTTTCGGGCCAAAGCGGGGTCCATATGTGGGCCACTTTGCACCGAAAAGCGTGTCAGGGTCAAATGTCTCCAAATTCCTCAAACTCAGTGTCAACAAGTCAGGAACGATGATACGAACCCAATGGAACTTCCAGAATTGGATTCTGATGAGCCGATCATAAAATCGCCCGTCAAGTGGAACCTGTGGGGCCCATGATACACGATTTTGTCAACGTTCTCAGAATCGGACCAAACTTGGATCACAGGACCAACGTATTGCTACGAGTTCGATGGCATAAGTTTTGTCTCGATCTGACGTGTGTACACAAAGTTACATCGTGCTCCAGAATAGACGGATACGGGGCGTTGTCGGCGGATACGCGTTGATTCCGGTGTGCACGCACATCCAAATCAACTTCTGCAAAATCTTACACGTCCGTATCAACGTCGCGCACGTTTTGGTAAAGACCACGTGCGACCAAGTCATCCCGTTTGGCGGGGCGCACTCAGTTCCGGGGTGAAACAGGGTATTGTTTTTCCTGTTTTTGGATCGCGGTGTGCGATCACCACAGGACGCGATGCACCGAACGAGTTGTACGGGCACCGAGAGGGTTATACAGTCTACGTGTAGCAACTGACGAAAACTAAAACGGAGTTGCGAGGTGAGAGAAAATGGTACCCGAACAGGGCTCCGTGAACGCTAAATTCCACGTGTCCGAGGGTCAACTTCGTGTCCTGGTCGAGAACTCCCGTGTCTGTCGTGAGTCCGAGCTCGGGTTCTGACTCGGGAGCAGCGGGGACTTCACCGGAGGGAGTCGACGCGTCCTAGGGCGTCTGGGTGCTGGTCGACGAGGGGTTTGGTCGAGGGAGTCCTTGCGGAGGAGCAACGTTGGGTTCGGCAGCGGTGGCGTAGGAAGTTTGACTGCGAAGGGGAAGTCGGTTGTGCGTCCGGCGGAGAATGGGGATGTCGCTGGCTGTGCGGACTCGGGGGAGCGGCGGTCTGCGCTGTCGGGGTCGAGCGCTGGGGACGGCGGCCGCGCGGGTCAGGGGCTGGACGCTTCAGAGGAAAGGTCGAGCGGCGGTGCTTGGGTCAGGCGCGGCTGTGTCGGCGCTAGACACGGCGGATGGGGGAGGATGTTCAGAAGACGGCGACGACGGAACTAGGGTTTCGGCTTGGCACGCATGCCAAGGAAGGGGAAATTTATACTGCTACAGGGAATCCGGCGGCTAGGTTTCCCAATGGGTTTCGGGTCGGGTTTGGCTCAGATCCGACCCGACCCGACCCGACCCAATAGGCTGGGTTCGGTTCAGGCAGGGTGGGTTTGTTTTGGTTTGGTTTGGTTCGGGTTTAAGTTTGGTTTATCAATCCAAAAAGTTTTTAAGGCTTTAAACGCGTCTCCGGAGTCCAATAAATTCACCAAAAAATACCACATGTCTAGTTTTCCAATTTACACCATAAAATATTATTTCTATAATATTTTAACACTAATTAACAGCATTTAAAAATCTTTAACTCACAATCACCTTGGTTCTTTATCCAAAAAATGCCGAAAACATCTGGGAAAAATTATATTAAAATTATTCTGAAAAACAGGGTGTTTACAACAACGCCTAGCCTACGTCACAAAATCAGCGGTAAAATGCTGTTTAGATAATCTATCTAACAATATAATGAGCCACCAACAATATCAATATACTCAATCAAAGATCTAAGATGGAAATAAGCACGAATATGATAAAGAATAGAATAGTCACATACAACTCATGAGTCTAAAATAATAACATCAATGAGTCTGAAGAAATACTAAACAATAAGTTGGAGATAAATCCAGTATAAAGAATACTAAGAAGCTACAAGTCCCGGGTAATCTGTCTCAGTCGGGATAAGTCTCTCCTGAGCCAGGGTCTGACTCTAAGCCCACAACATCCTGAGGCCCGTAATGTATAGGGAACCACTCCTCGGTGTCATCTAGGAAAAATATATCCAGTCAGGAAAGGAGCAGAGTACATCTCTAATAGCATTTCTAATCAATGATATAAACTATGTAACAGTAAATAGATATAAATATACAAGATGCAATAATAGATACAAGAGATATACAATAAAGTAAATATTGTAAATAAATACAAGAATGAACAATATGGCAATAAACAAGAATACTAAATAACTAAGTGAGTACTGGCTTTAACATGTGATCGGCTTGGGAACTTGATACAAGATTTATGGCCTGGCTAATCATACGTGCGGTGTATAATTAACACTATTCAAGAACAAGACATGATAAAAGATGGGTATGATCACATATCTACACTACATACTCCCTAATCCCGACTGGTATAGTGGATCCAACTATGGTACGCTATGGCACAGGATTCTCTAAGAAGATAGCGACTCTTCTCGAGAATCAGTGTCTGTACATGTATAAGATAATCAATAAAATAAGGCTTGCACAAGATATACCATATTCCAAGGAATAACATCTTATGGCGAGATCCGGACATACAAATCC
This sequence comes from Iris macrosiphon, assembly GCA_036927795.1. Classification (NCBI taxonomy): domain Eukaryota; kingdom Viridiplantae; phylum Streptophyta; class Magnoliopsida; order Asparagales; family Iridaceae; genus Iris; species Iris macrosiphon. Next base: position 42,774,007 of record JAYESA010000002.1, read on the forward strand.
ATGTAACCATCGTGTCAAGAAATTATGGATATATATACTAGATACAATGAACATAGAGGATATCATAAATAAAAAACTATCAGAGAATGTACTCGCCTGAAGTCCGGTGAATAGACTCACAAATGTCTGATACAGTGCCTTGAAGATCTAGATAGGGAATACAACATCAATACAAGGTTTCGAAAAGAAATTAAGTTAAACTAGTCAACATCTAGGTCATAAAGCCATTTCTAAGTCAAAATAGTCAAACTAGGTCAACTCTAAGTCAAATTGGTCAACTTGGTCAAACTACCTATTTTTAGGGTGCATGAGTCTATCTCCAAGATGTTGGGTTCATAAACTATGAAACTGGGTCATACAAGCTAAATCTAGGATACTAAGATACTGTATCTCAGGATACGCAAACAAAAGATATAGAATAGCATATATGCATATCCAAACAATATACGTATACTAATCCTAACTACCAAATGCTATGTGGATACCTTGGCTTTGAACCAATTCGGTAACACACCACTAAACCCCCAACTTGATACCCAAACCCAATACCTTGGGTATCCTCAATACCTTGGCACTTACCTTGGTATCTCAAGGTAATTGTCAAATCCTCATTTGTAGCTAACACTCAACTTAAACATATGCTAATCAATTAGCTACTAAAAAATAATATACTAATACATAGATACTAACCTACAATACAATGCTTTATAAGATACATATAGTTTAAGAATCTAACTAATACCTTATCATACATATAGATACATACTAATACCTTACCATACATAGATATATATATAGTTACCAACTATTACCCACATCTAACTAACTTTTATACTAACAATGCATATATTACTAACCCAACTAGCTAACTTACAACTTGCTAGTCCTCCCCGATACACGTTGCTGCTCCCTTGAGCTTGCACTTGCTGCTGTCGCTGTTTGCTATTACTATCGCTGGTGCTGTCGCTGTTGCTACTTGCGGTTGTTGTTGGCTGCTGTTGTCGCTATTTCCGTCGCATTTGTCGTCGTTATTGGCTGCCTATTGTCACTATTGCAGCTGCTGCTGTCACTGTTGCTGCTGTTGTCGCTATTTTGTGTTGCTGTTTTGCTGCTGCTGCTGCTGCTGTTTGTGTCGCTGTTTGGTGTCGAGCCCCCCTCTCTTATACAACAACACACACATATATATACACTAATATATATCAAATATATATATATATATATATATATATATATATATATATATATATATATATATATATATATATAACATACAAGTATATATATATATATATATATATATATATATATATATATATATATATATATATATATATATATAACATAACTTATATATATAACATAACTTATTCAATAGCTATTATATATATAGAAGTATAGCTAGACATATATATATAACACATAGGTATATAGATATATGATACACTAACACATATAAATATATATATATAAATACATTTATTATAAATGACTAAGACCAATAGGAATTAGATCTAGAAATGAAATGCAACCAACACGTGGAGTGTATCACACCCGTATCACACTAGATCTATGATACGCTTGCGACACGAGTCCACCACATAACCAAATGTACCCTGAAGGACACGATCAAGTCTAATATATTATTTATGAATAATACGAAGAGTCAAACACATATCTACGTGTCCGTGTCAAATTGTGACATGCACAAAGTCCCGTGTCGAAGGAAAAATCTCCAAATCAATACGTATCACCAATTGGTTGGGATATGACCTATACGTACCCAATTATGGACATGACACTAGCCACAAACAAACAAACACATGCCAAGTTGATCTATAGGACCAATTGACAAATACAACAAGTGTCAATCTCGAAATTTCTCCAAAATTGACACAAAAGTACCACAACTTTCTCAATTGGCCTCCTATGAACTCAATTTCAATTCCTATGGGTAGCCTATGCATATAGGTTAATTTTTCATAGTTAAATCTGAAATTTAGAACCTAATTAAAGGGGAAAACTAAATTATACCTATTGGGAGATGGATTCCCAATGCAACCTCCAAATGTGATAAAATTGGCCTCCAACTTGTAGATCCTTACTCCTTTTTGTAGATCCTTGTTTCTCCTTCTAGATCCTTACTCCACTAGTCTCCAATGGTTATTTGAGAAGAAATTGGAATAAAATTTTGTAGGAAAATGATGTAGGAATGAAGGAATTTGGTTGAGGGAAAATCTAGATCTAGATTTGAAATGAAAAGAGGAGAGAGAAACTTTCTCTCCCTCTTTTAATAGGCAGGGCCCCCTTGTCCCTTCCTCAAGATACTATGTAATGTCCATTATACCCCTTGGGGCCTCTCATGAAGAAATAATTAAGGAGGGAAGGTTCTAATCTAATGGTTTAATTAAATTAATCATCCTCCTAATCAATGGGCTTTCTAGTTGGGCTCAAATCTAACAATTAATACATGTTGGTCAAACTAGTTAGGTCCACTAACACAAGTCCAAAATAATAAACTAACATCTAATAATAATTAAATAATATAATAACTAATTATACAATATGTATAATATTTAATTAAATATAAAATTATCAAAATACCCTTTCCTAGAAAATGTGGTAGTGACAAGTGTTCCTGCTCCATCCAGTATTCCTGCTACTAACGATACGACGGAGATAGAGGAGGAGATGGCAGTCGAGCCGACTGCGTCTCCATAATATAGAGATCCTCCGTGCGCTTCGCCGGATGAGACGAGAATGGAGATTTGGGATGATGGCCCTACAAAGTAAGTTAATTAGTTATTTATTTCTTATATATATATATATATATATATATATATATATATATATACACACACATACATACATTCCCTTTTTAATGAGTTCTATTATTATTGTATATATAGATATCGTCCCCCGACGGTACAGAGAACATGTCACGCCCCGGTATCGGAATACGAAGACGGATATGGCCAACTACCCCGTACACGCTACGATACGTCGTACGACGATCATGACTGTAGCTACACAAGGGGTGCATGCTACAATCAAGTTACTTATGGTCATATAGAGCATATATTGTCTCAATCAGTCAAACAAAAATAGTAAACATAGAACATATATGACAAGGAATTAAGCGTCCCAATCACCCTGCCACAATATTCTGGAAACCAGCTGTGCAAACTAAAAAACTGGCAAAGTAGCAAAAGTATATGACCATGATCAGTTGTAGTCTGATTAATTACAATCATGTCAAGAAAACTAAATGTTCAAATTTATGGCTAACAAGTGCCGGTGGCTAAACGTCCAAAAGAGTAAAATATATGATAACGAGAAGGGAAGAAGAAACCCACTCGTGCGCTTCAGCGACCATCCAGCTGGTGCATGCCAACAGGAAGGGGAAAGTAAGCAGGAGACTCTGGAACTGGCTCAAAATCTGGCCATGAAAAACTAGTAGGGTTAGACCTCAAATAGCAAGTACCACAAAGGAAGCACAAAAATGGAGAAACATAACTCAAAGCAATAGATATGTATAATATAGGTTTTGTGTCGTAGTTTCAGTACATAGCCCATCCTAGCATAATAGTCCAACCCTACAACCAAACAAGGACAAAGGTTGAACCATCACACTATGATAGTCCATGTCCCTAGACTACTAATAGGATAATACAACCACAACCAAGTCCAGTTATATGACGACCATTTTTTTATGGCTTGCTACTGTGGAGTCTGAGTTATCTCAAATTGGATGCATAAGAGAAATTCTCAGATCGTGAGCTATTTAGCTAGGCTAACTGAGCCATAGTATCACATAACACATCATATATTTTGTACCGGTCCCTCACAAGGCCACCTTGTTAAGATCACATAGAACGCATTATACAATATAAGTATTCGGATATTGTCGTCTACTAGTATGGACATGACCAATATCCATGGGGGTTATCCTTGCACGTCATGACAGTTGTCTGAGGTGGCTAATGTGCACGATCTCGGGATTTTATTCCTCCCAATGCTTAACCAATTTTAGTTGCCTAAATTAATCCTATGGTTATGTTAGGAATACCATTGCGTGGTCATATAATCAATCCTCCTATATTTTGTACCGTAATACGGTCCACGCTAGATACGAATCAACTTTGTTACTTGATAACTCAAATTGGATTCATCCGAGCGTAATGCAACAATCAACCAAGTCCTAGCCATACTTTGGTAGTTGACCCACATACCATGCCCGTGCTAGGGAATTAATATAATAATATCATATATCATATAGTATATGAGGTATTCTCGATGCACAACCTAAAATATATAATATCGTTGTACGTAGCAAGTTATGTCGTACCTCAGTGCACATTATAATATGGTCGTACCTCAGTGCACCATATAACACATGTAGATGTAGCATGTAGTAATTATATCAGAACGGATGCAAGAAATTGGGTCGAATTACCAAGCTTACAGTTGGTCATATGAGCCTTATCACTTTAGGACAAATAGCTCATGTTAGGCACACAACTGGTTAGTTCTTATGACATAGTCAATTCTAGTATATTGTCATGTCTAGCACAAGGTCGGGTTACTAAGTCTGTTCTTTCTTAGGATCAATCACAAGCAATTTTCTAGACCAATCACATAGAACAAAGAAATATTCTAAATAAAATAGCTAAGCCGCATGCACAACTTGGCATATGAGACAGGTTCTGCATGGACTGTCGGCCGCATGCTACCTCAGGTCGCATACGATCCCAGGCCGCATACTCCTCCATTCCGCATGCTACCTCAGGCCGCATAAGATCCCAGGCCGCATTCTCCTCCAAGACGCATGCTACCTCAGGCCGCATAAGATCCCAAGCCGCATGCTCCTCCAATCTGCATGCTACCTCAGGACTCATGCTCCTCCAAGCCGCATGCTCCGAACAAAAGTCCACTCTTGAAACAATTGACGAAGTGATGTGTCAGAGAAGTGACTGAAGTGATCGATGTGACAGGCCATAAAGTATCTCAGGAAGAAAAGATAAAACCATAGAAAGATGTGCTAATAGTTCAGAGTCATGCGTCCAAGGCAAGGTGGCCGCATACTCTGCTTGCCGCATAAGTCACTCGTCCGCATATTGCTCTTTGGACTTAGCAAATTTCTTATTCTTCCAGCGAACAAAACACAAGGAGTTCTGTCACTTAGCTCCAAAATACTTTTTGTAATGGTCAGTCAAGCATCCAAGATGGATGCATTCTGGATGGTTATGCGACAAAGAGTCCAAGCCGCATAAGGATCATGTCGCATGAAAATCTTGGCCGCATATGGTGTTGGCCGCATAAGAACTTTTTCTTCTCTAGAGGGCAATTTCAGCCATGGCGAAAAAGCTTTAAAACTCAAAAATTGCTTTCTTCATAAAAACTAATTTTCTAAAATATAATATTTTAGTAGATCAAAACCACAAAAAATGCATGAAACCTATAAAAACCCTAAACTTCAAGTATAGATAAACTCATATCTAGTCATTAAAATCAAAAACTCCAAGTATTAAAAGTGTTTAGAATCATAATGCACACATATTAGACTAATAAAATGTAAGGGAAGAGCAAGAATCAAAATCAAGAGGTTTCTTTATCTATTGCTAGGTGTACTTGCCTAAAATAAAGGAAAGAGGAAATAAGAGAATGAGGGAAGAGAGAGAGAAAAGTTAGCTTATATATATGCTAGGTTTGAGGTTTAGACCATGGGTTCACTCATGACCAAACCAATCCAACAATTAAACCTTGAGTCTAATTGAATCAAAGAATGGGTCTAGTCTCTATGACATGCAATCTAATCACCAAGCAAGCAATAATTAATATAAGAAGGAAAACTAATATATCCCAAATACGTATATTAGGAATGGTGAGCGGCATCTCTATCCACCTTAGAAAAAATTTGTCCTCGGAATTCGAATCCAAGTATTGCTAGAGAAGTCAGGACAAGCAGGATACTAATCTACAAGCTAATCTACACATGCAAGCAATCACTCATAATGAAGCAAGGCAACATCATAATACATAGGTGATCCATGATCACAGAATTCGAGTTCTGAAGACGTAAAAAGGAATGTACCTTTTGAATCGAACAGGTGCATGTACCGAGATCGAATATCGTCCTTGCACTTCTACATCGATTCTCCTAGAGAGTGATTGCCCCAGGCAACCCAGACAAGAAAAATAGTCTGGTTCATGAGCACGTTCTTCTTTCGGTCTAATATGGATACTGGTAGCTCCTCATAAGACAAGTTGGTACCAATGACTAATTCAGAGTGATCGAGAATATGACTTAGATCCAGAACATATTTACGCAACTGAGACACATGAAATAAATTGTGTACCTCACATAATGAAGGCGGAAGGGCAAGACGATAAGCAATGTCGCATACCCGCTCAAGAATATCGAACGGACCTATGTATCATGGACTAAGCTTCCCGCGGATCCCAAATCTAATGACTCCATGGGTCGACAAAATTCGTAAGAACACATGGTCGCAGACATAAAATTCTAAAGGCCCACGATGATTATATGCCCAATCCTGACGTCTATCTTGCGTAACCCGGAGTCGCTCTCTGATCTGCTTGACAACTTCTACTGTCTGCGTGATCATCTCAGGACCTAACATCTTTCGCTCACCTATATTATCCCATGCTAATAGTGACCTGCACTTTCTTCCATATAATGCCTCGAAGGGTGCTATTTGAATAATGGCCTGATAACTATTATTTCACGAGAAATCAACGAGATAAAAGTGATTTTCCCAAGACCCGCCAAAATCTAAAGTATATGCTCGCAATATATCCTCCAACGTCTAGATGGTCATCTCTGAATGCCCTTCTGTTTGAGGATGGTAAGTGGTACTGAATCTCAAATTGGTACCCAAACTCTAATGTAAGCTTTTCCAAAAATAAGAAGTAAACTGGATGTCTCGATCTGATATAATACTCACTAGAACACCGTGATATCTTTTTATTTGTCGCATGTACAATTCTGCCAACTACTCTATGGATTATCCTACTCGGAAAGGAAGAAAATGAGCTACTTTCGTGAGATGATCTACTTTCACCCAAACTGCAGAACGACTAGTCGGGGATCTAGGTAAACCAGTCAAAAATTCCATTATGATATGCTCCCACTTCCACTCCAAAATAGAAATATGTTGTAATAATCCTGTCGGTCTTTGTTGTTCGGCCTTCACTTGTTGACATATCAGACGTTGAGAGACAAACCGTGCTATCTTTATCATATTCCACCAAAAGTGTTATTTTGATGCCTTGATACATCTTGGTGCCTCCTGGATGTATTGAATACTAAGAACAATATGCCTCGGTCATAACTTCTTGAAGTATATCTCTACTTAGTACATAGAGACAATTTCCAAATCTAAGGATCTCATCTTCATGAATCATCAACTTCTTTCTGAGAGCAGACTCGCATTATGTCCATAGCTTTTGAATCTTCGGGTCCTCTGCCTGAGCCGCCTTGATTCTCTCCACCAAAGTAGACTCTACTTGCAAGCTAGCCAAAATCCCTACGTCCTGCGGAAGTACTACCTTGATACCCATTTCTTGAAGATCCTCTAATATATGTCGTTGCGATGTCAACATGAATGCGTTGCCTTTCCGGCTAAGTACGTCTACTACTATATTAGCCTAGCCTGGATGATATTAAAGTTTCACATCATAGTCCTTTATCAATTCTAGCCACCTCCTCTACCTCATATTCAAGTCCTTCTGAGTGAATACACATTTCAGACTTTTATAGTCCGTAAATATCTCTACTCGATCACCATATAAGTAATGCCTCCATAGTTTAAGCGCAAATACCACTGCTGCCAATTCCAAGTCGTAAGTTGGATAGTTCCTCTCATGATCTCGAAGCTGCCGAGATGCATAAGCTATCGCCCTTCCATGTTGCATCAATACACACCCTAGTCCCTTGCCAAATGTGTCATAATATACTGTAAACCATCCGGAACCTACTGAAAGCATGAGAATCGGTGTCAAAATTAGTCTCTTTTTTATCTCTTCAAATATAGTCTAGCACTCTATTGACCAGTCAAACTTAGCCTCTATACATGTCAAATAAGTCAATGGTGCTGAAATTCTTACAAAATCTGACAAAAATCTTTTGTAGTATCCTGCCAAGTCGAGAAAACTACGCACTTCTGCTAATGTCTAAGGACCTGGTCAACTTTCTACGGCTTCAACCTTCTTCGGATCTACTTTTACTCTTGCTCCCAAGATTAAGTAACCCAAGAATGATACGTGATCCAACCAAAACTCACACTTGTTGAGTTTTGCGTATAACTGGTACTCCCTCAGTATCTGCAAGACCTTCCGAAGATGTTCTTCATGTTCCTCCTTGTTACTGTGTCACGCCCCAGTCCCAAAATACTGAGGGACTAGACAGGTGGCAATGGCCAGCAGCACACACCGATGGACAAACCAAATTTAATGGATCCATCGGGGCGTACTTAAGCTGTAGTACAACAGTAAGGGTCTAGATATACTAATCTCATCCACAGAATTGAATACAATAATATAAGAATCATAAAGCAAGATCAATCTCAATAAAATATAAACTCGGGGAATAACCCGACAATGAGTCTGATACATCTGTCAAGCTACAAGAATAAAGATAACTACAGCCAATACTGAGTATGGAACAGTATATACTCAGAAGATAACCTCGGTGATCAATCGTCTAATGGATCTGGTACTGCTCCAGTGTCTGCTCCTGCTCCTGCTAATGCTCCTGTACTGTATAACTCTGGGTGGATCTCCTCTGCTAATCCTGGGGACATAATCCGGATCCAGGTCCTCAGGGGACATAGCAAGGTACAGAAAATACAAGCTATAACAATGCAGTAAAATAGAATAAATGAATAAATAGGATAAATATGTAACCATCTATGTGAAATACAGGTGAGAAAATCTCCAATACTCAGGCTGAGACTACTATAAGCTCTGTGTCGAGGAGCCGATAGTAGTGATATCATGTGGTCGTCTAGCTCAGCGAAAGACTGAGACGTCGGCACAATATAGTCAACCTGTAGCCTGTGTGTCTCAATAGTGTAAACTATATAACCAGCTAAGTAAAATGCAAGATAAGAGCAGCACTAGAACTCAGGCTGAAACCACTACAAGTTCTGTGTCGGGGAGCCGGTAGTAGTGATATCATGTGGTTGTCTAGCTCAGCGAGAGACTGAGACACCGACAGCTGTCTAGCTCAGAGAGAGACTGAGACGCCGTCATAATATATATATCAACCTGTAGCCTGTGTGTCTCTCCCCACCCAATATAATCATGCATCTCATGTCCACGACGTCTCATGTCTATGCCATGCAGGATCATAACTAATGCAGTAAGTCATAATGAGATCTAAAAATATAATGTCTAAGTCATGTAACATGTATCCTATACAAAATCACCACGAATATCTCGAGAAAATTCTGTCTCATGAATAGTGTCAAGTGTCTTGGGTCAAAGTGTACTTGGTAAGACAAGTACGAGAATATAAGGTGTCACGAATGTCCATCTCTAGATGACCGTACCCAACACCGCGTACAGTGTTGGCACCCGACTAGTAATCGGACGCTAAGTACGTCACCCGGTCCTAGGTTAAGCATGCACATCAATATAATGAAGCAAGAAAAATATATAACAATACTGCAGAGTTTGGCAAGGTACACTTGCCTGGGGTCCTGTTGCTGGTATGAATCAGAGTCCAAGTCACAGTCCAAATAGCCTATGTATTACAAATTTATCACGTCAAAAGATAATTTATTTTAATTTATTTAATTTTGGAATAATTACTCTAAAATTCTATTTTAATCTTATTATTCTGATTTTTATGTTAATTCCTAAATTTTGTCCAAAGAAACTAAATTTTATCAACTCGAGACTCATTGCACGCAAATCGAGGCAATCTGTTGACCAAAAAGTCAACCGACACAAACTCGACTTTTATGCATGATTTCCTGTATATTTTAGCATCAAAAATATACTGGAATTTATGGCTCGTCCGAATTCAAATTCGTTTGGGAATTATGGCACATACAAATTTTGTATTGTGCACCGATGGTTAAATTCTAACCTAGAAGTTCTACAGAATTAAAAGTATGTAAATACTTCGAATTAAATTCTGATAAAAAATATATGTTGATGATCTCGACATTAGCTTTCCGAAACTTTAAACGGTTCATGATTCTGATTCTGAGTTCTCCCGAAATTGCGAAAACATCGAAACACATCTATTTTCGGACATGATGTGTTCTACGAATTTTCTGAAATTTAATACTAATAATTTCGAAAAACAATTTATATAATCAGAAAGCTAACCTCCATATCTTTCTAATGCAAGAAACTAGGCCTCATTTGGAGTCCGAAGCTATGCGCAATGGCTTCTGGAAGATGAAGAAACCCTAGATGACAATTCTCCCAAATCTCTCTCTCTAAAATAATGAGATAATTAGGGTTATTATTTTATAAATATATATATATATGTACCTGCGGCTGAATGAATATTTATAGGCTAACATGTGTCAAAATCTGATTGGATGGTTTTATTTATTTATTTATTTTTGATTTGCCTTTATCAAAACATTATTTAAGTCATTTTAAATCTAAATAACTCAAAATAAACATTAAAAATAATCATAAAAATCTGGAAAAATTACAAAAAATATATTTTGGACCGAAAAACCCTAGAAAAATATTTGGGATAATTTTATATTCATAGATTTCCTACTATAATTAGGAGAAGCTCTAAAAATTTAGTTTTAAATATTTAAATAATATTAAATATTAAATATATTCCAAAAATTCTGAAATAATTTCAAAAAATATATAATAATATTATAAACACTAAAAAATTTATGTGGGTCCATTCTATATACCTGGGCTTGCACAATAAATTCTAGAAGTCCTAAAAATTAGTTATTAGTCTAAATAACTCCCAATAAATATTAAAAATATTCAGAAAATTTCCAGGAAATTCTAGAAAATATATTTGACTATTTAGATCCTAAAATAAAATTTTGGGATATTTTTAATTAAGTTTGAATCTAAAATAAATGCTTGAAAATCCTAGAAAACTAAAGAAAATTGTGAAAAATCTAAATTAAAAATTTCTGAAAAATCAGAGGGTTACAATCTACCCAACTTATAAAAATTTCGTCCTCGAAATTAAAATTAAGCCATGGTAGAAGTCAAGGATGGTCTAAGATTTGTATTAGTTAAAATACAAGGCTAGGTTTAACGGAGTGGACGATGTTGCACGTTGCATATTCCGAAAATCATGGAAGAAATTCTCATGAGTGAAAATAGGTTTCTTCGTGTGTCATATCCAATAGTGTGGACACCTAAATGCTCTTTTGCATAAAAGCGCCCAACAATTGAAACGTTGTACAAAGATGGAAATTGGAGGATGGGTATGTCTAGGACAAGGTGTAAAATTTGTAGGAAGGCAGTGACTAGAAAAGTGCTCCAATTATCGAAGCAATGGTAAGGCGCGCCGAGGGATACCATGTTGTAAAACTAAATAAAAAATGTCGTGTTCTATTCCTAAGTGGATTCGAGCTAGCCTCAGTCTCACTATCTAAGTCAAGTAGGTCTACTTCTTAGGTGAGGGGGTTTCACAATCCAGCCAACTTAAGACAATGTCGTCCTCAAAATTAAAATAAGGCATAATTTGTTAATCCTTCATGTACATAAAGCAAGTCAATCGCAATCTCCTTGCGACAATTAAAATCCTAATCATATCCATTGTAAGCACTTCTAGGTTAAGATGACCACTGATCCAATCAAATTCAACCTATGGTTATCTCTTCTCGCTTTTTCAAATTATCCATATCCAAATTTAAATTAAATCCATATATCATCTTCAAGATTTAAATACACATATCAATTTTACCTCACGATCTCCAATTATCATAATCTCCTCTAGAAGTAATTCGAGTCCATTATTATTCCTATTTTCACTTATAAGTTTTTGTATGCTTCAACTTCTTAAATTCTATTCACATCCTTAATATTTCAAATAGGTAGTCCAACCATCAAGTTTTTTTATTTTAACTCAAATCATCAACTTGAAAAAAAAAATTTTAAATGCAGTCCACCATTGTTCAAGTCTGAAATTCCATCTTTTTATCCTCTAAATTTCAAGTTGATGATTTTACCTTCATTATTTAAATCATGTACTTAAGGTATAAATATCGGGTCCTCAATATCAATTCATTAATCCACATCATCTTAGTCATTCTTCTAAAATTCTCAAAATTAAAATGGCTTGAACCTCTCCCAATTTAATCTTACTCGATCATAATCTAAAAGAAATTCCTCTCGAGTTGACAATGCACTACTACCCAACTTATAATTTACCCATCTATCACATAAGGCTATATACCTTAAGAGAATATTCCTTAATATGTTTACTCATGTCATTCAATCCTCGAACTTCAATGCCGATCATATCACATATGATATGTCCTTAATTACGAAGAATAATCCTCAAGTATGTGATCGGCCTATGGGGTATATCTAGTATTCTCTGTGTATCAATTTATACCAAGTACGATGTTTCGTCTTTCCGAAATAAGGGAAGACGGAGACCAATAATAAAGAGTTCAAGGGCAGCGTAATAGAATAGAAGTATCGGGATCAAGGCGTTTAAAGAATTCAAATGGGAATTGTCAAAGCAGTTGTGGATTGAAATTCTATTTTGGTAATCCTTTGTTCGCCTGCTCGTATTAGCACAGTTATGTAACCGATACGATATGCTCAGACATATCTAGAGGGCAAGTATACTAGTCAACTATATATCTCAATCCACGTAAGGTAGTCATGCGAAGAGCGAACCAAAATGCACTAAGGTTGATCAGACCGTAATACATTGATTATGAATAGAAAATTGTATTAGTGGGGTTGATCAGGCCCTAATAACACATATGTCATGAACAAGCTTGATAAAGAATAGGCTTGCAAAAACTAGGCTATAATATAGCAGCATAAGTCAAGGTAGTACAAAAATTATAAGTACGCTAGATGATGATGAAAGGAGGTACAAATTAATTCAAGTTCACAAAACAGAAACAAAATAAGCAACAATAATAAAAGACTCCACAATCTCTACAGTTATCATACAACTCCTTGTCTATGTCGCTAGTCGACCAAATGGGGGCAAGGACCTCTAAATTCTATCGTCTGAATAAACAATGTCGCCTTATGCTAGCATACACTTAATGCCATTCAATTACACCTCCTCGATGAGTCGAGTGGACTATATGGTACTAGGTTGTGAGGCATACTACCCAACTTATAAGAATTAAACTAATACTGTGACAGTCTTAAGAGGATCCTGCAAAATAACCTTGCACATCTAAATAAAACAGAAACTCTTATTAGGGTCTCCTATGGTATCACGTAAGTAATGGTCATCTTAAGTCTTAATCATAGTGCTCATAGGTCATGTGTCAATAGCGAGAATGGACAGGTTACTAGTCTCAAGGGAAAGGAAAGATAGCTTGTATCGAGGTGGGGGTACAAATTACGTGATTTAACACTAAGGGATAATCATCGGGTCACAATCTACAAGATTAACCCAAACTTATCGAACTCTAACTACCAAGCACAAAATTTTCAAATCCAAGACTACATCTATAATCCTAGCAACTATGGGTCCTTAACAGGGAATAAAATTACTTGGCCTACTATCAAAAGTGTCAGGTGGCACGAATTAAAAGACAGAGAAAAGAAGAACATATTTTAGTCGTTGTGCATTAGCGAACGTTTAAGGTCGCAGATGAACAACATATGGAATTAAAATATGGGGCTCTAGATAATATCATAGTTTCCTAAGGTGAAGGTGGCGAGCAATTCTCCATGTTTGAGGTATGATCTCATAGGGAATATCATATTTTCTGGGCTTCCTGAGGTACCGTCTGCTAATATCACGACAAGAACCTATTTCCTAACACTATCTCACTATGCACACTAGGTTATGTTCTAACATTCAATCTCAGATTTCTATTGGTTCATCAAAACTGGGGTCAACAACTAGGGTCAAACATTAGGGTCCAATCTCTAACTAGCTCTAAGCAGTGCCTATACTACTCTTAGGTCATTCATGACTATAACAAGAAATAATGGTAAATTATTCTATAGGTAAGGGACGCTAGGGTTCATTAAGCGTTCTACTTAGGGGTGTGTCATTATCCAAGCTGTACTTTTAGTAGGTAGGTTACCCTACCTATCATTCTATCAACAGGGACTTCTATATTCTAGAAGAAACTACACTCAAGGAACTAATAAGAAGGCACATGAATCAAGCAGGATGCAATTTTTTGACGGAATAGATTGGAAGGAGGAGGAGGAGAAGCCATAGTCAGTTGTAGATGAGATCCTATACTCTAATCCTATTTGCAGGCTTGCTCGGTCCCTAAGTTGAAACCGAACAATTTAGTCGTAGACCTGCATGGGCCACCACAAAAACCCTGTCACGCCCCAGTCCCAAAATACCGAGGGACTAGACACGTGGCAATGGCCAGCAGCACACACCGATGGACAAACCAAATTTAATGGATCCATCGGGGCGTACTTAAGCTGTAGTACAACAGTAAGGGTCTAGATATACTAATCTCATCCACAGAATTGAATATAATAATATAAGAATCATAAAGCAAGATCAATCTCAATAAAATATAAACTCGGGGAATAACCCGACAATGAGTCTGATACATCTGTCAAGCTACAAGAATAAAGATAACTACAGCTAATACTGAGTATGGAACAGTATATACTCAGAAGATAACCTCGGTGATCAATCGTCTAATGGATCTGGTACTGCTCCAGTGTCTGCTCCTGCTCCTGCTAATGCTCCTGTACTGTATAACTCTGGGTGGATCTCCTCTGCTAATCCTGGGGACATAATTCGGATCCAGGTCCTCAGGGGACATAGCAAGGTACAGAAAATACAAGCCATAACAATGCAGTAAAATAGAATAAATGAATAAATAGGGTAAATATGTAACCATCTATGTGAAATACAGGTGAGAAAATCTCCAGTACTCAGGCTGAGACTACTACAAGCTCTGTGTCGAGGAGCCGATAGTAGTGATATCATGTGATCGTCTAGCTCAGCGAAAGGCTGAGACGCCGGCACAATATAGTCAACCTGTAGCCTGTGTGTCTCAATAGTGTAAACTATATAACCAGCTAAGTAAAATGCAAGATAAGAGCAGCACTAGAAATCAGGCTGAAACCACTACAAGTTCTGTGTCGGAGAGCCGGTAGTAGTGATATCATGTGGTTGTCTAGCTCAGCGAGAGACTGAGACACCGGCAGCTGTCTAGCTCAGAGAGAGACTGAGACGCCGTCATAATATATATATCAACCTGTAGCCTGTGTGTCTCTCCCCACCCAATATAATCATGCGTCTTATATTCACGACGTCTCATGTCCATGCCACGCAGGATCATAACTAATGCAGTAAGTCATAATGAGATCTAAGAATATAATGTCTAAGTCATGTAACATGTATCCTATACAAAATCACCACGAATATTTCGAGAAAATTCTGTCTCATGAATAGTGTCAAGTGTCTTGGGTCAAAGTGTACTTGGTAAGACAAGTACGAGAATATAAGGTGTCACGAATGTCCATCTCTAGATGACCGTACCCAACACCGCGTACAGTGTTGGCACCCGACTAGTAATCGGACGCTAAGTACGTCACCCGGTCCTAGGTTAAGCATGCACAGCAATATAATGAAGCAAGAAAAATATATAACAATACTGCAGAGTTTGGCAAGGTACACTTGCCTGGGGTCCTGTTGCTGGTATGAATCAGAGTCCAAGTCACAGTCCAAATAGCCTATGTATTACAAATTTATCACGTCAAAAGATAATTTATTTTAATTTATTTAATTTTGGAATAATTACTCTAAAATTCTATTTTAATCTTATTATTCTGATTTTTATGTTAATTCCTAAATTTTGTCCAAAAAAACTGAATTTTATCAACTCGAGACTCATTACACGCAAAACGAGGCGATCTGTTGACCAAAAAGTCAACCGACACAAACTTGACTTTTATGCATGATTTCCTGTATATTTTAGCATCAAAAACATACTAGAATTTACGGCTCGTCCGAATTCAAATTCGTTTGAGAATTATGGCACATACAAATTTTGTATTGTGCACCGATGGTTAAATTCTAACCTAGAAGTTCTACAAAATTAACAGTATGTAAATACTTTGAATTAAATTCTGATAAAAAATATATGTCGATGATCTCGACATTAGCTTTCCGAAACTTTAAATGGTTCATGATTCTGATTCTGGATTCTCCCAGAATTGCGAAAACATCGAAACACATCTATTTTCGGACATGATGTGCTCTACGAATTTTCTAGAATTTAATACTAATAATTTCGAAAAACAATTTATATAATCAGAAAGCTAACCTCCATATCTTTCTAACGCAAGAAACTAGGCCTCATTTGGAGTCCGAAGCTATGCGCAATGGCTTCTGGAAGATGAAGAAATCCTGGATGACAATTCTCCCAAATCTCTCTCTCTAAAATAATGAGATAATTAGGGTTATTATTTTATAAATATATATATAGATGTACCTGCGGTTGAATGAATATTTATAGGCTAACATATGTCAAAATCTGATTGGATGGTTTTATTTATTTATTTATTTTTGATTTGCCTTTATCAAAATATTATTTAAGTCATTTTAAATCTAAATAACTCAAAATAAACATTAAAAATAATCATAAAAATCTGGAAAAATTACAAAAAATATATTTTGGACCGAAAAACCCTAGAAAAATATTTGGGATAATTTTATATTCATAGATTTCCTACTATAATTAGGAGAAGCTCTAAAAATTTAGTTTTAAATATTTAAATAATATTAAATATTAAATATATTCCAAAAATTCTGAAATAATTCTAAAAAATATATAATAATATTATAAACACTAAAAAATTTATGTGGGTCCATTCTATATACCTGGGCTTGCACAATAAATTCTAGAAGTCCTAAAAATTAGTTATTAGTCTAAATAACTCTTATAAATACTAAAAATATTCAGAAAATTTCCAGAAAATTCTAGAAAATATATTTGACTATTTAGATCCTAAAATAAAATTTTGGGATATTTTTAATTAAGTTTGAATCTAAAATAAATGCTTGAAAATCCTAAAAAACTAAAGAAAATTGTGAAATATTCAAATTAAAAATTTCTGAAAAATCAGAGGGTTACATACTGAAAAGACAAGAATGTCATCTATAAATACCACCATGAACTGATCCAAGTACATCATAAAATTCATCAAATCCATAAATATTGCTGGAATATTTGTTAGTCCGAATGGCATAACTAAGAACTCATAATGCCCATATCATGACCTGAATGATGTCTTAGGTATGATTTGCTCCCGAACTCTTACTTGATGATACCCTGATCGAAGGTCGATCTTGGAGAAAACCTTGGCCTAGCTCATCTGATCAAACAAATCATCGATTCTTGGTAACGGATACTTGTTCTATATTGTCACTGCGTTCAGCTGTCTGTAGTCGATACATAATTGGGATGACCCATCTTTCTTCTTTACTAGAAACAACGGCACTCCCCAAGGTGATCCACTGGTTCGAATGAACTTCTTCACCTTCAGTGCTTCTATGTATTCGTACAGTATGTCTAGCTTTGATGGTGCCATTTGGTAAACTTTACAAGATATTGGTCCTGCCCCCGAAATTAATTCTTTACAAAACTCTACATCTCTTACTGGGGGTAAACCTGGAAGTTCATCAGGAAAGACATCTAAAAATTCTTGGACTACCTTGGGAATTTGCTCTTCTTCTACTATTGCTACTGCTGCAACTTTGTCTTCACATCGATCCCTCATGATTCTTTCAAGTACAAAATCTTCCATATTTGGGATACTAAATAACACTCTACCCCTATGGCAATCTATCGTAGCATGACTGTCTCTCAGCCACTCCATGCCTAGAACTACGTCGAAGTTACCCATAGGTAACTCGATCAACTTGGTGGGTAATGAACATCCGCACATATACTGCGATTGGACATGATACACACACTCTACTAACTTGTATGAGCCAATTACCAATAAATATATTCAATCTCTCTGGCAATGTCCCGAACTCCAATCCAATACGTGTCACAAATTATGCAAATACAAATGAATGTGAAGTTCCTGAATCAAATAATGCTATTGCAGGAAAAGATGTGACAAAAATGTTACCTGCTACTACATCACCTGATGCCAAGGCCTCCTCCAGTGATAAAGTAAATGTCTGCCTTTGGCCTTATTGTGCTCCTTGTTGTGGCCTCCCTTGGTAACGTTGTTTTGGCCTCTACTATCCCTGCTTCTGGTCCCTCTTTCGAAATATATGTGCCTGCGTCAATAATGGGCGTTGAGCCACCGATCATGCTACTACTGCCGGTCCTCTGTACTTCACAGCCCATGGTGCTGGTAGTGCCAGAAACTGTTAAGACGGCCCTCCTTGCCTCTGCATTATCGAGCAATTAGCAATCTTGTGGCCTCGATCACTATACCTAATGCAAAGCCCATTCGCCGCTCTACACATGTATCTAGTATGGTCTCCCTTGCCATAGTAGGTGTAACGCACCTGCGCTCCTTGACGTTGTTGCTGTTGCTTTTTCCTCGGCTTCTGCCGAGATGGAACTATTGTTGTTGAATTCGCCGTCCTCCGTGGTGTTAAGTCAAAGATACGAACGCCAGGAGATAGTGCTGACGTTCGGGGTATTGCCCCCTCCTCCAATCTAAGCATGAGATCTCTTATGGCCTCATGTTCTTCCTGACAATCTCTGCATACTCTTGCCTTATGGCTGCTATTAATACTTTCTCATAAGTCTGGTAGTCGTGCCCCTCTACCAGTTTTAAAATCTCTAGGTGAAGTCCCTGCTGAAACCCTATTGCTCTGTCTGACTCTGTAACCACCATAGTCGGAGCAAACCTACTCAGGCTGCAAAACTTTGCTTCATATCCATCTACAGTCCTACCGGCTTGCTTAAGACCGATAAACCTTTGTTGTAGCTTATACTGCGCTACAACCCCAAAATACTTTTACTTGAATTAAGTCCTAAAACTGTCCCAAGAGATAGCATGCCTCAATCCGACTTACACTGATGCCCACCAGTCACGGGCATGGTCCTGAAGCTGCAGACGGACCTGGTCAACTTTTTCCTCATCCGGAACCTTTGCCACTGCCAGAATAACTTTGATGTTTTGGAGCCATGCTTCTGCCATGATGGCATCCTCCATATCGTCAAAGTATCTCGGGTTAAGTCAGAAAAATCTGACCGACGCCCCCGAATCAGTCCTTCCGTCTCTCTCCAGAGCCGTCTATAAACCCTGACTTAATAAGACATTCTTCTCTTGATGTTGAAACTGCTGGTTCTGTTGCACTACCATCTGATGTTGCTGCGTAGCCATCATTCTCCGAAGAATCTCTAGTAATGCCAGAGTGTCTAGTACCACTGGTACTGCTGGTACTACTGGGGGTACGTGAATCTCAGGGGCTTGTGGCTCAGCATACCCAATTTTTGGTTCTACGGTGCCAGCTTGCTCAATTTTGGCTCTATCCGGATCTGACTCTAGGCAGGTACTAACTCTCGTTGTTTCCTAGGGGAACCCCGTCTTGCCATGCCTGCTATTCCAGAAACTGAAGAAGCCCTAAAGAAAGGAGAAGAAACATCAAGCAAGATTTTGAGAAGACCGAATTCAGGATTTCAAAGGCACATGTTTGATTGAGACTCCTATGATCATAACACCCCATAAGTCTGAAAATATAGACCTGCATTGGCCACTACTAAAACTTTGTCATGCCCTGTATCGAAATACGGAGATGGACATGGCCATCTATCCCTTACAAGGTAATATACGTCTTACGGCGATCACGACTGTAGCTAGACAAGAGGGTGCATACTACAATCAAGTCACTTAGGGTCATATAGAGCATCTATTGTCTCAATCTGTCAAACAAGAATATTAAATATAGAACATATATGACAAGGAAGTAAGGTGTCCTAAATGCCCTACCACAAAATTTCGGAAACCGTATGTGATAAATAAAAATTTGGCAGAGTAGCAAAAGTACATGACCATGATCAGTTGTTGTCTGATTAATTACAATCATGTTAAAACAAAAATATTCAGATTTGTGGCTAATAATTGTCGGTGGCTAAACGCCCAAAAGAGTAAAATATATGATAACGAGCAGGAAAAAAAAACCCACTTGTGCCCTTCAGGGACCATCCGCCTGGTGCTTGCTATCAGGAAGGGGGAAGTAAGCTGGATCTTCTGGAACTGGCTCAAAACCCGGCCATGCAAAACCAGTAGAGTTAGACCCCAAATAGCAAGTACCACAAAGGAAGCACAAAAATGGAGAAATAAAACCCAAAGCAATAGATAGGTATAATATAGGTTCTGTGTCGTAGTTTCGGTCCATAGCCCATCCTATCATAATAGCCCAACCCTACAACAAAACAAGGACATGGGTTGAACCATCACACTATTATAGTACATGTCCCTAGACTACTAACAGGATAATACAACCACAACCAAGTCCAGTTATATAACGGCCAATCATTTTTACGGCTTACTACTATAGAGTCTGAGTTATCTCATATTGGATGCATAAGAGAAATCCTCAGATCGTGAGCTGTTTAGCGGGGCTAACCGACCCATAGTATCACATAGCACATTCTATATTATGCACCGGTCCCTCATAAGGCCACCGTAATAAGATCATATAGAACGTATTGTACAATATAAGTATTCAGATATTACCGTCTACTAGTGCGGACGTGACCAATATCCATGGGGGTCAGCCTTGCACGTCATGACAGTCATCTGAGGTGTCTAATATTCATGATCTCGGAATTTTATCCCTCCCAATGCTCTACCAAATTTAGTTGCCTAAATTAATCATATGGTTATGTTAGGAATCCTATGGCGTAGTCACATGATCAATCCTCCTATATGTCGTACCGTAGTACGACCCACGCTAGATACGAATCTACTTTGTTACTTGATAGCTCAAATTGGATTCACCTGAGCGTAATACAACAATCAACCAAGTTCTAGCCACGCTTTGGTAGTTAACCCACATATCATGTCCGTTATGGAGAATTAATATAATAATATCATATATCGCATAATATATGAGGCATACTCGATGCGCAACCCAAAATATGTAATCTCGTAGCACGTAGCAAGTTATGTCGCACCTCAGTACACATTATAATATGGTCGCACCTCAGTGCACCTTATAACGCATGTACATGTAGCATGTAGTAATTGTATTAGCACGGATACAAGAAATCGGGTCGAATTACCAAACTTATAGTTGGTCATATGAGCCTTATCGCTTTGGGACACATAGCTCATGTTAGGCACACAATGAGTTAGTTACTTATGACATAGTCAATTCTAGCACTTCAGCCATGGACAAAAAGCTCCAAAAACTCAAAAATTATTTTCTTTATAAAAACTTTATTTTAACTCTGAATCAAGTGAAACAAAAGCCAAAATATTCGAAATGAAGTGCTCGATCAACAATAAAAATTGATTTTCTAAAATACCATATTTTAGTAGATCAAAACCAAAAAAAAATATATGAAACACATAAAAATTCTAAACTTCAAGTATAAATCTACACATATCTAGCCATCAAAATTGAAAACTCCAAGTATTAAAAGTGTTTAGAATCATAATGCACACATATTAGACTATTAAATGCAATAAAAGAGCAGGAATCAAAATTAAGAGGTTTATCCATCTATTGCAAGGTGTACTTGCCTAAAATTAAGGAAAGATATATAGTAAGTAGTACACTTATCGATATATACGTATTTTTTAGGATGAGTATAAGAGGCTCCGCAAAGAGTCGACCTAACCCACACAGGGATAAGAGGTAGTTTCTCACATCCCCCAGCCTACCCAGCTCCGTCGGATGTCGAGCTATGGATGAGAGACATTGGTGGTCTACAAAGGTGTATGTACTACGGTACGGGATCCTACAACGCCTATATTGCATCACAGTCCTCTAGGACACCCTTTGCTGATGTGTATACCACATAGCCCTCCCTGGAGTCGCAATGACCCCAGGAGAGAGTTGACCTTCAGATCTCATCTCTACTTGACGAGTTGATACAGAGGATTATGGTACAGTCGCAGCCTCAGGCAAACGATGCGACACTCATAGCACGTTTTGAATTGCTGGAGCGTAGCATCATGGCTATGAGGGATCTGGCCATATCGATAGAGCGCAATGTGATGTCTCTACAGGAGTCGCAGTTTACCATGGGTGCTACACTATCGAGGATGCAGGCATCACATATTGAGATGAGCAAACTAGTGGAGACCGTGGGCGCTATACTATCAAGGATGCAGGCGTCACATCTTGAGATGGACGAGCAAGTGGAGCATAGTACTAGGAGATTATTATCTATCATAGATACTTGCGATGCTCGACTGACAGAGTTAGAGCAGCGACGTCCTCCTTGTCCGCCTGTATCGTCATCTACATCGACTCCTGCATCATATTTCGTGACGCTTACACAAGAGCAGTTTGATGTGCTATTATCTCAGATTCGACACGACTTCTCCTCCTGATCAGTAGTAGTTTTTTTAGACATGTGGATATTGGCCCATTCATGGGAGTTTGTACTTATTATTTTTATGCTTTTATTTTTGGACTTATTTGTACATTTTTATTGTGTGACTGGATATTGTATGACTACATTCTGGCCTTAGAGTCATCTTTTTATTATTTTATTTTATCATTGTTGTTGTGTGATTGTACTAGTGTTAAGTGTTCCACTAAAGGGGGCAGCAAACCCAAGTAATTCAACAGAGGGTTGCTGCGGGTTTGTATATTTATTTGAAATGTGATACTGCAGGCATGTTATATTGTGATATTGCAGGCATTCATTTATTTCAGTTTTTTATTTTTTGGTAATATTAGCGACGTTTAGTGATGTTCAGTGACGTCCTTACGTGTCGCTAATGGCATCGCTAAACTATCTTATGGCATTATTGATCGTCAATGCACGTCACTAAATATTACTGACATGGCAATTTTGTCCATGTCAGCTATTCGTCGCTGATTCTGTCGTAGGTCATCGCTAAATTAACGACAATTACCGACCAAATTTTAACATAACAAATTTGACGACACTCGACGCTAAGTGTCACCATTTTTGAGACTTTATAACGTCGCTAAATTATGTCGCTAGAGCGATATTTTTCGACGTTGTTTTGATCAGTTTCTAGATTTTTCGTGACTAAGTCCAAACGTCGCTACTCGGTATTAGCGAAATATTTTTGACATTTGGTGACGCTTTCCTGTGTCGCTAATTTTCCTTATTCTGGTAGTGTACTAAGTTTTCAGTACTTGTAGATGCCCACAGAGTCATGGGTTAGTACATTGTCATGTACTAGTGAGCGACCATATATATTCAATCTAACCTAAAGTCAACACTAAGTAAACAATGAGAGGAACATTATAATATTGATCTTGTTCTATTGCCTAGATAAATTAACAATTCCTAATGCGTATATCATAAGAACATAAGGAACAATACAATTTTTACCAAATGGTGATTCTTAGCCACAACCGTTTGTCCTTTCTAGTAAATAAATAACAACTTACTCTGGCTACATAAGACATTATTAGCTATGCCACATGTCTATATGAAGGTCACTGGCCACGATCCATCTCGACTAAATAGAATTTTGGTATAGCGAGCCTCATTGAAAGTTCTGCCAATTCCAATGCTTGTACGTTAGCACCATCCTTGTTCCCCTAGGTCAAAGCAGTCATGTGGTCCCAGAGTACCGTTTTGAGGAACTAAACCTTGTGCAAAAGTTGTCTATGACCATGCATGCATATGCAACTTTACTATTAAAAGAATATATCATACACGTATAGAAAACTTGATAAAAATATTTCATAGTTCTCATCACTTTGCCTTCTGTTATAGCTTGTAATACTTACCTCCCAATCTAGGAACTTACGATAAATATCGACGCAACGGTCCCAATATTTGTTACATAATACATAATCCATCTTTCTACAATAACACAGATTAATAGAAATATGATTACGTATCTTTCATTATTATTTTAGATTTCTTGTTAGGTATCATTGATCAGGGTACTACACAGTAACAAAATAATCCTTTTGTTAAGTGTGAAGATTAAGAATTCATCGAAGGATCGAAGGCAGTCACTAATTGATGAATTATTGAGAGAGGGAGAGATCTTCTACGCAACGTCAAGCTATTATTGTTCACCTTTAATTAAACAAATAAAGATTTAAAACTCTTATTCTCTTTCTCTCATGAAATCGATTTGAATGTGAAAATAATGAAAGCAAACAATAAAAATATTTATCGAAAATATTCATGAAAGCGCATCATAAAACCAACAACGAAAGCAACATAAAAATCAACAGTTAAAAGGTCTTGAGGCAGAGACTCTTATATATAATATTTTTTCAAAACATGATTCACTGCATCTTGGGCATAATTGTAAAGAATCTAATCTATAAAGAGGAAAGGGTCTCAATTTACTTGTCTCGATCTATGGATCTCGGCAATGTTTCCCCACTATATGATTCAAACTCGGCCATTACAGCCGCTAGTCCATGTCGTTCTCCACAACGAGGTGGGGGAACTACATAATAACACACTAATAAAAAAGTTCCATCATCAAAACTTAAACAAAAACCCATATTTACTATCAAATAAAAGGAAACTTCTCCTTCATATCCGGTTCGAGTTCCCAAGTCTATTCTTCAACAAAATGATTGTGCTAAAGCACTCGAACCAAAGAAACAACATGGTTCTGCAAATCTTTCTTCTTCCTCGATATAAGATATGTCTATTTGCAGTCCCAACTAACCGAAGTCTACAATGTAACCCGGATCATGCATATACTTTCATACTTTAAAATATAAAAAATATCATACACTTCAACCAACACATGTGGTAAACTAGAGCAACTTGCTTACGGATCTCAAATGGACCAAAAAATCTTGGGCAAAACTCCCCCTTCGGACCGAATCGCATAACTCCACGCATCGACGATACTTTCAGAAATACATGGTCACCTACCACGAACTCTAGTGGTCGTCGATGAGTATCCACATAACACTTTTGCTGACTTTTGCCCCTTTTAACTTCTTATAAATCATACGGATCTTTCGACGGCCAGTTCAACCAATTTTAGTCCAAGCACTTGCAGTTCACTAACTTCATCCTAACATATCAATGACCGACACTTTTTTGCCCCTATAATGATTCACACGACGCCATCTGAATACTTGCTTGATAACTATTATTATAGGAAAAATCTATCAGCATCAAATGAGTATCCCAGCTCGTCTTCAAATATAATGCACATAGTTGCAGCATGTCCACGAGAATTTGGTTCACTCGTTTAGTTTAACCATCAGTATGACGGTGGTATGCTGACTAAAATACAATGTATTCCCATTATAGACTGTAGACTTCTCCAAAAATATGAATCACCCATCCCGATCTGACACTGTAGAAACTGGTACTCTATGTAATGGATCTATCTCATCCAAATCTAGTTGAGCCAACCGATTGATGCTCAAAAAGATATTGATCGTAATAAAATGTGTGGGAGTATGTGAGAATCTTAGTATAAGTTATATATATGTGATGATACTGGTTCATCAGTTCAAACTGGAAGAAAATATCCTAGTAAATAAAGTTTGATGCAAATTCTATTGTTGAATCTTGATGTTCATTGTGCACAGGAAAACCACAATTTTGAGTTCAAATTTGGGTTAAGTGTGTCATTAAAACAATAGTACATATATATATAAGCGTTGATATCATTGTGTTTGTGGGTGTATGAGGAATTTATTCAGTATAGAATTCTATGAGTTCAGTATGTATATCAAAGCTTGCATGTATCAGTATGGTTTCGATATATAGATTTTAGTGTGTGCAGTAAAGTCTATGTGTAATGCAGAATGTGTGCAATATTTAGACTGTCAACACAGCAAGTGTGTTTAGTGTGCAGTATACTCAGTAACTGAATATGAAGAATAGGTCATGTGTGTAGCAGTGAGTACTGCATATTTTAATGTATCAGCGAGCATACTTTAGCAACAACATAGTTAAGTACTGTAGTATCAGTATTGAACAATGTAGAAATGCAGGGCATATATTTATAAGTATAAATTTAGTATGTGTGTGTGTATCGTAGTGCCTTGCTCAGCGTAGGCACTATGTACAAGTGATATCGCTTTGCTTGCTCGAGTATAAGTCTTCTCGGAGAGTTCCCGATTGAACCTCATGATAATTGATCTACGTGAGTGGGCAGAAACTTCATTCTCTGATTCTTGCACGCCTTAATAATGATTCTAAGTTTTTGAAATGCTTGTTTACTTAAGAAGATAGTTTCATAAGAAAAATGATAGAACCTGACTCTGCATGCTTAATAAGAGAACTCGTATAGCTTGTCATTGAAAAGAACCTGCTTGCTTAACTAGAGAACTTGTATGCTTGTCTAAAAAGAGATAGAACCTTGCCATACTAAGTCAAGAGTATAAAAAATATTACATGCTTAGATATACGGATACCGCTATCAATCGAACCCTTGCCATGCTAAAAAGATAAGTAAATGAATTGCTTGAACAAGTCCTTTTGTTATATACTAAGAAAGAGATAGATATTGCATGCTAGTTGCTATAAAATCAATATCGTGCTTGTTATTATATGTTTTGCTTGCCTGTTTTGCTATATCGAACTGCTATAAGTCTTTGATTTGTATAAGAAGAGACTAATAGTGCGTCCTGATATTCCGGTCCTACAGGATCTAGGGGGTGTGCTATTAGATATGTGAAAGATGTGTTTTTCTTGAAAGAATGAAAGAGAAGAGTCTATTATCCCACCCTGATATTCCGGTCCTACGGGATCTAGGGGGGTGTGGCTATTAGATTGTGATATGCTTGTTCATGTTAAGTGCATCCTGATAGTTTTATCTGATAGATGTTGCTTGTCATGCATTGGTCTCGGACAACTTGTGCACAAGAAAATAGTCTCTCGAATGATTCCTGGGGTACTAGAAATTGGTCGATCCGAAAGAGATTGTTAGAGCACCCCGATATTCCGATCCCACGGGATCTAGGGGGGTGTTGTTTGTCCATCAGTAGGGTAACTCATGGGCTATCATATAGTTAGGGCACTTGCTAGGCAAGCCTTCTTGCATACCTAATTGTTTGATGCAGAGACGAACAGAAAAATAAAGAACCTAATACATATATGTTTATGCAAATCGTTGCTAACTTGTATGTCTGCTGCAGGGATAACCGTTCGACAAGGGGTAAGAAATACAAAGAGTATATATATATAGTTTGCTTGTTCATTTTGTTTGCATCATAGAGTTTATCTGATAGTGCTTTATGCATTCGTATTGGTTGGACAATGGCTATTAGTGAAGAGCTGAACCTTGGTCACGGCTGCTACTATGTTAGTGAAAAGCAACCATGTGTCACAACTGCTAATAGCATAAGATAAAAGAGTCATTAGTTAGCTGGATTATCATTACTGATCATGAGTTTCTCGGGGACCAAAATTATATAGATATGTTATCTTATTTGCTTGAAAAGAATGAAAGTTCACTTGATACACTTGTTTTGATTCGAGATGATCAGACCACTAGAGATAACTTTTGTTCTTACGAGTTAGAATATGGTGCACGATACATGCAGCACACTGCACGATAGAACACTATCCCGATTGTATGCTTACATGTTTGAATATGCAAAACTGTTTCCAAAGCTATATTTTTGAAAGAAGTAAACTGACTTAAATCCTGATCTGCATGAAATTAACTTAGGTAAAAGTAGAAAGATCACTAGTAATATAATATTTTGCCACATGCTTACTTAGTGTGGGTTTCAGGGAGTGTTGCTTCTGTTCGTTGATTTTATACTCACCAGTACTTTCTCCAAAGTGCTGATCCACCAACAGTTTGATTCTTCGCAGGTGCTAGATCGTCCGAGGAAGCGATAGCCATGCCTCATCCCCAGGACCCAAAAATCTGGAGTCGGTGCCTTGAGCCATATCGAGATTGCTTTGAGCTACTTTTGTATAAAGGGATGTAATGTATGGAACGATGTCATTATATTCGAGAGAGTGCTTGAACGATTTGTAACCACGGCCAAGCACCGCTTGTAACACTTTTAAATATCAATAAAAGATGCTTGTTTCCTTATGCCATTGTGTTCTTTACTTTTCTGTAATATGTGTCGCTGCTTCCGTTTTGAATAGCTTACTTGTCCTTGTTCAAGCTTTGGCCTTGTGCAAGCGCAAATTAGGATTGCACGCATCGAGCCCAAGCGAGGACGATCGATTCCGTAAGGATCAAGTAAGGACAATCGGCCCTTACGAGACCGGGGTGTGACATGTATAACTTGGTGTGCAGCAGCATTGTGTGCAGTTGATCTAGTATGAATTAGCAATAGTTTAATTTAAGAAAACCATGCTGAAGACTGTGTCGTGTAAACACAATACATTTCCAAAATAAGTCATATTAGCGACGTTTGTAGTTACTCCAGGTTGAGACATCACTATATTTGTAGACTTTAGCAACTCTGAAAAGAAATTTCGCTGTCTACGACAAATTACGACGCGTAGCGACACTTTTTAGATACTATAAAAATAGTGTCGCTATGATTCGTTAAACGTCGCTATATTTTTAAAATTAGTGATGTTTATTGACATATTTCTTATGAAGTCGCAAATTATTTTAAGATTGACGAAGTTTAGCGACGTTATATTTCACCATCACTAAAAATTTAACAATAGTCAACAGCCAAATACCTTCCCACATAAGGCTCTCCCAAAACGAAAACAAAATTTTGTTCAAAATTTCCTCCCCACTCTCCGACCGATTGATGGCTCTCTCCCTCTCCGACCAACGACGCTCCCCCCTCTCTGACTCCTCCACTCTACCTCCTCCTCGTGACTAACGACTCTCTCCCTTTGACTGACCGATGGTCGACTCCTCCCGGTTACCGACGGTCGACTCCTCCACTCCACCTCGTCCAACAAAGGTAAACCCCAACCCTATGTGAAGAAGTATAGTTGGATTCAAAATTGGGGACGTGGGAATTATAAGGCTTTTATCGATTGGTATATTGGTGATGAATCTAATTAAATACGCAAATAGATATCCATGTAGTTAGTAATAAGTACCTTAGACATTAGCAATTACGATGATTAGATAGTAAGAAGTATGCTTATCGAGATGCGTACTTTTTTAGGACGAGTATTTTAGGTTACGTGAGTAGACGACTATTACTGCACCTACAGAGGGAGAGGCTGGTACTTTCACGCAACCCTCTCCAGGTCCGTCGGTGGACAAGCTGTAGATGATCGTCGTTGGTGGACTTCTGAGGGGTACGTACTACGGTATATGATCCTATGGTGCCCTTGTTGCGACACAGTCCTTATCATGTCCCTGTACCGTAATACAGAGATGGACAACGCCAGCTATACCGTACAAGGTATGGAACGTCGTACGGGGATCACTGTTGTAACTAGACAAGGGGTACATATAAAATTAAGTTGCTTAGGGTCACACAGAGCATCTATGTCTCAATCAATCAAACATGAAGTAGTAAACATAGAATATATATAATAAAGCAGAAAGGCATCACAAATGCTCTATCAAAATATTCTGGAAACCAACTATACAAAATAAGAAGCTGGTGGAGTAACAAAAGTATATGATTGTGATCAGCTGCAGTCTGATTAGTTATAATCATGTAAGGGAAACTAAATGTCCAAATAATCCGGCTAACAGGTGCCGGTGGCTAAATGCCCAAAAGAGTAAAATGTACTATGACGAGCAGGGAAGAAGAAACACACTCGTGTCCCTTAGCGGCCATTCGTAGGGTGTGCACCATTGTTTAGGAAGAAGTAAGCTGGATCCTCGGGTGCTGGATCAAAACCTGGCATTACAAAACCAGTGGAGTTAGACCCCAAATAGCATGTACCACAAGGAAGCACGAATGAAGAAACAAAAACCCAAGTCGTATATATACATAGTGCTTGAACCAAAAAATATAGGCATATACACCATCATTGAGGCAATATAACACTCCTACACTAAACAAGGACAAGAAGTGTCATACCACATCGAGATAATGCCTCTGATTCAGGTCAAGTTATAGGATTCTACATTGCAATTTTGGTCCATAGCCTATTGTAGCACAATAGCCCAACCGTACAGCCAAAGAAGGATAAGGGTTGAACCATCATACCACGACAGTCCATGTTCCTAAACTGCTAACAGAAGATACAACCACAATCAATCTTAATTATAAAATGGCCAATCACTTGTACGGCTTGCTAGGTAGAGTCCGGGTTATCCCAGAATTATAATACAAATAGTAGAAATTCTCAGATCGTGCACTGTTCAAACAGGGCTAGCCGAGCCAAGATAATCGTCGTGTAGCAGGTAGTATTATGCAGTGGACCCTCATAAAGCCACCAGGCTAAGATCACATAGAACAAATAGTACAATATAGTAATCGAATATTGCAATCCACTAATGCAGATTTGAACAATATCCGTGGGGGCCAGCCTTGCACACCCCAGTTAGATACCTGAGGGCAGCTTGTCAGCCACGATATTGGGATTTTGTTTCTCCGAATGCTCTACAAGTTTTCATTACCTAGTTAACCCTATGGTTAGATGGAATCACATGGCGTGGTCTCATGGTCATTCCTCCTATATGTCATACGTTGGTATCATATTATGTCACATGTCAACTATAATAAATCATGTCAATGTTGAAGAAATCATATTATGTCACATATCGCGTAGCACATAGGTACACCTCTGTGTAAAATATGTAACATATAACACGTAGGAATACTAAGCATGTAGGAACATATAGCACGTAGTAAGTGTATCACACAGATACAAATAATCGAGTCAAATCACCAACTTGTTAGTTAATCACATAGGTTTTATCATATTGCAACACATAGGTCAAGTCACTTGGTGCATGTTCTAATTCTACACATAGTCGGGTCAGGCACATAGTCAGTTCTAACACATAGTCATTGAGTCTAATTATACTTATAGCCATCAAGATCCCACATGAAATCACAAAATCCAATGAAATATCAAAACCAAGTATATTAACAAAACGAGCAAAGCTAGCCTCATATGCAAGCTAGGCCTCATATGCAAGTTGGGCCTCATATGCAAGCTGGGATTCATATGCAAGCTGGACGTTGAGACATGCTGGACGTAGGGACAAGTTGGATGCAGGGAATACATGACGCATGGATTGTAAGACACAGAAAATGTAGGATGAAGAGAATGCATGATGCAGGTATTGTAGGACTTAGAGATTGCAGGACACAGGGAATACCGGACGCTGGTATTACAGGACGCAGAAAATGCATGACGCAAGGATTCGAGGATATTGGGAATGCAGGACACAGGGATTGCTTAACGCAGGGATTGCAAGACTCAGGGATTGCTAGACCCAGGAATTGTAGGACACATAGAATATAGCACACAGGGACAGCCATGCGTCCAACAAAATAAGCGCATGCTGGAAGAGGTCGTATGAAACTGGGCCGTATAGGACTCCATCGTCCCAAATCCAGCACGAACTTCATGGAAAAGGTTCCAAAAATCTGAAAACTTATTTCTTTCATAAAATTTTTATTTTAACTCCAAATAAAGTGAAACAAAAGTCAAAATTGCACAAAATTTAATTCTCTACCACATAGAATAATTAGTTTTCGAAAATAAAAAGTTTTAATAGATCAACCAAGAAAACCTCATTGAATCCATAAAAACCCTAACTTTAAAATGTAGATCTACTCAAATCTATCAATAAAAACCATAAACTTCAAGTATTAAAAGTGCTTAGAAACTCATGATCATATTAGAATAATAATATACAAGCAAAATCAAGAGTTAAAATCTAAGTGTTTTTGCATGAGGAGAGAGAGTGTTGAGGGTTTATATTTGCTAGGGTTGGGTGCTTGTCAATTTGATCAAGTCATGAGCAATTATAGACATACAAATAAATCATGAGCCCAAAATCAACCAAAAAGTGGGTCTAGTCTCAATGCAACATGCAATTATATTAGCAAGAAATAAATATGTTCCAAATAAGTATATCGGGAACGAGGAGTGACATCTGTACCCACCTTAAAAAAATTTTGTCCTCTGAATTCAAAACTAAGGCTAGCTAGAGAAATCAGAACAAGCACTACACTAACTACAAGTACATCTACACATGAAATCAAATTCAATCATATAATAAAGAAAAGTAATATCAAACTGCATGGGTAAGCAAATTACAAGATTTAAGATACGAAGGCATAAGAACAAGTATACCTTCCGAGTCAAATATGTGCGGATACCAAAATCGGATATCGTCCTCGTATTTTCAAGGCGACTCTCCCAAAGGATAATGACCCCAAGCAACCCGGACAAGATAAATAGTTTAATTCTTGAGCACTTTCTCTCTTCGGTCCAAAATTGATACAGGTTGCTCCTCGTAAGACTAGTCGGTACAACGACCAGCTCGAAATGGTCGAGAAAATGAACCAAATCTGGGATATACCTATGCAACTGAGATACATGAAATATATCGTGTACCTCACATAGCGAAGGCGGAAGGGCAAGAAGATAAGCAATATCGCCCACACGCTCGAGGATGTCGAATGGTCCCACATATCGCGGACTAAGCTTCCCATAAACCCCGAATCTAATGACTCTATGGATTGACAAAATTTGCAAGAATACATGGTCACCGACACAAAACTCTAAAGGCATACGATATTGATCTTCCAATGCCGATGCCTATCCTACGCAACCCGAAGTCGCTCTTTGATCAGCTTGACCACTTCTACTGTCTATTTGATCATCTTTGGGCCTAACATCTTCTGCTCACTAATATCATCCCATGCTAATAGTGATCTGTACTTACTTCCGTATAATGCCTCGAAGGGTGACATATGAATACTTGCTTGATAACTTTTGTTATACTAGAAATTAACTAAATGAAGGTGATACTCCTAAGACCCTCCAAAATCTAAGGTACAAGCTCGCAATATGTCCTTCAATGTCTGAATGGCCCTCTCTGATTGCTCGTCCATTTGAGGGTGGTAAGCAGCGTTGAATCTTAACTTGGTGCCCAAACTCCAATGCAAGATTTTCCAGAAATGAGAAGTGAACCTAGTGTCTCGATATGATACGATATTCACTAGGACACTGTGCTTTCTTACTATCTATCGCATGTACATCTCTGCTAACTGCTCTGTGGATTGTCCTACACGAAAAGGAAGAAAGTGAGCTACTTTTGTGAGTCGATACACTATTACCCAAATTGCATCATGATCATTCGGAGATCTAGGTAGACCGGTCATAAAGTCTATTGTGATATCCTCCCACTTGCACTCCAGAATAGGAAACGGCTACAATAATCCTGCTGGTCTTTGCTGATCGGCCTTCACTTGCTGATATACCAAACATCGAGAGACAAACAGTGCTATCTACCTCTTCATCCCGTTCTATCAGAAATATTGCTTGATATTTTGATACATCTTGGTATAGGACCGTGTATGGCAACTCTAGAGGGGTGTGAATAGAGTATATGTATGTAGCAGAGTAAAATCACCTGTTAAAAGATTAATTCTATTGCATGCAATAGTGATCAACTACTAACAATTAGAATATATCTCATGTGTAAGTGATACTACTAGCAATGTTATAAATATATGCAATAGAGTGAGAGAGAGCAAACGCAAACACCAAGATGTATACTAGTTTCCCTCTAAGAGGACTACTCCAGTCCCGATAACTCAAGCTCAAAGTTTTGTCCACGATAATCACCAATAGCGAATCACAAGCTTTGATCCGAAGGCTTGCCGACTTATTTACACCATGAGGTTTGATCTGAAGCCTCGCAACTTTACAGCTTGAGAGAGAGAGAGAGAGTAACTGATGGAACCAAGCTCTTTAAAACTCTGAAGACTTCTAGACCGGGTCCACACTTGGCACTAGGAAGGCTAGAGAGTTTATCTTGGAGATGGGAAAGCTAAGGCTTAGATGTTTGCTTATAATAGGATAGAAGGTTAAGAATCGTTGATTGTGTAAGAATAAAGAATTCCAATCCTATTTATAGGGTGTAGGCAAACAGAATTCGACCGAAATTTGGACGGGATTTAATTTAAATTTCCTACCGCTGGGGCAAGAAATCTGGAGCTAATTGAACTGGTTGATTTTATACCAAAAGGGTAACTAATTTTGGTCCGAGTTCAGCACGAGTCAGCCCGAGTTCGGTCTCTAAGCATGGTAGACTTTGTAAATGAATGTGGCATGATTTTGTGGATAGGTTCTTTGGTTTATTTGAGTGAACTAGGTATTTGGGTATAGGTACTTGGGATTTGCCAGTGTAACTCAGCTTACATCAGTCATAGACTAAAATAAATAAAAGATTATATTGAATATGAAACCAATAGCTGTTGCAGGGTCTGACTTAAGTACTGACGGAGTGATATGCTTTGCATCGAGTATCTGCTGCATATGTGTTTTCGATATGAAGTTTGACGATTATCATAATCAGGTTGACTGTGACCAGTTTGTGTCAACAATCTATCCCATTATGATAATTGACAAACTATGCCAAAATACACATATAGTGAGTCTGATGTAGCCTTTGATGCAAATAGTTGAAACGTAGATAAAGTTTCTTTGAACGTAGATCTTTCCGTCAAAAACTAGCTTTTTAGAAAAAGCTTCCCCGTAAGTAGATCTTTCCTTTGAACGGGAGCATTTGAATGACCTGTAACTTGTCATTTCTTTATAGCAAAAATAGGTGCAGGTATATCAACAAAATAGATATAAATATATCACAGTTATATGTTATCAACCATCCATCAACTATAAACTAAATATTTTGTTATCGCATTTTATCATTTCTCTCCCCTTTGTCAATATATCATAGTGGGAAATAAAAACTCTCCCGTAGCAAGTGATTATGACAAATTAGAAAAAGATAAATTAACCTGAACATGCATTGTTTTAATCAGAATAAGTAACAAGACTGGCAAATATTTAGAGATGCAAATAGCATAAACATTTACGAACATTTTAAGCAAATGTTTCTAGTACACTGAAATAAAAAAACTAATACATCCACAAGAAACTATCACAAATTATCAGCAGCAGCATCAGAAGGCGGGTGATCATCAAAATATGCTCCGGTAGGGTCGAAGTACTGCTGAACAAATGGATCATCGATCTTGTAGCCAGAACAGGAAAGATCATGAGTCACTAGGTGAGGTGCAGTTGGATGATGGGCTAGGTAATAATGAAGATCTTCTAGGAAGTTGGCTAAAGTGTGGGCCTGAATAGTGGTACGATAAGACTGGTCGTGAAGCCGAGTGATAATCATAGTGTTCTTCTCCTGGTGTTGAGCAGCTATCATCTCACTTTACAACCTAAATTGTTCGTAGAATATCTCTTTGATAGAGTCCAAGGTAGCAGACTGTGCAGAGGATGAAGGAGTAGGAGTAGGAGCAAGAGCAGGAGGAGCTGGGGCTGGATCAGCTGGGGCTGGATCAGCTGGTACTGGATTAGCTAGTGTATTAGAATATGATCTGGATGAGTCATCCTTATCAAGAACGAGAGAAATAGGCTGGATCCTACGGGCTTTGGTCAGATAAGCTGGTTCAGATAGGTAAATGGATTCTTCTATAGGAATGTGAAAGTGCTCAAAGATGAGTGATAGATACATGGCATAAGAAAGTTGACATTTATGTTTACAACAGTCAATCACTTGTTGAATCATGGTCTTAGGAAGGTTAAAGGGAGTGGATTTGTAGAAGTGATATAAAGCAAACATCTCCTTATAGGTCACATCATCTTTGGAGGTTTACTTTGGAATGATAGCAGAGTATATGATACGATAAAGTTCATAAAAATATTGGTTGAAATAACGAGCACGAAACTTCCCGTCAGGATAAGGATGAGGGGTGCAAAGTATGTCCCTGAAAGAATCAAGAGTGATGTCATCTCTGAGATTGTCTCAACTAGGGCATTTCCCTCGTTAGGGATTTCAAGAATTTCACCCAAAGTTGTATCGTCAAATTCAATGTCGATCTCACCCACTTTCGAAGAGATAGACCATAGATCAAGAGATAGATTACAATAAAATATGCAAATGGCATTTAAATATATGGGTTTTCTAGTTTTGACTAAACGATGAAGACAAAATTCTATAAGTTTAGAATTTTAGGCATGAAAAGTAGTAAAATTAATAGGATTGCCCTTGCAAATATTCTTTTGCACAAAATCATTGAACCATATATTTGAGGCATCAATAGAAGTAAAAATAAAGTCATCATATTCTCCTGGGTTTAGAATATTAGGAAAAAATAAGGAATAGAGAACATCATCACTTGAGGGTTGAGAAGAGGAAGCTTCATTTGCTTTTCTCTTCTTTTTCCCAAATTTAGGAGCCATAAATTAGGGTTTGAGAATGTGAATATTGTACCTTGAAAAGATTAAAAGGGATGAAGGAGAATTTCACCAAGAGCCTTAGATCTCAAGTTGAGAGAGAAAAATCTTTGTGGAAGGAGATCACAAAACTAGGGTTTTGGAGGAAAGGGTTTTATTCTCGGTTTAGAGAAGAAGGGTTTGGGAGGATGAAGTAATATGATCAAATCTGAAGCTGCTGCTATTTTATAAAAATATTTGAACCGAATTGGAACCGAGTTCGGACCGAACTCTGTCCGAGTTCTGATATCTCAGAAAATTGAAATTTTATGTTTTGTAGAATGCTATAACAATTATATGAAAAACATAAGTATAAAATGAGGTCTATAACTACGATAGGCTATTATCAGTTATTGCTTTTAGACAAGTCATTTAAAAGAACTTATATGCAGTCAATTACTGAATGAATAATAATTATATTTAAGAAACGTTTGTAAATGGCTCTTTGTATATCATTACTCAGTGAGGTATTTTTGTTATTACTAATTAGTTGTAGGGGCCGTTTCCCAGCAAGAGGTGGTCCGAATACACTTAAGTACTGTGTCGCTTAAGGCTATTTACATCTTATTGACAGAAGGACCCTTTAGACTTTTTAACAATAATTTTTATACCTTTAAAGTAATATTGAAGAGTCATTTAATAAAAGTTTCTTCATACACAATTTAAGTACAATTGTATTACTACATTAAATGAGTACAGTATACTACTATAAATATGAAAATTTGTGTTACCATAATGACTTAATAGTCATATTTTGAGTTGGTACAATTGCCATGAGAATGTCCATTAGCTTTTTGCAATCACAAACTTTCTCCTTTAATATTACGTCTTACCGCAAATTGTTCCACCTATATGATTAGAACAAGACTTTGGTATCCAGAATTTGTATCCATATTTTTTAACTTTAGGAATCTACTTATACATATTCATATCAACCAATTTTATAGCCTTACACTGATGTGTAATTTATCCTTTTAAACCACAATAATGACATATAGCATAGGCATTTGTGTTGGGTGTACAAGGATGAGTATGAGAAGTAGTGTGACATGTCATGCGTGGATATTTGTAATAGAATATATGATTGTGTGAAGTATGGTATGTTCTACATGCATGATAGTATGAAGAATTTGGTTTGCTTGCTGGTGTCTTATTGTGAGTGCTCTTTTGTTTAGCCATGTGTCTCGTGTTAGACTGAG
Source organism: Iris macrosiphon (assembly GCA_036927795.1). Classification (NCBI taxonomy): domain Eukaryota; kingdom Viridiplantae; phylum Streptophyta; class Magnoliopsida; order Asparagales; family Iridaceae; genus Iris; species Iris macrosiphon. Next base: position 42,811,868 of record JAYESA010000002.1, read on the forward strand.
TAGTAGGTTGTATGACCTGTTTTCCCAATCTAATCTCTAACTTTTTAGAGGTAGCAAATAAATCATCATATTTAGTAGTAAGAGCATCAATTTTAAGTGAGGCATTAGAGTACTTCTCATTTTCCTATTTTAAGTCCTCCTTAAGTTTAGGATATTCTTGATTGCTTTCATCAAAGCAGTAAAGAGCTTCTTGTAAGCTAAGCTTAAGTTTAGAGATTTCAATTGATTCATCAGAAGAGGAGTTTTCTCTAGCTTTCTTAAGTAAGAAAATAAGCTAATCATTTTTAAGCTGATAAGATTTGATATCTTTTCGAGCTTGCTTATAGTTATTTCTAAGCTTATTATAGTCTTCAAATAAATTATTAAAAGCATCAGACAATTCATCATACGAAATATCTTTTGCTAGAGTGTCATTATTTACCTCGCTTACCATTAAGCACAAGTCTGTCGTATATTGAAGGTTTTTGTCATTCTCGTACTGGATGCTTGCATTGATTGCTAGACTTTCACTTAGGCATAAGTTTGCAACATCTTCTTCCTTGTTGTCATCATTGTTGCATTGAATGTCTACCTCTTTCTTTGTACTTATAGCTTCTTCATTTTGATACAAGCTTGCAACATCATGAGGTTCTTCTTCAACTTCTTCATTGTCTCCATAGGTTGCTTCCAGTATATTTTCATATCTCATATGATGTTTTGCACTTGGAGATAAGTTGAATTCTTCTTCTCCTAGAGTACAGCAGAGCATGTACATTGCCTTTGCATCATTGCTTGCTACTTTTTTTCGTCTTTGGTATATTCATTTTTTGATTTTTTAACTCTTTTGTAACTATTAGTAATATAAGTCCATAAGTTAAAGCCAAAGCCAAAAGATTTTAGAAAAGCACTCATATGTATTTTCCAAAATAAATAGTTAGTGTTGTTAAAACCATGTGGCTTATCAAGAAGTTGGCTTTCACCATTGATGGGAAATAGTAATATTGTTGTTGCCATGTGTTATACTCTTTGGATGTTAATCCGATAATCAAGAAAACTTGATTTGATACCAATTATTGGAATAATTGGTATGAGAAATAGTTCCTATATAAAGAGTACCTGCTTTGATACCAATTGTGGGACCAAATGGTATCAGTAATATCTATATAAAGAGAGCACCTGCTCTGATACCAATTGAAGGAGAAATTGGGATCAGAAACTAAATAAGAGACTATATACTCTGATTTGATACCAATTGAGGAGCAAATGGTATCAGTAAAAGTTCCAATATAAAGAGTACAAGCTCTAATACCAATTGTAGGACCGTATATTTCAACTCTAGAGGAGGGTGAATAGAGTGTATGTATGCAGTGGAGTAAAATCACATGTTAAAAGATTAATTCTATTGCATGTAATGGTGATCAACTACTAGCAGTTAGAATATATCTCATGTGTAAGTGATACTACTAGTAATGCTATGAATATGTGCAATAGAGTGAGAGAGAGCAAACGCAAACACCAAGATGTATACTGGTATAAAATCCCTATTCCTAAAAATCATATATATCCTTTTAATTATTAATTAATAATTTAATTATAGTAATTAGTGACTAATTAGGAGAAATAGATTTTTTATAATTTTTATATTAGGTGTTGGCGCACTTAGAGGATTTATGGGACCATTAGGAATTTTTCAGAATTTATTTCATGTAGGAGACCCCTTGAGCAGCTGCTAGCTAGATGGTGTGCATTAATATAATTTTAGATTTTTCTGTGAGTATATATATATATATATATATATATATATATATATATATATATATATATATATATAAAAGAAAATGTAAAAGAGTTAGAAAAGAAAAGAAAAGAAAAGAATGAAAAAGAGAAAGAAAAAGGAAAATGGAAAAAGGAAAAAAAAAGAAAAGAAAAAGGGACTAAAGTGTAAACTCAACAACCCACCCACTTTAGTAATCAAAGTAGCAGCCAGCAGCCGCAGTGTATTATTTAACCCGCGCGGAAGACTTTTCCCACCCCCCGACCTATATCTCTTATATATATATATATATATATATATATATATATATATATATATATATAATTCTATTTTAACCAAAACCCTAACCCTAAATCATCAAATCCCTTCCTCTTCCCATCTAGACCTAGAGAGCGCCGCCACCGCAGCCGGAGAACCCCGCAAGGCCGTCCAAACCAATCCCGACGACCGTGACCCCGCGCACTGCAGATTCTCACAGCGAGGTACCTGTGTTCCGGAGTAGTTTTCCGTCGCCTCGCTTAACCAAACGCCACCCCGTCTTTACCGGTATGCTCACCCCTTAACCCTCTTCCATATATGTATGATAGTAGACCTCGAGCAACGCGTAATCCTAGGCAAAAATAGCGCCAAAGTTGGCAGAAACAGATCGAATTCTGGGATCGCAGAAAACTACGGTGACCACCCATGTTTCAGAGTTCGTATCTCCCACCACAGAGATCCGAACTCGACGATTCTTTTTGGTATGCGTAGACCACTTGACCTAGTTTAATTTCTGTTAAATAACCCTAGATTATTAACTGCTGTAGACAGAATTAAATTTGTTGGAAAACCCCGTGAACCCACTTTTTCCAGATTTCTAAAAGTTGTGAAACGGAGCGCGCCCCGCCAAACGGTACCGTCCTACCGTGTACCAAGTGTACCGAACGGTGCATGCAGTATAACCGGACACGTAAAAATTTGTAAAAACTGATTCGGACGCGTGTGAGCGCCGAAATCAGCCCGTATCCGCGGACACACCCCGTGCGCAACTTTTGTGAAAGTCGCGCGCATTTTGTGAACGCTCGTCAGATTGTGACGAAACTTGCGGCACTGGACTCGTGGTAACGCGCTGGTCCTGTGACCCAATTTTCACGCAATTCTGAGACAGTTGACCAAGTCGCCAAGTGGCGGGCCCCATGGTTGACTTTTTGGGCAAAATTGTGTTCGGCCCATCGGAATCCACATTTGGACATACCGTTGGGTTCGTATCGACATCAAAAATTTGTTTGACCTATAATTTGTCCTATTTAGAGACTTTTACCCTTGGCACATTTTTTGGTGCAAAGTAGGCCACACGTGGATCCCGCTTTGACCCAAAATTATCGTTTTGTCCCTGTGTCCAAATTGGACGAATAGGAAGTACTTTTTAGCTATTTTGCTTATTCTAGAAATGTTGGTGATATTTATTTCAGCATCCGAAGACGTTCACTCTGAGGCCGTAGCTTCTGACTCTTGGTGTTGACATCGGGACACTATATTTTGCAGCTTTCTTGCCAGGCAAGATACCTTGCCAAATTACTTACAGTATTTTGCATGCTTAGTATATGTCTGTATATTTATTGTATTTCTGTATATTTATTGCATGTGTAGTTTCTTTCAGTCATTACTATATATTAGATATGTTGACACACACTTGCCACTTAGTATCATGAGAGGACAATCAGTAGGCGTATGGGCTTTAACCTCTCTGGTAATACCGTAGTCACTAGCACGCACTATGGTGGTCGTGTCTGATGGTCGCTACCCCCGCGGTATGTCGATTGATGGAGTCACGAGGGTCGCTACCCCCGCGGTATGTCGGCTGATAATGTTCATGGACGTGTGTGTGAGTTGTGAGATTAGATCGAGTAGCCTACCCTTGTCCATACGTCGAAAAGTTATCCTCATTTGCATTCATATAGATTGTCTTATACAACGTACTTATTTATTTTCAAATAATATGCATGTTTACTGTATTCAAATTGGCTTGCTGTTCTGTATCTTGTTACGTCCCTCTGAGGACCTGGTCCCCTGCCAGGTGTATCTGTTCTTGAGTATTTGCAGGAGCGCAGCTTTGGATGGTTATATATGTCTCGTGGATGTCTTCTCTTCGAGCCCCATGATTGTTAGCTGGTATTCCTATTGTGTTTATTGCGTTATACTTTTCCGTTCGAGTTGGTAGTGGATTTGTTTCCATCCAACTATCATCCTTAGATACTTATACTGAGATCTAGTTTTATAGATGCTGGTTATTTATTTATATTAATTTTTGTGGATGAGATTTAGATTGTACCCTGTGACTTGTGATAGATTTATACCACTTGTGGATTTGATATTCATATTACAGCATACGTGTGGATTTTGGTTTCCATATATTGAAGTTGCCATATCCATGCGGCTGGCATGCTTACGTGTTCCTAGTCCTACGTATTTTGGGACTGGGGCGTGACAACTGTATCACGACCCGATTTCGTAGAATCGTTTGAGACGTCCCCCGAATCGTGACCGCCGTACGGGCCTGGAGTTGCGCCCGTACAAGGCTTTAATAATTTACATAACAAGCACATATTCAGAGTACGCAGATAAATTGAAACACAGATTGAAACATAGAAAAGTTCTCTTTATTGATAATGAACATCTATTATAAACTCCTGAACGAGTCAGCTAATATGCCGAACGGCTTACAAAAGATATGACTCAAAATGAGATAGCAGTCCTGTACATTACATCCCTTTATAAACTCAAAATGATAAAGACCTCCAGGCTGGAGGATAGCTTTGCCACGGAGCTGTATTTGTGTATGAAGAGTTGCAGTTTCGGACTTCAAAAGGCTTCAAGGACGCGGTGAAGATGCGCCAACAGCTGGACTGGATCGGGTAGATGACTTCGGCTCCTCGCTCGGTTTGCCTTGGTGCGGAGAACCTGTTTCAACGAGGGCCAGCATATCGAAACATGCTGGGGAAGGCGAGCTAGCCTGACTATACCAATCAACACATTGTTTTAAATGAAGCATGCATATTTGTGGGTTTCTATCTTGCCTTAGTTCATTTACAAGTAAGCAGCATATAGAATTTACTGAAATGAACGTGCCACCGTTCGGTAAATTTTACCTGCCCGTCTGAATTACCTGCACAATACTTACCTTGCCTTCCCTGCCACGAAGACACAAGTTAGTTTGCAACAGGTTTAAATATACACGATGATCACTAGCTTGGTTGCCATAGTGGACGATAGTCTTGACGAGAATGGTTTGCAACGAAAGTACAAGAGGTGCTGCAAGCCATTCCGTCGAACAAGAGACTAGAACAATAGGTCTCGCCCGGACCGGATCGATGCCAGTGCCCCAGCATCGTCCACAAGACCGTTACCCTATGCACAAGTTGTCCATGATCCAACAATATACAAGTAACAAGTTATTGCAGTTGAGGCAACAAGAGTACAAGACAAGCAATTGTACAAGACAAGCAATAATTCACGATTTATTCCCAAGCGAACAAGCATGCCATTAAGTATCCGTTCGTGCAGTTATTGACAAGCATATATACCAAGTCTATTCTCTTTTATCTTGGTTTCTTTTATTATTACTTGGTATCGTTTGATCGGGGCAAAGAAGATTACAGATTTATTAGATGTGAAGCTTGGAAGCAGGGCTAGCTAATCGGGTTGGTAGCCACTCACTTAGATAGTTGGAAGGAGAAGGAAAGAGGCGCTTCACGACTCCGCTCGCAAGCCGCCTACTGCTCGTTCACCTGCACACGAACAGCTCGATTAATACTTCTTCCTCTCTTTCCAATCTCGGAATAGAAGTGCAAGTCAATGAACGAAAATAATAAAAACCATCGAAACCGTTCAAGGAAAACAAGCAAATCCCAAAACCAACTCAAAGTACGAAAGCAACAAGCGACATCGAAAATCGAGGCAATAAAAGATAGCAGCGGAGAGGTCCCTCCTGACTCTGCCGCTAAGCCGATCCTTGGGGCACGGTCTACTGAATATGGGAATCGATTCCGAAGAAACAAATCCATAACGAGGACGAGTTCTTAATTCAATCTATCCCGATCGAACGATACCGTTTGTGTTTCTTAGCCGCGATCCCCGCACCGGGAGAACGGGGCACTACAAACTGGTTTTCCTTTGAGAGGACTAGTCCAGTCCCGAAAACTCAAGCTCAGAATTTTATCCACTATAATCACCAATAGCGAATCACAAGTTTTGATCCGAAGGCTTGCCGACTTCTTTACACCATGAGGTTTGATCTGAAGTCTCGCAACTTCACAGCTTGAGAGAGAGAGATTAACTGATGGAACTAAGCTCTTTACAACTCTGAAGAATTCTAGACCGAGAGCGCACTTGGCACTAGGAATGCCAGGGAGTTGATCTTGGAGATGGAAAAGTTAAGGCTTAGATATTTGCTCATAATAGGATAGAAGATTAAGAATCATTGAGTTGTGTAAGAATAAAGAATTCTAACCCTATTTATAGGGTTTAGGCAAACAAAATTCAGTCAGAATTTAGATGAGTTTTAATTCAAATTTTCAACCGTTGGGCCAAGAAATCAGGAGCTAATTAAACTGGTTGATTTTATACTAAAAGGGTAACCGAGTTCGGTCAGAGTTCGGCGCCAGTTCGGCCCGAGTTCGTAAATGAATGTGGCCTGATTTGGTGGATAGGTTCTTTGGTTTATTTGAGTGGACTAGGTATCTGGTTATAGGTACTTGGGATTTGCTAATGCGACTCAGCTTACATCAGTCCTAGACTCAAATAAATAAAAGATTACATTGAATATGAAACCAATAGCTATTGCAGAGTCTGACATAAGTACTGACGGAGTGATATGCTTTGCATCGAGTATCTGCTTTATTTGTATTTTTAATCTCATGTTTGACGATTATCATAATCAGGTTGACTGTGACTACTTTGTGTCAACACTTGGTACCACTGGATGAATTGAATACTGAAAACTATGCTTCCCAATCATAACTTTCTGGCAAATATTTTCTCTTGGTACACAGAGATGATTTTCAAATCTAAAGGTTACATCTTCATGAATTGTCAACTCCTTCCGGAGACCAGACTCGCATTCTACTCGAAGCTTTTGAATTCGTAGATCCTCTGTCTGAGCTTCCTTAATCCTCTCCACCAAGGTAGACTAAATCTGTAGGCTGGCCAAAATTTTGGTATCTTACGAAAGTACTATCTCGATAACCGTATCTTGAAGATCCTTTGATATATGCCACTGCGTTGTTAATATGAATATGCTACCCCTTCTGCTAAGAGCATCTACAACTATATTTACCTTGTCTAGATGGTACTATCGCTCTACATCATAATCTTTCAACAGCTCTAACCACCTCCTCTGTCTCATGTTTAGGTCCTTCTGGATGAATACATACTTCAGGCTTTTGTGATCTATAAATATCTTTACCCGGTCGCTATATAAGTAGTGCCTCCATTGCTTGAGTGCAAAAACCATCGCTGTTAATTATAAATCATGATTCGGGTAGTTCTTCTCAAGATATCGAAGCTGCCGAGATGCATAAGCTATCACCCTTCCATGTTGCATCAAAACACATCCGAGTCCTTTGACAGGCGCATTATAATGAACTATAAACCCTCTGAAACCTACTGAAAGAGTGAGAATTGGTGCAGAAATCAACCTCCTCTTCAACTTCTCAAATGTTGTCTGACATTCTGCTGACCAAATGAACTTAGCCTCCTTATGAGTCAACCGGGTCAACGATATTAAAATTCTTGTGAAGTCTGCCACAAACATCTTGTAATACCCTGCCAAACCCAGTAAACTACACACCTCCTCTACTGTCTTAGGAACTGGCAACCTTCTAGGGTCTCAACCTTCTTCGGATCTACCGCCACTCCTACTCCCGAGATAATGTAACCCAAGAATGATACGTGATCTATCCATAACTCGCACTTGCTAAGCTTTGCATACAGCTGGTGTTCCCTCAATATCTATAAGATCTTCCGAAGATAATCTTCATGCTCCCCTTCACTACTGGAATATACGAGAATGTCATATATGAAAACTACTACAAACTGATCCAAGTACGGCATGAAGATGCGGTTCATTAAATCCATAAATACTATAGGAGCGTTAGTTAGTCAAAATGGCATTACTAGAAACTCATAATGTCCATATCGCATCCTGAATGCTGTCTTGGGTAGGTCTTGCTCCTGAACTCTCACTTGATGGTATCCTGACCGGAGGTCAATCATGATGAAAACCTTAGCTTTACTCAACTGATTAAACAGGTCATTAATCCTCTGTAATTTGTACTTATTCTTCACTGTCTCCACATTCAGTTGCCTGTAGTCGATACACAACCGTGTTGACCCATCCTTCTTCTTCACTAAAATAATTCACGCTCCCCAAGGTGATCCACTAGTTCTGATAAACTTCTTCTTATTTAGTTCTTCTACGTGTTGATACAGCTTATTTAATTATGATGGTGCCATTTGGTGATCTTTGTAATATATGGGTCCTGCTCCGGTAGTCAATTCTATCAAAAAATCTACATCTCTTACTGGGGGTAACCCTGGAAGATCTTCGGGGAATAAATCTAGCAATTCCTTGACTACCTTGGGAATCTGCTCCTTTGTTGTCCCTACCACTGCGATCCTTTTTTTATGCTGGTCTCCTATAGATCTATCAAAGACGAAGCCCTCTATGCCTGGGATACTAAACAATACTCTACCCCTACGGTAATCTATTATAGCATGATTGTCTATCAACCAGTCTATGCCTAGGATAATGTCAAAGTTATCCATAGGTAACTCGATCAACCTCGCGGGTAATGAACGCTCGCACACTACGATCGGACACGCTATACACACTCTATTGACTCCTACGAGCCCATTACCAGTGAGTATATTCAACCTCTATAGCAATGCCTCAAACTCCAATCCAATATGTGTCACAAATTGTACAGATATAAATAATTGAGATGCACCAGAATCAAATAATACTACAACATGATAATTTATGACAGAAATATTACCTGCCACCACGTCGTCTGATGTCAAAGCCTCCTCCAAAGAAAAGATAAATGCCTAACCTTGGCCCTGTTATGCTCATTGTTGTTGCCTTCCTTAAAAATATTATGGGGGCCTCTGTTGTCCTTGTTGCTGGTACATATGATCTTGCGTCGGTAATGGACGCTGAGCTAATGGTCGTACTGCTAACGCTGGCCCTCTGTGACGCACTTCCCCTGGTGCTGGCAATGCCAAAAACTGTTGAACTGGCCCACCCGGACCCCGCATCAAAGGACAATTGGTAATCCGTTGATCTGGACTACATACCTCATATATAACCCATTGGCTGCCCTAAACATATCTCTAGTGTGGTCTTCCTTGCTATAATAAGTACATCCCGTCGGTGCTCCCTGGCGTTGTTGTTATTGTTGCCTCGGCTACGACCGAGCCGGTGTCATTATTGCTGAAACTGTCGCCCTCCAAAATGCTTAATCATGGATATGAAGGGCAGGTTTTAGTGCTGATGTCCTGGGTACTGCTCCTCCTCCAATGCTCTGAGCATGGGACCTCTTTTGGCCCCCTATCCTAGCGAACAACCTTTGCATGATGAGCTCATGCCTCCTCGTCGCTATCAATACTTCCTCATAAGTCTGGTAATCATGCCCTTCTACTAATTATAAAATTTCCAAGTGAAGCACCTACTGCAACATCATCACTCTATCCATCTCTATGACCACCATCATCGGGGTAAACCTGCTCATCCTATAGAATTCTGCTGCATATCAGTTCACAATTCTACCTACCTACTTGAGACCGATAAACCTCTGCTGGAGCTCATATTGTGCATGAATCCAAAATACTTAGCCCTAAAACGGGTTCTAAACTATCCCAAGAGATAAGATGCCTCAAACCAACCTCTACAGTCATCCACCAATCATGAGCAAGGTCCTAAAGCCGCAGTCGAACCTGGTCAACCAGTTCCTCAGCCAGAAACTGTATTGCTGCCAAGAAAGCATCAATGTCTTGAAACAAAGCATTTGCTGTGATGGCGTCCTCCGTGCCATCGAAATATATTGGGTTAAGTAAAACAACTGAATGACGCCCCCGAATCTATCCTTTTGTCCCTCTAAAGAGCCGTTTGTAACCCTTGGTTCAACAGGACGTTCCGCTCTTGCTGCTGAAATTGCTGGTGCTGCTGAGTCGCTAACACCACTCGGATGATCTTCGATAATGCCGGAGTGTCAAGTACCACTAGTACAACTGGAGGTACTGGGATCTCTGGGGTCTATTGTTTAACATGATTTGCTACTGGCTCTACTATCTTGACCTGCACAATCACTGGCTCAACCCGGACCTGACTCTGAGCAGGTGCTACCTCTCGCTGCTGCCCAGGGGGGCCCCGAACTACCAGATCTGCTTCTCCAGCAACTGAAGAAGCCCTAAAGAAAAGGAAAAAAATATCAAGAACAGGACGACAAGGATCAAGGAAATAATTGATTCGATAGTCAAACTGAGCACCGAGAAGAACAAATTCAGGATTCCAAAGGTACATGTTTGATTGAGACTCCTATGATCATAACACCCCACAAGTCTGAAAATACAAACCTGTATGGGCAACCACTAAAACCTTGTCACGTCCCAATACTAGAATACGGAGACGGATATGGCCAGCTACACCGCATAACATATGGAACGTCGTACGGTGATTACTGCTGTAACTAGACAAGGAGGTGCATACCACAATCAAGTCTCTTAGGGTCACATAGAGCATCTATGTCTCAATCAATCAAACAAGTAGTAAATATAAAATATATATGATAAAGTAGAAAGGTGTCACAAACGCTCTGTTAAAATATTTTGGAAACCAGCTGTACAAAATAAGAAGCTGGTAGAGTAACAATGGTATATGACCGTGATCAGCTGTAGTCTGATTAGTTACAATTATGTAAGAGAAAATAAATTTCCATACAATCCGGTAACAGGTGTCGAGGGCTAAATGCCCAAAATAGTAAAATGTACAATGACGAGTCGGGAAGAAGAAACCCACTCGTGTCCCTCAATGGCTATTTAGCGGGTGCGCGCCATTGTTCAAGGGAAAGTAAGCTGGATCCTCGGGTACTGGCTTTAAGCCTGGCTATGCAAAACCAGTAGGGTTAGACCCCAAATAGCAAGTACCACAAGGAAGCACGAATGAAGAAATAAAAACCCAAGTACTATATATACATAGTGCTTGAACTAAGAACCATAGGCGTATACACCATCATCGAGGCAATATGATACTCATACACCAAACAAGGACAAGAAGTGTCACACCACATCGAGATAATGCACATCCTCTGATTCAGGTCAAGTTATAGGATTCTGCATTGCAATCTCGACCCATAGCCTATCGTAGCACAATAGTCCAACCCTATAACCAAACAAAGACAATGGTTGAACCATCATACCATGACAGTCCATGTTCCTAAACTACTAACAGAAGATATAACCACAATCAAGCTTTATTATAAAATGGCCAATCACTTGTACGGCTTGCTAGGTGGAATCCGGGTTATCCCAGAATTATAATACAAAAAATAGAAATTCTCAGATCGTGCGTTGTTCAAGCGGGGCTAGCCGAGCCATGATAATCGTCGTGTAACACGTAGTATTATGCACCGGTCCCTCTTAAGGCAACCGTACTAAGATCGCATAGAACACATAGTACAATATAGTAATCGGGTATTGTAATCCACTAATGCAGATTTGAACAATATCCATGGGGGCCAGCCTTGCATACCCCAGTTAGATACCTGAGGGCAGCTTGTCATACATGATATCAGGATTTCGTCCCTCCTAATGCTCTACAAGTTTTAGTTACCTAGTTAACCTTATAGTTAGCTGGAATCACATGGCGTAGTCACATGGTCATTCCTCCTATATGTCGTACCTTGGTATGACCACGCTAGATACCAATCCACTTTTTCACTTGATAGTTCAATTTGGATTCCTCCCATCATGATGCAACAATCAAACAATTTCTAGCCACGCTTGGTTATTGACTACTATCATGTCCATGCTGGAGAAATCGTATTTTATCATATGTCGTATAGCACATAGGCACACCTCAGTGTAAAATATGTAACATATAATACGTAGGAACACTTAGAACGTAGGCATAATTGGTTCTATAATTTATGGGGCCTAGGACAAAATGTTAAAACGAGGCCTTTTTTCCCCACCTAAAAATATAGCATTTTTACCGGCAAAATCATCAATTAAACTATCATAATCAAGTTTCTCTAACATATTATTTTCAATATAAAGAAACCGAAATATAAGTGGGCATAATGCTAACAAAATAGATGCACCAATTAAAATTTAGTAATTATCATATTAATCAATAAACAAATTAGATTTTTAAAATAAATAAATTATAAATTAGTTTATCCAAACTAAAACTGAAAACAAATTAAAAAAAATCTACAACGTAATCCATTTATTTGTAATCCATTTGTTTGTTAGTCACAAATATTTGATCTACCGAAGGCCCAAAGCTTTCAAAAATATATATTATGAGAAGATGGTCCCTTCTCCAAAACCTATGCGGCTATGCCATGAGACTACTGACTTATTTGACCATATAGCACAGAGGTGGAGTGTTATAGTAATAGCTAGTTTGAATTATTTTTTAGGCACTCTACTATGTTGATCGCCTTTAAAAAATAGTTGGTTTAGTGAGAGGATTTTGGTTAAAAAATATATTTTGTGTATTGTTTCGTTAACCAAAGCTTGAAACCAAACCTTTAGAAAAAAATTGGCCCCTTCTCCAAGACCCATCACCCATGTGACTGTACAGTACAACACAATTATGCATATATTGACTGCTACTGTGACAAATTTGCAACATAAAATCAATACATAAAAACTCACTGCCCTTTTTCATACCTGGTCAGTGGTCGTGGTCACTGGGTAAGGTCGTCCGCGATGTGTTACTTTGTATGATGTCGGTCGGATCTGGAGATGTGGCGAGCGAGCGCAAACAATAAAATAGATTTGAATAGTTTGTTGTATAAAAGAAGGAAAGAACATGAATAGGTGGTGAGATTTCAATTTTTTTGCAGTCGTTTGAGGCACTTTCAATTTTATTTTTTGACCATTTTGAAATTTAGAAAATTTTTAATTTTTTTTAGATGAAAAGAGAGCACTTTTTTTCATAATCTTCTTAAATCTGTTATCAATTTTGGGCCTTTCATTCCATTTTTTTTATTTTGATGGTTGTCTATTTACATTAGAATTATGGGGCCTTAAAAAATCGGGGGTCCTGGGCAGTCTCGCCCACCTCGACCCTGTCCAGGATCGGACCTGAACGTAGGAACATATAGCACGTAGTAAGTGTATCACCACAGATACAAATAGTCGAGTCAAATAACCAACTTGTTAGTTAATCACATAGGTTCCATCACATTGCAACACATAGGTCAAGTCACTTGGTACATGGTCTAATTCTGCACATAGTCCGGTCAGGCGCATATTCAGGTCTAACACATAGTCACTGAGTCTAATTATAGTTATAGTCATCTAGATCCCACATGAAATCACAAAATCCAATAAAATATCAAAACCAAACAAATCAACAAAACGAACAAAGTTGGGCTCATATACAAGTTGGGCCTCATATGCAAGCTGGTCTCATATACAAGTAGTACCTCATATGCAAGCTGGAACTTATATGGAAACTGGACATAGAGACATGATGGAGGCAGGGACAAGTTGGACGCAAGGAATGCAGGACGCAGGGATTACAGGACGTAGGGATTACAGGATGTATGGAATGCAGGACGCATGTAATAAAGGATGAACGGATTGCAGGACATATGGATTGCAGGATGCAAAGATTGCTGGATGCAGGAATTGTAGGACATAGGGAATGCAAGACGCAGGAATTGTAGGATGCGGGGGCAGGACGCAGGGATTGTAGGACGCAGAAAAAGCATGCTACAGGGAATGCATGACGCAGGGTTTGCTGGATGCAGGGATTGCAGGACACAGGGAATGTAGGACGCATGGACAGCCATGTGTCCAACAAGATAGGCCCATGTTGGAAGAGGTCGCATGAAGCCAGGCCGCATAGGACTCCATCGTCCCAAATCAGTACGAACTCCATAAAAAAAGCTCCAAAAATCTAAAAACTTGTTTTCTTCATAAATTTTTTATTTTAACTCAAAATTAAGTGAAACAAAAGTCAAAATCGCACAAAATTTAATTCTTTACCTCATAGAACAATTAGTTTCCAAAAATAACAAGTTTTAATAGATCAAAACTAAGAAAAACTCATGGAACCAATACAAATTTTAACTTTAAAATATATATCTACTCAAATCTATCCATCAAAACCACAAACTCCAAGTATTAAAAGTGCTTAAAAACTCATGGCATATATATTAGACTAATAATATACAAGCAAAAGCAATAATTAAAACCTAAGTGTTTCTCCATGTCATGTGAGGTGTTCTTTACTAAATGAAGAAGAAGAAATGAAGAGAAAAATGGAGGAGAGAGAGTGTTGAGGGTTTATATATGCTAGGGTTGGGTGCTTGTTCATTAGATCAAGTCATGACCAATCCTAGCCATACAAATAAGCCATAAGCCCAAACTCAACCAAACAATGGATCTAGTCTCCATACAATATGCAATTATACTAGCGAGAAATAATATGTTCCAAATACGTATATTGGGAACGGTGATTGACAGTCCTCTAGGGACCCCTTTGCTAGTGTGTATTCCCCATAGCCCTTGCAGGAGCCTACCCGAGTCCAGGAGATCATCGACCGTAAGATTGCGTCTCTGCGTGACGAGTTTCTACTAAGGATTACAGAACAACCCTAGTCTTAGCCATACATGGATGTTGCGATACTCACAGTACGATTTGATACGCTCGAGCTCAACATCATGAAGCTCAGGGCTTTGAGCGAGAGGACGGAGCATGGAATTACTGATCTTGCAACATCGATAGAGCGCAACATGGCGATGATGCAGGGCACACAGGTGGCCCTGGGCGAGTCATTGGAGATGATGCAAGATTTAGTGGCTCAAAGCAGTTCGAGGCTATTATCTACTATGGATTCATACAATGCTTGACTATTAGCATTGGAGCATATACGTCCTCCTAGTCAACCGGCATCGACACCGACTCCATCGATTATACTGCCTCCTTCATCTATATCGGTGATAATTTCACAAAAGTATTATGACTTCCTTTTATCCCAGATGCGCAGCGGTCCTCCTCCTCCCAATCAGCAGTAGTCCTTATTTGGACAAATTTTTAGTATTTTGTGTCTATTGGCCCATTCTTGCATCTTTGATGTATTTATTTCATACTTTTTATGACATTATTTTTCTGAGACGTATGTGACATTTATTTTAAATTCATTTATCTACTTCTTAGGATGTAGTATTTAGTGTAATGCAAGTTTGTATATTTCTTTGTGTGCGAGTTTACTTTATTATTCATATTTACTACATATGAATTTATCGGTGTTGAGTGTTCCACCAAAGGGGTCGGTGAATCCAAGAAATTCAATGAAGGGTTACTCCAGGTATATTTATATAAACTGTGTTTTTATAACTTCAAGCAAATTTGTGTTGGAAAATATTTTACAAAATGCTTGTTGTTTTTTAATTTTTTTTTTTGTAGTCTAGCGACATTCTGTGATGTGATATTACGCCGCTAACATGTACCAAGACGTTGCTAACCGATACCATGGACGTTGCTAATACATCGTTATACGTTGCTAATACGATGACATGACAATGTTTGCCATGTGAGTATTATTGTAGCAAAACGTCGCTCATGGTGTATAATTTGGCAACGTTTAGCAAAAAAATATTGCATAGCGGTTTTAGCAACGTCATGCCGCTAAACGTTGCTTAAGTTGGCCACCAGGGCCTGCTTTTCTTTTCCATCGTGACTGTTGTCACGACCCGCACCCGGTGTAAGGGTACTAGTCGGAAACAACGCCCAGCCTACGCCGCATCATCGGCGGTAGAACGCTGTCTAGATAGTCTATCTAACAATATAATGAACCACCAATAATGATAGAATACTCAATCACAGAACTTAAGATGGAAATGAGCACGAATCAGATAAGAATAGAATAGTCATCATACAACTTATGAGTTTAAAATAATACATCAATGAGTCTGAAGAGTAACAAAAATAAGCTGGAGACAAATCCAGTACAAAAGAATACTACCATACTGCAAAGCTACACTCCAGGGTCAACTGTCTCAGTTGGGATAAGTCCCTCTGGAGCCAGGGTCTCAGAATCTAAACCCACAACATCCTGGGGTCCATAATAGGTAGGGTACTCCTCAGTGTCATCTGAAAAAATATATCCAGTCAGGAAAGGAGCAGAGTACATCTCTAACAGCAGTTCTAATCCATGATAAAAACTATGTAACAGTAAATAGCTGTGGATAAACAAGATGCACAAAATAGATACAAGAGATATATAGACAATAAGAAAATACTGGAAAGAAATACAATAATGAACAATATGCCAATAAAATAATAATACTAATGACTAAGTGTGTGAGTACTAGCTTAACATGTGATCGGCTTGGGCAAGATACAATGCGGCCTGACTAATCATACGTGCGGTGCATGATCAACACTATTCGCTTACCAATACTTTATTCAATAGGGATTTGATCATATATCTATACTAATACTCTCCACCCCCAACTGGTATAATAGATCCAACCACGGTATGCTATGGCACTAGATTCCCCAAGAAGATAGCTAGTCTCCCCGAGAATCGGTGTCTGTATATGTACAAGATAACCAATGAAACAATACTTGCACCATATACACCATATACCAAGGAATAACATCTCATGACGAGATCCGGATATACCAATCCGTGTAACCATAGTGTCAAGAGAAACATGTAAATCTACACTAGATACAACGAACATAGAGGATATCATAAATGAGAAACTATCAGAGAATGTACTCGCCTGAAATCCAAAGAACAGTCTCACAGATGTCTGACTCGGTGCCTCGAAGACCTAGATATGGAATACCACATTAAAACAAGGTTCCGGAAAGAGAACAAGTCAAACTAGTCAACTCCTAGGTCAATAAATCAATTCTAAGTCAAAAGTCAACTATGGTCAACTCTAAAGTCAACTAAAGTCAAACATGGTCAAACCAAGGTCAACCTCACAAGAAATCTATATAAATAATATAGAAATAAAATACAATAATTTAGGAATCAAAATTAAATCCCAATTGATACCCACACAAAGTATACTAATAATACAATATTATACACTCTAAATAATGTATATACAAACCAATATTTATACAAATAAAATAATATATTATTATTAGTATTATACCTCACAAAAACACCTATATATATACATATATAAAATAATTTAATAAATATATATACTTATATATATATACACATAAACTTTACACAATCAAATACTAATAGTTACAAAACACATTGCACATATTAATGTACATATTTTACATGGCTAGAAGCACACCTAAAATATATACATTAATATACAAATAATTACATAATAATTATAAATAATATAATTACACAATTAAACACATAAATATATTTTATAAAATATTTATGTATAATTTATGTTATTAACATAAGTACATATATAATTACATGCAAGAAAGCTACATATTATATTTGTACATCATATTAGCACACACAAAAATATATAGATCTATGCTACAATAATTACTATAATAAATACACAAAATAAATATATAATATCTATATATATTTACTAATTATAATTGAAGAATTTAAACCATACATAATTAGATCTATTCAAAAATCTACACAATTGGAGAGTATCCCACCGTATCCCACTAGATCTAGGATACGCATGTGACACGAGTCCAACACACAACCAATTGCACCCCGAAGGATACAAACAAATCACAAATAATATTTATGAATAAATCAAAGTATCAAAAGTAGATCTATGTGTCCGTGTCAAAATACGACATGTTCAAAGCCCCGTGTCGGAGGGAAAACCCCCAAAATAACACGTATCACCAAATAGTTGGGATACGAACCACATGTACCAAATTATGGACACGAAACTAGCCCCAAACACATAAGCTCATGTCCAATTGATCTATAGAATCAATTGATACACACAACAAAATGTAAATTCGGAATTCCAACAAAATTAACACAAAAAGTACCATAACTTTCTCCATGGGTCTCCTATGAACACAAAACAAATTCCTATGGGTAGTACATACATATAGGTTGATTTTACATGATTAAATCTCAGATTTAGAAGCTATTTTAATGGAAAAAACTGAATTATATATATTGGGAGATGGATTCCCAATAAAATCTCCAATTGAGATGAACTTGCTTCCAAATTGTAGATCCTTGCTCCTTTTTGTAGATCTTTTCTTCCTCCTTCTAGACCCTTGCTTCTCAACTTTCTAATGGTGAATTGGGAAGAATTTGGGATGAATTTGATGGAGAATTGGAATGGGAATGGAGGGAATTTGGTAGTGGAAAATTCTAGATCTAGATTGGAAATGAGAATGAGAGGAGAGAGAAATCCCCCCCTCCTAATATAGGTCGGCCATGCCCCCCTCCCCAAGCAATTGTAAAATGTCCAATGTACCCCTTGGGGCCTCTCATGAAGAAACAATTAAGGAAGGAAGCTTCTAGTCTAATCACTTAATTAATTTAATCCATCTCCTTAACTATGGGCTTTCTAAATGGGCCAAGTCTAACTATTTAATTCATGTTGGTCCATGGGTCCAAACTAAACTAGTTGGATCCACAAATATAAGTCCAAAATAATTAAATAACATCCAACAATAATTAAATAATACAACAAAAATTATTTACCATGCACAATATTTATTTAAATAGGAAATTACTAAAATACCCTTTTTCCTAAAATGTGGTAGTGACAAGTCTACCCTCCTTAAAATAATTTCGTCCTCGAAATTTAAAGATGAAAACTACCCCCAGAAAAATCACAGAACATAACTAAAGAATCACAATTAACTAATGAACAGAACATAACTAGAAAATAACATACCTCAAGGTACAAACAAATATGGATAACGCTCTCGCATGTCATCCTCTCTCTCCCAGGTAGACTCCCCCGGAGAGTGATGCCTTCATGCGACGCGTACCAAAGGAATAGTCTGGTTTCTCAGCACCTTCTCTCTCCGATCCAGAATCTCAACTGGCTGCTCTGGATAGCTAAGAGTAGGGCCTACCTCTATCTCTGAGTGATCCAATAC
Organism: Iris macrosiphon; assembly: GCA_036927795.1. Taxonomy (NCBI): domain Eukaryota; kingdom Viridiplantae; phylum Streptophyta; class Magnoliopsida; order Asparagales; family Iridaceae; genus Iris; species Iris macrosiphon. Next base: position 42,830,932 of record JAYESA010000002.1, read on the forward strand.
ATGACTAGGATCTGCCACGTATCGTCTCAATTATGACACATGAAATACGTTGTGCACTCCTTCCAATGCAGGTGGCAAGTCTAGTCTATAAGCAACTGCACCGACCCTCTCTAGAATAGTGAAAGGTCCGATGAATTGCGGACTAAGCTTTCCGCCTCCACCGAAGCGAATCGTGTCTTGTGTCGGAGAAATCCTCAGAAACACCAAACCACCCACCTAGAACAAAACACCATCTTAAGAACTTAATCTATAACAAAAAAGAACAAGCACAAACAAAATCTAAACTATACCTCGAACTCCAAAGGTCTTCGATGGCTATCGGCCCAATGCCGCTGTCTGTCCTGCGCCACTCGAAGTCTGTCTCTGATCAACTGAACCTTCTCCGCTGCATCCACAACCATCTCTGGCCCAAGCAAAACTCTCTCTCCAACATCGTCCCAAGACAAAGGAGTACGACACCTCCGACCATATAGAGCTTCAAAAGGTGACATCTCTATACTGGCCTGGTAACTGTTGTTGTAAGCAAACTCTACCAAATGGAGATGGTCCTCCCAAGAACCTCCGAAATCTAGTACACAAGTGCGCAATATATCCTCGAGAGTCTGGATAGTCCTCTCTGACTGCCCATCTGTCTGGGATGATATGCAGTACTGAACTTGAGCTGAGTGCCCAAACTCTCCTACAAACTCCTCCAGAAATGAGAAGTGAAACGACTATCCCGATCTGAGACTATGCTGACGGGAACTCCATGTATCCTAACGATCTGTCTCACATACATCTCTGCCAGCTTCTCCGTAGACAAACCCACCTTGAAAGGCAAAAAGTGGGCCGACTTGGTCAACCTATCAACAATGACCCAAATCGCGTCTTTTCCTCCTGGAGATCGTGGAAGTCCGGAGACAAAATCCATAGTAATGTGTTCCCACTTCCACTCTGGAATGGGTAATAGCTGAAGTAACCCTCCTGGCCTCTGCCTCTCGGCTTTCACCTGCTGGCACACTAAGCTCTGGATACAAACTGTGCCACTTCCCTCTTCATGCCATACCACCACACACTCTCTCGCATATCCTGATACATCTTGTTAGCACCTGGATGTATGGAATACTGAGAGCGATGCGCTTTCTGTAACACCTCCTCTCGCAACTCCCCACTAGGCACACATAATCTAACTCCATGCCTCAAAGATCCATCCTCTGAAATAGTGAAATCATCCTCCAATCCTGCTCTCACTTGAGCTCTGATACTCCTTAAAGATACATCATCATACTGTGCTGCCTTGATCCTGTCCATCAAATTTGAGTGTATCTGCAATCCCCACATCTGCATAGCACCACCAGGAACAATCACCTCAATGCCCAAGCTCTCCAAGTCCTCCAACAAATATCGATCCTGCGTCAAGAACATAGCTACCGGATACCTGCTCAAAGCATCGGCAACTACATTGGCTTTTCCAGGATGATATTTTAAAGAGATATCAAAATCCTTCATCAGTTCCAACCACCGACGCTGCCTCATGTTCAACTCCTTCTGCGTGAAAACGTACTTCAAGCTTTTGTGGTCTGTGAAGATCTCCATACGCTCTCCGTACAAATAATGTTTCCACAACTTCAGAGCGAAGATGACGACTGCCAACTCCAAATCATGGGTAGGATAGTTCTTTTCATGAGGACACAATTGCCTGGATGCATAGGCAATCACTTTCCCATGCTGCTGAAGAACACAACCTAAACCCTTTCCCGATGCATCACTATAAATAGTGAAACCTTCGGACCCTGATGGCTGTCACGCCCCAATCTCCCGCAAGCTCGATAGTCCCCACTGAACGTGAATCACCACGTTTACAGCTCTCCCGCAGGACAATCGTTCTCATCGGGATGTGATGCCGTACGAGCCTGGAGTTGCGCTCGTACAAGGCGATGTTGTCAAACACCAAATGTTATCATTGAAACAACCAAGTTGCAGCGGAAGTCAAGTATTGTGTACCAAGCACACAATCAGAGTAATACGCAGCGAAGCTCACGATAGGGTCCAAATGAAATGCCCCGAAGGCAATGCCACAAAGGCGATGCCACGGAGACGATGAAATGCTCTTGCTCTTTTCTCTAGCCCACAAAGGTACTTACAGTTCATACATCATGCCTCGTATATCCAAGCAGCTCCACTACGCCTGTGTACCTGAAATAATGCCCACAAACGTGGGTCAGTACACAACCGTACTGGTGAGCGGGGTAACCCACTCGCCTAAGCCGACACTAAGTAAAAAAAGTGAATGCAAACAGTTATATGGTGATCTTTCTAGTTGAATCCTAGATTCATTTCATGGCATAGGGATGACATGTTAAGGAAAGCTGTAAAGCAGTTTAAGCATGCAAGCATTCAACTTAAACCAAACGACAAGCAAATATATATAGCAACCCGAAGGATTCTAACACGCAACCCGTCCCACTCAATGCCATCGCTTGCACGATAACATATCGAACCATTCCTAAGCCTCAATATCCATCCTCAACCAACATTTACAATCCAAATCTCACAGTGCACACTCTTGCCGAGGCAAGGTGGCCGCGCCTACACGAAAGCCAAACCAACAAAAGAAAAGCAAGCCATCACCTATACTATATGGAGTCACTGGCTAAAAGCCATAAAGGACATTGATCGGACCAAGATCAATAGGGAAATCCTACCCGATCCAGGGTTGGGCAGCTACTCCCGCCTGGTGGTATCGGACTACCAGCACTGCGCCCAATCGCGCGATGCCCATTGTTTCCTCCATGGTAGAACGGTCCCGGTGCCCCGGTGCCTCATCCCGTTCTAGGAAACCAAACCCTGTGCCACTCAGGTTGTCCGTGACTATGCAGACACAGTAGGTAAGACGAGAGGATCGAACATTCTTGCCCCACCAAGCGATCCTAGACTCGTTCCATGAATTATCCAACCAAAACATCCATAACCATTCTTCCAACATATAGCCCAAGGCACCAAATCCAAGTTATTTTTCATAGGCACAATGCCTCTTCTCAACACAGTGTTTCCAATGGTGCAAAACCCTTCTCAAAGCTAACCCATGGCACAATGCCCCAAAAGAGGCACAACACCCTCGCCGGTGCAGTTGTTCGGTTTCGAACCACAACTGCTCGCTTTGCAAGACAAGCGTCCAAGTGATACTCGTACACGGATGCACGCTCGCTCGCCCAGATTTTCGATATTCCCAATGCATCAATGACTCAATCCAACTGTCCAAGCATAATCCCAATCAATCAACCAACTGCCTCAAATGCAATATTCTAACTCTAGCTCCAACTATCCAACGCGCAAACCAAATCAAGCCACAATCCTACCAAGCCAACGACGTCCACACCATGCACGCCTCAGTGTAGTGATTCCCAATGTTTCAGCCCAAGTATTCAAGACTTTACGTGTTTTCCATATTATTAGGCATGAAGGAGTAGAGAAGAAGGGAAAGAGCCCACTCACATTGTTTGAATCCGTTAGGCATCCTGTCCTGCCGATACGGCCAATCCCTTGAACCCGTGGTCCGATGCAAGCGCGATCTACTCAACTGGTATGACCGTACGAGCAGGCCGTGCTCTACAAATCATCCGACCGATCGGACTAAGGAAGATGGCATTATCATTCCAACTCAGCTATCTCAGTACTGCTCTGAACGAACACCTGATTTCCATTTAGCCCGCTAGCCATCTGCACATGAAACAACTCAATCAATACTTCTTCCCAAAATCCAACAAATCAAATGTAACCAGCATTTGTTTGATTCAATCCGACTCAGCGTAACGCTCCGAGCGGTTGCGGGGCGTTACAATGGCAATGTCAAAATAGGAGCAGACGTCAACCTCTTCTTTAATTCTTCAAAAGCAACCTGGCAATCCTCCGTCCAAACAAACTCCATATCCTTTCTTGTGAGTCTGGTCATCGGTTCGGCAATCCTCGAAAAATCTTGCACAAACTTCCTGTAGTAGCCTGCCAATCCCAAGAAACTCCTGATCTCTGCTACCGAACTCGGAGTCTTCCAAGATTCCACTGCTGAAATCTTCTTCGGATCCACTGAAATACCATCACCAGTCACAACATGCCCCAAGAATTCTACCTTGTCCAAGAAAAACTCACATTTGGACAACTTTCCATACAACTTCTCCTTCCTCAGCACATCCAACACGATCCTCAAATGCTCCTCATGCTCCTCCGGTGTCCTCGAGTATATGAGTATGTCGTCGATGAACACCACCACGAACTTGTCAAGGTACTGGTGGAACACCTTGTTCATCAAGTTCATAAATACCGCCGGTGCATTAGTCAAACCAAACGGCATCACCATAAACTTGTACTGACCATACCGAGTTCTAAAAGCAGTCTTCGGTATGTCCTCCAGCTTCACCTTCACCTGATGGTAGCCTGATCTCAAATCTATCTTAGAAAATACCTTCGTACCACTCAACTGATCAAATAGATCATCAATCCGTGGCAAAAGATACTTATTCTTGATAGTGAGATTATTCAAAGCCCTGTAATCGATGCACATGCGCACCGATCCATCCTTCTTTGGTACAAACAATACCGGGGCTCCCCATGGTGAAGAACTCGATCTGATAAACCCCTTATCCTGCAATTCGTCTACCTGCTTCTTCAACTCGACCAGCTCGCTATTGTTTACTCTATAGACATATTGTGAAATTGGTTCTGCACCTGGCACCAAATCTATAGAAAATTCAACATCTTGATCTGGCGACAATCCTGGCAATTCCTCAGGAAACACATCCATGAATTCTGCTATCAACGGATGTGGCAACTCCTTGTCTTCTACCAAAGCTCCACAAATAATACCTTCTCCCTGCTCCGCAGCTCCTCTAGCAAACTCGAACTCTGGCTCTCCTGGCGAACCAAACAAAACTCTACCTCCTCTACAGTATGCTAGCACGGTGCCTACTCAACCAATCTATCCCAAGTACAATGTCGTAGCTCGGAAGTGGCATTACAAGTAGACACGCACTCAACTCCCGGCCTCCCAGAGTAACTCTTCGATCCTTGCAAATATCATTAACCAGGATAATGCCTCCCCCGGTCATGATCTTGCAAGTCCTAAGCAAAGACTCAGCTACCAAACCATGCTTCAGAGCAAAAGAAACAGATACAAAACTATGGGAAGCACCACTATCAAACAAAGCTAAAGCTGGAATGGAATCAAGAAGAATAGAACCTGCGATAACATCTCCGGTGGGTTCCTCCTCTTCGACGGTCATAGCAAACGCTCGTCCCTGTCGAGCACCTTCCTGCTGTTGATGCTGGACAAAACGCTGCTGCTGTGTCGGAAGCGGTCCCCTCGGCTGTTCTGCAGGTGGTCTCGTCTGTGTCCTCGGAGCTGGAGCTGCTCCCTGAACTGCACGACGAGGACACTCCCTTGATTGATGCCCTTCAGTACCATAATACAAACAAACTCCTAGCCTCCTCCTGCAAACTTCCCAGATGTGGCCGGACTTCTTGCAAAAGTTGCATGGAGCTTGCTGTAACTGTCTCTGTTGCTGAGGTGCCTGGTGAAAAGGCGCTCTAGCTGGAGTCTGGTTCTGCTGTGGCTGCTGGAAAGGTCTGGACTGGAAATGAGGACGTTTGGCAGATACTGCACTGTCGTTGGCCCCCAAAAAAGAATCACGGTCTCTCTTGGTCTTCAAACCCAGATCCCGCTCAACCTTGCGTGCCTCCGCAAGTATCTCCGAGTATGTCTCATAAAAAGACGGAATGAGGATCAATATGGCACAAGATGTAAGACATCAAGGAAAGGACAGTTTAAGGGTTCAAGTATCAATGTCAAAGGAGAATAGTTGAATCAAAAGAATTTTCCTAGATGTGATTGAGTATCTCAGCCTATATCCTATATCCTATCGCAGGCTCGCAGTAGTACAACTAAGTTATCGTACTACCACGACATCACATACTTGTGAAGCTAGACCTGTATGGGCCACAACCAAAAATGTGTCACGACCCGCACCCGGTGTAAGGGTACTAGTCGGAAACAATGCCCAGCCTACGCCGCATCATCGGCGGTAGAACGCTGTCTAGATAGTCTATCTAACAATATAATGAACCACCAATAATGATAGAATACTCAATCACAGAACTTAAGATAGAAATGAGCATGAATCAGATAAGAATAGAATAGTCATCATACAACTCATGAGTTTAAAATAATACATCAATGAGTCTGAAGAGTAACAAAAATAAGCTGGAGACAAATCCAGTACAAAAGAATACTACCATACTGCAAAGCTACACTCCAGGGTCAACTGTCTCAGTTGGGATAAGTGCCTCTGGAGCCAGGGTCTCAGAATCTAAACCCACAACATCCTGGGGTCCATAATAGGTAGGGTACTCCTCAGTGTCATCTGGAAAAATATATCCAGTCAGGAAAGGAGCAGAGTACATCTCTAACAGCAGTTCTAATCCATGATAAAAACTATGTAACAGTAAATAGCTATGAATAAACAAGATGCACAAAATAGATACAAGAGATATATAGACAATAAGGAAATACTGGAAAGAAATACAATAATGAACAATATGCCAATGAAATAATAATACTAATGACTAAGTGTGTGAGTACTAGCTTAACATGTGATCGGCTTGGGCAAGATACAATGCGGCCTGGCTAATCATACGTGCGGTGCATGATCAACACTATTCGCTTACCAATACTTTATTCAATAAGGATTTGATCACATATCTATACTAATACTCCCCACCCCCAACTGGTATAATAGATCCAACCACGGTATGCTATGGCACTAGATTCCCCAAGAAGATAGCTAGTCTCCCCGAGAATCGGTGTCTGTATATGTACAAGATAACCAATGAAACAATACTTGCACCATATACACCATATACCAAGGAATAACATCTCATGACGAGATCCGGATATACCAATCCGTGTAACCATAGTGTCGAGAGAAACATGTAAATCTACACTAGATACAACGAACATAGAAGATATCATAAATGAGAAACTATCAGAGAATGTACTCGCCTGAAATCCAAAGAACAGTCTCACAGATGTCTGACTCGGTGCCTCGAAGACCTAGATATGGAATACCACATTAAAACAAGGTCCCGGAAAGAGAACAAGTCAAACTAGTCAACTCCTAGGTCAATAAATCAATTCTAAGTCAAAAGTCAACTATGGTCAACTCTAAAGTCAACTAAAGTCAAACATGGTCAAACCAAGGTCAACCTCACAAGAAATCTATATAAATAATATAGAAATAAAATACAACAATTTAGGAATCAAAATTAAATCCCAATTGATACCCACACAAAGTATACTAATAATACAATATTATACACTCTAAATAATGTATATACAAACCAATATTTATACAAATAAAATAATATATTATTATTAGTATTATACCTCACAAAAACACCTATATATGTACATATATAAAACAATTTATTAAATATATATACTTATATATATATACACATAAACTTTACACAATCAAATACTAATAGTTACAAAACACATTGCACATATTAATGTACATATTTTACATGGCTAGAAGCACACCTAAAATATATACATTAATATACAAATAATTACATAATAATTATAAATAATATAATTACACAATTAAACACATAAATATATTTTATAAAATATTTATGTATAATTTATGTTATTAACATAAGTACATATATAATTACATGCAAGAAAGCTACATATTATATTTGTACATCATATTAGCACACACAAAAATATATAGATCTATGCTACAATAATTACTATAATAAATACACAAAATAAATATATAATATCTATATATATTTACTAATTATAATTGAAGAATTTAAACCATACATAATTAGATCTATTCAAAAATCCACACAATTGGAGAGTATCCCACCGTATCCCACTAGATCTAGGATACGCATGTGACACGAGTCCAACACACAACCAATTGTACCCCGAAGGATACAAACAAATCACAAATAATATTTATGAATAAATCAAAGTGTCAAAAGTAGATCTATGTGTCCGTGTCAAAATACGACATGTTCAAAGCCCCGTGTCGGAGGAAAAACCCCCAAAATGACACGTATCACCAAATAGTTGGGATATGAACCACATGTACCAAATTATAGACACGACACTAGCCCCAAACACATAAGCTCATGTCCAATTGATCTATAGAATCAATTGATACAGACAACAAAATATAAATTCGGAATTCCAACAAAATTAACACAAAAAGTACCATAACTTTCTCCATGGGTCTCCTATGAACACAAAACAAATTCCTATGGGTAGTACATACATATAGGTTGATTTTACATGATTAAATCTCAGATTTAGAAGCTATTTTAATGGAAAAAATAAATTATACCTATTGGGAGATGGATTCCCAATGAAATCTCCAATTGAGATGAACTTGCTTCCAAATTGTAGATCCTTGCTCCTTTTTGTAGATCCTTTCTTCCTCCTTCTAGATCCTTGCTTCTCAACTTTCTAATGGTGAATTGGGAAGAATTTAGAATGAATTTGGTGGAGAATTGGAATAAGAATGGAGGGAATTTGGTAGTGGGAAATTCTAGATCTAGATTGGAAATGAGAATGAGAGGAGAGAGAAATCCCCTCCTCCTAATATAGGCCGGCCATGCCCCCCTCCCCAAGCAATTGTAAAATATCCAATGTACCCCTTGGGGTCTCTCATGAAGAAACAATTAAGGAAGGAAGCTTCTAGTCTAATCACTTAATTAATTTAATCCATCTCCTTAACTATGGGCTTTCTAAATGGGCCAAGTCTAACTATTTAATTCATGTTGGTCCATGGGTCCAAACTAAACTAGTTGGATCCACTAATATAAGTCCAAAATAATTAAATAACATCCAACAACAATTAAATAATACAACAAAAATTATTTACCATGCACAATATTTATTTAAATAGGAAATTACTAAAATACCCTTTTTCCTAAAATGTGGTAGTGACAAGTCTACCCTCCTTAAAATAATTTCGTCCTCGAAATTTAAAGATGAAAACTACCCCCAGAAAAATCACAGAACAGAACTAAAGAATCACAATTAACTAATGAACAGAACATAACTAGAAAATAACATACCTCAAGGTACAAACAAATATGGATAACGCTCTCGCATGTCATCCTCTCTCTCCCAGGTAGACTCCCCCGGAGAGTGATGCCTCCATGCGACGCGTACCAAAGGAATAGTCTGGTTCCTCAGCACCTTCTCTCTCCGATCCAGAATCTCAACTGGCTGCTCTGGATAGCTAAGAGTAGGGCCTACCTCTATCTCTGAGTGATCCAATACATGACTAGGATCTGCCACGTATCGTCTCAATTGTGACACATGAAATACGTTGTGCACTCCCTCCAATGCAGGTGGCAAGTCTAGTCTATAAGCAACTGCACCGACCCTCTCTAGAATAGTGAAAGGTCCGATGAATCGCGGACTAAGCTTTCCGCCTCCACCAAAGCGAATCGTGTCTCGTGTCGGAGAAATCCTCAGAAACACCAAACCACCCACCTAGAACAAAACACCATCTTAAGAACTTAATCTATAACAAAAAAGAACAAGCACAAACAAAATCTAAACTATACCTCGAACTCCAAAGGTCTTCGATGGCTATCGGCCCAATGCCGCTGTCTGTCCTGCGCCACTCGAAGTCTGTCTCTGATTAACTGAACCTTCTCCGCTGCATCCACAACCATCTCTGGCCCAAGCAAAACTCTCTCTCCAACATCGTCCCAAGATAAAGGAGTACGACACCTTCGACCATATAGAGCTTCAAAAGGTGACATCTCTATACTGGCCTGGTAACTGTTGTTGTAAGCAAACTCTACCAAATGGAGATGGTCCTCCCAAGAACCCCCGAAATCTAGTACACAAGTACGCAACATATCCTCAAGAGTCTGGATAGTCCTCTCTGACTGCCCATCTGTCTGGGAATGATATGCAGTACTGAACTTGAGCTGAGTGCCCAAACTCTCCTGCAAACTCCTCCAGAAATGAGAAGTGAAACGACTATCCCGATCTGAGACTATGCTGACGGGAACTCTATGTATCCTAACGATCTGCCTCACATACATCTCTGCCAGCTTCTCCGTAAACAAACCCACCTTGAAAGGCAAAAAGTGGGCCGACTTGGTCAACCTATCAACAATGACCCAAATCGCGTCTTTTCCTCCTGGAGATCGTGGAAGTCCGGAGACAAAATCCATAGTAATGTGTTCCCACTTCCACTCTGGAATGGGTAATGGCTGAAGTAACCCTCCTGGCCTCTACCTCTCGGCTTTCACCTGCTGGCACACTAAGCATCTGGATACAAACTGTGCCACTTCCCTCTTCATGCCATACCACCACACACTCTCTCACATATCCCGATACATCTTGTTAGCACCTGGATGTATGGAATACTGAGAGCGATGCGCTTCCTGCAATACCTCCTCTCGCAACTCTCCACTAGGCACACACAATCTAACTCCATGCCTCAAAGATCCATCCTCTGAAATAGTGAAATTATCCTCCAATCCTGCTCTCACTTGAGCTCTGATACTCCTCAAAGATACGTCATCATACTGTGCTGCCTTGATCCTGTCCATCAAATCTGAGTGTATCTGCAATCCCCACATCTGCATAGCACCACCAGGAATAATCACCTCAATGCCCAAGCTCTCCAAGTCCTCCAACAAATATCGATCCTGCGTCAAGAACATAGCTACCGGATACCTGCTCAAAGCATCGGCAACTACATTGGCTTTCCCAGGATGATATTGTAAAGAGATATCAAAATCCTTCATCAGTTCCAACCACCGACGCTGCCTCATGTTCAACTCCTTCTGCGTGAAAACGTACTTCAAGCTTTTTTGGTCTGTGAAGATCTCCACACGCTCTCCGTACAAATAATGTTTCCACAACTTCAGAGCGAAGATGACGACTGCCAACTCCAAATCATGGGTAGGATAGTTCTTTTCATGAGGACACAATTGCCTGGATGCATAGGCAATCACTTTCCCATGCTGCTGAAGAATACAACCTAAACCCTTTCCCGATGCATCACTATAAATAGTGAAACCTCCGGACCCTGATGGCAACGTCAAAATAGGAGCAGATGTCAACCTCTTCTTCAATTCTTCAAAAGCAACCTAGCAATCCTCCGTCCAAACAAACTTCACATCCTTCCTTGTGAGTCTGGTCATCGGTTCGGCAATCCTCGAAAAATCTTGCACAAACTTCCTGTAGTAGCCTGCCAATCCCAAGAAACTCCTGATCTCTGCTACCGAACTCGGAGTCTTCCAAGATTCCACTGCTGAAATCTTCTTCGGATCCACTGAAATACCATCACCAGTCACAACATGCCCCAAGAATTCTACCTTGTCCAAGAAAAACTCACATTTGGACAACTTTCCATACAACTTCTCCTTCCTCAGCACATCCAACACAATCCTCAAATGCTCCTCATGCTCCTCCGGTGTCCTCGAGTATATGAGTATGTCGTCGATGAACACCACCACGAACTTGTCAAGGTACTGGTGGAACACCTTGTTCATCAAGTTCATAAATACCGCCGGTGCATTAGTCAAACCAAACGGCATCACCATAAACTTGTACTGACCATACCGAGTTCTAAAAGCAGTCTTCGGTATGTCCTCCGGCTTCACCTTCACCTGATGGTAGCCTGATCTCAAATCTATCTTAGAAAATACCTTCGCACCACTCAACTGATCAAACAGATCATCAATCCGTGGCAAAGTATACTTATTCTTGATAGTGAGATTATTCAAAGCCCTGTAATCGATGCACATGCGCACCGATCCATCCTTCTTTGATACAAACAATACCGGGGCTCCCCATGGTGAAGAACTCGATCTGATAAACCCCTTATCCTGCAATTCGTCTACCTGCTTCTTCAACTCGACCAGCTCGCTGTTGTTTACTCTATAGACATGTTGTGAAATTGGTTCTGCACCTGGCACCAAATCTATAGAAAATTCAACATCTCGATCTGGCGGCAATCCTGGCAATTCCTCAGGAAACACATCCAAGAATTCTTCTATCAACGGATGTGGCAACTCCTTGTCTTCTACCAAAGCTCCATAAATAATGCCTTCTCCCTGCTCCGCAGCTCCTCTAGCAAACTCGAACTCTGGCTCTCCTGGCGAACCAAACAAAACTCTACCTCCTCTACAGTCTATGCTAGCACGGTGCCTACTCAACCAATCCATCCCAAGTACAATGTCGTAGCTCGGAAGTGGCATTACAAGTAGACACGCACTCAACTCCCGGCCTCCCAGAGTAACTCTTCGATCCTTACAAATATCATTAACCAGGATAATGCCTCCCCCGGTCATGATCTTGCAAGTCCTAAGCAAAGACTCAGCTACCAAACCATGCTTCAGAGCAAAAGAAACAGATACAAAACTATGGGAAGCACCACTATCAAACAAAGCTAAAGCTGGAATGGAATCAAGAAGAATAGAACCTACGATAACATCTCCGATGGGTTCCTCCTCTTCGACGGTCATAGCAAACGCTCGTCCCTGTCGAGCACCTTCCTACTGTTGATGCTGGACAAAACGCTGCTGCTGTGTCGGAAGCGGTCCCCTCGGCTGTTCTGCAGGTGGTCTCGTCTGTGTCCTCGGAGCTGGAGCTGCTCCCTGAACTGCACGACGAGGACACTCCCTTGATTGATGCCCTTCAGTACCACAATACAAACAAACTCCTAGTCTCCTCCTGCAAACTTCCCAGATATGGCCGGACTTCTTGCAAAAGTTGCATGGAGCTTGCTGTAACTGTCTCTGTTGCTGAGGTGCCTGGTGAAAAGGCGCTCTAGCTGGAGTCTGGTTCTGCTGTGGCTGCTGGAAAGGTCTGGACTGGAAATGAGGACGTTTGGCAGATACTGCACTGTCGTTGGCCCCCAAAAAAGAATCACGGTCTCTCTTGGTCTTCAAACCCAGATCCCGCTCAACCTTGCGTGCCTCCGCAAGTATCTCCGAGTATGTCTCATAAAAAGACGGAATGAGGATCAATATGGCACAAGATGTAAGACATCAAGGAAAGGACAGTTTAAGGGTTCAAGTATCAATGTCAAAGGAGAATAGTTGAATCAAAAGAATTTTCCTAGATGTGATTGAGTATCTCAGCCTATATCCTATATCCTATCGCAGGCTCGCAGTAGTACAACTAAGTTGTCGCACTACCACGACATCACATACTTGTGAAGCTAGACCTGTATGGGCCACCACCAAAAATGTGTCACGACCCGCACCCGGTGTAAGGGTACTAGTCGGAAACAACGCCCAGCCTACGCCGCATCATCGGCGGTAGAACGCTGTCTAGATAGTCTATCTAACAATATAATGAACCACCAATAATGATAGAATACTCAATCACAGAACTTAAGATGGAAATGAGCACGAATCAGATAAGAATAGAATAGTCATCATACAACTCATGAGTTTAAAATAATACATCAATGAGTCTGAAGAGTAACAAAAATAAGCTGGAGACAAATCCAGTACAAAAGAATACTACCATACTGCAAAGCTACACTCCAGGGTCAACTGTCTCAGTTGGGATAAGTCCCTCTGGAGCCAGGGTCTCAGAATCTAAACCCACAACATCCTGGGGTCCATAATAGGTAGGGTACTCCTCAGTGTCATCTGGAAAAATATATCCAGTCAGGAAAGGAGCAGAGTACATCTCTAACAGCAGTTCTAATCCATGATAAAAACTATGTAACAGTAAATAGCTGTGGATAAACAAGATGCACAAAATAGATACAAGAGATATATAGACAATAAGGAAATACTGGAAAGAAATACAATAATAAACAATATGCCAATGAAATAATAATACTAATGACTAAGTGTGTGAGTACTAGCTTAACATGTGATCGGCTTGGGCAAGATACAATGCGGCCTGGCTAATCATACGTGCGGTGCATGATCAACACTATTCGCTTATCAATACTTTATTCAATAAGGATTTGATCACATATCTATACTAATACTCCCCACCCCCAACTGGTATAATAGATCCAACCACGGTATGCTAGGGCACTAGATTCTCCAAGAAGATAGCTAGTCTCCTCGAGAATCGGTGTCTGTATATGTACAAGATAACCAATGAAACAATACTTGCACCATATACACCATATACCAAGGAATAACATCTCATGACGAGATCCGGATATACCAATCCGTGTAACCATAGTGTCGAGAGAAACATGTAAATCTACACTAGATACAACGAACATAGAGGATATCATAAATGAGAAACTATCAGAGAATGTACTCGCCTGAAATCCAAAGAACAGTCTCACAGATGTCTGACTCGGTGCCTCGAAGACCTAGATATGGAATACCACATTAAAACAAGGTCCCGGAAAGAGAACAAGTCAAACTAGTCAACTCCTAGGTCAATAAATCAATTCTAAGTCAAAAGTCAACTATGGTCAACTCTAAAGTCAACTAAAGTCAAACATGGTCAAACCAAGGTCAACCTCACAAGAAATCTATATAAATAATATAGAAATAAAATACAACAATTTAGGAATCAAAATTAAATTCCAATTGATACCCACACAAAGTATACTAATAATACAATATTATACACTCTAAATAATGTATATACAAACCAATATTTATACAAATAAAATAATATATTATTATTAGTATTATACCTCACAAAAACACCTATATATATACATATATAAAACAATTTAATAAATATATATACTTATATATATATACACATAAACTTTACACAATCAAATACTAATAGTTACAAAACACATTGCACATATTAATGTACATATTTTACATGGCTAGAAGCACACCTAAAATATATACATTAATATACAAATAATTACATAATAATTATAAATAATATAATTACACAATTAAACACATAAATATATTTTATAAAACATTTATGTATAATTTATGTTATTAACATAAGTACATATATAATTACATGCAAGAAAGCTACATATTATATTTGTACATCATATTAGCACACACAAAAATATATAGATCTATGCTACAATAATTACTATAATAAATACACAAAATAAATATATAATATCTATATATATTTACTAATTATAATTGAAGAATTTAAACCATACATAATTAGATCTATTCAAAAATCTACACAATTGGAGAGTATCCCACCGTATCCCACTAGATCTAGGATACGCATGTGACACGAGTCCAACACACAACCAATTGCACCCCGAAGGATACAAACAAATCACAAATAATATTTATGAATAAATCAAAGTGTCAAAAGTAGATCTATGTGTCCGTGTCAAAATACGACATGTTCAAAGCCCCGTGTCGGAGGAAAAATCCCCAAAATGACACGTATCACCAAATATTTAGGATACGAACCACATGTACCAAATTATGGATACGACACTAGCCCCAAACACATAAGCTCATGTCCAATTGATCTATAGAATCAATTGATACACACAACAAAATATAAATTCGGAATTCCAACAAAATTAACACAAAAAGTACCATAACTTTCTCCATGGGTCTCCTATGAACACAAAATAAATTCCTATGGGTAGTACATACATATAGGTTGATTTTACATGATTAAATCTCAGATTTAGAAGCTATTTTAATGGGAAAAACTAAATTATACCTATTGGGAGATGGATTCCCAATGAAATCTCCAATTGAGATGAACTTGCTTCCAAATTGTAGATCCTTGCTCCTTTTTGTAGATCCTTTCTTCCTCCTTCTAGATCCTTGCTTCTCAACTTTCTAATGGTGAATTAGGAAGAATTTGGGATGAATTTGGTGGAGAATTGGAATGTGAATGGAGGGAATTTGGTAGTGGGAAATTCTAGATCTAGATTGGAAATGAGAATGAGAGGAGAGAGAAATCCCCCCTCCTAATATAGGCCGGCCATGCCCCCCTCCCCAAGCAATTATAAAATATCCAATGTACCCCTTGGGGCCTCTCATGAAGAAACAATTAAGGAAGGAAGCTTCTAGTCTAATCACTTAATTAATTTAATCTATCTCCTTAACTATGGGCTTTCTAAATGGGCCAAGTCTAACTATTTAATTCATGTTGGTCCATGGGTCCAAACCAAACTAGTTGGATCCACTAATATAAGTCCAAAATAATTAAATAACATCCAACAATAATTAAATAATACAACAAAAAATATTTACCATGCACAATATTTATTTAAATAGGAAATTACTAAAATACCCTTTTTCCTAAAATGTGGTAGTGACAACTGTTGTTGCCGCTTTTGATGTTGTTGGGATATTTTCCCCTATCATCGGCGATAGGGATATGTATTTCTAAGATCCAGGCGTCCTTGACCTTCTTCTCAGTGCTAACAGCTCTTATAATGAACGTCGTCCAGTCTTTAAACTAACCGTCGCCCATCCAGGGGCTGACTGCTGGAATAATTTTCTGCAGCATATATCCATCAAAGTCGACTCAGGATTGCCTGGGGGCAACCTCAGCGCTGCTTGTCGAAAATGCTCGATATAATTTCGGGCGAGTTCTCTTTCCCCTTGGGTAACATCCACCAGGGAGGACATCGTTATGTCGCTTCCTCTGCCATATAATCTTTTGAGAAAAAGACTTTTGAGATCGTCAAATAACGAGATACAGTTATCTTGTAGGCTGCAAAACCAGCCGAATGCTACCCCGAATAATGCCTTCACAAAGAGCTTGTTGAGGAGTACGTCACTACGAGGTAGGTGCCCTGTTGTAAACTCAAAATAACTCATGTATTGATGGGAAAAGTCTTCCTGTCAAATGGGTTCTAGTTAAAGGGCACGTACTTGGGTGGGTACTGCACATCTCTCCACTCGCGGGGGTATGGTTGTTGTATCTTGAGCTCGCGTAGTGAGTCCCGGCTACCCATGGAATCTAGGCGAGCCCAGAGTTAACGGACTTCCCTCACTGCTTCTCTGGCTTCGTCTCCGGTGGAAGGGGAAAATGACCCAGGTAGAGGATGATTATCGCCTATGGACAGAGCGGTTGAGTCAGAATCTGCGTTGGTCCTATGGTCCAAGCTTGCTTGTCCAGAAGCCCTTGCTTGTTGGGAAGCCATGTTTGCTTTAATTTTAAGCATGGTCTGGGTCAGGGCTTGCATTGATGAACTTACCGTATGCATTATGGCCTCAAGAGCCTCGAGACATTGTCGATCGCTGGGGCCTTCGTGGTCTTCCCCTTCCATGTATACAGTCCTTACATGGGGAGAGATGGATGGGGCAATGGACGCTGCACTTTTTATCTCAGATTCTTGCCGGGAGTAGTCATCAGGTAGCGTCGTCTCCTCCTCACATTCAGAGAGAATACTACCCCCAGCGTAGTAGGCTACGTCATCTTGACGAGAGTGTCCACCCCCAAGGATATCAGAGTCTGTTACTTAGGAATTACTGCCTTTTCGGAACGCCGGGTTGTTGTATAGGTCCGGAGGATTACTACCCCCAGCTTATGTAACCTTAGTGGTCTTGAGGAAGAACTACCTCCAACGGATGATAGATTTTTCTTCGAGCGGATACCTTGGAAAATACCTTCCGTAGATCCCACTGCTGGTCCTTCTGGTAGTCGCATTTTCAATGCGCTGGTTGAGAATGACGTAATGGAGGTGTTAGGCTTCCTTTCTTGCACAGTGGAAGGGTCCTTCTAAGTAGAGTAACATGAGGCGAATGGTAGCTCCTCCTCCTCTGGTGTTTGTACATAATTTTTTGGTTATTGCCGGCTAGGTGCCTTCGGATGCAGTCATTGGAATGCCGACTATCTATTTTTGGATACTGCTAATTTATTACAGTAGCAATTGATGATAATTTTTGTGCAGTGATGTCTTGGGGAAGATACTCCATATGCAGTAGTTGTCTCCCTCATCTTGCGCTTATGATTGATCATGTTGTGCAAGTTAGGCAAGGGCTGATTCACCTTTGCACCCTTTTCGTGAGCACGGGTAGACCGAGCGCACGTGTGGGTGGGTGGTGATTTTGCTCCCTAATCTAGGGTTAGTACAAGAACTTTTCCCAGATCGTTAGTGGAAGACTTTTGAGACGGGCCCTGCCCATTTGCCTTTGTGGGCTGGACGCACGGGACAGTCTTATATAACTTTCCATCAAGGGCCCGCATAATGGTTAGAGGTGCCCGCTGACGGCCAGCCAAATAGGTAGTTGCTTGAGCTTGACGAGCTCGCACTGTCTTGAACTTCTTGGACTTAGCACGCGCAGGAGCATAGTACAAAGGATCCAAGTTTTGATTTTCCTCAAAGTGGCACATAGAAGCACGGCCGGACGAGATTCCGTCAAAGACAGAGCTTCTGGGGGCGTCAGAGATGCATGCGGCTGAGCTGGAAGTCGCATACTGCTTTATTCTCTGCATCCTCCGTTGCGGCCGCATGGGCTATGCATCAAACTCGAAACTTTTGGCATCATATATTTTTTTTGCCAGAGTTCGGGTGTTGAGCATTCTCCTTTTCAGGCAAGGAGGTCGTATGAGCAGGGACAGCCTGAGTGGACACATATTGTGCGTCTTCAGCATCAGAGAGAGAGAGAGAGAGAGAGACAGGGAGCGCATACTCCGCAGTTGGGTGAGGCACAGTGGCCTTTGCTACCCACATCATGTGTGTCTTCTTGGGATTTGCTAGCCTTAATGAAGGACTAGCACTTCCATCCGAGAGCATCTCCTCAAAAGCCTGTTGGTCGAAGCAGACCACCAACATTCTTTGAGTTGATCCAAGCTTGGTTGCATCGTATTGTGTCCCCAACAGAGTTGCCATCTTGTTCACCATTAAATGAGTTCTTGCAAACTTTGTATTTAAGGAATAAAAAAGAGTACAAAGAATCCTAAACAGAATTATTTAAGTATAATATTTTAATCTGGAATGTGACGATGGAGGTTGAGAAGTACAGCGACACTTTTACTCGGTTGACAATCCGATGCAGGGTGAAGAAGCTTATGTTCCATCTTTGCTCATCTTTGTATGTTCTCTCTCTGTGTTGGCCCCTGTGTATCCGTCTCTCTTGTTTGGGCAGGCCACCCGGATTTATATAGCCATCCTTGGGCGCATATATGCTGGACTGCATGGATGCTAGAGGGTGTTACGTGTGCCTCCTTAACATGGTACGGCTGTAACCGTGAGCGGGCCAGGCTATCACGTGGGCGCTTGTTAGAATTTTTTGTTGCTGAAGATCTGGGTGGTTCTCTTCCTTTGTGGGCGTAACTTGGTCAGCTTGACACATGGTCCGTACTTGGTTGAAGAGAATCACTCATGTCTTAACAACAAGATTTAGTCTTCATGGAGTCTGAAACACTTATGGTCAGAGACGCATGGGACATTTGGAGTCTGGGACGCATGGGACAAGAGACGCATGGAGCCTGAGACGCATGGAGTCAGAGACGCATGGAACACATGGAGTCTGGGACGCATAGGCGCAGAGACACATGAAACGCATTGATTCTGGGTCGCCTGGGGCCAGAGACGCATAAAACGCATGGGGTCTGGCATGCATGGGGCCAGAGACGCATATAACACATGGAGTCTGGGATGTATAGCGTCCTTATTGTGTTGTACATGTGGCGTTGCACATCCATCGAGAGTAAAGTTTTGTGCTGACATGAGACTTCTATCATTTAGTGTGTTCACATATTTTGAGGCATTCAGAAAATCCTCTTTGTCAGGATTCTGTGTCAAAGACGATCCCGTTGCTAGGATGCCACATCAGGTCCATCTACGGCCAAAGCTGCTACTACTGATTGGGACGCATGGATGTCGCCTTATTGGGCCACAGGGTGATTCTGCAACCCAATCTCTTTTGAGCTTTACTTTGGGGCACATGGTTGTTGGACACATGATTGTATATTTTCCATGCTTCTACACATGTATACTTTATTCCTTCCATGGAAGTTTACTTTATCATGATCCTATTTCTTATCTGTTTTATTTTATCTTAGTCATTCTAATACTTGTTTATAGCTTTTATTCTGTTTTGGTCTACTTTATGTGTATTATACTTTGCTCCAATCCTTGCTGGATACATTGTCATATTAAGAGATGATAAGGATTTGTACCCCACTTTTTATGGACCTCGAGATGATGGCTTAGTAGATATTAGTCCTGATACTCAGGGTGACCAGAAGATAATCCTAAGAGGGATTTAGTCTGTCATCACCTAGATTCTAGATCCTATCTTATATTTGCTTTCATTAGTTATTTGACTGAATTTATCTCTGGAAGACTTTATTTAGCATATTTAAATAATTGGATCTAGACTTGGATTTTGCATATTGTAGTTATCTTTTTGGATTATCATATTTCATCATTGTACTATTTTTCTATAGTATTATTTGTGATTGAATAGCTTTTGCCTTATCACTACATTGGAAATATTGATATTGCATAGAGGTTTAGACAACGTACTATCGCCGTTAATGCGACATAGGCTGGACATACTTATACACTCGTATCGATTATTCGAGGATAGGTCATGATAAATGTGTTTCCTGTATCAATTGTTAGCCTTTATAAAATATAATAGTATTATGAATTTATCCCTACAAACATATTAGATAGGCTTGCAAACATATTGACATTAGCATACAACCTAGCTATATGAAGGTCACTGGTGAAACACTATCTTGGACTATCTATAGTAGGACGGTGATCCTTTCGCGTGTAGGTAGCTATCCTCACAGAAGATCCCAAAATATTTGTGCTCAGCACTTATTATCCTTGTTCCTTCTAGGCCAACATTGTTCCAGTACCTCGGCAACCAATTGAGAAACCAAATCTTATACACAAGTTGTCCATAACCATATAAATGTGTGAATAATTAACTATAAAATATATACATGGAACAGAAATTGAAATTACTATGCAACATATTGCTTTGCTATCACCACATTTCTCGAGCCATCGCTCGTACTTCCATACTTTCCATTTAAGGGATGTCCATATTTGCTTACTTCCCAATCCAGGGTACTATGTTAGTGACACAACGGACCCAAAACTTTTTTTTATAAATTCTATCTCTGAACCACAGTACAACATTCCACCTGTTTAAAATAAAAGTATAATTTTCTATATGATAATATAATCAAAGTACTATATTATGCAAGTCTATATCAACAGTTTAATATTTCATGTTCTATAGCAGCAAGTTAACAATAATAAGATTACTCTCTTTTATTTATCTTGGATCTTTTTTACTTAGCATTAACTATCTCATGAAATAGAAACAAAGGCTAGTAACATTATTTTATTAAGTGCGAATATAAATGAGAGAATGATCAAAATCACCCACCATAAAGAATATTCTTCCATCTCGAATACCATGATCTTTACATGATTCCTCCGCATGAATCCTAGTCCAACTAAATCCTTCGAGCCAACCAACCAGCCAAATGCACCGCGTGGAGCAGGATATTACACTAATGGCCCAAGTCATCCTTTCTCTCTCTCTCTCTCTCTCTCATTTCTTTCCTTCTCTTTCTCCTTGAGCTGGACCTAAGAAAGACTAGGGATATGAGCAGGCCTTGAGGCTTTATGTGTCGTTTCTAAACCCCTATATGAGGAAGAGTAGAAGACTAGGGCTTGGAGTTTGGACCTAAGGCAAGTACATCATGCTTGGGTGAAAAAAACTTAGTTTTCTTGCTTTTAATTCGTTAAATTATGTTGTTGCTTAGTTTTATATATTTTATATCATTTTGTTCTTATTTTTTTATGAATACAATCATTATGTTTGTTGTAAATTGGCATAGGTTTGACCTAGGTATCAAGTGTTTGTTAAACCATATGATACTAGTTCAGAACTTGGTTATGACTTGGCTTTGAGTGTAATACTTGAGCTTTGATCCCCTCCCCTAGTTCCCAATTACTGTAATGATTATGTACTAGCTAACTCGAACTGTTAGAAATCGATTTGGTAATAATTTGACTATATTAGGTTGTATTATGTATTTTGTTAGTATACTGTTTGCACTAATACTGTATAAACAACAGCTGGGCTAGGGCAGTAACTGGACTTGATAAAAAAAGTATTGTCTTCTCACAGTATAATAGCATTATACTGTTATGCCTTTCAAAATAAGACACTGGCTTGTTGGAAGAATAAGCACACCATAAAATATACTGATAATATAGTGTTGTCCTTATAATTTTTCAGGAATTGATCTGTTTCCATTACAAAATAAGTCTTGTTAACTTATTTGTAAATTAAACAAAGAGAAAAAGTATAAAGTATTCTTAAACAGAAGCTCTAAGTACAAGAATGTAAGTAGCTATCCTCACAGAAGATCCCAAAATATTTGTGCTCAGCACTTATTATCCTTATTCCTTATAGGCCAACATTGTTCCAGTACCGTGGCAACCATTTGAGAAACCAAATCTTATACACAAGTTGTCCATAACCATATAAATGTGTGAATATTTAACTATAAAATATATACATGGTACAGAAACTGAAATTACTATGCAACACATATCTTTGCTATCACCATATTTCTCGAGCCATCGCTCGTACTTCCATACTTTCCATTCAAGGGATTTCCATATTTGCTTACTTCCCAGTCCAGGGATACTACATTAGTGACACAACGGTCCCAAACATTTCTATATAAATTCTATCTCTGAACCACAGTACAACATTCCACCCGTTTAAAGTAACAGTATAATATTCTATATAATAATATAATCAACAGTACTATATTATGCAAGTCTATATCAACAGTTTAATATTTCATTTTCTATAGTAGCAAGTTAACAATAATAATATTACTCTCTTTTAATTATTTTGGTTCTTTTTTACTTAGCATTAACTATCTCATGAAATAGAAACAAAGGCTAGTAACATTATTTTATTAAGTTTGAATGTAAAGGAGAGAATGATAAAAACCACCCACCATGAAGAATATTCTTCCATCTCGAATACCATGATCTTTACATGATTCCTCCACATGAATCCTAGTCCAACTAAGTCATTCAAGCTAACCAAATAGCCAAATGCACTGTGTGGAGCAGGACATTACACTAATGGTCCAAGTCATCATTTCTTCTCTCTCTCTCTCTCTCTCTCTCTCTCTCTCTCTCTCTCTCATTTCTTTCCTCCTCTTTCTCCTTGAGCTGGACCTAACAAAGACTAGGGATATGAGCAGGCCTTGAGGCTTTGGGTGTCGTTTCTAAACCCCTCTATGAGGAAGAGTAAAAGACTAGTGCTTGGAATTTGGACCTAAGGCAATTACATCATGCTTGGGTAAAAAAGAACGTAGTTTTCTTGCTTTTAATTCGATAAATTATGTTGTTGCTTATTTTTATATATTTTATATCATTTTGTTCTTAATTTTTTTATGAATACAATCATTATGTTTATGGTAAATTGGCATGGGTTTGACCTAGGTATCAAGTGTTTGTTAAACCATATGATACTAGTTCAGAACTTGGCTTTGAGTGTAATACTTGAGCTTTGATCCTCTCCCCTAGTTCCCAATTACTGTAATGATCATGCACTAGCTATCCCGAACTTTTAGAAATCGATTTGGTAATAATTTGACTATATTAGGTTGTATTAAGTATTTTGTCAATATACTGTTTGCACTAATACTGTATAAACAACAGCTGGACTAGGGAAGTAACTAGACTTAATAGAAAAATATTGTCTTCTTACAGTATAATAGCATTATACTATTCTTCCTTTCAAAATAAGACACTAACTTGCTGGAAGAATAAGCACACCATAAAGTTTACTGATAATATAGTGTTGTCCTACTAATTTTTCAGGAATTGATCTGTTTCCATTACAAAATAAGTCTTGCTAACTTGTTTGTAAATTAAACAAAGAGAAAAAGTACAAAGTATTCTTAAACAAAAACTCTAAGTACAAGAATGATTCTGGAGAAGTGTGACGATGGAGATCGAGTACTGTAGTTGTCTCCTTTACTCCGTTGACGGTCGACCGACGAAGGGGGTTACAAAGTCTCTGCTCACTGGCACGAAAAAGGCAGCAACCAGGCTCTTGGATCTGCTCTTCACGTGTGTGTTCATAGAATTACATTCCTGCTATTTAAAGGCATATGTACTGAGATGCTTATGCGCACACATGTGCTGAAACTTACTATTTTCAGCCCATACGCTCATAATTTTCGGCAGCCTCATGGACTTCTCAACATAATATAGATGCAACATGTATGCGCATGTCAATGTTCGACTGCCACGTAGCATTCATTAGGATTTTACTATTATTGAGAATATGGACCATTTATACTACCCGCGAGCATGACTTGTTCAACTTTACACGTGGCATGCCCCAGCCGATGAGGATCACAGTCGGTTATAACAGCAAGATTCTGTCGCATCGACTTGCTGCGGTAGAATAACTCAAGGGAACATAGCCGCATGACATTCTTATCGTATGATGGTATTAATGTCGTATGAGGTCATTGTCACATGAGAATTCAACCGCATGGGTACGTTGCTACATGGGAATCCAGCCACATGGGTATACTGTCGCATGGGAGTCTTTGCTGATAAAGTACTAATGAAGGTATTGTCGCATGAGGTCACTACCGCATGAAGCATTGTCGTTTTGTACGCATAGCGCTACACCTTCGTACATTGACAGTGGTAGTTATGGCGCTGACGTAGATGCTGGCATGTGTCGCCTGTGGCAAACCCGAGACGCTTGGGGCAATTAATGCTGAAAATATTTGAAGGCGCTGACATAGCCGCTGATAGAGGTGGCAGCGTGCGACAAAATTGTATCTGCCTGGGCTCTCTACCGCATGTTTCTCAGAATGCTATGAATGGCGACTGGGTTTGCTGTCGCATGAGCTTACTACTGCATGGATGCGTCCAATAGTATGAGCGCAAGGACTTAGGCTTTTTCCCATGCTTCTACAAGGCCCCCTTTTTAAAGTAATTTGAATAAGAAGCATGGACGATTCGTAGTATAGTTTATTTGTCGCATCGCCGATTTGATGTCGCATGGCCTGTCTGTCGTAGGATTTTGACAGGCTGTCAAATCTTTTTGTGGATAAAAATGCTTCAATTTTTGAGCGAATATCTAGGGATCTCGTACCGCATGGCCTGTCTGTCGCATCGCCGATTTTTATTTTGTGAATAAAAATGCCCTTTGCCATAGTTTAAGTGAGGGTAATTTAGTTAGTTTTTTTTTACGAAAAAGATAACTATGACTGGTAGAGGGTATCAACATAAGAAAATTTAATACTTGATGGTATAAAAATTATCTCCTTTCAAAGTTTAAGGTATAAATTGAAAACCTGAATAGTTGAGGGTATCAAGTTGTAATTTAGCCTAACAAATATCAAGCAATGATATCAAAGAAATTTTAATCTAAAGTTTAGCTTTTTCTAAAGTTTAGCTTTTTCTATTACATACTTGTATAGATAGTGTCTCGTTGACAACACCCACACAGGTGCTGGTCAAGGTGTGTTAAAGGAAGGGCGGCCTAGAACCAGGCCCCTCCTGATAAAAACCCGGTCCGGGCTGGCCCGGACCCGGTCAACGGACCGGCCCGCTCTGGCCCACACCTCCCACAGGTTTGGGCTGGGTCGGAGGATCTAACCCGCAAGTCTGGCCCGGCCCGTTGTCGACTCTGTTCGAGCCAAGCCGAATTATGACGGTCCAGTTTGACCGGCCCGGACAGGCCCAGTTAAGGTCCGGTTCGGCTGATTTTTTTTAATATATAGCCGTTGGGGATATCCCCGTTTTAGTGGTAGTTTTTTGCCCATTTTAGGGGTAATTTTGGTCAATCAAAGACCAAAATATCTATTATAACAACTCTTTTTGAGTGTATTTGGGGTCATTTGGACCCGAAAGAATTCCTATAAATAGTCCATAATTCATGAAAAATAAACACAACAAATTTTTTCTCTCCTACAATTTATTTTCCTCTCTTATAAAGTTTAGAAGCAAGGCAATTACAAAGTTTAGAAGCAAAGTAATTACTAGAGTCCTACTTCTTCCCTCTCGACGCATTTTCTTGTGATTTCTTTTAAAGGCTTCTAGCAGACGTTACAAGTACATTTAATATTACAGAATATATTTTGTTTCTGACTTGAGATTTTTCTTTCCTCTCCCTCTCTCTCTTTTTTGGTAGAGAAGTAATTAATTTATGTCTAAATTTTTTTTAATTTTTTTAAAATATGGATGGACAAGGTTCAAACCAACATTATGAAAATTATAATTATTATAATAATATGTTTGAAAATAATTATATTCCTGATTATGTGCCACCGACACAAATTTGACTTCCTGAAGTTAGGAATATGACCACGACTACAAATATTGCGAATAGGAAACAATCTTTTTTATGGAAATATTATACAAAAATATTTGTCACTAATAGTGAGGGAGCACCGATTTTAGATCCAAAAGATAAAAAACCAATACCTAAAGCTGCGAAAAGTAAAAAATGTAAGCGGGTTTACAAATAAAATAAAATGATGGCACATGCACTTTAAAAAGACACTTTGAAAGTTGCTATGGCAAAGACACACTGTAGGCTACACAAACACAGCTAAGTACTAGTAGTCAAGGTTCTTCTTTAGGTAACTTTACTTATTCTGATGCTCGTAACAAGACTGAGTTAGCAAGATATATGATATGTGAGGAACAACCATTTATATTTGGTGAGAGTGATTTCTATTATAAATATGCAAGTAATACCCTTTTACTAAAGTTTTTAGATCAACTGCTAGAGCGGAGGTTCTAAAAAATTTCAAAAATATAAGGCTGCATTGAAAGAAACTTTTATGCATGTTAGTAAATTAGCTTTAACTTCTGATATATGGACTACTAAGAAAAATTATGCTTATATTTGTATCACGACACATTATATAGATCCAAGATGGATGTTGCAAAAATGTATCATTTGTCTAAAGCCTTTAGAATTTTCACATACCGATGCTGTAATCGGTGGCGCTATAATACAATTTGTTTATGAATATGATATTCACAATAAAATAGTTTCGATTTCTTTTGATAATGCTAGTAATAACACAGCTTCTATTAATGTTTTGAAAACACAATTTACGCCTATGTTAGAAGGTAGACTTTTTTATGTTAGATGTGATTGTCATATTATTAATTTGATTGTACAAGAATGTCTTGAATTCTTTCAACTAAATTTAGAAAATCTTAGATCATGTTTACATAGTTTGAACTCTTTTACAAGTAGACAACAAGATTTTAAAATTTTATGTACACAATATTGTGTTACTTTTAGGCGATTTGTTAAGGATGCACCACATAAATGGAATTCTACTTATTTAATGGTGCAATCTTCTATTAAGTTTAAAGATGTTACACATTATTGTTAGGCTAATCCTAGTTTTGATTATCATGTAACTGAGATGATTGGTCAATTGCTACTTCTATTTTTGAATTTTTAGAATTATTTTACAATGCTACATGTATTCTATCTGAAGTTTATTATCCAACTTCTCCTTTAGCTTTAACATAAATTCTTAACATGTCTCATTTATTTTGTAAATATAGAAATGTCCCTGGTTTTGATTATGTTATTGCCAAAATGGAAGCCAAATTTAAAAAAAATATTGGGATAATATACCTCTTCTATATTGTTTGGCTTCGATTTTTTTATCCTAAGATTAAATTAGATGGTGTATATATTTTATTATACGATTTTCAAGATAATATGAGAGTTGAAGTAGGTAGTTTGAAAGTAGAAATTATTGATGTTTTAGATAGTTTAATTGCTTTATATGAATAAAGAGTTGTATCCACCGGACCCGGTACAACCGTTCAAGATAGTAGTTCTGATTTTATGTCTAAATTAGCATATGATAAAAGTGTACTGCAAAGGAAGAAACAAAAATAATCTTTCCAACCTACGTAAGAATTGTCCTTATATCTAAATTCTTATGAAGAAGATGAAGATGACTCTTCATCTTATTATTTAATTTTAGAATGGTGGAAGAGACACGAAAAAATGTATCATGTACTTTCTTCTATAGCACGCGATATTCTAATTGTTCCGAAGTCCACGGTAGCATCGGAATCTTGTTTTAGTGCAGGTTCAAGAATGCTAAGCAAGAAGATGAGTCGGTTGTTGCCAGATATTGTAGAAGCTTGTGTCTGCGTTCAAGATTGGACCCGTGCTGAACAATGAACTCAAGATTCAAGAGATAAAATTGTCGATATCTCAGAGCCGGACTTTGAATCTCTTACTATGGATGACGCTACTGAAGGAGGAGCTGAGCAATAAACTTCAACGAAAGACGGACAACGAATTTTTTTTAAAAGACATGTACATTTTTTTACAAGCTTTATGCAAATAAAATATTATTTAAAACTTTCTATTTTTTTTTGGTACTTAATGTTATAATACATTTATAATTTTATTGCCATTAATAGAAAAAATTCAGCTTTTTCTTACTTAATGTAGTTAGTTGTTTATATTTAACTTCTTTATGGCTATATAAATAACTTCTTTAAATTTCAAGTTATAAATTTATATTTATTAAAAAAAGAAGATTTATACATTTTTTATAAGTTATTCCAAAAAAAATCAACTTATAAATATTTAAATTTTAATCTAGAGTTAATTGTCGAAATGGTACATGAGGAATGTAGTATTTTCCATTTTTGTGATCGAACTATTTTTTTGGCCGAAATGGTGCATGAACTTTGCATTTTGGCTCAATTAGTGCCTGGAGTAAATTTAGTTGGTATTTTTGGATAAAAATCGATAAAAATGGACATGTGATGGTCACGTGCCCTATTTTTAATGGTTATTTTGTCAAGTTTTTGATTTTGGACTACTATTTTTAACGATTTTTTAACTATTTTCATCCAAACAATTTTCTTCGAACACTAATATTCTTCTGAATAGTCCAAAACCAAAAACTTGACAAAATAACCATTAAAAACAGAACACGTGACCATCACATGTCCATTTTTATCGATTTTTATCCAAAAATACCAAACAAATTTATTTCAGGCACTAATTGAACCAAAATACAAATCTCGTGCACCATTTCGACCAAAAAAAAGTACGATCACCAAAATAGCAAACACTACATTCTTCGTGTACTATTTCGACAATTAACTCTTTAATTTATACTTAAAGTTATATAAATATTGATATAAAGAAATTAAATAAATTTTCTTACAAATAAATTTATAAATTTCAAATTATACCAAACATATAACTTATAAATTTTAAATAAATTTATACTTAAAGTTATATAAAAATATTTCTAACAAATAACTTATAAATTTTAAATTATAAAAAATAACTTAGTAAAAAAAAAAACCTATAAATTTTAATTTGAATTTATTGACATATAAGTTATATCATATAGAATATATATAAAATAGATATAAATAAACGTAAAAAAAATAAAAAAAAAATAAACAGGACCGTACCGGCCCGACCTTGAACCGGTCCGGACCCAGATCAGTTCAGTCCGGTCCTCTCCTGACCGTGTCATGGGTCCGAACTGGGTCAAAAAAATTTCTGTCCGGCCGGACCGGTCCGGTCCGTCTCTCATCTCGGGTTGTCCCAGCCTGGATCAAATTCAGTCAAATTCGATTGGCTGGGACTGTGGACCGATTCCAACCGGCCCAATACACACCATGAGATCTGGCAGGTAGTCCTGACAAAAGACGTGCATATATCTATAGCAGGAAGCTAGCCAGAAACCACAAACGCAAGGATCCACCCATCCCCTCAACTATCAAGCTAGCCAGAAAACCTATAGTCCAGTACAAACCTCGTCTAGTACCAACCTCGTCTAGTACAAAGATTTCTGCAGGTGAAGAATCCCCATACTTTATGCCAACATACAAGACTTTTACCTAATAAAATAAATTAAAGAAATAGAAAATTATATTCAGAGCATCCAACTTTCATACAAATTTTCCGAGATCTAAATCTTCTTACAGAAGAAAGTTTTCTTTGTTACGCGAAAAAAAAAAAAAAAAAAAAATCCTTTCCGAAGGACCTTTTTTTTAATAATTCTATAAAAAAAAATGTTCTTCTGAATGACATTTTCTACATATTCTTTATCGTAGAACTAAGGACCACCTGAAAAATGATTGAAAATTATAGGAAATAAAATAAAATCCAAACTAAGTTTTCTATACATTCTTCATGGGAGAACTAAGGACCACCTGAAAAATGATCAAAAATTATAGAAAAAAAATAAAATCAAAATTATTCCATTACAAGGACAACTTGAACTCAGGTCTCTAAGGCGAGAGTACATATCCTAACCAACTCCTACAACAAATTGCTGATGGGATTAAATTTAATATGCACAAAAAACATCCAACGATAGGACGTTTTTCGTGCATGCAAGAAATACACCATTCAGAGGAGGGACATTTTTTTTTTTTTGTACACTAAAGTCCTTCTGAACGACGTATTTTTTTATTAGATTTTTTTTTTTAAACGGCTAAATTATTTATTACTCCGTTTCAATACACTTCTTGGGCCTCAAAATACAATATATGAGCAATTTTACTTGCTGCTCTCTATGCAATTTTTTGAAAAAAAGAAAAAGAAAAAAAGAACGTGTCTCTCTACATGCATATTGGCAACAACAGTTATTTTCACGTACGCCAAAGAAGACCCCAAGCCCCAACAACCGACTCCAACTCCACCAACAAGAACTGCATCTTAACCTTATATAAGTAAGAACCCTCTTCTTCCTCCTCTGTACCACCCCATCCTCCTCTCCGTTAGCACTACCAAAGCCATGACAGGCCAATCTGTCAGAACTGCCATAGCCGTCGCGGACGCCACGACGTTGTTCCTCGCGCTTACGGTCCTCACGATCGTCGTGCTCACCTCCCTCCGCCCGGACCCCGCGGACGTCGCGGTGCGGGGGGGCGCGCGGCTCTCGCCCGGCCATCCGTGCGACGAGATCTACGTGGTCGGCGAGGGGGAGACGCTCCACACCATCAGCGACAAGTGCGGCGACCCCTTCATCGTGGAGCAGAACCCGCACATACACGACCCCGACGAAGTCTTCCCCGGACTCGTCATCAGGATCACTCCGTCCGGCGGGACGAAAATCTCCGCATAGAGGAATATTGACACTCATACTTTTATTCCATGAGTATACTCTCTTTTGTGTGTGTGTGTATATAGCCATCCTTAATTATTCGCAATTCAGTTGTCTCCTTATTATTATTATTATTTTTTTTTGGTAACAATTAAAGCCTCTTAATTAGCTCAGTAACCATGCAATAGTTTTTCGGTTTCAGTTTCAGTTTTATTTTATTTTGCAACAGAAATAGATTTCATTCAAGCATACCTTAGTCTTGAGATGTCACTAGCGATGAGATCGAAGGAGGTTCATTGAAGAACCTTACAGATAAAGATTGATCATACAATGAATGATTGCCAATCAGACAATAAGATTGATCATCCAATGGAAATGACTCAAAATTAAACCGGTATGTACATTGTCAATTATTAACATATATATATATATATATATATTTTTAAATTGAATATCACGTACGTTGGTTTTCTTTTCGGGTAGCTGCGGAAGAAAAAAAATTAAAAATCATCTAAAAATATATTTAAAATTTAAATTATATTTAAACTAACTATATTATCTAATTAAACACAAATTCAGAATCCAAAAAATATATTTATAACAAATTATAATTAAAATATATGCAAATCATATTCTAATATAACTTAAAATTCTTTCTAATTTTTTAATAATATATTTTTTATACGTGCAACGCACGACTAGTACTCGATAATGAACCTTTATATGTTGTATGTATAATTTCAATTAATTTAAAAAAAATTACGGAAGAAAATAATTTCAAAACTAAATTCCTCTTTACTTCCCGGTACAACCGAAAGAAATACGTACGACACATGGGCACTATATATATAAGAGTAGTCCTTCCTCCATTCTTAGGGATATAATAGAAATAATTTTTTTAGATGTATTTGTATGTTAACAATTTTTTTAGAAAGTTATTCATCTCCATTCGGAAAAAGTTTGTTGTCGGGATCGGATGTATACTTTTTCCAGGATAAAAGAAAGTCTTGAACAAAAGATGCATACATCAAATTTGTATCTTTTTCTTTTTTTTCTTTTTGAATAGTAATAATTTGTGATATGTTTGTAATGGTTATGTTTAGAACTTGGATATACTCAGATATTTATATAAGTTCTCATGTATTCTTATGAACATATATAATTTTTTTCAACAGTCACAACAAATCTAAAACTAAATGAATCTGAACGTAACAATTTCACTCAAAGTCTACAAATATTAAAATTCGTTCAATCCAATAAATCCTCAACATTACTAACATTATTGAAGAGTACATTGGCTAATTGGTCCTGCGCAGCAATATATAGAAGAAGAAGAATTATACCATGGTTTGTTTAAAGAAGCTGAAACTGACCTAGCTAGCTAGCTAGCTAATCTTCTTTAAAAAAAAAAAAAAAAAAAAAAAAAAAAATCCAAAATCCTACTTCTGATATGAATTGAGAGGTTCACCTCGATCTATATTAGATTTAAATTTGAAGTACTCATACTTTTCCCATGTATGATGGTGTGGTACGTGTGGAGAAATTTTGATAGGCAGTCGAACAACACTTGTATTGATTGATACAAATATTCGTTTTCCTATCACATCTACATGGACGTCGTTGGTGGCGGTAGGTGGTGGATGGATGACTATAATACCGAATATTTGGTAAACTCCCCACCATCAGCGAAAGGAATTAGAAAAAAAAATCAGAAAGAAGAATAAAGGTAGCCGCTAATATGGAACAAGATTAATTACAACCTCCACCAGATAAATGAGTTGCAATCAACCTTGGCAGGCGTGGCACCAAAATTTGTAGTTGGTGATTGGGATATGTATAACCGACCGTTCAGTTCATCTAATGATAAATTATTCAGTGAGTCGGAATCATGCGTATGTCATGATACCGTCGATATCGTTCCCTTTGATACTAATACTGTATTTTTTCAATAACTTCTAATACGTGCTAAAATCGAGTCACCATTGTTGTCTTTTATTTCTCGAGCTTCTCTGACATACGAAAGATGCTCGTGGCACTCCGGGATTACATAGGTTGAGAATTCCATCCAATATCAACATATCTTCTCATTTTCAACTAGGTGAAGAAGATCGTCATTTCGACTATCCTTCTGCAGTACTCAAAATTTTCACTTGGTAGAACCTTTGTGAGTATATCTACTCTATTGTTCTTTGTAAGAACCTTTTCAAGCATCAGGTCCTTTGCCCCAAGCATATCTCGTATCAAGTGATATCAAGTTGTAGTATTCTTGGTCCGACAATGAAATATAAAGTTCTTCCTAAGTCTCATTTCCTGTAGGAACTTCTTCATCCATAGCAAATCAATGACAACCTTCGTCGTTGTAATAACTCTACCTCTGTCGTAGACAACGCAACACACTTCAACAACCACAACTGCCATAAAACTGCTCCACTAGCTAACATTATGACATAGTCCAAAGTCGATCTTCTAGTATCCACATTTTTAGCCATATCAAGTCGGTATACCCAACTAGCTTCGTTTCATCACTCCCGAATGAAAGAGTGTCCTGAAAATATTGAAGAACCCATTTGACAACACTCCAATATATCCTTCCCGAATTAGAAAGATATCTACTAATCATTCCTACTGTGTGAGCAATATTTGGCCTTGTACACACCATAGCATACATCTGAATCCCTAGTTTTGAAGAAAACGAAACTCGCTCTATTTTTCAAGCCCTAGTCCTAAATACGTAGAACCATATATACGCAAGCATGCCAGCTGGTATGCATATCAGCAACTCCAATACATGTAACCCACAATACAAACATACGTTGTATAATGATTACATCTTATAAATAGATAAATCACAATCAAGGGTATACTATATCTCATCCACATAATAAAGGAAATACTAATCAAATAGATCAAAAGGAACAAGTACGAAATAGTCCAAGAATAAATAGCCGGATAGAGACAAATCCACTACCAAACGACTATATCAAAACTAAAATAAAACTGGAGTCCGACCTCCAAAAATTAATAGTCCACTAAATAAGTCAATAAACTAAAGTGATATCAAGTAAAATCTGGTAGTGCAGACTCATCATCACCAAGGGTAGTGTCTGGTCCAGATTCGTTCTCCTCAAGATACGGTTCAACTATACTTGGAGAGATCACCAGGTTCTCAGTGGGACATAACAAGATACATGAAAATATGCCACAATATTACAATCATGAAACATGAGGTCTCATAATCTTCAATGTGAATGCAGTTGAGGACAACATTCTACGCAGGGAGTCTTCTAATAAAAATAAATGCATGATGCACTAGTGCTTATCCGAGCACTAGAGGCATCTAGAGGAAATGTAAATAATAGCAGCCCCTATGCTAATAGTTGTCCTACCCACCCCATGAAACTATCCAAGTCGTATCCACCACTCGTCCATCCTATAACTACTTTGGTCTCTAACACAATATACTAATAGCAGTTATGTCCTAACCGTCGCACATCCCACACGTACCGATGACCAGTCGAATACGCAAGTTCGTGTCCTAAATGGAAATCACAACTCGTGTTAAACAAGTATCATGTCCAAAGGAGATACAAGGATACCTCATAATCATATGGTGGTCTCATAACTTTGATCAATATGCATAGCAAAACAAGAAAACAATAGACGTCGCATTCCGTCGTTGCACCCAAGTCTTTCTTAGATGCGCATGAATAAATAAGAAAATAAAGAACATAATATAAATAGTGAAATAAATAAGAATAAATATTATCGTAGAAAAGTATATTTTTCTGAAAGCAGTTCGGTAGTGAAACAACGTCTAAACGACACTTACGGAGAAGCGAAAGATGTGAGAGTGAAACAGAAGTCATCGGATGCTGAAATAAATATCACAAACATTTCCAAAATAATTAAAATAGTCAAAAAATACTACACATTCGTCCAATTTGGATACATGGACAAATATGGTCATTCCGAATCAAAACGGAGTCCACAAGTGGCCCACTTTGCACTGAAAGACGAGCAAGTACTAAGGTCTCTAATTTTACCATATTATAGGTCAAACAAATTCTAAACGGTGATACAAACTCAATATTATGTCCAAATTCGAATTTCGGTGAGCCGATCATAAAATCATTCGTCAAGTCGAATCGTGAGGTATGTAAAACAATGATTCATCGACTGACTCCGGATCGAACGAAACTCGGGTCACAGGACAAGTCAAACACTGCGAGTCCATCGGCGTAAGTTTTTTCATTCTTCTTTGAGCAAGCACAACTAATTGGAAAATTTGTAAAAGTACCGATATATGGACTTTCGACGGATACGAGTCAAATTCTTCACGCACACGCGACCAATTCGAATTTTGTCAAAGCCTGCACGCCCATGTTTACTGCACGCATCTTTCGATATAATCAGTACATTACGTGGTGATCCATTTTGTCCTGACCAACTCCGTATCGGGGTTTTTAATATTTTTATATAGTGATTTTTTCATAATTTTCTACGATATTTTTAATACAGAATTAATGATCAAGAGTGTACAAGTAATGTTCTATTTCGAAGCTGTTTATGTTGTCTATAGGTCTTCAATTAGATTTCTAAAATTACCTAATATCCTGGCAATAAAGTGCCTTCCAAAAAAAGGTTTTAATTGAACAAAACTGTCAATATAACGACGTGATTTTAGTCAATTTTTCTGAGTTTTGTACCTCAGTTTTTATCGATTAAATCATTATATTTTCCCAAGAAAATTACATATTTATGAAGTGGGTGTAGAAGCATGAAAAATTATTAACCATGCACGCTAAAAGCCATGTGGCAAATACAGCAAAATCCTGATACGACAAAAGCAGCAAAATCCTGATGTGCACAAAGGTCATGCGGCTGGCACCTCACCCGCACACCCACTAAAAAAAATATTTAATGCCCAACAGTGGTCCACAAAAGTTAAGCCACTGACGCTCACGTCAGCAGTAATAATTGTTATGACCATTGCAGCAGAACGCTTCGTAGTATATGCAGACAATGACAACAAGACAAGACGTCAGTACTTATACTACAAGAATTCGGCCAAATAGCGACGTTCTTAGTGACGACAAAATCAAACATCGCTAAATTATATGAATTTAGCGACGTTTATATAAAACGTCGTAATACATCGCTGTGAGTGACGTTTGGCGACATCCAGCAACTACTATTAGTAATATGGAAACATACGTCGCCATGAGTCGCTGGACATCGCTAATTTTTTAATTACAGCGACGTTTAATGACGTCAGGTCATTTGTGTCATAGTATTTTCAAAACTTAGTGACATTTATAGACGTCTTTTATAGACGTCACTAAAGTTTTTAATATAGGGTTTGAGTTTTCATTTCTTCCCTCTGTCGTTTATTTTTCCCCAAATTTTGACAAACTCCCCACCCAGACCCCCGTTGCCCCCGCGACCCCCTTCGCCCGCCCGCTGTAGAAGCATAAAAAGTACACAAAGGAGCAGCGACGTACTTTCGCACAAAACAAGCACTCCCAAGTTCAGCAAAAGAGGCATATTTCCTTGAAGTTTGAAATAGTGGCATACTCCATATGCTTTAATTAAGCGACGTACTCTATATACTTTTTCTCAGCGGCGTATTATTTTACCGTTTATCTAACACAATACGGTGGCATACAATCTTCATATTTCCCCTAAATTTTAAGTGATGAATCTGACATTTGACAGGCTAACACTTGTGTCGGGTAGATCAAGGCATTAAATACAGAAGATCTATGAGCACGCAGATCCAGATTGTCGTTTAGCGATCTAGTGGGGCTTCTACTTCGTCTTAGTACGCCAACCTTCCTGTCTTGCTATAGTACGCCAAGGCTGCCACGTTGTATTAGTATGCCAAAGTTGCTATCTTTGGTAGAGTAGGCCAATGAGCTATCTTTGCCAGAGTACGCCAACGTTGCCACGTCAAAAGTTGCCACCTCAGTCTGACACAGCAGTCGAGGAGATTGAGTCATTAATGTAGAGATTTCTTGGCACGTCGACCCAGGTTATCGTTTAGCGACCAATGTTGCCATCTCAGTCCGAGTAATAGTGCTACTTCAGATAGAGTACGCCGTAATGCTATCTCTTTCTGAATACACCAATATTGATACTTTAGTAACAGTACGCTAATGGTGCTATCTATTCCTGAGTACGCCAATATTGATATCTTAGCAAGATTATGCCATCGATGCTACCACTCGCTGAGTATGCCAATACTTATAATACAGCCAGAATACGCGAGTATGCCAATAGGTCTATTTTTTCAACGATAGTATACTAACATGCTATTTTACTCTAAAATACGCCAATAACTGACTGTGAGTGGTTATAATGATATGTATTTTATGCCACAATCCTCGTAGAATGTGCATAACTAACTGTAACCACTGTCACGACCCGCACCCTGGATTTGCACATGAGTTATGGTACGTCCAGCCTACGCCGCAGTGTCGGTGGTAGAACGTTGTACAATAAGCCACAAGTATAATGTATAAATTTTTACACTATACTCAATAACATGCACTAATTTACATGAATACACCATAAATAATAATAAAATAATAGTCTCGATGCGGGTCCAAGAAGTCTCCCAAAAATGACTAAAATCCAAAGAACAATAATCAAAATACTCTAGAAAAAAATTGCCGAAGAAAAATCCGGTCCAAAATAACTAACAAAACCAACTACTCTACTAAACTAATCCATTGTAAACGGTGTCTGAGCTGGTAACTCTTCCCGATCCTCCTTAAGGGCAAGATCAGGCTCAGCTATGTCGCTAACATATGGTACATTATGTGTAGGAATCACATCCTCATCGTAGTCACCTAAAATATGGTTATCCAGTCAGGAAAGGAACGAGTACATCACAGTAAAAATAATTCTAACACATGGTAGAAGCTATAAGAAAATAAATAGTAAAGAATATATAATATTAACAAAGCTGAAATCATAATAAGGCAACCAGAATAACTAAATGCTGAAGTCCTGTCATGGCAAAGATGTAGTACAATATCTCCAAGCAACATAGAAAATAACTTCAATGTATGGAAGAACATGTAGGAACAAACTACTCTACGTAATTGAAATACCTTGTTGACATATGAACGACTAAGGGTAAAATCCTATAAACCACATGTGTCGTGCATCGCTGCTATTATTCCTGTAAGATCATGGGATAGAAAGGGTAGTTCACACATTCACTAAGTATTTTCTCTCCCCACGAGTACAACATGGATTCCGAATCAGTCACAAAGAAATAACAATAATCCAGAACAATCACGTATCTCATAACAAGAATCCATCATACTAATCCGTGTAACAAGTATCGAGAATCAAATAATCAATATTAAGCATGCATTATAGAGACTATCAAGCACTGAAAGTAATCACAAAAATGTACTCGCCTGTGGTCCTTAGTTGTTGTTGGATCAGGTCTCAATTCAGAGTCCAAATCCTACGTATGATATGTTACCATGTCAAGAGATAGTTTATTTTAATTTATTTAATTATAAAATAATTAATCTAAAATCTTATTTTAATTTTAATTATTCTAATTTTAGGTTAATTTCTAAATTTTGTCAAAAGAAACCAAATTTTATCAACTCGAGACTCATGACACGCAAATCGAGGCAATTTGTTGACCAAAAAGTCAACTGATATAAACTCGACTTTCATGTATGATTTCTTATAGATTTTAGCGTCATAAACATAATGGAATTTATGTCTCATCTGGAATCAAATTCGTTTGGAAACTATTGTACATACAAAATTGTTTTGTGCAACGAAGGTTTATTGCTAACCTAGAAGTTCTACAGAATTAACAGCATAAAAATATTATGAGTTAAATTCTGGAAAAACATATGTTGACTATCTTGACATTAGCTTTCCTAAACTTCAAACGGTTCATGATTCGAATCCCTGTTTCTCCCGAAATTGCGAAAACACTGAGACACATCTATTTTTGGACATGCTGTGCTCTACAAATTTTTTAGAATTAATACTCTGAATTTTGTGAAACAAATTACATATTCAGAAAAATAACCTAAATATGGTTCTAACGTGAGCAACTGGGATATATTTGGAGTTCGGAGCTATCCACAATGGCTTTTGGAAGATCAAAGAACTCTAGATGACAATCCCCCAACCCTTTCTCTCTCTCAATAAAATTAATTTGGCAGAAAAAAACCTAAACTAATATATATATATATATATATATATATATATATATATATATATATAGGGAAGCAGTAGCCGTGGCTAAAGGGGGACATGTGTCACGAATCTCGAGGGTCCTACCGAGGATCGGACGGACGAGAGTGCACGCGGCTTGGCCCTGCTGAGTCCGAGTCAAATTCGGACTCGACTTGGCTCGGCTCTAACGCGCGGACTTGTTGCACCCGCACCCACGCCCGCGGGTCGTTGACAGGCGGGCCCCGCCCTGTTTGCTGCGGGAGGCTGACGGACGGGCTCCTGTTGGCTGACTGGGCAGGGTAATTTCTTTTATAGGTTTTCTTTTTCGAAAAATAGTTATTTAATCAGTTTTGCATAATTAACTTTTAATAAATATGTAAAAATATCAAAAAATTCCAGAATAAATCTAAAAAGTATATTTGATTATTTAGAACATAAAATAAAAGTTTAGAATATTTTTAATTATGATTGACACTAAATTAAATTCTTGAAAGCCCTAAAAAATTAGTGTTACTAGTTTTTAATAAACCAAAAATTATGAAAAAAATCCCAATAGTCCCAAATTAACCTAATAACAATATTTAGGCTAGAATTTGAGGATACAGAGGTTACAAGTCTACGTTCCTAAAAACATTTCCTCCAAAAATTTAAGGCAGAATAAATACAAGAAGAAAAATTATCTCATGGTGCAAAAAGATAGGGGTAACGCTCTCGCATCTCATCTTTCCACTCCCAAGTGGATTCACCGGGAGAGTGATGCCTCCAAGCAACGCGAACCAAGGGAATTACTTGGTTACGAAGCACTTTCTTCCTCCGGTCTAGGATCTCCACAGGCTGCTTCGGATAACGGAGGCTTGGTCCAACCTCAAGCTCCGAATGATCTAATACATGGCTAAGATCTTCCACGTATCGTCTCAGCTGGGACACATGGAACACATTGTGTACTCCTTCCAATGTAGGCGGTAAGGCTAGTCGATAGGCTACTGCCCCGACCTTTTCTAGAATATTGAAAAGTTTGATGAATCTTGGACTAAGCTTTCCACCTCCACCGAAATGAATCGTACTACGTGTCGGAGAGATCCTCAAGAACACTAAGTCGCCAACCTCAAACTCTAGCGGTCTCCGGTGGCTATCGGCCCACTGCTTCTGTCTGTCCTGTACCACACGAAGTCTCTCTCTAATATGCTTTACTTTTTATGCAGCATCAAATACCATCTCTGGTCCCAATAGTACTCTCTCACCTACGTCGTCCCAAGACAATGGAGTCCGATATCTCCTACCGTGCAGATCCTCGAAAGAAGACATCTCGATACTAGCCTGATAACTATTGTTGTATGTAAACTCTACCAAGTAAAGATGATCCTTCCATGAGCCAACAAAATCTAGTACACATATCTGAAGCATATCCTCGAGCATCTGAATAGTCCTCTCTGACTGTCCATCCGTCTAAGAGTGGTAAGCAGTGCTAAATTTGAGTTGGGTATCCAAGCTAGCCTGCAAACTCCTCCAAAAGTGGGACATAAATCTTCTATTCCGATCGGAGACGATACTCACTAGAATCCATGCAGCCTGACTATCTGTCTCACATATAAATCGACAAGCTTCTCCGTGGACAATCCCACTTTGAAAGGTAAAAAGTGGGATAATTTGGTCAGCCTGTCAACAATGACCCAAATTGCGTCATTCCCTCCTGGAGTGCGTGGAAGTCCGAAAATGCACGATATGTTCCCATTTCCACTCAATATTAGATGGATGTACATATTTGGGAAGAGTACCATCAACGGGGTGTTGTTAATTGTGTATGTAATGTACAGTTGAAGGTGTTGTGTATCACTCAAAGATACCAGAATCATTGAGTGCACTGATGAGAAGTAGTTCATGAGGAAAATTGACACTACATGTTGGTGAGTGTACAAATTTGTGGAGGAAATCAGTCCAGTTGTTATGAAAGTGTGGGAGAGATGGTGTCTATGAGTGCATTATTGTGTGTGAGCAGTGGTGTGGAGGTACACAACTAGTGTGTCCGGTGCATTGTTATAAGGAGAGAAGTTGGCATCAGAGATTAGGATTCAGGGCAGTTGGGACATGAATTATTAGCAAGCATGAAGGTATTGATAGTGAAGGAAATAATAGCAGTAATAGGGGATGTCTTAAGTGTAGGTTTATGGGCAATAGGCTTAAGATGTGAGGGTAAGACATGGGTTGTGACTGCATATTGCAGTGACAGTAAGCCATAGGTACAACCGATAGGTTATGAGAAAGGATGTATAGGATCCAGTGAAGGGGTCGGGAATAGTTGTGTTATAGGCATATGCCTGAGAGCACACAACGGATGGTGATGCAGGATTTGACTGATGGGGATACTCAGGTGAGTTTGGGTTTGAAGTGCAGTGAGGGTGCTAATTTGGAGAGTGTGTATGGTTAGTTATATAACAATTGGAGTGTGCATGTGTGTGTATTTTATGAGTGTGTTGGTGTGCATTCCATGATCAGTTGGACTATGGTGTGTTATTGTTTTAGTCTCCAGAATTTTGGTATCTTTGTTGTATGTGAGTATCAGTCATGGACTTGTGTGTGTGCGCGCGCTTAGGTTATTGTGAAAGGAAATAATGGGACCTGGAAACAATTATGGTTGAGTAGGTGGTTGAATGAGAGTAGATAAGTTACAGTGTGAGGTGTTCAGTAGAGGTACTAGTGTATCTCAAGTTGTGATTGCAGTGAGATGGGGGTAATGCATTGCTACAGGGTGTTGAAGTCCATGTTGGGTGGATTGCAAATAATGCATGGTGTTGCGCGATAGAGAGAAGTTGATACTGAAGGGAATTGGTTAACACATCAACAAGGAGGGAAGATGAGGAGTTGATATCATGTATCAAGGGATGAGAAGAGGGGTGTTGGTATCAAGTTTATACCGGATACCTTAGTATCCAGCTAAAATCAGTTAGGGTATAATGTTAGTTAATACCTATTGTGATTCATGACAGTTGGGGTGAGGTGATACCAAGTTGAGGTATCACTGATACTTGTCCCCAAGTTGAGGTATCATTGATGACAGGTAATTGATTGGTTAGAATCTTAGTACCATGGTATTAGTTAATTAGTAAGGGTGTCATAGTGTTCAGGAATGGTGTAGGTTGGTTTAGTGTTTGAGTTTGGGGGTAAATATCAAGTGGTGATTAAGTGAGTATGAAGCATGTAGGAGTAGTGCTCTAAGATCAGTGAACAAGTAGGGGCTTCCCTTTGTGCAGTTGAATGGGGATTGGGTTGATATAAAATATAGTGATGTTAGTAGTAATGTTAGATATCAATAATTAGCTGTGTAAGTATCAGCTAGAGATATCAGTTTGTGTTAAATAATAGATAGTATATTAGATAGTTAAGTAAGTTAGTGAAGATATAGTTAGTATATAATTAGATATCAGTTAGTGTGACATATCATTTGGCTAAGTTATATTCTAGTTAGTATATATATATATATATATATATATATATATATATATATATATATATATATATATATATATATATATATATATATATATATATATATATATATATAAGGTATTGACTTATATTAGGTAAAGGATAACTATATATATATATATATATATAGTAAGTTATGATACTCTATTATCCTAATATAGCTGGTATAACCTAGATAAGTAGTGTATGGACCCAAACACCTAGAGATGGACTCATACAACCAAAAAATAGCTAGTTTGACTAAGGTTGACCCAGTTTGACCTAGTTTAGCTAGTGAGACCTAGAAATTATATTAGTGCATTCTTTAAACTTATTTCTTATTCATTTACACCTAGTGACATGATATTTCCTAAATATAGTGTGTAACATCATCTAAGATATCGAGTGACATCTTTTGCTCCGGACCAGAGGCGAGTACACTCTCTGATAGTTTCTATTATTTGATAATTACTATAATACAAGTATTTAGAAATAT
This sequence comes from Iris macrosiphon, assembly GCA_036927795.1. NCBI lineage: Eukaryota > Viridiplantae > Streptophyta > Magnoliopsida > Asparagales > Iridaceae > Iris > Iris macrosiphon. Next base: position 42,874,185 of record JAYESA010000002.1, read on the forward strand.
TTTATTTGATTTCTGACACATTGTTACACGAACTGGTACTATATGGATCCTGTCAGAAGATGTTATCCCTTAATGTATACTCCGGATACTCCTTCACATGTACTTTATCGTGTACATCGAGTATTCCTTGTGCTCGTGTTCATTCATGTACATTCATGTTCTTTATGTACTCATATTATATTCGTATTCGTAACGTGTCATGATCGGATCCTTGAGTATTGGTTGGGGGCAGGGGAAGTGCTAGATAGATATGTGATCAAAATCTTGAATATTATATTGCATCATGTAGACAACAACCAGTCATACACCTCACGTGTGATTATGTTACTCCGTAGACAACAGTCAATCTTAAATGATTGTGTTCTTATAGACAACAACCAATCTTAAATGATTGCGTTCCTTGTATAAAATAGCCAATCCTACTGATCATATGATTGTGCTATTGATCGTGTTAGTATATCTTTATAACCCAAGCCGATCACATATCTGACTAGTATTTCAAACACTTAGTGTAGTTACAGTTTATATTTTTTCTCTATATTCTAGTTTATTGCCTTTATTATATTTTATTGTGATCAGTTTATACCATATTGCTCTAGATTATCTGTCTTTCTTCTATAGTATGATATTGTTTCGTTGCTTCTCGTCTTATATTACATTCTCTATTTTTATTTATAGTCATTATCAATTAATTTGGAACTACTATTAGGTTGTACTTTGCTCCAATCCTGACTGAATATATTTTTCAGATGATTGGTTAGAGAAGATATGTCCCACCTACTACCACTACTAGAATAAGCGGGATTAGCGACATTTTTTAGCGACTCCATGTAAAAACGTCTCTAATTTAGCGACTCCATGTAAAAACGTCGCTAGACGTCGCTAATTGGCGACATTTAGCGACGTTTAGCGACTTTTATTCAGTTTTTAAAAGATTAGTCGCTATAAGTTCAATTTTGGTCGCTACACGTCGCTAATATATCTAAGTTAGCGACGTTTAGCTACATATATAGCGACGTTTATATTAAAAATATTTAGCAACGTGTTTAGCGACGTCATTAACGTCGCTAAAGTTTAATTTAGCGACGTCTTTTTTTGACGTCGCTAAACGTCGCTAAAGTTTGGTTAATTAGGGCTCGATTTCATTTTTCTCCATCTGTCGAAAATTCAAAACCTAAAAATTTCCCCCGCCCCCCCGCTCCATCGACCGCCTGCTCCGTCGACCGCCTCTCTACCGCGGCTACTCCGGTATCCCCCTCCTCCTCCTCGAGCTCTAGGTAAACCCTAACTCTCTCTCTCTCTCTCTCTCTTTCTCTCTCTCACAGAACACATGTTACACTGACACAGACACGACACACACACACAGACAGTGACACAGACACGGTACACACACACACTGACACAGGCACGATAAGGACCTAGGGTTAGGTTTTTTGACATAGGGTTAGGGTTAGGGTTAGGTTTTTTTTGACATGGGGTTAGGGTTCGGTTCGAGAGCAAATAGAACTCTGTAGCGCAGTATACAGACATCCAAACTAAATTAAAAAAGATCCCCCCGACTCCAAAATACTAGGGAAGGAAGCGGATTGGTAACCTCCAAGAAGAGATTAAGAAGGGGAGAACAAATTACTCAATCTTCAAAAGCTTCCACATACTGATGCTACTCAATCTTCAAAAGCTTCCACATACTGAATTTCGACCAATTTCACTTTGCAATGTCATCTACAAGACTATTACCAAAATTTGCAACTTCATTGGTTGATTGTTGAGCTGAGCTTGCATAAATAAGATTGGTAGAGATTTACCAGGATCCAAATTCCCTCAGGGTTAAGGTATAAACAAGTATCAGGTAGGTGTTCACCGGTCACTTGTTGCATGCCAATACAACCCTTAACTGATACTGTGGTATCAGGGATTTAATTGGCAAGAGTGATCAGTGCAGTACAGTTTAATTAGAGTGAAAGTATGTATTATATCAGTTATGAAATAAAAGTATTGCTTATTTTAGACTTTGATAAATGGTCAGTTGTTTTGAATATTGCTTATTTTAGACTTTGATAAATAAAAGTATGTATTATATCAGTTATGATTTTTATAGTACGGTTAAGTTATGAAGTTAGGTGATAAACCACTGTATGTAATGATTTATATGATACATACTGTCAATTTTGCAGAAGTATCTAGAAATAGATATGAATTACTATCTGCGTCATCGTTCGTGGATGTACAACCGTCATCCTGATGACATGTGCAGTGTGCGGGATGAATTCATTGAGGGTGTACAGCAGTTCTTGCAGTTCGCCAAGGTGTTCCTTCAGTACATGGACGGTACCAAAATTAAGTGTCCGTGTGTGAGATGTCGCAACAGGAAATATCATCCAGAAGTGGAAGTTACATATCATTTATACTCAAAGGGCTTCACGCCGAATTACTATCAGTGGACCGTGCACGAAGAACTTGTATCTCTAGCATCGGAGTCGGAACCCTATATGGAGCCGTATATGGATATCCACGACCACGATGCTTACGACGACGGGTTGGTGAACATAGTTTATGATGCGGCGGGGCCTAGTTTCAATCTGGATAATTATGATGCGGCAGGACCTAGTTTCAATCCGGACAATTATGATGCAGCTGAGGAGGCACCAAATGCCGATGCTGCAAAGTTTATGGAGTTACTGGAGAATGCAAGGACTCCACTATATCCTGGTTGTGAGGATCATTCACCATTGGAGGTGGTTATAAGATTATTGAGCATCAAGTCCGATTTTAACATGTCTCAAGAATGCTATAATCGACTGCTCGATTTGATTATAGAGATCTTGCCCGAGGGTGCAAAGTTGCCTAAAGACTTCTATCGATCTAAGAGGATGGTGAGATCGCTTTGGATGGTATATGAGAAAATCGATGCATGTCACAACGGGTGCATGTTGTACTACAAAGACAACAAGGATGAAGATGCGTGCAGATTCTGTGGTGCTAATCGCTACAAGGCCACTGTTAGAGGAAAGTCTATTGGTGCAAGGAAGCCTACCGATTCGATGCACTACTTGCCTTTAACGCCGCGGTTGCAGCGGTTATTTATGGTTAAGGAGACTGCAGAAAACATGAGTTGGCAATTATCGAGTAAGTATTACTTTACTTTGTGTTAATTTTAATATAACTTAGACAATTATCGAGTTTCCAAACCTTTCTAGGCCGAGTATCTTAGGCTGCATGAGCGGGCGACTGCTAGTGCACCTATACCTAAAGAGGCTGGTACTTCGTCGCAGCCCGCTCTAGCTCCATCGACGGACGACCTGTGGGTGACCGCAGCTGGTGGTCTCCAGAGGGGTACGTACTACGGTACGGGCTCCTATGGCGTCCTGGTTGCGATGCAGTCATCTAGGGCCTCCCCGACAGCTGCGCATTCCACACAGCCCTCGCAGTCGTCGGCCAGAGGCCAGGAGGCCGTCCAGGAGGCCGTTGACCGTCAGATTGCGTCTTTCTGTGACGAGTTGCTGCGAAGGATAGAGGAGCAGCCCCGGTCCCAGCCGCAGGCGGACGATCCGATGCTCATCGCACGATTCGATATGCTCGACCGCAGCATGACAGAGCTCCAGAAATTGACAAATGATATTAGAGCCTCCAATGACCTCAACATCATGGAGCTGCAGGCGTCACAGGTATCAATAGGCGAGAGGCTGACAATGATGCAGGATTCAATGGTTCATAGCAGTACGAGGCTGTTATCTACCCTGGATTCTTATAACCAGCGACTCACAGACTTGGAGCGGGCACGGCCTCCTGGTGCGCCTACATCGATACAGACTGCCTTATCCATCGACATCGGTATCGATTCCACGGGATGAGTATGAGGAGTTCTTATCCTTCAAGCGCGCCGGTGGTCAGCCTCCTGCAGATCCGCAGTAGTATAGTTAGTTACTGGATATTTGTATTTTTTATTATTTAGGATGCGATTGTATGGATATAAATTTGCCATATTCTTTACGTTTACGATGAGATTTGCTGGATTCTTTCTTTTCTTCAAATTTTATTATATTATTCATATTTTGGTTTACAACTGATGACTGATACTTGGCCTGTATTTACCCAGTGCACTAGAAATTTTCCCTTTGGTGCTGCTACTGTGTTCTTTATTCAATTATTTCTACTACCATCATATACCTGATAATGAATCCAAGGGGGTTGGTAAACCCAGAAATGCAATATTTTTTTTATTTTTTTGAAAATTAGCGATATTTTTAGTGACGTTTAGCGACGTTAGCTTAAGTCGCTAAATACGTCGCTAATTAGCGATGCTGTAACAAGTCGCTAAATACGTCGCTAATGACGTCGCTAAAATCGTAGATGTACGTCGCAAACTGCTGACATGGCAGTATTGCCAGGTCATTAAAGACGTCGGTGTAACGTCGCTATATAAGTCGCTAATTAGCGACGTTTAGCGACTTCAATAAACGTCGCTATGTAGTGACGCGGCGTCGCTAAACGTCGCTAAATTTAGCGACACATTAAAGTCGCTAAAAAATATTGGTATAGCGACGTTTAGCGACGTTTTTGGTTTTAGCGACTTGGTTTTTTCCGACTGCTTTAAAACGTCGCTAACTACGTCGCTAAACCAAATTAGCGACGATTTTTGGTTATTTAGTGACGTTTTTAGACGTCACTAATTTGACTTTTCTGGTAGTATACGAGCCACAGGATGGCGAGGCCGTTGAGATTGTACCGTAGAGGCTCTTGATATAGTACCACATGTTGGAGAGTTTTAGATTATTCTTTATGATGTTGTATTTGATCTTAGTTAGACTTTGTGACATATACTATATTGTATCTTGTGTTAAGATTAGACTATTGGACTTGGACTTGTGATGTATTGTAACTCTGTATTTCTTTTCTTCTATTCCATATTGTGCCGTATTTTCCTCTAGCTTTATATTACGATTGAGTATTGATTATCATTATCATATATCATTTTTCTTCATTTGGAGTTGAGATGGCATGACAGGTATCTTATATATATATGGTGTGAGATGTTTGGATAATATTGTTGACCTAGACAATATTCTATCGCCGATGTTGTGACGTAGGCTGGACGTACCCACGTACTCGTGCCCCTACATCGGGTGAGGGTCGTGACACCTCTTAACCCTCTTAATGCTGGGGGTGGTCCTCCACCTGTGGATGTACAAGTCCAGTCGATATCTCTTTAGTCAGCTGCACCACATCAGCTTGATGAGACACAACAGGCTATCATGGAGCTACGTGCCCAGTTCAATATTATAGCTAATCGGGACAAGCTTTAGAAACTTAGGATTAGACAGCCTTTTCCTCTCGAGTGGCATAATATTATCTACCCGCCTAAGTACAAGCCCTCTACTCTGCACCAGTGCTTCAAATATGTGGATAGTCAGGGAGAGATCTGGACGGAGTTTGCGGACGTCGACTCGTTTAAATGTGTTGAATCATATTACTCTGACTTTATGTTGTACACACCAGAATATCTAGAAGAAGAGGACAATGAAGCTGATAATAAGGCTGAAATCCCTCCAACTGAAGAATCCCTTATGATCCGGGTCAAAGGGCATACCACTCGACCAAGTCCTTCGAAACCTCTTGTTATTCACCTCCACAAGTCAACGCATTAGGAAAAGGTGAAAGGAACCAGCACCTCAAGAGACTCTTGTTATCCACCTCCGCAAGTTAACGCATGAGGAAAAAGCAAAAGAACCTCTAGTGATCGATGTCACTAAAAGTAGGCCATCAGAGCCTCCGCTCATTATCAATCTGCCTCACAATAAGAAGTTTTCTCCTGTGAGCCCGCCACTTGTTATTAATCTTTCTAAGCCTGTTGTCAAAGTAGAACCTATTGTTGACTATGGAGAGATTGTATTTTATAAATAAAGAATACATTCCTTTGTACTATAAGGACACTGATCCTCTGGCTAGAGAATTTTTAGAAGCCATATATGCATATGAACCCCTGTCTATCTCGGTGCAATCACCATTCCAGACAAGCACAACATACGGGTTATTTGACGGTACTTGCTTTGTGGTCCCGACAAGGCAAGACAAAGATCCCCAGATAATCTTTTGCAAAGCTTGAATTAAGAAGGTGACACAAACCAATGACTCAGACATCAAAAAAATGCAACTTCACTGTTATAGTCGGCCTGCCAAGAATATTATTCAAAAGATGGGCTACAATCTGAAGTCTGATAAAGGGCTCAATTATGGAAGAGGTCAACACACTCCTATACGTCATTTCTCTCCAAAAGGCAAACCTGAGATCTACTACCAGCAAATACGTAGGGGTCTAGGCTATGTTACTCCTCCAACTTCTAAAAGCTCAGAGTCGGACAAGAAGACAACTTCACATTCTTCTGACTCATCATGCTAGGATTCTGATGAGAGCCTAGGTGATATGCTCAAATATGTTTTTTCAGTCAATATTGTATCGGCTGACTCAGACGATGACGAAGAAGATCAAATACTAGAACCAATTGAAATTGATCCCTGGGCACAAGGATTTGATTCATAATAAGAGCTTTGTTTCGAACAAAGTGTACCACCTACAAAAGATGAGATTATCCAAATTAAAGTGGGAGAGGAGTCTTCCCAAACCGATCTTCATCAGTAAAAGTCTTTCTGATGAAGACAAGCAAGCCCTGGTAGAGCTCATAAGAAAATGTATTGATGTCTTCGCTTAGAGCTACGAGGATATGCCCGACCTGGATCCTCAGATTGCCATACATAAGCTTAACATCCTTCCTAATGCAAAGCCAGTAAAACAACAACAACGACAATTTCGTATTGATGTAATATATGCGATCGAAGCTGAAGTCAAGAAACTGATATCATACGGCTTTGTCTGGGAAGAACAATATCCTGACTGGGTGGCCAATGTGGTTCCAGTCATGAAGAAAAATAGGATATATCGAAATACTTTATCAACACCAGCCACCTCAACCTCAACCTCGACAGCAGCTCCTGTAGTAAGCTTGAAGATGCCTCTCAAATCAAAATCTCGGTAGAACTTATTGACCGAGCAAAAAATATTTCTATAAGAGTATAGGATGTGTAGAGGAGCATTAGTGGAGGGCAAAGTAAACTTGGGCCAGTGCATCCCATGCTGAAGTACCGTGTCATGACCCGTACCCGAAATAAGGACATAAGTATGTGAACCACGGCCACCCTACGTCGTAACGACAACGTAGAACACTGTCTAGGTCAATAATTTTATCGAAATATCTCACTATATATATAAGGTACCTGTCATATCATCTCAACTCCAAATTGTGGAACAATATGATATATGATGATAAAATTAATACTAAGTCATACTATCAAACTAGAGGAAGAAATATCATAATATAAAATAAAGAAAATAAGTACAAGAGTCATAAATACATCTTGAGTCCAACAACTAATCACAGGACCATTGTCTCTAAAATAATAGTATATTCCAAGTCTAAGAGTCAAATACAATGCCAAAAAAACTAAGTCTCATCGATGACTAATGCTACATCCTCCTGGAATAGAGGTGCTATCTGTCCAGATGGCCCACCATCTTGTGTCCCGTAATATGTGGGACACATCTCTACTAACCAGTCATCTAAAAAATATATCCAATCAGGATTGGAGCAAAGTACAAAACTCTGAAAGCAGTTCCAAATATATGGTAGAGCATATATGACAAGTAGTAGAAACGAATACAAGATATACTAGCAACTAGGAAATATAAATGAACTAGAATAAACAGATAAAGTACCGGAAGAAAAGAACAAACAATATGGAATAACTGCAAGTAATGGAAATAGATAATACTAGTTAATGTGCCTTAGAGTACAAGTTTGTTATGTGATCAGTTTAGGTTGAACACAAATGCAATAAGGTAACACGATTACACGTGTAATGTATAATCGACATATACACGAATATACTAGACTTTGATCACATAACCGACTCATACTCTCCCGTCCCTAACCAATACTCATAGATCTGATCATGATACGTTACGAACACGAGTAATATAGGCACACTGTACATGAGACAGTGTGTGAATATGAAGTACACGATAATCAATATCCGATACACATGATGAAATACATATAACGGAGTATCTGCTAAACACGGTAAGGGGTTAACACAGGATCTATATATTACTAGTTTGTGTAACCACTGTGTCGGAATCAAGTATACAGTTCTAGAGCATGTGATATATACACTATCATGAAATAAAAACTAACAGAGAGATATACTCGCCTCTGGTCCTGAGAAAAAGATGTCACTCTGTGTCCAAGATGGTATCAGACATACCTATATATGGATGGCATGTTAAATTAGTGTAATAAGGTGAGAAATGAGCTAAACTACATTAAACATGCTCTTCTAGGCCATTTCTAGGTCACTCTAGCTAAACTAGGTCAATAGTAAATTAATTGGTTTATATTGGTCACTAACTAGTTAACACTAGCTTATCTTAGCTATACAAGGTCATTACCTATGTTCTGAGTCAATACTAGTTAGTAGTAGTCAATAACTTAGCTATATACTAACTTACATTAACTACTAATGATATCACACTAATTTAACTCACTAATTATACTAAAGGGTAATAGTTATACTAACTAATGTCAAGATACTAATTAATAACTGATACTAACACGCTAACACATAAACTCATCCCAATACTAATTGTTAACTAGTGACTGATACTAACCAACTACTTCATTCTCTAACCGATAACTTCTAACTATTAACTAACACCTATCTCACTGAACTTACCCTTAAACCCCACTGATACCTACTCATCGGTATTCATACACTGAGCTCACCCCTTCTCCAACTTGCTGTGAAACTCCCCTTGCCTGCAATCATTGTACAACAGTGATCTTCACTTGCTGTTCAGTGCAGATGTTTCTCCCAAGACCCACTGCACTCATATACCACATTCTAATCCTCACGCATACTCACAGCCACTGAACACCCCTCTCATACCTCAACTATGATAAACTTGTATCAGTTAACTTTAAACTAAAATATTGTCACCGCTGCTATCTCTCAAAGTGCAAAATACCTCCATATGCCTTCAATCACAGATATCTCTTATATCAGTCTCATCTCCAACCAATTGCTACTTCAGGTATACTTGAATGCAAGCCATGATATTGTGTATAGGCAATTGGGTCACTCGATCAACTCAATATGTGCACAGACTTGTACTTTGTTCCTCTTCCTTACCTTGCTCAAGTATCACTGCATCTGATACTCTAATGCCCAAAGTTTTTGTTTATTGAACTCAGTTTCACACCAGGCTTACGATTGATACTCTAGCTAACCTTTACTACAACTAATTGATATCAAGATACTGACATCAACACAACGATAATAACTACACAACATCACAGTAACTGCCAATAACACAGCAGTAGCAACTGCCACACCCTTCAACTGAAGATAACATGTCAAGTTGCAGTTGACTACATCCCCAATCGATTACACAGGTAAGCACACACACACACACACACACACACACACACACACACACACACATACACACACACACACACACATACACTCACACACACACACTCCTGTTAGTCATAATTCTCCACAGACACAAGCTCACTGCAGTTGCTGCTGTGTACTCCACACACTCACAGTCACTTGATTCAATCCAAATCCACACACAATCCGTATTAATAGTTATTTCACCAAACACATAAGGTGCACCATATGGATACTTATGATACTCATCCCCACAAAGTGCCAAATCTTTCAATTCTCCATGATGATCATACACACATATCAATTAAATATAATAATAACTATTATAACTAGTTATAATAGGAATTAAAGTAAATTGTACAAAATTACCCAAAATGAGTTCTGTATCGCAAAGTATCACACTGTATCGCGATACGGCCTACTCGTGTTCAATTATGGACACGTAATTAGTCCCTTAACCCCGATCTAAGTCTAATTAGACTAAAATAGTCTCATGACACACACTTGATGTGTCAATCTCGTAATTCTCCTAAATTACACACAAAAACTTATGTAGAAATGTCAATACACATCAATTAGGCCTAAATCTTCTTTTTATATGTAGCCCTATGCCATGAGAGGGTTCTTAATGGTCAAATGTATGATTTAGAACATAAAATAAAGGGAATTTAGATATATTCCTATTGGAAGATGGATTCTCAATTAATTGCTCAAATGGATCCGATTCAGACACATGCTCCTTGCTAAATATTCCTCTTCCAAGTGCTCCTTGCAAATCTAATCTCCAATGCTCCTTACTTGAAGAAATTGAGAGAGAATGAAAGAAATTGTGTTAAAATTGATGGAGGGATGAAGTGAATTGGGGATCTAAAAAATTAAGGATCTAAATGAATGGAGAAATGAGAAAAGAGAGAAACTCCTCTACATAAAGTGGCCGGCCCCCTTTTCTCCTCTCTAAGTCACAACAAATGTCCAAGCTACCCTTACTTAGTTAATATAAAGAATATTAAGGAATGGCTATTTTGGAAAGTTTCTAAACTAATGCAAATTAGGCTAATTCTTCTAATTAACTAATGAGAATGGGTCTAATGGACCTAGTCCAATGTTGGCTCAATTGTTATCATGACAAGTCTAATTGGGTTCACTAGTGTCAAGTCTAAATAGTAGGCTAGCCCACTAACTATAAATAGATAATACAAACACAATTTAAATAAATAGCACCCTATAATTAAATATTAATGACTAAAATAAATACTAATACAAAATGACTAGATTACCCTCATCTAGAAATGTGGTAGTGACAAGTCTACCCTCCTTAGAAAAATTTTGTCCTTAAAATTTAAGGAAGGAACTAGCACTATAAAAAGAAATTACAGCAAGCAATAAAGAATTATACCTCATGGCTTAAAAAGATAAGGGTATCGCTCGCGCATCTTGGCTTCTCGCTCCTATAAAGACTCTCCTGGTGAGTGATGCCTCCATGCGACACATACCAAGAAAATTATCTGATTTTGCAGCACCTTCTCCCTGTGATCCATAATCTCCACTGGCTGGTCTGGATAACTGAGAGTCGGACCTACTTCGATCTCCGAGTGATCCAATACATGGCTAGGATCTGCCATGTACAGTCTCAGCTGCGACACATTGAACATGTTGTGCACTCCCTCTAGTGCAGGCATCAAGTCTAGTCTGTAGGCCATTGTACCGACCCTCTCAAGAATACCAAAGACTCCGATGTACCGTGGACTAAGCTTCCCGCTTCTACTAAAGCGAATCATACCCCACGTAGGCAAAATCCTCAAGAACACCAGATTGCCAACCTAGAACAAAATATAGCCTTAGGAATCTATCTAAAATAAGGCAAACACAAGTAATACACAAAAAAATAGAGCTCAAACTCTAAGGGTCTCCGGTGGCTATCGGCCCAATGTCGATGTCGGTCCTGCGCCACCCAAAGTCTATCTCTAATAAGATTCACCTTCTCATCTGCTTCCATAACCATCTCTGGCCCCAACAAGTCTCTCTCACCAATATCATCCCACGATAACGGAGTATGACATCTCCATCCATACAATGCCTCAAATGGTGACATCTCAATACTGGCCTGGTAGCTATTTTTATAAGCAAACTCTACCAGATAAAGATGATCCTCCCAAGAGCCTCCAAAGTCCAATACACAAGTGCGAAGCATATTTTCGAGGGTCTAAATAGTCCTCTCCGACTGTCCGTCTGTCTGGGGGTGATACGCGGTACTAAACTTGAGCTAGGTGCCCAAGGTAGCCTGTAAACTCCTCCAAAAGTGGAATGCGAAGCGATTATCCCGATTCGAGATGATGCTTACAAGAACTCCATATAATCTGACAATATGTCACACTACCACGCCCCAGTCCCAAAATATGTAGGACTAGGAATACATAACACGCCAGCCGTATGTATACGAACTCCAATATATGGAAACCATACACACACGTACGTTGTACATGAATAAACAAATCACCAGTGGTAATATATTGTCAACAAGTTACACGCAATCTATATCTCATCTACAGCACAAATAAATAAATAGAAAATAAATAACTGAATCTCAAAGATGAAGTATCAAAGTATGATAGTCGGACGGAAACAAATTCACTGCAAATCGACTATACTAAAACTACTAAAAAAGATAAGAGATCAACTCTAATATAAGATGAAAGTCTGTAAAAGAAATAGTAACTAGAAAATCCTTCAGCTGCGATAAATCAAAGGTACTCCGAAGGTAAGACCTCCTCAGTCTGGAATGAAGCATCAGGTCCAGGTCCGTACTCCTGTAGATACTCGTGCCCGTCTATATCTGGAAAGGGACCAGGTCCTCAGAGGGACATAACAAGATACATAGAAGCATACCAATAAAGTACTAAAAATAAACATCCAAAAGGTCGCCTAACCGTCTATGTGAATGCAGTTTGAGAACAACTTTCCAACAAGTGGACTATATGGATAAAATAGGATTGGCGTGATTCTCTTGGAGATTCAGGGGCCTAAAAAGTATGTCGTCTTTTGAACGGCAGAGGCTGCCTGATAATATATAATATATAGTGGTCATCATGACCGCGCATCTCCGACGGAGCGTACGGGTTACACAAGAAAAGTGAAAAAGAGCCCAAATGCCTTACTTGTTGTTCTCTCCATCCTATGCTCTAAGCATGTCACATCCATGACACGATGATACCTCTAAATAACTGCCAGGTCTACTAGCATGGAAAGTTTCTATCGGCAGTTATCCTTATCCGTCGCATGACCGATACGTACTAGTGGTCAGTCGAGTACGCCAGTCCGTATCCTAAATGTGACTCACACTCATGTAAGAATAGTTTCATGGCCAATGAAACGTAAGAATGCCTCATGATAATGGGGTGGTCTCATAAAGTAGGTCCAGATTCATATACATAATAAAAAACAGAATACGACGTCACCGTCATTGCACCCAAGTTCCCTTGGACGTGCAGTTTATATAGCAGTTTAAAATATATAAAATAAATAAGTAAAAATAAGATGCATGCAATATATGAAATATAAATTACAGTACAATGGCAAGGTATACTTGCCTGGCAAGCAATTTGTAAAGTATAAGCGTCCAGATGTCAAGTACACAGGATCAGAAACTAAGGCCTACGAATAAACAACTTCGGATGCTGAAATAGACATCACCAACATTTTCAGAATCAGCGAGATAGCTAGAAAATACTATCCTTTCGTCCAATTTGAACACAGGGGCAATTTCGGGTCAAAATGGGGTCCACATGTGGTCCACTTTGTACCAAAATGCGTGACAGGGGTAAAGGTCTTTAAATATGACAAATTATAGGTCAAATAAATTCTAAACGTCAATATGAACTCAATGGTATATCCAATTTTGGATTCCGGTAAGCCAAACATAAATTTGCCCAAAAAGTCAACCGTGGGGCCTACAAATAGGTGGCTTGGTCAATTGTCTCGAAATTGCGTGAAACATGGGCCACATAACCAGCATAATACCACGAGTCTAATAGCGCAAGTTTCGTCGTTTTCCAACGAGCGTACACTAAATGGTGCAGTATTTTACAAAAGTCGCGATATAGGGACTTTTCACGGATACAGGCTGATTTTGACGCGCACACACGTCCAAATCGATTTCTACGAAAGCACATACGTCTGGACATACCATACGCGCCTTTCGGTGTAATTGGTATGCGACAGGGCGGTCCTATTTGGTGGAACGCGCTCCGTATCACAAATTTTAAAGGTTTTAAGAACAAGTTTTTCATGATTTTTAACCTGATTTAATTCTGCATATAACACCAAATAAAATAATGTTATTGACATAAAATAATCTCGGTTACATGGTCTTTATATAGCAAGAAGAAAATCTAAGTTTAGATTTCTGTGGTGGGAGATACGAGTCCGTAAACATGTGTAGTTGCAACAGTTTTTCTGAAATAAAAAGGACGTGGTTTTTCTCCAACTTGGTCTCGGTTTTTACCTAGGATTACACTCTGTTCGAAGGAAACTAATACACAGAGTTGGAAGAGGGATAGGTCGTGAACATACCGGTGAAGACGGGGTCGAAATTGGTCGAGCGATGGAACGGGAATCAACGCGTGAACAGGGCTTCGTTGCAGTAATTTCCTGCGCAGGGTGCTCGCAGGATCTCGTGCGGCGTGCGGTCGGGGGATGCTCCGGTGGTTGCGGCGGTGGTGTCGTGGCTGGGCTGCGATGGTCTCAGGGTCGAGTGGATGGTAAGGGTGAGGGTTTAGGGTTTATAACTATATATATATATATATATATATATATATATATATATATATATATATATATATATATATATATATATATAGGATGAGAACCGAAGGGGGTCGGGTTACTCGCGTGGGGGGGGAGGGGATACTGCTGCTACTGGGTTTTGTACAGCGGGGGGGGGGGGGGGTTAAGTATAGGCGGGTTTGGGTTACTAACGGGTTTTAGGCAGGTAGGGTTTAGGTTTTGATTTAATTTTTTTTTCTTTTTCTTTCTTTTCTTTTCTATTTATTAATCAATTACTTATATAATTCCAAAAAATTGTATTTGTACATAAAATAATCTTTTATCCTTCTACCAGGTCTCCTACATAAAATAAAATAAGGTAAAATAATAGTTTTCCTCCATAAATCTCTAAATGCATATTTACCTAGTAGTTAAAATCCAATAAATTACATCTTTCTAATATACTATTTAATAATATTATTAAACTAAATAATTTATTTAAATACTCATAATATATTTTTAAAATAGGGGTTTTATATTCTACCAAACTTATAAAAATTTCGTCCTCGAAATTAAAACTAAGCCTACTATAGGAAAGTCAAGGATGGTATAAGGTAAAAATTAATAAAGCAAAATCATACCTTGGTGTATGAATAGATATGGAAAATGTTTTCGCATGTCGTCATCGCACTCCCAAGTTGATTCTCCTGGCGTGCCATGCTTCCATGCTACGCGGACCAAAGAAATAGACTGGTTCCTCAACACTTTCTCTCGGTGATCAAGGATTCCCACGGGTTGCTCTTGGTATAAAAATCTTGGCCCAATGGTGATCTTAGAATGGTCAAGAACATGACTGCTATCTGCTATATATCGCCTAATTTATGACACGTAGAATACATCATGTACTCCCTCAAGTGAAGGTGGTAGCGCAAGTCGATATGCCACCTCTCCCACTCTCTCTAGCACGTCAAATGGTCTGATATACCTTGGGCTCAACTTGCCACGCCCTTCGAATCGAATAGTGCCTCTAGTAGATTATATCCTTAAGAAGACATGATCGTCCTCTTTAAATTCTAAGGGACAACGATGAAGGTCTGCCCACTGCTTCTGCCTGTCTTGTGCTGCTCGCAAGTGTCCTTGTATCTTATTTACTATCTCAACGGTGTTGACTACCAACTCTGGTCCCAGAACTTGACGTTCTCCCACGTCACTCCAACACACGGGAGACCAACACTTTCTTCTATACAATGCTTCAAACGGAGACATCTGGATACTCGCTTGATAGCTATTGTTGTAAGAAAACTCCACAAGATGTAGGTGGTCCTCCCATAATCCTCCAAAGTCTAATATACAAGCCCTCAACATATCATCCAGTGACTGAATAGTATGCTCGGACTGCCCATCTGTCTGCGGGTGATAAGATGTACTGAACTTCAGACATATCCCAAGACTCTCTTGTATGCTTCTCCAAAAGTGCGATATAAAATGCGAATCCCTGTTTGACACAATGCTAACCGGTATGCCGTGCAATCTCATAATTTGCCTCATATATAAGTCAGCCAAAGCTTCTTTAGACTGGCCAACTCTAAAAGGCAAGAAATGGGCTGACTTGGTGAGTCGATCCACTATTACCCATACTGCATCTCTTCCACTTGGACTCTTGGGAAAACCCGTGACGAAGTCCATAGTGATGTGCTCTCAATTCCACTCAGGAATCGAAAGTGGTTGCAGTAGCCTTGCTGTTCTCTGATGCTCAGCCTTCACCTATTGACATAATAGGCATTTGGCTACAAAGCGAGCTATCTCTCTTTTCATCCCATGCCACTAAAAGTGTTGTCGTAAGTCACGGTACATCTTGGTGCCTCCAGGATGAATAGAATATATCAAACTATGAGCTTCTGCCATCAGCTCCTGTCGAATCTCTCTATTAGGAACATGTAGATGATCACCACATCTTAATGTTCTGTCATCATGAATGCGCAATCCCGCCTGCTCTCCAGCCTCTGTCCTTTCTTTCAATCTCCTGAATCTGGCATCCGTAGGAAAGCTGCCTTGATCCTCTTTACTAGTGATGACTGTACTTGCAAGTTGGCTAATGTTCCATCTTCTCAGAGTAATATCACTTCTATGCCAAGCTCTTGCAAGTCCTCCAATAATTCCCTTTGTGTCATCAAGAAGTAAGCTGCTGGTTTTCGGCTTAACGCGTCTGCTACAACGTTAGCCTTGCCTGGGTGATAATGTAGCTCTATCTCAAAATCCTTCATCAACTCAAGCCATCGACGTTGCCTCATATTTAGCTCCTTTTGTGTGAAGACATAATGAAGGCTTTTGTGGTCTGTATAGATCTTCACTCGTTTCCCATATAGATAATGTCTCCATAGCTTCAGAGCAAAAACAACGGCTATAAGCTCCAAGTCGTGAGTTGGATAATTCTTCTTATGCACTCGTAACTGTCTAGATGCATATGCAATCACCTTGCCATGTTGCATCAACAAGCATCCCAAGCCTTTTCCTGATGCGTCACTGTAAATCACATAATCTTCTGATCCTGATGGAATAGTCAATACTGGTACTGTGGTCAGTCGCTTCTTTAATTTCTCAAAAGCAGCTTGACACTCGTCGGTCTATACGAACTCTTGGTCCTTGCACGTCAACCGAGTCATAGGTGCTGCTATCCTTGAGAAGCTCTCCACGAACCATCAGTAATATCCCACAAGTCCAAGGTAACTCCTCACCTCCGATGCTGATTTAGGAACGGGCCATGTTTCGACTGCCGAGATTTTCTCTGGATCAACAGAAATACCATCTCCTGTAACGACATACCCAAGAAACGAGACTCTGTCCAAGAAAAACTCATATTTACTGAGCTTCACATATAACTGCTCTCTCCTCAAGGTCTCTAAGCCGATCCGCAGGTGCTTCTCGTGCTCCTTGTGGCTCTTCGAATAGACAAGTATGTCATCTATGAAGACTCGATTCATTAAGTCCATGAAGATAGCTGGAGCATTGGTCAATCTAAATGGCATGACCAGAAACTCGTAGTGTCCATATCTTGTTCTGAATATGGTCTTCAGGATGTCCTGCTTTCGTACCTTCACCTGGTGATATTCCGATTTTAAGTCTATCTTCGAGAACACCTTGGCTCCACTAAGCTGATCAAATAAGTCATCAATGCATGGCAACGGGTATTTATTCTTCATGTTTACTGCATTTAAGGCTCTGTAGTCGATGCACATACGTACTGACCCATCCTTCTTTGGTACAAACAACACTGGTGCTCCCCAGGGTGATGCACTTGGTCGGATGAAACCTTTCTCCTCTAATTCTTTCAACTATGCCTTCAGCTCATCCGTCTCCTTTTTCGCCAATCTATAAACATGCGACGCTATGTGTGCTGCTCCCGGTGTCAATTCAATTAAGAATTCTACGTCTCTGTCCGGGGGTAGTCCTGGTAATTCCTCTGAAAAGACGTCTTGAAACTTTGAAATAAAGGGGTGATAAATAACGTTGTCCATTGCAAGCTGTACACCATCAAGGGCTTTTGTGGATCCTAGTGCAAACTCAAGTTCCGGCTGACTGGTACCTTAAAAAGAATGCTTCCTCCAAAATAGTCGAAGAAAGCGTGGTACTTGCTTAGCCAGTCCATTCCAAGCACAATATCAAAATTTGGCATAGGAAGGACTAAGAGTCGGGCATTCATCTCTCTGCCAGAAATTACTACAGGACACGATCTACAAATCCGACTAACAGGTAAAACTCCTCCGTCGGTGAGAATTCTAACACAACTAGGTAAAGGTGTAGTGGCAATATTGTGTTTGACAATAAAACTAGAAGATATAAACGAGTGGGTGGCTCTCGTATCAAATAATGTCACAGCAGAAAAAGTAAAAGCAAGAGTAATACCTGCTAAGACATCAATCTCCTGATCCAAGTCATCCACTTCTAGTGCAAAAGTTTGTCCGTTCCTCTGTGGTGGTCCATGACTGGCCCTCGTGTACTGATCCTCCTGAGTAGGTAGAGGTGGTCCTCGCTAAAATCCTCTGGCTGCTGGGGGTCGAGGTGCTCCTGGTCTAGTCATCTGCTGAACTGGCTTCGGTGCTGGAAGTGCTAGCCTCTGTATTGGCGGTGGAAGTGTCAATGCCTTCTGCATTGGACAGTCTCTAACCAAATGTTGTCCGAAACCACACCTCATACATTATCCCAAGCGAGTCTGACAGTTTCTCAAAATGTGTCCGCGTTTCCCACAATAACTGCAGTGGGGCTTCTCCGAATTCTAGTACGGTCCTGCTCTGTGCTGATAATATTGTTGTTGTGCCAAAGGATGTCTGATAGGCCCTCCTTGATGTGTCCTTGCTGGTCCTTGCCGTGTCTTCAGTTGACCTCCTTTTCCCTTGCTGATGGTTTCTTGTAATCTAGCTTCTGTTAATAATTCGGCATAAGAGATCCGGGACTGTGAGCTGGTGTAGTGTTGGAGCTACTGAGTCAGCCCGCGGTAAAATCTCTTAGCCTTCACCAAGTCATTCAGTATCAGGGCAGCGCCATATTTACTAAGGCGACTAAACTCTGCATCATACTCATCATCTGTCTTGTTCTCCTGCTCCAGATAAAGAAACTGATCGTACAACACGTCCCTTACCGTGTCCGGGAAGTACTTTCTTTCAAAGCACTCCAAGAATTGTTCCCAAGTCTGATACGTACCCAACTGGCACTCCATTGATTTCCACCAGTGATAAGCATTACCATCTAGCAGCGTCCTGACGCCTGTCATCCATAGATCTGTAGGTAGCTGCGATACTTCTAATAACTTCTGAGTATGGGTAATCTAGTTTGTAGTCTCCTCTGGGCTCTCAGTGCCTTTATACGGCTTGGGACCCATCTTATAAAGTCCTTGACCAAACCTACCCTAGCTCGCGGTACTGGAACTAGTGTTTGAGCTGGTACAGTTGCCTGTGTAGCCATCCTCTCAAGTGCTGCCAAAAATTCTTGCCTCTGCTCTGCCGCTTGCTGCCTCTGTTCTGCAGCTAGTACGGCCGCCTACTGTCTCTGTTCCGGCATCATTATTTGGAAGAATTGGAACAGCTGTGTCTAGCCATCCTGTGGTGCTGAGGAAGCCGGAAAAGTCCTATTAGGTGATGCAGAAGGATTAGATGGAACTGGATTATAAGTCTGTCCATCCGTCCCCGGAAGTCTAGGAATCGTTGAGGCCTCTCCTTGAGTTTGGCCGTTGACTCATGAAGGTGTGTCGCCATCTGCGGCGGTACATCCACTCGCATATCCATCTCTCTGTAAGTGGTGGACGAAACGATTAGAAGGAGTATAGGAATCAAACATGATGCAAGCATTTAAATAAGATAGTTGAAAGGGAAGATGAGTTTTAGTCAAGCGTGGATGAGATTATATACTCTATTCTTATACACAAGCTTGTTCGGTACAGTAACGTAACCGAGACAATATATTCTCGACCTGCATAGGCTACCACAAAAATATGTCATGCCCCAATCCCTAAATACGTAGGACTAAGAATACGTAACACGCCAGCCGTATATATACGAACTCCAATATATGGAAACTATACACACACGTACGTTGTACATAAATAAACAAATCCACCATGGGTAATATACTGTCAACAAGTCACACACAATCTATATCTCATCCACAGCACAAATAAATAAATAGGAAATAAATAACTGAATTTCAAAGATGAAGTATCAAAGTATGATAGTCGGATAAAAAAAATCCACTAAAAATCGGCTATACTAAAACTACTAAAACAGAGAAGAGATCAACTCTAATTTAAGATAAAAGTCTGCAAAAGAAATAGCAACTAGAAAATCCATCAGCTGCGATGAATCAAAGGTACTCCGAAGGTAAGAACTCCTCAGTCTGGAATAAAGCGTCAGGTCCAGGTCGGTACTCCTGTGGATACTCCTGCCCATCTATATCTGGAAAGGGACCAGGTCCTCAGAGGGACATAACAAGATACATAGAAGCATGCCAATAAAGTACTAAAAATAAACATCCAAAAGGTCGCCTAACCGTCTATGTGAATGCAGTTTGAGAACAACTTTCCAACAAGTGGGCTATCTAGCTAAAATAGGATTGGCATAATTCTCTTGGAGATTCAGGAGCCTAAAAAGTATCTCATCTTTTGAACAGCAAAGGCCGCCTGATAATATATAATATATAGTGGTCATCATGACCGCGCATCTCCGGTGGAGCATACGGGTTACAAAAAAAAAGTGCAAAGGAGCCCAAATGTCTTACTTGTTGTTCTCCCCACCCCATGCTCTAAGAATGTCACATCCATGACACGATGATACCTCTAAATAACCGCCAGGTCTACTAGCAAGCAAAGTTTCTATCAGTAGTTATCCCTATCCGTCGTATGACCTATACGTACCAGTGGCCAGCCGAGTATGCCAGTCTGTGTCCTACATGTGACTCACACTCGTGTAAGAACAGTGTCATGGCCAATAAAACATAAGAATGCCTTATGATAATGGGGTGGTCTCATAAAGTAGGTCCAGATGCATATACGTAATAAAAACAGAATACGACGTCACCGTCGTTGCACCCAAGTTCCCTTGGACGTGCAGTTTATATAGAAGTTTAAAATATATGAACTAAATAAGCAAAAATAAGATGCATGCAACATATAGAATATAAATTATAGTACAATGGCAAGGTATACTTACCTGGCAAGCAATCTATAAAGTATAAGCGTTCAGATGTCAGGTACACAGGATCAGAAACTAAGGCCTCCGAATAAACGTCTCCGGATGCTGAAATAGACATCACCAATATTTCCAGAATCAGCGAGATAGCTTAAAAATACTACCCTTTCATCCAATTTGGATACAGGGGAAAAATGATAATTTTGGGTCAAAGCGGGGTCCACATGTGGCCCACTTTGTACCAAAATGCGTGCCAGGGGTAAAAATCTCTAAATATGATAAATTATAGGTCAAATAAATTCTAAAGATCAATAAAAACTCAACGGTATGTCCAATTTTGGATTTCGGTGAGCCAAACACAAATTCGCCCAAAAAGTCAACCGTGGGGCCCGTAAATAGGCGGCTTAGTCAACTATCTCAGAATCACGTGAAACATGGGCCACAAGACCATCATGATACCACGAGTCCAATGGCGCAAGTTTTGTCGCATTTCGACGAACGTACACTAAATGGTGCGATATTTTATAAAAGTTGCGATACGAGGACTTTTCACGGATACGGGCTGATTTCGACGCGCACACACGTCCAAATCGATTTTCACCAAAGCCCACGCGTTTGGACATACCATACATGCCTTTCGGTGCAATTGGTATGCGACAGAGCGGTCCCGTTTGGCGGGGCGTGCTCCGTATCGCAAATTTTGAAGGTTTTAAGAACAAATTTTCATAATTTTTAACCTGATTTAATTCTGCATATAACAATAAATAAAATAATATAATTGACAAAAAAATAATCTCGGTTACATGGTCTTCATATAGCAAGAAGAAAATCTAAGTTTGGATTTCTGTGGTAGAAGATACGAGTCCGTAAACATGGGTGGTTGCAGTAGTTTTTCTGAAATAAAAAGGACGTAGTTTTTCTCCAACTTGGTCTCGGTTTTTACTTAGGGTTACGCGCTGTTCGGAGGAAACTAATACATAGAGTTGGAAGATAGATAGGTCGTGAACATACCGGTGAAGACGGGGTCAAATTTGGTCGAACGATGGAACATAAATTAATGCGTGAACAGGGCTTCGTTGCAGTGATTTCCTGCGTAGGGTGCTCGTAGGATCTCGTGCGGCGTGCGGCGGGCGGCTGCTCCGGCGGCGGTGGTGTCGTGGCTGGGCTGCGGCGGTCTCAGGGTCGAGTGGATGGTAAGGGTTAGGGTTTAGGTTTATAACTATATATATATAGGATGAGAACCGAAGGGTGTCGGGTTACTCACATGGGGGGGGGAAGGGTATATTGCTGCTGCTGCTGGGTTTTGTACAGCGAGGGGTTTTAGGTATAGGCGGGTTTGGGTTACTAACGGGTTTTAGGCGGGTATGGTTTAGGTTTTGATTTAATTTAATTTTTTTCTTTTTCTTTCTTTTCTTTTCTATTTATTAATTAATTACTTATATATATATATATATATATATATATATATATATATATATATATATATATATATATATATATATATATAATTCCAGAAAATTATATTTGTACATAAAATAATTTTATCCTTCTACCAGGTCTCTTACATAAAATAAAATAAGGTAAAATAATAATTTTTCTCCATAAATCTCTAAATGCATATTTACCTAGTAGTTAAAATCTAATAAATTATATCTTTCTAATATACTATTTAATAATGTTATTAAATTAAATAATTTATTTAAATACTTATAATATGTTTTAAAAATAGGGGGTTTTCACGCATATACAGCTCTGCTAGCTTCTCCGTAGACGTACCCACTTTAAATCGCAAGAAGTGGGCCGATTTGGTCAACTTGTCTACGATGAACCAAATTACGTCTTTACCTTCTGTAGAACGCAGAAGCCCAAAAAAAAATCCATAGTTATATGCTCCCACTTTCACTCTGAAATGGATAAAGGCTTAAGTAAACCACCTGGCCTATACATATCCGCCTTTACCTACTGGCATACTAAACATCTGGATACGAAGCACGCCACCTCCCGCTTCATACCATACCACCATACATGCTCTCTCAAGTCTCTATACATCTTATTTGCCCCTGGATGCATGGAGTACTGAGATCGATGCGTCTCCTAAAGAACCACCTCACGCAATGCCCCACATGTCACACACAATCTGGTATCATGCCGCAATGTTCCATCCTCAGCAATAGTGAAATCCTTCACCAATCCCATCCGAACATGTGCTCTGATACTCCTCAGACTCTCATCTTTGAATTGTGCAAATCTGATTCAGTCCATCAACTCTGACTGTATCTGTAGACTCCACATATGTGCCGTGACTCCAAGAACTAATACCTCAATACCCAAGCTATCAAGATCGGCCAATAAGTGTCTGTCCCTCGTCAAGTACATAGCCACTCGATACCTGCTCAAGGCATCATCGACTCTGTTGGTTTTCCATGGATGGTACTGCAAGGATATGTCAAAATCCTTCATCAACTTCAACCACCGCCTTTGCCTCAAGTTGAGCTCCTTCTGTGTTTAAATGGAAAACACGGTGGCAACTCTGCTGAGAACTTCCTTCTCATTTGTAGAGAAATCGGTGACGCAGTCCAATGCGGCCAAGCTCGGCTCGACACAAAAGATGTTAGTGGTCCGCTTCGACCAGCAAGTGTTCGAGGACATGCTCTCCGGGGACAGTACGAGTCCTTCTCCAAGGCAAGCAAAGCCCAAGAAGACCTACGGGACGTAGGTAGCAAAGGCCTCTGCGCCATACCCAATTGCGAAGCATGCACGCCCCGTCTCTCTCCCAGCCACAGGGATCGCACATCATGCGGCCACTGTCAATGCGGCAACCTCTTCCAACTAAAAGGGTGCTCCCCACTCAAAGCCCCGCAGAACGTACGGGGCCAAGTCCGCTGTGCCCCACCCAGCTGTAGAGGAGATGCTTCCAGCCTCTCACTCTGTTGCCCATGATCGTAGTCGGACGAATACCCATAACATCCATATTTATGCGGCATCCCAAGCTGACGTAGAGATCGTTCAGTACCCAGACTCTGGCAGAGGAAAATGCTACGATGCCAGACATCCTGGTGCTAAGATAGCTTTTATGCGGCTAAGGGGGTAATCGCATAAGACTGTCCATGCGTCATCAACTCATAACCGCAGGCGACAGGACGCATCCTGCCCTAATAGCAGCAGAACCTCTGTTTTTGACTGTATCTCATACGGCACAGATCCTATTGGACCCATTGAGAATGGTGATAACCTAAAACTAGACCCTTAATACTATGTGCCTGCGGTAGCCGAGCTGAAGAAGTCCAGGGCAGTACTAGCACGCAAAGCTCAAGCAACTGCTCATATGATCGACCGCCAATAAGCATCGCTAGTTATTACATGAGCCTCTGATGGAAAGTTAAACAGGACTGACCCATGCGTCCAGCCCACAGGGACCAATAGACCGGATCAGTCTCAAAAGCCTTCCACCGGTACCTCGGGGCACGTTCATGTACGAACCCCAGGCAAGGGAGCAAACACAACACCTGCACATCCGTTTGTATGGGATACCCGGACTCACAAAGAGGATGCAAAGGTTAAACACCCTTCGCATGATTTGCGTGGTGTGATTACTCACAAACGTAAAGCAAGGGTAACAACTGTAGCGTGCGATGTGCCCTCTCCGAGGCACATCTGCGCCAACATCATTATCAACTGCTGCTACAATAAAGCAGCAGTACTCACAGACAGGCAGTCTGCCTTCCAGTGACTGCACCGAAAAGCACCTACCTGGCAGTAATTTGGAGATCAGGTGCAAGCATAAGAGGAGGTAAAGGTGCCCTTCGCCTCAGACTACTTAACTAGAAAGATTCCCGCCACCAAAGGAATAAAGCAGTCAAACACCTCCAGTCCGGCGCTCTCCACCACTGTATTACGAAGGCGATTATCCGGAGGACTGACAACGGTACCTGCAGAAGGCGTCTTCCAGGGCACCCTTTCAATGAAGAAGCTGTCATCCCCTGGGGGTAGTTCTTCCTCAGAAAATTTAGTGGTGGCCTAAAGTGGAGGTAGTGTCCCCTTGGACGTACGCAACAACCTGACATTATGAGGAGACAACGATTCTCAAGGAATGGACTCCGAGATCCAGGAAGGTAGCTACTCCCACCAAGACGATGCAATCTTCTACGCTGGGGGTAGTATCCCCTCCGAATCTGAGGAAGACACAACGGCTCCCGTCCTCCGAGAAGACAACTTACTACAAGGGTACAAGACAGGGAGCATGACATCGACTGCCCCCTCTATTTCTTCCCGTGTGAGGATGGTGTACATGGCCGAAGATGACCATGAATGCCCCAGTAACTGACAGTGCCTTGAGATGCTCGAAGCCATGATACATACAATAAGTGCATCAATGCAAGCCTTGACCCAGACAATGCTGGAAATTAAGGCAAATATGGCCTCCCAGCCAGCAAGGGCCTCCCGGCAAGCAAACCTGGACCCCAGGACCAATGGGTATTCAAATACGACTGCTCCACCCGAGGGCGGAGATCCTCTCCTACCTGGCTCGCCGGCGCCTTCAGCAGGAGATAAAGCTAAGGAAGCGAGGAGGGAGGTCCGAGAACTTTGTGCTCACCTAGACTCCATGAGAAATTAGAACTCATTCCGTGATCATGGGGTGAGGTAACCATACTCGATAGATTTGAGGGATGTACCATATCCGCCCAAGAATAAGCCCTTCAATATTAACATGTTTGATGGAAAGTCCTCTCCTTGTCGCTTCATGAGCTATTTCGAGATCACCACAGGATATTTACCCCACATCGACGCTATCCTTACTAGGCTCTTCATCGGATCATTGGCGGGGGTAGCTTTTGATTGGTTTTACAATCTCGAAGATAACTACATCTCATTATGCAATGACCTCAAGCATTTATTCTTTAGCAGATTCTATGAGGCAGGAAATGATATGATGATGTCTTTTCTTATGGATATCACCTAGGGTGAGAAGGATCTGACGCGAAACTACATCAAACTGTTCTGACAGGCCACACTAAGGTTACCTCCTGGCAATCCCGAGGCCACACTAATGAAAATATACCGGAAGAACATGCTCCCAGCAGTCAGCCTCTAGATGGGCGAAAGCCAGTTCAAAGACTGGACAACGTTCATTGTAAGTGCCATCAACGCTGAGAAGAAGCTCAAGGACGCTCGGCACCTGGGGATCCATATCCCTACTGCTGAGGAAAAGGGCAAGCATCCCAAAAACAACAATAACAACAACAACGATAATAGCAGTCGCGACGGAAAGGAGAAACAGGATATAGTCGCTACCTTGACCAAGAAGCCCGAGCAAAAGTCGGCGGAGCCTCCAAAACCGAAGGAGACATACTCTTTTGAAGATACTGATGTCAAATCCATCTTCGACAAGTTGATACAGGAAGGCAAAATTTGGCTCCCCGATGTCAGATGTCATCCTGTGGCGGCTGAGATCGTCAACCCAAAGTATTGTCACTTCCACCGCTACGTCTATCATTCGACGCAAGAGTGATATACCCTGAAGCTGTATATCCAACGTCTGATAGACACTAAGGTTCTTTCCTTGGACTTCGATGACGTGATGGTCGCCGCCAACATGGTGTCCCTCTAATTTGGCAACTTTCTTCCGACGAAAGCCCAAGACGGAGTAGTCCCTATCCCTAAGATGACTATGGAAGAGGTCAACCTTCCACCAGCTCATACCAGACGGCCGGGCTAATACCTCTTGCCACACCATATGGGGAGGTCATGTGGTTCCATTTTGACCTCGTGCCAGACTTGACGCAGCCGGCGGCATCCTCTACGGCCAAGTCCAACGGCACAAAATCTAAGACCTGTTACACAGTTTCCTCTTCGACTGAACAGCTGAAAGCAGGTGCGACAAGGTCAGGCACAATATACCAATCGATGCATGGTGATACGCCCCCGGTTGTTACGCCTACCACCATTAGTCCCGGGCCATCTCAATTCCCACTGGTGTACAAGTACAAATAGAAAGAGATGCGCTTCGATAAGCCGTTGCTGAAGGATGCACCACAAGGGCTGAAAAGGCCCTATAATTTTGACATCTTAGCACAATAAGCCCACACTCCGACAAAATTATTACTATTTGAGCTTTTACGACTCTCTAAAGATACTCGGTCTGCCTTGAGTGAGGCACTACAGAATATCGATATCTACCTGACGCAAGTCAAGCCTCCAACTGAAGATCCTGCTGCTTGTCCACATTGCAACAAAGCCATGGATGTGATACCCAATATCACCTTAACGCAATAGGACATGTTGCTCAAGAATAATAGGCACGATCGGCTCCTGTACTACATATGATATATTGGCGATATCAAGCTGAACTGATTGTATATTGACCCAGGATCGTCGATCAGCATCATCCCGTTTGCTTCAGACCATGGGGATCCCGATGCATCATCTAGCGGCCACCAATACCGCCATTAGTGGCTTCAACAAGGGGAGGAGCTACCCTTTGGGCAAAATCTGTCTAAAATGTCTGATTAGTGACTTAAAACCAGAAGTCACCTGCTACGTCATAGACGTAGATACGTCATATAACGTCTTATTGGGGCATCCATAGATACATGAACATAGGATCATTCCATCCACTCTCCATCAGTACCTAAAATATGTAGACGAACACGATTTCGTCAAAACGGAGTTCGCTGACATCGATCCGTTTAAGGGTATCGAGATCTACTACTCCAAGTCGATCCTATACAAGAAAGTCCTCCAAAATAAAGGTGGCAAAGAGCCTGACGATGAAGTCGATGCCACAACAATACCTGAGGAGCCTATGAGAATCTGCCTCAAGGCTCGCACTCCCGATGCAGCTGCACCCCTCATCCTCAAATTACGCGGAAGGCACCTGAACCTTCGGTACCTTCAGCGTTGCTAGAACCAATAGTCATTCACCTTCGCAGGCCGAATTGACCACCAAAAGGAGATTTTGCCCAATCTATGCCCTCAGAAACAATGGTCGTTCGCCTTCAAAGGCCGAGTCGAACACCAAAGGAAAACCCGACCGCGATTGCGACTTTCGGACCTTTGGTGGTAAAATTATACAGAAAAATACCAAAGCCTTCACTTACGCTAGGGTTAGCCGAGAAAAAGGATGATCTGGAGGAATATATATTAGCCAATGTCAACATCCCTTCCCCTGACGATGTAATCCGGCCGCAAGAGATACCTTATTTCCTCAATAACGGGCTATCTTTGAACTACTCAGAGCATATGCATATAAATATACTCTACTCCCTAGAGCATGGTCTGGGCCTTCATCTGCACACACAAGTGACCACTACCTATACCGTGTACCGATTTTATTCTAGCCAGGATTCTTATTTTTTAGTCCCACCCTGGAAGAAGGGAGATAAGATCATCATCTTCGACAGAATGTAATGCCCTCGGTCCTTCATCCCAAAAGAAGAAGAACCCGAATCCGAGGTAGGCAGAATGTCATACTACCGGTACAGCTCACAAGCCCTATATCTTATCCAAAAGATGGGATACAACCTGAAGGTCAATGAGGGATTGAACTACGACAAAGGCCGAAGGTACCCATTACGACTTTCTTCCCCTGCGGGCAAGCCCGAGGATTACTATCATAAGACTAAGCATGGCTTAGGATATGTAATACCTCTTATAACCCCCAAGGTCTCAGACAAAGAAGACAAAGAGCGTTCACACAATTTAAAATTGTCAGCCTGCGACTCCGACGTGAGCATCGGGAACATGCTCAGACAAATACTGTCCTCCAATATGGTGTATGTCGACCTTGAGGAAGACAACGAGAATCAACCCGAGCTCTTTAAGATGGAACCTTGGGCCCAGCACCTATGTTCACAATGGGATAAACTATTTGAGTAGCGAGAACCTCGTACCGAGGATAAAGTCATTCTAGTCGATCTAGGTGACGAGACCTCCCCCAAGCCTATATTCGTCAGCAAAAGTATGCCCGACGAAGACCGAGAATCCCTATTACAACTCGTCAGGGAATACATCGATGTCTTTGCCTGGAGTTATAAAGATATGTCAGGACTGGACCCCTAAATTGTGGTCCAAAAACTCAATATTCAGCCAGACGCCAAACCAGTCAAGCAACAACAACGACGGTTCCGGTTAGACTTGATGGATTCCATCAAAGCTGAATTCAATAAGCTGATAGCTAGTGGCTTCATCCACGAGGAACAATATCCCGACTGGGTAGCCAACATGTCACTACCACATTCTGAAAACAGGAGTATTTTTAACTTTTTTATAATTATTAGTATCATGGTATTTATATTAAATAATTTCTCAATATTGTATATAAATTAGATAATGGCATGAGGTGTGTATTTAAATATATTATATTATATACTGTGTTCTTAATGTCTGAGCTGGTAGACTTGACCTAGAGGCCATTAGACGAACACCTGATCGAATAATGGGGATTATGTATTTAATTGTTTATTTTAGAATTAAATTATTGGGGGTTGTATTTAATTACCGTAATTTATTTAATTGTTGTGCGCTGTCGTTGCTTCGATATTTGGAGCGCTACCTGACTTTTGCCTTCCAACAAATTTTACAACATTGCCCTAGACATGCCCGTCTTCCATTCTGATATTTTACAACCCAAAATTATGCTCTATGTACCTTATTTTTAGCCACACAAAAATCGTCGTGGACGTTTATTTTTAATTCCTAAATAAATTCAATTTCTGTATCGTTGTGCGCTCCAATCGAAATTGGAGGCAACCTTGACCTATTTTTTGTACGACCCAAATTAGGGTAATACTCTGCTCTGAGTCTTCTTCAGTAATGATATTGATGACCCGACCTAATTTTGGCCCCATGTACTCCTAATTAATTTTAGAACACAGCTTGCATTTATTTTTAATTAAATTGAGGATACCATTTTGTCTGATTTTGTAAATCCTAATTTAATTCCAGTACCCGATTAATTAAGCTCGTACCAAACACACGGCGCCCCCTCACCCTACAAAATGTCGAACACCGAATCGCCTGCCAAATTTTCATTATTTCATGCGTCTGTGCAAATACCCAAATTTAAGGGGACTAATTTGCAAATTTATATTTGGTGTAAACACCCTATTGGTTCAACCCAATGGAGAACCCCAAATTTTGGCTAATCAACCCAAACCCTCATCCCCACATGAAAATTCATTCATGTTTAATCTGGACCACCCATTTAAATTGGGTGCATCCTCACCCTTGATTTCCCCCACACTCTCCCCTTATTTAATATCCTATCACCTAGCCCTAATCCCCAAAATCCAACCTAGGGAAGCACACCTCCCCCAAGCCCCAAACCGTAGCTTCTCCTTCTCCCCTTCATTTTTTATTTTTTTTCACTTCTCTTCTTCTTCTTCCTTTCTTCTTCTTCTCTTTTATTTTATTTGAAAAGAGGAGGGGGGGGGGGAATACTGTTCACCGAGCACCTTCCCTCAGCCGACCCAAACTTCGGCCGTCGACCACTCGACTGCTCCGGTCCTCCCTGCACTTCTCAAGCTTCCCGCTGTGACCCGAACCACCGTACTCCACCGCCGCCAGCTCCTCCTTTGAACCCCTCTGCCGAGGCTGTCGCTTCCGACGACGACTCCTCCAGCCTCATCCGCCGTCCGCCGCTTATCCAGATCAGGACCCCCTCCAATGGCCAACGCCCCATCGTCAACATCGACCTCACATCCCGGAGCAAACACGAGGTCCGCCACCTCCGTGGAAAGCTCGTAACCGAGCTCGACCAGGTCCGTTCCCTAGTCCAGAAGCTCGAGTCCAAGAAGCGCCAAGTTGCTGCTGCTCCGGCCGCTGCCTGCTGCTGCGCCGGCCACCACCATCATCACCATACAACACCCCCGAACTCGACTGCAATGCACCATCTCCCTGTGCTCCGGCCGAGCCCTGGATCTCGGCCAAGCCGCTACGGTCCTCCTCCTCCCTTCCCAGCTGTGCAACCATCACCACCACCAGTGCCATCACTACTCCGGCCAACCTCTTCTTCTCCACTCGATGAGCTCCTCCTCCTCCTCCTAGCTGCACCTCATCTCCGACCGGCAAGCCTCCATCTCCCCTGTGAGCTTCTCTCCTTCTCCTTCTTCCCTCTTTAGTATATAACATAATGTATAGTATATGTATATGATGTATAGAGTACATTAGATAATTAATGTATGGTGTACATAATGTATGGAGTACATTAGATAATTAATGTATGGTGTACATAATGTATAGAGTACATTAGTTGATTAATGTATGGTGTACATTAATTTATGTAATGTATAGTGTACATTAATTAATAATGTATAGTGTATATAAATCAATATAATGTAGAGTGTACATATAATTGGTATATGTATATAAATGTATTATATATATATATATATATATACTTAGTATATTTTCAATATATATTTAATTGGTATATATATATAACTACGTATTCTAGTATATGTAAATTGGTGTATGTATACTTATGTATATTGTATACATACTTAGTATATTTTTATATAACTTGTATATGTATATACATGTATTTTGTATACATACTTAGCATATTTTAAATATATAAAATTAATATATATGGTAAATATATTGTTCAACCTATATATATATTATGCATGAATTTAAATGGTACATATATATATTGTATATGTATTTTGGGTGCAAGTAAATATTGTAGGTGTTAATGTTAGTTAATAATGGGTATATGTGTGTTAGATGTCTATCTACTAGATAACCCTAGTTGACCCGTATTGTACCTGGCATAGCCCCGATTTATGTTTTTGTGTTGTGTTAGTGTAGCATCTAATACAAGTATTATTTTGATATGTCATTAGGACTGTTGGTTCCTCCAGGCGATACTCTGGAACAGGACCTCGGTATTCACCAGCTAAGGACCCAAGGCGAGTACATTCTCTGATTAGTTTTTAATTTATGATATTCCCTATGTTCACTGTATCTAGTGTAGATATCCATGCTCTTGACATGCTGGTTACACGGATTGGTATACACGGATCTCGTCATGAGATGTTATTCCTTATTCATGGTGTAGTTTGTGCAAGACTTGTTTCTTTGTTATCTTGTGCATGTACAAACACTGAGACCCGGGGAGATTTGCTACCTCCCTAGGGAATCCCATGCCATAGCGTACCATGATTGGATCTACTATACCAGTCGGGGGTAGGGAGTATTTTAGTATAGATATGTGATCATACCCAACTCTACATGCATCATAGCTCACCCCACATCTCACGTCGGGTGCGGCCTGACCATTTACATGCTTCATAGTTGTTACGTGTGATTAGCCTGACCTCTACATGCATCATAGCTAACCAACGGTTAGCCTGACCTTACATAAATCATAGCTAATCACATGTAACCAGCCTGATCAAGTTCCCAAGTCGATCACATGTTAAAGCTAGTACTCACACACTTAGTCATAGGATTCTTGCTCGTTGACATATTATTTCTTTTCCTGTATTTACTTACAGTATTTCTAGTATTTCCTTTTTGTACATTTCTTGTTTCTATGCATGCATCTCGTATATTTCCATCTAGAACTACTACATAGTTTATATCATTAATATAGAACTGCTATTTAGAGATGTACTTTGCTCCTTCCTGACTGAAAAATATTTTCCAGACTGTGACCTTAGTGGAGTTGTTTCTGACACTTGGGGATTGGATGTTACTGATTACAGGTATAACTATTTTGTCGTTAGACTTGTCTTGTATTTCTTGCTTGCCTTGATATCTGATCGTGCTTTAGTTTATGTGATTGAGTATTTCCAGCATTATTTTATGATATCCATGTCTCCTTATGGAGTTGGGCATTCATGTAAGATTGATTAGATAGTTACATGACCTAGATAGTGTTCTACCGCCGATGCTGTGGCGTAGGCTGGACGTACCCACGCTCTCGTACCCCTATATCGGGTGCGGGTCGTAAAACATTTTTAGTGGTGGCCCATGCAGGTCAGACTTTGCAAGTTGTGCGATGTCGTGGTAGTGCGACGTCTTAGTTGTACTACTGCATGCCTGCGATAGAATATTGGACATAGGATACTAGGATGAGAGAGGATACTCAATCACAAAAATTATTTGAGAGATTCCTGGGACGACCCTTGAGAATCTTATTATAATTTCCAATTTAATCTTTTTCCTTGTTTCCGTCCGCTCTTGCTTGTTGTTATTGAACTTGATTCTTGTTGATCAGTCATTAAATTTAAATCTTGGTATCACTGTTGAGTTTGATTCTTGTTGACCAGTTGTTAACTTTAATTCTTGGTATCGTTGTTGAGTTGATTTCATATCGAGATGAAATTTTACGGACTAAACTTTACGGTATCATCTGATGACATATATTGATGAGGACAGTAAGAAAGGTAAAACGTCTACTTTGATTATGGAACCTGGAGTTTATCGCAGCCATATTAGATGTCGTGATGAGAACGTAGGAACCTGACTTTGATGTACATACTTTAGTTATGAAATTTAGAGTTTCTCGCAGCCATACCGGTTGGCGTGGCGAGGATTCTAGATGACATGATTATAGAGTTGTATACCTTAGTTACGGAACCTGTCGTTTATCGCACCTATGCTTACTGGCGTGGCGAGGATTCTGAGTGTCATGATTTCGGATAGATGTGTATGATTATCAGGTTGTATCTTAAATTGGTCCTTAAAGTATTATCTCAAGACTTATCTATTTCTGTTATTCCAGGACTTTGTTCCATCACTTCCTTTCTTTACTAGCAGTAAAGATACCTTCAGTCCTTGATCCAGTTTCTTTTGAGCTTATTTTCTTTGAGGATTCCTTGTTAGTATGATAATTGGTTACTTGCAATTTTGATTGTGTCTTGTATTAGTTTGACTGAGTGTGACTTGTGAGTTTGTAAGTGTTTTGTTAGTTGGATATGGGAGCATTAGGCATTAATCTAGAGATACCCATAGCATAGTACCTTATAGAAATAGTTCTATGATAGGTGTTATTATAATTAGTATTGGTACTATAGAAAGAAGAGTATGAGTATCAGTAATGGTTCCAAGAGTAAGTATCAGAATCAGCATACCAGTCCTGGATAGTCAATAAATTATCTAATTGGATGATCTATGTAAACAATTAGGTATCAAGGAATTGTGTCAAGGATTAACGGAGCATAACGTTCAATATTTGATTGATATCGGGTGTGTTAAAGGTCAAAAAATTTTGTCACGACCCGCACCCGAAAATTCGGGCACGAGTGCGTGGGTACGTCCAGCCTACGCCGCAGAGTCGGCGGTAGTACGCTGTCTAGGTCAAATCCATATTTAACTAATCTAGCCCATTCACAAATAATATAGGCAAGATAATAATGAGAAACAGATACTTAAGATTTCAGATGAAATAAATGTGACAACAGATTCAAATATTTAGTACAGAAATCAGAATAAAATCGGGGACAAACCCGATTACTAAGATAAGAGCAATAAATAAAAAATAGCCACTGCTATCTACTCTGCAGCAGGGGTCTCCTGGGTGGGATCTGGCTCCTCATAAGTATCATCTGTACCCTCATAGGGACCATAATATGTAGGGGCAAGGTCCTCATCATCGCCTAAATCAACAGATCCAGTCAGGAAGGAGCAAAGTACACAGTGCACAACAAGATTAAACTAAATATTTATGACAATTAAATTGAGTATCATTAATGAGAAACTGCATAAAAGAACATCAATATCTCAGAGTTAAAGCTGTAAACAGGAATATGAGAAAACAGAAATTAATGAGACAGGAAATGAAACTACAACAGTCAGCAAAAAATATAACAAGACCAGAAACTATCTGTGTGAACTTGTATTTATTTTAGAATACATAGTGAGCATATAGGGGTTTATAAGGCTAATTCGACCGTCATAAACGGCTATTAAACAGGGAAAATCGAGATTCGGCTGAGGTACAGTCGCGTACCAACAGCTATTAAACATGGCAGGGGAAAGGGTAAACTACATGCCTTCTAGTATTCTCCCACCCGACATGAAAAACAAGACATGAACTCCAAATATTCAAGACATAAAATCCAGCATTCCTAACGCTAGGTGTAATCATCAAGGGTACTAGTAAAGCAGGGAATTAATTATCATAATATACAGATTTAACTTGAAGTGCAGGTACTTGCCTGTTGTTTAGATCTGATTAATTGTTCTTGGGGAAATTATCCAGAGATGAGTCCAAAAGCTAAAATAGACATTACCATCACGCTCAGAAGATATTAAATAGCTAGAAACGCCTGTCCTTGGGTCCAATTTGGAAACAAGGGCAAAAACGGCAGTTTCGGGTCAAAACGGGGTCCGCCGGTGGGCCCGCTTTGCACCGAAAAACGTGTCCGGGTCAACGGTCTCCAAATTCACCAAACTTAGTGTCAACAGGTCAGGAACGCTGATACGAACCCAACGGAACTTTCAGATTTGGATTCCGATGAGCCGATCACAAAATCGCCCGTCGAGCGGGGCCTGTGGGGCCCACGACACGCGATTTTATCATCGTTCTCAGAATCGAACCAAACTTGACCCACAGGACCAGCGTATCGCTACGAGTCCGATGACACAAGTTTCGTCTCGATCTGACGAGTGTACAAGAAGTTAGGGCGAATTACAGAAAAGTCGGATACGGGGCGATGTCCGCGGATACGCGTTGATTCCGGTATGCACGCACACCCGAATCAGCTTCCGCGAGATCTCACACGTCCGTATCGATGACGCGCACGTATCTGTGAAGATCGCACCCGACCAAGTCATCCCATTTGGTGGAGCGTACTCAGTTCCGGGGTAAAACAGGGTCTAATTTTTCCTGTTTTTGGATCGCGGTGTGCGATCACCACAGGACGCGATGCCCCGAGCGGTTTATCCGGGAACCGAGAGGGTCATACAGGCTTCGCAACGTAATTTGCGGAATCAAAAACAGAGCTACGAACAAAAAGTTACACGCACCTGAAGGAGACCCGAAAATCAGGGTCGAACCGAGTCCGATACGTGTCCGACTCGTGTCGGACACAGGGAATCTAGGGTTAGGGTTTCCTGGATGCTACGACGGGCTCCGGTGGTCGGCACGGCGGCGGGGAGGTCGAGGGCGGTTCGCCGGGGAGAGGGGCGTGCGGGGACGGTCGGCAGCGGTGCCGGAGGCGGCTGCTGCGGCTGCTTTTGCTGTCTCCGCTGCTGTGTCGACGAGGGCGGAGGAAGGAGGCTGGGTCGGCTTGCGGCGGCGCGGCGAGGAGTTCGGCAGGGAGTGGCGTCGCCGGCGGTGCTCTGGGCTAGGGTTTCGGTTAGGTGGCCGGAGTAACTCGGGGGGGGGGGTGATGGGAGGAAGAAGAAGAAGGAGAGGGAGGTTTAAATAGGAGGAGGAGAGGGGCTCGGTGCTGCGTGGCCGCGGAGGATGCGGGGAGCGGGCCGGAACGGCCGGCGCTGCGCGCGGAGGCCGGCGCTGGACGCGGGCGGTCGTGGGGGCTGGGGGAGAAAGGGTCGCCCGGGTCGGGTCGGGCGGCTAACGGGTCCGGGCTGACCCGCCCGACCCGCAAGGAAAGCGGGCTGGGGGCTGGCTGCTGGGCTCGGCCCACTGGGCCGGGCCGGGCCCAAAAGAAAAAGAGAAAAAAATAAATAAATAATAATAGAGTAAATAGTTTAATTAATTAATTAATTAATAAAAATAGTTTTGAGATATTTAAAAATAGGTCTGAGGCCCAGAAAAATCTAAAAAAATTATCCTAAGTCCAGTTTTCCATTTTACACCCAAAAATATTATTTCCATGATATATTAATATTATTTATTAACAATTAAAAATCATTTAATAATTAAGAACCTTGATTTTAATTTCAGAAAATTCCCAGAAAATTCCAAAAAATTGGAAAAAAAATCCAAGTTTTAATAATTTTGAAAATTCAGGGGGTTTACAACCTACCCAACTTATAAAAATTTCGTACTCAAAATTTAAGAATAACAATGGCACGAAAAGGAAAGGCCGAGAATTAAAATATACCTCAGGGTTCAAAAAGATAAGGGTAGCGCTCTCTAATCTCGTCTTCTCGCTCCCAGGTGGATTCGCAGGGAGAATGGTGCTTCCAAGCTACGCGAACAAGGGAAATAACCTGGTTCCGTAGAACTTTCTCCGATCGATCCAGTATCTCCACAGGTTGCTCTTGGTAAGTCAAACTTGGGCCTACTTCAAGCTCTGAGTGATCCAAAATGTGGCTGGGGTCTGACACGTACTTTCTCAGCTGCGACACGTGGAAGACGTTGTGGACTCCATCCAGAGAGGGTGGCAATGCCAGTCGGTATGCCACTTCTCCGATTTTCTTCTGAATGCCAAAAGGTCCAATAAATCTTGGGCTGAGTTTTCCACTCCTTCCGAACCTAATGGTACCACGTATCGGGAAAATCTTTAAGAATACCAGCTCTCCAACCTTTAATAAAGTTATAATCAAGTCTTAGTCCCATAATCAAAATGTTTAAATTGACTTGAATTCATAAATTTAATTACCTCAAATTCTAAGGGCCTTCGGTGGCTATTTGCCCAATGTCGTTGTCTGTCTTGAGCCACTCGAAGTCTGTCCCTTATTTGTTTTACCTTCTCAGTTGAATCGATCACCATCTCTGGTCCCAGTAGGGCTCTTTCTCCAACGTCGTCCCATGATAGCGGGGTACGACATCTTCGTCCATACAGAGCTTCAAATAGAGTTATCTCAATACTTGCTTGGTAACTGTTATTATAAGAGAACTCCACAAGATGTAGATAGTCTTCCCAGGATCCTCCAAAATCCAGAACACATGTATGAAGCATATCTTCAAGTGTCTGGATTGTACGTTCCGATTGTCCATCGGTTTGGGGATGATAAGCTGTGCTGAATTTGAGTTGAGTCCCCAATCTGGCTTGTAAGCTCTTCCAGAAGTGAGAGGTGAATCTTGAATCTCGGTCGCAGATAATACTTACTGGAACTCCATGCAACCTAACAATATGTCTGATATATAAATCTGCCAGCTTCTCTGTAGATAGGCCCACTTTGAAAGGTAGAAAATGTGCAGACTTGGTCAGTCTATCTACTATCACCCAGATTGCATCCTTTCCACTAGGTGTCCTTGGAAGTCCGGAAACAAAATCCATTGTGATATGTTCCCACTTCCACTCCGGAATGGGTAGTGGTTGAAGCAATCCTCCAGGTCTTTGTCTTTCTGCCTTGACTTGCTGGCACACTAAACAACGAGATACGAACCTGGCTACTTCTCTTTTCATGCCATGCCACCAAACATGCGTCCTCAGGTCCTTGTACATCTTGTTGGCTCCTGGATGTATAGAGTATTGCGATCTGTGCGCCTCTTGCAAAATTTCTTCCCTTATGTCTCCTTGAGGTACACATAATCTATCACCATGCCTCAGTGATCCATCTTCATGAATTCTGAAATCTTCCACTAATCCAGCTTGCACTTGACCTCGAAGGCTTCGCAGGCCTTCGTCTTGAAACTGAGTCTCTTTGATCTTGTCTATTAAAGTAGACTGAATCTGCAAGTTCATCATTTGGCCTTCTTTTCCTGGGATAATTACCTCAATACCTAAACTTTCCAGGTCCTCGAGCAAGTGTTGGTCCATAGTCAAGTACATCGCCATAGGATATCTGCTTAGAGCATCAGCAACTACATTGGCCTTCCCAGGATGATATTGAAGGGTGATATCAAAGTCTTTCATTAGTTTCAGCCACCTTCTTTGCCTCATGTTCAGCTCTTTCTGGGTGAAGATATATTTTAGACTTTTATGGTCTGTAAATATTTCCACCTTTTCTCCATAAAGATAATGCTTCCATAGTTTAAGAGCAAAAATGACAGCTGCCAATTCTAAATCATGAGTTGGATAGTTCTTTTCATGGGGTCGAAGCTGTCTAGAGGCATATGCTATTACTTTCTTGTTCTGCTCCAATACACAACCTAGACCTTTTCCAGAAGTATCACTATAAATAGCGAAACCTCCGGTTCCAGAAGTTAAGGTCAGAATAGGGGCAGTAGTCAGCCTTTTCTTCAATTCCTCAAAAGCATGCTGACATTCATCAGTCCAGGTGAACTCTTCATCCTTTCTTGTTAATTTTATCATGGGTTCAGCAATTCTAGCAAAATCCTTCACAAACTTCCGATAGTAGCCAGCTAATCCCAGAAAACTTCTAATTTCTGCTACCGAGTCTGGAGTGGGCCAGGATTCTACTACCGCTATCTTCTTAGGATCTACTGCTATTCCATCTCCAGTCATAACATGTCCCAAGAATTCTACTTTGTCTAGGAAGAATGCATATTTAGATAATTTTTCATAAAGTTTTTCCTTCCTCAAAGTCTCCAATGCTAACCTCAAATATTTTTCATGTTCTTCGGGGTCTTGGAGTAGATTAAAATATTATCAATAAAGACCACTACAAATTTGTCTAGATATTTCTGAAAGACTCTGTTCATCAAGTTCATAAAAACTGCTGGTGCATTCGTCAATCCGAACGACATTACTAAGAATTCGTAGTGTCCGTTCCGGGTATTGAAAGCAGTTTTAGGGATGTCTTCCTTTCTCACCCTTACTTGGTGGTAACCAGACCTCAAATCAATCTTTGAAAATACTCGAGCTCCACTTAACTGATCAAATAAGTCATCTATCCTGGGTAGGGGATACTTATTCTTAATTGTTAAGGCATTCAAGGCCCTATAGTCAATACACATTCGGGATGTTCCGTCCTTCTTGGGTACAAATAATACTGGAGCTCCCCAGGGTGAGACACTAGACCTAATAAAACATTTATCTTCTAGCTCTTTGATTTGCTCATTTAGTTCTATTATCTCCTTCTTGTTGATTCTGTAGGGATTTTGAGATACTGGTGCTGCTCCTGGCACTAAGTCAATAGAGAATTCAACTTCTCGGTCTGGGGGTAAGCCTGGGAGATCCTCAGGGAAGACATCAAGATATTCAGAGATGATAGGTAGTGGCAATTCTTCTGTTACTAGGGCTCCATAAATTTTGTTATTACCCATTTCTCTAGAACCTCTAGCAAATTCAAATTCTGGCTTGCCAGGGGGCCTGAAGATTACACTACCTCTGTGGCAGTCTATAGTGGCATTATGTTGACTCAACCAATCCATACCCAGTATAATATCAAAACTGGGAACTGGCATTACGAGTAGCCTAGCATACAGTTCTCTTCCACATAATGTAATAGGACAATTGTTACAGGCATCACTAACCGGGATAATTCCTCCCCGGTAATGATCTTATAACAAGTCCTAAGGGGTTTAGTGATTAAGCTATGCTTCATAAGGAAATCTACTGACATGAATGAATGTGAAGCTCCAGAGTCAAATAAAGTAATAGCTGGTATTAAATTTATAAGCACAGAACCTGTGATCACGTCTGCTGTGGCTTCAGCTTCTTCCAGAGTCATTGCATAAGCACGGCCTTGCTGCGGTGCACCCCTCTATTGCTGCTGTTGGTGCTGAGCAAAGCGTTGTTGTTGTGTTGGAAGCGGGGGTCCCCTCTGTTGTGCTGCTGGGGCCGTGGCCTGGACTGGAGCCTTGGGTGCAGCGGTGCGTCCTTGAGCAGCAGGACAGTCCCTCATTTGATGCGCTGCTGAGCCGCAGTAGAGGCAGGCACCTAGCCTCTTCCTACAGACTTGCCAAGTATGACCTGGTTTTTGGCAAAAGTTACAAGCAGCAGCTTGTTGGTTCTGTCCTTGAGCCTGGTATTGGGGTACTGGAGCTCGATGGAGAGGACGCTGAGTTTGCTGCGGGACCCTCTGCTGTTGTTGTTGTTGAAAAGGGCGTTTGTTGGGTCCCGCATTTCCGGTATCTCTCTCTCGCTTTAGTTTATGCCCCATGTCTCTCTCAACGCCTTGTACCACGCTCAAGATTTTCTCATAGGTGCGAGCTCGACTGGTGGTGACAGCAAGGCGAATATCCGGAGACAGCCCCTTCTTGAATCTACGGGCTCTGTCCTCCGGGGTACGAACCATGTACTCCGCAAAGTGGCTTAATCTGCTAAATTCAGTAGTATACTCATCAACAGACAGGTTACCTTGTTCCAGTCTCTCGAATTGGCTTTCGAGAGCTTCCCGAGCCACTTCGGGGTAGAATTTCTCCTTGAATAGCCTCTTGAAGTCCTCCCAGGTGAGGTCAGGAGCAGATAGTTGGGGTTCATCTCTGAACCAGGTTCGAGCAATGTCGAACAGTTGCAGGCTTGCGGACTCCACTTTGAGGTCATCAGGGACCCGAGCAGTCTTCAGGAGTCTCTCAACATTCTCTATCCACTCATCGGCATAGAGAATGCCCTCAGTTCCGTAGAATTCCAGGGGTCTAAGATTCTTGAAGTCTTTGGCACTCCCTGGCCTCTTGAGTGGCGACTCCTAGGACTTAAGAGCTTCTGAGAGGCTGGTCCGCAGAAGTGTAATCTGTTCTTTTTAGGATTCCACTAGTCCCTGGAACACTCCAAGTAGCTGTGCCCCATCCAGAGTAACTGCCGGAATAGATGGAGGCGGCGGGAGTGCAAGAGTCTAGGG
This sequence comes from Iris macrosiphon, assembly GCA_036927795.1. Taxonomy (NCBI): domain Eukaryota; kingdom Viridiplantae; phylum Streptophyta; class Magnoliopsida; order Asparagales; family Iridaceae; genus Iris; species Iris macrosiphon. Next base: position 42,915,680 of record JAYESA010000002.1, read on the forward strand.
CACATTCTGCTCAGCTGGTTCTGATGTGCCTCCTACTGTGTTCCTTGTCTGGACCATTCTGAAAGATTAAGGGATAGGAAGATCAGAATAGATTACTTGGAAATCAAAGGCGATAGGAAAATTGAGCAAAAATGATATCAAGAATTGAAATAAGGACCCTATACTGTGAATGAGCTTTTCCTAGAATCCTCAATCTTATTCCATACCCAGTCCTAGGGTATTACCCTATTTAAGGATAGGACCTGCATGGGCCACCATAAAAATGTGTCACGACCCGCACCCAAAAATTCGGGCACGAGTGCGTGGGTACGTCCAGCCTACGCCGTAGAGTCGGCGGTAGTACGCTGTCTAGGTCAAATCCACATTTAACTAATCTAGCTCATTCACAAATAACATAGGCAAGATAATAATGAGAAACAGATACTTAAGATTTTAGATGAAATAAATGTGACAACAGATTCAAATGTTTAGTACAGAAATCAGAATGAAATCGGGGACAAACCCGATTACTAAAATAAGAGCAATAAATAAAAAATAGCCACTGCTATCTACTCTGCAGCAGGGGTCTCCTGGGTGGTATCTGGCTCCTCATAAGTATCATCTGTACCCTCATAGGGACCATAATATGTAGGGGCAAGGTCCTCATCATCGCCTAAATTAACAGATCCAGTCCGGAAGGAGCAAAGTACATAGTGCACAACAAGATTAAACTAAATATTTATGACAATTAAATTGAGTATCATTAATGAGAAACTGCATAAAAGAACATCAATATCTCAGAGTTAAAGCTGTAAACAGGAATATGAGAAAACAGAAATTAATGAGACAGGAAATGAAACTACAACAGTCAGCAAGAAATATAACAAGACCAGAAACTATCTGTGTGAACTTGTGTTTGTTTTAGAATACATAGTGGGCATGTAGGGGTTTATAAGGCTAATTCGGCCATCATAAATGGCTATTAAATAAGGAAAATCGAGATCTGGCTGAGGTACAGTCGCGTACCAACAGCTATTAAATATGGCAGGGAAAAGGGTAAACTACATGCCTTCTAGTATTCTCCCACCCGACATGAAAAATAAGACATGAACTCCAAATATTCAAGACATGAAATCCAGCATTCCTAACGCTAGGTGTAATCATCAAGGGTACTAGTAAAGCAGGGAATTAATTATCATAATATAAAGATTTAACTTGAAGTGCAGGTACTTGCCTGTTGTTTGGATCTGATTAATTGTTCTTGGGGAAATTATCCAGAGATGAGTCCAAAAGCTGAAATAGACATTACCATCACGCTCAAAAGATGTTAAATAGCTAGAAATGCCTATCCTTGGGTCCAATTTGGAGACAAGGGCAAAATCGGCAGTTTCGGGTCAAAACGGGGTCCGCCGGTGGGCCCTCTTTGCACCGAAAAATGTGTCCGGGTCAACGGTCTCCAAATTCACCAAACTTAGTGTCAACAGATCAAGAACGCCGATACGAATCCAACGAAACTTCCAGATTTGGACTCCGATGAGCCGATCACAAAATCGCCCGTCGAGCGGGACTTGTGGGGCCCACGACACGCGATTTCGTCAATGTTCTCAGAATCGAACCAAACTTGACCCACAGGACCAGCGTATTGCTACGAGTCCGATGGCGCAAGTTTTGTCTCGATCTGATGAGTGTACAAGAAGTTAGGGCGAATTATAGGAAAGTCGGATACGGGGCGATGTCCGCGGATACGCGTTGATTCCGGTATACACGCACACCCGAATCAGCTTCCGCGAGATCTCACACGTCCGTATCGACGATGCGCACGTATCTGTGAAGACCGCACGCGACCAAGTCATCCCGTTTGGCGGGGCTTACTCAGTTCCGGGGTGAAACAGGGTCTGGTTTTTCCTGTTTTTGGATCGCGGTGTGCGATCACCACAGGACACGATGCCCCGAGCGGTTTATCCGGGCACCGAGAGGGTCATACAGGCTTCACAACATAATTTGCGAAATCAAAAACAGAGCTACGAACAAAAAGTTACACGCACCTGAAGGGGACCCGAAAATCAGGGTCGAACCGAGTCCGATACGTGTTCGACTCGTGTCGGACACAGGGAATCTAGGGTTAGAGTTTCCTGGATGCTGCGGCGGGCTCCGGTGGTCGGCACGGCGGCGGGGAGGTCGAGGGCGGTTCTCCGGGGAGAGGGGCGTGCGGGGACGGTCGGCAGCGGTGTCGGAGGCGGCTGCTGCGGCTGCTGTTGCTGTCTCCGCTGCTGTGTCGACGAGGGAGGAGGAAGGAGGGCTGGGTCGGCTTGCGGCTGCGTAGCGAGGAGGTTGGCGGGGAGTGGCATCGCCGGCGGAGCTCTGAGGCGGCGAAGCTCTGGGCTAGGGTTTCGGTTAGGTGGCCGGAGTAACTCGGGGGGGGGGGTGATGGGAGGAAGAAGATGAAGGAGAGGGAGGTTTAAATGGGAGGAGGAGAGGGGCTCGGTGCTGCGTGGCCGCGGAGGATGCTGGGAGCGGGCCGGAACGGCCGGCGCTGCACGCGGAGGCCGGCGCTGGACGCGGGCGGTCGTGGGGGCTGGGGGAGAAAGGGTCGCCCGGGTCGGGTCGGGCGGCTAACGGGTCCGGGTAGACCCGCCGACCCGCAAGGAAAGCGGGCTGGGGGCTGGCTGCTGGGCTCGGCCCACTGGGCCGGGCCGGGCCCAAAAGAAAAAGAGAAAAAAAAATAATAGAGTAAATAGTTTAATTAATTAATTAATTAATAAAAATAGTTTTGAGATATTTAAAAATAGGTCTGAGGCCCAGAAAAATCTAGAAAAATTACCCTAAGTCCAGTTTTCTATTTTACACCAAAAAATGTTATTTCCATGATATATTAATATTATTTATTAACAATTAAAAATCATTTAATAATTAAGAACCTTGATTTTAATTTCAGAAAATTCCCAGAAAATTCCAGAAAATTGGAAAAAAAATCCAAGTTTTAATAATTTTGAAAATTCAGGGGGTTTACAAATTTATATGCATAAGGAGTTATAATGAGGTATCATGAGTAGAGAAATATCAGAATTAGTAATGAGAATTGTGAAGCGTATCACGGATTAGTTTAACAGGCTATAAAAGGTTAAAGGGAAATACCTATACATCAATCGAGATGAAGAACCATATACATGCCCATGAGAGTAAAGAAACATGAGTGTTATAGTAGATACATGTAATCATGAGTTATAATGAGCTTGATGAGATGATCCATTAATGAAGCTAGTGATATAATACCAAGAGTGCTAATGATTCTATATCAAAGATTAGTCGAGAATAACGTTAATAACAGTAAGCACTCTGTGTGATGATAATTAGATGATATACCAGTTGACATAAATTAAAATCATGAAAGAAAATACAGGTGATGATAACTTTGATCATTGGAGGTAATAGTACAAGGGATTCAGTCAGTACAATTTTAGTACACAATTATAGACACTAGATGCATTGAGTGCACCTTGAGTATCAGAGACCGTGAGCACTGATATGTACATTTGTGGATTTATAAATTAAAAGGTGGAAAAAAAATTTTATTTTTAGAATAATTGAGGAGTTGAGATTATGTCATTAAATTTTTGAGGATTTCAAATATGAATTCAATAAACATGGTTAAGGCTACAAAGATTTTAGAAGTGATTAAATTTTATTTCGATGTTGAGTATCTGATTTTGAGGAGGTATATGCAATTTATTTTTAAGTTGATCGAGAAGTTAAACCTTGACGATTATTTTGAGGATTAATTTTATGGTAGATGAGAGATATGAATATTAATATATGAGTAGATGATATACATGTGTAAGGATCTGGTGACTTGAGCATGATTGAGATGGCACCGCAGACTGATTTGGGTGTCCATCTAGAGTTGTATTAAAAAGGGCTTAGCACTTAGTATGGTGTTGCACTTGACGTGTATTTGAGTGATAAGAACAACTGGTATGAACAATTATAGTAGGAACGAGAACTAGCAGTGGGTGTACTAAAGTAGAACAGGGGTACCTAAAGAGATAGAGATATCAAACTTTACATGCACCAATTGACCTATAATCGTGTCAGAGGTTCTTGGTATCAGATTTTGGTATTAATAGACATGTGTGTGCAATTTGGATGTATTCATGGATCTTGTGGATTAATGATTAGTTGATATGGGTATCAATGTACAGGAATAGGAATTAGTTAGTGAATGTGCCAGAGTTAAGAGTATGTTAGAGATAGAAGATACTGCAGGAAATATGTTAGTAGGTTCTTCTTTTTCTAATGTTTTCCGTCTCTTGATTGATTGATTTCCCTAGTGCTGTAGTTCGTATTCATGATTTTCTTGTTAGAATATAACTAGTAGTACACCCTGACAGAGACTGAAATACCATGACAAAAGATACATGACCTATATATTTTCTTAGATTGCATGACTGTAGGTAAAATTTTCTTAAACCACGATCATTGGGGTTTAGACCATAGCAAAGATTTTGAAAAGATTATGACTTGACGAAAGGGACAAGCTGATAAAAAATTTAAGGATAAGCATTCATTTAAATAAAGAGTTAATGGGTAATATAACAAAATTGATGGATCCTTGATATTTACGAAGATCGAGGTATGATTGAAATTTGAGGATAAACATTAATTTAAATAAAGAATTAAAAATTTCACATGGCAGAATTGATGATTTATTAATTTCAGGAAGGTTGGCTATGACATAAATTATCATTGTAAATTTGAGGAAAATTGGAAAATTATCATTATATATATTTGATTGCAAGATAGTAATTTAAAAAATTTATTGCAGACATTACATTTGAAGGATCCATAAGTATCGCATTGTTAAGTATTTTGAGGAAAAGAGAAAACTAAAGAATCAGATCATTGATGGATTATTGTTCGGATTCAGACTTTTGGGACGAGAATCGATACATTGATTGAAATTAAATTTGAGGAACAGATATCAAATTCCGAGTATTTAATTTTTAATTTAAATTCGTGGAAATTGTGAGGAAGATGGACTTTGATTTTTATTTTCGAGGATATTGCAAGAATACAGTAATTTCAAAAATTTTTGAGATTGTGAAATCGCAAGGTGGATTACTACCTGATTTTGTGATTGATGAATTTAACTATTGATGAGAAATAAATTAATAAATAAACACTACAATGAGGACTTAAATTTCGAGACAAAATTCTTTTAAGGAGGGTAGACTTGTCACTACCACATTCTGAAAATAGGGGTATTTTCAAATTTTTTATAATTATTAGTATTGTGGTATTTATATTAAATGATTTCTCAATATTGTATATAAATTAGATAATGGCATGAGGTGTGTATTTAAATATATTATATTATATACTGTGTTCTTAATGTCTGAGCTGGTAGACTTGACCTAGAGGCCACTAGACGAACACCTGATCGAATAATGGGGATTATATATTTAATTGTTTATTTTAGAATTAAATTATTGGGGGTTGTATTTAATTACCGTAATTTATTTAATTGTTGTGCGCTGTCGTTGCTTCGATATTTGGAGCGCTACCTGACTTTTGCCTTCCAATAAATTTCACAATATTGCCCAAGACATGCCCGTCTTCCATTCTGATATTTTGCAACCAAAAATTATGCTCTCTGTACCTTATTTTTAGCCGCACAAAAATCGTCGCGGACGTTTATTTTTAATTCCTAAATAAATTCAATTTCTGTATCGTTGTGCGCTCCAATCGAAATTGGAGGCAACCTTGACCTATTTTTTGTACGACCCAAATTAGGGTAATACTCTGCTCTGAGTCTTCTTCAGTAATGATATTGATGACCCGACCTGATTTTGGCCCCATGTACTCCTAATTAATTTTAGAACACAACTTGCATTTATTTCTAATTAAATTGAGGATACCATTTTGTCTGATTTCGTAAATCCTAATTTAATTCCAGTACCTGATTAATTAAGCTCGTACCAAACACACGGCGCCCCCTCACCCTACAAAACGTCGAACACCAAATCGCCCACCAAATTTTCATCATTTTATGCGTCTGTGTAAATACCCAAATTTAAGGGGGCTAATTTACAAATTTACATTTGGTGTAAACACCCCATTGGTTCAACCCAATGGAGAACCCCAAATTTTGGCTAATCAACCCACACCCTCATCCCCACATGAAAATTCATTCATGTTTAATCTGGACCACCCATTTAAATTGGGTGCATCCTCACCCTTGATTTCCCCCACACTCTCCCCTTATTTAATGTCCTATCACCTAGCCCTAATCCCCAAAATCCAACCTAGGGAAGCACACCTCCCCCAAGCCCCAAACCGTAGCTTCTCCTTCTCCCCTTCATTTTTCATTTTTCTTCACTTCTCTTCTTCTTCTTCTTCCTTTCTTCTTCTTCTCTTTTATTTTATTTGAAAAGAGGAGGGGGGGGAATACTGTTCACCGAGCACCTTCCCTCAGCCGACCCAAACTCCGGCCGTCGACCACTCGACTGCTCCGGTCCTCCCTGTACTTTCCGAGCTTCCCGCTGCGACCCGAACCACCGTACTCCACCGCTGCCAGCTCCTCCTTTGAACCCCTCCGCCGAGGCTGTCGCTTCCGACGACGACTCCTCCAGCCTCATCCGCCGTCCGCCGCTCATCCAGATCAGGACCCCCTCTAATGGCCAACGCCCCATCGTCAACATCGACCTCACATCCCGGAGCAAACACGAGGTCCGCCACCTCCGCGGAAAGCTCGTAACCGAGCTCGACCAGGTCCGTTCCCTAGTCCAGAAGCTCGAGTCCAAGAAGCGCCAAGTTGCTGATGCTCCGGCCGCTGCCTGTTGCTGCTCCGGCCGCTGCCTGCTGCTGCGCCGGCCACCACCATCATCACCATACAACACCCCCGAACCCGACTGCAATGCACCATCTCCCTGTGCTCCGGCCGAGCCCTGGATCTCGGCCAAGCTGCTACGGTCCTCCTCCTCCCTTCCCAGTTGTCCAACCATCACCACCACCAGTGCCATCACTACTCCGGCCAACCTCTTCTTCTCCACTCGATGAGATCCTCCTCCTCCTCCTCCTAGCTGCACCTCATCTCCGGTCGGCAAGCCTCCATCTCCCCTGTGAGCTTCTCTCCCTCTCCTTCTTCCCTCTTTAGTATATAACATAATGTATAGTAGATGTATATGATGTATTGTCACGACCCGCACCCGGTTTAGGGGCACGAGTACGTGGGTACGTCCAGCCTACGCCGCAGCATCGGCGGTAGAACGCTGTCAAGGTCTTGATACTATCTAGCCAATCTCACACAAGCATCCAATCTCCATAAGGAGGCACGGATGACACAAATAAAATGAACACATACTCAATCACAGGATTACAGCACGATAAGATATCGAACAAAATTAAATTAAATACAACACAAGTCAAAGTAATAATCTAACTCAACAAAATAACCAAGTCTCATCAAAAATGCCGGAGACAAATTCGGTACCAAATAGTCTACTGAAAGAACTAACTAGAAGATTGGTGATTCCGGCTAGACCTCTTGGAATCACAACTAACTATCAAGCCCAAGTGCAGCTACTCACCATATGGTCCATAAAGTGTTGGCTACCGATCCTCTAAGGCATAGTCTGAAAAAATGTTTCCAGTCAGGAAGGAGCAAAGTACAAATCTCAAATAACAGTTCTATTTAATTGATAAGGACTATAAACAATAAACATGTAATGCTAGCTACTGAGAAGACAAGGAAATAAATGCAATAGCAATTAAAGAGAGACAGGCAATGTAAAGAGACAGGCAATAGGCAATATGATACAGTCAGTGCATGTATGAAAATGGAAAGAACAAGGAACAGTATCATATACGGATGATGTAGTATATGATTTAAAATAGGGAACTGTAATCTATTCTAAGTGTTTGAAATAGTAGTTCAAAATGTGATCGGCTTGGGAACATGTACGATAGCTATAGGGCCTGGCTAATCATGGGTGAAGAGCATGATTAACACTTACATTGTTCTACACTACAATAAGAGGTTATGATCACATTTCTTACTAACTACTTCTCCGCCCCCAACTAGTACTGTGGATCCAACCATGACACGTCACGATACACGAGCAAGTCCAATCTATCATGTACGATGTCTAATATACATGTCGTGTACAATGTCAATATGATAATCAAGGTAACATCTCATGACTGCAGATCCAAGCTATACTAGTCCGTGTAACACAGTGTCAAGGATTCAGATGTAACATTTCATGATTATTTAATTTATAGAAATTATCAAGGAATTGGAAATTATCAGAGAATGTACTTGCCTCGGGTCCTTAGCTGGTATTTATTGATGTCCTATTCCAGAGTATCCCCTGGGTGAACCAACAGTTCTATAGACACATCACAAGCAAAACCACATTTGCATCAGATGCTACGCTAACACACAGTCTATAAACACTGAATTTGGGACTACTCTAGGTATGATACTGGTCACCTAGGATCACCTAGCAGATAGATATAAGACACATTACCTGTTTAACTAACATATACATTAATGCTTACAATATATATATATACCAAATTTAGTACATATACAATATTTATATGTATTATTTAATTATATGTATAATATATATACAGGTTGAACAATATATTACTATATACATTAATTTTATATATTAAAATATACTAAGTATGTATACAAAATACATGTATATACATATACAATATATATATATATATATATATATATATATATATATATATATATATATATATATATATATATATATATATATAAATACTAAGGGTTTATACAGAAATATATATACACATATGAATTGACAATCACATACATAGACTAATTATATATATGTACTCATATATACCAATTAAAATACAATACTATATACTAATTTAATTTATACTAGTATACTTTATTAAATACACATTATAAGAAAATACCCATAAACATACACATATATATATATTTATGAATACATACAAAAATAAATTTGTACACTATATAAAATGCCCAATATACATACATATACATATGCATCTAATTAAATACATACTTATTAATTAAACACCTACTATCTTATACAATTAATTATACATACTATAATTATACAATTAATTATTAATAAAATAAATAATATACATTTACATATTTAATACACATAGTCTATATGAAAAATACAATACAATGTTCAATATATATCATTTAAATATGTATATACCAATTTATCAAATACATACAATATATTACACATACACTATACTATACACATATACAAAATAAATTATACATATAAGAAGGAGGGAAGAGAGAAGAGACTCACTGTGGAGGGAGGAGCAGTCGGCTGCTGGGTCGGGCCGCTCGCCGGAGTTGCAGAGGGAGGAGGCAGTGATAGGTAATGGAGGTGTATGGTGGTGGGAGTGGTGATGTTTGGGGGCAGCGGCCACCGGGATACGGCAGGAGGGGACTTCGTCGGAGTGCAGGGGAGGAGCACAGCCGGACCGGAGATGCAGATGCCCGCCGGAGCAGCAGAGAAATGGTCGGGTGGCGGCTTGAAGAAGGCTGTGCGGGTGGTGGAGCGAGTAGACGGTGGAGGAGTGAACAGGACGCCGCCGGTGCACAGCCAGCGGAGGGAGAGGTGGAGGATGGTGGAGCGTCGGCGCCGGAGTGGGCTGATGGCCGGCTGGGAAACTCACAGTAGGGAGAAGGGTCGGCTTTGAATAGGATGGGTTGGGGTGTTGAAGGAGCAGAGGCCAAGGGGGATCGAGGCTGGCTGCCAGCCCGCCGGAGTGTGGGGTGAGGCTGCGGGAAACTCGGCCGCCGGGCTGAGCAGCGGTTGCCGTCGGGTTGGCCGTCGGAGCAGGTCGGGGAGGGGAGCACAGGGTGATGGTGTAGTAATGGTTTTCCCCCTCTTTTAGTTTGAATTTGAATTCAAAAAAACAAATAAAAGAAGAAGAAGAAGAAGAAGGAGAAGAAGAAGAATAAAGGAAAGAGAAGGAGAAAGGAAGAAGGAGAAGAAGAAAGGAAAAACTCCTACGTTGGGGTTGAGGATGGAGGAGAGAGAGAGGTAGGGGCTTGTTTGGGAATTAGGGTTTTCTAGGGAAAGGTGTTGATGTGACATTACATATGGGAGAGTGTGTGGAATAAAGGGTTAGGATTTGCCCACAGAATGAGTGGTCCAGATTGGACATGAAGGAATTTCATGTGGGGATGAGGGTGAGAGGCTAGTAAAATATTAGGAATTCCTCATTGGCTTAAACAAATGAGGTATTGACAAAAATATAAATTTGCAAATTAGCCCCCTTAAATTTGGGTATTTGCACAGACAAATGAAATAACAGAAATTTGGCGGGCGATTCGGTGTCTGGTGTTTTGTAGGGTCAGGGGGCGCTGTAAGTTTGGTGTGGGCTCAAAAAGCAGGACACTGGAATTAAATTGGGATTTTCAGAATCAGTTAAAATAGTATCCTCAATTTAATTAGAAATAAATACAAGTTGTGTTCTAAAATTAATTAGGAGTACATGGGACCAAAATTAGGTCAGGTCATCAATACCAATAATGAAGAAGACTCAGAACAGAATATTACCCTAATTTGGGCCGCACGAAAAATAGGTCAAGATTGTCCCCAATTTCGATTGGAATGCACAACGATACAAAATAGGGATTTATTAAATAACGTCCGCGATGATTTTTGTGCGGCTAGAAATAATGCACAGAGAGCATAATTATGAGTTGTAAAAAATAGCAGAATGGAAGGCGGGCATGTCTAGGGCAAGATTGCAAAATTTGTTGGAAGACAAAAGCTAGGGTAGAGCTCCAAATATCAGAGCAAAGGCAGGGCGCAAAATATTAAATAAAATATGGTAATTAATTACAATCTCCAAATATTAAATTCTAGATAAAATAATAAAAATTCAGAATTCTATAATTCAGACAGGTGGTCATCTACTGGGCTTCTAGGTCAAGTCTACTAGCTTAAAAATAAATAAACAATGCATATAATACTATATTTAATTACACATCCCTCATAATTATTTAAATTAAAAATATTATCATGCAATTATTTAATTGTAACTACAATAATATTAAATATTATAAAAAATCAAAAATACCCCTGTTTCCGGAACGTGGTAGTGACATGTATAGAGTACATTAGATAATTAATGTATGGTGTACATAATGTATGGAGTACATTAGATAATTAATGTATGGTGTACATAATGTATAGAGTACATTAGTTGATTAATGTATGGTGTACATTAATTTATGTAATGTATAGTGTACATTAATTAATAATGTATAGTGTATATAAATCAATATAATGTATAGTGTACATATAATTGGTATATGTATATAAATATATTATATATATATATACTTAGTATATTTTCAATATATATTTAATTGGTATATATATATAACTACGTATTCTAGTATATGTAAATTGGTGTATGTATACTTATGTATATTGTATACATACTTAGTATATTTTTATATAACTTGTATATGTATATACATGTATTTTGTATACATACTTAGCATATTTTAAATATATAAAATTAATATATATGGTAAATATATTGTTCAACCTATATATATATTATGCATGAATTTAAATGGTACATATATATATTGTATATGTATTTTGGGTGCAAGTAAATATTGTAGGTGTTAATGTTAGTTAATAATGGGTATATGTGTGTTAGATGTCTATCTACTAGATAACCCTAGTTGACCCATATTGTACCTGGCATAGCCCCGATTTATGTTTTTGTGTTGTGTTAGTGTAGCATCTAATACAAGTATTATTTTGATATGTCATTAGGACTGTTGGTTCCTCCAGGCGATACTCTGGAACAGGACCTCGGTATTCACCAGCTAAGGACCCAAGGCGAGTACATTCTCTGATTAGTTTCTAATTTATGATATTCCCTATGTTCACTGTATCTAGTGTAGATATCCATGCTCTTGACACGCTGGTTACACGGATTGGTATACACGGATCTCGTCATGAGATGTTATTCCTTATTCATGGTGTAGCTTGTGCAAGACTTGTTTCCTTGTTATCTTGTGCATGTACAGACACTGAGACCCGGGGAGATTTGCTACCTCCCTAGGGAATCCCGTGCCATAGCGTACCATGATTGGATCTACTATACCAGTCGTGGGTGGGGAGTATTTTAGTATAGATATGTGATCATACCCAACTCTACATGCATCATAGCTCACCCCACATCTCACGTCGGGTGCGGCCTGACCATTTACATGCTTCATAGCTGTTACGTGTGATTAGCCTGACCTCTACATGCATCATAGCTAATCAACGGTTAGCCTGACCTTACATGAATCATAGCTAATCACATGTAACCATCCTGATCAAGTTCCCAAGCCGACCACATGTTAAAGCTAGTACTCACACACTTAGTCATAGGATTCTTGCTCGTTGACATATTGTTTCTTTTCCTGCATTTACTTATAGTATTTCCAGTATTTCCTTTTTGTATATTTCTCGTTCCTATACATGCATCTCGTATATTTTCATCTAGAACTGCTACATAGTTTATATCATTAATATAGAACTGCTATTTAGAGATGTACTTTGCTCCTTCCTGACTGGAAAATATTTTCCAGACTGTGACCTTAGTGGACTTGTTTCTGACACTTGGGGATTGGATGTTACTGATTACAGGTATGACTATTTTGTCGTTAGACTTGTCTTGTATTTCTTGCTTGCCTTGATATCTCATCATGCTTTAGTTTATGTGATTGAGTATTTCCAGCATTATTTTATGATATCCACGTCTCCTTATGGAGTTGGGCATTCATGTGTGTCACGCCCCAGTCCCAAAATGACGAGGGACTGAGCACGTGCGCAATGGCCAGCAGCACGCACCGATGGACTACCCAATTTAATGGATCCATCAGGGCATGCTTAAGCTGTAGTCAACAGGAAATAGAGCATTTGTTACAAGTCTCAGGTTATTCTAATCTCATCCACAACCGATATCACAGATTAATAGATAGAGTAATGTAATTAGAAATAACTGTCAAATCTCAATAAATTCCTCGAGAAACAAATCCGAGAATATGTCTGGTACAACCATGCAAATAGACAGGAAATAAACAACTGGAAATAGAAACAGAGATAACTGACTCTATACAGCCAATGCTCAGGAGAAGTCCTCTGGTGCGATCTCGTCCTCAGGTCCTGGTACAGCTCCTGGAAGTGGTCCTGTACGGTGTAGCTCTGGGTGGATCTCTTCGGCTATACCTGGGGACATAGTCCATTCCAGGTCCTCAGGGGACATAACAAGGTACAGAAAATACAAGCCAAAATAAATGCAGTGCAGGAATTAAATAAGCAATAGGGCAAACTATGTAACCAGCTAAGTGAGATGCAATATGAGAGCAGCACAAGAAACTCAGGCTGAAACTACTACAAGCTCTGTGTCGGGGAGCCGGTAGCAGTGATATCATGTAGTTGTCTAGCTCAATGGGAGACTACGACGCCGGCATAATAACATCAACCTGTAGCCTGTGTGTCTCTCCCCACCCAATGTAATCACGCATATCATGACCATAACGTCTCATGCTCATGCCAGCGGGATTATAGCTAATGCAACAAGTCATACTGTATGTAAATAAATACCTCTGTCAAGTCCTATATCCTATACAGAATCACCACGAATATCTCGGGAAGACTCTGTCTCATAAATAGTGTCAAGTGTCCTGGGTTCTGGAGTACTTGATAAGACAAGTACCAAGAGTAAGGGTATCGAATGTCCATCTCTAATGACGTACCCAACTCCGCGTACGGGGTTGGCACCCGACTGTGATCGGACACTAAGCACGTCACACGTTTCCTAGGTTAAGCAGTTAAAACAAGTTACATTTAATTTCACAAGAAATCAAGTAAAATACTATGTCAAGAATTACTGAGAATTGGCAAGCTTTACTTGCCCACTAATGCATAATTAAGTCCAGAAAATAAATAGCAAGCTGCAGGGTTTGGCAAGGTACACTTGCCTGTGGTTCCGGCTATGTTTGCGGTTCTGACTTCGGTTGGATTTGCAGGCGGTACTCCGGTTGCTGAAACAAACATCACCATCAGATCCAGAAAATATCAATCAGCTAGAAATACCTGTCCTTGGGTCCAATTTGGAGACAAGGGCAGAAACGGCAGTTTCGGATCAAAACGGGGTCCACCGGTGGGCCCGCTTTGCACCGAAAAACGCGTCCGGGTCAACGGTCTCCAAATTCACCAAACTTAGTGTCCACAGGTCAGAAACGCTGATACGAACCCAACGGAACTTTCAGAATTGAAATCCGATGAGCCGATCACAAAATTGCCTATCGAGCGGGGCCTGTGGGGCCCATGACACGCGATTTCGTCAACGTTCTCAGAATCGAACCAAACTTGACCCACAGGACCAGCATATCGCTACGAGTCCGATGGCGCAAGTTTCATCTCGATCCGACGTGTGTACACAAAGTTAGAGCGCGTTCCAGAAAGTACGGATACGGGGCGATGTCCGCGGATACGCGTTGATTCCGGTGTGCACGCACACCCGAATCAGCTTCCGTGAAATCTCACACTTCCGTATCGACGAGGCGCTCGTGTCTGTGAAGACCGCACGCGACCAAGTCGTCCCGTTTGGCGGGACGTACTCAGTTCCGGGGTGAAACAGGGTCTGGTTTTTCCTGTTTTTGGATCCCGGTGTGCGATCGCCACAGGCCGCGATGTCTCGAACAGTTTGTCCGAACACCGAGAGGGTCATACAGGCTTCGCAACGCAATTTGCGGAAACGAAAACGGAGCTACGAGCAAGAAAATATACGCACCTGAACGGGGCCTGAAAATCGAGGTTGATTTCGTGTCCGACAGGTGTCCGACTCGTGTCGGACACAGGGGAGATTAGGGTTAGGGTTAGGGCTAGGGGACTCGGCCGGCGGCGGGGACAGCGGCTCTGCGGCCAGGCAGAGGCGGAGGGGACCGGCGCAGCACGGCGAGGCGGTGGCCGGGCTCGTCGGCGCTGCGGTGGCCGGAGGCGGCTCGGCTCGAGCTGCTGCAGCCTGCTGCTGTCATCGACAGCGCTCGACGGCGGCTGGGCTGCATCGGGGTCTGCACGGCGGGGCGTCACGGCGCTGCGGCGGAGGAGAACGATGTCGGCGGGGAAGGGTTCGACGGAGGATGGCCGGGGTCGGTGGGGGAGATCGGAGGAGGCTGGGGGGAATTTATAGGGAGGAGAGAGGGAGAGGGAGAGGGCGATCGTGGCGGAGGACGTGGGCGGGTCAGGCATGGGGCGCGGGGGTTCGTGGCCGACTGGGCGCGCGGCGGGCGGCGTAGAACGCAGGGAGAGGGGGACTCGGTCGACTAGGGGAGAGAACCGGTCAGCGGGTCGGGCGGCTGGGTCCGGGTCTGGCCGACCCGACCCGACCCGCTAGCCACGGGTGGGCCGAGATGAAGTTGGGCCGGGCTGGGGTTTGAGCCCAGTGGGCCGGGTTCATTTTAATAAAAAAAAAAAAAAAAATTTTAATTTTAATAATCATTAAATAATTATTAATTAATTAATTAATTAATTAATTAAATAAATAGTTTTAGGCCTTTAAAAATAGGTCCGGGGTCCGATAAATTCCAGAAAAATTGCCCTAAGTCCAGTTTTTCATTTTACATCCAAAAATGTTATTTTCATAATATTTTAATATCATTTATTATCATTTAAAAATCATTGAATAATTAAAACCCTGTTTTTAAATTACAGAAAATTCCCAGAAAATTCCAGAAAATTGTGAAAAATCCAGTTTTTTAAAAAAAATTTTAAAAAAAAAATCAGGGGGTTTACAATCTACCCCCCTTAAGAGGATTGCGTCCTCGCAATCAAAGAATAACCGGTCAGCAGAGATGACACGGTTGCAAGTATCGTTCGAAACACATCACAAGATACTTAGGGAAATACCGTTTCCCTAAAATAAAAGTTATACACTTTCCAGAGAAAATCTAGTTACAGCAAGAGAATTACAACTTTTATGAAAACCAGGTTTATTATTAACAAGTTACAAATTACTAGGTTGGGGCTGAGGTCACAAACCAGTAGGCACGAGCTACAACAAGACTAGAAACGGATAACTACGAATCACTTACGCGCATCAGCTACTCCACGAGTCTGCACATTCTCTACTGTCATCGCCAGGGCTTGTTCGCGTCCTTGCAGTCGATTCTTCTGCTGTTGAGCCTGCTGGAAGAGTATTTCCTGGGGTATCAAGGGTGGCCTTGGCTGATACCCTCCTGGAGCTGGTGGTAGGACTTCTTGAACTTCCGTTCGCGGTACTTCCAATGCTGGAGAGGCTGACCTTGGTACTGGTAACGCTCGTTGGTTTACCCTTGGTGCTCCTTCTCGACGCTCAGGGCATTCCCTCAATAAATGCTGACTGGATCCGCAAGCCAAATATAATCTCATTTTCCGTCTGCACTTGTTCTCTAGATGACCTCGCCTGTGACAATATGGGCAAACAGGTATTGCCTGTGGAGATGCTTCTGGTAGCTGGTGCACGTGAGGTCTTTTTGCAACTTCTTCCTGTGGTGTTGAAGTGGAAGTCCGTTTCAGACTAGTCTCTCTCCTGATGACGCGCTCAATACGTCGCGCTGCAGCAAGGACGTCCGAGTACGAAGTAGGTGCAACGGATCCAATTAGTTTATGTAGCTCAATGTTTAGTCCGTCGAAGAATTTCTCAGCCTTCTCTTCTTCTGTCGGGATCAATGTTGGGGCAAAGCGACTTAGACGAATGAATTCCGTGTTGTACTCTTCCACCGTCTTAGTATCCTGAGTGAGGTGATTAAACTTGTCCCAAAGTTCTGATCGAGCGATAGCTGGAATGTACATCTCCTGAAAGAGTCTAGAGAACTCTTCCCAAGTGACTCGGTCTGGTCCGAGCCGTGCTTCCTCAGATAGCCACCAGTGATGCGCATTGTCCGTCAACTGCATTCTGACGGCAGTCATCCAACGTTCCTTTGGAAGTTCAGCTGCTTCTAGTTGATGTTGAGTGTTGGTGAGCCACTCATGAACTTCAGTGGGCTTTTCTTTGCCTGAGAATATACGGGGCTTCAGCTGTCGAAAGTCGGTGATAGAGCCTGTTGTTGGCCGTCGAGCTGGTAGGTTGGCCTGCTCCAGTGCAGTTATTAGGCTGCGACTCAATGCCTCTTGTTGAGCTTGCATTATTGCATAGATCATTGAAAACATCTGCTGTCCGTCCATGGCCTGCCCTGGTGGAATTATGGGCATTGATGGAGTAACTGGCGTCGTTGGTAGAATGTCATCTTGCTGGATTCTCGGGGCATGTTGTTGAGCTGACTGTCCTTTATCTACTGGTGTTACTTCATCTTCGTTGGTTACCTCAGCAACTCGTGGTGACGTTATGGGAGTCTCGTCGTTTCCTCGTAAATCCATAACCCTGTAACCAAAATAAACAATAAGAGGCGCACAGGAATCAAGGCAGGATGCAAGTCAAGAAATTAAATTCGAAGTCGATATGGATACCAAGAACATTTTCAAGCAAGTGGATGAGATCCTAAACTTATCCTATCTTATTTGCAGGCCTGTTCGGTCCCTGTGTTGAAACCGAACAAATTAGTCGTAGAGACCTGCATGGGCCACCACAAAAACCATGTCACACCCCAGTCCCAAAATGACGAGGGACTGAGCACGTGCGCAATGGCCAGCAGCACGCACCGATGGACTACCCAATTTAATGGATCCATCAGGGCATGCTTAAGCTGTAGTCAACAGGAAATAGAGCATTTGTTACAAGTCTCAGGTTATTCTAATCTCATCCACAACCGATATCACAGATTAATAGACAGAGTAATGTAATTAAAAATAACTGTCAAATCTCAATAAATTTCTCGGGAAACAAATCCGAGAATATGTCTGGTAAAACCATGCAAATAGACAGGAAATAAACAACTGGAAATAGAAACAGAGATAACTGACTCTATACAGCCAATGCTCAGGAGAGGTCCTCTGGTGCGATCTCGTCCTCAGGTCCTGGTACAGCTCCTGGAAGTGGTCCTGTACGGTGTAGCTCTGGTTGGATCTCTTCGGCTATACCTGGGGACATAGTCCATTCCAGGTCCTCAGGGGACATAACAAGGTACAGAAAATACAAGCCAAAATAAATGCAGTACAGGAATTAAATAAGCAATAGGGCAAACTATGTAACCAGCTAAGTGAGATGCAATATGAGAGCAGCACGAGAAACTCAGGCTGAAACTACTACAAGCTCTGTGTCGGAGAGCCGGTAGCAGTGATATCATGTAGTTGTCTAGCTCAATGGGAGACTACGACGCCGGCATAATATAACATCAACCTGTAGCCTGTGTGTCTCTCCCCACCCAATGTAATCACGCATATCATGACCATAACGTCTCATGCTCATGCTAGCGAGATTATAGCTAATGCAACAAGTCATACTGTATGTAAATAAATACCTCTGTCAAGTCCTGTATCCTATACAGAATCACCACGAATATCTCGGGAAGACTCTGTCTCATGAATAGTGTCAAGTGTCCTGGGTTCTGGAGTACTTGATAAGACAAGTACCAAGAGTAAGGGTATCAAATGTCCATCTCTAATGACATACCCAACTCCGCGTACGGGGTTGGCACCCGACTGTGATCGGACACTAAGCACGTCACACTTTTCCTAGGTTAAGCAGTTAAAATAAGTTACATTTAATTTCACAAGAAATCAAGTAAAATACTATGTCAAGAATTACTGAGAATTGGCAAGCTTTACTTGCCCACTAATGCATAATTAAGTCCAGAAAATAAATAGCAAGCTGCAGGGTTTGGCAAGGTACACTTGCCTGTGGTTCCGGCTATGTTTGCGGTTCTGACTTCGGTTGGATTTGCAGGCGGTACTCCGGATGCTGATACAAACATCACCATCAGATCCAGAAAATATCAATCAGCTAGAAACGCCTGTCCTTGGGTCCAATTTGGAGACAAGGGCAGAAACGACAGTTTCGGGTCAAAACGGGGTCCACCGGTGGGCCCGCTTTGCACCGAAAAATGCGTCCGGGTCAACGGTCTCCAAATTCACCAAACTTAGTGTCCATAGGTCAGAAACACTGATACGAACCCAACGGAACTTTCAGAATTGAATTCCGATGAACCGATCACAAAATCGCCCGTCGAGCGGGGCCTGTGGGGCCCACGACACGCGATTTCGTCAACGTTCTCAGAATCGAACCAAACTAGACCCACAGGACCAGCGTATCGCTACGAGTCCGATGGCACAAGTTTTGTCTTGATCCGACGTGTGTACACAAAGTTAGGGCGCATTTCAGAAAGTACGGATACGGGGCGATGTCCGCGGATACGCGTTGATTCCGGTGTGCACGCACACCCGAATCAGCTTCCGTGAAATCCCACACTTCCGTATCGACGAGGCGCTCGTGTCTGTGAAGACCGCACGCGACCAAGTCGTCCCGTTTGGCGGGGCGTACTCAGTTCCAGGGTGAAACAGGGTCTGGTTTTTCCTGTTTTTGGATCGCGGTGTGCGATCGCCACAGGCCGCGATGTCTCGAACAGTTTGTCCGGACACCGAGAGGGTCATACAGGCTTCGCAACGTAATTTGCGGAAACGAAAACGGAGCTACGAGCAAGAAAATATACGCACCTGAACGGGGCCTGAAAACCGAGGTTAATTTCGTGTCCGACACGTGTCCGACTCGTGTCGGACACAGGGGAGATTAGGGTTAGGGTTAGGGCTAGGGGACTCGGCCGGCGGCGGGGACGGCGGCTCTGTGGCCAGGCGGAGGCGGAGGGGACCGGCGCAGCGCGGCGAGGCGGTGGCCGGGCTCGTCGGCGCTGCGGTGGCCGGAGGCGGCTCGGCTCGAGCTGCTGCAGCCTGCTGCTGTCGTCGACAGCACTCGACGGCGACTGGGCTGCGTCGGGGTCTGCACGGCGGGGCGTCACGGCGCTGCGGCGGAGGAGATCGACGTCGGTGGGGAGGGGTTCGACGGAGGATGGCCGGGGTCGGTGGGGGAGATCGGAGGAGGCTGGGGGGAATTTATAGGGAGGAGAGAGGGAGAGGGAGAGGGCGATCGGGGCGGAGGACGTGGGCGGGTCAGGCGTGGGGCGCGGGGGTTCGTGGCCGGCTGGGCGCGCGGCGGGCTGCGGAGAACGCGGGGAGAGGGGGACTCGGTCGACTGGGGGAGAGAACCGGTCAGCGGGTCGAGCGGCTGGGTCCGGGTCTGGCCGACCCGACCCGACCCGCTAGCCACGGGTGGGCCGAGATGAGGTTGGGCCGGGCTGGGGTTTGAGCCCAGTGGGCCGGGTTCATTTTAATAAAAAAAAAAAAAATAATTTTAATTTTAATAATCAGTAAATAATTAATAATTAATTAATTAATTAATTAAATAAATAGTTTTAGGCCTTTAAAAATAGGTCCGGGGTCCGATAAATTCCAGAAAAATTGTCCTAAGTCCAGTTTTTCATTTTACATCCAAAAATATTATTTTCATAATATTTTAATATCATTTATTATCATTTAAAAATTATTGAATAATTAAAACCCTGTTTTTAAATTACAGAAAATTCCCAGAAAATTCCAGAAAATTGTGAAAAATCCAGTTTTTTTAAATTTTTTTTTTAAAAAAAAATCAGGGGGTTTACAATGTGAGATTGATTAGATAGTTACATGACCTAGACAGCGTTCTACCGCCGATGCTGCGACGTAGGCTGGACGTACCCACGCTCTCGTACCCCTATATCGGGTGCGGGTCGTGACACAATATCTTGCCTGTTGTTCTGAAGAATAGGAAGACTCGAGTTTCCATCGACTTCCATGATCTAAATACGTCATGTCCCAATGACGAATTCTCTCTTCCAATCACCGATGTAATGATCGACAACACTTGTGGCTTTGAGCACATGTCCTTCATGGATGGCTTCTCAGGCTACAACTAAATCAAGATATTTTCCAATGATGAGAAACATACATCGTTCCAGACCCTGATAGGCATATACTACTACACGGTCATGCCTTTCAATCTGAAGAATGCATGTGCTACATATCAACGAGCTATGAGCACTATTTTCTATGAACATCTGTACAAGGCGGTGGAATGCTACATTGACGATATCACCGTCAAGAGTCACTCCAAAGATGATCACCTCCAAGATCTGAGGATTGTGTTCGACTTAATGTGCGCATACCGCCTAAAGATGAACCCTACCAAGTCCTTCCTGAGAGTCTCCAATAAAAAATTCTTAGATTTCATCATTACTTCCTGGGGTATTCATATAGACCCCAACAAGACCAGGGCCATCATAGAGATACACCAGCCATGGAACCTCCGGGAACTCCGCAGCCTTCAAGGGAGGCTGGCATACATCAGGAGGTTCATATCAAACCTCTTTGGACGTTGTCGGCTATTCACATAACTCATAAAGAAGGGTATCTCCTTTGTTTGGAAAGAAGAGTGCCAACGAGCATTCGATAATATCAAAGAATACCTATCAAACCCCCATGTGCTGGTGTCCCCAGTCATAGAAAATCCATTCATGCTTTATGTACGCGCAATAGATCGCTCTTTCGGTGCCCTGTTAGCCCAGAATAGTGATTCAGGTCACGAACATGCCATATACTACCTCAGTCGGATGATGGTCGGTCCAGAGCATAAGTATACTGCTGTAGAGAAGGAGTGCCTTGCGCTGGTATTCGCTATCCAGAAAACTCGATACTAAGTGAATGGATAGGCCATTCAAGTAATCTCGCGAGTCAACCCCCTCAGGGTCCTCATGACCAAACCTGGGGAACATAGTTCCCACTTGGCTACCTAGCAATACTATTATCTGCATATGATATGGTATTCATACAATATAAGGCCGTCAAGGGTCAAGCATTGGCCGACTTTCTGGCAGCCCACCCGGGGTCAGAAACCTCAAAGCTCTATGAAGAGATTCCAGACGAAGTGGCAGACGCCAATGTCACCTCACATGAAGCAGTTTGGTAAATATTCTTTGATGGTGCTTCAAGAGCAGGGCCCAAAGGCAACATCATCGTGGGGGTCGGGATAGTGTTGATCTTCCTATATGGTCTTGTCATCAATTACGAATACTCTCTCACGGATCCATGCTCCAATAATTTGGCAGAGTATAATGCCCTAATCATCGGACTCCAGCTCACCAAGTAAGTCGGAGTAGAGTACTTGGAAGCCTACGGCGATTCTCAACTTATCATCAATCAAGTCAGAGAAGTATATGAAGTCTGAAATAAAAACTTGATCCCCTACCACCAAGCTTCACACAGCATCATCATGACTTTTGAGATATTCTTTATTAAGCATGTCCATCGATTGCAAAATATCGAGGCTTCATACAGCATCATCATGACACTTTAGCCGGTCTTGTTGCTTCATTGGCATTCCCAGACAACACCCATCAGTTAATCACGGTGATTGATCAAGAGATGGTCTCTCCCAAAAGCAAGATATGCTTATGTCTAAGCTATGAAGTGAAGGTCGACACCGATACTCAAGATTGGAGGCTTCCATTCATCGACTACGTAGTCTATGGAATTCTTTCTGAAAACCCAAAGGAAGCTGCTTCAATCAGAAGATGCTCCTTCCATTTCTATTACGACATGGAGACTAAAATATTGTACCGTCGGTCCTACGACGGACTTCTTCTCTGATGCCTAACAAACGCAGAGGCAAAATAAGCCCTCCGTGAAGCTCACAATGGCGTCTGCAGGGTGTATCAATCAGGTCCAAAGTTACAGGACCGTCTTCGAAGAATAGGCTACTATTGGCCGACGATGGTAGCAGATACGGTCGATTACGTAAGGAAGTACCAAACATGCCAATTCTACGTAGACTTTATCCATTAGCCATCTGAGTTCCTATACCCAACAGTAGCATCTTGGCTATTGAGGTGTGGGGAATGGATATCATCGGGCCAATCAGTCCGACTTCATCAGAAGGATATCGGTTCATCCTGGCGATCACCGAATACTTTTCCAAATGGACGAAAGCTATTCCACTCACCGAATTTAAAACAACAAATATGATTAACTTTGTCAAGCAATACGTCATATATCGCTTTGGTTTGCCGCGTAGGATCGTCCATGACAATGGTCCATAGTTCGCAATTCACGATTTCTATCGATTTTGTGACAAAAATCGAATCCAAAATATAGCATCCATGACATACAACCCCGCAACAAATGGTCTGGCGGAAGCGTTCAACAAAACCATCATCAAGCTTCTTAAGAAATTTGTGTCTTCCAACAAACGCGACTGGAACGAGAAGCTGGATAAATGTCTATGGGCCTACCGAACAACAGTCCAGACAGCTACTGGGAATACGCTATTCTCCTTGGTGTACGAAAGTGAGGCGGTACTTCTGCTGGAGATCCAAATCCCTTTACTACGAGTAGCTCTCTCCATCCAACTAACCACGGACGACAACTACCGCCGACGGTTATAGGAGCTGGAATCACTCGACGAGAAAAGACTCTTAGCTTAACAATGCATAGAGTTGTATCAAGTGCGTCTATCTGGAGACTTCAACAAACGGGTAAAAAAGAGAACATTTTAAGTGGGTGACCTCGTCCTAATAGTAAGAAGACCGATGGTTTTGACTCACAAGACGACCGACAAATTCTAACCTAAATGGGAGGGCTCGTTCGTTGTGGAAACCGTATTTTCCAATAGCGCGTACCGGCTAGCAAAACCCAATGACGACTTGCGCCTGATGCCTATCAACGACAAGTTCCTTAAAAAGTACTACGTCTAAATTGGACTGGTGATCCTCCATTACCAAACTACATTTTATCTTCCTGGGCATTGGTTCATGTCCACATGACCTCTGGACTGTCCCTCAAATATATTACTCCGGCAGAGTCTGCCATATCCATATTATATTTGAGCAAACTTTGCGGCATTGACCATCGATCATCACTTCCATATTACCTCTGATATCTATTGTCTCCCAACTTATCACCCGTACACAATCCAGAGTATGCCCATAGTGTTAAGTCTACAAAAATTTCTGCATCTATATTACCTCTGGCAAGGCTTGTCTAAATATATTACTTGTACTAACATGCACAAAAAAGTAATGGGTCCACAAAACCCATCACGTACATATTACCTCTGATAGGGTTTGTTTTAAATCTATTACTCGTACCCCAAAGTGTGCAAAAGGATAATAGGTCCACCAAAATCTCCCAGTGGGATGTACTTAAAATCCATAAAATCTATCATGTCCATATTACCTCTGATAGGGTTTATTTTGAATCTATTACTCACCCCCAAAGTGTACAAAAGGGTAATAGGTCCACCAAAATCCCCCAGCGGGATGACCTAAAAATCTATAAAACCTATCATATCCATATTACCTTTGATAGGGTTTGTTTCGAACCTATTACTCGCACTCTAAAGTGCAAAAAAGGGTAATAGGTCCACCAAAATCCTCCTGTGGGATATCCTTAAAAAAATTGCGGTATGGTACTACATTCATATTATCTCCCGTACAATACCCAAAAATCCTCAACATACAAAAAATTTGAAAAATAGAGACTTCATTAATTAATATTCAAGATCATGAGTACATATGAGAGAAATCCATTACATTCAAGGGTTCTCATTAGTATTCAAGGTTATGAGTACATATGATGGAAACCTGTTTTATAGGATTTTCTATAAAGTCTCGCTAATACATAACTTTTTCATTAGAAGTGCCCCTCCGTGCCGTCGTCGATATTTATACAAGTCAAGCCCGCAGCAAAACTCAATACTTTCTGGCTCACTAATCCACGGTGCAAACCTCAGTATATGGAAAATCCATACCGATGGATAGCAAGGAAAGAGCAGGAGCATACGCTCTACAACCATGCAGGATGACCGACGACAGGAATGTCAATTAATCCAAATCATGTCATCGACCCCACCGACTTTCGGCTGATAATGAACCACATCAAAGGAAGAAAATCAGCTGACACACTACATGAACAAGGACAGCTTAGCGTATGACGTGGGACGTTCATCCTTGTCTCCTGGATTAGTTCTTGCCAAATTAATCGCGTCTCCTAGAGAAATATTGCATAAGGTTAGTTTTCATCCCAAACAATGGGTCTTATGATATCCTTCCATGCCCCATCATAGGCAATACGAGCGAAGACAAAACCTGAATAAAGAAGATGATTCAGTCTCAGCGAAGATTATAAAAAAGGTATAACCGTCGTATACCACTGTCAGGCCGCAACTACGTATAGTTAAGTCTGTACGAAAGAGCAAGATGATACCTCAACCATGCGGCCAAGCCACATACAGGCTTTGTACGCATAAAACAGATGATTCTTCATCCATGCGACCTCGCCAAAATATGGCACACATGTCAGACAGATCCTGCACGCATGCCATGAAAAAGTGCTCACCCATATGACAGAGCTCTGTAAAGAGGTCTGCACATGTACAAAGGGAGCCTTCAACTATGCGACAAAACTTTGCTAAGGGTCGGCTTACGCTGGGGAGGACTTCTTACCCACATGGCAAATCTGTGTACCGGTGGCTATGTGACCTTAGCAGCCCAACACGAGAGACATGGTACCCCCTTTACCTCAGAGTTGATTCCCTGTATCAGGGGCCAAAGATCAATCCTTCTATCGATTGACTCCTCGGCGAAAGAGATAGCAACGTCCATGATCTTCACGGAGGAGGAGGAACAGAAGACAAAATTCTCTCTCATCCCCAAATCGCCTACTTATATGCTCCAAGAGACGCGTGAAGAGATCAAGATGATGAATGGGACAGTTATGGAAATGAACCTAACATCTCAATTTTTGTGTGCCACTTTTATCTCCTTAAGAACTGCCGCCTAGAGCCCCGCATCAGGAGATAGCTCAGAATCTGATCAAAATCCACTCAAGGGTCAAGGCAAATCTAGCAGTTAATGAATAAGGGACATCCTAGCAGCGTTCACCTATGCGACCCAATATCCACACGGCCTGGACGTACCCCATCCATGCTTCTTATTCAAAGTATTTCAAGCTTATCAGTTTGAAAAATTTGAAGGGGTCATGTAGAAGCATGAAAAAGACGAACCCATGCGCCCAACGTCTATGCGCTCCAAATAAAACTCAACAAATAAGGGACCCCAGGGAAACCATGCGGCCCAGAAAAGGGACACCCATGCGGTCCAAACAAGCGTCTTGACAACTGGCCGCAGGTCGACCTGACATGACGTCCTGACAACAAAGATGCCGCATGACACAGAATCCTAAGAAAAATGATTTTGTCGTATGACGTTGGACATTATGTGTCTATGAAGTATTTTGCCAAGGGTGATTTCATTATTTTTACTGTTCTATGTGGAAGATATGTTATTGGGGGAACAAAATGCCACTAGAAAAATGGAGTTAAAATGCCAACTAGGTGCAACATTCTCTATGAAGGATATGGATGTAGCAAAGACTATTCTTGGTATGAAGATCAGCCAAGAGAGAGAGAGAGAGAGAGAGAGAGAGAGAGAGAGAGAGAGTATCTAAGTGTCCGTTTGGATAAAAATTCTGAATTTTTTTCTTCTGAAAATAATTTTCTAAAAGTAAATTATAAAGTTATTTTCTGAGTATAAAGATTCTGACTTTGTGTTTGGTTACTTTCATCTGGAAAATACTTTTCAGAAAAGAATGTTAAAAATTCTGTTTGGTAAAAAAATTTGAAAAATAATATTTTAATAAAATTTTATAAAATATTTAGTTGTGTGAAAATAATTATAAAAAAAGGTGGTATTATTTCTTCGAATAGTGTCCGATACATCTTCACTGTTTCTATTTGTTCGTGTGTCCACAGTAATTGTCCCTGTGTCCCTAATAATTGTCCCTGTGTCACATAAATCTATCCTACGGTTGTCGTTATTCATCGACGAGATCGAGTCCCTAATCTAGGTCAAGCTCCAGCTGTTACGACTGTGTCGGTGGCATCCACGGTGGTCTTGGGGCCATCAGAGCTTCGAGAGGATGGCTGTTGTGGCTATGTCAGTGGCAGCCCTGAGGCATGGCCAGGTCGAGGAGGATGTGTCAGAGGATGGCCAGGTCAAGGATGACCATCAGGGCTTCGAGAGGGAACTCGTAGGAGGAGAGGAGCCCTCGACCTCGACGAGCTGGGGGAGCTCCTCTTCGTCGACCTCGTTCTCGATGAGCTGGAGGAGCTCCTCATCGTCTTCGTCTACCTCGGCCAACATCTCCACCAGAACCCTAACCCTAAATTGAATAAATGGACACAGTAAAGTTTGGAGCTCATCATCGTTGTCCATCGCGAGTGACGTCTCTACCAAAACCTTAACCCTAAGCCTAAGTCATCCACCTCATCGTCGCCTTGACCTGTGGTCGAAAAATAAACTTCTTTCTCGACCCCCTCTACCTCCAGCACCTTTGGTGACCTCCACCCGAAGGCCGCTACCGTTGAGAATGAGAGGGAGAGGCAGACGTCGAGGTCACCGGAGCTCTATTACAGTGGTTAGGATTGGGGTTAGGATTTTTGGAAGGGGATGGAGCTCTGTTAAGAAAAAAAATTTGGAGAAAGAGGGAGCGAGTTGGGGGTGCGGGGTGTGGGACCCACAATTCTTCGCAAACTCAATTCAGAAAACATCTTTGGACCTCCGCTCTGAAAGCATAGCGTTAACTTAGATTTCTGCCAAAAGTTTTATAACTTCATTCCTGAATTAACTTATCCAAACACATGTTATCTCCCACTTTGTTTTATAACTCAGAAAGCTGACTTTATATTGATAAGAAAACAGGCCCTAAGTTTCTCTTGTTGTCCCAAGAGAAGTACATTCATTGAGTACTTTAGCATTTCGGGATAGACGGGACAAAGAAAGTGAGAAACTCCCCTGCTGCTCACTTTAGGCTTTCTTTAGAGCAGTGTCTAACAACCAAGGATGAAAAGAAAGATATGGAAGGAGTTCCGTTTACTTCAGTAGTGGAAAGTCTCATGCATGACTTGGTGTGTGTAAGCCTGATATTGCTCAAATAATTGGTATGGTTAGCACTTATCTTTCCAATTTAAAAATAATACATTGGAGTGCCTTCAAATGGATCCTTTATTATCTTTAGGGCACTGTTGATTGCCAGCTTTCATTTGCGAGAAGGTTGAGTATACCAACGTTGATATGGCTGGGGATGTAGATACTAGAAGATCGACTTCAGGCTACGAGTTATGTTATGATATTTGCTGGTGGAGAAGTTTCATGGTAGTCGCGGTTGCAGAAGTGTGTTGCCATTTCTACAACAAAGGTAGATTTTATTGCAGAGATGGAGGCCTGCATGAAGTTGTTGTGGATAAAGAAGTTCCTATAGAAAATAGAGCTAGCTTAAGCAAGAGCATTTTTATGATAGCCAAAATATTATTCATCTTGGGAAGAACCTACTATTTTATAGGCAGTCCAAGTATATTGCAACTCGGTATCACTGGATACGAGATCATGTGTTAGAGGCTAAGGATGCAGTTCTTGAGAGATTCATACAGAGGACAACAGAGCGGATATTCTCACAAAGGTTCTCACGATGGAAAATTTTAAGTACTGCAGGAGGATTGTCGAAAAAGGGCGAGCTCCTCCACCTAGTTGGGAAGAAAAAGATTTATTATTTTTGGGTGGGTTCCTAACCTTTGTGGAGAATACCTCGAAGTGTGACGATCGACATTATCAGATATGCTCATAAAGTTGAAGACGACAAAGGTGGCATATTTGAACATGTATTTGAGCTTTTGGAAAAAGAATATTAATAAATGAGGTGTAACGTTGATATATCGCTGCCGGTATACTACTGGTACATTAGTTAAACATGATTTTATTCCAGAATAGTTCTGACTTAAAGTGGCTATTTTTTGGTATATCTTCGGTATACCCTGTTTCTATACCATCGGTATACCGGTATCGGGACTGAAGGTCAAATTTAAATATTTTATTAACACTGTTGGATCGTGGTCAATGGTCCATATTTTTTGGAATTGGGGTGGTTTAAATGATAGTTTTCTTATCCTAATTCATGTCAGATGATCAAAAGTGAAGAGAGTTTTCTCAAGGCAACAACTTTCAACAAGGAGAGGAAGAAAGATTTGGAGCTCTAGGTTGATTTGGAGAAAGCGATCGCTTCAAGAAATTTTTTATTAGTTCGTCATCGTCCTCTTATCTCTAGTAACTCTATATTCTCATTGTAATATATTTTTACTCATATTTGAATTATTGCGATGATCCTTGTGGACCTGTCACGCCCCAGTCCTAAAATATCGAGGGACCGAACGCGTGGCAATGGCCAGCAGCACACATCGATGGACAAACCCAATTTAATGGATCCATCGGGGCATGCTTAAGCTGTAATACAACAATAAGTAGGTCCAATGATATGAGTCACAGTCTATACTAATCTCATTCACAACAGATAATCACCGATCAAATGCCAGAATAATATAAATAAATAAACTGACAAAATACAATAAAAAGTGTCTCGGAGAACAATCTGAGAACATGTCTGATACATCAAATGAAATAGACTGGAAAGAGAATAACTAGAAACAGGATAAAAGAAAATCTCACGCCAATACTCAGGAGAAGTCCTCTGGCACAATCTCGTCCTCAGGTGTCGGTACAACTCCTGTATCTGCTCCTGTTCCTGCTTCTGCTCCTGATAATGCTCATGTACTGTATAACTCTAAGTGGATCTCCTCTGCTAGTCCTGGGGACAAAGTCCGAATCCAGGTCCTCAGGGGACAGCAAGGTACAGAAAATACAAGCCAAAAATAAATGCAGTACAGTAAAAAATGCAATAAATAGGGTAAGCTATATAACCATCTATGTGAAAATGCAAGTGAGAGCATCACGAGTACTCAGGCTGAGACCACTACAAGCTCTGTGTCGGGGAGCCGGTAGCGGTAATAACCGGTAATGGGCCAAGCTCGGCTTCAGAGTCTTGTGCCTCACAATAATAGGGGTATATATATATATGATCAGCCTGTAGCCTGTGTGTCTCTCCCCACCCAATGTAACCACGCATATCATGTCCATAATGTCTCATGTCCATGTCAAGCGCGATCATAGCTAAATGCAACAAGTCATAAGGTATCTAGGAATATAGTATCTCTGTCAAGTCCTGTATCCTATACAGAATCACCACGAATATCTCGGGAAGATCCTATCTCATGAATAGTGTCAAGTGTCCTGGGTCATAAGGTACTTGATAAGACAAGTACGAGAATATAAAGTGTCACGAATGTCCATCTCTAGATGACAGTACCCAACACTGCGTACAGTGTTGGCACCCGACTAATAATCGGACGCTAAGTACTTCACACGGTCCTATGTTAAGCATGCACAGCAATATAATGAAGCAAGAAAAATAAGTAACAGTACTGCAAATTTTGGCAAGGTACACTTGCCTGTGGTTCCGGTTCCAATTGCTGCTCTGTCTTCAGGTGGAATTGCAGGCGGTACTCCGGTTGCAGAAATAAACATCACCATCAGATCCAAAAAATATCAATCAGCTAGAAACGCCTGTCCTTGAGTCCAATTTGGAGACAAGGGCAGAAACGACAATTTCGGGTCAAAACGGGGTCCACATGTGGGCCCGCTTTGCACCAACGGTCATGTCCAGGTCAAAGGTCTCCAAATTTACCAAACTCAGTGTCAACAGGTCAGAAACGCTGATATGAATCCAACGGAACTTTCAGAATTGAATTCCGATGAGCCGATCACAAAATCGCCCGTCGAGCGGGGCCTGTGGGGCCCACGACACGCGGTTTCGGCAACGTTCTCAGAATCGAACCAAACCTGGCTCACAGGACCAGCGTATTGCTACGAGTCCGATGGCGTAAGTTTCGTCTCGATCCGACGAGTGTACACAAAGTTACAGCGTATTCCAGAATCGACGGATACGGGGCGGTGTCGGCGGATACACGTTGATTCCGGTGTGCACGCACATCCGAATCGACTTCTGCAAAATCTCACACGTCCGTATCAACGTCATGCACGATTTGGTAAAGACCGCGTGCGACCAAGTTATCCCGTTTGGCAGGGCGTACCCAGTTCCGGGGTGAATCGGGTCGTCATTTTTTCTGTTTTTGGATCGCGGTGTGCGATCACCACAGGACGCGATGCACCGAGCGGTTTACACGGGCACCGAGAGGGTTATACAGTCTACGCATAGCAACTGACAGAATTGAAAACAGAGTTACGATGAGGGAGAAACGGGTACCTGAACAGGACTCCGTGAACGCTGTTTCTCACGTGTCCAAGCGTCTCCTTCGTGTCCTGGTCGTGTCCAAGTCTCTGTGTCCAGACTAGGGTTTTTGTTTGTCTCCGATTCAGGGCTGCCGTGTCCGAGGGGGTCCTTCGTGTCCTGCGTCCAGGTGATGTGTCGTCCGTGTCCGGCTGCTAGGGTTGTGTCTACAGGCGAAGAGGCGCATGGGCTCTTGGTCGTCGGGCTCCGCTGTGGGAGGAGGAAGAAGAGGGAGCGGGGTTGGCCGGCTAGGCGGCGACGGGCGATCGAGGGGCAGCGCTGCGGGAAGAGCTAGGGCAGAGGAGAGCAGAAGGAGAAAGTCGAGCGGCGAGGCGGCGTCGCGGGCAGCGGAGCAAGGCGGGCTGGGCGGCGCGGAGGGGGATACTGCCGAGTCGGGGCTGCTGATGAGGTCGGCGGAGAGCGGCTGTGCGTCAGCGAGGCGAGGTGGAGCTGGGGTCGTCGAGAGGGGGAACGGGAAGGAGACGGGCGGAGGCTAGGGCACCGGAGTCGGACTAGGGCAGGGCGGCGGTGGCAGTCGGGTGGCTCGGCGGCGGAGAGAAGGAGCGGAGGAAGGAGATGGATCGGAGGTGAGTGGATGGCAGCGGGCACGGCGAGGCGGCTCGCGGTGGAGGGCGTTGGAGTCAGGCGGGGGCAGTGAGGGAACAGGCGGTCGGCGGCCGGCGGCTTAGGGTTAGGGTTAGGGTTAGGTTTAAGGAAATTAGGAATTTTAGAATTTGTTTTCTTTTTCTTTTCTTTGTGGAGAAAACTAGGAAAATAGGTATTTATACATTACACGAATTGGACTAGGGTTAGACCTAGGATTCGGGCTGGGCCAACGCTCCTTGGGCTTGGCTTCGGCTCTCATGGGGATGTCGGGCATTGGCACGGATTTAATTCGGTTTATTTCCATATCGGTCTTCAGGACTTTAAACGGGTTTCCGGAGTCCAATAAATTTACGGAAAATTACCCTATGTCCGGTTTTCCATTTTACACCATAAAATATTATTTTCATAATATTTTAATATGAATTAACCGAAATTAAAAATCCTAAAAATTTCCAGAAAAATCCTAAAAATTTTCAGAAAAATCCCCAATTAATAATTCTGAAATTTAGGGGGCTTACAATCTACCCAACTTATAAAAATTTTGTCCTCGAAATTAAAATATGGTAGGGTGCTTTCTATCCAATCTCACTTGACTACAGTCTATAGGATTCTTCTCAAGTGACTTTGCGGTCTCTACCCAACTTAGAATTTACCTATCTATCATCTAAGGCTATACATCTACTAAAGCTATGCCCTAAATTATAAAATCATGCTATTGAATCCTCAAGTCTTTAACACCAACATATCACCTATGATATTCCCTTAATCATATATAAAAGGGTCACTAACAATGCGACCGGCCTGTGGGGTATGTCTAGTTGTCACGCCCCAGTCCCAAAAATACGTAGGACTAGGACACGTAAGCATGCCAGCCGCATGGATATGGCAACTCCAATATATGGAAACCAAATCCATACGTATGCTGTATTATGAATATCAAATTCACAAGTGGTAAAAATATAATACAAGTCACAGGGTAAAATCTAAAGCTCATCCACCAAAATCATATAGAAATAAATAACCAGTATCTATGAAACTAGATCTCAACAAGAAGTATCTAAGGATGATAGTTGGATGGAAACAAATCCACTACCAACTCGAATGGAAAAAGTAAATAGAATATCAGTATAACTTACTCAAACAATAAGTACCAGCTACCAATCACGGCTCGAAGAGAAGACATCCACGAAGCATCTATTCCTTCCAAATCTATGCTCCTGCAAATACTCAAGAACAGGTACACCTGGCAGCGGACCAGGTCCTCAGAGGGACATAACAAGTATACTTAAACACATGCCAATAAAGTACTGAAATAAATATCCAATGGGGTCGCCTAACCGTCTAAAGTGAATGCAGTTAAGAACATCTTTCCCCACAAGTGAGCTATCTGGCTGAAAACTGGGATTTGGCATGGTTCTCTTTTGAAGAGCCAGGGGCCTAAAAGGTACGTCGTCTTTTGAACGCCGGTGGCCCGCCTGATAGTACATAATATATAGGGGTCATCATCACCCGTATCTCCAGCGGAGAATCCGGGCTTCACAGAAAAAGTGTAAAGGAGCTCAAATGCGGTACTTGTTGTTCTCTCCACCCCATGCTCTAAGCATGTCACATCCATGACACGATTTGGTCCATAGCCTATTCTTAGTACCCTAGCCCAATCCTGCAACCAAACAAGGACAAGGATGGGACCACCGTACTACAATAAGCTATGTCCCTGGACCTCTAATAACTGCCAAGTCTACTAGCATGCAATATTTCTAACAGCAGTTATTCCTAACGCACGGCCCATACGTACAGGAGGCCAGACCTGTCACGCAGTCCATGATCTATATGAGACTCACACTCGTATAACCACTGTGTCACGGCCAATGAACCTAATGGTGCTACATGATAATGGGTAGTCTCATGAACAAGGTCAATGCAATACATAAATAAAAATATATCGCGACGTCACCGTTGCGCGCATTTTATATAACAGTTAAAATATATGAACTAAAGACAGAAAATAAAGATGCATGCAACATATGGAATATAAATAACAGTACAATGGCAAGGTATACTTGCCTGGCAAGAAACTGCAAAATGTCACGTCCAGATGTCCAATACACAGGACCAGAAGCTATGGCCACAGAACAAATATCTCCGGATGCTGAAATAAATATCACCAACATTTCTAGAATGAGCAAAATAGCTAAAAAGCACTTCCCTTTCGTCCAATTTGGACACAGGGGCAAAACCGTAATTTTGGGTAAAAGTGGGGTCCACGTGTGGTCCACTTTGTACCGAAAAGCGTGCCGAGAGTAACAGTCTCTAAATGGGACAAACTATGGGTCAAACAACTCTAGATGTCAATACGAACTCAACGGTATGTCCAAATTTGGATTCCGATGAGCCGAACAAAATTTGGTACAAAAAGTCAATTGTGGGGCCCGCCAATTGGCGATCTGGTCAACCGTCTCAGAATTGCGTGAAAATTGGGTCACAGGACCAGCGCGTTACCACGAGTCCAGTGGCATAAGTTTCGTCACAATCTGACAAGCGTGCACAAAAATACGCGCGAGTTCCACAAAAGTGGCGACACGAAATGTGTCCGCGGATACGGTCTGATTCCGGCGCGCACACGCGTCCGAATCAGTCCCCACGAATTTTCTCGTGTCCGATTATGCAGCGTGCACCATTTGGTACACTTGGCATACGGCGGGGCGGTCCCGTTTGGCGGGGCGCGCTCCGATCTCCAACTTTTGAAAAACCGGAAAAAGTGGGTGTGCTGGGTTTTGTGACGAATACAATTCTGTCCACAGCGACTAATAGCATAAAGTTATAATACAGAAAATAAACTATGTCATGTAATCTACAGGTATCAAAAAGAATCACCGAATTCGGATCTCTGTGGTGGGAGATACGAACTCGGCAATATGGGTGGTCAATCTGGAATTCTGCGATTGCAGAATTCTGTCTGCTCGTCCAACTTTGGACGCTATTTTTCACCTAGGGGCACACGTTTTCCGAGATTGACTATAAAACAAATATTGGGGAGGGTTAAAGGAAGATCATACCTATAAAAACGAAACAGCGTTTGGTCGAGCAAGTCAACGGGAAATCACGCCGGAGCGAAGGTGCCTCGAGTGGGAGACTGCAGTTCACGATGTCGGCGTCGACGGAATGGTTGGATGGCTTGGGGAGGCTTCTCTGGCTGTGGTGACGGCTCTAGATGGGAAGAGGAAGTCTGGAGTTTAGGTTAGGGTTTTAGAGAGCTTATTATATATATATATATATTAATAATTAAGGGAGACAGAGGGTTGAGGGGATCGGGTTTGAATGGAAGTAAAGGGTCCGGGGTTTTCATTCGGCTGAAGGGGTCAATGGGCGGGCTGAATTGGGCGCTGACTCTCTGTGGTGGGAGACTCTTTGTGGTGGGAAAAGAGTGTTAGGTTGCAGCAAGACCCGGCTAAATGTATTCTAAGCAATTGCAAAAGTTTGCTTGCTTCTTAATATACTAGTTATAATTATTATTATTATAATATTAGTTAATTTTTCTTTTCTTTTCTTTTCTTTAAATATATATATACATATATATATCTGAATATATATTTATATATATATATATTCACACATAAGAAAATTTAGAGATTAGGGTATTGCACATCGATAGGCTAGCAACTGCTCAAGGGGTCTCCTACATGGAATAAATTCTGAAAAATTCCTGATGGTCCCACAAGTCCTCTAAGTGCCCGAACACCTAACATAAAAATTATTAAAAATCTATTTCTCCTATTTAGACCTAATTACTACAATTTAATTAATAATTAATAAATAAAAAATGTATATATGATTTTCTAGGAAGGGGTTTTACATTCTACCCAACTTATAAAAATTTTATCCTCGAAATTAAAATTAAGCCACGATTGAATGCAATGATGGTATAAGATTTGCATTGTTTAAAATGCAAGGTTAGGTTTAAAGGGGTGGGCAATGTTGCATGTTGCACGTCCTGGGAAAAAAAAATTATGGAAAAATCTATATTAGCGAAAATAGGTTTTTTTTTTTTTTTTTTTTGGGTCATGTCCAATGGTGTGGACACATAAATGCTCTTTTGCATAAAAGCGTCCAATCAATTAGAAAATTGCACAAAGATTAGAATTGGATGATGGGCATGTCTAGGATAAGGGTGTAGAATTTGTAGGAAGGCAGTGGCTAGTGTAGTGCTCCAATTATCGGAGCATGGTAAGGCGTGTTAAGTGATATCATGTTGTAAAACTAACAAAATACCGTGTTCTATTTCTAAGTGAATTCGTGCTAGCCTCAGTCTCACTATCTAAGCCGAGTAGGTCAATTTCTTAGGTGAGGGATTTTACAATCTGCCGAACTTAAAACAATATCGTTCTCAAAATTAAAATAAGGCAGAACCAGTTAATCCTTTATGCACAATAAGGCAAGTCAGTCGCAATCTTCTTACGATAACTAAAATACTAATCATATCCATTGCAATCACTTTTAGGTTAAGATGTCCACTACTCCAATCAAAATTTAACCTATGGTTATCTCTTCTCCCCTTGTTTCAAATTATCCATATCCACATAATATCTCCAAGATTTACATACGCATATAACTTTTACCTCACGATCTCTAACTATCATAATCCCCTTTAGAAGTGGTTTGAGTCCAATATATTTCCATTTTCACTTATAAAATTTCGTATGCCTCAACTCTTTAATTCCATTCACATCCTCATTATTTCAAATAGGTTGTCCAACCAAAATTTTAAATTCTTAATTCAATTCATCAAATTAAAAAATAATTTAAATACAGTCCACCAATATTCAAGTCTGAAATTCTATATTTATCCTCTAAATTCAAATTGGTGATTCTACCTTCATTGTTCAAAAAATTTAACTCATGCAATTAAGGTATAAATATTGGGTCCTCAATATCAATTTATTGATCCTCATCATCTTATTCATCCTTCTAAATTTCTCAAAATTATAATGGCTTGAATCTCTCCCAATCTAATCTTACTCGATCATAATCTAAAAGAAATTCCTTCCGAGTTGATAATGCACTACTACCCAACTTAGAATTTACCCACTTATCACCTAAGGCTATATACCTTAAGAAAATATCCCTTAATTTATTTACTCATGTCGTTCAATCCTCGAACTTCAACGCCGATCATATCACATATGATATGTCCTTAATTACGAAAGAATAATCCTCGAATATGTGATCGGCCTATGGGGTATATCTAGTACTCTCTGTGTATCAAACTTTATACCCAGCACGAGGTTTCATCTTTCCGAAATAAGAGAAGACGGAAAACAATGATAAAGAGTTCAAGGGAAAGGTACTAGAATAGAAGTATTGGGATCAAGGCGTTTAAAGAATTCAATTGGGAATTGTCAAAGCAGTTGTGGATTGGAATCCTATTTTTGGTAATTTCTTATTTACATGCTCGTATCAGTACAGTTATGTAACCGATACGATACGCTCAGACATGTCTAGAGGGCAAGTACATGTGTCTACTAGTCAACTATATATCTCAATCCACGTAAAGTATTATTGCGAAGGGCGAATCAAGCGCACTATGGTTGATCAGACCGTAATACAACGATTCTGAAATGTATTATTGTGGGCGCCCACTAATATATATGTAGTGAACAAGCTTGATAAAGAATAAGCTTACAAAAACTAGGCTATAATAGCAGCATAAATCAAGGTAGTACAGGAAATATGAATACGCTAGATTATGATGAAAGAAGGTTCATAACAATTCAAGTTCACAAAAAAACAAAAGCAAAATAAGCAATAATAATGAAAGACTACACAATCTCTACAGTTGTCATATTAATTCCTTGTCTAAGTCGATAGTCGACAAAGTAGGGGTATGAGCCTCTAAGTTCTATAGTCTGAATAAACACTATCATCTTATGTTAGCATACAATTAATGCCATTCCGTTATACTTCATCAATGGATCACAAGGCTATATGATACTAGGTGGTGAGGTATACTACCCAACTTATAAAAATTAAACTAATATGGTGACAGTCTTAAGAGGGTCCTACAAAATAATCTTGCACATGTGAATAGAGCAGAAACTCTTATTAGGGTGTATGTGGAAGGATCTTGATACTTATTAGGGTCTCCTATTGTATTATATAGATAAGGGTCACCTTAAGTCTTAATCATAGTGCTCATAGAACATGTGTCAATCGTAGGGATAGAAGAGTTACTAGCCGTTAACAGGATGTAGTTGAGTCCAAGCCGAGATGCCACGTAGACGTTTGTTGTGATTTACTGTTACTAAAGATCTAGGCGGTTCTCATCTTTTATTTGCATGACTTGGTCAGCTTGATACATGGCCAGCATTTCGTTGGAGAGAATTACTTCAGTCAAAACAGAAAGATTTTGTCTCAGGGAACCCTGCCACATTGGACGCATAGAGTCTCGGACGTATATGACGCATGGAACGCATAAAGTCTGTAACACATGGAACCAGAGACGCATGGAACCCATGTTGTCTGGAACGTATAGGGCCAGAGATGCATGAAACGCATGAAGTCTGGAATACATGGGGCCAGAGATGCATGGAGTCTGGAACGCATGTGGCCTCGTACATGTGGCGCTGCACGTGTGTCAGAAATTAAGTTCATGCATACGTAAGGTTCTATCATTTATAGTGCTCACATCTTTCGAGGAATTCATAAAATTCTTTTGTCAAGATACTATGTCAGACATAATCTTGTGTCAGGTCTTTATGTGTCCATTATTGGGGTACAGGGATACTTGAGAAAGTAGTGGCGCATGACACTGCTGGCGCATGCGGACACTAGTTACTTAGTGGCGAATGGCACTGCTGGCGCATAGGAACACTAGTTACTTAGTGGCGTATGGTACTGATGGCATAAGGAAATACTAGTTATGAAGCGGTCATCGCATGACACTGAATTATTATGGATTCGTGGGCTTGATCACTGTGGCCCATGGCCTTTGATTACTGTTGGGGTATGGTATCTACTTTTCTGGGCCGTATAGTCATTCTGCGGCCTGATTTCTTCTGAGTCAATCTTGGGGCGCATATTTTTTGGACGCATGGATATATAATTTGTATGCTTCTACAAGATCCCCTTCGAAGTTTTCAAACTGATAAGTTTGAAATGCTTTAAAAAAATGGAGGAGAAGACCGTGGATCATATTTGAATGACATACCACATAGGCATGTTGCCACATAGGTGATTCTGCCAGGATGTCAGATCATTAAATATTGAGATTTGGTTCAATTTTTGAGTAGATTCCTTGGGGATTCTAAGTCAACGGTAGTTTTCGAGTAGATAAATGAGGGTCACACAAATCAAGGCATCAGGTTTATCCTCATAACTATCTGGTTTATCGCCTCGATCTTCTCACGCACCCTAGAAACCTATAAATAGGCAGGCTAGGGAGGAGAGAGAACTTTTGTCTCTCGATATTCCTTATTTTGTTAAGAAGATGCTGAGGGTTGTTGTCTATCTCTTTCTCCGACGACTGCCATGGCCACCAGAGCTTATTTTTCTTCTACGGCTGCTAAGGGCAAGGGCCTAGCTACTGAGACTGTGGTCCCAAAAAAATGATAAAGGAAAAAAGGAAGACCCCCACCGCCGAGGGCAGCTCCCCTAAGAGTCCTTCTGATATGCAGAAGCCCGTCAAAGGTAGTGTTCCCTTTGGGGACGATGACCCCTCCCCATAAAGTGACACCCTTTGCATGGCTCGTCTCATGGATGAAGAGACATGCGCGACCTTTTCCAAAGTCTCGTCGCATAAATAAGGACATGCGCAAACTTTCCATACGATATGTCGCATGGGTCAGAGGCTCGTTATGCGCGATCCCCTCATGCATAATCCGTGGATCTGTCGCATGGATGGTAGCCCGCCCTGGTAGATCTAGTATGCGTCCTGTGTGGATGACATGCATGGCTCTTTGTTGTGATATTTTGGCATATGTTCTAATTGTTCTCTTCTTTTTACTGTCTATTTTGGTAGAGGTATTGATGAGACCTTGAATATAGTTTGCTCTTAATTTCCTTCAAGAAATAAAAGCTTTTCTTTTTGTCGCCTCTGTGTACGAGTTTTAGATATTGTACTAGAGGTAATATAGACATTGTACAATACCGTAGTTGTTGAGGACATACCTATTAGGGGATCTTTGGTGGACTTATTACCTTTTAAGCACTTAGGTGCAAGTAATAGATTCGAGACAAGCTCTGCCAGAGGTGATACGGACGTGGCAAGTTTTATGGACTTAACACCGCTAGCGTACTTAGAGTTAAGTACAGGTGATAAGTTTAGATGACGACCGATATCAAAGGTAATATGGACATGATAATCAATAGTCAAGTAGAGAGGTATGCTCAGAGATAAGAATGACATAAAAAACTCTACTTGGCAGGATGTAAGGACGATAGCTCAGAGGTAATATGGACGTGAGCTAAATGATAGTCATACCAAGATATTAGTTACGATTATGGTATTTTATAGAAGGAAAAGGAAACGAGCCAGAGGTAATATGGACATGGCTATTTTCTTTGGATGGAGAACATAGGAAGCTCATAGTTCAGAGGTAATATGGACGTGAACTATTTGCTTTTGTTGAGGATATTCCAATGGAGGATCTTTGGTAGATATATTACTTTTTGAGCACTGTAGTGCAAGTAATAAGTTTGAAACAAAACCCTATCAGAGGTGATATGGATGTGATAGGTTTTATGGTCTTGTTACTTCTTATGCACCTGAGTACAAGTAATAGGTTTAGGATAAGCCCTGGCAGAGGTGATATGGACATAGAAGATTTGATAGACTTAACACCGCTGGTGTACTTAGAGTTAAGTACGGGTGATAAGTTTACATAACGACCGATGTCAGAGGTACTATGGATGTGGCAATCGATAGTCATATAAAAATGTTTCCTCATAGGTAATATGGACATGGCAAACCCTACTAGAAATAATTGGTTAGGACAGTAGTTCAGAGGTGATGTGGACGTGAACTAATGCCTAAGGGAATTGATTATGAATGGTCTACCCGAAAGTGTGAATAGACCTAAAGGTGGCTTCGTTGGGGAGCTTTTTGAGGATCCACTGTCTGTTGTGTATTCAGGATTCCTGAATACAGATAATGTCTTTCATTAAACTTTTGTGGAAGAGAAGTACATATTGTGCTTACACACTTGCTGGAGATGAACAACGGAGAACGTACACTGTATATTTTGGTTGTCCAGCTGATAGTAAAGGGAGTACAAGTCTAGCTTGGACATAGTAACTTTTAAGGAACTTATCGTTGATAGGTGTCATGAGCAAGTCGCCATTGGATTTTGCGAGCCGGTAGGTACCATTGGAGAATAAGGACTCTACAATGAATGGACCCTCCCATTTATGTTAGAATTTACCAGCCATATTGTGGGTCATAACCATCAGTCTTCTTACTGTCAAGACGAGGTTACTCACTTGGTAAGTCCTCTTCTTGACCTGTTTATTGAAGGCTCCCGAGAGGTGTGCTTGGTACAGATCAATGCGTTGTTTAGCTAAAAGACATTTCTCTTCGAGCGCTTCTAACTCTCATAGCCGTCGGCGGTGAATGTCGTCAACAGTTAATAAGTTGGACAGAGCCACTCGGAGTGAAAGAATTTGGATCTCGAGTGGGAGGACCGCTTCGCTTCCATAAACCAAGGAGAATGGTGTTCTTCTATTTGGTGTCCGTACCGTTGTGCATTAGGCCCAGAGATATTCACCCAGCTTCTCATTCTAGTCGCTCTTATTTGATGACATAAACTTCTTGAGTAGCTTTATGATAGTCTTTTTGAATGCTTCTGCCAGACCATTTGCTGCTAGGTTATAGGTAGTCGAGGCTACATTCTGGATTCAATTTTTGTCACAAAACCAGTAAAAAGTATGACTTACAAACTGTGGACCATTATCGTGGATGATCCTCCGTGGTAAGCCGAAGCGGTATATGATGTAATGCTTTACAAAGATTATCACGTTTGAGGTATTGACTTCAGCGAGTGGAATAACTTCTGCCCATTTGGAGAAGTAGTCGGTGATAGCCAAGATGAACTGATGTCCCTTAGAAGAAGGTAGAATAATTGTTCCGATAATATCCATTCTCCATGCTTCAAACAGCCAAGATGCTACTATTGGGTATAGGAATTCTGCGGGCTGGTGGATAAAGTCTGCATGGATTTGGCTTGCTTGGCACTTTCTCTTATAGTCAACAGTCTCTGCTACCATTGTCGGCCAATAGTATCCCATTCTTTGGAGACGGTCATGTAGCTTGGGTTCGGGTTGATGGGTACCGTAAATCCCGTCGTGAGCCTCGTAGAGAGCCTACTTCCCTTCTGTATTTGATAGACATTATAGCAGAAGACTTTCGTAGGAACTACGATACATTATTTTGGTAGTCGTATCATAATAGAACCGGAGGGAACGTATTCTAAGGGAAGTGGCTTCCTTTGGGTTCTCAGGAAAAATTTTATAGATTACGTAATCGATGAATGGGAGTGTCCAGTCTTGGGAGTCGGTGTTTGTCTCTACTGAGTAGCTCAAGCACAGACAAAGATTATTTTTCGGGCAAACCAGCTCTTGGCCGACCATTGTGATCAGCTGATGGGTTTTGACAAAAACTACCAGGAAGGCAGCAAGGCCGACCAGGGTGTCAGCCTCGATGTATTATAGTAGAGGTTCGTGCTCTATGAAGAATCCCTCAAAGGTGGAGATTATTCCAAGCGCATCTTGGTGGTAGGGAATTAATTCCACGTACAGGATCTCGTATTCATCCCTGACCTGACTGACTATCAGTTTGGAATCGTCTTAGGCCTCCAGATAGTCTACTCTTACTTATTTAGCGAGTTGGAGCCCAATGACGAGGGCGTTGTACTCTGTCAAATTGTTGGAGAATAGATCTTTGAGAGAGTAAGCGCGGTTTATGACCAGATCATGTAGGGAAATTAGTACTATCTCGACACCAGTGAAAATATTGCCTTTGGGCCCTGTTCTTGAAGCACCGTCGAAAAATATTTGCTAAACAACTTTTGCACTTGTGGTCATGTTTGAGTCTGCTACTTCGACTGGGATCTCCTCGTAGAGCTTCGAGATTTCCGGTACAGGATAGGCTGTAATTTTTTTTCCAATGCTTGGCCTTTGACCGCCGTTTGTAGGACAAATACCATATTGTGCGGCGAAAGCAGTTTTGTCCATGTGGCTAGGCGGGAGTTGAGCGATCCGGGTTTAGTCATAAGGACCCTGAGAGGGTGAACTCGCAAGATCATATGGATGGTTTATCCTGCCACATAATATCAAGTATTCTGAATTGCGAAGATCAAAGCGAGGCACTCCATCTCAACAGGGTTGTATCCGTGTTCTGCGTTAGACATCATTTTGCTAAGATAGTAGATGGCTTGTTCGTGACCTGCCTCACTTTTCTGGGCTAGTAGAGCTCCGAGGGAGTGATCCATTACCCACACATATAGCAATAAGGGTCTTACCACAACAGGGGCCACTAATACTGGGGGTTCATAAGATACTACTTCATGTTGTCGAAGGCGCGCTGGCATTCTTTGTTCCAAACAAAGGAGACTCTCTTCTTCATGAGCTGAGTGAACGGTTGACAACGTTCAAAGAGGTTTGATATGAACCTCCTGATGTATGTTAGTCTTCCTTGAATGCCCCAAAGTTCTCTGAGGTGCTTCGGCGGGTGCATTTGAAGGATTGCTTTAGTCTTGTTGTGTCTACGTGGATACCATTTGAAGTTATGAAAAAACTAAGAAATTTGTTGCTGGAGACTCCCAGGAATGATTTGGAAGGATTCATCTTGAGCTGGTGCGCATACGTAAGGTCAAACACAGTCTTCAAGTCTCAGAGGTGATCATCTTTAGAGCAACTCTTTACAATGATGTCATCAATGTAATATTCCACTGTCTTCCATAGATGTTCATAAAAGATGGTCCTCATAGCTCGATGGTATGTAAGACCTGTATTATTCAAACCGAAAGGCATGACTATGAAGCAATACACTCCTATCGGCGTTCAAAATATTGTGTGCTTCTCGTCGTCAGAAAATATCTTGATTTGATTGTAGCCTGAGAATCCGTCCATGAAGAAAATACGCTCAAAGCCACAAGTGTTGTCGATTATTATGTTTTTGATCGAAAGGAGAAACTCGTCCATAAGGCATGCTGCGTTCAGATGACGTAAGTCAATAAAGATTCAGATCTTCCCAGTTATTTTGACGATGGGCACAATATTGGCTACACAATCCGGATGTGGTTCCTCGCGGATGAAGCCACTAGCTACCAGTTTGTTGAATTCAGCTTCAATGGCGTTCATGATGTCCGGCCGAAACTGCTGTTGCTGTTGCTTGATCTACTTAGCGTTCGACAAGATGTTGAGCTTGTG
Source organism: Iris macrosiphon (assembly GCA_036927795.1). Lineage (NCBI taxonomy): Eukaryota > Viridiplantae > Streptophyta > Magnoliopsida > Asparagales > Iridaceae > Iris > Iris macrosiphon. The sequence goes on from JAYESA010000002.1 coordinate 42,959,983, forward strand.
GACCACAATTTAAGGGTCCAGTCTAGGCATGTCTTCGTAACTCCATGCAAAGACATCAATGTATTTCTTGACGAGCTATTGTAGGGATTTTTGATCCTTATCGGACATACTTTTGCTGATAAAGATAGATTTAGGGGAGGATTCGTCTCCCAGATCAATTTATACGACTTCGTCCTCCGTGGGGGGTTCTCGTTGCTCTAACCGTATCTCTTATTGTGCATCTAGGAATCGGACCCGCGGTTCTACTTTAAAGAGTTCAGGTGGATCCTCGTCGTCTTCCTCAGGGTCAGCTGACACCATGTTGGCAGACAATGTTTGTTTGAGCATCTCTCCGATACTGACATCAGAGTCCCAAGAGAAAGATTTTGAAGAGTAAAAGTGTAACTCATATACTTTATCCGATCCTTCGGGGGTCGTGGGAGGCATGACGTATTCTAAGCCATGCTTGGTCTTATAATAGTAATCCTCGAACTTGCCTGCAGGAGCCTGCAGACACATAGGCGGCCATTGGCCTTTGTCGTAGTTTAAGTTCTTAGCGGCTTTCAGATCGTATCCCATCTTTTGGATAAGGTACTTGGTTTGAAAGTTGTATCATTGAAGTAGCATTTTACCGGTATCGAGTTCTGTCTCTAGTTCCTCTGGAAGAGAGGATTGTAGACTTTACACTCTGCCAAAGATAATAATTTTGTCTCCCCTCTTCCTTGCTGGAACTATGAAGTAAAAGTTTTGACTAGAGAGAATTCGGTTTACTGCATATGTGGTAGTCACCTGTGTATGTAGGTGCAAGCCTAGACTGTGCTCCCTTAAATATAATATGCTGAGATGTGAAACATCCGAGTAGTTCAAAGATAGCCCTTTACTCATATAAAAAAGTATCTTATCCTCAAGAATTACATCGTCAAGAGAAGGGACGTTAGCATGAGCAGCTACATACTCCTCTAGTTCATCCTTCCCGAGATCTAACCCTAGTATGAGCGACAACTTTAGAGTTCTTCTGTGCAGCTTTACCATTAGAGGTTCAAAAGTCTTAGTAGGTGTCGGATCTTCCTTCAACGGTCGACTCGGTCTACGGAGGAAAAGGACCAGAGGTTTAGGTGCTTTCTTGTGCAGTTTTACCATGAAGGGAGGGGCTGTGTCGGGAGCGCGTGCTTTGAGATAGACTCTCAAGGACTCGTTCGATGTTATCCCAGTCTCTACCTCATCGTCAGTATCATTGCCACCTTCATATTGGTGTACTTGCTTGTAGAGGATTGAGTCAGAGTAATAGGCCTCAACCCCTTTGAATGGATCTACATCGACAAATTTTGTCTTGACGACACATGATCATCTATGTACTTCAAACACTAGTACAAGGTTGATGTACGATCATGTACTGGTGTATCCACGGACTTCCCAATAGGATGTTATAGGATACGTCTACGTCTATGACGTAGCAGGTGACCTCTGTTTTAAAATCATCGATATGACATTTCAAGCGAATCTTGTCCATAGGGTATCTCTTTCTTGCATTGAAGCCACTGATAGCAGTATTGGTTTCTGCCAGGTGATGCATCAGAATATCCAAGGTCTGAAGCAGACTCTGTGGAATGATGCTGATTGACGATCTAGGGTCATTGTGCATCTGGTCCACCTTGATGGCGTTAATGTACCATGTGTAATATAGAGGGTGATCATGCCGATTATTCTTTAGCAATATGTCTTGTTACAAGAACGTGATATTGGATATCGCTTCCATCATATTATAGTAGTGGGGGCATGTAGTAGGATCCTCAGCTAGCGGCTTGACCTGCGCCAGGTAGGTGACGATATTTTAAAATGCCTCATTCAGAGCAACTCGAGTGTATTTGGAGAGTCGGAGAAGCTCGAATAGTGACAACTTTATTGGATTATTGGCCAGTTGTGCCAAGATGTTGAAGTTGTATAGCTTCTCCAACCCCTGAGCGGTATCTTTGCAAAGCGGTTTATCGAAGCGAGTTTCTTTCTGCTTGGACTTGTCTACTGCTGGTGACTGGGATGGACCCAGATCAGATGCGACGATTGGGAGCGCACCATCGTCAAAGATTTCATACTCTCGTTGGTATGTCAAGCCTGACCTAATTGTTCCTACTATAGTTTCTTCGGAAGGGATAGAAACTGTGCAGCAGGACTTGGACTTCTTGCCCTTAGACTTGGTGGCGAAAAGTGTTGCCTGCTGCATCAAGTCTGGAACAAGATCTGGATGGACCCATATGACCTCCCTACGTGATGTGGTAAGAGATATCAGCCCGGCTATTGGGTCATGAGCGGGCGAAAGATTGACAACCTCCATTATTTTTCTTGGGGATCGAGATCACTTCGTCTTGGGCTTCCGTTGTCAGAAATTTATCGAACTAGAGAGATATCATGTTAGAAGCAACTATTTTGTCATCAAAATCCAATATGAGGGCCTTGGTGTCGAGCAGATGCTGGATGTACCACTTTAGTGTGTAGCAATCTCGCATCGCATGGTGGACGTATCGATGGTAGTGTCAGTACTTGAGATTATTCACTTCGATTGCCTCAACATGACACTTAACGTCAGATAGTCGAAGCTTGTTTCCTTTCATTAACACGCCAAAGATTGTGATGATGTCATCATCTTCGAAAGAATAAGTTTTCTTCCATTTTGGAGCCTTTGCGGGCTTTTGCTCGGGCTTCTTGGTTATATTGGTGACAAGAGCCTGTTTTTTCTTGCCATCCTGGGCGCTATTGTCGATGTTATTATTGTTGTTGTAAGGACATTTTCCCCTATCATTATTGACGGGAATTTGTATTCCCGAGAGGTGGGCGTCCTTTACTTTTTTCTCAGCACCGAAAACATTTATGATGAAAGCAATCCAGTCTTTAAACTGAAAGTCGCCTATCCAGAGTCTGACTGTGGAGAGAAGATTTCTCCAGCAGGTGTCCATCAACGTAGACTCAGGATTACCAGGGGATAACTTTAGCGTTGCTTTCTTGTACCACTCGATATATTCCCGTACAAACTCTTTCTTCCTTTGTGTGATATCCAATAAAGAGGACATCTTCATATCATTTCTTCCATTGTAGAACCGAGCAAGGAAAAGTCCTTTGAGATCGTCAAATGACGAAATACAGTTTTCTAGATGCTGCAGAACCAATCGAAAGCTATTCCAGACAATGTCCCGACAAAGAGCTTGGTTAAGAGGGTATCGTTGCAAGGCAGATGCCCCATTGCCTTCTAGAAGTAAATCATGAATTGATGGAAAGATATCTTCCTATCAAACATAGTCAAGTTAAAGGGCTTATACTTGGGCGGGTACGGTACGTCTTTCCACTCGAGGGGATACGATTGTGGAATCCCAAGCTCGCGTAATGAGTCCCAATTTTCCATTGAGTCTAGGCGGGACCAGAGTTCTCGTACCTCCCGTATTTTTTTTGAGCTTCATCGACTGCAGAAGGAGCAGATGGTCCGGGCAGGGGATGATTACCGCCAGCTGGTGGAGCGATTATATTTGAATCCCAGTTGGTTCCGGGGTCCAAGCTTGCTTGACCAGAGGCCCTTGCTAGTTGTAAGGCTATATTTGCCTTGATCTCCAACATTGTCTGGGCCATGGCCTATATTAACGCGCTCATGGTTTACATCATAGCCTCGAGGGTTTCGAGTAGTTGTTGATCTCTAGGGCCCTTGTGATCATCCCCTGCCATGTATGATGTTCCCACATGGGAAAAAATGAATGAGACGGTGGATGTTGTACTTTCTACCTCAGACTATTGTCGTGAATAGTCATCCAAAAAAGTTGGTAGTGCCGCATCCTCTTTGGACTAGGAGAGAACACAACCCCAGTGTAGGAAGCTGCATCTTCTTGGCGAAGGAAGCCACCCCCAGGAATTTCAGCATCAGTTCCTTGGGAATCACCGTCTTCTCGGAATGTCGAATTATCAAAGAGGTCCGGGGGATTACAACCCCCAGCTTGTGTAGCCACCTGGGGTCCTAAGAAAGAACTACCCCCAGTAGCTGACAACTTCTTCTTTGAGCAGGTGCCAAGGAAAATAGCTTCCTTGGGTTCCGCTGCCTGTCCTCCATGGACCCGTCTTCTTGACTCGTTGGCCGAGAGCGGCGGACTGAAGGTGTTGGACTTCTGACCTCCCCACATGGATGGGGCCTTCTGAGCAGAATAATATGAGATGAGGGGCAGTTCCTCTTTCTCTAGTGTTAGCACATGTTCTCTGGATTGCAGCCGGGTAGGTACCTTTGGTTGCAGCTGCTGGAATACCGACTACCTGTTTGTGGGTATTGCTACTTTGTTACAGCAGTAGTTGATAATAATGCTGTCACAGTGCTGCCCTGGGGAGGAAACTTCATATGTCGTAGTTGATTCCCTCGCTTTGCGCTTGTGATTGATCACATTGTGTAAGTCAAGCGAGGGCTGATTCACCTTTGCACCCTTCTTATGAGTCTGGGTAGACTGAGCACATGGGTGCGTAGGCGTTGACTTTGCTTCCTAACCTGGGGTTCGTATAAGAACTTTCTCCAGGTTGCTAATAGAAGACTCTTTAGACTGACCCTGTCTAATTGCCACTGCGGGCTGGAAAATGGGTCTATTTTGTACAACTTTCCGTCAGAGGCACGCATTACAGTTAGCGGTACCTGCTGACGGTTGGTTGAATAAGCAATTGCTTGAGCTTGGAGAGATCGCATTGCCCTAGACTTCATCGTCCTAGCACGTACCGGTGCGTAGTATGAAGAGTCCAAGTTTACATCTTCGACTTTCTCAGCATGGCACATGGAGTCAGCGCTGCGTGAGATTCTATCGAAGACGGAACTTCTGTTGGTGTCCTGGCCGCATGCGTCCATCTGCCAGCAGTCGCCGACCGGTGCCGCATAGTCCTCCTTATGCGGCTTTTGACGTGATCGCATGGAACGTGTCTTAGTGCTAGAACTCCTGGCATCATAGTATTTTCTCTCCACAGCTCAAGTGTTGATCACCTTCCTTGTCAGAAGAGGCTGCTGCCTTAAAGGCGTCAGCTCGTGTTGACACATGATGTGTGTCCCCTGCGGTAAGGAGAGAGATGGGGAGTGTATGCTCTGCAGTTGTGTGGGGCACAGTGGCCTTTGTAACCCATGTCCTGCGGGTCTTCTTAGGCTTTGCCAGCCTTAGAGAAGCGCTGCTTTCAAAGATCATTTCCTCAAAGGCTTGCTTCGAAGCGTACAACCAGCATCCTCTGGGTCGAACCCAACTTCGACGCGTTGGACTGCGTCACGACCTTCCCCTAAGAGGAGAAGAAATTCACCAATAGAGTCGCCACCTTGTTTGCCATTGAAGTAAGTTTGGGAACCTTCGTTTAATAACAAACAAAAAGTATAAAGAAATCCTAGACATAAAATCTAAGTACAATATTTTTTATCTAGGTAATATGACGATGGAGATCGAGTACTTCAGCGACTCTTTTACTCCTTTGATGGTCCGACGAGGGAATGATGATGCTCTCTCATCTCTTCTCTCTCTTGAGCTTGTGTGTATATATATAGCTCGCCTGGAGGGGTAAGGTCTCTGAAGAAGAAAAACCAGCCTTTGTGTCACGCCCCAGTCCCAAAATACCGTGGGACTAGACACGTGGCAATGGCCAGCAGTACGCACCGATGGACCAACTCAATATAATGGATCCATCAGGGCATACTTAAGCTGTAAAACAAGTCTACGACAATCATGGCACAACTAATCTCATCCACACAAGATATAAAATATGATCCATAGAATAAATAAGGAATGTAAATCATCAGCAAGTCTCACAAAGTACTTCGGGGAACAACCCGAAAAACATCTAGTACAATGGTTCAACAGACCAGAAAGTAAATGACTGAAATAAATAACAAAAACTGAGCATGAACATGGATGCTCAAGAGAAATCTTCAGCTAAGACCTCGTCCTCGGGTGATGGTACAGCTCCTGGATCAGCTCCTGCTCCGGTCCCGTAAACCTCGGGATAAGCCTCGTCTGTAAAATCTGGGGACAAATATCCGGATCCAGGTCCTCAGGGGACATAACAAGGTACAAGAAAGCTCATGCCAAAATAAATACAGTGCAGCAAATAATGAATAAATAGGGCAAGTAAGTAACCATCTATGTGAAAATGCAAGATGAGAGCAACACTAAAACTCAGGCTGAAGCCACTACAAGCTCTGTGTCGGGGAGCCGGTAGCGGTAATAAACACGTAATGTGCCTAGCTCTGCTACGAGAGTCTGAGGCCTCACAATAGTAGTAGATAGATATATGAAACAGCCTGTAGCCAGTGTGTCTCTCCCCACCCAATGTAACCACGCATATCATGACCATAACGTCTCATGCCCAAGTCAAGCGCGATCATAGCTAATGCAACAAGTCATAAGTATCTAAGAGTATAATGTCCATGTCCTGTATCCTATACAGAATCACCACGAATATCTCGGGAAAATCCTGTCTCATGATTAGTGTCAAGTGTCCTGGGTCATATGGTACTTGATAAGACAAGTACGAGAATAAAGTGTCACGATTGTCCATCTCTAGATGACCGTACCCAACACTGCGCACAGTGTCGGCACCCGACTGATAATCGGACGCTAAGTACGTCACACGGTCCTAGGTTGAGCATGCACAGTAATATATATAGCAAGGAAAATAAATAACTAAGCTGCAGAGTTTGGCAAGGTACACTTGCCTGATGTTTGAATATCAACTGTCGTCCTGGTATCGGTGGATCCGGTAGGTACTACTCCGAAAGCTGTAATAAATATCACCAACAGTCTCAGAAGATGTCAAATAGCTAAAAATGCCTGTCCTTACGTCCAATTTGGACACAGGGGCAAAAGGGTCATTTCCGGGCCAAAGCGGGTTCCACAAGTGGGCCCACTTTGCACCGAAAAGCGTGTCAGGGTCAAAGGTCTCCAAATTCTGCAAACTCAGTGTCTACAAGTCAAGAATGATGATACGAACCCAACAGAACTTCCAGAATTGGATTCCGATGAGCCGGTCACAAAATCACCCGTCAAGTGGAGCCGGTGGGGCCCACGATACGTGATTTTGTCAACGTTCTCAGAATCGAACCAAACTTGGCTCACAGGACCAGCGTATTGCTACGGATCCGATGGCATAAGTTTCGTCTCGATCCGACGTATGTACACGAAGTTACAGCGTGTTCCAGAAAGGACAGATACGGGGCGTTGTCGGCAGATACGCGTTGATTCCGGGGTGCACGCACCTCCGAATCGACTTCTGCGAAATCTCACACGACCGTATCAACGTCGCGCACAGTTCGGTAAAGACCGCGTGCGACCAAGTCGTCCCGATTGGCGGGGCGTACTCAGTTCCGGGGTGAAACAGGGCGTTGTTTTTTCCTGTTTTGGATCGCGGTGTACGATCACCACAGGACGCGATGCGCCGAGCGAGTTATACGGGCACCGAGAGGGTTATACGGTCTACGCATAGCAACTGACAGAATTGAAAACGGAGTTGCGAGGTGAGAGAAAACGGTACCTGAACAGGGCTCCGTGAACGCTGAATTCTCGTGTCCGAGTGTCTCCTTCGTGTCCTGGTCCGAATCTGCCGTGTCCGGGGCTAGAGCAGCGGCGGCGTTCGGGTGTTACCAAGTGGGGGTGACGCTGAAGTCGGACGGGGAGGAGCGGGGAAGCCGGCGAATGGGGAGACTGCACAGTGCACAGTGGGCCGGAGCTGCGCAGGTCGGTTCAGTCGCTGTCGGAGCGGGTCAGGCGGTACCTGAAGTGTGCAACGATTAACTGCATCCCTCAAATTGTAATTGTCCCTGCTAGCCGATGTCCATTGTCCTCCATCCATTCCAACAACCCAGAAGGCGTATCCATCAATGTGCCAAGATTGAAGAGTATCTTCATAGTTCTCAAATATAATCTCGACATAATCTCGGAAGTTGGCTTCCATAACTGAGGTCCTCAATATTACCACCTCCAAAGGATGGCTGTCAGGCATGTGTCCTAGAGAGAAGACTCCTAGTATGTTGTAGTAGTCTGCACCCTTCAGTGGAGTGTCTGGTGCAATGAACGACACGCTGTTCACAGCATAACTTTGCTTTCCATTGATGACAGGAGCAGAGTTCACAAGCCTAATTGTGAGTTATATTTACCATCCCATAGTGATATGAACCTTGCGGATTAGGTCTTGGTCCACTTGATGTCAGATTCCATCTGATGGATCTTGCCTGGTTGAGACCCCAGTCAATTTCAACCGTGGGTCCACCATGAAGATGTGATGCTTGGTTTCAATTGCAATACTAGCCTTAGTATTGCATCCATTAGTCCCTTGACTTCATTCCTCACCACAACCATGACTACATCATCATGCCAAGTCTTCCACCAGTCGAGATCCTCTGCAAACACTCCTTCCAGAGGAAGTCTATCCTCAATATCAAAGAGAATGGTCTTGATCTCTTCCATTCCACCGTCGCCCTTCCCGTCGCTGCTCCTGGACCTACCGCTCCTGGACCTGCCGCTCCTCTCCCTTTGCACGATGAACTTCACCTTGTCCAGCGAGACCCGCTCCCGCTCGTCGTGTAGGTAGAGGAGCTCGCACCCGTGGTCCCCATCGGCGCCGGTGATCTCCGCCGGGTACCACTTCCGATCACTGTCCCAGTAGGTGAGGATGGTATCGCCGACAGAGAGGCGGTAGAGAGGGAGATCACAGGAGGAAGAAGAGGAAGGAGTAGGAGGGGTAGCCATCGGAGTAGAGAGAGAGAGAGAGGAAGCTAAGCGGTCGCCATCGATTGAGAGAGAGATTAGGTTTTGGGAAAAGGGGTTGAGAGATTATTTATATATATACATATGGGAAAGGTGTTGTGTGGTGGGGATGGCTCCATTTTAAAATGGATGGCCATGATTCAACCTGGAGAAAATTATAACAAAAAGGAGGAGAGAGGGATAGGGTTGAACGGTCAAAGGAGAGAAGAGTTTGGTTCTACATTTGGTTTAACCCAATAAGATGAGGGCACATAAATTAAATAATTTCAACTTAGTTTTCTAGGACTTTTAAAATGTTTCCGGAGTCCAATAAATTCACGAAAAATTACCCTATGTCCGGTTTCCCATTTTACACCATAAAATATTATTTCCATAATATTTTAATATGAATTAACCGTAATTAAAAATCCTTTAATTTCCAACGCCTAGGTCACGATTCCCGAAAATTCAGATAAATTGGGGAAAAATCCAAATTTAAAATTCTAAAAATCAGGGTGCTTACAATCTACCCAACTTATAAAAATTTCGTCCTCGAAATTAAAAGATGGTAGGGTCTGATGAATTCCTCCTAAGTGAACATTGCGGTCTCTACCCAACTTATAATTTACCCATCTATCATCTAAGGCTATTCATCTATTAAAGCTATGCACCAACTTATTTAATCATACTATTGAATCCTCAAGTCTTTAACACCAAACCTATCACCTATGATATGTCCCTTATCAGCTATAAAGGCAGTCATCTAGTAGTAGGATTGGCCTATGGGGTATATCTAGTACTGTCTATATGTCAAACTTATACCAAGCACGAGGTTTCGTCTTTCCGAAATAAGGGAAGACGGAGATCAATAATAAAAAGTTCAAGGGTGAGGAGATAGAATAGAAGTATCGGGATCAAGGCATTTTAAAGAATTTAAAGGGGAAGGGTCAAGCAGTTGTGGATTGAAATCCTATTCTGGTAATCCTTTGTTCGCATGCTCGTATTAGTACAGTTATGTAACCGATACGATATGTCAGACATGTTTAGGGCAAGTATATTCGTCTACTAATTACTACATATCTCAATCCACGTAAAGTAGTTATGCGAAGGGCGAATCAAGCGCACTAAGGTTGGCCAGACCTTCATACACTGATTCTGAAATGTATTATTGTGGGCCTCCCCAATAATACATATGTCATGAACAAGCTCGACAAGGAATAAGCTTGCAAAAACTAGGCTATAATAGCGGCATAAGTCAAGGTAGTATAACAATTATAAGTACGCTAGATGATGATGAAAGGAGGTACAAATTAATTCAAGTTCACAAAACAACACAAAATAAACAACAATAATAAAAGACTCTACAATCTCTGCAGTTATCATACAACCTTCTTGTCTAAGTTGCTAGTTGACCAAATCGGGGCAAGGACCTCTAATTTCTACAGTCTGAATAAATACTATCTTCTAATGCAAGTCTAAAGTTGTGTCATCCTAGTTCACTTCATCAATGGGTCAATAGGGCTAGTTGGTACTATGTTGTGAGGCATACTACCCAACTTATAAAAGAATTAAACTAATACCGTGATCGTCTTAAGAGGATCCTACAAATAACCTTGCACATGTAAATAAAACAGAAACTCTTATTAGGGTATATGAGGAAGGATCTTGATACCTATTAGGGTCTCCTATTGCATTATATAGGTAAGGGTCACCTTAAGTCTTAGTCATAACACTTACAAGCAAGTGTCAATGGTAAGGATAGAAGAGTTACTGGCCGTCAAGGAGGAAGGGTCTAACTTGCATCGAGGTGAGGGTACAAATTTCATGATTTAAAAATTAAGGGTTAATCATTGGTCACAATCTACAAAACAACTTAAACTTATCAAGTTCTAACTACCAAGCATAAAGATTTCACACTCAAGGCTACAACTATAAGCCTAGCAAACTATGAGCCTTTAACCAAGAATAAAATTACTTGGCCTACTATCCGAAGTGTCAGATGGCGCGAGTTGAAAGATGAAGAGAAGAAACGTAATTAGCCGTCGCAAAACAGCGAGCGCTATGGTCGCAGGGAAACAATATAAAATAAAGATAGAGGGCTCTAGATAGCATCATGGTTCTCTAAGGGGAGTGGGGTGTTGGTTGCTATGTTTGGGGTATGATCAAGGGAGAAGTGTTGATTACATTCCTCTAGGCTTCCTAGGGTGCTGTCTACTAATAACAAGACAATGATATAAGTTTATAGTTCCAATATCATCTAACTATGAAGGTTAGGTTCAATCCAAACATTAAGTTTTTTTTTTGTTTTCTATGGGTTCCTCAATGCTAGGGGCAAACATTATGGTAACCTTCTAACTAACTCTAGTAGTGTCTATACTACTCTTAAGTCCTCATAATACATCCGGGTAATGGTCAACCAATTATAGGGATAAGGGATTCTAGGGTTCGCTAGATATTCTAAACTTAGTGGTGTATCTATAATCTCGTTGTATTCTAAATAGGTGTGCTACTCTAATTATCATCTAACAACAGAAACTTCTATATTCTAGGAGAAGGCTATACTTAAAAGCTATTAGGGAAGCACATGAATCAAGCATGATGCAATTGTTCAAATAGAACAGATAGGAGGAAGATGAATAATAGTCAATGTGGATGAGATCCTATACTCTAGTCCTAGGTGCAGGCTTGTTCGGTCCCTAAGTTGAAACCGAACAATTTTGTCGTAGACCTGCATGGGCCACCACAAAAACCATGTCACGCCCCAGTCCTAAAATACCGTGGGACTAGACACGTGACAATGGCCAGCAGTACGCACCGATGGACCAACTCAATATAATGGATCCATCAGGGCATACTTAAGCTATAAAACAAGTCTACGACAATCATGGCACAACTAATCTCATCCACACAAGATATAAAATATGATCCACAGAATAAATAAGGAATGTAAATCATCAGCAAGTCTCACAAAGTACTTCGGGGAACAACCCGAAAAATATCTAGTACAATGGTTCAACAGACCAGAAAGTAAATGACTGAAATAAATAACAAAAACTGAGCATGAATATGGATGCTCAAGAGAAATCTTCAGCTAAGACCTCGTCCTCGGGTGGTGGTACAGCTCCTGGATCAGCTCCTGCTCCGGTCCCGTAAACCTCGGGATAAGCCTCGTCTGTAAAATCTGGGGACAAATATCCGGATCCAGGTCCTCAGGGGACATAGCAAGGTACAAGAAAGCTCATGCCAAAATAAATACAGTGCAGCAAATAATGAATAAATAGGGCAAGTAAGTAACCATCTATGTGAAAATGCAAGATGAGAGCAACACTAAAACTCAGGCTGAAGCCACTACAAGCTCTGTGTCGGGGAGCCGGTAGCGGTAATAAACACGTAATGTGCCTAGCTCTGCTACGAGAGTCTGAGGCCTCACAATAGTAGTAGATAGATATATGAAACAGCCTGTAGCCAGTGTGTCTCTCCCCACCCAATGTAACCACGTATATCATGACCATAACGTCTCATGCCCATGTCAAGCGCGATCATAGCTAATGCAACAAGTCATAAGTATCTAAGAGTATAATGTCCATGTCCTGTATCCTATACAGAATCACCACGAATATCTCGGGAAAATCCTGTCTCATGATTAGTGTCAAGTGTCCTGGGTCATATGGTACTTGATAAGACAAGTACGAGAATAAAGTGTCACGATTGTCCATCTCTAGATGACCGTACCCAACACTGCGCACAGTGTCGGCACCCGACTGATAATCGGACGCTAAGTACGTCACACGGTCCTAGGTTGAGCATGCACAGTAATATATATAGCAAGGAAAATAAATAACTAAGCTGCAGAGTTTGGCAAGGTACACTTGCCTGATGTTTGAATATCAACTGTCGTCCTGGTATCGGTGGATCCGGTAGGTACTACTCCGAAAGCTGTAATAAATATCACCAACAGTCTCAGAAGATGTCAAATAGCTAGAAATGCCTGTCCTTACGTCCAATTTGGACACAGGGGCAAAAGGGTCATTTCCGGGCCAAAGCGGGTTCCACAAGTGGGCCCACTTTGCACCGAAAAGCGTGTCAGGGTCAAAGGTCTCCAAATTCCGCAAACTCAGTGTCTACAAGTCAGGAACGATGATACGAACCCAACAGAACTTCCAAAATTGGATTCCGATGAGCCGGTCACAAAATCACCCGTCAAGTGGAGCCGGTGGGGCCCACGATACGTGATTTTGTCAACGTTCTCAGAATCGAACCAAACTTGGCTCACAGGACCAGCGTATTGCTACGGATCCGATGGCACAAGTTTCGTCTCGATCCGACGTGTGTACACGAAGTTACAGCGTGTTCCAGAAAGGACGGATACGGGGCGTTGTCGGCGGATACGCGTTGATTCCGGGGTGTACGCACCTCCGAATCGACTTCTGCGAAATCCCACACGACCGTATCAATGTCGCGCACAGTTCGGTAAAGACCGCGTGCGACCAAGTCGTCCCGATTGGCGGGGCGTACTCAGTTCCGGGGTAAAACAGGGCATTATTTTTTCCTGTTTTGGATCGCGGTGTACGATCACCACAGGACGCGATGCGCCGAGCGAGTTGCACGGGCACCGAGAGGGTTATACGGTCTACGCATAGCAACTGACAGAATTGAAAACGGAGTTGCGAGGTGAGAGAAAACGGTACCTGAACAGGGCTCCGTGAACGCTGAATTCTCGTGTCCGAGTGTCTCCTTCGTGTCCTGGTCCGAATCTGCCGTGTCCGGGGCTAGAGCAGCGGCGGCGTTCGGGTGTTACCAAGTGGGGGTGACGCTGAAGTCGGACGGGGAGGAGCGGTGAAGCCGGCGAATGGGGAGACTACACAGTGCACAGTGGGCCGGAGCTGCGCAGGTCGGTTCAGTCGCTGTCGGAGCGGGTCAGGCGGTACCTGAAGTGTGCAACGATTAACTGCATCCCTCAAATTGTAATTGTCCCTGCTAGCCGATGTCCATTGTCCTCCATCCATTCCAACAACCCAGAAGGCGTATCCATCAATGTGCCAAGATTGAAGAGTATCTTCATAGTTCTCAAATATAATCTCGACATAATCTTGGAAGTTGGCTTCCATAACTGAGGTCCTCAATATTACCACCTCCAAAGGATGGCTGTCAGGCATGTGTCCTAGAGAGAAGACTCCTAGTATGTTGTAGTAGTCTGCACCCTTCAGTGGAGTGTCTGGTGCAATGAACGACACGCTGTTCACAGCATAACTTTGCTTTCCATTGATGACAGGAGCAGAGTTCACAAGCCTAATTGTGAGTTATATTTACCATCCCATAGTGATATGAACCTTGCGGATTAGGTCTTGGTCCACTTGATGTCAGATTCCATCTGATGGATCTTGCCTGGTTGAGACCCCAGTCAATTTCAACCGTGGGTCCACCATGAAGATGTGATGCTTGGTTTCAATTGCAATACTAGCCTTAGTATTGCATCCATTAGTCCCTTGACTTCATTCCTCACCACAACCATGACTACATCATCATGCCAAGTCTTCCACCAGTCGAGATCCTCTGCAAACACTCCTTCCAGAGGAAGTCTATCCTCAATATCAAAGAGAATGGTCTTGATCTCTTCCATTCCACCGTCGCCCTTCCCGTCGCTGCTCCTGGACCTGCCGCTCCTCTCCCTTTGCACGATGAACTTCACCTTGTCCAGCGAGACCCGCTCCCGCTCGCCGTGTAGGTAGAGGAGCTCGCACCCGTGGTCCCCATCGGCGCCGGTGATCTCCGCCGGGTACCACTTCCGATCACTGTCCCAGTAGGTGAGGATGGTGTCGCCGACAGAGAGGCGGTAGAGAGGGAGATCACCGGAGGAAGAAGAGGAAGGAGTAGGAGGGGTAGCCATCGGAGTAGAGAGAGAGAGAGAGGAAGCTAAGCGGTCGCCATCGATTGAGAGAGAGATTAGGTTTTGGGAAAAGGGGTTGAGAGATTATTTATATATATACATATGGGAAAGGTGTTGTGTGGTGGGGATGGCTCCATTTTAAAATGGATGGCCATGATTCAACCTGGAGAAAATTATAACAAAAAGGAGGAGAGAGGGATAGGGTTGAACGGTCAAAGGAGAGAAGAGTTTGGTTCTACATTTGGTTTAACCCAATAAGATGAGGGCACATAAATTAAATAATTTCAACTTAGTTTTCTAGGACTTTTAAAATGTTTCCGGAGTCCAATAAATTCACGGAAAATTACCCTATGTCCGGTTTCCCATTTTACACCATAAAATATTATTTCCATAATATTTTAATATGAATTAACCGTAATTAAAAATCCTTTAATTTCCAACGCCTAGGTCACGATTCCCGAAAATTCAGATAAATTGGGGAAAAATCCAAATTTAAAATTCTGAAAATCAGGGTGCTTACACTTTGGAACGTCTAAATTTCTCCTATTTATTGCCATCATGTTGATGGTCTATAGGTGCTGCATGTGCTTATGTTTGGTGGCAGCAGGAGGCTTCTTCAACATAATAGGGTTGCAACTGTAGACGCATGTTATGGGCAGGCTTCAATGTGTACATCCTTAACAGGATGTAGTTGAGTCCAGGCCGAGCTACCACGTGGATGTTTGTTACGATTTACTGTTGCTGAAGATCTGGGCGGTTCTCATCTTTTGTTATCGTGACTTGGTCAGCTTGACACATGGCCCGTATTTAGTTGTAGAGAATCGCTTCAGTCGCAACACAAATATTTTGTCTCAGGGAACCCTGCCACGTTGGACGCATGAAATCTGGGACGCATATGATGCAAGAAACGCATAGAGTCTGGAACGCATGGGACCAGAGACGAATGGAACGTATGGAGTCTGGAATGCATGGGACCAGAGACGCGTAGAACGTATGGAGTCTAGAACGCATGTGGCCTCATACACGTGGCGCTGCACGCCTGTCGGGAGTCAAGTTTATGCTGATGTGAGATTCTGTCGTTTAGCGTGCTCACGTCTTTCGAGGCCTTCAGAAAGTCCTTTTTGTTAAGATTCTGCATCAAACATAATCTTGTGTCAGGTCTTTATATGGCCAGTATTTAGTCGGAGGGATGCTTGAGGGAGTAGTGACTCATGGCACTGCTGGCGCATGCGGACACTAGTTACTTAGTGGCGCATGGCACTGCTGGCGCATGGGAACACTAGTTACTTAGTGGCGCATGTCACTGATGGCACACGGGAACACTAGTTATGAAGCGGTCAACGCATGACACTGGATCATTATGGCGTCCGGGGCTTGATCACTGCGGCCCATGGCCTTTGATTATTCTTGGCACATAGTAGCTGCTTTTCTAGGCCGCATAGACATTCTGCGGCCTGATTTCTTCTGAGTCGATCTTGGGACGCATGTTTGTTAGACGCATGGATCTAGATTTTTTATGCTTCTACATATGGGAATGTTGAATTATTTTTCCATGGGAATGGAATGGAATTTTTTTTCTAGGAATACAAAACCTTCATTCAAACGCCACCTAAGGGGGTGTTTGGTACACGAAATTTTTTCTATTCCCAAACGAATTTATTGTGGGAAACATATTCACATGTTTGGTTTTGATTAAAAAAAACTCAATTACGAATAATTGGGTAAAAAATTTACCCATAAAACATGAAAATTCTATCTCTTAAGAATATGTGGGTATATTTCTTTTTGCCCAAGCAAATTTTTTTTATATTTTTTATCCCTTTTTTTTTTTAAAGATTTATTTGTATCAGTTTTTTTTTTGTTTTTTAATTAATTAATTTATTTTCAATTTATTTTCTGCTTTTTTTTTCTTTGTTAATTTTTTTTTGTTCTTTTCCCATTTTTTCCTTTTTTCAAATTTTTCAGTTTTTTCATTTTTTTTTTTTTTTTTGCTTTTTCTTATTTTCGATTTTTTATTCTTGTTTATTTATTATTTATTATTTATTATTTATTATATTTATTTTTTTCTGAAAATATTTATATAGTCATCAAATATAGGAATATAATTTATCAAAAAAATTAATTACTTAAAATTTTATTTTCGAAATTATAGAATTCATTGCTATATAGTATACCACGTACCAAATGACCACTAACTTGTATAAACCCAAGTCTTATTATTGTTAAGATTGATGAAATATGTATTCAGACAAAACACCAATGTCAACTGCATTAATCTCAAATGTATTAATTAGACAACCTCATCCATTCAAGACTATCAATCCAAGACCTAGTCCACGAAGACCTCGCAGGAACAACAAACTTCTGTCTGACCCTTAGAAACCTCCGTACACTCTCACCTACCATCCATTTCCAACAACTGTTCGCATATACATATACTAGTACCATAACAAAGAAGACTTCGCATGTCCACTCTAGATTAGATCGATGGATATGCACATACCAACAGCATTTTATTTTCTAAGCCATGCAGTCCTTTTCAACCCCAAGTCACGCCATAGATGACCCCAACTCCTTAACCAACAAAAACAACCACCTCTCCCTAACCCTTACATTACATAAACCACCTAAAGAGTCCCCTTGCTCTCTACCATTCCATTCTCCTCCTCCTCCTCCTCCTCCTCCTCCTCTAACCCTAAAAACATGACAAGTAAAGTTGTCAAGGGGGCGATAGCCGTCGCCGACGGAGCAACGTTGTACCTGGCCCTGACAGTCCTCGCGATCGTCGTGCTGAGCGCCCTTCGCGAGGAGTCGGGGTTCGACGCAGGGGCGGCACGGTTCGGAAGTACGGCCGGCGGCCATCCGTGCGACGAGATCTACGTGGTCGGCGAGGAGGAGACGCTCCACACCATCAGCGACAAGTGCGACGACCCGTTCATCGTGGAGCAGAACCCTCATATACACGATCCCGACGACGTCTTCCCGGGACTCGTCATCAGGATCACTCCTTCCGGGCCCAAGTACAGATAGGGAATTGTGGCAGTGATATTATAATTTTGCGTTATGAGTGCACATGTATATCCTTTGCCGTAGTTCAAGTCCTTAGCGGCTTTCAGATCGTATCCCATCTTTTGGATAGGGTGCTTGGTTTGAGAGTTGTACTGGTGAAGTAGCATTTTATCGATATCGAGTTTTGTCTCCAGTTCCTCTGGGAAAGAGGATTAGAGACTTTCTATTCTGCAGAAGATAATGAGTTTGTCTCTTCTCTTCCTTGCTGGAACTATGAAGTAGAAGTTTTGACTGGAGAGAATTTGGTTCACTGCATAGGTGGTAGTCATCTGTGTATGCAGGTGCAAGCCTCGACCGTACTCCATGAAATATAATGTGTTGAGATGTGCAACATCCGAGTAGTTCAAAGATAGCCCTTTATTCATAAAATAAGGTATCTTATCCTCAGGAATTACATCGTCAAGAGAAGGGACGTTAGTATGAGCGGCTACGTACTCTTCTAGTTCATCCTTCCCAAATCTACCCCAAGTAAGAGCAACGACTTTGGAGGTTCAGAAGTCGTAGTAGGTGTCGGACCTTCCTTCAACGGTCGACTCGGTCTACAAAGGCGAACGACTAGAGGTCCAGGTATTTTCTTATGTATTTTCACCATAAGGGGAGGGGCTGTATCGGGAGCACGTGCTTTGAGATGGACTCTCAAGGGCTCGTCCGATGTTGTCCCAGTCTCTGCCTCATCGTTAGCATCATTGCCACCTTCATCTTGGTGGACTTGCTTATAGAGGATCGAGTCAGAGTAATAGGCCTCAAACCCTTTGAATGGATCCACGTCGACAAATTTTGTCTTGACGACACATGATAGTCCATGTACTTCAAGCATTAGTGCAAGGTTGACGCATGATCATGTACTGGTTTATCCATAAATTTTTCAATAGGACTTTATAGGATACGTCTATGTCTATGACATAGCAGGTGACCTCTATTTTTAAATCGTCGATATGATATTTCAAGCGAATATTGTCCATAGGGTAGCTCTTTCTTGCGTTGAAGCCACTGATGGCTGTGTTGGTTTCTGCTAGGCGATGCATCAAGATATCCAATGTCTGAATCAGACACTGTGGGATGATGCTGATTGATGAACCAGGATCGTTGTGCATCCGGTTCACCTTGATGGCGCCAATATACCTTGTATAATATAGAGGGCGATCGTGCCGATTGTTCTTTAAAAATATGTCTTATTGCGAGAACGTGATATTGGGTATCGCCTCCATCATATTATTGTAGTGGGGGCATGCGGTAGGATCCTCAACTTGCGGCTTGGCCTGTGCCAGGTAGGTGACGATATTTTGAAATGCCTTATTCAGAATCGAGTGTCTTTGGAGAGTCGGGGAAGCTCGAATAGTGACAACTTCGTTGGAGTATTGGTCGGTTGTGCCAAGATATCGAAGTTGTAGGGCTTCTCCAACCCCCGAGCGGTATCTTTGCGAAGCAGTTTGTCGAAGCATATTTTTTTCTGCTTGGACTTGTCTGCTGCTGGAGGCTTGGATGGACCCGGATCGGATGCGACGATTGGGAGCGCACCATCGTCAGGGATATCGTACTCGTTGGTACGCCAAGCCTGACCTAATTGTTCCTGCTATATTTTCTTTGGAAGGGATAGAAACCGTGTAGCTGGACTTGGACTTCTTGCGCTAAGTCTTGGTGGCGGAAGGTGTTGCCTGCTGCATCTAGTCTGGAGCAAGATCTGGATGGACCCACATGACCTCCCCACGTGATATAGTAAGAGGTATTAGCCCGGCTGTTGGGTCACGAGCTGGCGGAAGATTGACAACCTCCATTGTTTACCTTGGGATCGGGATCACTCAGTCTTGGGCTTCCATTGTCGAAAATTTATCGAACTGGAGAGATATCATGTTAGCGGCAACTATTTTGTCATCGAAATCCAATATGATGGCCTTGGTATCGAGCAGACACTGGATGTACCACTTCAGTGTATAGCAATCTCGCGTCGCATGGTAGACGTATCGATGGTAGTGTCAGTACTTCAGATTATTCACATCGACTGCCTCAACATGACGCTTAACGTCGGGGAGCCGAAGCTTGTTTCCCTTTATTAGAATGCCAAATATTTTCATGGCATCATCATCTTCGAAGGAATAAGTTTCCTTCAATTTTGGAGCCTTTGCGGGCTTTTACTCGGGCTTCTTGGTTATATTGTCAACAAGAGCCTAAATTTCCTTGCCATCCCGGGAGTTATTGTCGATGTTATTGTTGCTATAGTAAAGGCATTTCCCCTATCATCATCGACGGGAATCTATATTCCCAAGAGGTGGGAGCCCTTTACTTTCATCCCAGCACCGACAACATTTTTGATGAAAGCTGTCTAGTCTTTAAACTGAAAGTCACCTATCCAGAGTCTGGCTGTGGAGAGAAGATTTCTCCAGCAGGTGTCCATCAGCATAGACTCGGGGTTAAACATTATGGGTCAAACATTATGGGAGCAGATTTGGATGGTTCAGTCCTAATATTTAAATTTTTGGTTTCTATTGGTTCCTCAATACTAGGGTCAAACATTATGGGTCAAACATTATGGTAAACTTCTAACTAACTCTAGTAGTGTCTATACTACTCTCAAGTCCTCATAATACATCCGGGGTAATGGTAAACCAATTATAGGGATAAGGAATTCTAGGGTTCGCTAGATATTCTAAACTTAGTGGTATGTCTACATTCTCGTTATATTCTTAATAGGTGTGCTACTCTATTTATCACCTAATAACAGGGGTTCCTATATTCTAGCAGAAGGCTATACTCTAAGGACTATTAGGGAAGTACAGGAATCAAGCATGATACAATTGTTCAAATAGAACAGATAGGAAGAAGATAAATCATAGTCAATTGTGGATGAGATCCTATACTCTAGTCCTAGGTGCAGGCTTGTTCGGTACAGTTAAGTAACCGAGACAATATGCTCTTGACCTGCATAGACCACCACAAAAATATGTCACGTCCCAGTCCCAAAAATATGTAGGACTAGGACACGTAAGCATGCCAGCCGCATGGATATGGCAATTCCAATATATGGAAACCAAATCCACACGTACGCTGTAATATGAATATTAATCCACAAGTGGTATAAACATATGTCACAAGTCACAGGGTATAATCTAGATCTCAATAAGAAGTATATAAGGATGATAGTTGGATGGAAACAAATCCACTTCCAACTCGAATGGGAAAAGTAAATACAATATAAGTACAAGACAATCAATCAATATATAAGTATACCAGCTATCGATCATGGCTCGAAGAGAAGACGTCCACAAAGCATCTACAACCATCCAAATCTGCGCTCCTGCAAATACTCAAGAACAGATACACCTGGCAGCGGACCAGGTCCTCAGAGGGACATAACAAGATACTTAAACACATGCCAATAAAGTACTGAAATTAAACATCTGTTGGGGTCGCCTAACCATCTATGTGAATGCAGTTTGAGAACAACTTTCTAACAAGTGGGCTATCTGGCCATAAATAGGATTGGCATGGTTCTCTTGGAGATCCAGGGGCCTACAAAGGTACGTCGTCTTTTGAACGGCGGAGGCCCGCCAAGTAGTATAGGTGTCATCATGACCGCGCATCTCTGGCGGAGCATACGGGTTACACAAGGAAAGTGCAACGGAGCCCAAATGCCTTACTTGTTGTTCTTTTTACCCCGTGCTCTAAGCATGTCACATCCATGACACGATAACACACTAATAACTGCCAAGTCCACTAGCATGCAAAGTTTCTAACAGCAGTTATTCCTAACGCACGGCCCACACGTACAGGAGGCCAACCTGCACGCAAGTCCGTGATCTACATGAGACTCACAACTCGTGTAACAACTGTGTCATGGCCAATGAACCTAAAGATGCTACATGATGATGGAGTAGTCTCATAAACAAGGTCAATGCAAATACATAAATAAAAATATACCGCGACGACACCGTCGCGCGCATTTTTATTTAACAGTTAAAATATATAAAAAGACAGAAAATAAAGATACATGCAACATATGGAATAAAAATAACAGTACAATGGCAAGGTATACTTGCCTGGCAAGAAAGCTGCAATGTACCAATAACCTGATCCAAAAAGTCGTGCAGAATAAATCCAACATCTTATGTACATATGATATAATATAATAAAATCATTAGTCATTACACAACCACATTTATACTTGACTCAGGGGGTATACTAGGGTGGCACTAGTTATCTAACACGGTCAATTACGCGTTGAATTACGCGGGATCATATCTTCAAGTGTTGTACACAAAATCAGACAGTCAACTGACAGGTGTCTACGCCAGTCCGTTAATGTACGTAAGGCGGACAATTTCCAAGTGTTTAGGGTCAACATGGTCAAGGTGAGTATGGGACAGTCCACGGTGTCCTAGGGTCGTACAGTCTGGATATATAGTCCTAATTATTATTAACATATGATTTAATTACAATATACATATATACCATCTATATATATATATATGTGTACATATATGTCATCCAATAATTATATTTATTCGAAGTTGAATAGTATGCATATACTAAATATATATATATAGATAGATCAAACTAAATAGTATACGCGTACGTGTACAAGTTTGTGTACGCAGTACTGGGTTCACCGACTCAGGGTCAAATAACAGCTAGCAGTCAATAAGCAATACTAATATTCTACTGGCATACACACAAGCACATATAAAAGAGAAAGATGGACAAGTTCGTACCTCGGAGTACGTACACGGAATCGGCTGGACGACGACGAAGAGAGGTTGACGACGATGAGATAACGACGCTGCGATGATGATGAAGACGACAATGCTGATGATGATAATGACTGGTGGGGTGACGATGCGGTGATGGTGATGAATTGAGACGAGGAGGATGATGATAATGAGGGTGGTTAATTAGGTTTACGGTGATGAGGATATTGATGACGAAGATGGTGATGTGTATAATGGTGACGGCGAGGATGATGGTGCTAAATAAAGACGATGATAAGGCGGTGATGATGACGGCTGACTACGATGAGGGTGGTGATGACGATGACACAATGATGACGAGAAGGTCGACGAGGGTGATGATGATGTTAGGGTTGATGATGATGATGAAGGCAATGGAGGTGAGATGACGCCAACGACGATGATGATGTAATGATGGTGATGGAATGATGGTGAGATGACGACAACGACGATGATGAGATATCGATGGTATGAGGACAGAGAAGAGAACGATAAAGTGTTGATGATGATAAATTGAGATGGGGATGATGATGAGATGTCCATGGTGGTGACGAGGTGGACTGCCGGAGTCCGGCCAGGGCTTTTCCGACGATCCATGGTGATGTGGAGATGATAATGGGGAGTGTGGTGATGGTGTTAGGGATGATGGTGGTGATTGCGGCCTGCTGAAGTCTTGGGGCTGCTCTCGGCCGAGCCTAGGTGGTCGAGACGGAGAGGACAGGGAAGAGGAGATACGAAGGAGGAGCGGGGTGGTAGAGGCCGGTGCACTGGCGGGAGGAACTGGCTCCGGTCGAGGCTGACCCAGGGGTCGAGCACAGGACAGGAGGTGAAGGCTGGTAATGGTGGTAAGGTGACTCTGCTCCGGCTCCGGCGGGGGAGTCGGACCGGGTGAGGCGTGCATACGAGGAAGGAGACGGAGAAAGGGGCAGGGTGTCCGACGAGTGGTGGCTCCGGTGGGCTCGCGGAGGCTCGACTGCTCGGTGCAGTCGGGTCGACGAGGTCGGCAGGGCCGGTGGTGCGTCGGGCTCGGCCTCCGGCGCGGGTGGAGATGGGGAAGTTGTGTTGGAGGTCGAGAGAGAAGAGAGGGAGGTCTAGGGAGGAGTTTGCCTGGTGGTGAGCGGAGATGGTCGGCGGAGCTCCGGCATAGCCAGGCAGGGAAGAGGGGTAATGTTGAAGAAGGAGGAGTCGGCTGGGTTTGGCTTGGAGTTGGTTTAGGTTTTGATGAAAAGGAGAAATAAAGAGAATAGGAGAAGAGTTGTTTATATATGACTTGGGTTTGAGGGTTTGACCTAGGGCAATATGGGCTTGGTCAACTCTCTTTGGCTTGGGCCTTGTGCTACAATCCTTGGAGTGGGTCTTGGCCTCACATGAGGATGCTGGGGCTTTAAATTACAATTATTTAATTGCAAGGGTTGGATTAAAATAGGAGGGCGATGTTGCGCGTTTGAATTTCCAGAAAATTATGAGAAAAATCCACGTGAAGGAAAAAATCGATTCTTTTGTGAATTGTCCAATGGTGGGGACACCTCAGTGCATTTTTGCATAAAAGCCCCAACAATTAGAAAATTGCACAAAGGCGGATATTGGATTTAATTAATTAAATCGAACTGCGCACGATGTTCTAGAATTAATTAGGAGTACATGGGATTAGATTTAGGCGGGGCACAAGTGTCAGGGCGTAGAGGGGACAGTGTAGAATATTAATAAAATTTGAGATGCACAAGACGGCAAGATTGTGTCCCCAATTTCGATTGGGACGCACAAGGGTACAAAATTGGAAATTATTTCGAATTAAGGAATAACGTCCACGACATTTATTGTGCGACTAAAATATAGCACAAGAAAGCAATATTATGAGTTGCACAAAGGCCAGAAAGGTAGGCGGGCACGTCTAGGTCAATGTTGTGAAATTCGTAGATAGGCAACGGCTAGTGAGGTGTTCCAATTATCGAAGCAACGGTAAGGTGCGCTACGTGTCATAATTATTTCGTAATTAAATTAAATATCGTGTTCTAATTCTAATTGGGTTCAGACTAGCCCTAATTTTACTATCTAAGCCAAGTAGCCCTAATTTTGGGTGAGGGGGTTTACAATCTACCCAACTTAAAATAATTTTATCCTCAAAATTAAAACTAGGGTAGGATTTCTCTATCTAACCTTACTTGATTACAGTATAAAGAATTCTCCTTAAGTTAACATGGTAGTTTCTACCCAACTTAGAATTTACCCATCTATCATCTAAGGCTATACACCTAAGAAGGCTAAGTTCCAAATTTATTTGATCATGTTATTTAATCCTCAAAGTCTTTTAACACCAAATATATCCTCTATGATATGCCCTTAATCACTTATAAAAGGTAGTCACCAAACAATGTGATTGGCCTATGGGGGGTATCTAGTACTATTTATATATCAACCTTATACCAAGCAAGATGTTTCGTCTTTTCGAAATAAGGAAAGACGTAGATCAGTAAATAAGAGTTCAAGGGAGAAGTAATAGAATGCAAGTATAGGGATCAAGGCGTTTCAAGGAATCCAATGGGAATTGTCAAGGCAGTTATGGACTGAAATCCTATTTGGTAAATCCATATTCGTATGCTCATATTAGTACAGTTATGTAACCGATATGACCCGCTCAGACATATCTAGAGGGCAAGTACAGGTGTCTACTAGTCAATTATATATTTCAATCCACGTAAGGTATTATTGTGAAGGACGAATCAAGCGCACTATGGTTGATCAGACCGTAATACACTGATTCTGAAATGTATTAGTGTGTCGACCCACTAATACATATGTCATGAACAAGCTCGATAAGGAATAAGCTTGCAAAAACTAGGCTATAATAGCAGCATAAGTCAAGGGGGTACAACAAATATAAGTACGCTAGATGATGATGAAAGGAGGTATAAGTCAATTCAAGTTCACAAAACAAAACAAAATATGCAATAATAATAAAGACTCTACAATCTCTACAGTTATCATACAACCTCCTTGTCTAAGTCGCTAGTCGTCCAAATAGGTCATGGACCTCTAAATTCTATCGTCTGAATAAACGTTGTCGTCTAATGCTAGCATACAATTAATGTCATTTAGTTACACTACCTTGATGGGTCAAGTGGACTATGTGATACTAGGTTATGAGGCATACTATCCAACTTAAAATAATTAAACTAATACGGTGACAGTCTTAAGAGGATCCTACAAAACAACCTTGCACATGTACATAGAACAGAAACTCTTATTAGGGTCTCCTATTGCATTATATAGGTAAGGGTCAAGTGCTCATAGAACAGGTGTCAATCGTAGGGATAGATGAGTTACTAGCCGTTAAGGGAAAAGGGATTTAACTCGTATCGAGCTATGGGTACAGATTTCATGATTTAAAGCTAAGGGGTAATCATTAGGTCACAACCTAAGGGAACTACGCAACTATCAAATCCTAACTATCACGCACAAAATTCAAAGTTCAAATCACCAATCTATACCCTAGCAACTACATGTCCTACCATAGAATAAGATTACTTGACCTTCAATCATACGAGTTACGAGTTAAAAGAAAGAAGAATCATAATTTAATTGTCACACAATTAGCGAACGCTAAGGTTGCAGGGGACAAGTTATGAAATCAAAATGGAGGGCACTAGATAGCATCATGGTTCTCTAAGGGGAGTGAGGTATTAGTTGCTATGTTCAGGGTATGATCAAGGGAGAAGTGTTGATTACATTCCTCTAGGCTTCCTAGGATGCTGTCTGCTAATAACAAGACAATGATATGAGTTTACAGTTCTCCAATACTTTTTAACTGTGAAGATTAGGTTCAGTCCTAATATTCAAATTTTTAGTTTCTATTGGTTCCTCAATACTAGGGTCAAACATTATGGTAAACTTCTAACTAACTCTAGTAGTGTCTATACTACTCTCAAGTCCTCATAATACATCCGGGGTAATGGTAAACCAATTATAGGGATAAAGAATTCTAGGGTTCGCTAGATATTCTAAACTTAGTGGTATGTCTACATTCTCGTTATATTCTTAATAGGTGTACTACTCTATTTATCACCTAATAACAGGGGTTCCTATATTCTAGCAGAAGGCTATACTCTAAGGACTATTAGGGAAGTACAGGAATCAAGAATGATACAATTGTTCAAATAGAACAAATAGGAAGAAGATGAATCATAGTCAATTGTGGATGAGATCCTATACTCTAGTCCTAGGTGCAGGCTTGTTCGGTACAGTTACGTAACCGAGACAATATGCTCTTGACCTGCATGGGCCACCACAAAAATATGTCACGTCCCAGTCCCAAAAATACGTAGGACTAGGATACGTAAGCATGCCAGCCGGATGGATATGGCAAATCCAATATATGGAAACCAAATCCACACGTACGCTGTAATATGAATATCAATCCACAAGTGGTATAAACATATGTCACAAGTCACAGGGTATAATCTAGATCTCAATAAAAAGTATCTAAGGATGATAGTTGGATGGAAACAAATCCACTACCAACTCGAATGGGAAAAGTAAATACAATATAAGTACAAGACAATCAATCAATATATAAGTATACCAGCTATCGATCACGGCTCGAAGAGAAGACGTCCACAAAGCATCTACAACCATCCAAATCTGCGCTCCTGCAAATACTCAAGAACAGATACACCTGGCAGCGGACCAGGTCCTCAGAGGGACATAACAAGATACTTAAACACATGCCAATAAAGTACTAAAATAAAACATCCATTGGGGTCGCCTAACCATCTATGTGAATGCAGTTTAAGAACAACTTTCTAACAAGTGGGCTATCTGGCCATAAATAGGATTGGCATGGTTCTCTTGGAGATCCAGGGGCCTACAAAGGCACGTCGTCTTTTGAACGGCGGAGGCCCGCCAAGTAGTACACTACCAGAAAAAGTCAAATTAGCGACGTCTAAAAACGTCGCTAAATAACCAAAAATCGTCGCTAATTAGGTTTAGCGACGTAATTAGCGACGTTTTAAAGAAGTCGGAAAATACCAAGTCGCTAATACAAAAAACGTCGCTAAACGTCGCTATGCCGACGTTTTTTAGCGACTTTAATGTGTCGCTAAATTTAGCGACGTTTTGCGACGCCAAGTCACTAAAAAGCGACGTTTAGAAAAGTCGCTAAACGTCGCTGATTAGCGACATCTATCGCGACGTTACACCGACGTCTTTAATGACCTGGCTATACTGCCATGTCAGCAATTGGCGACGTTTAGCGACGTCATTAGCGACGTTATTAGCGACGTTATTAGCGACGTTTTACGGCGTCGCTAATTAGCGACGTAATTAGCGACGTACTTTAACGTCGCTAAACGTCGCTAAACGTCGCTAATAACGTCGCTAATTTTTAAAAAAAATTAAAAAAAAATTCCCAGAATCAAACATTGTGATTCCCTGCAGTTTTACATCATCTTCATCATACACACCAACATGATTTAACTATATTATCCAATTAAATTAAAGACCACAAGAAGTATCAATCCAATTAAATGTGGATAACTATATAATCCAATTAAATTAACTAAAAAATTAATGACCACAAGAAGCATCATACATCATGTCTATTGTTGAAGTACCAATAATTCATAAATAATAATAATAATAACTAGACTACTACGGATCTGCAGGAGGCTGACCAGCGGCGCGCTTCAAGGATAACAACTCCTCATACTCGTCCCGTGGAATCGACACCGATGTCGATGGAGAAGGCAGTGACGTCGGTGGCGGCCGTGCCCGCTCCAAATCTGCGAGTCGCTGGTTGTAAGAATCCAGTATAGATAACAACCTCGTACTGCTATCACCCATTGAATCCTGCATCCTCGTCAGGTTCTCGCCCATCGATAGCTGTGACGCATGCATCCTCGTCAGCTTCTCGCCCATCGATAGCTGTGACGCCTGCAGCTCCATGATGTTGCGATCATTGGAGGCTCTAATATCATTTGTCAATTCTCGTAGCTCCGTCATGCTGCGGTCGAGCATATCCAATCGTGCGATAAGCATCGGATCGTCCGCCTGCGGCTGGGACCGGGACTGGTCCTCCATACTTCGCAGCAAGTCGTCACGGAGAGACGCAATCTGACGGTCAACGGCCTCCTGGACGGCCTCCTGGACTCTGGCCGACGACTGCGAGGGCTGCGACTGCGAGGGGTGTGTGGAATGCACAGCTGTCGGGGAGGCCCTAGATGACTGCGTCGCAACCAGGGCGCCATAGGAGCCCGTACCGTAGTACGTACCCCTCTGGAGACCACCAGCTGCGGTCACCCACAGGTCGTCCGCCGACGGAGATGGACCGGGCTGCGACGAAGCACCAGCCTCTCCAGGTGTAGGTGCACTAGCAGTCGCCCGCTCACGAAGCCTAAGATACTCGGCCTAGAAAAGGTTTGGAAACTCAATAATTGCCTAAGTTATATTAAAATAAACACAAAGTAAAGTAATACTTACATAGGTCTGTGAGGCCCTCTCATCAATGAGATTTCCGTCCTTGCGATGGGTGGCCAAGAAGACGGTCACCATGTTCGCATCCTCACCCCTCTGTACCTGTTAAAAATATATTTTTTATTACTAAACTTAAATATTTATTCCAAGTACCATTTTATGGTACTTATATTAAAATAATATATTTTAAAAGAAAAAACATACCAAACGACGGAAATATTCCGTCATCGGAATCGAGCCACCACACCACTTGGCAGCATTCTGCCTAGCCGCCTTGGCCTTCTTAGACCTTTCCTTGTAGCTCGGATCGTCGAATCTAGCCCTCATCGCAGTCCACTGCTCAGGCGTGATCCAACCTTGGATCGGTTTTCCAGCACGATCACGAGCCTTCTGGTCATCCAGAGCATCTCGGATAAGCTTGGCGGCAACGGTAGGAAAGAGCCGCTCGATCAACTCGGCCCGGTGCGGAGGATAAAAATACGTTTGCTACAATAAATAATTCATTAAGTTAGCATCACGAATATGCATAAATTAGAGGATTTATTTAATATACTTTTACCTGGAAGTGCGCAAACCAGAACGCCTTCCTCTCCTCCGGAGCCTCCGAATAGTTGATCCAAGGGCCACCGTAGTTGTTTCTCAGAAATTGGCCCAGGCGTCTCTGAACCGACGATGGACGATATCTATACAGAAATAATAATTTAGATTACTGAAAAAGTCAATATACGATGAATAAAGAGAAACACAAATATATATTAAACCATCTAATTGACTTACTTTGTACCGTCGGCCCAAATCTCTGTCCTCGTCTCCTCCGGTGGTGCGCATGGAGGATCTTGCTGATGCTGGGACAACGTCGGCACGACCTCCTCTACATGCTCATCTGTCTCCATGCTTCCGTCAGCAGGAGGAACGCTGGACGAGGGAGTACTATTACGCCTGGAACTACTCGTCCCAGGAGTGATGCCACGCAACGTCGTCGCAGTCGGAGATGTGGCTGCTCGATATACTGGAGTACTGGGCGACGATGATCCGGAACCAACAGTAGGCAGTACCGGAGTGGCACTCTGTCTACCTCGGGACCTGCCGAATCCTCCGCGTCGTCCTGTCATATCTGATAACAACATATGATGAATATAGAGAAACACAAATATATACTACATTCTACAGTCGGAATGTGATACATATCTCAAAGTATTATACAGTCAAAATATAATACATATATTCGTTAATGTCAACATCTACTTCTACATGCAATATTTATAGTCCAAATATAGTTACATTCTACATGGAATATTTTATATTTTCAATCATCTTCAGAAAATTTATCTTGTTCGCCTTCCTCGTCCTGCTCTTCCTCTTCCTCGTCTTCACTTTCATCTACTTCGTCGTCCTCTCCGGATAATTCTACATCTTCTACATTATTACTCGTGTAATGAGTAACTTCCGTTGAGTCCACATCTACAATATTTGTTACAAGAGGTAGATCGTCCTCCTGATAAGCTATTTCGTCAATGTCAAAGGTATTTCTAGCTTTAGTCTTGCATACTGCCCACCAATCCGACCTCGCTGTCCCCCGTCTAGGATAAGTTGCGAAGTACACGAGCTGAGCCTGACTTGATAGGACAAATGGTTCGTAGCCTTGATATCTACGCTTGTAGTTTATATCCACAAAGCCATGCTTGTCAATTTTCTAACCTTGATCTTGAATCGGATCGAACCATTCACACCTGAATAGCACGATATTAGCAGGTTCTGGGCCATAATTATATGTCAACTCCACAATCTCTCGTAAGATGCCAAAAAAATCATTGCCCGGATTGACGTCTTTGTAGTTTGAAGATTTGATACACAAACCACTGTTTTTCGTGGAATCAAGATCCAGAAAGCTGTCTCTAATAGGAGCATTTGTTGACTTGAACCTGAACCCATTCACACAGAAACTTGGCCATATTTTTACGGCAGTAATTGGTCCCTTGGCTAGAGTCCTAATAGATTCAGTCTCAGGTGATATTAGACGATCGACCTAAATACCAAAGTAGCGATAGTAAGTTATTTGTTTTGCAAGTGCAGAAATAAAAAGTAATTACCAAGCATCTTACATATGCGCTCAACCAAGAAGGAAAATGGCATCTCATATCTTGTTCTACTTCTTCGTCTGTTATGTAGGGCCTAACCGACCTCAACTCATCATTATATGTGCTGAAAAACAATGAAGCAACTGCTGATTAGTAGCATAATAGTATCTTATACTATTATATTGAGATGATGTAAACGTGGACGTTAATTACTTACCCCTCTAGCTTCTCCACTTCATCCTCGTCGCAATTGAGTAATATATACAATTGAGCAGCCCTTAGCTCATCGTCATTCAAATATCTCTTCTTCATTTTTCCCGAGGGCTTTCCGGATGCATTGAATACTTTGAGTATTGCATCATTAGATTCTGATATACGTCGTCGTTTCTGGGAGCTTTCGTCCTATTAGTAGCAACATGCGGATTGAAATACGTCGAGCAAAAGTTTGTAATCTCCTCGAGAACATAAGCTTCACAAATAGAGCCTTCAACCCGTGCCTTATTTTTTACCTTTCTCTTTAGGTGATTCAGATGGCGCTCGAAGGGGTACATCCACCGATAACCGACAGGACCGCCAACACGTGCCTCATAGGAAAGATGAATTGGCAAATGCTCCATAGAGTCGAAGAATCCAGGAGGAAACACCTTCTCGAGCTTACATAGTGTTACCGCAATGTCCCTCTCTTGCTTTTCTAGACGATCGACGAGCAACTTAGTACAACAAAGATCTCTGAAGAATATGCTCAGCTCTGTCAATGGGTCCCAAACGACCTGCGGTAAGAATTCCCGAAATGCAATCGGAATTAACCTCTCCATGAATACGTGACAATCGTGGCTCTTCATACCTACTAGTTTGTTCTCCTTGAGGTCGATGCATCTTTTCAAGTTCGACACGTACCCGTCTGGAAACTTTAGACCCTGAATCCACCTACAAAGTCTACCTTTATCCTCTTTATCCAGTGAGAAAACTGACTTAGGTTGCTTTAACTTTCCATTCCCCTCCTCTATCAAATGCAATGCAGGACGTCTACATATGTCTTCTAAGTCCAACCTCGCCTTCGGATTATCTTTCGTCTTCCCCTTTACATCCATTACAGTATTAATTATGTTATCAAACACATTCTTCTCGATATGCATGACATCAAGGTTATGTCTGATCAGATTGGTGCTCCAATATGGCAGATCCCAGAATATACTCCTCTTCGTCCAGTTATGGGTGCGACCAAATCCGTCACACTTGTACCCCTTAGCAGGCTCTTGGATAGCACTTGGTAAATCTTTTACCTCTTCCCATATCGTGCATCCGGGCCACCTTGGCGGTGGATTGGCCTTCTCCACAACTCCCGCACGAAAAGCATTCTGATTCCTCCGGTACGGATGATCGTTCGGCAAAAATTGTCGATGACAATCGAAGAAGCACGGTTTGCCTCCGTGTTTCAAACAGAAAGCCTGAGAACGGTCCATGCAATACGGACATGAGAGACGACCATGGGTGCTCCATCCCGATAACATTCCATAGGCCGGAAAGTCGTTGATGGTCCACATAAGTGCTGCCCTCATCTGAAAATTCTGCTTTCTAGAAACATCGTACGTGTTGGCACCGACTTCCCACAGCTGATTCAACTCATCTATCAAAGGCTGTAAATACACATCGATGTTCCTCTTCGGATTGTTCGGACCCGGGATAATAACGGTTAGGAACATATACGGAGTCTTCATGCACATCCAAGGCGGTAGATTGTACGGAGTGACGATCACAGGCCAACACGAATACTGGGAGCCCGAAAGTCCGAATGGGGTAAAACCGTCAGAGCAGAGCCCCAATCTGACATTACGCGCTTCCTCGGCAAAATATGGATACTCTCGATCAAAGTGCTTCCATGCTTCTCCATCGGATGGATGATCCAATACTCCTTCGATCTGTTTTCGCCTGTGCCAACTCATGTTTTCTGCAGTCTCCTTAACCATGAACAACCGCTGCAACCGCGGCGTCAAAGGCAAGTAGTGCATCGAATCGGTAGGCTTCCTTGCACCGACAGACTTTCCTCTAACAGTGGCCTTGTAGCGATCAGCACCACAGAATCTGCACGCATCTTCATCATTGTCGTCTTTGTAGTACAACATGCACCCGTTGCGACATGCATCGATTTTCTCGTATCCCATCCAAAGCGATCTCACCATCCTCTTAGATCGATAGAAGTCTTTAGGCAACTTTGCACCCTCGGGCAAGATCTCTATAATCAAATCGAGCACTCGATTATAGCATTCTTGCGACATGTTAAAATCGGACTTGATGCTCAATAATCTTGTAACCACCTCCAACGGTGAATGATCCTCACAACCAGGATATAGTGGAGTCCTTGCATTCTCAAGCAACTCCATAAACTTTGCAGCATCGGCATTCGGTGCCTCCTCAGCTGCATCATAATTGTCGGGATTGAAACTAGGTCCCGCCGCATCATAATTGTCAGGATTGAAACTAGGCCCCGCAGCATCATAAACTATGTTCACCAACCCGTCGTCGTAAGCATCGTGGTCTTGGACATCCATATACGGCTCCACATAGGGCTCCAACTCCGATGCTAGAGATACAAGTTCTCCGTGCGCGGTCCACTGATAGTAATTCGGCGTAAAGCCCTTCGAGTATAAATGATATGTAACTTCCACTTCAGGATGATATTTCCTGTTGCGACATCTCACACACGGACACTTAATTTTGGTACCGTCCATGTATTGAGGGAACGCCTTTGCGAACTGCAGGAACTGCTGTACACCCTCAATGAATTCATCCCGCACACCGCACATATCATCAGGATGACGGTTGTACATCCACGAACGATGACGCAGATAGTAATTCATATCCATTTCTAGAAACTTCTGCAAAATTGACATAAGCTATCATATAAATCATTACATGCAAAATTAACCGTACTATAAAAATCATAACTGATATAATACATATTTTCATTTATCAAAACTGCAGCTGCCCCCAACCCCATAGTACTATGAACTGCACTATAAGTGTGCAGTCAACACTACAAATAGTGTGTCATACTATAGAACTGCAGCTGCCCCCAACCACACTCCTAGGTCAGTGTCCGTTATGGGAAAAGCAGTCATGGCATTGCACTAAGGCACCTGGTGCTTGAACAATTTTTGCATCAAAAGTTTCCCAAGTACACGGGCTATTGCTCTATGAAAATATGCCATAGCTAGGAGTAGAGCTGTCGAGTGGGCCGGGCCTCTCAGGCCCATGCACTATAACGGGTCAGACCGGACCTAAGGGTAAAAATCTAAGTCCAGTTCGACACGTGACCCACGGCACAGTGAGTTTCAGACTGGACCGAGCCGGACCGGATCGGACTTGGGATTCCGTGAACCCTACAAGGACTTCAAAGTAGAGATTGAAGAACAACTAACATTTTATTTTTAAATTATGAAGTGTAGGGTTGAATGTGCATAGGAGATGGTTGGGAGCGCATTTGTTTCCGGGAGAAACAACACAGATGGTATGCTCTCTCGGATGAACTTCTCTACTTTGGGATATGTAAACATAGCACAAAAAAATAACACATTGCAAGTTCTTGCTTCATATTTGTCTTGGAGATTCACAATCCATTTGTTTCAATCTATATACAAGAACTTGGCAGATTGTATGCATACCAAATCCCATAGATTGGCGTAGGACTATGTAATACATGGATGTGTATAATACATCAAATAGTATAAACCAGGTTGTCGATCAGGCTAGCAAGCAGCAGCATGTCGGGCCGGGCCGAGCTGTGCCTTGGGTCGGAACGAGCCTGGGCTTCGGGGCCGGACCTCTCTTATGGGCCGAGATATGAGGTCCGACACGTCCCTATATATTGGGTCGGGCCGGGCCGAGCCCACGATAATTCGGACAGGGTTTTGCGGGCCGGATTCGTGCCGGGCTGGTCATCCCGGTCCAATTGTCAGGTCTAGCTAGGGGTGGGCGTTCGGGTTATTCGGTTTCAACACCGAAATAATAAAAATCGAATAAGTAAAAATTTTAAAAACCCAAAGCTGAAATAAATTATCTATAACCGAAACAGAACCGAATTGATAATCAATTTATTTTATTTGATAATCAAAGCTAGTAAGCAGTGCTCACTGCTGCTGTTACCTCTCTCGTAGACTTGGGCCAGTCGGCCCTAACCCTAACCCTAACCCCATGTCAACAAACCTAACCCTAACCCTAACCCTAGGTCCTCATCAGTGTCTGTGTCAGTGTGTGTGTGTGCCGTGTCTGTGTCAGTGTCAGTGTCTGTGTGTGTAGTGTTTGTGTCAATGTCACATGTGTCCTGTGAGAGAGAGAGAGAGAGAGAGAGAGAGAGTAGGGTTTACCGGAATAGGGTGGAGAGCCGGTCGACGGAGCGCGGGGGAGGGGGGGGGGAGTTTTTCTCTTTTCGAATTTTCAGCAGATGGGGAAAAATGAAACCGAGCCCTAATTAACCAAATTTTACCGACGTTTAGCGACGTCCAAGTAAAACATCGCTAACTTAAATTTTAGCGACGTCATTGACGTCGCTAAACACGTTGCTAAATATTTTTAATAAAAAGGTCGCTATATACGTCGCTAAACGTCGCTAAATTAGACATATTAGCGACGTTTAGCGACCTTTATTTAACTTATAGCGACTTAACTTTTAAAATCTTAATAAAAGTCGCTAAACGTCGCTAAATGTCGCCATTTAGCGACGCCTAGCGACGTTTTTATAAGGAGTCGCTAATTATATATTATTAGCGACGTTTCTTTTGACGTCGCTAAAATACGTCGCTAATAGCGCTTTTTCTAGTAGTGGTATAGGTGTCATCATGACCGCGCATCTCCGGCGGAGCGTACGGGTTACACAAGGAAAGTACAACGGAGCCCAAATGCCTTACTTGTTGTTCTCCCCACCCCATGCTCTAAGCATGTCACATCCATGACACGATAACACTCTAATAACTGCCAAGTTCACTAGCATACAAAGTTTCTAACAGCAGTTATTCCTAACGCACAACCCACACGTACAGGAGGCCAACCTGCACGAAAGTCCGTGATCTACATGAGACTCACAACTCGTGTAACAACTGTGTCACGGCCAATGAACCTAAAGATGCTACATGATGATGGGGTAGTCTCATAAACAAGGTCAATGCAAATACATAAATAAAAACATATCGCGACGACACCGTCGTGCGCATTTTTATATAACAGTTAAAATATATAAAAAGACAGAAAATAAAGATACATGCAACATATGGAATAAAAATAACAGTACAATGGAAAGGTATACTTGCCTGGCAAAGAAGCTGCAATGTACCAATAACCTGCTCCAAAAAGTCACGCAGAATAAATCCAACATCCTATGTGCATATGATATAATACAATAAAATTATTAGTCATTACACAACCACATTTATACTGGACTCAGGGGGTATACTAGGGGTGGCACTAGTTATCTAACACGATCAATTATGTGTTGAATTACGCGTTGAATTACGCGGGATCATATCTTTAAGTGTTGTACACAAAATCAGACAGTCAACTGACAGGTGTCTACGCCAGTCCGTTAATGTACGTAAGGTGGACAATTCCCAAGTGTTTAGGGTCAACATGGTCAAGGTGAGTACGGGACAGTCCACGGTGTCCTAGGGTCGTACAGTCTGGATATATAGTCCTAATTATTATTAACATATGATTTAATTATAATATACATATATACCATCTATATATATATGTGTACATATATGTCATCCAATAATTATATGTATTCCAAGTTGAATAGTATGCATATACTAAATATATATATAGATATATCAAACTAAATAGTATACGCGTACGTGTACAAGTTTGTGTACGCAGTACTGGGTTCACCGACTCAGGGTCAAATAACAGCTAGCAGTCAATAAGCAATACTAATATTCTACTGGCATACACACAAGCACATATAAAAGAGAAAGATGGACAAGTTCGTACCTCGGAGTACGTACACGGAATCGGCTGGACGACGACGAAGAGAGGTTGACGACGATGAGATAACGACGCTGCGATGATGATGAGGACGACAATGCTGATGATGATAATGACTGGTGGGGTGACGATGCGGTGATGGTGATGAATTGAGACGAGGAGGATGATGATAATGAGGGTGGTTAATTAGGTTTACGGTGATGAGGATATTGATGACGAAGATGGTGATGTGTATAATGGTGACGGTGAGGATGATGGTGCTAAATAAAGACGATGATAAGGCGGTGATGATGACGGCTGACTACGATGAGGGTGGTGATGACGATGACACAATGATGACGAGAAGGTCGACGAGGGTGATGATGATGTTAGGGTTGATGATGATGATGAAGGCAATGGAGGTGAGATGACGACAACGACGATGATGATGGAATGATGGTGATGGAATGATGGTGAGATGACGACAACGACGATGATGAGATGTCGATGGTATGAGGACAGTGAAGAGAACGATAAAGTGTTGATGATGATAAATTGAGATGGGGATGATGATGAGATTTCCATGGTGGTGACGAGATGGACTGTCGGAGTCCGGCCAGGGCTTCTCCGACGATCCATGGTGATGTGGAGATGATAATGGGGAGTGTGGTGATGGTGTTAGGGATGATAGTGGTGATTGCGGCCTGCTGAAGTCTTGGGGCTGCTCTCGGCCGAGCCTAGGTGGTCGAGACGGAGAGGACAGGGAAGAGGAGATACGAAGGAAGAGCGAGGTGGTAGAGGCCGGTGCACTGGCGGGAGGAACTGGCTCCGGTCGAGGCTGACCCAGGGGTCGAGCACAGGACAGGAGGTGAAGGCTGGTAATGGTGGTAAGGTGACTCTGCTCCGGCTCCGGCGGGGGAGTCGGACCGGGTGAGGCGTGCATACGAGGAAGGAGACGGAGAAAGGGGCAGGGTGTCCGACGAGTGGTGGCTCCGGTGGGCTCGCGGAGGCTCGGCTGCTCGGTGCAGTCGGGTCGACGAGGTCGGCAAGGCTGGTGGTGCGTCGGGCTCGGCCTCCGGCGCGGGTGGAGATGGGGAAGTTGTGTTGGAGGTCGAGAGAAAAGAGAGGGAGGTCTAGGGAGGAGTTCGCCTGGTGGTGAGCAAAGATGGTCGGCGGAGCTCCGACATAGCCAGGCAGGGAAGAGGGGTAATGTTGAAGAAGGAGGAGTCGGCTGGGTTTGGCTTGGAGTTGGTTTAGGTTTTGATGAAAAGGAGAAATAAAGAGAATAGGAGAAGAGTTGTTTATATATGACTTGCGTTTGAGGGTTTGACCTAGGGCAATGTGGGCTTGGTCAACTCTCTTTGGCTTGGGCCTTGGGCTACAATCCTTGGAGTGGGTCTGGGCCTCACATGAGGATGTTGGGGCTTTAAATTACAATTATTTAATTGCAAGGGTTGGATTAAAATAGGAGGGCTATGTTGCGCGTTTGAATTTTCAGAAAATTATAAGAAAAATCCACGTGAAGGAAAAAATCGATTCCTTTGTGAATTGTCCAATGGTGGGGACACCTCAGTACATTTTTGCATAAAAGCCCCAACAATTGGAAAATTGCACAAAGACGGATATTGGATTTAATTAATTAAATCGAACTGCACACGATGTTCTAGAATTAATTAGGAGTACATGGGATTAGATTTAGGCGGGGCACAAGTGTCAGGGCGTAGAGGGGACAGTGTAGAATATTAATAAAATTTGAGATGCACAAGACGGCAAGATTGTGTCCCCAATTTCGATTGGGACGCACAAGGGTACAAAATTGGAAATTATTTCGAATTAAGGAATAACGTCCGCGACGTTTATTGTGCGACTAAAATATAGCACAAGAAAGCAATATTATGAGTTGCACAAGGGCCAGAAAGGTAGGCGGGCACGTCTAGGTCAATGTTGTGAAATTCGTAGATAGGCAACGGCTAGTGAGGTGTTCCAATTATCGAAGCAACGGTAAGGTGCGCTACGTGTCATAATTATTTCGTAATTAAATTAAATGTCGTGTTCTAATTCTAATCGGGTTCAGACTAGCCCTAATTTTACTATCTAAGCCAAGTAGCCCTAATTTTGAGTGAGGGGGTTTACAATCTCTCCACTCGAGGGGATACGATTATCAAATCCCAAGCTCGCGTAATGAGTCTCGATTGCCCATTGAGTCTAGGCAGGCTTGGAGTTCTCGTACCTCCCGTATTTCTTCCCGAGCTTCATCGAATGCGAAAGGAGCAGATGATTCGGACATGAGATAATTACCGCCAACAGGTGGAGCGATTGTATTTGAATCCCAGTTGGTTTCGGGGTCCAGGCTTGCTTGACCAGAGGCCCTTGCTGGTTGTGAGGCTATATTTGCTTTGATCTCCAGCATTGTCTGGGTCAAGACCTGTATTGACGCGCTCATGGTTTATATCATGGCCTCGAGGGTTTCGAATCATTGTTGATCGCTAGGGTCCTCGTGATCATCCCCTACTATGTATAATGTTATCACATGGGTAGAAATGGATGGGACGATGGACGTCGTACTTTTTGTCTCAGACTCTTGCCATGAATAGTCATCCGAAAAAGTTGGTAGTGCCGCATCCTCTTCGGACTAGGAGTTAACACAACCCCAGTATAGGAAGCTGCATCTTCTTGGCGAAGGCAGCCACCCCCAAGGATTTCAACATCAGTTCCTTGGGAATCACCGTCTTCTCGGAATGCCGGATTGTCATAGAGGTCCCGGGGATTACAACCCCTAGCTTGCATAGACACCTTGGGTCCTAAAGAAGAACTACCCCCAGTAGCTGACAGCTTCTTCTTTGAGAAGGTGCCCAGGAAAATACCTTCCGTGGGTTCCGACGCCTGTCCTCCATGGACCCGTCTTCTTGACTCGGTGGCCGAGAGCGACGGACTGGAGGTGTTGGACTTCTGACCTCCCCACATAGAGGGGAACTTCTGAGCAGAATAATATTATGCGAGGGGCAGTTCTTCTTCCTCTAGTGCTTGCATATGTTCTCCGAATTACAGCCGGGTGGGTGCCTTTTGTTGCAGCTGCTGAAATGTCGACTACCTGTTTGTAGGTAATGCTACTTTGTTAAAGCAGTAGTTGATGATAATACTGGCACAGTGCTGCCCTGGGGGAGGAAACTTCATATGTCGTAGTTAATTCTCTCGCTTTGCGCTTGTGATTGATCATGTTGCGTAAGTCAATCGAGGGTTGATTCACCTTTGCACCCTTCTTATAAGTCCGGGTAGACCGAGCAAATGGGTGCGTAGGCGTTGACTTTGATTCCTGACCTGGGGTTCGTACAAGAACTTTTTCCAGGTTACTAATAGAAGACTCTTTAGACTGACCCTATCCAATTGCCACTATGGGCTGGACGCATGGGTCAATTTTGTACAACTTTCTGTCAGAGGCACGCATTACAGTTAGCGGTACCTGCTAACGTTTGGTCGAATGAGCAATAGCTTGATCTTGGCGAGCTCACATTACCCTAGGCTTCATCATCCTAGCACACGCCGGTGCCTAGTATGAAGAGTCCAAGTTTACATCTTTGACTTTCTCAGCATGGCGCAAGGAGTCAGCCCTGCGTGAGATTCGGTCGAAGACTTAACTTTTGTTGTTGTCCTAGCCTCATGCGTTCATCTGCCTGCGATCGCCGACCGGTGCCGCATAGTCCTCCTTATGCGGCTTTTGACGTGATCGCATGAAACGTGTCTTAGCGCTAGAACTCTTGGCATCGTAGTATTTTCCTCTGCCAGATCTCAAGTATTGAGCACCTTCCTTATTAGAAGAGGTTGCCACATTAAAGGCGTCAGCTCATGTGGACACATGATGTGTGTCCCCTACGGCACGGAGAGAGACGGGGAGTGTAAGATCCGCAGTTGTGTGAGGCACAGTGGCCTTTTCAACCCATGTCCTATGGGTCTTCTTAGGCTTTGCCAGCCTTAGAGAAGCGCCTCCCTCAGAGATCATTTCCTCAAAGGCTTGCTGGTCGAAGCATACAACCAGCATCCTCTGGGTCGAACCTAGCTTCGACGCGTCGGACTGCGTCGTGACCTTCTCATCTGAGGAGAAGAAAGTCTCCAGTAGAGTCGCCACCTTGTTTGACATTGAGTAAGTTTGGGAAACTTTCGTTTAATAATAAATAAAAAGTATAAAAAAATCCTAGACATAAAATCTAAGTACAATATTTTTGATCTGGGTAATGTGACGATGGAGATCGAGTACTGCAATGACTATTTTACTTCTTTGATGGTCCGACGAGGGAATGAGGATGCTCTATCCTCTCTTCTCTCTCTTGAGCTTGTGTATACGTACATAGCTCGCCTGGAGGGGTATGATCTCTGAAGCAGAAAAACCAGCCTTTGGAACGTCTAAGTTTCTCCTATTTATAGTCATAATACTGATGAGCTATAGGTGCTGCATGTGCTTCTGTTTGGTGGCAGCAGGGAGCTTCTTCAACATAATACGGTTGCAACTGTAGACGCATGTTATGGGCATGCTGCCATGTGTACATCCTTAACAGGATGTAGTTGAGTAAAGGTCGAGCTGCCACGTGGACGTTTGTTACGATTTGTTGTTGCTGAACATCTGGGCGGTTCTCGTCTTTTGTTATCGTGACTTGGTCAGCTTGACATGTGACCCACATTTAGTTGGAGAGAATCACTTATGTCACAACAAAAAGATTTTTTTTCTCAGGGAACCCTGCCCCGTTGGACGCATGGAATCTGGGACGCATAGGATGCATGGAACGCATGTAGTCTGGAACGCATGGGCCCGAGAAGAATGGAACGCATGGAGTCTGGAACGCATGGGACCAGAGATGCATGGAACGTATGGTGTCTCGAACACATGTGGCCTCGTACATGTGGCGTTGCATGCCTGTCGGGAGTCAAGTTCATGCTGATGTGAGGTTCTGTCGTTTAGCATGCTCACGTCTTTTGAGGCCTTCAGAAAGTTCTTTTTGTCAAGATTCTGCGTTAGACATAATCTTGTGTCAGGTCTTTATGTGGCCAGTATTGGGCCACAGGGATGCTTGAGGGAGTAGTGGTGCATGACACTGCTGTCGCATGGGAACACTAGTTACTTAGTGGCGCATGTCACTGATGGCACACAAGAACACTAGTTATGAAGTGGTCGACGCATAACACTGGATCATTATGGCGTTGGGGGCTTGATCACTGCGGCCCATGGCATTTGATTATTGTTGGCGCATGGTAGCAGCTTTTCTGGGCCGCATCGACATTCTGCGGCCTGATTTCTTCTGAGTCGATCTTGGGACGCATGTTTGTTAGACGCATGGATCTAGATTTTTTTATACTTCTACATATGAGAATGTTGAATTCTTTTCCCATGGGAAAGGAATGAATTTTTTTTTTCTAGGAATACAAAACATTCATTCAAACGTCACCTAAGGGGGTGTTTGGTACACGAAATTTTTTCTATTCCAAAACAAATTATTGTGGGGAACATATTCACATATTTGGTTTAGCTTAAAAAAAACTCAATTACGAATACTTGGGTAAAAAATTTACCCACAAAACATGACTATCCCTTAAGAATATGTTGGTATATTTCTTTTTGCCCGGGCAAAAAAAAAAAATTTGTTTATTTTTTGTTTTTTATCCTTTTTTTTTAATTTAAAGATTTATCTGTGTCAGTTTTTTTTCCATTTTTGATATTTTTCATTTTTCATTTATTTTTTGCTTTTTTTTGCTTTTTCAGTCTTTTTCCCATTTTCCATTTGTTTTCAATTTTTTGAGTTTTTTCAATTTTTTCTTTTCTTAATATTTTTTCTTTTTTTGTTTTTGCATTTTCTTGTTTTCGATTTTTTATCCTTGTTTATTTTTATTTTCAATTTTTTTATTTTTTTTTGAAAATATTTATTTAGTCATCAAACATGAAAATATAATTTTTTAAAAAATTTAATTACTTATAATTTTTTTTTTTAAATTATAGAATTCATGGCTATATAGTATACCACGTTTTGTATAAACCCAAGTCTTATTATTGTTAAGATTGATGAAATATGTATTCAGACAAAACACCAATGTCAACTGCATTAATATCAAATGTATTAATTAGACAACCCCATCCACTCAAGACAATCAAGCCAAGACCTAGTCCACGAAGACCTCGCAGGAACAACAAACTTCAGTCTGACCCTTAGAAACCTCCGTACACTCACCCACCATCCATTTCCAACAACTGTTCGCATATACATATACTAGTAGCATAACAAAGAAGACTTCGCATGTCCACTCTAGATTAGATCGATGGATATGCACATGGCAACAGCATTCTATTTTCTAAGCCATGCAGTCCTTTTCAACCCCAAGTCACGCCATAGATGACCCAAACTCCTTAACCAACAAAAACAACCACCTCTCCCTAACCCTTACATTACATAAACCACCTAAAGAGTCCCCTTACTCTCTACCATTCCATCCTCCTCCTCCTCTAACCCTAAAAACATGACAAGTAAAGTTGTCAAGAGGGCGATAGCCGTCGCCGACGGAGCAACGTTGTACCTGGCCCTGACAGTCCTCGCGATCGTCGTGCTGAGCGCCCTTCGCGAGGAGTCGGGGTTCGACGCAGGGGCGGCGCGGTTCGGAAGTACGGCCGGCAGCCACCCGTGCGACGAGATCTACGTGGTCGGCGAGGGGGAGACGCTCCACACCATCAGCGACAAGTGCGACGACCCGTTCATCGTGGAGCAGAACCCGCATATACACGATCCCGACGACGTCTTCCCGGGACTCGTCATCAGGATCACTCCTTCCGGGCCCAAGTACAGATAGAGAGTTGTGGCGGTGATATTATAATTTTGCGTTATGAGTGCACATGTATATAATTGATACATATGTACTTA
The DNA here is from genome assembly GCA_036927795.1 of Iris macrosiphon. Classification (NCBI taxonomy): domain Eukaryota; kingdom Viridiplantae; phylum Streptophyta; class Magnoliopsida; order Asparagales; family Iridaceae; genus Iris; species Iris macrosiphon. The sequence goes on from JAYESA010000002.1 coordinate 43,003,759, forward strand.
TGCAATTACTTTTTTTCCCCCTGAAAATAAAATAAATAAAAGAGTTTTGCTACCCTCAGTTTCTTTCTTTTTTCTTTTCTTTCTTGTTCTTAGATGAAGTTTGGGATAGAAGTAGTTTAAGACAACTTTCTTAATTAATTGAATTACGGCTGGAATAAAATTGGAGAGAAGGTTGTTAGTTGATATATATATATATATATATATATATATATATATATATAGAGAGAGAGAGAGAGAGAGAGAGAGAGAGAAGAAGAAGAAGAAGAAGGTTATTACATGAAGGCACGCTTTGCATGGTTCAGAAGCGTTAGAGCCATTGTTTATGAATATGATAGACTGTATTTCCGTATAACAAACTTCTTAGGCTCTCTCCGATACAAATTTCTATAATTGAGTTTCTATCTATTTGGCATTGTATTTTAAGAAATTATTTTGTCCTAATTGACAGAGTTTTTATATAGAAATAGCACATAAAAATTACTCTCAAATGATTCTCAATTTCTATCGTAAACGACAGGAAATAAAAGGATCAATTTAATGATTTAGTTTGAAAGTATGGTCCAATATTTAATTCTATGAGAGATGAAAAAAATTCACTAGAGTTTCGATATGTAGAAACCGTCATAGATATTCTCCATCAACGTCACTTAGGATGAAAATTGGAATGCTGGGAGAATTTCTTTCTATAAAGGGTCTCTACCAAACTATTGGGATGTTGGGAGAATTTCTTTCTGAAGAGGCTACAGATGTAACCACCACATTTCCATAGAAAAGATATTTTTGTCATTTGACCATTATTTGAATATTTAAATATTATATATATTAATTATTAGACTATTGGGTTAGCTAATGAGTTTAGACTAGTAGGGTTGAGTCTATTTGAGTCATTAGTTGTTCATGACTATATTAGATTCATTAAACCCAATTGACTCAAGAATAAAATATTTTATCCTATGGTTTATTTGAATCATATTCATGATAGAATGGAGAGGGACTTTTGAGTCATATCAAACTATTCCTAAATCTAACCTTAACCCTAAGAGGAATCATATATAAGTCTTCATCAATCATTATAGCCTCCATTTGCTTTCCAAATTAATTCATCCCCAAATTAGAAGCAAACCCTAATCCACCTATTCCCAAATCTCATCCCAAATCATTCCATAGGAGGCTAATAAGCTTAAAATTGCTAGAGGAACCTTGGGAGGGAGGCATTGGCTAGGAATTGTGTCCAACCTTGCATTTGTGTCCATTTGTTGGTGATACATTAGAAATCCATCTCCCAATAGGTAAAACTATTTTTCTCCATCAATTTCTATTCTAATTATTGTATTAGACTATCGAAACCCTTCCATGGGTAAGAACTACCTGTAGGAAGAAGAACTATGTTCTAATGAGCCATAATGTGAAAGTTACATTGACTTTTGAAGCCAAATTAGGAGAAATCTGAATTTGGACCATTAGGTGTTTGTAGGAATATTTTCTCAATAATTTTAGAGTGTGATTCATGATTTGCAAGTGTGTACGTGTCCACAATTGGATACGAGTGGTGCGAGGCCATGGACGTTGAGGATCTTTATCCCGCCATCCTCCATACACTATCCAGATGCAGATCGTAGAGGAGTTTGTGAGGAAGATTTCATAAATGTTGATGATGGTTTATCCTCGCCATATACTTGTTCATCAGTAGGCGAAACTATTCCCTCTCCTGGTCTTCCCTCAGCATCTACTCCTGTTGTTACCCCTGATACAACGGGTACTACTACACCGGGGATTACACTGGTTGCTCCTACTGGGCAAATCTATATCTTGGCCTGTTGCTAGACCATGGAGTATATGTCCGTCGTCCAGATTTTTCAGACTGCCTACTCTACCAGAGCGACCTGCTAATATGGGTCGTCCTGAGCTGTGGGCCGATGTAGCGACGTAAGTATATAATTTTATTTTATTTTATTGTCAATTTACACATTTATTCATACTTCTTTTATTATAATTATATATTGTTTACTTCTTTCAGGTCCTTTCTGCTCAAGGTTGACACTGAGTTGGAGAGATCATGCGACTTCACTTTTATGGTCCTTATCTCAACTTCAGTGATATCCTACTGGATAGGTGATATGTTTGGCTAGAGATGCTAGAGGTATTTATAAGATTGTCTTTGTTGATTACATTGCTAAAATATTTGCTTATTTTGAATTTTTTTATTTGCAGAAGATGTACTTGTGCTCAGATTATAGAGATGCTGCGATCTGGAAGTGCTACAAGTCCATCGCCGACAAAAGGTTAAGGGATATGATTAACGAACAGAAAGTGTCCTCTACGTCTAGGAGAACAATACAAGGAGTGGCTGAAAAATGGGTTTTGCGAGATGATGAAGGAGAAGATGGACAGTCCAGCATATAAGCCTAAGTGCAAGAAGGCGAGGGCGGCCCGTGCTAAGGGTAGCAACCACACAGGTGGATCAATCTCGTACTCCGAGCATTATCAATGGATGGTGAGTATTCTAATTTTTTATCCTTGTTTACTTTTTAATTCTTATTTTTTTTAGTTATTAATTACTTAATTATTATAGTACGTGGATGCCACAAGAACAAACAGAGACCCGAACACCATCGACTTCCCCAAAATCTTCGAGCGGACCCACAAACAAAAGAAGTAAGGGAAGTTCGTAGATGACCGAGCAGCAAAGGCATATAAAATATTAAGTGAATTTAATTATATTCTTTTTATAATTTAAATATATTTGTTTAACCAAAAAATTTAATTACAACTCTAAATATCCTGTTCATAACCCAAATTAACAATAAAAACCTTAACCCTAATTGACGGTATCTAAAAACCCTAACTATGTGACTAAAATAGCAATATAAATCTAAACTTATTTACCTATATAATATAGGAGACGTATAAGACACGTACGCCAACTGCGAGGAACGATTTGTGGATCCAAGCTATCAGAAGAGGAAAAGGCGACAACGTGTACCAGATAGTTGGCATCCCAACCAACTGTTTTCTCCACAGATCCTCCTCCAGCTCTACCAGCATCATCACAGCTCACCCCCGACGTTCCTTCTGGCGCTCTATTTATAGATCAGGTCATACAGATTTTGTACGACCTATAAAGGTAGACGAGAGAGCTGACATAATATCGTGCTTCTACTACTCCTACGGCTCCTGATTCCACTCCAGCTCCTTCTCTAGCTCCAACGTCTACTCCAGCTCCTCCTTCGGCTTCTGCTCCTGCTTCGCTAGAATTGTTCCTGAGGATCTATAACAGATCATCAATATAGTCATGATGTAGTGCATAGCGACCCGACATCCGCCACTACCGCCACCCCCGCCTTCGAGTTGATATATTTTGAGTTTTTATAATTTGTTGTATGTGTCTGACATTTGAACTATCGTGGCTTCATTTTTATATTCGCTGACTTGTACGTACATTGTATATATTTGGATAGTTTGAATTTTTTGGTCATTTGGATATAATTTTTATTATATATGTTCCGATTTTATGCTTATTTGTATGCATTTTTGTATATAAATATTTGTGAATAGAAATATGGTTGAAATCTTTGATCAATATTGTATATATATGTATTATTTCAGGTTTTAGGGAAGCAGAAAAAATTGAATATGAAAAAATATCAAACGTAGAGATGGATTAACAACGAAATAGAGACAACGTAGCGACAATTAGGGAAAAAAAATGAAAATTGTCTTTGCTAACCTGTTGTCTGATACCAAAAATGAGCCAAAACATGTATCAAAAAATTCGCTAATACGTCGCTAATAATAAGAATAGCGACAGATTAGCGAAAAATATATTTCACGTTTCCGTCACTAACCTACAGTTTGATACCAAAAAAAAAAAAAAAACTTTGCCATTCTATCGCTGAAAACGTCGCTAATGTGTCGCTGTAGCGACAAATTAGTGAAGGAAACTTGATGGCAATATTTGATCTAGTGACGAGCCTTTTCCATCGCTATTCTGTTGCTATTTAGGATTAGTGAAGAAAAACAACATTATAGGGACGAATATTTCCATCGCTAATTTACAGTATTTTTGTAGTGAGGGGAGATAGAAAGCCTCATAGGAGATAACCTTAGGCAACCTCCAATGAAAATTTCTAAAATTGAGTTTTTATCCTATTTTGCATTGTAGTTTAGGAAAAAAATTATCCTAGCTAGCTGAGTTTCCACATAGAAATTATACCAAAAAATACTTTATATATGGTTCTCAATTTCTATCCTATGTGGCAGAAAATCAAAGGTTAATTTAATAATTTATTTTTAATATATGGTCCAATATTAATTGCTACGAGGGCTGAAGAATTACTATGAGAGTTTTTACATATAGAATTTCTCATAGAAATTCTCCATCCTACATCGACCCCACGTAGGATAAAAGTTGGGATAAAAACTTATCACGCCCCAGTCCCAAAATACATGGAACCAGGCCACATGGCAATGGCCAACTAATACGACTCCGAAAGATTTTCCAATTTAATGGACCCGACGAAGCGTACTACGCTATCCTAAAAGACTATCAAGTCCAAAATGCTAACATGCAGTAAGTAAAAATCTAATCTCATCCATAGAATATAAATAAGAGTGCTGAAATAAATGCTAAAAATAAGTACGGAGTCTGGATGTCATAATACAACACTAATAAGTCTGATGGAGACAAACCCACTGAATACAATGCTGAAATAAGAGTATGAAAGGACAAATAAGAATACTAGACTAAAACATCGACTAGCTAGATAAAGATGCTTCAGTCCTAGGCAGAAGGCCTACCAGTGATCAGAAAAACTCCAAAGGTAACACCTCAAGCTCCTCCTCAGTTGCGTACCTCGCCTCCTGTCCGGGCCCGTACATGGACGGATAGTACGCCTCATCTAAATCTAGAAGGAAACCATGTCCTCAGAGGGACGTAACAAGATACAAAAATACATGCCGAATATAAATACTGAATAAGGGGGTGTAATAACCATCTAAGTGAATGCAATATGAGGACAACCTTGGTACGTATGGGTAGGAGTAGGCATAACGTCCAACACTCCGAAGAGCGTGGTATCGGCATATGTAACATCCATTATTCCGAAGAATGAGGAATCTGCATATATATATACGTCTGTAACACTCCGAAGAATACGGTATCAGAATAAAGGGGGTCATTGGATCTGTGGCTCCTCTGGATACTACAGATTCCAATGTATATATCCCATACGACTACCAGTTATCCTCCCTGCCTAATGCAAATATACAAGTCGAATACACGACATGCATACTTCGTAACTAACATGCCAGGTCTCAAATAACTAGACTAATCTGACTACACACTAAAGCGTGATGCATATCGCACTCACCGATAGCTAGTCGGGTACGCCAACTCGCATCCCAACATGAGTTTGTTATCATGATGAGTGTAAGAAGTGTCAGGGTCTTGGAAGATATCAGAATATCTCCACAATAGTAGGTGAGTCTACTAGAGACTAAGTTGATACACTACTCATCGACGCAATCGTCTACTGCACCCGAGTCATTCTCGGACGCGTACAGTTATAAATAACATTTGAAACAACAACTCATGCAATATTTAATAACTTGAATTGGACAGTAAATAAGGCAAGGTATACTTTCCTGAATCCTCAAGCTGCGAATGCCAAAGTCCTGCTCCCGCAGCCTCAACCGAACGATCCCACGATCCTATATATAATTATATTATATAATATTATATAATATTATAATATAATATAATATAATATAATATAATATAATATAATATAATATAATATAATATAATATAATATAATATAGTTATTATACTACTATACGCACAAAAGTACATATACACTGTACCTAGAAGCTAACGCAAGTAGGGGCTATAACCAGGTCAACTAGAAGGGTCGAGTGTGCAAGAGACTAAAAATGCACAAGCGTCAAGTCCCTTTAAATGTGCATTTTCTCAAATATTACAACAATGGTCATAACTAAGGTTTATGTAGGTGCTAAGTTGTTCTCCAACACAAGTTTGATAGTATTAACCCTCTAGGTCTCCATGCACAAGTATGTAAAATGTCCTCAAATATTGTGCACAAGAAATCAACTAGCTACTATGCTACTAGTAAGTGTTGTCGTGTATCACTAATCACGTGTTCTAACTATTAGGTTAAGGTGTGTACTTTATGTATATAAAATTATCATCACATCCTCTAAAATATAAACTATCACATAATCCTCGTACACTTGCACACATCGATATCTCAATTACTCATCTATTCTATCATAGCACATTAGTATGGTGACATTGTAATCTCTCATTTTATACATGCCTCATACATTTTTATAAATAAGAATTTAATTTGTGGTGGTGATATTCACTCTCTAACACATGGCACTTTATATATAATAAACTAGTCTAAGAACCTAGATACAAACACAACTAAAAGTGTCATACTAAACAACCTAGCTCATGCATGAATAATATTACTAAACATCATTCTAACTAAAATACATATTCTAAAATTTATTTGTAACATGGAGTTAATAGGAATTTAGCAAGGGTTAACAAGTATTTAACTAGGTTATATTTCACAAGTTAACAATTAGGTTATATATATATATATATATATATATCAAGGTGTCAACTACATTTGTATATACATTATTTCCAACTTTCAAGAAGAAGATGAAGATTAAGGAATGAAGTTCAAGCTATGCATAAAGAAGAACAAGTTGAAGAGCTAATAGACATTTGAAAAGAAGATGGATCTTGAGAGGAAAGAGATGAAGTATACCTAAATTACAAAGTGCAAAAGGGGAAAGAACTTGGATGCTCGGGCTAGGGTGTGTGCTCCTCTCGGGTTGGAGGGGCCTGTGCTCGAGTTGAGGGCTCTCGGGTTAGAGGGGATCTTTCTCTCCGGTCTAAGGTGAAGCTCGAGAGGATGGAGATGAAGGAGAACAGGAACAACAACTGCAGTATCAAACTCAGCAACAGCAATAGCTCAAGATGACAGCATCTATAGCATCCATTAGCAATGGCAGCAAGGTGGGGGTCGTGAAGGTAATGGTGGTGGTGTTCGTGAAGGGAAGGGTGGTCGTAGAGGTGATAAGGAGGTCGGGGAGGTGATGAGGTGGCGGTTGTGAGAAGGGGACAGTGGTGGTGGTGGTCGGCTGCTAGGGAGGAAGGGGAGTGAAGAGAGGATGGTGATGGTGGTGGTATTCGTGAAGGGGAGGGTGGTCGTGGAGGTGATGAGGAGGTCTGGGAGGTGATGAGGTGGCGGTTGTGAGGAGGGGACTGTGGTGGTGGTGGTGGTGGTCGAATGTTAGGGAGGAAGGGGAGTGAAGAGAGGATGGTGATAGTGGTGGTGTTTTTAATTTTAAGGGGAGGTGGAGAGGTGTGTTAGGCTAAAATTTGAGGAAGAGAGAGTGAGTATCAATAAAGGAGAGAGGGAGTAGGGAGCTTGGGAATTAGGGCCGACTACCTCCCCCTATTTCTAAGGATGTGGGAAGGATTGGTAATGAGAGAATGAGTGGTAGGATTGAGTTTAAATTTGAATGGAGGGTTGGGATTAAGTGTAGGTGTAAAGTATTGCATAGTACCATACAAAAAAGTAAAAGAGATTGGTGTGACCTGTCAAGACATGACCAAGGCTTTCTTAATTTGGTTTACTCCAATAGGAGATTGCCACATAGCATTACATTTGCACTTAGGTCCCTAATTATTTTGGTGTTTACAAATAAGAGTATATGAGGATTTGATGAGGGTAGAAGCCATGTTTGGTGTGTTGTATTAGAGAAAATTGCTGTGTGATATTTTGTATGAACCATGAGTGTGTGAGTGGGGGTTTGAGTTGGTGTTGGGTCTAGTTTTGGGTTAGGTTGAGTCATTGCACCAATTTAGTTAAAATTAGTGTCAATGGTGTTCTTTAATTAATTAGAAGTGCATACGATTTAAATTGGGTGGGACACAAGTGTCATGGACATAGTAGACTCAGAGTAGATTATTGTCATATATTTGGTTGCGAGAAAAAGGGTTGAGGTTGTGTCTCTAATTTTGATTGGAACGGGCAAAGATGCAAGTTGGATTTATTTGGATTTAAAAATTAGATATTTGTAAGGAATATTGTGTGACTAAAATAAAGCACAAGAGAGGGTATTTATGAGTGATCCAAAGGTCAAATTGGAAGACTGTCACGTCAAGGTCAAGTGTGTGAAATTTGTTTGAAAACAAAAGCTAGAGTAGCGCTCCAAATATCAAAACAACGGCAAGGTGCACCAAGTGATACAAAATTTTGTACATTAATTTAAAACACCATGTTCTAATTCTAAATGGCTCCAAACTAATCCTAGTCTCTCTCTAAGTCAAGTAGACCTAAATTTGGTCGAGTGGATTTACAATCTACCCTTCTTAGAGCATTTTGTCCTCAAAATTAAAACAGACATATGGTATAAACTATTGACTGAAAATAATGCTACAACGTACCTAGGCCTTCAAAGAGATGGTGGAAACGCCACCGAATATCATCCTCTAGTTCCCCGGTCGACTCGCCCGGTGCATGATGTCTCTATGCAACACGAACTTGAGGGATAGTTTGACCTAGCAATACCTTCTCGCTCCTGTCCAGAATCTCTACAGGCTCCTCCTGATATGACAAACTCAGCCCGACAGTGATCTCCGAGTAGTCAAGCACATGACTCAGATCTGACATGTACCTATTTAACTAAGATACATGGAAGACGTTATGAACTCCCTCCAATGTCTGTGGCAATGCTAACCTGTAGGCAACCTCTCTGATGCGCTCTAACACATCGAATGGTCTGATGTACCTCGGACTCAGCTTTCCTATGCCTCCAAACCTGATGGTCCCTCGGGTAGGCAAGATTTTTAGAAACACATGATCTCCAACCTGGAACTCTAGGGGTTGTCGGTGTACGTTTGCCCCATGCTTCTCCCTGTCCTGTGCTGCTCACAGGTGCCCTTGAATCTTCTTTACCTTCTCCATCATACGAACAACCAACTCTGGTCTAAGAATCCGTCTCTCGTCTACATCACTCCAGCATACAGTGTCACGCTCCAGTCCCAAAATACCGTAGGACCAGACACGTGGCAATGGCCAGCAGCACACACCGATGGACAAACCCAATTTAATGGATCCATCAGAGTGTACTTAAGCTGTAAAATAAAGTCTACGACAATATGGCACAACTAATCTCATCCACACAAGATAAAATATGATCCACAGATATAAGAAATATAAATCATCAACCAGTCTCAACAAAGTGCTTCGGAGAATAACCCGACAAAAATCTAATATAATGGTTCAACAGACCAGAATATAAATGACTGAATAAAATAAATACTGAGCATGAAACATGGATGCTCAGGAAAAGTCTTCAGCTAACACCTCATCCTCGGGTGTCGGTACAGCTCCTGTATCTGCTTTTGCTCCAGTCCCGTATACCTCAGGATAGATCTCGTCTGCAAATCCTGGGGACATAATCCGGATCCAGGTCCTCAGGAGACATAGCAAGGTACAGATAATACAAGCCAAAATAAATGCAGTGCAGCAAATAATGAAATAAATAGGATAAGTATGTAACCATCTATATAAAATACAAGTGAGAGCATCACGAGTACTCAGGCTGAGCCACTACAAGCTCTGTGTCGGGGAGCCGGTAGCGGTAATAACCGGTAATGTGTCTAGCTCTGCTCGAGAGTCTACGACCTCACAATAGTAGTAGATATATATAAAACAGCCTGTAGCCGGTGTGTCTCTCCCCACCCAATGTAACCACGCATCTCATGACCATAACGTCTCATGTCTATGTCAAGCGGGATCATAGCTAATGCAACAAGTCATAAAGTATCTATGAATATAGTATCTCTGTCAAGTCCTGTATCCTATACAGAATCACCATGAATATCTCAGGAAGATCCTGTCACATGATTAGTTTCAAGTGTCCTGGGTTATAGTGTACTTGGTAAGACAAGTACGAGAATGTAAAGGGGTCACGAATGTCTATCTCTAGATGACATTACACAACACCGCGTACGGTGTTGGCACCCGACTAATAATCAGACGCTGAGCAAGTCACACGGTCCTAGTTTAAGCATGCACAGTAATATAATGAAGCAAGAAAAATAGGTAACAATACTACAGAGTTTGGCAAGGTACACTTGCCTGGGTTTGAATACCAACAGTTGTCCCTGTATCAGTGGATCCTGCAGGTACTCCTCCAAAAGTTGTAACAAACATCACCAGCAGTCTCAGAAAATATCAAATAGCTAGAAACGTCTGTCCTTAAGTTCAATTTGGACACAAGGGCAAAAATGACATTTTCGGGTCAAAGCGGGGTCCACATGTGGGCCACTTTGTACCAAAAAGTGTGTCAGGGTCAAAGGTCTCCAAATTCGTCAAACTTAGTGTCAACAAGTCAGGAACGATGATACGAACTCAACGGATCTTCCAGAATTAGATTCTGAGGAGCCGATCACAAAATCGCCCGTCAAGTAGAGCCTGTGGGGCCCACGATACGCGATTTTGTCAACGTTCTCAGAATCGAACCAAACTTGGGTCACAGGACCAGTGTATTGCTACGAGTCCGATGGCGTAAGTTTTGTCTCGATTCGACGTATGTACACAAAGTTACAGCGTATTCTAGAACGGACGGATACGGGGCATTGTCGGCGGATACGCGTTGATTTCGGTGTGCACGCACATCCAAATCAACTTCTGTGAAATCCTGTACATCCGTATCAACGTCGCGCACGTTTCGGTAAAGACCGCGTGCGACCAAGTCGTCCCGTTTGGCGGGACGCACTCAGTTCCGGGGTGAAACAGGGCGTTGGTATTTCTGTTTTTAGATCACGGTGTGCGATCACCACAGGACACGACGCACCGAGCGGGTTGCACGGATATCAAGAGGGTTATACAGTCTACGCGACATAACTGACAAAACGAAAAACGGAATCACGAGGAGAGAGATAACGCTACTTGAACAGGGCTCCGTGAATCTGAATTTCACGTGTCCGTGTACTGTTTCGTGTCCGTATCGAGTTGTTGTGTCCGGTCACTGTGGGGTCGACTAGCCGGCGGAGGGTGGCTCGGCCTAGGGATGGCACTCGGGTGGTGGTGATGATGAATTCGGACGGGAAGGAGCGGGGAAGCCGGCCAGACGGGGTGCGGGGTCAGCCAGGCGGAGGATGCACAGCCGGAGTGCACAGGGGTCGCTGCACCGTGGGTCAGGGACCGGGGCTGCACAGGCCGGTCGGGGCTTCTCGGACAGTCGCGGGATGTACTACGTCGGTCGGGGTGGCCGCTGTACTGCCGAAGTCGGGGCTGTTCAGTCTGCGATCGGGGAAGCACAAGCCAGCGGTCGGTTGAAGTCGCCGCTTCGCCGGAGTCGACCGGAGGGTCTTGGCCGAGCGGGGGAAGGAAGAGGGTGTAGGTATTGGGAAGGGGAGGGATGATGGTAATGTCGGCTGTGGGTTTCTTTTTGGGGTTTTAGGAATAGAAAAATACGGAAGAGGAATAATATATATATATATGTGTGAGTATGGTGTTGGGTTGACCTAGAATAGGTTTGACTGGTCAACCCCTCTTGGGTTGGGCCAAGGATTCGGGCTTGGGTTAATGCTCCTTGGGCTTGGCTTCGGCTCTCATGGGGATGCTGGGTGTTTGGCACGGGTTTAATTCGGTTTAATTCTACTATAGTTTTTAGGGCTTTAAAAATGATTCCGGAGTCCAATAAATTCACAGAAAATTATCCTATGTCCGGTTTTCTATTTTATACCATAAAATATTATTTTCATAATATTTTAATACCAATTAAGAGCATATAAAAATCTTTTAATCACAAATTCCTTAGTTTTAATTCCAGAAAAATACCAAAAAATTAGGGAAAAATTATATTAAAATATTCTGAAAAATCAGGGTGTTTACACACTAGGGAACGACACTTCCTGTCATACAATGCCTCATAGGAAGAAATCTGAATGCTCTCTTGATAGTTATTATTGTAGGAAAACTCGATCAAATATAAATAGTCCTCCCATGATCCATGGAAATCAAGCATGCACGCCCTCAACATGTCCTCTAGTGTCTGAACGGTGCGCTCGGACTGGCCATCCGTCTGTGGGTGATACGATGGCTAAACTTCAGGCAGGTAGTGAGACTCTCTTGCATGCTCCACCAAAAGTAAGATGAGAACCTCGTATCCCTATCAAACACTATACTGACTAGCACCCCATGCAGTCGCACGATCTTCCTCATATACATTTCTGCTAAGACCTCAGTAGACTGCCCAACTCTGAAAGATAGAAAGTTAGCAGACTTGGTGAGTCGATCTATGATCACCCACAATGCATTGCGACCACTAGGAATCTTCGAAAAGCCCGTAATGAAGTCCAAAGTAATGTGCTCCCATTTTCACTCAGGTATCGGGAGCGGCAGAAGTAAACCTGCAGATCTCTGATGCTCAGCCTTGACCTGTTGACACACCAGGCACTTCGCCACAAAGTGGGCTATTTTCTTCTTCATTACATGCCACCAATAGTACTACCTCAAGTCTCTGTACATCTTTGTGCCCCTGGATGGATAGAGTATGTTGAACTGTGCGTCTCCGCCATCAGCTCCTAACGAAGCTCTCTGTTCGAAACATAGAGATGATCTCCATATATCAATTTCTCGTCCTCATGTGTCACGCCCCAGTCCCAAAATATATAGAACCAGGCCACGTGGCATTGGCCAGCTGACACATCTCCGAGGATATCCCAATTTAATGGATCCTAACGAAGAGTGCTACGCTGTCCTAAATCTAACAAGTCTAATATCACCAACAGGCAGAGTCTAATCTTATCCACAAATATAGCAAGTAAAATACTGAAATAAAAGACTGGAATATAAGAACATAGTCAAATGTCATAGTATAAACCAAAATATGTCCTGTGGGAACAAACCCACTACAAATGATGAAAATAGAGTACTGAAGACTGAAATAAGAGTGTGACTGAAACAACTGCTAACTAGATAAGAAGCTCCAGTCCTAGGCGAAAGGCCTACCAAGATGATCAGGGATACTCCGATGGTAAAACCTCAAGCTCCTCCTCTAGAGCGTATCTCGTCTCCACACCTGGTCCGTACACAGTGAGGTAATAGGCCTCGTCCAGATCTGAAAGATAACCAGGTCCTCAGAGGGACGTAACAAGATACAAAATGCATGCCAGATATAGTACTGAATAAAATAAAGGGGGTATGCTAACCATCTAAGTGAATGCAATGTAAGGACAACCTCGGAACGTATAGGTAGGTGTAGGCATAACGTCCAACGTCCTTTAGAGTGTGGTATCTGAAATGTCCATCATTCTGAAGAATGAGATATCTGTATATGTATAACATCCAACACTCTAAGGGACGCGGTATCTGCATTGTATATACGTCTATAACACTCCGAAGAGCGCGGTGTCTGAATATATGAAGTCATCGGGTCTGTGGCTCCTCTGGATACCACAGAGTCCGATGTGTGTATCCTATACGTTTATCAGTTGTCCTCCCCGCCCAATATGGATACACAAGTCGAATACACGACATGAGGATCCCGTATCTATATGCTAAGTCATATCTAATTATATTACTTTAGATTACGTGCTAGTCCGTGATGCATGTCATACGCACCGATAGCGAATCAGGTACGCGGACCCGTATCCCAATATGAAGGTACCATCGTGATACGTGTAAAGTGTCACGGTCTAGAAAGATATCAAAATATCCTCACAGTAGTAGGTGAGTCAGCTAGCATCTAGGTCAAGTAAACTACTCATCGACGCATTCGTCGACTGCACCCGAGTCAATCTCGGACGCGCACAGTTTATGTATATTACAACATTTATCATTTAAATTTAAACAATAATCCAGCAAGGTATACTTGCCTGTGTCGGGTAGCTGCGAAGGCCAATGTCCTGCTCCTGAAGCCTCGGCTGTACGGTCCAGCAGTCCTATATATGATATAATAATGTCAACATCAGTCGCTACAATAGCACGACCAAGACACACTACTTGCAGCAATAACTGACACAGGGTCTGGACTGTACAATTAGTGGGACCCCTTAGTACATATATTTATATATAGATATCACACACACACACACACACACACACACACACACACACACACATATATATATATATATATATATATATATATATATATATATATATATATACACTAATACATATTTAAATATACTAAAATAATATGTATGTTTAATAGTACATTTAAAATAGCATCTTTATATTTTACTTAATAACACACCAATACATATGTATATATACACATATTAATAATTACATATATATGTATATAATAGATAAATACATAATATCATATATCTATACATATACATATATTTAGATACAATTTACGTACATAAATAAATATACACAACATATTTATATGTATTTAAATAGTAATTTTATGTACCTAAGTAAATATACATAACATAATTATATATATTTAAATATATATGTATATTCATATACATACCAATATTCACAAGTATATATATATTTATAGATATATACCCATATTTATATACTTAGTACACAATATATATTAATATATATATGTATACATATACATATATTTATTACACTAATACACTAAATACATAAGGTATATATATATATTTATATATATATACATATATTTATATACACAAAATACATATATACTTATATATACACAAAATAAATAAATATACCAACCAATATATATATTTATATATTTACACAACATATAATAATTATGTAATATACCAATACATAAAACGTATTTCTGAAATATATACATACATTTATATATATATATATATATATATATATACATATTAGGTACTAAAAAATATAAAGTATTTAAAATAAGTATATATTGCATACTATGTATATACGTACTAAATATTTATGAAATACGTACATATATATTTATATTATATATAAAATATACTCAGAATACAGTAATACAATATATACACATAAGTATATATATAAATACTAATAAATACAGAATAATATATATATAATATACAGAATATGTATTTAAATACAGAACCCTATATATATACATGTATACAACCATTGCAATACTAAATACGTATATAAATAATAGTATAAATACATAAAATATTGTACCTATACGTTGCTCAGGCCGAGGGGGATCCGGTGAGTGATCGCCGACGGCGGGGGTGGCCGGGCGGAGCTCCGGCAGTGCTCGGGGAGTTCGGCAGTAGCAGTAGTCGCCTGGGATGGTCTATGCTGCGGGGGCGAGGGCGGCCAGCTGAGGCGTCGACCGGGGCTAGGAGTTGGCGGGAACGGAGGTGGTCGACTGGGGAGGAGGTCGGTGGAGTTGGGCGGCCGGGCTTGCTACGGCGGCGGAGAAGTTGAAGGTCGGGTTAGCTCGGGGGAGTGGTGAGCTCGGGTTGAGGAGGGTGGCTCTGGCGGTGGCTGTAGGCGGCTAGGTGGCGGGTGGCGATGGCTGGAGGTAGGGGAAAGGTTGCCGGAGGGGGTTGGGTCCTTGCGGGGGTGGCCGGAGGCGGGTGTTGGCCGAAAGAGGGCGGCGGGGTGATGGGCAGGGGTCGGGCTGAGTTGGTGAAGTTTAGTGAACTTAGGGTTTTGTGTAGTGTATTTCTTGGGTTTTGTGCATTTAATGAGATGTAATGTGATGTATATGTAGGAGATAGAGTGGGGGGCTGCCTTGGGATTAGGGCCGGCTGTGTGTTATTTTTGGGGAGTTGGGGAGGCTTCATCATGATGAGGGGAGGGCTAGGAATTAAGCATTTCAAATGAAGGGTCATGATGTGCCCTCCAAAAAGTGATGCAAGTACATGAAAAATAGAGAGAAAAATACATGGTGACCGGTCAAGGAATGTAGGCTCTTTCTCCATGTGGTTGGGCCAATGAGAGGGGGGGCACCTCATTATAATTTTGCACAAAGGCCCCTGAACAAATTAGAAATTGCATAAATTCTGGAATTAGGGATTTGATATAACAAAATACCATGTTTGGTATTTTGTATTGGGCTAGGATGGTGTATGGTATTTTGTATGAGGCTTGTGGGTATGTGTGTGGGTTTGGGTTGGAGTTGGGTCTAATTTAAATGAGGCTAGGTCACTGCATTAATTAATTTATAATTAATGCATCAGGTGTCTCTAAATTAATTTAATAAATACAGGGGGTCTAAATTGGGTGGCACAAGCGTCATTGGCGTGGTAGGCTCAGGGTAAAATTATGTCATGATCTGGGTTGGTCAAAACGGTTAGAGGTCGGGTCTTAATTTCGATTGGAACGGACAACGAATGTAAATACGCAATTTATTTAATTTACGTACGGACGTTTGTAACAACTTTTGTGCGACTAAAATCAGGCACAAAAATTAGTATCTGGGGGTTGCTCAAGGTTCATTATGATAGGTTAGTATGTCTAGGCCAAGTATATGGAATTTATTTCAGGGTAACAGCTAGGGTAGTGTCCTAAATATCGAGACAACGGTAAGGTGTCCTAAATAACAAAACACTGCACAAATATTATAATACTATATAATAAATGTTAATTATATCTAGTTAACCCTAATTATGCTATTTAAGTTAATTAAACCTAAATTTTGGTCGAGGGGATTTACAACATACCCTCCTTAGAGCATTTCGTCCTCGAAATTAAAACAGACATATAGAAAAACTATTGAATGAAATAAATTTCTATCACATACCTAGGCCTTCGAAGAGATGGGGAAAGCGTTGCTGAATATCGTCCTCTCATTCCCAAGTTGATTCACCTGATGCATGATGCCTCCATGAGACATGAACTAGAGGGATAGTCTGGCCTCGCAGTACCTTCTCGATTCGGTCTAGGATCTCTACCGGCTTCTCCTGGTATGACAAACTTGGACCGATGGTAATCTCCGAGTGGTCAAGCACATGACTCTGATCCGGTATGTACCTCCTCAGCTGAGATACATGAAAGACGTCATGAACTCCTTCCAGTGTCTGCGGCAAGGCCAATCTGTAAGCAACTTCTCCGACGCGCTCTAGCACATCGAATGGTCCGATGTACCTCGGACTTAGCTTCCCTCTGCCTCCAAATCTGATGGTTCCTCGGGTAGGTGAGATCTTCAGGAACACATGTTCTCCCACTTGGAACTCTAGGGGTCATCGATGCACATTAGCCCAATGCTTCTGCCTGTCCTGTGCTGCTCGTAGATGCCCTTGGATCTTCTTCACTTTCTCCACTGTACGGATGACCAACTCTGGCCCTAGAATCTGCCTCTCGCCTACATCGCTCCAACATACTGGGGAACGATACTTCCTATCATACAATGCCTCATAAGGAGCCATCTGGATGCTCGCCTGATAGCTATTGTTGTAGGAAAATTCGACCAAGTACAAGTGGTCCTCCCATGAACCTCTAAAGTCAAGCATGCATGCCCTCAATATGTCCTCCGACGTCTGAATGGTGCGCTCGGATTGGCCATCTGTCTGCGCATGAAGTACTGAACTTAAGGAGGGTACCAAGACTCTCTTGTATACTCCTCCAAAAGTATGATGTGAACCTCGTATCCCTGTCAGACACAATACTGACTGGCACTCCATGCAATCGTACGATCTTCCTCATGTACATGTCTGCCAAAACTTCCGTAGATTGCCCAACTCTGAAGGGTAAAAAGTGGACAGACTTGGTGAGACTATCTACAATTACCCATATCGTGTTGCGACCATTAGGACTTCTCGGGAAACCCGTAACAAAGTCCATGGTAATGTGCTCCCATTTCCACTCCGGTATCGGGAGCGGTTGAAGTAATCCGGCAGACCTCTGATGCTCAGCCTTGACTTGCTAACACACCAGACACTTAGCCACAAAGCGGGCTATCTCTCTCTTCATCCCGTGCCACCAATAGTACTGCCTCAGGTCTCGGTACATCTTCGTGCCTCCTGGATGAATAGAATAGGTCAAACTGTGCGCCTCCGTGTCACTACCACTTTTCCATATAAGGGCATTTGTGTAATTTAACTATTTTAAAATAATTATGTATTAAATTATTTGCTGAGTTTTATAACTATTATATATTGTTAATAATATTTAGTTTTAGATCTAACCCTAGAAATCCATTAGGACAACCCTAATGAGTAAACCCTAGTTAGAAAACCCTATTCTAGCAAAACCCTAGAATTTAAAATTTGGGGGAACCCTCAAAACCCTAGACTGACTTAACCTGAGTCTATTAGGTTCTACATGAGAGGGCCAAGGGGTTTAACCTAAAAACTAGGCATAGAAACCCTAAACCTAGGTTTAATATAAAAAGAAGCCTCTCACAAAGCCATCATTCATGTAAACAGGAGAAACCCTAGCCTCCACTAGAGAAATCCATCTCCCCACTCCAAAAATTCGAAACCCTAACCCTAGGTTCCATTTTCTCCACCTCCAAAGCAAGAGAAGCAAAGAACGTGGGTCAGGGAGCCTTGGAGAAGAAGAGCCTCGTTGAAGAAACCTTCCCCTGCAGGTAAAACCCTAGTTTTATTCCTTTAATTCCTGTTTTCAGATGTTCATGGCCCTTTAGGAACCCACCCAATTGTGTGTAGTTCGAATTTAGGGTTTTGGTTAGGTTAAGGGTCCCCAACATTTGTTTTTCCAATTAATTCAGGAACCCTAACCCTAGAATTTGGTATATAGGCTGATCTCACTCTCATACGTATAGATTTGATTATGATTTAGGGTTTAGGTCTGGGTTTTTGGAGTTCTTGATGTGGGATTCGTTCATGCCCTTCACATGTTTGATGAGATGTTATTAGGAACGTATCTGTTAGTTAAATTCTGCATATTTAATATAGGAATCTGTATGTATATATATATATGCATAGGGGTAGATATGTGGTTGTTTTGATTCCTGGGGAGTCGAGTCTTGTGGGCTATGTTGTGGTAGAATAGGTGTTCACTGTGCATTGGTTATGTGCAGACGGGTTGAGAGAGTTCTGTGCCTCAGTGAATTTGTGCCTGTGCACAGTCAAGGGGGGGGGGCAGAATTCCCTGTTCAGTCGGGTTGGAGAATTCTAGGTTAGATTTAGTATGTATCAGTATACATGGGCATGTTGTTGTGTGTGTCTCAACATAAGGTAGATGTGTGCTGTGTATTAGATTAGGTGAGTAGATGGTTACTGTTAGATATGTGTGTGTGTTTACCTGTGCAGTCGGGATTCATGTGTGATTCTCTGTGTCTCAGTTAATGTGTGCGTGCAGATTTCTGTGCTGTGCTGTGTGCAGATTGTGTGTGCTTGTGAGTTGAGGTAAGCTAGGAATTTTAGGGGTGGCTGTGTGTGTAGGTGAGGGAGAGTGTAGAGGGTAGTGTATCAGGAATTAATTCTTGTGTGTGTGCAGTGAGGTTAGATGTATCTATGTGTGAACTGTGCAGTGCCAAAGGATGGGTATCAGATTCTGAGAGTAAGGGGCAGTGTGCAGCTGTACATTTTCCTGTACAGATCATAATGTCTGTGTATGTATCCTAGAACCTAGTGTCTAGTGAACCAGTGTCTGTGTCCCTGAGTTCCTGTGTGAGTATCAGTGACTTGTGTGTGGTTTTGGGGCATAGCAGTATCAGTAAGGTTATGAGAGGGAGCAGTGTCTATGTAACTAGTGTTGTGTAGTTGTGTATTAGCTAGGTGGGATAACTGTGTATATGTATATGTGTGTTCAGTGTGCAGAGATTGTGGCTGTGTGTGTATCAGTCAGTTTAGTTGTGTGTGTGCCTTGTGGCATCGAGTTAGGGGATACTGTGTAAATTGGGTATCAGAGAAATAAACATGTGTTAGGGGTTAGGAGAGGTCAGTAGGTGTGTATCAGTATTTGCCCCAGTATCTAGTGTGTAGGTGAGGATTCCAGATTAGTGTACATGTGTATTGTGTAACTGTGTATCAGATTTAAGGGGGGGGGGATGCCTGAGTTCTGTGCATTCAGTGTGTGTGTGTTTTAGTGACTGTGTGCATAGGAATATGTATCAGTATACATATTAAAGGGTGTAGGACAGAATGCCAGGCCTGTGTTAACTGAGGAAGTTCTCAGGGGGGGTCTAGGAAGTTAGGTATCAGTGATTGTGTGCAGTGAACAGGGGTGTATCTAATGAGTATTAATGTGAGTAGAGGAAGGTATCAGGTATCTCAATGTGACTGTATGTGGGTGTGGGGTGGCAAATGAGTTTTAAATGTTAATGTGTGCTAGGCTAGTGTGTAGTGGGGATGTCAAGTTGGTGTTGAATATGGGTAAATGCCAAGGTATAAGAGATGTTAAGGTATAAATTGGTTGGTGTCAGTTAAGGAATATGCTCAGTATATAAATGTAAGTTATTTACATACTGATAGCATATAGTATAAGAAATAGTAACTAGTTTCAGCAAGATACAATATACCACACTATATGAGTTATATATAATGATGATACCTAGTATCTAGATACTCATGAGATGGACCTAGAAACCTAGTCACAACCTAGTTTTAACTAGTATTAGTTTAAAAATAGCTAGTATGAACCTAGAAGCAAGGTATTAACTAGTTTTGACCAAAAACCTAGATTTGACTTAGTTGGACCTAGTATTGACCAGAAAACCTTAGACGTGACCTAGAAACCTCGTTTTTTTAATTGTTAAGCATGTTATTCTTTTAATTCATTAATTAACATTGAATTTCCATAAATAGGTCATTGTGATTCCAATTTGGACCTCGATCCTCACATTTTGCTCAGGACCACAGGCGAGTACATTCTCTGACAGTTTTCATGGTTGATTACTTCTATAAATTATAGTGTATTTTATACTTGACTCCGACACTATGGATACACGGGTTAGCACCCTAGATCCCCATCACGAGGAGTCGTGGTTGGAATCCATCGTGCTAGCTGGGGGAGGGGAAACTATTAGTAGATTATGTGATCATATCCAAACATTTATATGCACCATAGCTCACCCCACTTCTCACGTCGGGTGCGGCCTGACCACTTATATGCTCCATAGCTGTTATATATGATTAGCCTGACCATTATATGCACCATAGCTAACCATGCGGTTAGCCTGACCTAAAAGAATCATAGCTAATCATATATAACCAGCCTGATCCAGTCCCAAGCCGATCACATAATAAACTGATATTTCAATCACTTAGCTAGATGTTTTATCTTTATTCAGATTACTGTTCTAGCAGTCACTATTTATTGCTCATTGCTAGATGCTTATTGTCTATTTCATTTCTTCAGTACTTCACATGTTCAGCTTTTATTTCCATCTTGTATCTCTTACACTGTTTATAGATTTTGTCAATTTAATGAAACTGCTGTTAGTGTTTGTGCTTCGCTCCAATCCTGACTGGATAACAACATTTTCAGAGGACCTGGAGGACTTTTTCCCTACTCATTACGGTCCAGGAATAGAGGAGGATTTCACCCCAGAAATCCCAGAGGAGGTGCCTATCCTAGAGGAGAACATGCCTGCCCATGCTTAGATTATTTTTTGCATTTATTGCTTTAGACTGAGACTGAGACTGAGATGTATTTATTTTATTTGTGACTTTGTGAGGTCATTTAGACCCAGGTTTTGAGTTGAACTTCTTGTGGTTGGTTTTAAGAGAACTCTTTTAAATTCTCATCGTGCCATTATGTTTATAGTTGTGATTGAGTATATTATAGAACTGTGATTGAGTTATCATTGTCCTCCGTACGGAGTTGAGACTATTGACAGGATATACCATGTTGTGACCTAGACAGCGTTCTACCGCCGATGCTGCGGCGTAGGCTGGACGTACCCACGACTCATGCCCAATTTCCGGGTGCGGGTCGTGACACTCCGTCATCAGCTCCTGGCGTAGCTCTCCATTCAGAACATAAAGATGATCTTCGCATCTTAAAGTCCCATCCTCGTGTATATACAGTCCCGTCTATATTCCAACATTTGTCCTCTGTCGAAGCCTCTGAAATCTGGCGTCTGTCTGTAACGCAGCCTTGATTTTCTTCACTAATATCGATTGCACCTGGAAACTCGACATCTGGCCGTCTACTCCGGGCAAAATGACTTTGATACCCAACTGTTCTAGATCTCTCAACAGATGTTGTTGGGTAGTCAAGAAAAATGCTATGGGCTTCCTACTTAAAGCATCGGCTACCACATTAGCCTTTTCCAGATGGTACTGTAACTCAATCTCGAAGTCCGTCATCACTTTGAGCCAACGTCTCTGCCTTTGGTTCAGGTTCTTCTAGGTGTAAACGTACTTCAGGCTCTTATGATCGGTGAATATCTCCACACGCTCTCCGTACAGGTAGTGCCTCCAAAGCTTCAAAACAAAGATCACTGCGGCAAGCTCCAGGTCATAGGTAGGATAGTTCTTCTCATGGGTCTACAGTTGTCTAGAGGCATAGGCCACAACCTTCCCATGCTGCATCAAGACGCATCCTAATCCTTTCCCGGATGCATCGCTATAGATCATGAATCCTCCGG
This sequence comes from Iris macrosiphon, assembly GCA_036927795.1. Classification (NCBI taxonomy): domain Eukaryota; kingdom Viridiplantae; phylum Streptophyta; class Magnoliopsida; order Asparagales; family Iridaceae; genus Iris; species Iris macrosiphon. The sequence goes on from JAYESA010000002.1 coordinate 43,026,280, forward strand.
GTCCAGAAGGTATGGTCAAGATGGGTGCTGTAGTCAGACGCTTCTTCAGCTCATCGAACACCGTCTGACACTCCTCTGTCCAGGTGAACTCCTGATCCTTGCGGGTCAAGCGGATCATCGGCTCTGCGATCCTTGTGAAGTTCTCTACGAACCTCCGGTAATATCCGGCAAGTCCTAGGAAACTCCTTACCTCCGTGACGTTGGTAGGGGTCGGCCACGTCTCTACTGATGAAATCTTTACGGGATCTACTGAAATGCCATCTTCTGAGATAACATGTCCAAGAAATACGACACGATCTAGGAGAAACTCGCACTTGCTCAGCTTGGCATAAAGCCTCTAACGTCTCAGCGTCTCTAGCACTAGCCTCAAGTGCTCCCCGTACTCCTCGTGGCTCTTCGAATATACCAAGATGTCGTCGATGAAGACTACCACGAACTGGTCCAGATACTGGTGAAAGACTCTGTTCATCAGGTTCATAAACACAGCAGGCGCATTTGTCAATCCAAAAGGCATCACTAAGAACTTGTAGTGACCATAACGAGCCCTAAATGTTGTCTTTGGAATGTCTTCCCTTCGCACCTTTACCTGATGATAGCCCGATCTCAAGTTAATCTTTGTGAACACCACTGCTCCTGTCAGCTGGTCGAACAGATCTTCGATTCATGGTAGAGGGTACTTGTTCTTGATAGTCAAAGCATTAAGGGCTCTGTAATCAATGCACATCCAGAATGTCCCGTCCTTCTTTGGTACAAACAACACTGGTGCTCCCCGGGGTGATGCACTAGGATGGACGAATCCCTTGATCTGTAACTCCCCTAGCTGTAGCTTCAGCTCGTCAAGCTCCTTCTTCGCCAACCGGTACACATTTGATGATACCAGTACTGCTCCAGGTACTAGCTCAATGGTGAACTCTACCTCTCTATCAGGCGGTAGGCCTGGCAACTCCACTGGAAAAATATCCTCGAACTCTGCAATGATTTCTGGGGGTGCCGTCTCCATCGCCATGTAAGCTCCAGCTGCATGTCCTACTCCTCGCTCGATGGTGCCTCACATGTACTCGAACTTCGGGTGTCCTGGCAATCTAAAAGTAACGCTACCCTTCCGATAATCTAGTACGACATTATACTGGCTTAACCAGTCCATGCCTAAAACAACGTCAAAAGTTGGCATTGGGAGTACCAACAATCGCGCTCTCGTCTCTCTACCATAAACTACTACCGAGCATGTTCTAATGGTGCTGGTAACCGGTACGATGCCTCCTCCGGTAAGTATCTTCCAACTCTTAGGTAAGGGGGAAGTTGCTACTCTATGCATTGCTATGAAGCTACTAGATATGAAAGACAGTGTAGCTCCAGAATCAAACAGTGCAGTTGCAGGTAATGATGCAACTAAAATTATACCTGTGATCGCCTCCCCTTCTGGTTCCTCCTCGATAAAGGCTAAAGCAAAGGCTTGCCCGTGCCTCTGCCCTCCAGCCTGCTGTTGGGCCTGGTTGAAATGTGCTTCCTGTGGGACCAAGGGTGGTCCTTTCTGATGTCCTCCGATAGCTGGTGGACGCTGACCTCCTGCTGGGGGTAGTATCCTCAAGGGTGGTGCTGCTGGCCTCTGCCCGGTCTGGGGTGCTACGTCTCTGCGCTGTGGACAGTCTCTGGCAAGGTGCTAGCTCGCTCCACAGACCATGCAAAGCCCGAGCTTCTTTCGGCAGTCTCTGATGATGTGTCCCCTCTTGCCACAAAAGTGACAAGTCGGAAGCTCCTTCTGCTGGTACGGCGCTGTCCTTTGTTGCGCCTGCGCTCCTGGACGGCGGATCGGTCCTCCTGCTCCGTGCTGGGCTCTGGCTGGTACGTTCGCGCTAGAACGTCTCGCTCCTCCGCCTATGGCCTCCTGGATCCTCGCCTCTGATAGGACCTCTTCATAAGAGATTCTCGCCTGGGTAGTGGTGTACCTCTACAGCTCGAAAGAGAGGCCATGGTGGAATCTCCTGGCCTTCTCCAGGTCGTTGGGGATCAGGGCTGCACCGAATCGGCTGAGTCTGTTGAACTCCCCGTCGTAGGTGTCCACGGTCAAGTTCCCTTGCTCCAGGTGCAGGAACTGGGAGTACAGGGCGTTCCTCACCGTAGCGGGGAAATACTTCGCATTGAAGTACTCCAGAAATTCTTCCCATATCTGTGCCCTGCCGACGCTGCGCTCCATAGAATCCCACCAGTGATGGGCGTTGCCGGTGAGTTGGGCCCTCACTGCGATCATCCAAAGGTCGGGGTGTAGCTGCGAACCCTCTAACAGCATCTCAGTATTGGAGACCTAGTCTGAGATCTCCTCTGCAATCTCCTTGCCCGAGAAGGTTCCCAAGCCCATCTGTTGGAAGCCTCGTACAGTGCCCACTGGCTGGACAGGTACAGGTTCTGGTGTTGCTGCTTGGGCAGGTGCCCTCTCCAGTACAGCCATCAGGCCCAGTCTCAGGGTCTCCGTCTGATGCCACTGGGCCTGCATCATCGTCTGAAAGAACTGCATCATCTGGGGCTGTCCCTCCGCTGGTGGCATCTGAGGTAGAAACGATGGAGGTGGTGGTAGTGGTACCTCCGGCTGCCTCATCGGCGTCTCCTCGGATGTTGGCCTCTCGAACTACGACATCGGTGTCGCCTTCGAGGTCTGTCCCTCGAAGTGCTGCCTCGGGATCGTCTGCGATGTCTGGCCCTCTGGCTGCTGTGTCCTCTCGTCGGGAGAGATCTGATGCCAGTGTACCATCGGGGCCTGGGGGATCACCTGAGCCTGTGGCTGAGGCTGCTCTCTGGGTGGTCCCTGGGATGTCTCCTCCCTTCGTGCGGGGGCTGATGGTACTATGGCACCAAGTATCTCACGTCTGCTGCATAGGTTCATCCCGCTGTAAGAGATAGAACTTCATTAAAAAAGAGTACAGAATCAGTCAAACATGATGCATATATTTTTTTTAAATACGGAAGAGGTTCAAAGGCGTAATCAAGTGGATGAGACCTAGTAATTTCTATTCTATTGCAGGCTCGCTGGGCATGTTACCATACCACAAGCGAAAAAGTAGACTTGCATGGGCCACCACTAAAACCATGTCACGCCCAAGTCCCAAAATATATGGAACCAGGCCATGTGGCATTGGCCAGCTGACACATCTCCGAGGATATTCCAATTTAATGGATCCTAACGAAGCGTGCTACGCTATCCTAAATCTAACAAGTCTAATATCAACAACAGGCAGAGTCTAATCTCATCCATAAATATAGCAAGTAAAATACTGAAATAAAAGACTGAAATATAAGAACATAGTCGAATGTCATAGTACAAACCGAAATATGTCCGGTGGGAACAAATCCACTACAAATGATGAAAATAGAGTACTGAAGACTGAAATAAGAGTGTGACTGAAATAACTACTAACTAGATAAGAAGCTCCAGTCCTAGGCGAAAGGCCTGCCAAGATGATTAGGGATACTCCGATGGTAAAACCTCAAGCTCCTCCTCTAGAGCGTATCTCGTCTCCACACCTGGTCCGTACACAGTGGGGTAATAGGACTCGTCCAGATCTGGAAGATAACCAGGTCCTCAGAGGGACGTAATAAGATACAAAATGTATGCCAGATATAGTACTGAATAAAACAAAGGGGGTGTGCTAACCATCTAAGTGAATGCAATATAAGGACAACCTCGGAACGTATAGGTAGGTGTAGGCATAAAGTCCAACGTCCTCTAGAGTGTGGTATCTGAAACGTCCATCATTCTGAAGAATGAGGTATCTGTATATGTATAACGTCCAACACTCTAAGGGACGCGGTATCTTCAATGTATATACATCCGTAACACTCCGAAGACCGCGGTGTCTGAATATAGGAAGCCATCGGGTCTGTGGCTCCTCTGGATACCACGGAGTCCGATGTGTGTATCCCATACGTTTATCAGTTGTCTTTTCCGCCCAATATGGATACACAAGTCGAATATACGACATAAGGATTCCGAATCTATATGCTAAGTCACATCTAATTATATTACTTTAGATTATGTGCTAGTCCGTGATGCATGTCGTACGCACCGATAGCGAATCGGGTACGCAGACCCGTATCCCAATATGAAGGTACCATCGTGATACGTATAAAGTATCACGGTCTAGGAAGATATCAAAATATCCTCACAGTAGTAGGTGAGTCAGCTAGCATCTAGGTCAAGTACACTACTCATCGACGCATTCGTCGACTGCATCCGAGTCAATCTCGGACGCGCACAGTTTATTTATATTACAATATTTATCATTTAAATTTAAACAGTAATCCAGCAAGGTATACTTGCCTGTGTCGGGTAGCTACGAAAGCCAATGTCCTGCTCCTGAAGCCTCGGCTGTACGGTCCAGCAGTCCTATATATGATATAATAATGTCAATATCAGTCGCTACAATAGCATGACCAAGACACACTACTTGCAGCAATAACTGACACAAGGTCTGGACTGTACAATTAGTGGGACCCCTTAGTACATATATTTATATATATATATATATATATATATATATGTATATATATATATATATATATATATATATATATATATATATATATATATATATATATATATATATATATATGTACACTAATACATATTTAAATATACTAAAATAATATGTATGTTTAATAGTACATTTAAAATAGCATCTTTATATTTTACTTAATAACACACCAATACCTATGTATATATACACATATTAATAATTACATATATATGTATATAATAGATAAATACATAATATCATATATCTATACATATACATATATTTAGATACAATTTATGTACATAAATAAATATACACAACATATTTATATGTATTTAAATAGTAATTTTATGTACCTAAGTAAATATACATAACATAATTATATATATTTAAATATATATGTATATTCATATACATACCAATATTCACAAGTATATATATATATATATATATATATATATATATATATATATATATATATATATATATATATATATATATATATATATATATATATTTATAGATATATACCCATATTTATATACTAAGTACACAATATATATTAATATATATATGTATACATATACATATATTTATTACACTAATACACTAAATACATAAGGTATATATATATTTATATATATATACATACATTTATATTCACAAAATATATATATACTTATATATACACAAAATAAATAAATATACCAACCAATATATATATATATATATATATATATATATATATATATATATATATATATATATATATATATATATACATATATATATATATATATATATATTTATATATTTATATATTTACACAACATATAATAATTATGTAATATACCAATACATAAAATGTATTTCTGAAATATATACATACATTTATATATATATATATATATATATATATATATATATATATATATATATATATATATATATACATATTAGATATTAATAAATATAAAGTATTTAAAATAAGTATATATTGCATACTATGTATATACGTACTGAATATTTATGAAATACGTACATATATATTTATATTATATATAAAATATACTCAGAATACAATAATATAGTATATACACATAAGTATATACATAAATACTAAGAAATACAGAATAATATATATATAATATACAAAATACGTATTTAAATACAGAACCCTATATATATACATGTATACAACCATTGCAACACTAAATACGTATATAAATAATAGTATAAATACATAAAATATTGTACCTATACATTGCTCAGGCCGAGGGGGATCCGGTGGCTGATCGTCGACGGTGAGGGTGGCCGGGCGGAGCTCCGGCAGTGCTCGGGGAGTTCGGCAGCAGTAGCAGTCGCCTGGGATGGTTTGTGCTACGGGGGCGAGGGCGGCCAGCTGAGGCGTCGACCGGGGCTAGGAGTTGGCGGGAACGGAGGTTTTCGACTGGGGAGGAGGTCGGTGGAGTTGGGCGGCCGGGCTTGCTACGGCGGCGGAGAAGTTGACGGTCGAGTGGTAGGGTTAGCTCGAGGGAATGGTGAGCTCGGGTTGAGGAGGGTGGCTTTGGCGGTGGCTGTAGTCGGCTAGGTGGCGGGTGGCGGTGGCTGGAGGTAGGAGAAAGGTCGCCGGAGGGGGTTGGGTCCTTACGGGGGTGGCCGGAGGCGGGTGTTGGCCGGAAGAGGGCGGCGGGGTGATGGGCAGGGGTCGGGCTGAGTTGGTGAAGTTTAGTGAACTTAGGGTTTTATGTAGTGTATTTCTTGGATTTTGTGCATTTAATGAGATGTAATGTGATGTATATGTAGAAGAGAGAGTGGGAGGCTGCCTTGGGATTAGGGCCGGCTGTGTGTTGTTTTTGGGGAGTTGGGGAGGCTTCATCATGATGAGGGGAGGGCTAAGAATTAAGCATTTCAAATGAAGGGTCATGATGTGCCCTCCAAAAAGTGATGCAAGTACATGAAAAATGGGGGGAAAAATACATGGTGACCGGTCAAGGAATGTAGGCTTTCTCCATGTGGTTGGGCCAATGAGAGAGGGGGCACCTCATTGCAATTTTGCACAAAGGCCCCTGAACAAATTAGAAATTGCACAAATTCTGGAATTGGGGATTTGATGTAACAAAACACCATGTTTGGTGTTTTGTATTAGGCTAGGATGGTGTATGGTGTTTTGTATGAGGCTTGTGGGTGTGTGTGTGGGTTTGGATTGGAGTTGGGTCTAATTTAAATGAGGCTAGGTCACTACATTAATTAATTTATAATTAATGCACCGGGTGTCTCTAAATTAATTTAATAAATACAGGGGGTCAAAATTGGGTGGCACAAGCATCATTGGCGTGTTAGGCTCAGGGTATAATAATGTCATGATCTCGGTTGGTCAAAACGGTTAGAGGTCGGGTCTCAATTTCGATTGGAACGGACAACGAACGTAAATACGCAATTTATTTAATTTACGTACAGACGTTTGTAACAACTTTTGTGCGACTAAAATCAGGCACAAAAATCAGTATCCGGGGGTTGCTCAAGGTTCATTATGATAGGTTAGTATGTCTAGGCCAAGTATATGGAATTTGTTTCAGGGTAACAGCTGTTTGTGGTATTAAACGAAAGAACGAAATGTATATAATACGAGGTTTGCACGAAACCCGCCTTCTTTGGTTTACAAACAAACTTGTATAATTTGATCCTATATGAGGATGTGGGAGTACAATTTATTTAATCTGGGTAGATGATTGCTATAGGTGTCTAATCTGCAGTCGATCACTTTAGCCCTTGGACTACACGATGGTGAAGAAGTGCCGTGGAAGACGGAAAGCAGCTTCGTCGATGGCAGAATAGGATGGATGCACGATGCCAATGTCGTCGATCTCTACTCTTTGCCTGATCTCTGGATGCTTCTCTCTCTCTCTCTCTCTCAAAGACTCTTCGATCTCTCCTCAATCTCCAATGTTTCGACCCGTGGTTCGATCTACTTTCAAAGTTTCGACCTTGTTCGATTTTTTTTAGTCTCCACCTGTTCCTCTGTTGATAGAGGTCTCTATTTATAGAGTTTTGGTGACAGTGAAAACTCAATCGGTGTGGAAACCGAGTAGTGGAAAGTACAGCACCCTTTTACACAACGGTTAAAATAACCAAAGCCTGCGTATAGATGATCTTTTGAATGAGCGTGTGACGCGGGTCCAACTAAGGGACAAAACACGTATAATCGCTACGAAGATCACGGCGTAGAAGCCACGTAGGTAGGTATCCCTCGTGTAAAAGAGGTTGGCATAGAAGCCAATGTCTGTCACCATGGCGTAGAAGCCAAGTAGGCATAGAAGCCGAGTAGGCGTAGAAGCCTGATGGCATAGAAGCCGAATAAGCACAGAAGGCCGAAGTAGCTTGGAAACTGCCAGAAGGCCCAGTGTTTCACCTTGGGGAGCACCCATATTATTTGTGCCAAAGAAGGATGGAATAGTGCGATTGTGCATTGATTACAGGGCACTAAATGCTGTGACCATCAAGAACAGGTATCCCTTACCACGTATTGATGATCTATTCGATCAGTTGAGTGGTGCAAGGGTATTCTCGAAGATTGACCTTCGATCCGGCTATCATCAGAACAAAGTAAGGAAAGAAGACATCCCGAAGACAGCTTTCAGGACCAAGTATGGACATTATGAGTTCTTGGTGATGCCGTTTGGTTTAACCAACGTGCCAGCAGTGTTTATGAGCTTAATGAACAGAGTTTTCCATCAGTTCTTGGATAAATTTGTGGTGGTGTTCATTGACGACATCCTCATATATTTCAAGAGCCACGAAGAGCACGAGGAGCATCTCAGGATCGTGTTAGAGACCTTGAGGCAGGAAAAGTTATACGCCAAGCTCAGTAAGTGTGAGTTCTGTATGGACAAAGTACCTTTCTTGGGACATATCATCTCAGGAGAAGGACTTTTCGTGGATCCAGAGAAAGTTGCGGCAATAGAGACTTGGCCTACACCCACATCAGTTGCAGAGGTGAGAAGTTTTCTCGGACTTACGGGATATTACCGAAGGTTTGTAGAAAATTTCTCGAGGATTGCAGAACCGATGACGAAGCTGACACGTAAAGATCAGGAGTTTATATGGATAGAAAACTGCCAGAAGGCCTTCGAAGAATTGAAGAGAAGATTAACAACATCACCTGTCTTGACTCTTCCTTCAGGGTCAGGAGGTTTTGTTGTTTACAGTGATGCATCAGGCAGTGGACTGGGATGTGTTTTGATGCAACACGGCAAAGTCATTGCTTATGCATCGAGACAGTTGAAGGTCCACGAGAAGAACTACCCGACACACGATCTGGAGTTAGCAGCAGTTATCTTTGCATTGAAGATATGGAGGCACTACCTTTATGGGAAAAGGGTAGAAATCTTCACCGATCACAAGAGTCTGAAGTATGTATATACTCAGAAGGAGCTTAACATGAGGCAGAGACGTTGGCATGAATTGATGGTAGATTTTGACATCGATCTGCAGTATCATCCGGGAAAGGCAAATGTTGTTGCAGATGCGCTCAGCAGGAAGCCTACGGCTTATTTCTTGACGATGCAGCCCGAGCTATTGAAAGATCTACAGGAGCTTCAGATAGAGGTTGTCTTATCGGGACAGAATGGCTTGATGGCTAATCTTGAGATTCAGTCATCACTCGTGGAGAAGATTAAAGAAGCATTGCCCACCGATGCTAGATTTTGAAGACTCAAAGAGAGGACAGAAGCAGGCATGCAGACAGGACTTCGCATACACGAAGTTGGGACATTGAGGTTTGGAAATCGCCTGTATGTTCCAAATGGAGAATTAAGATAGGAGTTAATGACGGAAGCACATAGCTCTATATACTCTGTTCACCCAGGAGGAACCAAGATGTACCGAGACTTGAGACAGTATTACTGGTGGCATGGAATGAAAAGGGAGATTACGAGATTTGTGGCCAAATACTTAGTATGTCAGCAAGTAAAGGCCGAGCATCAGAGGACCGCAGGTATGTTACAGCCGCTTCCTATACCAGAATGGAAGTGGGAGCATATCACGTTGGATTTTGCCACTAGATTTCCAAGGAGCCCCAGCGGAAGAGACGCAGTATGGGTGATAGTGGATCAACTCACTAAATTGGCACACTTCTTGCCATTTAGAGTTGGACAGTCCACAGAGGTACTAGCCGACATGTATATGCGATAAATCATCAAATTACATGGAGTGCCTGGTAGTATTATATCGGATCGAGATTTGAGATTTACCTCTCATTTCTGGAGAAGCATGCAAGAGAGTCTGGGCACCAGACTCAACTTCAGCACGGCATACCACCCGCAGACAGATGGCCAATCGGAGCGCACCATTCAGATCTTGGAGGATATGTTACGATCATGTATGCTAGACTTTGGAGGATCTTGGAAAGATTATTTGCACTTAGTGGAGTTCTCCTACAACAACAGTTATCAGGCCAGCATTCAGATGGCACCATTTGAAGCTTTATACGGAAGAAAATGCAGATCGCCTATATGTTGGAGTGACGTTGGTGAACGTCAAATACTGGGCCCAGAATTGGTAACTCAGACAGTGAAAAAGGTGAAACAGATTCAGAATCATCTTCGAGCAGCTCAAGGCAGACAGAAGCATTGGGCAGATACGCACAGACGTCCCCTGGAGTTTAAGGAAGGAGAGCACGTGTTCTTGAGGATTTCGCCCACTCGGGGAACTATCAGATTCGGGAGCAGAGGCAAGTAGAGCCCAAGGTATATTGGGCCCTTTGACATTCTAGAGCGCGTTGGTGAGGTGGCGTATCGTCTTGCATTACCTCCATCCTTAGAGGGAGTGCATGAAGTATTCTACGTCTCACAGCTGCGTAGGTACGTGACCGACCCAAGTCACGTAGTCGATCATTCAGAGATCGCAGTGAGCCCAAGCTTGAGATATGAAGAACAACCAGTTGGCATTCTCGACGTCAGTGAGAAGACATTGCGGGGACAGACAATCAGACTGGTCCGAGTAGCTTGGAAACATCATTCTCCTGACGAATCAACTTGGGAACGAGAAGTTAGTATGCGCCAGCGTTACCCCCACTTGTTTGAGGAGGCAGTTGTAAACTAAGCAACCTTGTATTTCAACAATTCATTCTTTAGTAGCTTATTCTTTGATTGCGAGGACGCAATCCTTTTAAGGAGGAAAGATTGTAAACACCCCAATTTTCAGAATAAAATTTTGAAATAATTTTTCCAGGATTTTTCGGTATTTTCTAGAATTTAAAACGAAGGTGAGTGTGGGTTAAAGAATTTTAAGTGCTGCTAGATGGTGTTATAATATTATGGAATTAAGATTTTGGGGTGTAAAATGGAACACCGGTCATGTGGTAATTTTCGGTGAATTATTTGGACTCCGAAAATGAGTTTTAAGCCTTAAAAACTATTGGAGATGTGAACCGAACCAAACCAGACCAAACCCCATAGTGGGTCAGACCCGAACCGCTGAAGAACCCGACCCGCTGTAAACCCTAGCCGTGAATACTGTTCAGGCTATTTAAGCCGCCTCGGCATCCGTGTCGCCGCCATCCACACCCATCGTCCTCCTCAGCGCCGTCACCTGTCTTCGACCAAGACGCCGGAGACCTAGCCGTATCCCGCTCATCTCGTCGTCGCTCCGTTCATCCCTCTTCCAGAACCGCTGAGCAGCAGCCCCAACCCCATCTCGGCCTCGTCAGCGACCCCGCCGGAGCCCGACCTCTGCTCCGCTGCCCTTATCTACTCTCCGCCCTAGCCGCTGCCCTCGACGAACTGAAGCTCCACCCAGCCTCCTCCTCAAATCCCTCGGCTTCGTCCCCTCCGACGAGTCAGCAGCCGCCGGCCGCTGCCCCACTCGATGAGCCCCTCTCCTTCTTCCTCCTTCCCAGAACTCTCGCCCCCTCGCATAGCCGACGGCCCGACGCCGCCCATCCCGATGACCCGCGGACGTCGACAAGCCCCGAGACCACCAGCCGATCGTCCCAAGCACGGAGCCTCCGGCCGACTGGGCAGAGCTGAGCCTCCGTCGGCGGCTGATCCCGAAGCCCTAACCGACCTCGAGGTTGACCCCGGCGAAGCCCTCCACGGTCAGAGCCCTAGTTCTAACTCACAGCGGATACGAGGACGCAAAAACTCTCAACCAGGACACAGAATTGACGCTCGGACACTGGGAATTCAGATTCACGGAGCCCTGTTCAGGTATCGTTTTCTCTCGACTCGCAACTCCGTTTTAGTTTCCGTCAGTTGCTATGCGTAGACTGTATAACCCTCCCGGTGCCCGTGTAACCCGCTCGGTGCATCGCGTCATGTGGTGATCGCACACCGCGATCCAAAAACAGGAAAAATAATGCCCTGTTTCACCCCAGAACTGAGTGCGCCCCACCAAACGGGACGACTTGGTCGCCCGTGGTCTTTACCAAACGTGCGCATCGTTGATACGGTCGTGTGGGATTTCGCAGAAGCTGATTCGGATGTGCGTGCACCCCGGAATCAACGCGTATCCGCCGACGACACCCCGTATCTGACCTTTCTGGAATACGTTGTAACTTCGTGTACACATGTCAGATCGAGATGAAACTTACGCCATCGGACTCGTAGTAATACGCTGGTCCTGTGACCCAAGTTTGGTCCAATTCTGAGAACGTTGACAAAATCGCGTATCGTGGGCCCCACAGGCTCTACTTGACGGGCGATTTTGTGATCGGCTCATCGGAATCCAATTCTAGAAGTTCCGTTGGGTTTGTATCATCGTTCCTGACTTGTAGACACTGAGTTTGCAGAATTTGGAGACCTTTGACCCTGACCCGCTTTTCGGTGCAAAGTGGCCCACGTGTGGACCCCGCTCTGGCCCGAAAATGACCTTTTTGCCCCTGTGTCCAAATTGGACGTAAGGACAGGCATTTCTAGCGGTTTGACATCTTCTGAGACTATTGGTGATATTTATTACAGCTTTTGGAGTAGTACCTACCGGATCCACCGATACAGGGACAGTTGTTGGTATTCGGACATCAGGCAAGTGTACCTTGCCAAACTTTGCAGTCTTTATATATATTTTTCCTTGTTTTATTATATTTCTGTGCATACTTAACCTAGGACCGTATGAAGTACTTAGCGTCCGATTATCAGTCGGGTGCCAACACTGTACGCGGTGTTGGGTACTGTCATCTAGAGATGGACATACGTGACACTTTATATTCTCGTACTTGTCTTACCAAGTACATTATGACCCAGGACACTTGACACTATTCATGAGACAGGATTTTTCCCGAGATAGTCGTGGTGATTCTGTATAGGATACAGGACATGGACATTATAGTCTTAGATATAGTATGACTGGTTGCATTAGCTATGATCCCGCTTGACATGTACATGAGACGTTGTGGTCATGATATGCGTGGTTATATTGGGTGGGGAGAGATACACAGGCTACAGGCTGTTCCATATATATATACATCCACTATTATTGAGAGGTCGTAGACTCTCGGAGCAGAGCTAGACCCACTACCGGTTATTACCACTACCGGCTCCCCGACACAGAGCTTGTAGTGGCCCAGCCTGAGTACTCGTGCTGCTTTCACTTGCATTTTTACTTAGATGGTTATTTACTTGCCCTACTTATTCTATTTATTTTCTGTACTACATTTATTTTGGCTTGAGCTTTCTTGTACCTTGCTATGTCCCCTGAGGACCTGGATCCGGATTATGTCCCCAGGATTTGAGGACGAGATCTATCCCGAGGTTTACGGGACCGGAGCAGGAGCTGAACCAGGAGTTGTACCGCCATCCGAGGACGAGGTGTTAGCCGAGGACTTCTCCTGAGCATCCATGTTTCATGCTCAGTATTTATTATTTATTTCAGTCATTTACTTTCTGTTCTGTTGAACCAATGTATTAGATATTTATCGGGTTGATCCCCGAAGTACTTTGTTGAGACTGATGGATGGTTTACATTTCTTTATTTACTCTGTGGATCATATTTTATATCTTGTGTGGATGAGATTAGTTGTGCCATGATTGTCGTAGACTTGTTATTTTACAGCTTAAGTATGCCCTGGTGGATCCATTAAATTGGGTTTGTCCATCGGTGTGTACTACTGGCCGTTGCCACATGTCCAGTCCCTCGGTAATTTGGGACTGGGGCGTGACACCCCGTATTCCTTTCGCCACACAAGGATGATCCCGGAGTCCGTTGGGTCGATCTGAGGAAGAAGAAGACCATGTTCTTCCAGCATGTAAGGAGCCGAAAAAGACGGCGTCTTCGAGCAAGTCTCATCTGCAACGATGGATCATGGAAGGATGTCATAGCCTTTCTTGCTCGGGATAATCAGCAACTTTGTATGGCGGTTCTCCGGGAGAGAGGAAGGGTCGTTTTAGACCACACAGCTTGCAAGCTGCGTATTTTCTCCTGAGACTTCCGCGGACGAGAGAAGACAAGCTGTAACTGTCATTCTCGATCGAGTTGGGTTAAAGAAGCCTCAACTAGATCTGGCATAGCGTATGGAGGATGGGCCCTGAAGAAGTTCAGGTAGGCCCAGTGCTGTATCCTCCCGCCAGCAGTCATCTTCTTGTTCATGACTGTGGAAGTCGATGAACTGCCATGGAAGAAGAGGAAGACCTTCACCGGTGTGAGAACCTGTCAGAACAGCTTCTCGGTGCGATCTTCAGACGATGATGAGGAAGCCCTTTGTAGACGGGGTTTCCCTCAGATGTAATCATGAAAATAAAGAAAAACCCTTGTAGATTGGATTTTTCTCATATGTAATCAGACTTTAATCTTTAATAAAATTGTCTTGCTTCTGTGCATATGATCATCTTGCCATACGTTGCTGTGAAGTCTGAATATGTGTAGCTTCGACACGTCTGATTCTTTACGCCGACTCTGTTTAGAAAGAGTGCTAGTTTCTATCCTGTCTTTTACGTATAACTAAAGATGCGTAGAAAGCCGTTGTAGCATTCGAGTGTTCAAACCGTCCTGCTGTTTTAGGAGTGAGGAACCGCGAAGAATTCTGAACTACTTCTTCTGATGAACAGAATTTCTTCGTTCAGACATCATCTTCAAGAGTAATTTCTCAAAAATTCCCTTGGAACAGGGTCGAGAAATGGCTGTCAAACTGAGTTGCCATCTTGATAGATGAAATATTCAGACTGGAGTCTGGATGAACTTCGAATCGACCCATGAAGAAGAGTAGTTTTTCAATGTTGAACTATGTATGCTTCGGGTACTTGGGATATCTTGAGGTCAAGAACGAGTATCTTCTGCGTAAACTCTTTGCAATTGACCGCTTTTGAGGACCGTTCAGATGTACGCGTGATCTGGCCGGCGTATCCTTCAGATGTACGGGAAGTCGTGGAGCTTAAAATCATTAGTCTGCAGCTTCTGAGCATAAACTAAACACCATCGAGCATGAAATCATAGACTTGTAGTTCCTGAGCATGAAGTCGTAGGTTTGTAGCCTCTCGAGCATAAAAGATACTGAGCACAAAGGCATCTGGGCGTAAAACCTGACTTGTAGCCGTCGAACGTAAAGCCGTAGATTCGTAGCTGTCGAGCGTAGAAAGCTCCTTAGCATAGAAATGTAGATTTATAGCTTCTGAAAAGAAATTTTTTCCGAGCGTGAAGTCACGGATCTGTTGCTTCTGAGCGTAAACTAAGCGCCACCGAGCGTGAGATCATCGATTTGTTATCTGCTGGCATGAAGTCATAGGATTGTGGCCTCTCGAGCATAAAAGCTACCGAGCACAAAGGCATCCGGGCGTAAAACCATAGACTTATAGCTTGCGAGCGTGAAACCGTAGATCTGTTGCTGTCGAGCGTAGAAAGCTCCTTAGCGTAAGAACTGCTGACCTGCTTTGCACGAAAAACTTTTTGTATTCGCTGACTGTCCGCCTTCTCTGAATAATAGGCTGACGTAGGACCCAATCATAACCGAATATTAATTAGGAGATTTGGTTCGGGGTCCGAGGAGTCCATCCAAACTCTATATATATCCCAAGTTTTCTGAGGGAAAAACTTTTCATCCGTCTTCTGCGAAAGAAAGCCTCCGACTGTTCGATCTCTTCTCCGAGTCTTCTCTGAGTCTTCAAAGTTTCCAGTAATGGCCTCTAAGTAATCCTCCTCCTCTAAGGGAAAGAAGATTGATTCCTCTTCTCGTTCTTCTGCCCAAGCAGGAGTGCCTCCGGTTGGACAGGGCGAACCCCATTCTGAGCCGAGCATCCCGCCGACGAGCAGTGCACCCGGGCTGATAGGTAGAGCTTTTGGGACGAATAAGAATGGTTGAAAAATCCTTCGCACACGTTGAACGTGATCGCGCTAGGTCATCTTCTGTGATGATAGCCTCTTTGAGGAAGATGATGCACGAAGATATTTCATCTTTTACGCCCACATTCCTAATGTGTCAGCGTAAAAACTCCAGATTTTTGCAGTTGTGCGTAAAAAGCTTTGACTGCCGAAAACTTGGTGTATACCATTAAAATTCGAGTTTTATGCTTGTGGATGGAAATCCTGGCATAATAACTCAATTTAATCAATCTGGCATAAAGCGCAGACCGTATACTGCCAACCTTGAATTTTACGTTTTTTAAGGAAATGGATTCCAGCGTAAAGGCTCAAGTTTCACAGTCTCGGCGTAGAGCATGGACTGTTGTTTTTTCCTTTTTGCGGATGCTGCAAGTCCCGAAATGTCTAGTTAGGAACTGACGTATTTCTTCTGTGCTTTTGCAGTTAACTTGCATGAGTCTCCGCTGGCTGAAGTGATGGGCTCTGTCGCCGGGATGCTGCACTCCAACTATTTGGAGGATCTGTCACACGTGACATTTCCTATCTCCGGACCCCAATATCCCTAAGGAAGGGAAATCTTGATATCGGCTCAGGGCGAGCGAACGCTGCTGAACATGATTAATGGAGAGCCTTTGACGTATGTAGACAGGGACCAGTATATAAAGCCGACCTTTCTTTTCGGGGACATGATTGACAAGCAGTCCCAGACGAAGCCAAAGAAAGAACTATGGGTTTTCCCTGCCGGGAAGTTGGTCTTGAGTCTGCCCAAGATGCCGAGAGATTATCCTATCTCGGCATTCTCCTATGTTACTCATCCTAGGAAGATGTCGTGGACGCTGACTCCCGATCTTCACGGTAGGCCGGGGAAGATCTTCTACCAGAAAGGATCTGGCCTATTTGTCAGCTGCCCTTCCGGTCATGTAACGTTGTTCAGGGGATTATACCCGGGAAGTGTCCCGAGTGAAGACAGCTTGGTGCTCTAGCCGGTGCAATTGTCGACCTTTTGCAATGATTTCATGGGGCGCGGAGGAGTATACCCCAAGGTGAATCCTCGATGTAATGGGTGGATGACCCCAATAAATCTTCGATGGACTCGCTTAGTTGATTGGGCCCTAAAGCATTTTCGGATCGAGTTGGAGAACATCGGTCTGTTGGCAGCTGTGAGTGCCACCAGCGTTGGGTTACCTCCTAACCCTAACCTATTTTTGGCACTGATGGAGCGATACATTCCGCTCACCGGGACTTTCGCCACTCCGCTGGGGGAGTTGGGACTGGCCCTTCATGAGATGGCAGAGATCTCGAGACTGCCGATGGGGGATACTCCGTACGAAGAGTATGTTCCCACGAACCGGGAGTTGGGGGATTCAGACCCTCGGGTAGTGAAAGTGTACCAGGAGCTGATGTGCCACTACCTTGCTTGCACCGCCTTCTATGCTGAGCCTTCAGACTTGGCTCACACCATTAAATGGACGTCCTAGCTCTTTTTTACTGGGCTAGGGCTGCTCAGCCGGAGAAAGTTTTGGAAGTCAAGGATGAGCCTGTGAATCCTCTGAGCGTGCTGACTGCTCAGGAAGTCGACGATCTCTTGGAAGAAGCTAGGGCTCCGGATCAGATCCTCGTCGAGGGGATAGGAAAATATCCTACAGGTACTAAGGCCTACAGCTATCTGAGGCAGTGCCGCAGGGCTCTATCCAAGGAAGCTCAACTGGCTGGCTTCTTTTCTAAATGGCTACGCCGACTGGTGGTACCCGGCATCGTATCTGCGGATCGTATTCACCGTAATATCTTGTGGCCTACAGTGCGTCTGGTATTTAGGGCGAGACTGGGCTTGCTCCCTGCTATGGTGCCGCATACAAGCTGGCTTGAGGGCGATGACTGAGGCGCTGCTCGCTGATGAAGCTCGACGTGAAAGCTTTCCCCGGGTGGAATTACCATACCTGTATTTGATGAGATGGTTAATTTTCCATAACCCCCGGGTGATGTCTCCCGATTTCGGCAGTAGCTTGGGGGGGAGTTTCTTGCTGAATTACAAGAAATCCTCTTGGAATGTGCTCACAGTTTTAGACTGTCGGCGGGTACTGCATTGCGGTCACAGCTGGAAGCTCCTTTACAGTATCCCCTTTGTTCATCGCAACCAATCGGGGATTAGGCTTGAGGACTCAGGTAGAGATAGGACCACTCTTTCTCCTGAAGCCTTCAATTGGTTGGTCTGCATTAGACCTTCCCACCTGTTGTATAAAAGTGAAGATCACTGCTTCTTCGAACCCTATCTGCCTAGTCGGTTTGCCAGGCAGTTTGGGTATGATCAGTTGCATGTAGGCAACGCCGTCACCAGCTTCAGGTCCAGAGGTGGACTCATCGATGGAGCGAGGGGATGGCAATATTTTATCATGGGTTGCAATGGGGTAATTTTTATTGTGCCCTTCGTCACATCCTCCAC
This sequence comes from Iris macrosiphon, assembly GCA_036927795.1. Classification (NCBI taxonomy): domain Eukaryota; kingdom Viridiplantae; phylum Streptophyta; class Magnoliopsida; order Asparagales; family Iridaceae; genus Iris; species Iris macrosiphon. Next base: position 43,044,514 of record JAYESA010000002.1, read on the forward strand.
GGAGCTGCGCATCCTATATTCGTATGCCCAGTTCTATGTGGCAACGAACACCTTCCATCACGATTTTGATATGGGTGGAAGTTTTAGGGTGCCCTCTTCCAAACCTGGGGGAAGGGTTGAAGTCCCCTCGATTTCTTCTGACGAGGGTGACGAGTCCGCTACTCCGGATGAGCCTCTCATATCGGTACCGAGGGGTGAAATACCTCCGCCTGCAGGGTCGTTGGTAGTCTCTGGGAAACGAAGGGCTTTCGCCCTGAAGGAGGCTTCCCCTCGTAAGAGGACGAAGAGGATGGTTACTCGTCCTCTCCAGATTCCTGGCATTGAGGCTCCTGGAAGTGAGCCTGCTTCTCCCTATGTCGGGGATGATTCTTTGATTGGGGGTTCCTCGCCTTTTAGAGAGGAACCTTCTACAGTTTTGGCCGGTGGCACCGGAGAATCTCAGCTGGAGGCTGCTACCGCTGCTACTGCGTCAGGGAGTAGAACGAAGTCGCCTTCGAGGCTGGTTATAAGACTCCATATACCTTTGTCCGGATCAGCATTGGGAGAGACCCCTGTCGTGCCCGTCAGCGCTTCTAACGAGATTCTAGTTGACGAGCCTCAAGTGAATCTTGGCGAAGGCCTGGAAGAGTATTTGCCAATGTTAGTTAGCAGGCCCTTGTCTCCAGGTATGACAGCTTGCCTAGCATCACTGTCGTCTTTTCGTGCCTCTTCTTTTAGGAAAATTAACATCATGTTTGACATTAACTTCCTCTTGTCTTCTTCTCAGGGGACGACCTCTTCGGGGAGGGCAATGCATATGCGTCCTTCGGCTCCATGTCAGGTCCTGGCATTGATACGGAGGTGCCTGGTTTTGAAGGGGAAGCATCTTCGGGTGCCGGCTCGCCTGCCGACGAGGCTTCGATACCTCAAGAGGACGACCCTGTCGTTGCAACAACGCCTCCTTCGAGTATGCGGGTTGGCGCTTCCTCTTTTGTCGTACCCCCTGTTGAGACGAGGACTCTGGCCACGTCAATTATGGTTGCCTCTGGAGCGAGGTTCGACAATATTGCAGCCACTCCCAACGTGCATTCGGGCCTAGCTGCGCTGACCGAGCAGTATACCAGTATCTTCTACAACACTTTGAAAACACTGATATCAATGGTGTTGGAGAAGAATCTGAACTTTGAGCGCTTGAAGAGGTCCTCTCGATTTTTGATAGAGGCGATCAGGGACCTTGGTGATACTGGTTTAGCTGACGCCCTGGCGGAGGTAGTTAATGGTTTGGAGCAACCCATTAACGAATACTCGCAGCTATCCCAAGATAGTGTTAACAATTTGGTCCAGGATGAATACGACTCGCTGACTGCAAGGCTGGGAGAGTTGGAAGCTCTGAGCAGGTCCCTCAAGATGCGGCAGCAGGAGATGAGCGACGAGCACACCCTCTTAGAGTGTGTTGCTCCCCAGTTGGCCAAGAGTAAAGCTGAACATGAGAAAAATAAAGCGAGGGTCCGTAAGTTGGAGGCTGAGCTCGCTTTAGCGAAGGAGTGGTCTCGTGCTTCAGTCGCCGGTGTGCATGTGTTACAGAGCCAGATGGAAGAAGCTCAACAAAACTTGGCATATGCGAGTGCCATGCACGCCGCTCTTACACATTCTCTGTCTGATTTATCCGGCTTGAATGATGAGGAGACGAGATGGGAGCAAGCTCGAGCTACCGTTTTGGACTCCAGGAACGCGAAGATGGCCAGACTGGCACAGCAGATTCACGATTTGACTGCTCCTCCTTTATGATGTACTTTTGCTTTTTGCTCTTCAATGTACTTCCGCTCTTTTTTGGGGAATAATAAAGACGCTTTTCATCTTACTTTGTGGACCCGTCATTTCGGAATGTAAATGACGGGTTTGGGTGAGAGTACTATCAGAGGTAGTATGGACGTGATAGTCTCTCGGTAAACTTTAGTAGGGCGCATCTATTCAGGGGTTATATGGACATGATAGAGTACGACCCAACTTTTCGTTTTGGAAGTAGTTTTGTCAGAATGAGATTTTCGCCTTTATTCCACTTGAGCAGAGGAGGTTAAGCATAGTACCTTTTCAGGAATTTGCCATTGATAGGAGCCATTAGTAGGTCTCCATTAGGCTGGGCTAACCTGTAAGCGCCGTTTGAGAACGTTGTCTCGATTACGTAGGGGCCTTCCCATTTGGGCTAAAATTTGCCCTTGCTCCTGTGAGTGAGAATCATTAGCCTTCTTACAGCTAAGACTAGCTCGCCAACTTTGAACACTCTTTTCTTTACTTTTTGATTAAAAGTTCTGGAGATGCGCGCTTGGTAGAACGCGATGCTCTGTTGAGCTTGAAGGCGTCTCTCATCTAATCCTTCTAGCTCTTGAAGCCTTAAAAGGTCATTCTTTTCCCGAGTTAACTCATTGGTGACTGCTATCCTGAGTGACGGGATTTGGATTTCGATGGGAAGAACTGCTTCGCTCCCGTAGACCAATGAGAACGGGGTGTAACCTGTCGATGCTCGGACCATTGTGCGGTATGCCCAGAGACATTCTCCCAGCTTCTCGTTCCAATCTCTTTTGTTCAAAGAGACAAAATTCTTCAAGAGTTTGATAATGGTTTTATTGAAGGCTTCCGCCAAACCATTAGCAGCTGGATAATACGCCGTAGAGGCAACATTTTGTATCCGATTTTTATCATAAAATCGATGAAATGCTTGGCTGATGAACTGAGGCCCATTGTCATGGATTATCCTTGGGAATCCCAAAGCGATAAATGACGTGATGCTTGATGAAGCTGATCATATTGGATGTTTTTACCTCAGCGAGAGGGATCACCTCTGCCCATTTGGAGAAGTAATCTATGATGGCCAGTATGAACTGGTGACCTCTGGAAGAAGACGGGTGAATAGGACCAATGATGTCCATACCCCATGCTTCGAAAGGCCAGGATGCAACCGTAGGATGTAGATATTCAGACGGCTGGTGTATGAAGTCTACATGGACCTGACAGGCCTTGTATCGTTTGGCATACTTGATTGCGTCTGCGATCATAGTGGGCCAGTAATAGCCCATTCTCCTGATACGATCCTGTAGCTTAGGACCGGGTTGATGCGCCCCGCATACGCCGTCGTGAGCTTCACGGATAATCTGTTGTGCTTCGTCATTAAAGAGACATCTCAATAGCAGTCCGTCATAGGTCCGGCGATATAGGCATTGTGAAGATGCATCGAAGTAGAAGCGTAATGATCGTCTTTTGACGGATGCTGCTTCTTTAGGGTCCTCCGGCAAGATTTCGTATGCCATAAAATCTGTAAAGGGACTTCTCCAATCTCTCGTTGGGGGATCGGTATTCACAGCAGAATTGCGTTCGATGTGAGCGTTGTTCTTCACGTAAAATAGATCTCTATTAAGAAGGATTACCGAATTATGCCTTCTTATAGGAGTAGCTAAATCTGTAGCTAGACTGGCTAGGGCATCGGCTTCCAGATTCTGAGATCGAGTTACATGCTCTAGGAAGAACCCCTTGAATATCACGGCTATCTCGACCGTTGCTTGGTGATAGGGGATGAGGTCTGGATTCCGAACTTCATATATTCCCCTGACTTGATTGACGATAAGCAGAGAATCACCAAAAGCTTCCAGAGATTCGACCCCCAGCTCTTTAGCGACCTGGAGCCTGATTAGTAGAGCGTTGTACTCCGCTATATTGTTGGAACATGGCTCGTTAAGAGATTATGCTCGATAGATGACGAGTTTATCGGGAGTAACCAGGACAATTCCTACCCCTGAAACCACGTTTCCTTTGGGACCAGTCCTGGAGGCGCCGTCGAAGAACAGCTGCCATGTGTTACTTTCCATTACGGAACTATATTCTACAACTTCGTCGGGAATGTCCTCGTATAATTTGGAGGCCTCCGGGATCGGATAAGCAACTAGGAAGTCAGCCAATGCTTGGCCTTTGATGGACTTCTGAGGGACGTACACCATGTCATATGGTGTTAATAACATCGCCCAAGTCGCGAGTCGAGAGTTAAGAACACTTGGCTTATTCATCAGTACCCGAAGAGGATTGATCTTGGAGATAATGTGAATAGTTGGGCCGGTGACATAGTGCCATATCTTTTGGATAGCGAACATCAGAGCCAAATATTCTTTTTCCACCGGATTGTACCGGTGCTCAGCTCCGATCATCATTCTACTTAGATAGTAGATAGCCTGTTTATGTCCCGCATCGTTCTTCTGCACGAGAAGAGCTCCCAGAGAATGGTCCATCGCTCGAACATACAGGAAGAATGGTCTTCCTACGACGGGAGGCACCAGTACTGGCGGACTAGTGAGGTAGCGCTTGATATCCCCGAACGCTTGCTGACAGGCTTTGTCCCATATGAAGGATACACCTTTCTTCATAAGGCGAGAAAAAGGCTGGCATCTTCCAGAGAGGTTGGATATGAATCTCCGGATATAGGCCAGACGACCTTGAAACCCCCTGAGTTCCCTCAGATTACGGGGTGGTCGCATTTCTAAGATGGCCTTGACTTTATCAGGGTCCACTTGAATGCCTTTGGCGGTAATGACAAATCCCAAAAATTTGCCACTAGATACACCCAGAAAGGACTTTGTTGGATTCATTTTGAGTTGATGTTGGCGCATCAGCTCAAATACCGTCTTTAAGTCTTGGATGTGATTGACCCTGAGGCAGCTTTTGACAGCTATATCGTCTACGTAACATTCTACTGTCTTGCGTAAATGCTTGTGGAATATGTTACTCATAGCCCGTTGGTAAGTAGCTCCGGCGTTCTTCAACCCGAAGGGCATGACCGTATAGCAATATACCCCCAGTGGTGTCCGAAAGGCAGTATGCTTCTCGTCTTCAGGATGCATCTTGATTTGATTGTATCCTGAGAATCCATCCATGAAAGACATACGTTCGAAACCGCAGGTATTATCGATCATGACGTCTGTGATGGGAAGAGGAAACTCGTCCTTGGGGCAGGCTGCATTCAGATCTCGGTAATCGATGCAGACTCGCACTTTCCCATTCTTCTTCATGACCGGGACAATATTGGCGACCCAGTCGGGATGTTGTTCCTCCCGGATGAAATCGCAGGCTATCAACTTCTTGACTTCAGCTTCAATGGCGCCCATCATATTCGGGCGGAACCGACGTTGGTGCTGCTTCACAGGCTTTGAATCGGGCAATATGTTGAGTTTATGAGTAGCTATCTTTGGATCAAGTCCTGGCATATCCTCATAATTCCACGCAAAGACGTCGATGTATTCTCTTATCAGTTGAATGACTTCTTCCCTTTCAGCTGGGGAAAGATTGTTACTGATAAATATCGGCTTTGGTAAAAGTTTATCCCCAACATCAATCTGGATAACTTCATCTTTGGTGGGAGGTTCTCTCTGCTCGAAGCGAAATTCCCAATGAGTATTCATTTGCTGAGCCCAAGCGTCATTCTCAAATAGTTTGGATTCTTGTTTGTCTGATTCGAAGGGATCCGTCACTACCATATTTACTGGTAATGTTTGCTCGAGAGCATGAGATGAGCCGGAGGGCGACGAGCCGTCTTGAAAAGGGAAAAAGGTGTACCCATCTGACTTGGAAGTCGTAAGGGAGGTGGCATACCCTAACCCGAAACGAGTTTGTTGATAGTGGGGATTGCCGCGAGGCGGTATTCGTCTGCCTTTCCTATAGTTAAGACCTGGCTTCAGTTTCAAGTCATAACCCATATTTTGTATGATCTTTAAGGCTTGTGGGCTGTACCTGTGAACTTGTACTTCACCAGCATCGTCATTGAAGGAATCTTCTCGTATAGTCGATTCGTTGCGCGTTCGACTGAAGACTATTGAATGCTGACTGCTGCGGGCAGGCAGAACAATGAAGATAGAGTCCTCATGTGGTCCATATGTCGTGACGACATTGGATGATGACGCTACTTCCCATATATATGGATGATAGGAATCTATAGCTTCCAAGAATTTTTGCGCTATAGGTTCTATATCGTCATGGAAAGAGGATTCCTGATTTGGAATTCGAGCGTCGATATACTGGAAAAGAGGATGTTTATTATCATCTGGAACTCCGTTCCTGGTTGCATTTACATCAGTCGGCTGCTTGTTGCGCCAAAGGTTGATGACCAAGGGTGGAGGCTTCTGGTTCAAAGTGATCACTAGAGGATCACCCCCTTTTCCTGACCCAGTTTTGTTCAGGTGGGTAGCCATAGGCTCTATGGCTTTTGGACGAGTAGTTCGCCCCTTCACTCTGATTGACAGTGGTAGTTCGGCAGAGGGTCCTTCAGGCTCTCGGTGGGATTCTTTCTCTGCTTGGGCTGACACCTCCTCCGCATAGTCTTGAGAGTACAACACGGCATCGGAATAGTATGATTCTATTCCTTTGAATGGATTTAGGTCATCAACCTCCATTTGTATTGTTTCTTGGGCGTCTACATATTTAAGGCATTGATGTAGAGTTGAAGGAACAATGTTGTGGTCGTGGATCCACGGTCTACCCAGCAGAATATTGTAGGATACCTCTGAATCGATGATATAGCATGTAGCCACTGATCTGAGATTGCCAATCTGGATCCTCAGGCGAATTTTCCCCAACGGCTTACTTCTTCCTGCATTGAAACCCACGATTGTAGTGGTGGTGTAAGCCAATTCGCTGGTAGGAATCCTCAGCGGTCTGAGCAGACTATGAGGAATGATGCTGATTGATGATCCCAGATCTATGTGGATCCGGTCGACCTCCATGGAACCAACGTATCCGGTGTAATAGAGAGGTCGGTCATGCCTATTATGTTTTAACAGCATGTCATCTTGTGTGAAAGTGATATTCGGGACCACCTCCATCACACTGTGGCATTGAGGACATGCCACTGGTTCCTCGTCAGGGGACTTGAGCTGGGTCAAGTATGCTTCCGCCTGTATCAGTACTTCACTCAGGGCTAGACGAGTGTCTTGGGAGAGCCTGAGTAGCTCGAAGATGGACAACCTGGCTGGTGTATTGGCCAGTTGGGCCAGGATGTCAAAGTTGTATGGATTTTCTAAACCTTTGTTTTGAATATTTTTCACAGGTTTATCGAAGCGTACTTCTTTTTGCTTCCCCTTGTCCGCCGAAGTCGGTCTTGCAGGATCGGCCTGTGGTATGGCGGGCTCTGTAGCTGAAGCGTCTGCTGGTGCATCTTTCGGACTTGTTCCGTAGTCCTTGAGGTAAGCTTTCCCTGAATGGGTTGCAGCCAAAGCCTCATCTTCGTCTGATGGCGAAGAAGTTACAACCATATGGCATGGTTTGGAGTTCTTCCTAGACTTAGCCTTAGCAGCATTAGTCGCTTTCTCGAGTTCCGATACTAAATCCAGATGAACCCATATGATCTTGCCCCGCCGGGTGGTTAAGGGTACCAGGTCATGATTTTGACCCCTAGCCGGAGGACGATTGACGATGTTCATCGTTGTCCGGGAAATAGGTGTCACTCCGTCCGGGACTTCCTGGGGAGGCAGATTGCCAAATTGCAGGAAGATCATATTGGCCGTGACCGTCTTTTTGGTGTTATGCAGAGTGATGGCCTTAGCATCGATCAGCCCCTGGATCTTTCTTTTCAGTACGTAATATGCCTTGGTCGGGTGGTGTACGTATCTGTGGAAGATGCAGTACTTGGGGTTGTTGGCACTGCCGGCTTCACTGGGCCGCTTCTCCTCCGAAAGGGTGATCTTGCCACTCTTGACGAGACACTCGAATATACTTGGAATATCGTCGTCGTCGAAAGAGTATACTTCGACGGGCCTAGAAGTTCCAGGTTTCGTCTGCGTGGTTGCTGCAGTCTTTTGTCTGGACGTATTGATTGCCAGAGCTTCTTTTTCTTTGGAACTGTGAGGATGGTCGCCGTTGGGGGATGAACTTTTGCCTCTGTCGGAGGTAGAGATCATAATGCCATTGTCGCGCACCTTGCGACTGTTGTCATCGGCGGCCACTGCTGAGATGATGAACGAGGGCCATTCGTGGAACTGATATGGTCCTGTGAACACCGAGACCACGGAAAGGAGGTTCTTCCTGCAAATGTCCACCAATACAGAGTCTGGAACTCCTGGAGGCATCTGTAGCGTGGCTTGTCGAAAACGTTCGATGAAGGTACGAACGTCCTCTTTTTCCCTCTGCTTGACTTCGATGAGAGAGGACATAGACATGTCCATTCCTCCCTCGTAGAATCGTGTAAAGAATAAAGTCTTGAAGTCTTCGAAGGAAGTAATGCAGTTGTCCGCCAGGCTGCGGTACCACTGGTAAGCCACTCCTGAGAGACAGCCTTTGAACACCCGGGTGAGGAGGGCGTCATTCTCTTGTAGCAATACCATCATCATACTGAAATAGTTCATGTACTGACTTGGCGATGTTTTCCCCTCGAACAGAGCCATAGTCTAAGGTTTGTATCTCGGAGGAAAAGGGACCTCTTCCCAGATAGCCGGGTAAGGCTGGTTGATTCCCAATTTTTTGAGCTGCTCTTTGTGCTTCAAGGCATCAAATTGGGCTTTCAACTCCCATACTTCTTGCATCGGATTTTCAGCTGGTAGCGAGACCACGGATTGGTGCAGAGTCGGTTGTATCGTGACTCCCGCAGGAGGTAATGCATTCTCCGAGTGAGGAAGTGGAGGACCAGCTGACTCTTGATCTAGAGCAGGTTCTTGGACCGTGTTCGATGGTGGCAAGTCCACCCCCACACGTATCTGTACTGGCGGGACTGATGTTTGAGCCATAGCAGCAGCCTGTTGAGTTAGCATCATCTGGTGCATGTTCTCCATCATGGATTGCATTTGTTTTAGAGACGTCTCCAGTGTAGTGATGCGCTGTTCCTCGCTCCCTGACGACGAAGCTTCCTCGTGTTCATCTCCAATGGCGTATACTCCCATTTCCCTGGGCGTCATTGAAGGATGTGTATAAGTTGCTGCAGAAGTTGACTCTATACTCTCAGTATTTGATTTAGGAGAATGGCGACCCCCAGCGTCGGAATCAGAGGAGTATGAAGTCAGTTGTTGTGACCTCGAACGAGTGTTCTGGAACACCCCATCTTCAGTGTCTCTGAGGAGCATGTTGAATCTCCTTCGGCTCGGAGTTCTAGAGGACGGACGTCTTGAGCCTGAGTTTCCTCCAGGTATATGTGAAGCCATGTTCATATATGCATGCGTGGGCTCTTCTTCTAGGAAAGATGGAGAGTAGCTCAGCCGGTCAAAAACTGGCCGTTTTGCTTTAGAACAGCAGCAATTAACCACAATCCTGTGACCATCACAACAGTGCTTGCTAGGAGGCGTAATAGCCATGCTGGAAGATCCTCTCCCCTTGTGTTTCTGGATTAGATATTTGTGCAGGTCAGGAGAAGTTGCAGAATAAGAAGATGATGGCTTGTTCATCCTGTTCCCATTGGTAGGAGAGCGGATGATGGGGACCATAGTCTTCCCTGTGCCACCCGTATACAAAAGATTGGCCATCTGGGTGGCGGATAATCTTCGAGGACCGTGTCTTTCCGTCAATCGAGCCTTCTATAGGCTTAGGGACTTCGCCTGGCGTAATTTTGAACTTCGCTCTGGTTGACGTAAGGCTGAGGATGTCCTCAGGCGGCCATCAGCTTCTCGCATAATTTGGAGGGTGGGTAGATTATTCCCTTGCTTTCTCTTGCGGAGATCACAGGTGTCATCTGATTCCCCGTAGAGGTCAGACGTTATCTTACGCGCGGAGCGTGCTTTGTAGTTCCGATTTGGCGCTGAGGCATCATCAGAAGTTTTGTCTATTCCGCCATGGACGGGAGACTGGTTTCTACGCGTAGAGCCCAGTGGATACTTCTGGGTTAGCGCTGAGGCTTTGTCCGAAGTTTTGTCTGTACCGCGCGTAGCGGGAGACTGGTTTCTACGCGTAGAGCGCAGTGGATACTTCTGGGTTAGCGCTGAGGCTTTGCCAGAAGTTTTGTCTGTACCGCGCATAGCGGGAGACTGATTTTTACGTGCAGGGCACAGAGGGAGCAATGCTACAACCTCATTGGTCGGAGAGATCGGAGAGTCCACAGGAATGGTAGAGGATGTCTTGGGCATCCAGACCTTGCGTAGCTTCTTGTTGTTTTGTACAGAGAGAGAGTGAGAGCTACCCCGGTCTGAAGCATGTCTTTGTAGGCAGACTGGTCGAATTGGACGACCAGTGTCTTCTTCACGGATCCTACGGATACCGCATCGTGTTGAGCAATTGCTTCCTCATCAGAAGAGAAAGATGTCCCCAGCAGAGTCGCCATCTTGTTTGTGGTATTAAACGAAAGAACGAAATGTATATAATACGAGGTTTGCACGAAACCTGCCTTCTTTGGTTTACAAACAAACTTGTATAATTTGATCCTATACGAGGATGTGGGAGTATAATTTATTTAATCTGGGTAGATGATTGCTATAGGTGTCTGATCTGCAGTCGATCACTTTAGCCCTTGGACTACACGATGGTGAAGAAGTGCCATGGAAGACGGAAAGCAGCTTCGTCGGTGGCGGAAGAGGATGGATGCACGATGGCAATGTCGTCGATCGCTACTCTTTGCCTGATCTCTGGATGCTTCTCTCTCTCTCTTAAAGACTCTTCGATCTCTCCTCAATCTCCAATGTTTCGACCCGTGGTTCGATCTTCTTTCAAAGTTTCGACCTTGTTTGATTTTTTTTAGTCTCCACCTGTTCCTCTGTTGATAGAGGTCTCTATTTATAGAGTTTTGGTGACAGTGACCACTCAATCGATGTGGAAACCGAGTAGTGGAAAGTATAACACCCTTTTATACAACGGTTAAAATAACCAAAGCCTGTGTATAGATGATCTTTTGAATGAGCATGTGACGCGGGTCCAACTAAGGGACAAAACGTGTATAATCGCTACGAAGATCACGGCATAGAAGCCACGTAGGTAGGTATCCCTCGTGTAGAAGAGATTGGCATAGAAGCTAATGTATGTCACCATGGCGTAGAAGCCAAGTAGGCATAGAAGCCGAGTAGGCGTAGAAGCCTGATGGCATAGAAGCCGAATAAGCACAGAAGGCCGAATGAGCATAGAAGCCGAACGAGCATAGAAGCTGAATGGGCGTAGAAACCGCTGCGTAACATGCCAGAGTGGTCGTTGAGGCCGAGCAGTCACAAAAGCTGAATGGGCGTAGAAGCCGAGGTGATATGGACGTCTTTAGCCGAAATCATGGCTCTTGGAGATATAATCAAATCTCTCGCATTAAATGCAGAGATCCGCCATCATTATTAATTACCGAGGCGTATTCCGAAGGCCTACCACCGTTCTGAGCATTCGGTGTAGAGACGTGCCTCGAGACCTGTACAAAGAGCAACTTTTGACGTGGCAGTCTGTTTGTCTTCCACGGAGCGTAAATAGTTCACGTCTGCTTGTGTAAAATAAGGCAGCATATCCTCTTGTACGCGTAAAAGCAGTCTTCGCTGAGGGGATGTCAGTAAACAACGGTTCAGTGATATTTAATCAAATCCTCTGCATTAAATGCAGAGATCCGCCATCATACTATGGGGCGCATCCCGAGTGGTCTGCCATCTTTTCAGCCGTCGTCTGGGTAGCCGTGCACCATTTTTTGTCAGGAGTCAGATGTCAGGTTCACTGCGTGACTTGACAGGTTCATTTCGGGGAAGACGAAGCGTTCTTCGTACGCTTTAACGCTGCTTTGAAAGCGGATGAGTTTTACGCCATGGAGGCGATGAAGCACCCCGTCTACGCTGAAGCAGCCTGGACATACTGCATTTTACGCGGATGGTCCCATCATATTTTACGTCGTGTTTAGCGGAAAAGCTCCGTTGCACTCTTGATGGCCTTGAGGTCCCCTGCTTACGCTGCCCTGCATCACCATATTGCGAGAGCCATCCAGCATATTTTTCATGCTTCTACAACAGCTAGGGTAGTGTCCTAAATATCGGGACAACGGTAAGGTATCCTAAATAACAAAACACTGCACAAATATTATAATACTATATAATAAATGTTAATTATATCTAGTTAACCCTAATTATGCTATTTAAGTTAATTAAACCTGAATTTTGGTCGAGGGGGTTTACATCATGTATGCTCAATCATGTCTACATCCCGGCCTCTATCCTCTGTCGAAGTCTCTGGAATCTGGCATCTCTTGGCAGGACAGCCTTGATCCTCTCAACCAATGTTGATTGCACCTGAAGACTCGACAACTGGCCCTCTGCTCTGGACATAATGACCTCTACACCCAACTTCTCCAGATCTTTCAATAGGTGTTGTTGGGTAGTCAAAAAGAATGCCATGGGCCTACTGCTCAATGCGTCAGCTACCACGTTGGCCTTCCCCGGATGATACTGTAGCTCAATCTCAAAGTCTGTCATCACCTCGAGCCAACATATTTGTCTCTGGTTCAGGTCCTTCTGAGTATAGACGTACTTCAGGCTTTTGTGATCTGTGAATATCTCCACCCGCTTTCCGTATAGGTAGTGCCTCCAAAGCTTCAGGACAAAGATCACTGTGGCAAGCTCCAAGTCATAAGTGGAATAGTTCTTCTCATGGGTCCTCAGCTGCCTAGAGGTATAGGCCACAACTTTCCCATGTTGTATCAAGACACATCTTAATCCTTTTTCAGATGTATCGATGTAGATCACAAATCCTCCGGGTCCAGAAAATATAGTCAAAATAGGTGCGGTAGTCAGATGCTTCTTTAGTTCATCGAATGCTGTCTGATACTCCTCTTTCCAAATGAAATCATTCTTCTTGTGGGTCATCGGCTCTGCGATCTTCGCGAAGTTCTCTACGAACCTCTGGTAATATCCAGCAAGTCAAAGGAAAATCCTCACCTCTGAGACGTTGGTAGGGGTCGGCCACGTCTCTACTGACAAAATCTTTGCTAGATCTACTGAAATATCCTCTCCTAAGATAACGTGTCCGAGGAAAGAGATACGGTCTAGGAGGAACTTACACTTGCTCAACTTGGCATAGTGCCTCTCATGCCTCTGCGTTTACAACACTATCCTCTAGTTCTTCCCGTGCTCCTCGTGGCTTTTTGAATACACTAAGATGTCATCGATGAAGACTACCATGAACTGGTCTAAATACTTGTAGAAGACTCTGTTTATCAGGTTCATAAATACAACAGGCGCATTCGTCAGTCCAAAAGGTATCACCAAGAACTCGTAGTGGCCATAGCGAGTCCTAAATGCCTTCTTTGGAATATCTTCTCTCCATACCTTCATTTGATGATACCCCGATCTCAAGTCGATCTTCGTGAATACCACTTCTCCTATCAGCTGGTCGAATAAATCATCAATCCGTGACAGGGGTACTTGTTCTTGATCGTCAAAACATTAAGGGTTCTGTAATCAATGCACATACGGAATGTCCCATCCTTCTTTGGTACAAACAATACTGGTGCTCCTCAGAGTGACGCACTAGGATGGACAAATCCCTTAATCTGTAACTCCTCTAACTATAGCTTCAACTCATCCAGTTCCCTCTTTGCCAACCGGTACACATTTGAAGATACCAATACTGCTCCGGGTACCAACTCAATAGTGAACTCCACCTCTCTATCCGGCGATAGGCCTGGCAACTCCTCTGGGAAGACATCCTCGAACTCTGCAACTATCGATGGGGGTACCGTCTCCATAGCCATGTAAACTCCAGTTTTTTGGCCTACTTCTTGCTGGATGATCCCCCGCATGTACTCGAACTCCGAGTGATCTGGCGGTCTAAAACTGATACCCCTCTGGCAATCCAGTATGGCATTGTACTGGCTTAACCAGTCCATACCAAGCACAACGTCAAAGGTTGGCATCGGAAATACCAAAAACCGAGCTGTCATCTCCCGATCACATACGACTACCGAGCACGTTCTAATTGTACTGGTAACCGATACGATACCTCCTCCGGTAAAAATATTCTAACTCTTAGGTAAGGGGGAAGTAGATACTCTATGCATAGCTATAAAACTACTAGATATGAAGGATAGTGTAGCACCAGAACCAAACAATACAGTCACAGGTAATGATGCAACTAAAATGGTACCTGTGATAGCTTTCCCTTCTGATTTCTCCTCTGTCACTGCTAGTGTAAAGGCCTGCCCGCGCCTCTGTCCTCCGGCCTGCTGTCTGGCCCGATCAAACTGTGCCTTCTGTGGGGCCAGGGGTGGTCCCCTCTGAAATCCACCGGGTGCAAGTGGACGTTGACCTCCTACCTAGGATGGTGTCCTATGGACTGGTGCTGCTGGCCTCTGTCCTGTCTGCGGTACTGCATCCCTGCGTTGTGGGTAATCTCGGGCAAGGTGTTGACTCGCTCCACAAATCATGCACAATCCCAGCTTTTTTCGGCAATCTCTGATATCAAGTCCCTTCTTGCCATAATGGTGACAAGTCGAGAGCTCCTTGTTCGGGTATGGTGCTAGCCTCTGTTGTGTCTGCGCTCCCGGATGACGGATCGATCATCCCGCTTTGGGCTGAGCTCTGGCTGGTATGGCCATACTGGGATACCTCGATCATCTGCCAATAGCCTCCTAGATCTTGGCCTCTGTCAGAACCTCCTCGTAAGAGATCCTCGCTTGGGTGGTAGTGTACCTCTGTAGCTCGTAAGTCAGTCCATGATAGAATTTCCTGGCCTTCTCTAGATCATTAGGTATCAAGGTGGTACCAAATCTACTAAGATAACTGAACTCCATGTCATACGCGTCTACAGTAGTGTTTCCTTGCTCCAGGTATAGGAATTGAGAGTATAGTGCATTCCTGACCATAGCCAAAAAGTACTTCGCATTGAAGTATTCTAGAAACTGCTTCCATGTCTGCTTCTTGCCGATGCTGCGTTCCATAGAGTCCCACCAGTGATGGGAATTACCTTTTAATTCGGCCCTCACTGCGGTCATCCAAAGGTCCGGAGGCAGCTGAGAAGCCTCCAACAATATCTCCGTGTTGGCGACCCAATTGAAGATCTCCTCTGCGGTCTCGCTGCCCAAAAAGGTATCCATGACCATCTGACAAAATCCTCGAATCATACCAGCTGGCTGAATAGGTGTAGGTGCTGGTGTGGGTGCTGGGGTAGGTGGCCTCTCCAGAACTGCCATCAAGCTCTGTCTCATAGTCTTGGCATGATGCCACTGTGCCTGCATCATAGCCTGAAAAAATTATAATATTTACGGCTGTCCCTCCGATTGTGGCATCTGAGGTGGGAAGGATCCATATGGCGTATGAGGTAGAAAGGGTGGAGGTGGTGGCAATGGAACCTATGGCTGTACTGTAGGTGTCTGCTTAGACGTCGGCCTCTCAGGCTGTGGCATCGGCGTGGCCCTCGAAGTCTGACCCTCGAGGTATTATGTCGGGACAGCCTGTGAAGTCTGGCCCTCGTGCTGCTGAATCAGATCGGCCTAAGAAGTCTGGCACCAGTATATCAACGGGGCCTGAGGTACCACCGGGACCTGTGGTGGTGGCTGCTCTCTAGGTGGTCCTAGGGATGTATCCTTCCTTTGTTCAGTGGCGGATGGCACAATGGCACCGTATGCCTCGCGTCCACTATGCAAGTTCATCTCTCTGTAAGAGATAGAACTACATTAAAAGAGTACAGAAAAAAAATATGATGCAGATATTTAAGTAGTTAGATTATGAAGGAGGGTCAAATACAGTAGTCAAGATGGATGAGATCAAATATTTCTATCCTATAGCAGGCTCGCTAGGCATGATACATACCACAAGCGATAATTTAAGACCTGGGCCACCACTAAAACCATGTTATGCCACAGTCCTAAAATACACGGGACTAGGCCACGTGGCAATGGCCAGCTAATACAACTCCAAAAGATTTTCCAATTTAATGGACCCGACGAAGCATACTACGATGTCCTAAAAGACTATCAAGTCTAAAATGCTAACATGCAGTAAGTAAATATATAATCTCATCCACAAAATATAAATAAGGAGTGCTGAAATAAATACTGAAAATAAGTACAGAGTCTGGATGCCATAATACAACACAAATAAGTCTGATGGGGACAAACCCACTGAATAAAATGCTGAAATAAGAGTACGAAAGGAAAGATAAGAATACTAGACTAGAACATCGACTAGCTAGATAAAGATGCTCTAGTCCTTGGCGGAAGGCCTACCAGTGATCAGGGAAACTCCAAAGGTAACACCTCAAGCTCTTTCGCAGTCGCGTACCTCGCGTCCTATCCGGGCCCGTACACGGTCGGATAATACGCCTTGTCCAAATTTGGAAGGGAACCAGGTCCTCAGAGGGACATAACAAGATACAAAAATACATGCCGAATATAAATATTGAATAAGTAAGGGGGTGTAATAACCATCTACGTGAATGCAATATGAGGACAAGCTTGGTACGTATGGGTAGGAGTAGGCATAACGTCCAACACTCCGAAGAGCGTAGTATATGCACATGTAACGTCCATCATTCTGAAAAACGAGGTATCTGTATATATATATATATATATATATATATATATATATATATATATACGTCCGTAACGCTCCGAAGAACATGGTATCTAAATAAAGGGGGTCATTGGATCTATGACTCCTCTGGACACTAGAGATTCCAATGTGTGTATCCCATACGCCTACAAGTTGTCCTCCCTGCCCAATGCAAATATACAAGTCAAACACACGACAAGCATACTTTGTAACTAACATGCCAGGTCTCAAATAACTAGACTAATCTGACTACGCACTAAACCGTAATACATGTTGCACCCACCAATATCTAGTCGGGTATGCCAACTCGCATCCCAATATTAGTTTATTATCGTAATGAGTGTAAGAAGTTTCAGGGTCTTGGAAGATATCAGAATATCTCTACTACAGTAGGTGGGTCTGCTAGAGACTAAGTCGATACACTACTCATCGACGCATTCGTCGACTGCACCCGAGTCATTCTTGGACGCGTACAATTATAAATAACATTTGCAATAACAACTCATGTAATATTTAATAACTTGAATTAGATATAAAAAAAAGGCAAGGTATACTTGCCTGAATCCTCAAGCTGCGAATGCCAAAGTTCTGCTCCCGTAGCCTCAACCGAACGATCCAACAATCCTATATATAATATAATATAATATAATATAATAACAATCAGTTATTATACTAGTATATGCACAAAAGTACATCTACACTATACCTAGAAGCTAACGCAAGTAGGGGTTATAACCAGGTCAACTAGAAGGGACGAGTGTGCAAGAGTCTAAAAATACACTAGTGTCAAGTCCTTTTAAATGTGTATTTTATCAAATATTACAACAATGGTCATAACTAAGGTTCATGTAGGTGCTAAGTTGTTCTCCAACATAAGTTTGATAGTATTAACCCTCTAGGTCTCCATGCACAAGTATGTAAAATGTCCTCAAATATTGTACACAAGAAGTCAACTAGCTACTATGCTACTAATAAGTGTTTATAACTCAAAATGTTGTGTATCACTAATTACGTGTTCTAACTATTAGGTTAAGGTGTCTACTTTATATATATAAAATTATCATCACATCCTCTAAAATATAAACCATCACATAATCCTTGTACACTTGCACACATCAATATCTTAATTACTCATCTATTTTAGCATAGCACATTAGCATGGTGACATTGTAATCTCTCATTCTATACATGCCTCATACATTTTTATAAATAAGAATTTAATTTATGGTGGTGATATTCATTCTCTAACACATGGCACTTTATATATAATAAACTAGTCTAAGAACCTAGATACAAACACAACTACAAGTGTCATACTAAACAACCTAGCTCATGCATGAATAATATCACTAAACATCATTCTAAATAAAATACATATTCTAAAATTTAGTTGTAACATGGAGTTAATAGGAGTTTAGCAAGGATTAACAAGCGTGGAACTATGTTATATATCACAAGTTAACAATTAGGTTATATATATATATATATATCAAGGTGTCAACTATATTTGTATATACATCATTTCCAACTTTCAAGAGGATGATGAAGATTAAGGAATGAAGTTCAAGCTATGCATAAAGAAGAACAAGTTGAAGAACAAATAGACATTTGAAAAGAAGATGGAGCTTGAGAGGAAAGAGATAAAGTATACCTAAATTACAAAGTGCAAAAGGGGGAAGAACTTGGATACTCGGGGTAGGGTGTGTGCTCCTCTCGGGTTGGAGGGGCCTTTGCTCGAGTTGAGGTCTCTCGGGTTGGAGGGGATCTTACTCTCAGGTCTAAGGTGAAGCTCGAGAGGATGGAGATGAAGGAGAACAGGAACATCAGCTGCAGTATCAAACTTAGCAGCAGCAATAGCTCAAGATGACAGCAGCTGCAGCATCCATTAGCAATGGCAGCAAGGTAGGGGTCGTGAAGGTAATGGTGGTGGTGTTCGTGAAGGGGAGGATGGTCGTAAAGGTGATAAAAAGGTTGGGGAGGTGAAGAGGTGGCGGTTGTGAGGAGGGGACAGTGGTGGTGGTGGTAGTTGGATGCTAGGGAGGAAGGGGAGTGGAGTGAAGAGAGGATGGTGATGGTGGTGGTGTTCATGAAGGGGAGGGTGGTCGTTGAGGTGATAAGGAGGTCGGGGAGGTGATGATGTGGCGGTTGTGAGGTGGGGACAGTGGTGGTGGTGGTCGGCTGCTAGGGAGGAAGGAGAGTGAAGAAAGGATGGTGATGGTGTTGGTATTTTCGGTTTTGAGGGGAGGTGGAGAGGTATGTTCGGCTAAAATTTGAGGGAGAGAGAGTGAGTGTCAATGAAGAAGAGAGGGAGTAGGGAGCTTGGGAATTAGGGTCGGCTATCTCCCCCTATTTATAGGGATGTGGGAAGGATTGGTCATGAGAGAATGAGTGGTGGAATTGAGTTTAAATTTGAATGGAGGGCTGGGATTAAGTGTAGGTATAAAGTGTTGCATAGTACCATACAAAAAGGAGGTAGAGATTGGTGTGACCGATCAAGACATGACCAAGGCTTTCTTAATTTGGTTTACTCAAATAGGAGATTGCCACATAGCATTACATTTCCACTTAGGTCCCTAATTATTTGGGTGTTTACAAATAAGGGTAAATGAAGATTTGATGAGGGTAGAAGCCATGTTTGGTGTGTTATAGTGGAGAAAATTTGTGTGTGGTATTTTGTTTGAACCATGAGGGTGTGATTGGGGGTTTGAGTTGATGTTGGGTCTAGTTTTGGGTTAGGTTGAGTCATTGAACCAATTTAGTTAAAATTAATGTCAATGTTTTTCTTTAATTTATTGAAATTGCATACAATTTAAATTGGATGGGACACAAGTGTCATGGACGTAGTAGACTCAGAGTAGATTATTGTCATATATTTGGTTACGAGAAAAAGGATCGAGGTTGTGTCTCCAATTTTGATTGGAACGGGAAAAGATGCAAGTTAGATTTATTTGGATTTAAAAAATAGATATTTATAACGAATATTGTACGACTATAATGAAGCACAAGAGAGGGTATTTATGAGTGACCCAAAGGTCAAATTGGAAGACTGGCACATTAAGGTCAAGTGTGTGAAATTTGTTTGAAAGCAAAAGCTAGAGTAGCGCTCCAAATATTGAAACAACGGCAAGGTGCACCAAGTGATACAAAATTTTGTACATTAATTTGAAACACCATGTTCTAATTCTAAATGGCTCTAAACTAACCATAGTCTCTCTCTAAGCCAAGTAGACCTAAATTTGGTCGAGAAGGTTTATAAAACTACTATTAAGAGAAGTTTTTTCTAAGAAAGATTTCTATCATAGAAATAGGGGAGTTAGAAACCCCATTGGAGAAAAATTTAGGATAAGCAACATGTATATTCCTATATTTGGTTTAGCTTATAAAAATTAATTTCCTAAAATTGCTAATATTTGAATAAACAACTTGTCCACAAAACATGAGATTATATCTGTCACACTCCAGTACAAGAATACGGAGAACGGGGGTATGATACGGCCAGCTACGCACTACGGAGTACCTAGGTACTCGGAATACGGTCAAAGCTGTATATAGACAAGGGGTGCATACTACAATCAAGTTGCCTTGGGTTGTACATAACAACTTTGTCTCAATCATTCAAATAAGAAGCAGTAAGCATAGAACATATAAGAAAAAGCAGTAAGGCGTCCTAGACGCTCTATCAAAATGATCTAGAAACTAGCCATACAAAATGATAAGCTAGTAGAGTATCAATAGTACATAACTGAAATCAGTTATAGCCTGAATAAGTACAACCATGTAAAGTTTTACACCCAAACCTTCTGCAAGTTTGATTATCCTCGCTGGACGTGATATCACCACGCCTCATGACATGATTTCGTATGAGCCTGGAGTTGCGCTCTCACAAGGCAAGAATGTTAAACGTTATGGTTATCATCGAAACAATTAAGTTGCAAGAAAAAAAAGTAATATTAGAAACAAGAACACATCAAATTATACGAAGCAAATTTTTTTATTGAATAACGAAAGGTTACAAGGCTCTCAATAGCCCAAAATAAGAATGCCATAATGGCTTACAACACTATAGCTCTCTCTTGCTACAAAGGATTTCACCGTTCCATACATCATGTCCCATATATCCAAGCTAAGACCTCATACTTGAGTACCTGAAAAGAAAATCCACACACGTGGGTCAGTACATATCATGTACTGGTGAGCAGGTTAAACCACTCGCATAAACCGACACTAAGTAATCATGTAAAAGCATACAGTTTATATGGTGATCTTTTTATTAGAACTAGATAAATTTTAGTTCATATCATGGCATGTATTGAAAGCAGAAAAGCATGTACGCATGTAAAGCAGTATAATCACGTAAGCATGTAAGCATTAAAATTATGTAAGAACACTAGCATGTTATATTCTATTCATACAAGCAAAACATATGAAACCTATTGAACCACATCACTATCCGAGTCTTGTTACCATCATCGATGTGCACACTCTTGTCCGAGGCAAGGTGAACACTAGCCGTCTACACAAATATACATTATCAAATTGACTCCAATCTATATGAAGGTCACTAGCCGAGCCATAATGGACATATATAAAAATGTGGGTCATCCTTCCAGTATATTTAGTTGTAATACCTCAACTGTAGTTTCCGTAATTACTTGTTGTCGAAACACGAGTTAAAGTAAGCGATGTGCCATCTATCTTATAGTTGAAATACCTTATATGTATGTCTCACTATACCGTGCATCAAAATCACCACCAATGGTTCCTCTTAGGCCAAATGGTCCCAGTGCCACGGTGCCTATCCCGTTCGAGGAATCTCCAAATCCTGTGCACAAGTTGTCTGTGACTATGCAATGTTGAATAACTAACTATAAGGCACAAGCATAGAACTAAAATGTAAGTAAAGATGTAAGTATCAACTCGCCATAATTTACTGTTCTCGAATTATACCACAAGGTACCATGTCGCTTCTCGACACAGTGTCCCATAGGTGTAACACCCCCCTAACAACATAGTCCCATGGTTTTGAACCATAACTGTACGCTTTGCTTAATGAGGCGTTACTATTGATACTCGTGCACGGATGCACGTTCGCTCGATGAAGTGTTCATGTTGTTCCAATCATAATGTTCAACTCAAATCCACAACTTTTATTTATCCAAACGGCACACACTCTATTAATGCCATTGCACTGTGTTTTCAATGTTCTGACTAAGTATTTATGTTATAAAGTTTATTCCTTTTATTAAGCGTGAAGGAGTAGAGAAGAAGGGACAGAGCCCACCCACCTTATCTGAATCTGCCTAACACTCTACCTTTGTCGATACGGTCGATTCCTTGAATCTGGGGTTCAATGCAAAGCACGATCTACTCAATTGGTATGATAGTGCGAGCAGATCGTGCTCTCCAAATCATATGACCCGATTGGACTAAATAAGTTAGCATTATCGCTCAAAACTGCTATTTTTATATTGCTCTGAACGAACACACTGATTCTATTGCACGGCACACATGCCTCACTCTGTTGTGAGGCACTACTCTAATTGTACTGAACTCTACACACTACCTGCACACGAAAATCAACTCGATCGATCCTTCTTCCATTCAAAATATCAACGTAATACAGCATACAGGTGCG
Source organism: Iris macrosiphon (assembly GCA_036927795.1). Taxonomy (NCBI): domain Eukaryota; kingdom Viridiplantae; phylum Streptophyta; class Magnoliopsida; order Asparagales; family Iridaceae; genus Iris; species Iris macrosiphon. Next base: position 43,066,576 of record JAYESA010000002.1, read on the forward strand.
AGACATTATATAATATACCACTTAAAAAAAGGTTCATCCTTGAACCAAATTAGTACCCATTTCTTCTTAAAATTCTCTCGTCCATATCACAAGCACTGCTTCATGTAGCTGACACTTCAGTAGCCCAGACTCATCTTCTTTACTTCACACACAATGCTCATACAAATTCTATATTTCCACATCCTCCTTACAACTCAATTTGAATTCAACATATCACTTAGTTTGGATCATACTATATTTAAGGCATCTGCGAAATAAATACATTTCAGTCGAGATTAGCGCTAGCAAATTTGGACAAGTTACAAGGGTATCTTTACGTCCGAAACATCCATCGCTTTACTCTCGATTGAATCAATCCTAATGTTCATCCCACAACTCATTCGCATATGCGCTATTCTCAAATACATGATTCTCCAATGCCGATCTCTGTAACCTGCCCCAATTCAATCTAAATTTTGGCTTGATCTATTCCCTAGCGATAATCCAATGCACTCGCATAAATTCCTTGCACATCCAAGCATAATGATTATTTTGTAAGGCCCTACTATCCAACTATTTCTAAATTCTTACTTGCATCGTTCGAGCTAACCCAATCAAACTCTAAATTGACTTTAATCACACTATGTCTCGTATGCACCATCTCCATATCATCCTCATCCTCTGAACGATCATCACATCTCATACTACCCTACCTAAACGACTTACTGAAATATCGTACTATACTCATAGATCAGTTTGGCCCAACATCTATTGACATTAAATTCTTCTTTGGTTGAACACCTATATTGAGTTTATATGATCCACAAAGATTTGTCGCCACACCATAAGGATAGTGTTGCCAAAATTTTGACGCGGGCACAATCGCCATAATTCCTATGTCACATAGGATAGCTACTTCGTGCTGCTTCAACTCCCTCGAAGCATAAGATGTCACCTCCACCCTCTGCATGAGAACTTGCCACAAAATAAGTCTGTTTTTATCTTGTAGATCTGAGGCACATATGTCCCTTCTGAAAGTGCAAGAATTTTTGCTGTATCGAGCCGCGGCCTTACTCCTTAAGGCCAAATTTGTAGTCATCAATTCATATGAATGTGATTTCCTTTTGGGTGAGATAAGTCAGAAGCGATGTAATCTTCATAAATCTGTGACTCCAAATATTATTAACTGACCCAAGCTTGTTCCAATACTACTTCTTCGATCTTCTGGCTGCATCTTCAGCTGAAGGCTACCCCATCGAATTCTAAAACTAAATACTCAATCATCTAGACTTATCTTCAAAATGCACCCAACATCTATCAAAATTATCGACTCAACCTCCATCATCGACGTATTCCCAAATGCGCCGCTGCAAGGGTCATTCTACGAGTCTTCAATATTCACTTCATTTTGGTGGTCAAGTGTCACTACCATTTTTTCGGAGAGGGGTATTTTTTGTCTTTCCTATTATTGGTAATATTATAATATTAGTATTTCAAAATTTTATTATATTAAATGGTATTTCATAATTGTTTAGTTATGGTGCATGTTATATATTATTTTTTATTGTATTTAAAATATTGTTAGCATGTTACATTATATATTTAGACTTGTGTTAATGGACCTAACTCGACTAGACTTGACTCTGGAACCAACAATTTATTAGTTTAGACTTGAGCCCAACATCATAGCCCATTTTATTAAGTTGGTGATTTAATTAGTCAAACCATTAGTAGTAGAACCTTTCTCCTTAATCATTTTCTTCATGACAAGCCCCAAGGGCTATTTTGGACATTGTACATTTCTTGAATCCCAAGGAAGGGGGGCTGTCCACATAGAGAGGGGGAGACTCCCTCTTCTTTCCTCTTCTTATTTCATTTTTATCTAGATCTACAATTGTTCTTCCCAAAATTTCCTTCATCCTTACACCAAATCTCTACTAAACTCCTTCCTAATTCATCCCTACTTCACCATTGGAGACTCTAAAAGCAAGAAGGAAGCAATAATCTACAATTGGGAGAAAATTGTACAAGTTGAGGCTTCTTTGTGTCCATTGGAGACTTTATTGGAAATCCATCTCCCAATAGGTATAATTTAGTTTTTTTCTTCTAATTAGACTCTAAATCTGTAGTTTAATCATTAGGAACCCACCTATGGACTAGGACTACCCATAGGAAGAAGAATTGACTACTAGGGACTCCTATTTTAGAAGTTGTGGTATATTTTATGTCCAATTTGGGGAAAATTCGAGATTGGTGCACCATATGTTTGTCAATAGGTCAATTAGACCAAATTGGCAAGTGTTTAGTTGTATAAGACTAGTGTCGAGTCCATAATTAGATACGTGTAGGCCGTATCATGGCAATTTGGTGATACAATTTGATTTGGAGGTTTTTCCTTCGACACGGGGGTGTTCACTTGCCATATTTTATCACGGACACATAGATGAGTAGCTAGCACTTTGTGTTGTTCCTAATTATGATTCTAGACTTGTTCATATAATTGGTGATGCATTTAGTGTGGTGTTGAGGTCATATCGCAAGCGTATCATAGAATGAGTATGATACGGGTGTGATGAACTCTACGTGTTTGATGAAATATGTTATACTCTATTATAGTATTGTTTATATCTATTTTAGATTGCATTATTATATATATATATATATATATATATATATATAAGAGAGTATATATATTAATATTAGCTATGTTTGTAATAGGTGTTATGTATATATATTATGCATCTTGATAGGGATAGATGTGTGGACTGATTGTGTGTACATATTTATATAACTAAGTGGAAGTAGGTGTGTGATGGATGGGGGTTGACGTTGTGACTGATACTTTATAAGGAAGTGTGGTGTCGGGTTAATACTGATTGTGCAAGAACAAAAATTATTGTTTCCACTACTCAATAGCAGTAGTAAGGTGTAAGGACACTTGGGGGTTGTGATACAAGCTCGAATCTGTGCACAACAATGTGCCAGGTCTATGCTTTAGAATAACACAATAGTTGTGAGGGAGTTTCAGGGTTAATTTAAGCGATGGCATCAGGTTTTGGTCTGAGAGCAGTAGCAGCAGCATGTAGGGGCTATTGTAGAAGCATAAAAAAAATTAGATCCATGCGTTCAGCAACCATGCGGCCCAGAAAAAAGTTCAGCAGGAATTGGACCGCATGATTACCATGCGGTCCAATTAGGCGATAGCCATGCGGACTGAACGACCGAAGGCAGTTTTGGCCGTAGATGGATCTGAAATCACGCTCTGACAATGAGATTATATCTGACACAGAATTCTGACAGAGAAGGACTTTCTAAATGTCTCAAAAGATATGAACTCACTAAAAGACAGAAGTCTCAGGAAGTGTGCAGCACTACATGTATAAAATGGCAAAAGACTCTCATACGGCTCTGGCTCATGTGTCCCAGACTCCATATGTCCCATGCGTCTCTGGCCCCATGCGTCCCAGACTTTTTATGCCTCATGCGGCTCTGGCCCATGCATCCCAGACTCTATGCGTCCCATGCGGCTCTGGCCCATACGTCCCAGACCCTATGCGGTATCTATAATTTTTGGCCTCGTATGCCCCAAATTCCCAAACAAACCAAATCATGTTGTTGTAACAAGGTGATCCTTTCTAACCAAGTGGCAGGCCACGTGTCCAATTGATCAAGTCGCGCCCACAATAGACGAGAAACCATCTAGATATTCAACAACAAGAAAATCTTAACAAATATCCACATAACAGCTGAAGCCCGGATTCTCGTGCACAATTGTAACTCCTTTCTGTTAAGGGAAGACATATAGAAACTCCCAACATCCATGCAGCCCAAAATCCTTGCGGCCATAGAACAACTATAAATAACAGGGTACTACCCCTATATAACCCCCCGACTGGCTATTGGTAAACCTACGCTCAAGCAAAAAAGAAGAACTTCTGCATCGAATCGTCCACATAGTAAAGAGAGTTGTTATACTCCTAACCGTCCATCGTCACCCCCAGAACACAAAATTTGTATTTTGATTGTTTGTTTAGGACTCCTTTCTGTATTTTCTTTAGTTTTTTTAATTAAATCAAGTTCCTTTTCAAACTTTCGCAATTAATGGCAAACACGATAGTGACTCTGCTGGGGACGTCCTTCTCCTCCGTTGACTTCTCCTCTATTAAGAAGTCAGTGACGCAATCTGATGCATCCAAGCTTGACTCGACGCAAAAGATGCTGGTGGTTCGCTTTGACTAGCAAGCATTTGAGGACATGCTCTCAGAAGGAAGTTCCAGTCCTTCCCCTATGCTAGCCAAGCCCAAGAAGACCCGCAGGCAGTGGGTACCGAAGGCCACTATGCCTCGTCCAACTGTGGAGGGGGCGCTTCCAACCGCTCACCCTGTTGCTGATAGCCAAGTGCACACCCAAGAAGTCCACGTCCATGCGGCCTCCCTGCCTGACGTGGAAACTACTCAGCGCCCAGACTCTGGTAAAAGAAAACTCAACGATGTCAGAAGTTCTGCTGCTAAAGCAGGTTCCATGTGGCCAAGAAGAAGGCCGCATAAGACTGACAGATGACCTCATGCTGCCTCAGCTCACAGCCAAAGGCAGACATCCCCATGAGGCCCAAATAGCAACATAATTTTTGTCTGCGATCGTATCTTATATGGTACAATATGAACGGCGGAGATCCAAACTTGGACTCTGCGTACTATACGCCCACGGGTGCTAAGTCAAAGAGGTTCAGGACAGTGTGACCTCACCAAGCTCAAACAACTGTCCAGTCAGCCGACTGTCAGAGGGTACCACTAATCGTTACATGGGCCCCTTATGGAAAATTATATAAGACTGCCCCATTCGTCCAGCCCCCTGCGACAAATGGACAGGGTCGGTCTCAAAAGTTTTTTGTTGATGATCTGAGACAAGTTCTTGTACGAACCTAGAATCCGGGAGCAAACACAACACCTACACACCCGTGCGCTCAGTCTACCCAGACCCACAAAAAGGGTGTAAAGGTGGAACAACCCTCGTTCGACTTACGCAACGTGATCAATCTCAAGCGCAAAATGAGAAAAACAAATACGACCGGTGAAATATCCTCTACAGGGCATCATTGTGCTAAGGTTATCATCAACTATTATTACAACGGAGTGGAAGCGCCCACAAGCAGGCAGTCGGCCTTCCAATGACTGCAACAGAAGACTCTTGCCCGATAATAACCCGGAGGTCAGGTGAAAGCGCCAGAGGTAGAGGAGCTGCCCTTCGTCGTATTTTACTCGGCTCGGAAGGTCCCCTCCACCAAAGGAGGAAATAAGTCCAGCACCTCCAGTCCGTCACTCTCGACCAGCGCGTTGAGAAGAAAACTACTAGGAGGACCGGCAACAGGACCCAAAGAAGGCATTTTTCAGGGCACTCGCTTGAGGAAGAAGCTGTCAGCCGCTGGGGGTAGTTCTTCCTCAGAACCCCTAGGGGTTCTCCATGCTGGTGGTAGTAAACCCCTAGACCTATACAATAATCCAGCGTTCCGAAAAGATGATGACTCTCAAGGAACAGATTTTAAAATCCCTGGGGGTAGCTACTCTCGCAAAGATAATATAGCCTCCTATGCCGGGGGTAGTATACTCTCTGAATCTGATGAGGATACAACGCTGCATGTCTTACAAAACTATATGAATCACCAAAATCAAATAAAGCATGAGTTAGAAAAGAATTAAGATAAACTGAACCTGAGATAACATCACCGATTGGCTCCTCCTCCTCGACGGTCAAGGCGAAAGCTCGCCCCTATCGTAGGGCACCTCTCTGCTGCTGCTGGTGCTGAGCGAACTGTTGTTGTTGTGGTGGTAGGGGAGGTCCACTCTGATGTCCCGCTGGTGGTCTCGCGGGTGCTCTCTTTGCCTGAGCTCTGCCCTGAGCTGGACAAGCTGGAGATTTAGGATAAGCCCTCAACTGGTGGTCTCCTGATCCGCAGAATAAACACTGGCCCAATCTTATCATGCATGCATCCCATCCATGTCCCTGCTTCTTATAGAATTAAAAAGGAATAGCTGGCCTCTGGATCTGGTACATCTATTGTACCGGTGCTCGAGCTGGTCCATGTTACTGCAGCCTCGGCTGCTAGAAATGCCTCTGGTGTTGTTATTGAAATTGAGGCTGCTTCATTGGACCCGTGTTGGTATTGGATCCTCCAATGTCCCTCGGTATCTTAGATCCAAGATCTAGATCATCTTTTGCCCTCTGTGTCTGCCTCAGAATCTCCTCAAAAGTAGCGGTGGATCTCTATTCGTATGTGATTTGATCTCCTTGTTTAGGCCCTTCCTGAACTTTTTGGCTCTTCCTCTGGGGTTCTTCCTCTCCACAAAGTGGCCTAATTTGTAATACTCTGCCGTATACTCATCCACCGTTATACCTTCCTGAACGAGTACTAAAACTGGCTCTCTAGAGATATCAGAGCCAGATCTGTAAAAAACTTTTCCTTAAAGAGCTATTTGAAAGCTTTCCAAGTAAGTCTTAGTACTGAGATCCTGGGGTCCGTCCTGAACCAAGTCAACGCAATGTCAAAAATTATGCTCCCCGCGGCCTCTATCTGCAACCTCTTTGGAATCTGCGCCAGCTGCAGGTTTCGCTCAATGTCTTTTATCCAATTATCAGCATATATATTCTCTTCAGTGTCTTTAAAGTACTTCGGCGCCATCCTCTTAAAATCTATGATAGTCCCCGACCTCGGCTACTGTGGGGTAAATGAAGGTGGTGCCGTCTGTGGCTAGAGTAAGGCGACTCTCTCAACAGCTGCGAGCGCAATCTGGTGAGCATTCTCAATGCCCTGCCTCATAACCCCTGATTGGCACTGCTGTGCCTCCATCATCTGCTAAAAGAATACAAACATCTGTGTCTGATCAACTGTGGATGGTGGGGGTAGAAGATCCCCTGAAACTGTTGGTGCTGCCCTCTGTACCGGAGGTAGATTACCTCTAAAAGCTACTGCTAAAATGCCCACATGGATTAGTAAAGCTGACCTCTAGAATGTAGCTGTTGGAACAGCGTCTGCTGGTGCTGTCCTCAGAGGCGATGAAGTGACCGACCTCGCTGATATTGCGCCTGAGCGTTGGAAAGGCGTCTTCGTCGGCATCTTGAAGATAGATTGAACAAAGGAATCATTATTGAGTAAGATACGATATCCTCAAAGAAGGACATATTTTATTCAAGGTAAAGGAAATATTCTAATAGATAAAGATAGCAAACTGATATTTAAAAGTGTTTTCTAGTTGTGATTGAGTATACTCTTAGCCTATATCCTATTTCCTAAAGTAGGCTCATAGTGGTACTCTAAGGGACTACTACGATATCGCTCTAATTGCGACTCTAGACCTATATGGGCCACCACTAAAATGTGTTATGACCAGCACCTGGATATTCGGGTACGAGTACGTGGGTACGTCCAGCCTATATCGCAGCATCGGTGGTAGAACGCTGTCTAGGTCAACTCTACTAACTAAACATCTCAACAATATGTATATGGTACCTGTCAAAAATCTTAACTCCAAACGGAGGAACAATATAGTATCTGATAAATATAACTATACTCAATCATAATGCAAACTAAGGAAGATAAAGCACAAATAGAATAACGAAGAAAAAGAATCACAATACATCCATAAATCTGAAATAATATATACATGCCAACAACCTCAATAAAAGTCTAATACAAGTCTGCCAAACAATCTAAACCTCCTCAGGATCTGGTACTAATTCCTCCTTCTCTACAGAAGTATCCACTAATGGTATGCCCTCATGCGGTCCGTAGTAGGATACTGTTCTACGAGCCAATCATCTAAAAAATATATCCAGTCAGGATTGGAGCGAAGTACATACCTCTGAAAGCAGTTTCAAACACATAATCGAGCATTATAACAGATAATAAAAAAGAATACAAGATAACTAAGCAACCAAATAAAATAAACTAGAGTGAACAGGTAATATAATGAATAAAGAACAGGCAATAGAACAACTACAATTTGAATAAAAATAACTGAAATCTAACTAATGTGCCATGGAATACAAGTTCATTATGTGATCGATTTAGGTTGAACACGAATACAATATGGTAACTCGATTACACGTGTGATATGTAATCGACATGTACATAAATACATTGGGACTTGATCACATAATCAACTCCTACTCCGCCATTCCCAACGAGTACCAATGGATCCAAATGATCATAAATGAGTTAAAAATACACTAATATGAATTTTTAGGCCAACTTTAGTTCCATATTAAGTTAATGGATCTCAATTGATCATTAACTAGCTAATACTAGCTATACTAGGTTTTGGTTGAGTTCTAAGTCAATACCTTAGATAATTAGCTATATTAGCTAATTATAGTAAGTATTATATATAACTCATATATACTAGTTACTTCTACTACCTATTAACTTAGTATGTAAATATATTACCTAATATCTAGTTCTCTTCATGACCTTGGTGATAAGTTGATAAATTAACTAACTTACCAATCCACTATACACCTGATATTATATTACCTTAGCTTATATCAAGGTCTTGGTAATTCTCACTTCTTATATATATATATATATATATATATATATATATATATATATATATATATATATATATACTCAAGTATCTAAATTGAGATACCTATCTATATGACATACTAACTGCTTCCCTGAACAGGCCCTAGCATATAACACTCTAAAACCTAATCCTAACTCCAACCTAGCACCCCAAACTGATATACACTCTAGGCACTTGCACAAATACTACCCTTAAACACCCACTTGCCTCCACTGCCCTTGATACAAATACTTGGTTACACCCTTGACACTAAGTCACATATACTATACATCCCCATATGATACTCTCTGAGAGGTAGGATACTCCCCCTGCATAGTTGCAGTTCAGACCTCAATTAAAGAAGACACTAATGTGCATCACTTAATATACATTGCCCTCTTTTCTACTTTACTACAACTGCTAATACAAATCCTCAAAACAGCAATGGAGATCACTACTATCACTGCTCTTGCTTGTTGTTGCAACTGCTGCAGCTATCTTGCTTCCTGCTGCTGATGCTGAAACTACTCTTACTACTACTCTGCTGTACTTGCTTGCTGCTGCAGTTGTTGTTCAATGCACTATAGTACTAGCTGCTGCAGTTGCTTGATGTTGCACATGGCAATGTGCACTGCTACTGTTGCTTTTGCCGATAAAACCCGATCCTCTCTATTATATATATGCACACTGCCAATTCGACACTTACTTACACACACACAAATACACACACACACACACACACACACACACACACACACATATATAGATTGAGGCATTTAAACAAATACCTATAGTGCATCAACTATGATACCTATGATACTCAATTCATTGAGATGCCAAACTCTCTATTATCTATAATTAATCATTCCCTCAAGTCATATATATATATATATATATATATATATATATATATATATATATATATATATATATATATAATTACAACTATTAGAAATTATTATAATATATAATGAAGAGAATTCATGTAAATTACTCAAAATTGGCCCCGTATCACACAGTATCGCAAAATACCAATTTACGGCCTATACATATCCATTTGTAGACACGTACCTAGTCTCATAACCCCGATCTAAGTCTAATTAGATCTAATTGGCCTCATGACACATATTTGATGTGTCAAATTCATAATTCCCCCAATATACACATAAATTACCTCATAAAATTCATAATACAAAGCCAAATAGCTTAGAACTTGTTCCTATGTGTAGTCCTATGCCATAGGGTCATTCCTAATGGTCAAATACATGATTAAAAAACTAAAATGAGAGAGAAATTTAGGAATTACCAATTGGAAGATGAATTTCCAATAAAAATATAATTGGACACGATTCGGACACGGTCTCTAGCTCCAAAGCTTCTCCTCCTTGTGCTCCTTGCTTCTTCAAGCTTCAAGGCTCCAAGAATGATGAATTTGAGAGGAAAATGGTGGTAAATTGTGTGGAAATTTAATGGAGGGAAAATAGGAAATTGGGGATCTAGAATTTGGAAATAAAATGAAATTCACATGAAGAGAGAGAGAGAAGAACCCCCCTCTTCAAGTGGCCGGCCTCTTTCCCCTTCCCCAGGCAATATCAAAAGTTCAAGTTGCCCCCTACATGTTGCATTATGAGGAATAATTAAGGATGGGTATAATTGGAAGTCCCTAACTAATTGTAATTACACTAATCCTTCTTAATTTAATTAGTGGAATAACTAATGGGTTTGGGTCCAAGTTGGGCTCACTGTTTGTCATGTCAAATTTAAATAGGTCCATAAGTGACAAGTCTAATTATTGTCTAGTCTCTCTAACTAATTGATTAATCACAAGTCTCTAAATAACTAACTAATGCTATTCATAACAATCATAGCTCCACTTAATTAAATAAAATATACAATTATCACACAATATTCAATATTATATTTCTAAAAATAAAACCCATGCCAAATTGCCAAACCACCCCTAGCTAAAAAAGTGAAGGTGACATATATATATATATATATATATATATATATATATATATATATATATATATATATATATATATATATATACTACAAGAAAAATATTTTTTTGTGATGCTTTCAAAATTGTAACGCTAAATGTGGAAGTCTTGTAAAATTTCAGAAAAGGGTACTAATATAATGGTTTTGAGGTATGTGAGGTCTATTATATATTTTTTTTAATAAATTGTTATATATAGGCTTTTTCTATAGGCACTACATAAATTCCTTAGGGCAGTCCAATTTTTTTTACTTTATTTACAAATTTGCCATCCAATTTTTTTTCTGAGGGTAGACCAAATTTTGGTATAAAAGCCAATGACTTTTTATTTTTCCTATGTTCTCTCTTCTCCCCATGCTCTCTTCTCCCTATGCTCCCTTCTTCCAAAATCTATTTTGTAACAATTCTCAAACCCTAGACACTAAAGTGAAGATTGGAAATCAAAATCCTAGTCCCACTACAAAAAAAAGTTATAATATTCAACCGTTATTTGGTAATTCATCGATTAACTTTGACGATTAGGTTTTTCAAACATTAGGTCAACATATAAATATTGAATTATATGTGTTTAATGTAGGAGAAATATATTTCAAAAAAATAGGGTCATCTAATATACTTAATCCTCTTTCCGCTACGGCCGAAGAACTCCTCGGTTCTTCCGTAGCACGCTGGGAAAAGAATTTGACAATTTATTTTTAGGATTTTTGGCAGTATGACTGTGGAACTAAATAAAAGTCCTATAAATAAGTAGGACTGTAAAATAACTGACAGTCCTTTTTCGTAGGACTGTAAAAAAAGTTTCAGTCCTGACAAACAATAGAACTGTCACTGTTCCTACAGTCCTAGATATTTTGAGGACTGTCCGAATTTCATGCAGTCCTAATTTCCTGCAGTCACTTCAATTTTAAACAGTTTTATTAACTTTAATTTATATTGTAGGTGTTATCGTCTTCTGATATTGTGGTACCTCCTCTAATTGTCGTTGATGTAGGCAATTTATTCTTGGTCGATATTTGCTTTGAATCAGACGAACAAGTATTACATTGGTGTAGAGAAGTTGGTCGAAAAAATAATATAGTCATTGTGATATCAAGATCGGCCAAAAACCGTCCAAGACGCAAAACTATAGATCTTGGATGTGAAAGAGGTAGTTTGTTCAGGTATTATGGAAAGAAAGATATAGTTCCCCAAAAAAAAGTTCCAAACATAAGCGTTGGTACAAGGAAATGCTGTTTTCTATTCAAGATCTCTATTGTAAACATAGAAGATGTAAAGTGGATAGTCCAAGTGAAGAATATAATCCACAATCATGCTATTGCCGAAACACTTACGGGTCATCCCTATGTCAGATGGTTGAACAATGTTCAGTGGAAGATAGTTGAAGATTTATCCAATTCAGGAGTTTTACCCAGGCAAATTTATTCCTTCATACGACACGAAGACGATAATAACAAGTCAACAAGGAATTCAATCTACAACGTAATATCAAAATCAAACGCCAATATTAAGAAAACAAGAATGATGATGCAATAAGTAATAAATTTTCTTACTGATAATCATTATGTGGAGTACCATAGAAGACATCCACAGAATAATGAAGTCCTTTCAATATTTTGGGCTCATTCCGATTGCACACATTTGGATCGGTCCTTAGTTGACATATTGGTTCTTGATTGTACATATAAGACAAATAAGTTCAAGATGCCTCTCTTTCACGTTGTTGGCTTCACCTCTACTGGAAAAATATTTTCAGTTGCTTTTTGCTTCATGAAGAGTGAGAAGCTTGAGGACTACACATGGACGTTGAAAAAACTAAAAGAACTTTACACCAGACACAAAGAGCCATCTATTTTTATTACTGACAGAGAATATGCCCTAATTAATGCTATAACTATAGTCTTTTCTCACTTGGATACACTACTATGCACTTGGCATATCAATCGCAATAGCAATTCAAAATATAAGTTAAAGTTCGAAAAGGTGGATGGTAAAATTGACACAGACCTTTTCGAGGAATTCTATAGTGATTGGAATCATGTATGGTGAGCCAGTACGAAAGATAGTTACTACGCGGCATGGTACTTGTTCAAAGAAAAGTGGGAGACGAGGAAGCCAGCATGTATTTCTTATATCAAAGGTACATGGCTAGAACTGCATAAAGAACACTTTGTCGTAGAATGGACGAATAAGGTAAAGCATTATGGCACAGTGACCACAAACTGGGTTGAAGGATCACATGCAAAATTAAAAAAATATATAAGGTCATCGGTCGGCAATTTTGTCTTCTTTTGGTAAGCTATCAATTTAATGGTAGACCAGACAGTGAACGAGATTAAGGCATGATTTGAGATGAGCCTGAATATTGCAAAGCATGAATATAGAAATAAACCCCTCTTGGATGCTTTAATGCATGTAATATCTCACATGGCATTGAACTTACTATTTGAGAAGATAGGTTGGTCAAAGATCGTGGAATTTGATCCCGAGGTTTGTGGTTGTTTACATCAAAATACTCTGGGCCTCCCTTATGCACATGAGATTAACGAATATCGTCGTTAATATAGACCTATTCCTATAGATGTTGTTGATCAACGTTTAAGGCAGTTGTCGATAATGCACGTAGTAAAGAGTGACAATAATTTATTTTCTTTGCCATAAGTGAAAAAATTTCATGCAAGGTGGTGTGCTTCATTAGGAGTGGAGCGGGTGTCCATTGAGCTTAAAATCCAAGAAATTGCTAACCCGGTAACTACTAGAATGCACAAGCCAATCGTTGTTTCCAATCCTAAGGGAAGACCTCAAACAAGATTGAGTAGTTCGCAGAAAAAAAGGATGTAGTCAACTAAGAGAGGTCCATCGTTCTTTGAGCATGTTGACGAAGTTTAGAATAAGCTCAGTCTACTACGGTTGTCAATATTGTCACTGGTACGAAACAAAAGAGTAAGCTAATTGTTCGAAGGAAAAATCAAAAAATGGACATGCCAAGTGAAGATACCGTGTATATTGAAGGCTTCTTACCTGAGATACGCAGTTATATTTGGCCAATTGAAGATATTTCCAAGGATTGCCATTTTGGATTTTATGTGCTTATAAGACATCTTGGTTATTCCAACAAAGAAAGATGGACAAGGTTAGTGAGGAGTTGTAGCGGAGAAGAGCAATACATGACCAACCCGTCCGCTGCATATTTATTTGCTAATAGGTATTAATTGTATTCATTTTGGACAATATTAACAATACTTTTTCTGATTTCTGCTCCGTCGGCCGAGCACAGACTATCTAACCTATGTACTATAGGACATATCGGGAACCACTTTGTCATACCAAGGTTGCTCGATCATTCTCTTATTCCTCCAACTTCAATAATTTGGTATAAACATGCAACGGACGCAGCGATCGCCTAGACTACACCTTTTATGGATAAAATAAATCTCTATAAGAAGTTGTTGAAGATGGAGGAGCCCAGAGACATGCCCGTTGGCCACTTCAATGGTCAAATTGACTGATACTAGTTGGTTATTTATATTTTGTACTTTTGTTTTATTTTGTATAATTTTGTATCACTTTGGTTCAAGTATAATTTTTTATAATTTTGTATAATGCTGAATCACTTTTGTATAATTCTGAATCACTTTTGTATACAGTAAAAAAGTAAATGAAAAATACATAGTATTCAGTGTATCAGTAAAAAAATCCTTAGTATTTAGTATATTATTGAAACTATCTGTCTTTACCATTTTATACCCCTGTCCTTTAGGACTGTCAACTAGTTGACAGTCCTAGCATTATGTAGGATGTCAACTTGATAGTCCTAATTGAAACTAGGTATTATAGAGAGTTCCAATTAGGACTGTCAACTAGTTGACAGTCCTACATGATGCTCGGACTATCAATGCTCGGACTGTCAACTAGGTGACAGTCCTAACTGAAACTCAGTTTCAGTTAGGACTGTCACCTAGTTGACAGTCCTAGCATCAAGTAGGACTGTCAACTAGTTGATAGTCCTAAAGGACAGTCCCAAAAATGCATATTTTTCTACTATGATTTTGAAGTTTTTACCAAAATATTACAGAAGTTCTATACCAAAATATTATAGAAGTTTCATACCAAAAAATCATAGAATCAATTGTCACACAAGTTTGATCACAAAACATCATAGAACCACAAAATATTACAAAAGTTTCATACCGACAAAGTCCATAGTCCAAAATATTAAAGAAGTTTCATACCAAAACATCATAGAATCAGTTGCCATACAAGTTTGATCACAAAACATCATAGAATCATAAAATATTAAAAAAGTTTCATACCGACAAAGTCTCATAGTCCAAAAGCTTCATAACAAAAGTTGCAATATTCAAATAAAGTTTCATAAAGAAAGTTACTACAACCAAAATATTTATCAATTCTTCTTTTCGTACACTGCTCCCTAGAAAGGATGAGGTCAAATTCGTTAATAGAGCTGTCGATTGTTTCCATCTCTTCACTAATTTCTTTGTAGTTTTTCCCCATACATGTGCTGAGACACTTTCCCAAATATTTTACTTTTTTAGCCTGTTATGACACGACAAAAAATAGGTTTGTTTGTAAACAATTAGAAATCTTTCAAATCGATAAATTATTTCCTCACCATATTAACCAATGCAATATACAAGACATTTTTTGAGGGAAGAGGTGCTAGTACTCCAACAACATTGTGTCTTGGGATGTCGGGGCCCAACAACTTTGGATGTCCGATATTAGCATATTATGCCATGTAGTCGTTGCTACAGTTCAACATCTCAACCACCGGTTGTCTTTCAGAATCTTCAATAACATGTCATTACCACTCGGTGAAGAAGTCCGAGACCCAGTTGAACTGGGCCGGGATATAGTTCAAGGGTTCCGTCCCTCCCGGAGAACTTATTAATTTTAATGTGTGCCTCGGTACCGTTTGTACAAAACTAAACTGACGAAACACACTATCCGGCATATAAGGCTCCTCGATATTATGAAAACTTATAAGACCGTAAAATAAAGCTATTGGTTGCAATGGGCGGCTACTCTGTCGTAGATCCAGATATGGATGTCATACTATCTTAAACCTAATTTAGTAAATTAGTATGACCTAATAGAATCTAAAAAATATGGTCTCTTTTTACCTCTTCTACAGCTAAATCTTTAATTGCGATGTGTATGGTGTCCAATATTTCAGCACATTTGGCATTAGCCAAAGTTGGCTTCCATCGGAAAGTACTCGTATATCCATGCATGTACGTGTATTAGAATAGTCAATAATTTAATAATAAAATATCATATTATATATAGAACTAAAGGAGCAAATATATTTTTTTGTATGGAGTAGAGTCTGGCATCCTGCTATTGTCTTTGTACCGACGCGAGATGCTACACCAAGCTCGCGGTAAAGGTATGCTATTATACCACTTCCCTAAGAAATTTTATCCACGGTATCGATCTCGAGAAAATTTAATAGGTATATGGCATGAATCGAAGTTCCGGACTTGTCCAGAATACCGACAGCTCCTAAGAAGAAAAGCTTGTATGCACAGGCCACCATATTGACAGTTTCCCCTTGGACCTCTTTGTCTTTGAATGTCTCATCCAAATATTTCAAAGGAAGACCATATGACTTCTTGAAATCTTGAAGGGTTCTAAAACTACTGTCCTCAACTCCAAGAGAATCTGATACAAAGTCTATAACGTGTTCGTGCCACGATAACTCCTTCTCAACAAATATATCATTCATCATGATCCAACCATGGACATTGAGGCCTAATATATGATGGATGCCGTCCAAAGTAATCATCATTTCCTACTTTAGAAGATGGAAAGTTTGGTCTCTGGATGCCAGTGCTCTACGAATGCTGATATAAGCGCATTATCCACCGTCTTGTACGCATACTTGGACAAATTATACAAACTGGTAAGAATAATTTTATTCCTGACAGCTTTCCCTAATCTGTCAAACTACCAGCTATTGCACTTCTTTCCGTGGTTCATGACCGTCGTGAACATACGATAGGTCCACTGAAAAGTTAACAATAGAAGAAAATTAGCTTATTGAAATATATAGTAATCTAAATCATAACTTCATTTTTCATAAAGTAGTGTACATACTATAACGACCCATTCCATTCAAGCGGACTACCGATTCAAACGATAAAAGTGCAACGTCCTGGCGAGAATACTCGTTTGAGGCAAGATAATTTCCATACTTGGCCCTTCAGGAATTCTGGCTTAGGCTTTCAGAGGATCGCTCGGAGTATCGCTCGACCGAGGCATCGCTAAGGTAGGTGGCTACGATAAACTTGACTTTGCTTAGCCAACACACTTAAAAATATGGATGTTTCATGCTAGTCGCTAGGTGAGTCACCCCTTGCATGCTAATAGTAATATAATGCACATAGCTAAGGGAATAATCCCAACTTGTATTGCTTGTGTTAGAATATGGAAATAAAACGTTGCTTATAATCAAACCCTCGCATGCTACCTTTGCCTGGTGCAATTAGACCCCGCTATGCCTCGAGTAGAACGATATTTGTATACTCTGTAGTGCACTTTTCACTTTCTATACTGCACGACCCAAGATTATGTCGCTCGGTAAGTCCCTTTACGGTTTTATTCCTCGGCTTACCCTCGGGCCCGAGCCGACGTAAATGCTTAAGTTTCAATATAAATGCATGCTTGCCTGCTATAAGTTAACTTATAATGTTGCCTCGACTCAATGTTTGCCATATGAAACTTATGCCACAGTCAAGTAATACTATCGTGTATCGTACATGAATCTAGTTAGCCAGGAGACTATCAAATAGCTTTTTTTTGCAATATGAACCTTCAAGTATCGGGGACAGTCAGGTCGCTAAGGCAGTCCCCACACCAGGGGAATACATCAAGGCAAGTTGAATCACTGAATGGAAATCATGCCAAGTTTATATCTGAACGAGAATCATGTCAAGTAAATCAAGTATCACAGCTCATAGAGCAATACTCGTTCAGAGCAAGAATCAAGATTCAAAGATCTCGTGTACTCGTGCTATTGTCTTGTCAAGATGTAAACTAGGATAACCTTAGAGATTTGCATGTCTCAAACAACTCAAAAATGAGGGGGATATTCGGATATTATTCCACGGACGGCCTCCGGGGCACTGGGGCCCGATCAGATACGAAATGAAAATGATTGTAGGGTCTCTCTTGTACTTGGTAGGATGGTTTGTAGCGTCTCTTGTTCTTTCGTTGCATTCCATCCTCGTCAATGACCCATCATTGATGGCTTTTCCAGTGACTTCTTGTTCATATAGATAAGTCAACCTCGCTTAGCGGCTATCCGCGTACGAGTCATTACATCGCGCTTGGAAATCGAAAATACCTGAACGAGTCTTGAGGATAACTTGTACATATAGAACACTTCAACGTCTTCTGCAAACGCCTTATAATAAGTATAAAATGTGCACCGAAAAAAAAACCTCGCTCACGACACTCGTGTTTGCACATGTTATTGCCCTTGATTCATTATATATGCTGCTTATGCTTGAATTAACTTGGTTTGCCTTGGACAGGGAAGGACAAATGGTAAGTTAGTAAGTCTCGCCATGTTTTCTCTTATATCGCACGGCGCACTGCCATACGAGTTAGGCTATTCAACATTGCCATAAAACTGATCCTAAGACAAGATTAGAAAGATAATTAAATAGTTGGTGCACGAAACCTATATTACGTGTTTGGATTTGTCGAGAGGGCGAGTAGCCTCCCCACCAGTGCATTCATGTACTGATAACCCACCAGATTATTTGCAGGGTATGGGAGAACCTCGTTCGGTGCAGATGCCTCCTTCGTGCTTGCTAAGGCGTAGAGTTCACTCTGGAGCCTTGGAGCATTACGATCCGGAACTAAAGCACATATACAAGACATAATATTGGAATATCACCTATGTATCATTCCATAAATGTAGCCACTTGGCACCCTTTTACTGTTTCAGAGAGAGAGGCTTGAGCGACTTGTAATCTTGGCCTAGCCCGCCTATAATACTTGTTTATATAAATAAAAGAGTTTGCTTTACTTTTATACTAGTGCTATTCAATGCTTCCGCTATTGACGACTCTGTGAACTTGTTATCAATCGCCTATGCATTTATAATTTTGCTACACTCGGACAATCTATGCGACTCTGTTGCTTAGAACTCATACCGCCAGCATGAACCTCGACCTTGCACGAGCGCGGCTTACGCTCGTACAGCATCACGCCCAGATGGGTCAAGCGATCATCCCGTGGGAGCCTAGTACGGTAATTCTCACCTAGCGGGGACGGCCGATTAGCCTGTAGGATATCGGGGCATGATAGATTGGTATCAGAGCTTGGCTATACGCCTTTGAAAATTATTTTGATTTTTTCAGTTTTGAAAGCTCGTTCGTGGGTTATGTGCACGCTCTCTCTCAAGATCCCAACAGAATATTCTAAACAATAGTCTAAATACTTTCAAAAGTGTATTTGAAATAATATAATTGCTTGTACGAAATTGTAATACGATAGGCCTTTGTGCCGACCTGTGCTAGACCTTTGGGATTAGACTCATGCAAGAATCATGACTTATGTACAAACCAGAAATACCTATACATGCTTACCTAACTAGTTAGTGAACGGAATAGAATATTGCCCGAACGGTTTGCTGTGCACACAGCCTTTCGGCTAAGTTGTGTAGAGTATCGCGCGCCAAGACCCTTTGGTGCAAACTGAGTTGCAACGAGATTAGAATATTGTTCAGGATTAAGACAAGTCAGACTTAGAATGGCAACCGATAGAAAACTTACATATTTATCGATTAGACGAATATTGAGAATCGTGCTTGGACTTTGGGAAATAGGCGAACGGTATTTTGTGTCGAAAGATACAAATCAATTGAGGATTTGATTAGATGACTCAATTCTGAGTGGTATATGGATCACTTAAAAATTTCCAAACGGATTCATAGGTCTCGTGCGATAGTCAGATTGAACTTGAATACAATATCGCTCGAATAGAAGTTAGCCCGAGAATGAATATTGTGTTTCAATGAAAGAGATAAGCGATAATAGATTTGTCTTAGAGTTTGGAAGAACGATCTTGAAATCAAGTTTGAAAAGATAACATTCGAAATCAGTCCTAGCGAGAACGATTATCCTGCGGGAGCGTCGGCGTGGTGATTTCACGTACGGCGGGGATGATCAAACTCACGGGAACATGTTCGGTGATTATTCCAAATAAACTCGGTGAATAGAACGTATCAAAAAGATAGAATATACTTGGGCGTGAATACTTGAAACCTAGTTGTTTGAGGAATGCTAGAAGTAAGACAATGGAATTACCGAACGATAACATTGAAGTTGCATGATTTTACTAGACGAATTATAATCACTAGATGAATGGACTTGACTTGGTGGATTATATATATAACTTGGATGGAACAAAGGTAAATGATAAGGTGTCTTGATTATTTCGGAAATAACCATAACGTTAAAACCTTCTTGTCTTGTGCGAGCGTAACTTTATGCCCGTACATGAGTCACGCCCGGATTAGGACGATTATCCAGCGGGTGCGTTGACGTGGTAATTTCACATCCAACAAGGGTGATCAGACTTACGGGAGACCGAAGCATGATAACTAATGGATGGTCTTGACTTTTGGTTCAATACGATAAGACGATATTGGAATGCAAGTGAATCGAAAATATTTTGAGGATAAGGTGCCTAGAACCTGGAATAAATCATGCTTGATGATTTCGTGAATAGATACGTGAATCAGATTGGACGACTTGGAGTTATAACTAAAAGGTTTAGAATTAAAATCTTGGCTTGGTGGTCTAGACTTGGAATGAATATGGAGTCTATCAAAACATGTTTGGAGAGATAGACTGTGCAAATTAATAGGCTTGTCCTGTAACTTGGATATATCTTAGATTTTACTGAATGGACTTGAACCCCCGTACAAATGAATGTGTTATTGAGTGTAGGAAAAATCAGTGCTCGACATTGAGAAATCTGAGTGAAACGAGCTTGGGTAGAATACCCCGTGCAAATGAATAATGGTTTGACCCTAGGAATTGGGGCGAACATCGTGCGACAAATTTGCACGATGTATCGTGTGCTCGAACTTGTACCTATGACCTTGTGAGCTGACCTAGCAATTAGGCAGACAACCCTATGCCGAGTGAAAGAACCGTGTAACTGACTTTACCATATTACTTGAACAAGCTATAGAACTGGGCAGCAAGACTTGGAGTTAGACTGGAACGAAAATGTGTGCTATGTTTGACCCAAACGTATGGACGTTAGTCGATAAACCGAATAGATCGTGCTTAACGGTAGTGCAAATACTTTGTGGAATAGAAAATAATATAAAAATTAGATTGACCCTATCAGAAGTATCCTTGTGATTTATAAATAGGAACCCTTGAGATTTTCGTAAGTAGCTTATCCGATTTCACTATCTCTAAGTTTGGTTGAATGTATATATTTAAGAGACACCTTAAACGTGTGCACGATCCAAGACTCAATAAGATGTGAAACTCGATTGCTAAGACTTCGCTATCGCTAAGTTTTTTGGTGTGCTTATGTTTGAGGTGCACTTCTAATATGTGCACGATCCAGACTCGCGATATGCTGATCGCAATGCTAATGTAAGTGAATATCCACATAAACAAGTATAACAACTTGTATAAGTTTGCCTCAGCCCTAGATCATCGTTCAAAATGGATTCAAATATACCCGCTTTAAGCAACATGCCCCGCGCTAAGGCACAATGAGACCGACTCAGCATACACGCGACATGGCGTAAAAAAATGAGTAGGGAATTGTGTTCAAATTGGATTTAGTAGTACCGATTGCTACGCTTGGGATAGATTCGATAATGCGATAGAATGACCTGCGCCCAGGAAGTCTCGAGGACGAGACTTTTTCTGAGTGGTGTATAATGTAACGATCCATTTCGCTCAAGTGGATTGCCGATTCAAACGGCAAAAGTGCAACATCTCGACCCACTTTGCTTCAGCGAGAATACTCGTTTAAGGCAAGATAATTTTCATACTTGGCCCTTCAGGAGTTCCGACTTAGGCTTTCAGAGGCTCGCTCGGAGTATCACTCGACCGAGGCGAACCATCGCTAAGGTGGGTGGCTACGATGAACTTGTCTTTGCTTAGCCAGCACACTTAAAAATATGGATGTTTCATGCCAGTCGCTAGGTGAATCACCCCCTGCATGCTAATAAGAATACAACGCACCTAGCTAAGGGAATAATCCCAACTTATATTACTTGTGTTAGAACATAGAAATGAAACTTTACTTATAATCAGACCCTCAAATGCTACATTTGCCTGGTGCAACTAGACCCTGCTATGCCTCGAGTAGAATGATATTTGTATACTCTGTAGTGCACTGTTCACTTGCTATACTGCACGACCCTGGATTATATCGCTCGGTAAGTCCCTTTACGGTTTTACTCCTCGGCTTACCCTCGAGCCCGAGCCGACGTAAATGCTTAAGTTTTAATGTAAATGCATGCTTGCCTGCTATAAGTTAACTTATAATGTTGCCTCGACTCAATGTTTGTCACACGAAACTTATGCCACAGTCAAGTAATACTATCGTGTATCGTGCATGCATCTAGTTAGCTAGGAGACTATCAAATAGCTTTTTTGTACAATGTGAACCTGCAAGTATCTGGGACCGTCATGTCGCTAAGGCAGTCCCCGCACCAGGAAAATGCATCAAGGCAAATTGAATCACTAAATGGAAATCATGTCAAGTTTAAATCTGAACGAGAATCATGGATTTTCATGTCAAGTTGTGTGAAATTCGTAACAAATGAACCACTAAGTCAGGAACGGCCTGGGATGGCTTGTAGAGAGGATCATGACCTGCGTCTATAACCATTGTCGTTTACTCAGAATAATGAAAGAACAAATAAAAGAACTCATTCAGTTGCGGACGCTTGTGCACAATCTTGATTTCCTCGGACGGGGCGTCGGGGCACCAGGACCGATCCGGCCTAGGGGAGATCCGGTAGTCGCGCTAGTTTTGTTCCTAGCACGGATAAGTTCGGTCAGTTGCTGGGGCATCGAAACCACCGTCTTATTATGACTATGTCCATAATGGCTATGTCAACGACTCCTGTTCATATAGATAAGTCATCCTCGCTTAGCGATAATCCGCGTGTGAGTCATTGCATCGCATCCAATGAACTAAGACACTTTATCGGATATAGTTATAACACACTCGAATATAATTGAACACTTGAACCTATTCTGTAAGACTTTTGGATAAACTGTATGCTCGAGCACCCGAAATGGAATCTCTCCATAACGCTTATGTTTACATATGCTATTGCCCTGGACTCATTATATATATGTTGCTCGTATTTGAATTAACTTAGTTTTTCTTGGACAGGAAAGGACGATGATAAGTTGGTAAGTCTCGCCGTGTTCCTTTATCTCGCTCGGCGCACTGCCACACGAGTTAGGCTTTTCATATATGCCATGAAACTGATCTTAAGGCAAGACTAGAAAGATAACTTAATAGATGGTGCACGGAACCTATTGAACGTGTTTGGATTTGTCGAGCGGGCAAGTAGCCTCTCCACCAGTGCATTCATGTACTGATAACCTACCAGATTGCTTGTAGGGTACGGGAGAACCTCATTCGGTGCGGAAGTCTCCTTCGTACGTGCTAAGGCATGGAGTTCACTCTAGAGCCTTGGAGCGTTGCATCCAGAACTGAAGCACATATACAAGACATAATATTGGAGCATTCCCTATACATCTTTTCACAAATGTAGCCACTTGGCAAGCTTTTACTGTTTTAGAGAGAGAGAGGCTTGGGCGACTTGTAATCTCGGCTATATGCCGCTTGTAACACTTGTTCAATATCAATAAAGAGTTGTTTTACTTCTATACTTGTGTTATTCAATGCTTCTGCTATTGACGACTCTGGAACTTGTTACCAATCGCCTATGCATTTATTATTTTGATGCACTCGGACAATATGTGCGACTCTGTGGCTTAGACCTCTTACCGCCAGAAGAACCACGGCCTTGCACGGGCACGGCTTACGGTCGTATGACATCACGCCCAGATGGGTCAAGCGATCGTCCTGCGGTAGCGCTGGCGCGGTGATTCTCGCCTAGCGGGGACAGCCGATTAGCCAGCGGGAGATCGAGGCGTGGCAGATTGGTATGTAATGATCCGTTTCGCCCAAGTGGACTGCTGATTCAAATGGCAAAGTGCAACGTCCCGACCCACTTTGCTTCAGCGAAAATACTCGTTTGAGGCAAGATAATTTCCATACTTGGCCCTTTAAGAGTTCCGGCCTAGGATTTCAGAGGCTCGCTCGGAGTAACGCTCGACCGAGGCAAATTATCGCTAAGGTGGGTAGCTACGATAAACTTGTCTTTGCTTAGCCAGCATACTTAAAAATATGGATGTTTCATGCTAGTCGCTAGGTGAATTATCCCATTCATGCTAATCAGGGTTTACCTCTTGGGAGTTGGAACCCCAAGCCAAAGCCTCCAAAAAACTTCAAATTCACCACACCAATCTTCCAAGCTTCCAACCCAAGCTCCAACACTAATTCTAAGCTCTACACATCTAGGTTAGGGAAAAGCAAAGGGTTAGGGTTGCATTGATGGAAGAAAATAGAAGAAGGAAGAGAAGAAAGTGAAAAAAATTACTTGGATGTAGAAATTGGAAGAAAGAAGAAGAAGAAGAAGAAGAAGAAGAAGAAAAGAGTGGAGAAGAAGAAGAAGAAGAAGAAAGGAAATGAAGAAAAGAATAGGAGGGGTGCTGCTCCTAATCGGCCAGGAAGGAAATGGGTTAGGGTTGGGTTTGGTAAAATGACTAAAATGCCCTCCAAATCAAGTCATCCTAATTGGGGTTTGGGGTTCCAAATGCACTCAAATAAATTTCTAATCACTATAACTAGATAATAAAAATATAAATAACTATTCTAAGCCAATAAATAAGTCTAACAAGGATGTTGGTTGGGTCTGACATGGGTCCACTAGGGTCTGACATGGGTCCAGGCTAGCCAAAACACTAAAATAACTAATAAAAAATAATACAACCAATAATTAAATATTAATACAAATATTTATGATAAATACACAATTAACCAAATTAAAAATAAATAAAAAAATACCCTGCTCTGGAAATGGGGTAGTGACAAGCCTATCCTCCTTAGAAAATTTCGTCCTAGAAATTTAAAGTCAATCGCACTTCTTCTAGGTCAAACCCCCAACAATCACAGCCAAGAAATTCTACCTAAATAACATGCAAGATCATGGTCCTATTGGTCCTGTTATCACAGTCTCAATCAGGGTCACTACACTATCTACCACAGTACAAAAGAAAATTCTAACAGGTACTAATGAAGCACACCACAAGGAATAGAAAAGGACAGGAAGAAGAACAAAGAGATAGACCTGCTAACCCAACACCCGTAGCATCGGCCTCATCGACCGTCAACGCATAAGCCCTATCCTACTGGGGTATCTCCCTCTGCTGGTGCGGGGCATGATGGTGTGCCACAGATGGCCTAGCTCTAACTCTCTGATCCTGTGCTCCACCAAATGGAGGTACAGTGGAACAATCTCGCATCCGGTGACCAGCAGATCTACAGAACAAACACACCTTCAGCCTCCTCCTACAAACATTCCAAGTGTGTCCTGCCTTCCTGCAGTAGGCACAAGTGGGCACTATCTGATCCTGACCCTGTTGCGCTATCTTCTGCCCATAGGGACGCTTAGCCTGTCATGCACTACCACTCACACTGCCTGAATCATTCCTGCCTCTCTTGGACTTGAGCTCCAAGTCATCCTCTGCTCTCTGAGCGTCCCCTACAATCTGCTCGAAAGTCGCCTCGCGGTCGCTCCTAGTTAAAGACTTGACCGCCATGACCAAGCCCTTGTGAAACTTCCTCGCCTTAGCTGCCTCACTCAAGCCATCCACGAATCTGCCCAGACGGCAGAACTCCGCTGCATACTCGTCCACCATCATGCTTCCTTGGACGAGTGCCTCGAACTGAGTCTCCAAAGTACTGAGCGCCACATCTGGGAAAAATATCTCCTTTAAAAGCCTCTTAAAAGCCTCCCAAGTAAGCCCTGGTGCCGCGATCCTCGTATCAGTGCGATACCACGTCAAAGCGAGGTCGAACATCTGACTGCCCGCTGCCTCTATCTGTATGCTGTCTGGAATCTGTGCCAGCCAAAAAATCCCCTCGATCTGCTCTATCCAGTCATCCGCGTACAGGATCCCTTCTGTACCCCGAAACTCCTTGGGCCGCATCCTCTAGAAGTTAATGATACTGCCCGGCCTCGGATGCTGAGTCTGATCTGCCTGTGGCTGAATCTATGCCACCCTATCCACTGCCGTCATCGCCACTTGGTGGGCTTTCTCAATGCCCAGTCTCATCACATCCACCTGATGGTGCTGCACGTCCATCATCTTCTTGAAGAACGTAAACAACTGTGCGGCGTCTAATGTTGCAGGAGGTGGTGGAAGAACCACCAGAACGACTGGGTAGTCCTCGGATCGACAATTGGAGGAGGATCCCCGAGAGAAACAGATGCTCCCTCAACTGCAGGAGTGGTGAGTGGAACGGTAGCAACTGCATGAATACGAGCTGGACGAGAGGTAGCAGACCTCTCGGTGGCAACTGCTAGAATGGTACGATAGGATCGTGTCTTCGGAGGCATCACGAACACCGATCAAAAGAAGTCAATACGACACAAGATACGATATCATCAAAGAAGGACAGTGATATTTGAAAAGAAATAATTTTAGAATAATTAGATTGGAATTGTTCCTAGTCGTGATTGAGTACACTCTCATCCTAGATCCTATATCCTAGAGCAGGCTCGCAGTAGTACAACTAAATCATTGTACTACCATGACATCGCACTAATTACGAATCGAGACCTGCATGGGGCCGCCACCAAAAACGTGTCATGACCCACACCCGAAAAATCGGGCATGAGTCGTGGGTACGTCCAGCCTACGCCGCAACATCGGCGGTAGAACGATGTCTAGGTCTACTATCTAGCTAACCATCTCATACAATCAATATATATACATGTCAAGATCTCAACTCCAAACGGAGAAGCAATATCATAATGATAATACAAGTACTCAATCACGAATCTAAGCACGATAAGATAACACAGAAATCTAACAACTACAAAGTCTAAACAACTGTAGCTAAAAACAACCACAATAATAATAATAATAATAATACAACATCCTGAATTATATACAATACAAGGTCTCAATCCAAAATTGGGAACAAATCCGGTACCAAAAGCTAATAAAAACAACAACTGAGGTCCTAGTGATCCCGACTACCAATCCGGAAATTACTCCTAAACTAGGGGGTCCCTGTCTGCACCATCGACAAGCTGAGGTCCATAAAACGTCGGACACCAATCCTCCGGATCCTCTGAAAAATATATTCAGTCAGAATTGGAGCAAGTACACCTCTAACAGCAGTTCCAGTTAAATGATAAAAACTATAAAACAGTTGTAGCAAGTAGCAAGGTGAAGGAAATAAAGTATGAAACAAGAAATATATACATATCACTGGTGCATAAAGGTAAAGATGCATGAATATCATAAGCAAGATAGTAATGACTGCAGGATATAAGAAATCTAAACTAAGAGTAAGTGCGTGCACAAGAACACGTAGTGAGTCCAGCATGAATACATGTAATGAGTCAAGTCCAAAAACTATAAGTGAGACCAGCAAGAAATACAAGAGAGTCCAGACTAGAAAGAATGAACTCGTGTCTTTGAAATGGCTGTTTCGACATGTAAACGGCTAGGGGTAAGTACGGCTCATCGCGCACTGGGTGCGCGGCTGCTATCATTCCAGATTAGACCAGAGGGGGTGATTCCAGTAATTCCAGATAGGAATATTTACATGTCTACTCGAGTATTTCTCCGTCCCGACTAGTACAAGTAAAACCAAGACCCGACACGTAAATCAAGTATAAGTCCATCCAGAAATATGAGTGATGCCTGTAGTGATGTTTGTAGGTGATGCCAGTAGGTGATTCCAGAATAGAGGCCAGAAACATGAAATATACGTGTCGCAAGTAAATGAATCCAGAAATACTAGTCCGTGTCGTGCCAAAAAAATTAGAAAATACTATACTAGAAGCTGAATCATAATAATCATCAGATAATAAAAACTATCAGAGAATGTACTCGCCTGACGTCCTGAGCAACTGGCGATCCGAACTGGTGTCGCAAGGACCTATTGCGAAAAGCAAGATAACAGGTTTCAAATGAGTTAAACAGATATAAAATAGCTAAAAATAAGCTTCTAAGGTTATTTTAGGTCAAACGGGTCAAACTGGTAAAATCTGGTTTAAATAGTCAACTCTGGGTCAAAACTAGGTCAAAAGTTGACTTTGACGGTCAATCGGGTCAACAACGGTCAACTCTAGGTCAAACTAGGGTGCCCCTAAAATTTTAGGTCAAAACTTGGTCATTAAGCTAA